>CM070620.1:7523508-8809039 GCA_036346255.1 Ampelocalamus luodianensis | reverse complement strand
AACAAACCCAACGTCACCATTTGCTTAATGGAGAACACAAGTTGCAGATACTGTTCCCAAAAAATGAAAGAAAGTTTCTCATGCCTGTGAAATTTGTGCGCAAGTAAACAAACAGACAAAGGCATGGAAAACTTCGAACTTAGTAGCGGAGTTTCACATGAGGGCATTACGCTTACGCATAACAGCTTTTCATTACCTTCTCCGGATCAGCTACTATTAAAGTTCTAACCCTTGCATTACTATGCACAAGTTGTATATTACTCTCAAAGCAGACTGTTTTACTGCGGGAGACTGTCCTTAGTGCACAAAACCTAGCCTTGTTTTGAGGATTCCTTTAGGGTCTTAACTCATGTTCTTGTAGACCCTGAAAGCGACGAACACCGACGCAGCAGCTGCAACAACAGCAAGGGCGGCATAGGTGTCAGCCAACTCCCAGGTCTCAAACCAGGTGGGCATCGGGCATATCTTCATGTGCCCCTTCTTGCTGCCGGTACCGCTTTCTTTCTCACTCTCCTTCTCGGAGCTCTTCTGGTTCTGCTCAGCTGGAACGCTCTTGTCCTGTTTTTCCTTTGGCAGATCACTTTGGCAGCAGGTAAAGCCTCCATTGCCCTGGCAGCATCCACCTGCAGCTGCAGGGTTGCAAGCAGCACCATCCGTTCCAGTTTCTTCAGGGGATTCTTTGGCACTCGATCCTTCCTCAGCCACGCCATTCGTCTTGTGCCTAAGTTCCAGAGCTTTCTTCTGCTGCTCTTCAGACAAACCCAACTGACCCCTGCATGACAGGAAAGCACACATAAGAACCACAGTTCAAGGAGAGGCATTCAGCTATGAAGCAAACATACACCAAAGGATCAAATGAACATGAACAAGATATATCAGGGCTTGGTGCAATATTTGGGAAACAAGATAGACATCCTTTTGTTATCGGTTTGGTTACAATGAGACTAACCACAGAAAGGTCATTGTTTAAGTTCAGAAATCATTGCAAATAAACCTACGAGGACATTTGCAAATGCAACAAATACAACACAATATCCTTATGTGACATTCACATGGGCAGATGAATTCATACAAATAAGTGCTTCAACATAATGCGTGAAAACTCAACCATACTTATTTCGGATAAACTCACATCAAAACACAGGGGAAAACAAATTAGAAAAGGCAGAATGAATGATGATGAAATGATACAGAAAGCAATTTTCCTTTTTAGAAGTACTCCTGAATGAAGACAAATGAAGTTTGAAGGAGTAAAAGCCACCCTACAATATAGTTCATCTCCATTCTCCACGCATGCTAGTAGTCCATAATCTTGGCTAACTTTACTATAATGTTCAAGGAAAAAAAAACAAATGAAGACTTTTATCCCAGTATCTTCCCTTAACTAATGAAGCACAAATAGTTTTAAATATTATGAACAGGATTTGAAGTTAACCCAATCATTTGGAATTTTTTTAACAATAATGCTGTAGACATACAGCAAGAGAAGGCTTTAAATTTGAAAGCGTTGGCTATCCTCAATGGCACTATACAACTCAGGATACAAATGAGATGAGTCCAGTCAACATTAACCCATGGAGTAATTAAAAGAGGAAGAATACCTCCATAGATGGTCCACGATCTCTCCTTGTCCAATATGTTTATGCAGCAACACAGGCACATCATCAGGAGCAACATAACCATACCTAGTATTACAAATATAGTAAGCAATGACTTGATTTTAACAAAGTTAAATTAAAACGGAGAGCTCTACAGGAAGGCATTGGGTTTATTGCTGCATAAGTTCCAAGTTCTCACCAATGACCAGTCACTTCTCCCTTGGCATCTGAACTGAAAATGATGACATTTCCTGCATACTTATGACCTCCCACGTGTGAGCATGCACTAACAGCCACCTGACCAGCAAGGCCTTGTCCATCTATCTCTTCCTTGAACCTTTTAATCAAAGCAGGTCCACAAACACCACACCTTTTATCCCTGCTTCCATGGCAGCACACAAAAACATAGGAATCTCTTATAGCCTCAGGAGATCCAGGAAGCCATTCAGTATCTTTCACGAGTACTTCTTCAACAAAGTTGTCGACATCAAAGTGGGTCAGCCCTCTGCAAACATTACATCACGTATTGAAGAATAATAACCAGCTGACTTATGTTTTTTATTATTTAACAACTAATGGCGAAAGACTGCATGTTTATTTGTTTGCAGGCTTGCAGGTTTACCTGTATCTGATCATATCAGGAAAGATCAACACGTCTCCATTAGATGTCTCAGTACCATCTTCTCCTTCACAAATGGTCAATTTGGTCTGAGAAAAAGTAGAATAAACCACGCATTAGCAATAAAATATGGAGATGTCTATTTATATGGTGATTTGTGCTTTCTTAAGCAAAAGTCACATTTCTGAACCATTAGATCAAAATTAGAATCACACACACGCGGGCGTACACACACACATCTCAAATCTAATCCAAAGGCCAATAAAAGTCCAATTTACTCCCTCCAACTATCAGAAAAGTATGGTTTACCCTATGAACTTCAAAACCGGTTATTTAACCCCTTAAACTTGCGAAATCCAGTTACTAAACACCTCGGGCCGGTTTGAAGGGGTGGTTTTGCTGATGTGACTGCATTGGGCCAAGTCAGCATGGATGTGTCACACTGAGTGGTGGACGTGGCGCTCCTGGTCTTCTTTCTTCTTCCTCTTCCCAAACATCCGTTCTTCCTCCTGCGCCCACCGCTGTGCACCCCTACCTCCCACCGGTTTGGCCCAGGAGCTTCCTTGCGTGCGCGCGCGCCGCCCGCTGGAGCCATGCTTGCCCTCGCCTGTGCTCCTCGATTCCCCGGCCCGCCACTCGGCCGCCCTCTGCGCTGGTGGCTCGGCCCAGCCCCTCTCCCTGGCGCCGCCGCCTAAGCCACCGTGCTCGGCCCCACGCCCCTAGTTTGGAGCGACCAAACAAAACTAAATCACCGGCGCCAAAACCAAATCACACGTGAATCCTCCAGAAAAAAAACACAAAAATTCAGTTGAAATTAACAAAACCACAGCACCAGTAGCAGATCAAAGGAAACTATCCGAGAGTTACATCCAAAATGTGAGCAGGTGATCATCCAAAATTCTCATATTTCCAGCCAGAAACCAAACAATTCCCAGGCATCGCACTAGGAAACAACACCAGGCTCCTTCCCTTTCAAGCTTCAACAATCTCCCACAGTTGTTTGTACTGAAATGGAGCGCAGATCTGAACACTAACATCCCAATTTACTCCATCCAGAAGGGAAAAATCCCAAACAACCAGAGCAGGGTCCAGACCCACACACCAACTGCGGCAAACCCATCGCAAACCAATCTCCCGGACCCCAACTCCCTACAGCCCAGTAGCTCACCGTATGCATGCTGCAAATCACACACGGAACCGCTCCTCCTCGCTCGCCGCGGGGCGGAGGTCGGCGCTGCCGCCGCGGCCGCGCGAGCGGGAGGAGCCGCCGAGCGCTACGGCGCGGGACTTGGGAGATCAGCGCGGCGGCGCACCAAGCGGAGCAGCCGGCGGCGGCACCAGTGACGGACGACAATGAGGAGGCGCGCTGAGAGCGACACACGCGGATGCGGGCGAGGCGCCGAGAGGCGCGAGAGCGCGGAGGCGCACGAGGAGCGGGGCGAGCACGACACGGCCGGCGAGGAGGCCGCGAGTGAGGTGCGCGAGCAAGTTTCGGAAGGAGGAGATAGAAATAGAGAGGAAGAGTGTGATTTGGGATTGGGATGAAGCCGTGAGGGGATAAGCCAGGGAGAGGTGGAGTGAAGAGAGAGAGGCTGACGTGGAGGTGCACGTGTCAAAAATGTGTCATATCCAGGGATTAAAATCCCGACCGATAACCGCCGCCTTCGCTAACGGCGGAAATTCGATACGGATCCCGCCAGTAATCTGGTCGTTCAAATTCAAATTCAAATTCGAATGGTTTTAATCAAATTTGAACGAATTTCATCCGAAAAATCGGTTTGACCAGAGTTCGCAGATGCTGCACCGTCGAGATCCATCCCAGGACCGGTTACATGACCCTTGGTCATATCAGCAAAACTGTTGCCACGTGTGCAAAACCATCCTTTGAAACCGCTCGAGGTGTTTAATGTCCGGACTGTGCAAGTTTAGGGGGTTAAATAACCGGTTTTGTAGTTCAGGGTGAAAGACCGGACTTTTCTGATAGTTGGAGGGAGTAAAGTGAACTTATTCCTTTCTTTAAAAGTAAAATTATGAAAAAGAAAAGAACATAAGGCCAAGTAACTAGCTTAGAAAGCTTCATAATACTGAATAATACTTACCACCCCAAAAGTTGTAGAAGTGCTTAACAATGCCATACCCCTAACGGACAATACATTGACTAGTCAAAAACATTTTAGCGTACTTTTCAATAACTTTGTAACTGCATGGTATGTACTGATATGTACCAATATCTACATATGTGGTAATGCTAACTGCTAGTGTTATAATTATCATGGGTATGTAGTATGTACAGCTGTTTAAATCCTACCATCCAATATAGATATCAAAGCAAGGAGCAAGACCCAGATACAGCAGCAATAGCAAAAGAACTTCTGCACTCAAATGCACCATACAGATCATGCTCAAACACCTCTATAAAGACAAAGGAATCTGGCAGCATCTTATGAACACACACCCAAACCATGCACTTTTGTCTTTCTTGTTAACATCAACTCAGTATATCGCATGATCAATGTTCCATAACATCCATTCCATGTATCATATCACTTCTGTCTATATCATGTTGTCGCACTATGTGGATAACCACAAAAAAGAGTAAGCTCCTACAAAGGGGAAAGAGAAACATTGATGCCCACACCAACGTACAATTTCAAAGGCACATAATGAACTCTAGTACTCTATGCAACACTGATGGCAAGCAGACAACATAACAAAGGAAGCAACAATCAAATGATGAAAAAAAAAATCTAACCAGGAACAAATAGAATCTGGCTTTCAACCAATATATAATAACCCACTCATATTATAAACAAATATACATAGGGCTTCAAAAAGATAAAATCATAGAAGAACATATGGCATATCAGCAAACCACTCAAACACGTACCGTGTGTGGATTTTATTAAGGGAAATACCACAAATACCCTTAACAACACTTATACTTCAACAGATTTAAACCAAATATGATAAGATCCAGAAGGACCAGAACACCAACAGATAACCATATGAAAACTGTTACAGCAAGTCGAAGAACTGTACAGCAGATAACACATTAACACCAACCAAATTTTAGCACTGGAAATGGAGCTAAATACACAATTGGTGACGAAAATCCAAATGCAATGCAACCTATGGTTCAAAGTTCCACCCAAAACATGAAAAGTCTTATGTAAAAAAAAACATGAGAAGTCTAATCAAAAGAAGAGAGAGACCAGACAAAGGTGGATGGAGTCAAATAATCCAATAGCGCAATCCAATTAGCCAAACCAGAGCAAACGAATTGGAAATATAAACACCAAACCAAATCACCACCAAAATATTAGACTCACATAGCCCAAAAATACACAACTAGAATATGCCAATTCCTGAGCCAAGTTCAACACCCAAAAACACAATTCACATGTCTAATCGACACAATCATAAGCTCAAATTAGAGCACCAAGCGATCAGATCATTCACTAAAACACGCACCAAAACAGCTAATAAGTGATAAAAAAAATAAGTACACAGATACGACTCTACAAAAATGACTACCATAAACAGCAGCATATCAACAGCACTGAACCACGGACCATACTAACTATGAAGAGCTTCTGCTGGTCAATTCACAAACAATAAACCTAATCACAAGCAGATGGCAACTACATCACCCGCCAAAACAGCAAAAGAAAACTCATCGGATCGACCGATTAGTGACCAAGGGCCGCAAACTCCTGCACGATTACCAGCCTCATCATACGCAGATAAAGAATATCAGACTACACCAATAATAGCTCAAGCTAATCGAGAACTAGTCATGAGCAAAACCCTAAGCTATGAATCACCGGCGCGCAGTTCGCACTCCCCACCAAACAAACTAAAAACCCTGGCCTAACACAAGCACACCAATACCACATCACCACGCCAAATCAGCTAATCACCCAGCCGAACAAAAGGGAGAAGGGACGCTCACGCTCTTCTTCAGGTTGGGCTTGCGGGCCTTGATGGCGGCCGCGAGGAGGCGGGGGAGGCGGTCGGACTCGGCGGCCTCGACGTGGGACGGCCACACCTCAGGGACCTTGTAGCAGAGGAACACGTGGCGCTCGTGGAACTGCACCGTCCCGACCAGCTTCTCCTTCCCGAGCTCCGGCCGCTGGAACCCGAACTCCACGTCCGGATCGGGAGCCGCGGGGAGGGCCGCATCCGGCACGTCCGCGGCTGCCGCCGCGAGGAGGGTGTCGCCGGCGGCGGTGGGGGAGGAGCGGGAGGGGTCGGCCATGAGGAGGGAGGGGAGGCGGTGGGGCACTGGTCGTCGACGGCTAAGCGCGTGCTGGGAAGGGGAAAGGAAATCGCTTCCACCCCGTTTTGGAGTTCTTTCACCGTACACTAAATTAATGAAGGTTGTCTATTTTTTAATTCAATGGCTCGGATTAGCTATGATTTAATAATACTATATACGGTAGAATAATAGAATAATATGAGTAGTAGAATCACGAGAGGATATAATTCTAATTGCCTATATGGGGATCACATGACACAATAGTAATATTTTCAACTCTAGTTAAAAAAAGTCTATAATACTCAAAAAAAATATAAATATAAAGAAAAGTCTATTATGTTATTAACAAATCAATGATCATATTTGACTTATACAACTATCATATATTATTAATAGAATGTACCATAAATTTCTCTTTTTTAAAGGGAAATTTGAGAATTTACCATACATGAGATAGATGTATTTGAAGATTTATCCATTAATGTCTCACTGACATATGGTCTCAAATCCTCAAATGTACCTATTCATAGTGATAGATCCATAATAATTCCTTTTTTTTAAGATGGACATATTAGTGTGTTCAGTTTTTTTGGATATCTCGTCCATTCTCTTTAAAACATTGTCTAATAGTCATAAAAAAATGAAAGAAATATTTAAACATGTCATGGTGCAATCAAGCATCTTGCAAAAAAATCAACTAAAAACACGATATATATTAGGATAAACAAAAAAGACAAATTTTAGTGAATAGACTTTTATTTTTGGATTTCATTTTCAACAGAATTTGTCTTCTTTTTTTGTTTCTCCATGTGTGTTTGAATTTTTGTAGCATGATAGAATGTTTTTTTTTTGTCAACATTAAAAAAGGATTTTATAACCATTTGCGTTGTGTTTTAAAGATGATTCACTGAATGCACTAAAAGTTAGGTTGCATAAGATATTTTCCCTCTTCCATTAACCGGTCTACCTGGCAAAATCGCCGATCACCAAGTTCACTACAAAGTAGGAAACTGGTTTGTATGTTGGAATTGGGGGTTGAATTGGGGAATTGTAATTGTAATTCGGCTGTTTGGATGCGTCTGGAATTGGATCTCGAGATTTGATCATAATACCATGGAATTGCTTCTTAGTTGAAGTTGTGCCACTCCCAAATCATACCTAAGGAGGTTTGATTTGCATGGAGTAGGCTATGATTTCTCCACCTCTCTCCATGACTCGGCCATCCGGACCGTCACCGTTGTCGGGACCGCCGCCACTAAGCTCCACGACCGTTGTCGCCGTCTTCGAGCTCCCCGGCTGAGCTCCACGGTCACCATCGCCACCGCCGAACTCCCTCGACCATCGTACCAGCCGTGTTAAGATTCCTTCTTCATCGAGTCCAGTGGCGGCGAGTTTCCGCTTGGCCATGCACCGGCTCCGTGGATCTGCTCGCCTTTCTTCTTCTCTGTCTTCCTCGAGTTCTCAGTTGCTGCCCCAACTACAGCCATGAGGAGGGACCAGAGGGAGTAGTGGTGGTCGTCGAGGCTAGGGAAGGTGCAGAAGAGGTGACAGTTCAGTGTGCTTAGCGGAGTATTTTTCAAGGAAAACGCTTTGATTTGTTTTTTTGGAGTATGCTCTCGTTTACATTAATAGTATTCCACCAGACTAAAGCTAAAGAACTCGGATTCCACCAGACTAAAGCTAAAGAACTTGGTTACTTAACTCTTACATTGAACAACCTATTACCGTAAGTCCATAAGTCGATGAGCGTGTTAGATTTCTCTTTTTTTTTTTCTGGATACTCTATATTTAGGCATTTACCTGCAGCGACATGATTGCTAAGGATCGTAACAACAGAAGAAAGATCGTCAAGAAATAACAAAGGATGCGTGGGATTCACATCTTAGTGACAAAATTGTTCACCAAAAGGAAGCAAAAAGATATTTATTTACTTCCAACTCGCCCCATTGGCAATCTGATTTTTTTTAAAATATTATTATTTTTAAAGATATTTACAAAAATAAATAGTCGTTTAAAAAAATTACAAAAATGTGTCTCTGTCGCCAGTCTATCGCCGGTTCAATCGGGCGATGGAACTCGTCGCCACTCATGGCCAAAGCGGCTTATTTATCGCCAGCTTCAATCGGCGGCGTGAAGTCAAGCGGTTTCGTCGCCGCTTGAATCGGCGATAGAACTCTATCGCCGCTCAATCAAGCATGAACATTTACTATAAAATCCCGAAAATCAATCCGTAATTCATTTTAATTCCGAAAAAAAACAAGAGAGATTGAGAGGAGAGAAGAAATTGCGCGAAGCCACAGCCGGTTCGTGGCGGTGGAGAGAGATCGATAGAGCATCGCTTTGATCGAATATCTTGTGTTGCGGTAAATTTTTCTCAAATCGTATGTTACGTCCAAACCTTGTAGGTTAGCAAACGACAATAGCGACATAGAATTGAGTAGGTTAGATACATGTAGTCGGACTCTGTAGTACATATTTTGAGTTGTGTAGCGACATAGAATTGTGACTATAGCAACATAGAATTGAGTAGGTCACATAAATTTAGTCGAATGCAAGTACATATTTTGAGTTGTGTAGCGACATAGAAATGCGACAATAGCGACATAGAATTGAGTAGGTTACATAAATGTAGCCAACTGTAGTACATATTTTGAGTTGGACATCGAATTACGACAATAGCGACATAGAATTGAGTATGGCGCTGTTGACCATTGTAATAATATAATTAATGCACGATACATTTTTGAATTGTGAGAAAACACTGAGTAGCTGTGTAGGTCTAAAAACAATGAGAATATATGTGCGCGTTATTATTTTGTTAGTACGTTTATTAGTTGGGTTAGTCTTGATCAATATCTTGTTAGTGCCGAAACACCGCTTAACTAGAAAAGGAGCATGACATGTATTAAATTTGTAAAGAAAATTCGTAGTTGCTACATAGGCTATGTAAAGATGCATGGAAAAATATGAACTTTCTATCTTGCCGCATTTTCGTATGGCGACGCGAGCGAGTACGAGTTGCTTGACCCGTTGATTGACCAGCGTCACCGTAGCGCCTCGATCGCGTGCTCCTCCGGAGGCCAGCGCCGATAGAGCTTGGGACGTTTGCCACGCACCCATCGTGGCATGGAGGTCGCACCGAGACCGGATTCCGAGGTACGTGAAGTTGTGTCCTTCATGCGCACAATACCGGTCGATTATTTTGCGTTGACTTCGCTTGTGCTTAATCATTTGGACGCAGTTGAGAGCGGCAGCCTCCTTCCACTCGCGAGGATGGTGGAGGCGACGGTGGAGGACGATCGAGACCGCCGTCCGGGTCGTGACGCCTAGGCATTTTCAGACGATCGTGCCCTACCGACGGCGGCCGGTTGACCGCCGAGGCCGAGACCCACACGCCATCTCCCGTGCGGGAGATGACGCCGACGCCGCAGATGTGAGCTACCCGACCAGTTGCCTCGCGCAGCGCTCCGATGGTGGCGCACGACGCCCTCGCCACGTGGCGCACGGACCTCCTAGGCAGCGCCACGTAGTGAAGTCCGTTTTACATACTTTTTGTGTGGGATATTCGGTTGCACATATGTAGTTCATCGTGTAAATGTTCTTCACACTGCAGTACGTCAAATATGTCCGACGCCGTCAATTTCAAAATTTACTACGGTAGGGACTATTATGGAGGGTCCAGAGGGAATTGATTTGAGTTATTTCACCGTGGACGCGTTCCCTACCAAGACCGACCAACGCACAATAGGCGCCGTGATGCGGTGGTTGTTCCACACGCCCAAGTGGACCGTGATGTTCACGATTCGACATTGAGTCGCCTCGCCGCGCGGGGCGGCCCACGATTGGGAGTTAGTGCAACTAAAGGAAACAAATTCATAGCGGTCGTATGTACGCATGGCGAGGAGAGGATGGAAATTGGTCCTTCGGTCCAGCGTTTGCAAAATCCACTCGCATATGCGTCGAACAAGTAGGAGTTGCCGACACCGACGAAGAAATAGGTGACTCTGCGCGCGCACACAATGGCGTAAGGGCAAGAGGTTGTTGATGTCGCCGAGTTACCTCATTCAAAGAGACAAAGCAGTGGGCTTGCCGACGAGGGGAGGAGCCGAAGACCTAGTGGAAATGATGGAGCTCAAGACCAAGATTACATGGCGTTGTCCAAGATGAAGGTTCTGATGACGACGATGATGCGATCGCCAGCGGTTCCATCCAATGGAACACATACCGCCGAGAACCTCGTCGTCAACGAAGGCTCCCATGTACCATGGGAGTACGATCGAGCGAGGTCGACTAAGAGCTACATACAAATGCAAGTAGGCCGTGCAAAATGCGGTCAAATTCTAGGCATTGTCGCTCGACGCACATTCACCGGCGTCAAGTCTACCCCAAGATGCTACGACGCCAAGTGCAACATAGAGGATGCCCTTGGCGCGCACGCATTTCACCCAAGCGGGACACCTCTCGGAAGTGCTCCATAGTGGTCCTCACACATGCATCGTCGCCGAGTCGCCATAGCCCCACCGGAACTCGTCATCGCTTCATTGCCAATCTCATGTACGTGAGATCGTGGATAACCTAGATTTTGAGCCACGATCCATCATTCGCCATTGAGGTAAGGTTCCAAAGACACTATCGCTATGCCAAGGCTTGGAAGGCAAAACGAAGGCATTGGAATCAAGGTTCGACGACGCTCGAGGATTCCTACCACAACCTCCCCGGCAACTCCGAGTCATACAAGACAGAATCCGGCACTCATGTCGACATTCAAGACGCCGCGCATCCGGCGGCCTAATAAGAGGGTACTACAATGAGCATTCTTCGCGCTTGGTCCATGCATCAATGCATTCCGACACCGCCGCCCGCCTTGTGTATGGATGGCACATTCTCGATCGGCGGTACAAGGGCGACATCGACCGCAATAGCGACTTTGACTAAACAATCAAGTTCTTCCGTGGCATTCGCTGCTGAAAGCGAGAACACGAGATAGCCGGTTGTGGTTCCCAAGAATGTGAGGATTTATGTTGCAGACCGCCCCAATGTATGCCTCATACATGACCAAGACGCTGGCTCCGCTGCGTGCAATAACACGGCTACAATGAGGAGAGAACGCTTCCACTTCCATGGCCGGATCTACGAGCAGTGGTGCATGAGGTACTTGGGTGCAAACTTATAAGCGCTCCGCAACAAGGACTTGATGAACATGTTCAAGCGCTCAGGCAACCGTAACCGCAGAACGTAAGTTCGACACACTGAAGATTCGACGACCGACCCAAACCCACGAATGGAGGCATCGACTAGGGCCGCCTGCCGCCGACTGTGCCCCCAATCATTGCCACGGCTACCCACGACGCTCATAGTGTCACGAGGAAGACAGGGCACAGTGTCAAATGCTTCTCGATCGGATTGAGCACGAGCCTAAGGAGAAGTGGTCATTGCCAGATGACAGGTGGTGCTCGATATGGTATCATGACAACCAACCTAGCCGAGGTCTACAAGTGGTCATGCGTAATAAATTTCAATTTTCAAATTTTAGTAAAATTTAAAAGTTTACTTATGTTTGTGGATTTTCTTGAATTTTCAAAAAAAACTTTTTATAAATATTTTAAAGCTAAATCAAAGTTTATTTACAAAATTAAAAGTCAACAAATAATTGAAAATAATTTTATTAAGTCCAGATTGAGTATGAGAATTTCTGTGAATTTTTTCCATAATTTTTAGAAGTATTTTGCTATTTTCTAGAGCTATTATGAATTATCAGAATTAAAACAAATGAGAAATCAAAAAGAAAATCCAAAAATAGCGTCGGGCCGAAACCCACCGCTCCGCCCAAATCTCCTCCGCTCGGCCATGCCGGCCCGCCCGCGCCTCTCTCTCGGCGGACTCTATCCTCTCTCGTGGTCCGATCTCGCTCGGATGGCTGAGATCAGGACACTTAACCCAACCGTTCCCCATCAGTCTCAACCGCCTGATCTCAATCCAACGGCTAGGGAGCATCCCCGTTCATCGCACGTCCGTTTCTGTTATCACCGTTGGATAAAGATCCAACGGCTCTCCTTCATCGTCAACCCCGGGTCGTCGTCTCCGCGTGAACCGCCGTAGCTCAGCCATTTTCGCGCGTAGCCGAGCTCCACGATCTCGACCGTTGTAGCCTCTCCGCCCACGATCACGTGCGCGCGCGGGCCGCTGCGCAACCGCCACGTCCTGCACCCCGTTACCCATCATCCCCACGTTCGGTTGCACAACTCCCCGCAACCGCCGCCACGACCTCGCCCACGTCCCCGCCGTTATAGCCTCGCCCGTACCCTATAAAAGGGAGCACCAGGTGCGCCACAGTCCCCTCATCACAACGCCCAAACTCTCACACCCTCACGCCCCCAGGCTCGCCAGATTCGGAGATTCATCGCCGCCGCCACGAGCTTGGAGCTCTGTTTGCCGCCGTCACTACCGCGGGTCCCGCCGCCACCACCGCCGGCATCGCGTGATTCTGCGATCGGTGCGCACCCTTCTTCGCGCGGAGGACCTCGGAGAACCCTTCCGTCGTCACCGTACCTCGCCGCCGCCTTCTCTCGTCGCCGACCATCTTCCCGACCTCTCGTCCCAAGGAGGGCACCATCGTCATCGGCATCGTCGGCGGACCTCAAGCACCCTCCATCGCGCCGCACGCCACCGGAGCACCACCGCGCGTCACCGAAGGTCTCCGCCGCCAAAACCCCGCCGCCGGCCAACTCCGACGACCATCCGCACTCACTCCGGTACCAACTTGTTCGCGATACTCCCCTCTACACACTGGTACCAATCACACTCACCGTTGAGCACTAGAACGACGTTGCGCGCGCCGCACGTCGCCGGCGTTGAGCTGACGTGCCGCTCACGTGGCAGCCCACGTAAGCTGCCACCTCGGCAGAAGCACATACGTGGCAGCCGCGTGGCGCCGCGTCAGTGCCGATTAGGCATGGTCCACCGCACCATCTTTTCCTAGGCCCGGTGGACTTGGTCCACATGGGCCGAGTCACTGATCGATGGACCCCACATGTCAGAAATCATTTTATTTAAATTTAATTCTGAATTTCTGTAGCTGATGCAAGCATTGCGCAATAATTCGTTTTTCCTTTAGAAAAATAAATCAGAAAATCAATTAAATTGCAAATTTGAGTTATAAACTTCTAAAATTCATATCTTTTGAACCATAACTCCAAATTGGGTGATTCAAATTGCAAAATTTATATAAAATTATAATCTAGCTAACTAAACCAAAATATTTCAGTTTGGAGTTGATTTGAACTATGTTTTTGAATTTATTTGAATTTGAATTTGTCGTATTTTCGCGTATAGAATTCGACGACTCCGGAGAGTTCGATCAAACTGAAGATTTAGAATTTCAAGACATCGATCAAGGCAAGTTACACCATTGACCATATTGCCCCTATTAATTTAAGTTATTTCCAGTTTTTAAATTCCTTATTGCATGCATATGTTGTTATAAATATTTTAATATCCTGTTTTACGTATAGTTAATTCCATATGTTATTGTATGGCCAAATTTGAATGTTGTATCTGACTACCTTGATACCATAGGCAAGATATTACCAAAATTCAAATATATGCTTAGCCAAGCTTAGTCCACATTTACAGAATTTGGGAGGGTTTACACCAGATTTCTACAAATTGTTTTCAAACTTGTTATTGTGGTATTGTTTTACCACATGAGTTTATAAATGAAGTTTTTAATAAATTCAAAAAAATGGGTTTGGACTTGGCGAAATGGTGGAAAGGTGGAGTGCAGTTTATGCACTGTTTGATCCGATAAGATCAAGGCCCATGGGTTGAAGGAATGACGCCAAGTCAATGAGGACCGGTCTTTGAGCCGCTTATTGCTATGCCATAACGTACCACCACATGTCTGTATGGGCGGGATTTGGCTAACTAATTTGTGATGTCCTAGTATATTTATGTCATGTGATTTTGTGGGTGTCGGTTAGGCGTTTTATTCCCACTTGGCGCAGAGAGGCTTAGGAGGACGGTCACCCAAAGGGGCGAAACCTTAGCGGGCATGAATGTACTAGGACAAAACATTGTAGAGGCCTCATGGTAATTGCTCGGTCACACGCCTTGGAGCGTGAATTGGCGACATAACGAGCATGTCACCTCGTGTGGGTAAAGTTGTACCAACTCTGCGAGTAGAAACTATTCGAATAGCGCGTCATGATCATGGACATGCTAGCGGGGCCACTTAAAGTTAGTATTGTTTTTGGTTTTAAAATGCTTTAATAAATGTTGAGGATGGTTAATCCTTATGAAAATTTAGGCGGGAAGCCAAGTGTTAGGAGGATCCTTCACTTCATCATTGGAGGTTATCCACATTATATCATTGTCATTTCAAAGTATGATTTTATCCATAGTATAAAATTGCCTTAGAAACTACTATGCTTATTCAAACTGAAAATGTTGTTTATGCAAAACAACCCCTGCCACACTCACTTGTTTCCTTATGCATGCATTTAACTTCAATATTGGGTGTGACTTGCGAGCACGGTAGTAGTGCTCACTCTTCTTTGAATAAATCTTATTCGGAGAAGATGCTATATTGACGTGAGGACCGGGCGAGTAGGCCTTCCGACCTGACGATTGCCTGTGGCGCATCGTGTGGCTCCCACTATTATGTTATTTCCGCTGTGTTTTATCATTTGACATTTGATGTTATTATTCATACTCGTTTGTATTAAACAGTTATTTATTTAATGCCATTTACGTTTTCGTGATATGAATGTGATATTCATTTTTGTGAGACTGTGTACACTGGAAATCCTGGACTGGTGTTTGAACACAGAGAATTCGGGATCCTTCGTTCCCGGGTTCGACAAAAGTGGTATCAGAGCCATATCGACTGTAGGTCATGGCCCACGGTAGAATTGGTAAAACCATTAAGGACTATTTTTTTCAAAAATTTACAAACTATTTACCCGTCTTCCAGAGTCTTACTCTTCCTTTCTCTATTAAAAAGATTTCTAAACTCTTGTCCTTTCTAAAATTGTAGATGGCCGAGAGACCGACCCGCATCTCCCATGGAGTCTCGCAGAGAATGGGCGGATATCCTATGGAAGATGATGCAACATCGAGTTTCACGAAGAGACCCACATACCAAGGATACAAGTATATCGTGGGACAAATAGGAGCGCGGAGAGTGGAGGTTATCCTCTACTCTAACTTAGCGCGGATACATCCTTCCACATCTTCGGCGCCCAATGCGTCGGGAGACTTTCGAGGACGGCATCCAAGATGCGGCAAGAGAAGCCGTCACGCCGACTTCGCTACACCTCGACGCCCATTTTGGATATCGCATTCGGTACTATCCCATGCACATCCCCACTCGACTAGGCGGTGCCTTGGCTCGATCGAGAATGAGGATATCTGGAGATCACCCACAGTGGAGTTAGCCAAAGCGATGGATTACGCCTATGGCAACACCACAGACAGTGTATCTCGTTCGGGAGGCTAGAAGTCGCAGAGAGAGATTGAAGGCACAGGTGAATTGGCTCTGACAAGAAGGGCCAAGCGTTACTGTAACTCCCAGACTACACCCCATCCACTCCATATATGTTTACCTCTACCATTTTAGATATTTGCTTTCCCTTTAGTTGTTCAATTAGCTGCGAATTATGAGCTACTAACCTTTTGTGGTAGCCATAATCAGATGAATAAAATAAAGAATTACTTGCAAAAGAAAAATTTGCTTCTTTGCCTTGTTGTTGTGTGCTTTTTGGGCTAATATAAATTCACTCCCCCTTAGTGCAACCTTTTCTTCCCTTTCCTAAGTCTTTGGAAATTCCAAGCAGATGGTGAACACCATACAGAAATGGCGACATCGAGGTCGTCGAACAACGGAAATACCGACCATCAGGAGCAGCATGTTCAGCAACCTCCCCCACCACCACCAGCAGGACCGGATTGGCAACAGATGATGGCAAATCAAACTCACCTTATTGAATTGTTGGCTCAGTCGCTCAACAACGCTCAGAACAACCAGGCAACAGCAGCCACCGCCGCAACTCAGGCACCGGCACACCCTCCTCAACGGGTGACCATGCCGAATTCATGCGTATCGTCCTCCAACCTTCTCCAGCGGCAAGAGCGATGGATGCGGCGATTGGCCGTGCCATCGGAAAAAGCGACATTGCGCAATGCACGGTCGCGAGAGGTCCTGCTTGCAACTCATCGACTCAACGGACCACCTCGAAATGGTGGGACAATTTACGCATCTCCCACGCCAATGCCTGTGCCATCTCGTGGGGCGAGTTTGTGAGCCTTCCGTCATGCCCACATCCTGCCGGCATGATGACACCAAGAAGAAGGAGTTTTATGCACTCGCCAAGGCAATCGCTTCGGTGGCGAGTATCTCCACCGTTTCAACCAGCTAGCTCGCTATGCCCCTACCGATGTGGCGAGAGATGAAGAACGGCAAGAAAGGTTCTGGAGGGACTCAATGGCGATATCTCTGTCCAACTCATCTCCCGAACTTCACCGACTTCCAACGGTTGGTGGACAAGGCGTCCGCCAGAAGCCAAACATCACGAGATGGAGAACTGCAAGCGGAGGATGGCCTCCCGAAAGATCAACGCAGAGGCTTTCCCAAGCCTCGTTTCATTCTACCAGCGACCACCGCGGCGTGGGAAGTTCGATCTTCCACATCCGAGCCCCTGCGAAATCGGCGCCCCAACACCTCCAACTTCGCGGCGCACCAACCGGAGGACAATTTCAGCAGAAGAGCTCCGCCCCTCGGTGCGGGTGACCTGTTTCCACTGCAATGAAACAGCCACTATGCCAACAGATGCCCCAAGCGGCGGCGGCGTCTTCAAGCCGGCACCGAGCCACGGCCATCGCGGCATTGCAAACCGTCGAGCGATTCGTCAAGGGGCGTGTGAACCACGTCACGGCCGAGAAGCCCAGCAAAGACGGATGTTATGCTTGGTATGTTTCTTGTCAATTCAATACCAGCTTCAGTACTATTTGATTCCGGAGCTTCGCATTCTTTCGTGTCAAATAAATTTGTGGGCAAAAATGGGTTACCAATATCTTCCTTAGCAAATCCCATGATAATCCATTCCCCGGGTTCAGAAATGAGAACTAGTTCTCTATGCCCGAACCTCACCCTTGAAATATCAGAGTATCCTTCCTAGCGCACTTGATAGTCTTGCATTCCCAAGGTCTAGACGTTATTCTTGGAATGGGTGGTTAGCCAAGAATCATGGACAAATAGATGTGCCAATAGGTCTATCACTCTCACAAATGGGAAGGAATTTGGTTGAGTTCAAACCCAAGACTGCACCAATGGAAGTTCTATCCTCACCAAATGAAGGAAGTGAAACTTGAAGACATACATGTAGTCCGAGAATATGCGATGTCTTTCTGATGAATTACGGCATGCCACCGGATCGGGGCGTCATGTTCTTAATTGACTTTGTCGAGAACGGCTCAATATCGGCGACCCTATAGAATGCCGGCTAATGAGTTAGCGGAATTGAAGAAACAGATTGAAGAAGCTGCGAAGCGAGGTTACATCGACCAGTTCATCACCTTGGGAGCACCGGTCGTTCGTCAAGAAAAAGGACAATAGCATGAGAATGTGTGTTGATTACGATCACTCAATGAGGTGGCGATCAAGAACAAATATCCTTTGCCCGGATAGATGATTTGTTCGATCACCAAAAAGAGCAAGTGTCTTCTCGAAGATTGATTTGAGATCGAGCTATCACCAATCGAAGATCGGACGAGAAGATATTCAGAGACGACTTTCACCACGGATATGGGTATGCGAGTTTACGTGATGTCATTTGGTTTGACGAACGCCTCGCTTATTTCATGAATATGATGAACAAAGTGTTCATGGAATTCTGGATAAGTTCATGGTTGTTTTCATCGATGACATTCTCATCTACTCGAAGGATGAAGAGGAACACGAGAGCATATCGGATGATCTTGGACAAGCTCAGAGAACATCGACTTTATGCTAAATTCAGCAAAAGTGAATTTTGGCTAAGTCAAGTGGCATTCCTTGGACATATTGTGTTAGCGGGAGGAATCGCGATAGATCCGCCAAGGTTGAAGCCGTGTCAGTTGGAAGCAACCGGGGCGGTCACCGAAGTGAGAAGTTTCCTTGGACTAGCGGGTTATTACCGCGAGTTTATTGAAAATTTCTCTAAGATTGCAAGACCCATGACTCAACTTCGAAGAAGGAGAAGAAATTTGATTGGGCGGATGCTCGTGAAGAAAGTTTTCAAGATCTGAAGAGGAGATTAGTCTCAGCACCTGTGTTAGTTTTACCTGATATCCATAAAGATTTCGAGATCTTCTGCGACGCATCCCGTCAAGGTCTCGGATGCGTATTGATGCAGGAGGGCAAGGTAGTAGCTTATGCATCGAGCGCTTGAGGCCACATGAAGGGAATTATCAACCCACGATCCAGAGTTAGCGGCGATTGTGCATGCCTTGAAGATCGGCGGCATTATCTCATTGGTAACCTTGTGAGATTTTCACGGATCACAAGAGTTTGAAGTATATATTCACACAGGCAGAATTAAACCTTTGGCAGAGAAGATGGTTAGAGTTGATAAAAGATTATGATCTTGGAATCCATTATCACCCGGGCAAAGCAAATGTAGTTGCAGATGCCCTGAGCAGAAAGGCCTATTGCAATACCATGATGGTGCAGAAGGAACAGCCAGAACTACATGAAGAATTGAAGCGTCTAAACTTGGAGATTGTCAGTCAAGGTTGTGTGAATGCTTTGGAAGTACAACCGACTCTTCAAAGTCAGATAAGAGAAAAACAACTAGAAGATGATGACATCAAGGAGATCAAGAAGAATATGCGAAGAGGCAAGGCTCCAGGATTCGATGAAGATGAACAAGGAACGTGTGGTTTGGGAACGCATTTGTGTACCTAACGGCGGGAGTTAAAACAATCAATTCGAAGGAGGCTCATGAAACGCCTTACTCCATTCACCCGGAAGCACTAAGATGTACCAGATCGAAGGAGAAATGCGGTGGGTCGGCATGAAGCGAGAAATTCTTGAGTTAAATGCGCATTGTGATGTGTGTCGTGAGTTAAGGCGAACATCGAGACCATTTGGATTGTTGCGCCACTACCGATTCAGAATGGAAGTGAGAAGAGATTGGCATGGACTTCATCATCGGACTTCCTAGGACCCAATCGGATATGATTCTATCTGGGTGATAATTGATCGGTTGACCAAAGTAGCTCATTTCATTCCGTCAAGACTACATACGAAGCGGCGGTTGGTGAGTTATATGTAGCTAGGATTGTTTGTCTACACGGTACCCAAGAAGATCGTGTCCGACGAGGTTCTCAATTTACGTCAAGATTCCGCGAGTGCATGAAGCCTTAGGCACCGAACTCAACTTCATGATGACCTATCATCCTCGATGGATGGTCGACGCCACGCACCAATCAAGTCCTCGAAGATATGCTCCGAGCACGTGCCTTGGAATTTGGACAAAGTTGGGACAAGAATTTGCCATATCACGCAAATTCTCGTATAACAATAGCTATCAAGCTAGTTTGCAAATGGCTCCTTTTGAAGCATTGTATGGCGAGAAAATGCGAACTCCATACGTGGGATGAAGTAGGAGAGCATCGACTCTTTGGACTGAGATAATCAAAGAGCGAAAGTAAGGTCAAAGCTATAAGGGAACATCTGAAAGTGGCACAAACCCGACAAAGAGTTATCTTGATAACCGTCGAAGGGATTTAAACTTTGAGGTAGGAGACTTGGTCTATCTCGAGTCACTCCACTCGGAGGAGTAAGAAGATTCGAACAAAGGAAAACTCGCACCCATTTGTGGGGCCATACAAAATTCTAGCCAAAAGAGGTGAAGTGGCATATCGGCTGAGCTACGAAGCCTTGTCGGTGTGCGATGTCTTCCATGTATCCCGATTAAGGAAATACTTGCAAGCGAGAAGACCATACCTTCTTGGAAAGCTTCGATCTTGAGAAGATCTCACTTACGTGGAGCGACCAATCAAGATTCTAGATGTCGCAGAGCGAGTCACGAAGCGAATCATCGATCATACAAGGTGCGGTGGAGTCATCACCCTAAAGTGAAGCCACTTGGGAAAAGAAGAAGACCTCAAGACCAACTATCCGATCTCTTTGCTAACCAATCACGAATCTCGGTCGAGATTCCCTTAAAGGTAGGTTTATATGACCCAATTTTCAAATTTTAGTAAAATTTAAAAGTTTACTTATGTTTGTGGATTTTCTTGAATTTTCAAAAAAACTTTTATAAATATTTTAAAGCTAAATCAAAGTTTATTTACAAAATTAAAAGTCAACAAATAATTGAAAATAATTTTATTAAGTCAGTTGAGTATGAGAATTTACATGAATTTTTCCATAATTTTTAGAAGTATTTTGCTATTTTCTAGAGCTATTATGAATTATCGAATTAAAACAAATGAGAAATCAAAAAAAAATCAAAAATAGCGTCGGTAAAACCCACCAGCTCGGCCCAAATCTCCCTCCCGCTCGCCGCGCACGGCCCGGCGCCCGCGCCCTCTCTCGGCGGACTCTATCCTCTCTCGTGCCGTCCGATCTCGCTCGGATGGTGAGATCGAGACACTTAACCCAACCGTTCCCCATCGGTCTCAACCGCTTTGATCTCAATCCAACGGCTGAGGAGCATCCCGTTCATCGCCGCGTCGTTTACATTATCACCGTTGGATAAAGATCCAGCGGCTCTCATCATCGTCAACCGGGTCGTCGTCTCGCGTGAACCGCCGTAGCTCGACCATTTTCGCGTGGCCAGAGCTCCACGATCTCGGCCGTTGTAGCCTCTCGCCACGATCACGTGCGCGCGGCCGCGCAAGCAACCGCCACGTCCCGCACCCGTTACCCATCATCCCCACGTTCGGTTGCACAACTCCCATGCGCCGCCACGACCTCGCCCACGTCCCGCCGTTATAGCCTCGCTGCGTACCCTATAAAGGGAGCACCAGAGTGCGCCACAGGTCCCCTCATCACAACGCCCAAACTCTCACCCCTCCGCCCCCCAGAGCTCGCCGTATTCGGAGATTCATCGCCGCCGGCCACGAGCTTGGAGCTCGCTTCTGCCGCCGTCACTACCGCGGGGTCCCCGCCGCCACCACCTTTCGGCATCGCGTGATTCTGCGATCGGTGCGCGCACCTTCGCCGCCGGAGGACCTCCGAGAACCCTTCCGTCGTCACCGTACCTCGCGCCGCTTCTCTCGCCGCCGACCATCTTCCCGACCCTCTCTGTCCCAAGGAGGGCACCATCGTCATCGGCATCGTCGGCGGACCTCAAGCACCCTCCATCGCCGCCGAGCATGCCGGAGCACCGTCGCCGTCACCGAAGGTCTCCGCCGCAAAACCCGCCGCGGCCAACTCGACGACCATCGCACTCACTCCGGTACCAACTTGTTCGCGATACTCCCCTCACCGCGGTACCAATCACACTCACCGTTGAGCACTAGAACGACGTTGCCGCGCGCGTCCGCGTCGCCGCCGGCTGGTGAGATGCGCGTCGCGTGGCAGCCACGTAGCCGCCACCTCGGCGAGCACATACGCGCGTGCGCCGCGTGGCGCCGCGTCGCTGCCGATTAGGCATGGTCCACCGCACCATCTTTTCCTAGGCCCGTGGACTTGGTCCACATGGGCCGAGTCACCGATCGATGGACCCCACATGTCGAAAATCATTTTATTTAAATTTAATTCTGAATTTCGTAGCTGATGCAAGCATTGCGCAATAATTCGTTTTCCTTTAGAAAAATAAATCAGAAAATCAATTAAATTGCAAATTTGAGTTATAAACTTCTAAAATTCATATCTTTTGAACCATAACTCCAAATTGGGTGATTCAAATTGCAAAATTTATATAAAATTATAATCTAGCTAACTAAACCAAAATATTTCAGTTTGGAGTTGATTTGAACTATGTTTTTGAATTTATTTGAATTTGAATTTGAATTTGTCGTATTTTCGCGTATAGAATTCGACGACTCCGGAGAGTTCGATCAAACTGAAGATTTAGAATTTCAAGACATCGATCAAGGCAAGTTACACCATTGACCATATTGCCCTATTAATTTAAGTTATTTCCGCTTTTAAATTCCTTATTGCATGCATATGTTGTTATAAATATTTTAATATCTGTTTACGTATAGTTAATTCCATATGTTATTGTATGGCCAAATTTGAATGTTGTATCTGACTACCTTGATACCATAGGCAAGATATTACCAAAATTCAAATATATGCTTAGCCAAGCTTAGTCCACATTTACAGAATTTGGGAGGGTTTACACCAGATTTCTACAAATTGTTTTCAAACTTGTTATTGTGGTATTGTTTTACCACATGAGTTTATAAATGAAGTTTTTAATAAATTCAAAAAAATGGGTTTGGACTTGGGCGAAATGGTCTGGAAAGGTGGAGTGCGAGTTTATGCACCGTTTGATCTGGATAAGATCAAGGCCCATGGGTTGAAGGAATGACGCCCAAGTCAATTGAGGACCGGTCTTTGAGCCGCTTATTGCTATGCCATAACGTACCACCACATGTCTGTATGGGCGGATTTGGCTAACTAATTTGTGATGTCCTAGTATATTTATGTCATGTGATTTTGTGGGTGTCGGTTAGACGTTTTATTCCCACTTGGCGCAAGAGGGCTTAGGAGGACGGTCGGTCAAAGGGGCGAAACCTTAGCGGGCATGAATGTACTAGGACAAAACATTGTAAAGGCCTCATGGTAATTGCTCGATCACACGCCTTCTAGCGTGAATTGGCGACATAACGAGCATGTCACCTCGTGTGGGTAAAGTTGTACCAACTCTGCGAGTAGAAACTATTCGAATAGCGCGTCATGGTCATGGACATGCTAGCGAGGCCACTTAAAGTTAGTATTGTTTTTGGTTTTAAAATGCTTTAATAAATGTTGAGGATGGTTAATCCTTATGAAAATTTGGCGGGAAGCCAAGTGTTAGGAGGATCCTTCACTTCATCATTGGAGGTTATCCACATTATATCATTGTCATTTCAAAGTATGATTTTATCCATAGTATAAAATTGCCTTAGAAACTACTATGCTTATTCAAATCAAAATCTTGTTTATGCAAAACAACCCCGCCACACTCACTTGTTTCCTTATGCATGCATTTAACTTCAATATTGGGTGTGACTTGCGAGCACGGTAGTAGTGCTCACTCTTCTTTGAATAAATCTTATTCGGAGAAGACTGCTATATTGACGTGAGGACCGGGGCGAGTAGGCCTTCGACCTGACGATTGCACGTGGCGCATCGTGTGGCTCCCACTATTATGTTATTTCCACTGTGTTTTATCATTTGACATTTGATGTTATTATTCATACTCGTTTGTATTAAACGATTATTTATTTAATGCCATTTACGTTTCGTGATATGAATGTGATATTCATTTTTGTGAGACTATGTACACCGGAAATCTGGGTGGTGTTTGAACACGAGAATTCGGATCCTTCGTTCCGGGTTCGACAATGCGCGGCGCCAGTGCCTCCTTTGGTTGGTATTGTCGAGGCAATTCTCCGCGGTACCACAAACTATTTTGTTAACAGATGCGCAATGCGTCGCTCACCATGGCAATGACGAGTACTCTACTCCGCCATGATCACCGCATACATGGAGGAGAAGAGCAAGAAGGCGAGATGCACGAGCATTCAAGATGGGCACGAGGAGCTTCGCCGAGATAATGTGCGAGGATAAAGGGCGCGCGGGACTAACCGCGAGAGGATCACCCATGAGTGCACTCTACGCCGCGATAGTTGCGTATGCACTTGTAACAAGCCCTTCTTCTACGCATAGGCCCCGCTCCCATGTCATGGCGCTGTTCGACGGTGGCGCAAAGATCCGGCCGCACCTCTCTCACTATTTCACCAAGGAGGCGGTGATGCAAACATGGAGTGAAGAGATGTATGGTTACGCCGTTGTTGGCCATTTCACCGCCATCCATCCAGGAGCAACTAACTGGGCCGCGGACATTGGTAGGCTCAAGGAAAGGTTGGCGGCGGCAGTGCACGACGCATCGAACGATATGGACGAGGCGGCGGACGTCGCCGCGAAGAAGTGCTCCATTTGCAGGGAGTCTGGGCACACCTTCAAAACATGCCCCACGCGAAATGCTCAGGACCAAGGAGACATCGGCATTCCGAACGTCACCACGGGGACCTCATCCGGTGCCCCGACTAGAGGCAGCGCACATGGGAGACGTTGACGTCGCGACCACGATAAAAATAATATTATCAATGTTGTCAATTATCATTTTAGTTAAGTGTTATGACGTTCTTTTGCAAGTTCTGTAATATCAGAGTGTATGAATTCCCGATCGAATGACAATATCACTTATCTTCCTTTTTACGAATCGTTCATACCTCAAACGTCCTCACTAAATTCTCCGAAAATTACCTGTACTACAACAACATACGATGATGATAAAATGTTATTACGAGTCCAACACATTTCGTGTCGTTTAATTTTTATGAAAATCACAAACCGCTAAGTGAAATAGGAAAATAAGGGTTGGGAATGGCAATATCACTTATCTTCCTTTTACGAATCGCTCATACCTCAAACGTCCTCGCTAAATTCTTCAAAATTAACCGTAGTAGAACAACATACGATGATGATAAAATGTTATTACGACTCTATGATTTCGTCTCGTTTAAAATTTATGAAAATCACAAACCGCCTAATCGAAATAGGAAAATAAGGGTTAGGGAATGAATCGCCGCTCAATCGGCGATAGTCTGTCGCCGCCGCTGAATCGCGATTCATTCTGCCGCCATTGAATCGCGATTCATTCCTCAATCGGCGATGCATGCGGGGGCGGGGTCCCGCGCGATTGAATCGCGATTATCCTCGCCGCCGCTTCAATCGGCGACAGAGATACATTTTTGTAATTTTTTAATCGACTATTTATTTTTGTAAATATCTTTAAAAATAATAATATTTTTTAAAAAAAATTTCTTGGCAATCTCAGGTGTAGACATTATTATCGAGGTGAGTCGATCTGATAGACAACATGATATAAAAGTTCATCATGGTTAAGGAAAAATCGAAATGACTAGCCCAGTAAAACCCACAGAGCAAAGCTCTCACAAGTCCAGCACGTATAAGGTATAGATCTCTGCTACTTTAAAAATTAAAGTGGGTGATCGTCCTTCTTCTCTACTCTTCTATCTATATCTCTCTTTTATTGACATGTGGACTTCATTAATAGTAAATTATTCTCTCACATCGTGCACTCTCTACTCCTCATCTCCTAGAATTACATGTGCCGCCGCTTGCGCTTCCTCCTCCTTCTCGTTCTTGCCCCTACACCCGGTCTTCTGCTATACTTCGCTCCGCGTGCACCTTCGCTTTCTCTCCTGTCGCTGCTCCTATCAGTCGGATCTGGACGAGCCTCACTTCCTCCTCTCTGCTCCTGCTCTCCTGTTATGTTCTGCTCCTTACATCTTGATGAATTGAGATATATTATATCTATTTTTAATTGATAAACTATTATATTTATATTTATGAGAAGTTTTGCGGCACACGGACAATTATAAAACATTAACAGACACGCCAAGCCCGACAGGACAAGCGGATAAGCCCCCTCGCCCGCACACAACCGTCGGCCACTTCCGCGGTTCCGCCATGGCCACCACCACCACCACTCCTCTCCACCCGCAATTCCGGCCGCCCCCGCAGGCACCCCGCTGGCTCCTCCCGTCTCCGTCCTCCTCCTCCCGCGTACGCCTCCGCACCCTCGTACGCGCCTCGGCAGCATCGGCTTCGGCGTCCGCGCCGGCGCAGCGCGAGGCCGCGGTGGATGTCCCGTGGGGCTGCGAGATCGAGTCCCTGGAGAGCGCGGCGTCGCTGGAGCGGTGGCTCACCGCCTCAGGACTCCCCGAGCAGAGGTTGGCAATCCAGCGGGTGGACGTCGGCGAGCGCGGCCTCGTTGCTCTCAAGAACATCCGCAAGGGGGAGAAGCTGCTCTTCGTGCCCCCCTCCCTCGTCATCTCCGCCGACTCGGTAGAAAAAAAAAGAAACTAGCCTCTCCCTTTCTCACAATTCCCCGTAATGGCATTCAGGTGTGCTATGTAATGCAGTGCTGTGACAATTAGTGGTTTCTTGTGCTCGTGTATAGGAGTGGAGCCGCCCTGAGGTGGGGGATATGTTGAAGAGGAACTCTGTGCCGGACTGGCCGCTTCTCGCCACATACCTTATAAGCGAAGCCAGTTTAGAGGGTTCGTCGAGGTGGAGCAGCTATATAGCGGCGTTGCCAAGACAGCCTTACTCTCTTTTGTACTGGTATAACCCAAATATTATTGTTGGCAATGTTGCTGAAGTGAGAAGATGAGAGATTTTTGAGAGAGCATTCTCAATCTTGTACAGTCTTCGCGTGTCGTTGCAGGACTCGTGCGGAGCTAGATGCATACTTGGTGGCTTCACCGATCAGGGAACGGGCAATTCAGAGGATCACTGATGTGGTTGGAACGTAAGGTTTTCTATCTATACTTCTACTATTCATCTAGCAAATTAAGTTTTCTCCTTGTTGAGCCCTCATTGGTATTTTTCTTTGTTGGTTTTGGCAGATACAACGACCTTCGAGACCGTATATTTTCTAAGCATTCAGATTTGTTCCCCGAGGAGGCATGTTTCGCAAACATTGCTACGTTCTTTGCTCAGAGTCAATTTGCCCAATTCTATTTCTGTACATAGAGGCACAGATTGGATTGTTCAAGTCTTCATGATATACTCCCTCCAGTCACAACAGAATGTCGTTTTGGACATCAACACGTCCCTAAAACATATATTTGACAACTAATTTCTATTGTAATAGATTTATAAAACCTAACAAAATTATACTTTTATGGAGTATCATTGTCAAGACAAATGTATACATATCATTTTTATGTGTTCAATCCAAAGATTGAAAACGATATCGATAGTCAAAGTTTAGAAAGTTTGACTGCACGTATCCCAAAACGACATTCTTTTGTGACCGGAGGGAGTAGTATAATAGTAGAAGGCTGAGGGTATATTATTCTTTGGCTTTCACTATTGAAACAAAGCCGTCGAAGTGGTGTAGTATCTATTAGCAACTATATTGGTCCACTGACACCATAGCTGTCAATTACTATCTTTACTTAATTCTTCATTTTTAGTGTAACCTGGTTGATATATACCCATTTCAGGTGTACAACTTGGAGACATTTAGATGGTCCTTTGGCATTCTCTTCTCACGCTTGGTAAGATAAAGTACTATGAGGGTAGTAAATATGATGCAAACCTTGCTTTACTTCTAATTCTGCTTATGTAATAGCCCTTTTGATTACAAATGTAAAGGCTTTTGCTTGCTGTTGCTGCCATTTTCTGCTAAATAAGAATGTACACTGGACTATTTTGCAGGTTCGTTTGCCATCAATGGATGGAAGGGTTGCGCTAGTTCCTTGGGCAGATATGATTAACCATAGCCCTGAGGTATTACATTTTGTATTGTTTACAAAGAATCATTATCAACAATGTACAGAATTCCTTAAGCATCCCATGTCTCATAGTTTTCCTTTTTATCATTATTTCGCTAGTCTTCCAAGTTTCAACTTTCATAGTGTTGTAGAATTTACTTATTAGCAAAATAATTTTTCCAGGTTGAAACATTCTTGGATTATGATAAGTCATCGCAAGGAATAGTTTTCACTACAGACTGTTCATATCAACCAGGTGAGCAGGTAACAGCTTTCATTTATGCTTTAGATCTATTCTCAGTTTTCTTCCTACCAAATTAATTATCAAGAACCCATCAGTAAACTTTTAATCTATAGGTAATGGTGATAACTACATCTGTACTAGTTCAAGTTTTCAAAAGCCCATTCAGCCATGGTTGTCAGTTGTCACGGCGTCGCCTAGTCGACGACATGTTGTCCAGTCGGCCAGCAGTGGACAACATGGTTGCTCGCCTAGACTGGGAGTGGTCTAGGAGAGAGAGGGGCTCAGATCTGGCTTCTGGGCGACTTGAGAGAGAGGAGGAGAGAGGGCTCAGGCCCGAGAGGGATCCCTAGTTGCGGCCACCGGTTGTCAACCTCAACCCTCTCCAGCTCACATCCGCATCTGCATCCGCCGTCGCTGTCCGCAGCACGTCTTCGCCTCCCTGCCTTCCGCCATCGCCTCGCAAGTACTATCCCTCCCTCTCCTTTCTTCTCTACTCCTCCCTCTCCCCTGATCTGCAATGCTGCTCGTCGCCCATTGCAGTCCTCTTTGTTGCTCACGTCTCTCCTCTGCAGCTTGGGATGCTGGATGAGTGGATGGTGATGCTCGCCGTCCTCTGCTACTCACCCATGGACAGGATGAGGTGGCGGCCTGGTGCTATTAGTACACGGGAGGAGGGAGTGAATGCCTTAGATGGGCTTTTGGGCCTGAGTGGAGTTGTGGGCTGAGTGGGTAGTGGCCCATCTGTCATCTGTTCTTCTTCTTCTTCTTTCTGTTATATGTGTGTTATATGTGCTGATTTGCCTAATATATGTCATCGTCTAATCACCATCTAGGCGGGCGTCTAGGCACATGGATGTCCTGGCACCTTGGGGTTGCCACGACTGGCCAGAGCGCTGTGACAACCTTGCATTCAGCATATTCATTTGCTGTTTCAGAATTGGGAATTTTAGCTTAACCTTGGGAATATGGTTAGCTGAAATCGAATTACTGTTTCATTTAGCATAGTGCTCACCTTGTTTTCTAACAAGAGACTGGTATTTTAAGATACGAGTCCTTTTGAATCTTGATATTCAGGCTGTGCCCACTAAAGCTACGCACTCCATCCATTTTATCCATTTTCATTTGTGCAGACACCACATACTTGACTTAAGGTGGGCTACATGGAATAAATTTTGATTTGTTAGCCATCCTTTTATTATTTGGGAATGCAGTTAAATGAAATTTGTTTGTTTTGTCCTGATCATTTTCTGTATGGGTCAATTCAAGGGGTCAGCGACCTTTTAATGCATATGTTACCTCATAACCCCAGTCCGTTTCTATTTATCCTCTTCAGGTATTTATATCCTATGGGAAGAAATCCAGTGGTGAGCTATTGCTTTCATATGGTTTTGTTCCAAAAGAGGGAACAAACCCAAATGATTCAATTGAATTGCTGGTGTCTCTTAACAAGTCTGATAAATGTTACAAAGAAAAATTACAAGCGCTAAAGAGAAACGGTTTGTCAGAGTAAGTCCTCGTATCTTTATGGGTCAAAATATTTACGTTCTCTCTATGTGAAACTTCACATGCTTATATTATTTTGTCCAGACAAAAAAGTTTTCTCTAACTGTCGCATCGTTGTTCCATGCTATCATCTTGCTAAAATGAACTTGATTAGATTGGAGTATTTATTGGCGCGTATGATATCTTATCTTATCATCACTTCAAGATGGTATCGATAACAAAATAGGAAAACACAACATTTTGACTGTGTAATGGGTGTGGAATGCGCTTTATTGAGAAGAAAAAAAAATTAACCAGTTTTCTCCAACAGCAATAAGTTTGCGGTTAAATTACATCTCATCATAGATTTTGGCATGGTTTATTGTTAATGACACCTTTTTTGTTTGAGAGATTTGTTTAATAATTTATTTCCCCTGTGAACATACCATCAGCTCAACATGATGTGCAGCACTGGTTTCCTTATCTTTAAGTCTAATATGATTACCTTAATATGTATACATCTGCTACTATCGAATGTGTATACTTTTTATTAACAAAAGGTGGATCTGATCACCATTAACAGGTTCGAAAGTTTCCCCTTGCGGGTCACAGGGTGGCCAGTTGAGCTGATGGCTTATGCCTTCCTTGTGGTCAGCCCTCCCGACATGAGTCAACGCTTTGAGGAGGTTTGTTGCTGTTATTTTGCACCCATTGTCAATAGATCTAGAACTAGGAGGGTGTTATCCTTGAGCACATGTTACTTATTCAAAATGATCCCTGGCAAATTATCCTTGCAGATGGCTGCTGCTGCATCAAATAAAAGTTCATCCAAGCCTGAAATTAGTTATCCTCAACTGGAGGAACAGGCTCTTCAGTTTATCTTGGACTGTTGTGAATCTAATATAGCAAAATATACTAAGTACCTAGAGGTAAGGTCCTTTGCATGACATATCTTGCAGAACAAACTAGTTGGTTTCTTGTGAGATTTATACATTTCGCCATGCTTATTAGTTTTCTGATCCTATCATCCTGTGATGAATGCTTTTGACGGCAAAGTTTGTCATTTGTTATTTTGTTGACTATCAGAATATGCAAACCAATAATTTTTCAGGGCAATGGCTCTCTGCAAGTTTCAATCAATTCGAAGCAATCCAACAGGACCTTACTGCTAAAACAGCTAGCAAGAGATCTGTGCATTAGTGAACGGAGAATCCTGTATCGCACACAATATGTAAGTCGGCAAAGCTTGTGATGTGTTGCTTTTCTGTGTGCATTATGTGGTTATTCTTAACTTTCTTATATTTCTTTCATTGATATCCTGCAGATATTGCGTAGGAGATTGAGAGACATGAGAGGTGGTGAACTCAGAGCTCTGTCATTATTCAATGGACTCAGAAAACTCTTCAAATAAATGGATGAGTTGTTTTCTGTTGCCGGAAGATCTTAGGGCACAGTGTTTGATTCGCCGAGTAACTTCATAATTCCCAAATTACCATCAATTTCAACCTCTTCCAATTGTTGAATACTGCATTTTTAACTGGACACTACATATGCTGCAGTTTCAGGTGCTTTGCCCGTGTCGCTGTTGAGCTCCGACGTTTTCATACCAAATCAGAATGCGATCTCAGCCCACTAAAATTTTCTTCGGAGTTCGGAGAAGCAACTGAATGCTGGAAGGGCTTGCCAATCAATAAGGGATAATTATGAATTGTGATTGAACAGTCCCAGAGCTGGGCATAAATGTAATGTAGCATCCTGCCTCGCATGTGTTTTTGTAGCGCGTTCTGAATTGTCCAACAATGTACCAACCATGCCATGCAAAGAGCATTCTCAGTTATTTTCTTGTATGCCGATAGTTTGCTACTGTGAACTGAAATGAATTTGAACACAGTTCTCCTGCGTTCTTTTCAAAAAAAAATAAAGAAAAGGAAACTGTTAAAAGATTTTGAACAAGTAATTGACTAGAATAACACTGTTTATGCACGCAATAACAATTTTAGCCCCCTCATCGTCAAATGCAAAAATGACACCGCGGGGCCGCCGGTAGGCAACACGTTGCAGAGTCTGTACGCTGGTTGCCCGGAGCCCCTCGTCCGTGCGCCTGTGGTCCGGTAGCACCGAGTTCGCGCTTGGTGGACGGTGCTGTCGAGTCTGTGGGCTAGGGGCATGGAGCTCCCTGGTCCATGCACTAGGGGCACGGTGCTCCCTCCTCCGCATGCCCGGGCCTGGTCTTCTGCCTCTGCCGTGCACCTGTGGGGAATCAAATTCTTTGTCCCATTGTCGGTTCAGACTCCCGCTTGTCCGCACGCCGTGGGAGGGAATCGGATTCTCTCCGTCGTCCCATCACCGGTCGCTTTGCTCCTTGGATTCCCGCTATCCCACACATGCGCAAAAAATTCCCGTTGCTTCGCGACCGAACTCGTTCTCTCGCATGGCTATAAAACCTGTTGCATGTTGCTCTCATCCTTCACCCCCAAAATCATCTTGCCGCTCAGCGTAGAGAGACAGAGAGGATCGAGTGAGCCGATTTCGTTGCCGATTTCAGTGTGTTTAAAACTGTGTTTAGCGGTCATATTAGTAGAGAAAGTTCGACATCAAGCGAAGATCTTCTATAGGCGGTAATTATTCCCGTATGGATTATTTTTATTAACTATGTAATTAGTGTTAAATTAATTAGTCGTAGTAAGTTAGTCGTAATTAAGTAGCTATAATTAATTTAGTCGTATTTAATTAGTCATAATTAAATAGTCGTAGTTAGTTAGTCTAAAATAATTAGTCGTATTTATTTAGCCCTTAGTCGTATTTCTTTAGCCTTGAGTAATTAGTCGTAATTAATTTAGTTGTAATTAATTAGTTGTAAATAATTTAGTCGTAATTACTTTAGCCGCAATTGATTAGTCAAAATCAATTAGTCATAGTTAGTTATTCAAAATTAATTAGTCGTAGTTAATTAGTCATAGTTAATTAATTGTAATTAATTAGTCATAGTTGTGTTGGTCGTAGTTAATTAGTCGTGATTAATTACTCGTAGTTGTGTAGGTCCTAGTTAATTAGTCGTAATTAATTTAGTCATAATTAATTAGTTGTCATTTCATGTTACCGGGTAGTGTTGTAATATTTTACGTCTTTCTGTACTTGATTTTGTTTTAATGCCTTTTTCCTATGTATTTTGGCATTCTATTTATTCGAAACTGACTTGGCATTTAATCCCTTGTAGGCCATGGTGTGAGGGACCAGGACTGAGCCTTCTCTATCGGAGCTACTCGAACAATTTTACGATGAATATCACTACAACAAGTTGTGGATCACTAGGTTGGGCATGGTCCTCCATCCCTCGTGCTTAGGTCAGAGAGGCATTACTCAGAGCTTCCCTCGCTACGTCTCACTCCTTCGAGATACGACTTGTTTCCCTTTGCGGGGATACTCTACATTGGCCGCTACTTCACACTAGACGAGAGTCTCATATCAGCGCTTGTTGACAGATGGAGACCCGAGACGCACACCTTCTACTTTCGGTGGAGAGATGACGATCACTCTTCAGGATATCTCTTTCTTGACAAGTCTGCCGATCACAGAAGACACACTTGTTCCATCCTGTCTGTCGGCGGATTGGAAGGCCCACTTGGCGCATCTGTTTGGTCTAGCTATCCCAAACAGGGCTTGTAGTGTCCCTAGGACGTGGCTTAGGCATTTTAGTCGATGTCCTGCGAATGCACCGGACGAGGTTGTTAGGACATGCCTCATCACGTACCTTTTGCATATTTTCGGTTGGGTTTTGTTTCCTATCATACATGGTGATTGAGTGCACCCTAGCTTTGTCCACATCATCGAGTTTTTGGTTGACACGGAGCCTAGAGATATGCCCCATTATTGCTTTGGATCAACCATCCTTTGCGCCACGTACATGAGGCTGTGTGATGCCTCGCAGCGCGACATCAATGAGAAACCGGTCATTGCCATCTGCTACGTATTACTACAGTTGTGGAGTTGGGAGCACTTCACTATTGGGCGCTCATACAACGAGTTCCTCAACTTGATAGACGGGCCTACATGGGCACCCGGTGGACTACTGACAAGTTACGCTAGGCCATAGAAAGACCGGTGAGATGCTACCTCGTGTTCCACAACGACTTTGAGGCTTTGCACGGTAACAACATCATATGATCTCCATGAAGACCACAGTTTCTGAATACGGTAGCGCCGTACGGATTATCCGTGCAATACACACAGGACGCCGGGTTATGAGCGACGACCTGTCACCTTGTTTTTTCCTATATGGTGGAGTCTTACACGCCGTAGCGTGTAATACGATAGTTCGATATTTACTAGATTGTGCCTCCTCCCGACAGGAGGATGCTCGAGCAAGCTGTCCACTTGTGAGTGCAACTCTATCAGAGTAATGTTTACAGTTGACACTTACATCAGCTCTTCTCAAATAAATCCTTCTCGAATGCAGACAATCGAGGTTGAGCTGACATTATGAGAGCTATCAGGTAGTACAACATCAATGGACTGCGGCTTGGGCGGAGACAGCGCATTGAGGTTCTATAGGAGCAGCGGTCGTACGACGTTCGAACTTACCGTTACTACATCGAGTGGTACATACCATGGTCACACACCAGACTCGCCCATCCTTCGCCAGAGCGTCCAGAGCAGGTTATGCACCAGGAGAGGCTTCATCACTTGTTCGATCGACACGACACTTCGCGGCATGATGACACTGTAAAACACTCACAACTTATGCTCGCTTCAAGGATGATATTTTTACTATTTGTTACTAAACAACTTTTCTCTATCACTTCGGTTTCACCGGGTCCAGCGGATCTCATGCGCATCAGGGTCCACCATTCGCATGAGCGATCACACCGTTGGGGGCTTCTCGGGACTCTAAAGTCCATCTACAAGGAGTCCAAGCATATTATCAAGAACATGAGCTGGGGTCAGTCTAGAGATGACATGCTTCAGGCTGCTCACTGAGTGGACAGACCTAGCTCACCTCCTAAGTCGGCATAACCTAGTGAGATCAGCGGCCGTTCTAGCACTCCCTGTCGGTCATCCACACTATAGATCAAGGAGGTGAGTTATGTTCAACTTACGTCCTGATTATTTATTATGCCTTAGGTTGTGCTAATATCATGTTGTCTTCCAGCCACACGTCTGTCGGGATGCATCACTAGTGCGATCAACATCCGCATGGCTTAGTCAGACTAGCTATCATCCTAGCGCTCCCCGTAGGTCATCTGCACTGCAGACCGAGGAGGTAAGTTATGTTCAGCTTATGCCCTGATAATTGATTTTGCCTTACTTTATGCTAACATCATTCCATCTTGCAGCCTTCAGTTGGATGCGGGGTGACGACAAATCAACCGTTGAAGATGCGATCATCCCAATTAGTGCCATGGAGGACTACACGGTGCTAGGATTAGGAGCGTACCACCCATGGTGTACTCCCTAGTCTACGCTCAACAGAACCATGACCAGTATGGAGTATTGTACCACGGTCAGAGCTCCACTACACCCAGGGTCGTTCATACATCGTACCTGGTGGGTCGTGGCTTCGAGGGCGGATTCATTGATTCGTTCATTATAGATATGATTGCATGTGGACAGACTCAACTTTGTCAGAGTCAGTTTGTTGAAGTACCCCATCCCACTCAACTATCTCCCTACGTTCTATGAACATAGACGTGCTCTCTAGACCGGTTCACGTACCTCACGGGATATGCTCAATGCAAGACCTGGACACGCACCCACACGCAGACGCAGTGAGCAGAGAGTGGCTCAGACGATTGAGACATATGGTAGCATGTGTGTAATTATATTGTATACATTATGTGCGTATGTATCCAGATATCATTTCGCTCCGAAGGAGCTATTTTTACTATTGCGCCGCTAAGGTCGCCAGATTTGCCCCAAGGTAGGGTTGGGGCCAAGGTTGAGGTAGATCTAGTGGTGGTCGGCGTTTCTGGTGGTGGCACATCACGGCTTGTACCTCGGTGGCGCTCTGCGACAGACTGGTGATGGGCCATGACGGCGGGCGATGCAGGGTCCTCGTCGCGGCATGTTGGGGCCGAGTGTGGGCGGTGCTGCTGGCCGGCCTTGGGCGGTGGTGCGCCTCGGTGGGCGAAAACCCTCCAACCCCCGTAGTTCCCCTCTGGTTACACCAACGTTCACTGCCTCCCAAGAGCCTTCCTCGCCACTAGAGCTGAAGCATTCCCATCTTCTTCCATCCTCTCCGGTTTGGCCATCGTCTGGTCCACGCCTGGAGAAGACCCCACCCCACTGTTGTCAAAGGCCGGTAGTTGAAGATGCCCAAAGAGTTTGGACACTTGTTTGTTGGTGTAGCACCTCGTATATTGAAAATACGGTACTATGTGGAACATCATCGCAAGAAGTAAATAATAACACAAGAAATAAAATCCAAGGAAATTGAAACTTTAATCTCTAAAATTTTCAGTAGTAACAATGTCACCCACAGAAGCAAATAGAGATAAATAGTTTGATACATTAGACCGGTCCAAAGCTAATAAAAATCACAAATGGAATAGCTAGAGGCAACGCCACAGTGCTGGGAAGAATGCGTCACCCATGACCCCAATGCTCAGATGGAAGCTACTCAACTGACTTTTTACCTGGAACAGAAAGAATAAGTGTGAGATTAGAAGAAAATCTCAGCAAGTATACCCAACAACCGTAAGGGTAAATAAATGTAATGGAAACAAATAATAGTCACATCTTGTTCCAACTAGCCACACACAAGGGTGACTACGGTAAGAATATAAGGGAAGGAATATGACAATGTGGGAAATAAAATTGTAACGTGTGATAACAGAGATGTGGAATAGTGAAACGAGAGTAATGATAAGGTATTCACTTTAATTAATGAGAAAGCAAGCACGACACCGATTTGATCATTCACATACCAAGTAATACAAAAATAGTCAGGCACCTGCCTTGACTGTATACTTGTGGCTGGGTGTTAGTATCTCAACAATGGAATTGTACGACCCCCGTACGTTGTTGAGCGGAAGGTGATAAACCCATATATGCAACACTAGATGGAATAATTGAAACACAAATTGCAATGTATGTATACAAGGGATGATTGACAATTGATTAGGTAGGAAATTGGAAACTTATACAAAAGGTTACTTAGCAATTGATAAGAAGATGTTATTGGATGTGACGATACAAATCAGGTTGATTCCACATGAAGTGATTAACAAGAGATAATAGGTATTTAACTTATGCAAATTGAGGTTGAGTTTAACTATGTGGAGTTAACGACTGATGATTAGAAATCATCAAAGTAAGAGCCTAATCCTAGGTATTTTATTATAATCACTACAGTGTAAACATGGCAAATGAAATTAGTGATGTCATCAATAAATTTCAAAATGGCAACGTCTAATCCAGATTTAACATATACAGTGACAATCAACATATGACCTCCATTAATACTTGTTAATTCAATAACCCAAATGTTGCAACATCTCATTGCCATTTGATATGCACTAACAGTACCCTATAGAATCCACTCTAATAATCAGCCATCCATTAATTATTTGCAACCATCCACAAGTGATTAAGCCACAGATCACAAGGAACATATCACACATCACTAATTAACAATTCATAGATTAACAATGCTAATTGATCAAGTAACCATGCAAAGGTAATTAGTGATTGATAGGAGATAAATGTTGGTAGTAGATTGTCGTGAGGTAACTTGCCAGTCAAAAGCTTGGCAGTCTGGCTGCACGACGGATCAGAAGTCTGTAGATGATTGAACCTCCCTTCTAACCCCACGTGTGAACCTACAATACAATGGATTAATTAGGGATGGAATTAACTAGGAGGGATGAGTAACTAGAACAAGCACACATAAGCATACAACACATGCATGGTGAGGGCACAAGGCGTCCGGCCAGCGACAAGCACGACCAGCAGCACGATGGGAGGAAGGAAGGATGACGACACCCTTGGTGGCGCACCCCGGCGATGGCTCGTCCACCGGCAGTAGCGACGCCCAAACCCCAAATGGGTTTTGGAGAGAGAGAGAGAGGTATTTCTTTTTACCTTTTGAAAAAATGCGTGGAAGAGATTTCAGATTCTGGATTTGGGGGGAATATATAGGCAAATGTTAGATCTGAAATTTATGTGATTTTTGTTGGGATAAATCCTTTGCATTTTCGGATTTTGAGAAATTGAGGGTGTTACAGTTGGATCGTTGTCCTAAGGTGTAGGTCGACTGTTGTGGATGTCCCTTGTCAAACAACCAGTTCAGACCTAGAGACAGGCCACCATCGACATCCTCGTGGGAGGAGGTGAGGAGCCGGAGGTGCCGTCTCTTCTGTGTGCTGTTCACCGTCATCGTCAAGTGGGGGCCCGCTTCCCTCATCCACTTCATTATGAAGGCTTGATGGTCGTCTGCCTAGGGTGGAGTGCTTGTCGTGGTTCTTCAGCCGCGGCGGAGCTTTGGTTTCTCCGTGCTTTTTCTTCTAATCTTCTCTCTCAAACATTGTGCTTTGGTTAACCTCTATATCGCTAACTCGACTATTAGAAACTTTAGCGTGTTAGGTGGTGAGGAAGTCATCCCTCCTTTGGCTGTGGTGTGTGGCTTGGGCACGTAAGAGTTGACTAGTGTCCGCTGTGGCTAGTTGGTGTTGCCATAGCCTGTGCGTTAAATTGCTTCGTCAGGTGTTCAGAAGGGTCATGTTCCTGTCAGTGTTATCTACCCCTTTGGGGCGGTGGTATATCTTTTTCCTGTGTTTTCTCCTGCTTTATTAATATAATGGACAGCTCTCTCGTTTCAAAATATAATACAGATTATTTGTTACTGAGTTTGAGTCGCTGAATTTCAGGAAGGAGTTAGATATGTCTTCCCAGTGGAGGATGTCATTACAGGATTGCAGATCCAATGCCGGCAAGAATGGCTTCTTAGGCATGGCCCGCACCTCACTAGACCAGATCCTGGTTCAGCAGAAGGGATGGACAGAAGGGTTCCTGCAGATCTCCCTCTCCAAGTACAGCCCCTTCTTATTAGGCCATGGGAAGATTAAGCTGAGCCTTCAAATGGGTTATTCCGTCTGCGGCTTCTGGGCTCTAAACAGCTTCCCCGCCATGTACTATGTTAACATCCCTTCGCTTTGCTTCCTCAATGGCATCTCCCTCTTCCCTGAGGTAAGTTACAGTATTTTTCAGTGCTCATTTATATGCACTTTGGTTTAAGTTTAACACAAGACTTGCATCTGCAATTCATTCAAATAACTAGCCCCTGGTTGGGTACCCTTCGCATATGTCGCTGTGGCCGCATGCTCCTGCAGCTTAGCAGAGTCACTGCAATGCGGTGACACTGCAGTAGAGTGGTGGAACACACAAAGGGTGTGGCTTATCAGAAGGACCACCTCATACCTCCTGGCGACCATTGATACAAACCGTAGATTGTTGGGCATCTCCGAGTCAGGATTCGCCCTGACATGACAGCGAAGGTGAGCGACACACAGGCCTTGGAGAGGTACAAGAAGGGGATGATGGAGTTCGGATCCTTCTCAGCGATGTTTGTAGTCATCGCGGCAATTGCACTGCTCAACCTGACATGCATGGCGTTCGGAATGGGTAGAGTTTTGTTACATGAAGGTGCAAAGGGCTTGGAAACTTTGTTTCTCCAGGCTATTCTGTGTGTCCTGATAATAGCCATCAATTTCCCGGTCTATGAGACCCTCTTCCTCCGCAGGGACAGTGGCAGCTTGTCAGCTTCTGTCACTCTAGTTTCCGTTTGCTGTGTGCTACCACTCTGTACGCTACCAATATGTAAATGAAGTTGGTGCAACACGAAGCAGATGTGTTGTTCTGTTCTTAGCAATTCTGACAATGCTGCCGTATTCTGTTTGCAAGGATGCCACACAAAATTTAACTATTGTAACATCATTTTCGAGATTCTTTTGGTTTACAAGCTGGGAATTCTGCAGGCCAGGTTCGATCAAATGGGGCATCAATTTACCCTCAATGACGTTACAGCAGAAAATAGAAATCAGAAGCCAGGATTGTATTGTACAGTTTTGGATGTAAATATGAACTTGACGAAGGATTACACGGAAGAAAGAGAGCGGAAAAAAGAGAAGAAAATTACAATCAGACTTCAACTTGAACAGACGTGAGCGGGCATACACACAATTCAGAAAATTTGAAGCAGATACCCGTAGGAATAAGTTTCTTATGTAATGATCATACATAACGCTCGTGTCACTGATAAATAGGCTCGAATAGCTCAAGACCAGCCTACCAGTAACAAGAGCAACACATAACCATCACAGAATAACATCAAGCCATCTTCAGTGTGTGCATACGAAAGTAGTATGTGTAACGAAGCAGCAGCATGATAATAAGATATCCCTTTGCATTACACACGACACTCTCCTTCCTTAAGGTTGTGTCATTGTGTGGGACTGGGCGACACACAGCAAAACCATTTCTTCTGCAAAACAAAGAGATCGACAACACATAACCTCAGCCTTCAGGCAACAAGCCAACAAATATGTGAAACTTCTTTTGAGACGAATAACGTTTAAAACCTGATGCTGAGTAAAATTAACAAGAGACTTACTGAGTTTGTCGTGGAGTTGTAAGAGATCATCTTCTCGGTCCTGGGGTCCTTGCTGTCAGCTGACCTGTTACTGTTGTGCCCATTCATGGGGGCCTTCTTCTCATCCCTGGCTTTGCTGAAGATAACCGTGAACCCGTCGGCAGAAGCCGGGTTGTTGACGTCCCATTCGCCGAACTTGGGTAGAGTGCGACCAGCCTCGTCCTGGGAAAACGTCTCATATCAGAGGATCACTAGTAGTAACAGATGGTAAATTGATGCATATGTTACATCTTAAGTATGTTGCTGTCTCTTGATTAGAACATCAAAGTGCATGATTGTTTTCTCATCAGCCATCACATATAAGGAAAAAGGGCCGGGATAAATATAGATTGTAGCGCAAAAATTTGCAAGAGAGTAGTTCGCTGATGATCAGCCCCAACGTAAAGATCTAGGAATTCCTCAACCGTCTTGGTTTGTCATTGGGATTGGTCAATTAGAAAATTGAGGGAACATGCACCCATCTCGATTCGTTCTCCGTTATTGTTTGTTTGTCATGACATGTATATCAATTTCGTTTTATTCACGTTCGATGGGCGATGAACGACAATGGTCAACAACCATCAATAATCCATTTGGGAGAACTGATGAATCCATATCGCTGCAGATGAGATTCATCTCTACTTTTTACGTGCATGTCAGACTGGTCAAAACTGTATAGATTATCCAATACGGTAAAGAAAGACATAGTGTTTTTTTACAATCAATTCATTATCCTAATTCTAACCAATGCAGACAAATGTGGGGATCAACAGCACAAGACCAAACAAAAAGAACCAAGAATCCGTTAACAATGCACTCACCGACATGGATCGCAGTTTCCCTCAGCCGGAGGCGCAAAAAAAAAAATTCCCTTTGACTTGATCCGACGCGCAAGAGTTTTTTGGGAAAAATTTCCTCGGGACGAGGGGAAAGAGAGGCAAGAAAGACAGGAGGAGGAGAAGAACCGAAATGCAAGAGCAGCTACTTGCGCGCACTTATACCTATTAATGCCATGTCTTTGCATGGGACGCTGCCTAAAATTAATCAAATTTAAAACGATTACTTTACTTTTTTTGAGCCCTTTATGGTTTCGAGTCGGTTTGGAGAAAGAGGCGAACGAGACGACCAACGCCCGTTGACGTGGCCGATGGGCCACGTGGCAGTTGGGGGGGGGCGTGATGGTGGCTTGCTTGGGCTGGGCCATGTGACGAGGCCTAATAACTCCGGTCTCATGTGACGCGAGGTGGGATCCACGTGTCGCGCGGAGATAGTCAAACCCAGCCTGAAAGGCAAGCAGTAAAGACTCTGAGTTGGTGGAGGGCTGGAGGCTCACGCCCAAAACGCGAGCTGGGCCAAAAGCGGAAACCCAACCAGCCAAGTGTTGCTAACTCTCCTCACGTGCACAGCACGCAGGCTGCACAAATTTCGAAACAGTCGAAGCGCAAACTGGCAATAAGCGAGCGAACGCGAGAGCGAGAGAGCGCGCGAGGACACGAGAGAGCAGAAGCTCCCGCACCTCGACGGAGTTGGGATCGGAATTCCGATCCGATCCGATCCGATCCGATCCGAGTAGCCGGCGGGGGATGGCGGAGGCGGCAGCGGGTTCGGCGAGGACGTCGGCGGAGCGGCTGAGGGAGCTGGGGGACAGACTGGAGGCGGCGCCGATGTCGCCCGTCGACGCCATCGTCGAGTTCCTCGAGGTGAGGGGTCTAGAAATTCTGTGCTCTGTTTGGTCGTTCGGTTCGTGGGGTGGGTACTTTGCGTGGACGACGTATCCGTGGTTGTGGGGGCTCGACATTTTTTTAAAAATAATATATTTTTTTATTATAAATTACAAATTTATTCTTGCAATCTTTTTTTTTACAGAAAAATATTACTGTCGCCTAATGGTTGGGCGACTGGATCCATTCGCCTAATGGGTGAGCGATAGGATCCAGTCGCCCAACCGTCGGCGCGATCGCGAATCGGCGGCGGCAATAATTGCGATCGCCAACGATTGGCGATAAGCTGCGATCACCGAACCGTTGAGCGACAGGAAAGCGCAGTCGCCTAACCGTACGACGACTGGATGGCTATATAAAGGAACCGTGCGCGGTCCCCCCGACTGAGCCAGCAGCGACAGAAAACAGGGCGTGTGCGTGAGGAGGAGAAGAAAGAAAGAAAGAGGGAGGGAGGGAGAGGGAGAAGGAGACTTCGTCTGTGAGGTAAGTTTTTTTATTTTGTAATGTATATTTTTTAGTAAGTAACTAGTTTATGTAGTTGAAATAGTAGTACAAGTAGTATTTGTAAAAGATTTTAGTTAGAGAAAAAATTAGAAAATCAAAATGTAGTTAATTTGTATGTAAATAGTAGCGATAAAAAAAAGTTTATGTAGTTAAAAATAGTAGTATAAGTAGCACCTGTAGGAAATTTAAGTTGGAGAAAAAAATAGAAAATCAAAACGTAATTAATTTGTATGTAAATAGTAGCGATTAAAAATAGTTTATATAGTTAAAAATAGTAGTATAAGTAACACCTGTAGGAAATTAAAGTTAAAGAAAAAAATTAGAAAATTGAAATGTTATTCATTTGTATGTAAGTAGCAGCGATAGAAAACTTTAGTTAGAGGAAAAAAATAGCCTGTAAGGGAGTATTAGTGATGTTTATGAGAAGTATTGAAGTTGTGTCGGTGCATGCGTGACCGACTATTATTGGATAAATAATGCATGACCGAGCGCATGAAGATGATGAATTATTTGTATGAACAAATTAGTAGAGGTTAATTAGTATGAACTAATTGACTTAGGTAATTGTTATAGCTCTGTAGAAGACTGGAACACCACTTGTAGCATTTCGGATTGCAAGTTAACGTAAGAATCAGATAATGCCTGCTATGGAATAGCTCGTTTTTTAGGTTGAATCCGAATATTGTATTGCACGTTCATTGTGGCCTCTGCCTTAGGGAATGAATAGCGTCTTGATCATGATGTAGTGTAGTTGTTGACGATAGGCGAAGGGCCTTACAAATGTAAAATACAATGTAGCAGTGCTTGCATGTCGTGCGTTGCGATCTGACTAGTTGCAATATTGAAAATATTTGCAGGCATACTGTGAGGACCCCCGGTTATTGGAAATGTTACTAAATTAAATTCATCTGATAACACAATTCATAATTAAGGAACAGTCTTCCTTAATTAAAAATCATGCTAAAGGTATGAACTTAACAAGTAACAATTTCAATAAGCAGATTCGGATATATATGTACCACAATGGTTCCGGGATCAACGACCATTGCATATATATCCTTCATCAACATTGCATCAAACACATACAAGTCATACATTGATATAATTAAACATAAGGTTACATCATTCGGTTAATACTACAATATTAAGTGACTTGGTCACTATAACGATATCTGACGGAAGCAAAACAAGCGGAAAATGTCCACCAATGGCCCCATCCACCGCGAGCAATTGCGTGGAGGCAAGAAGTAGCGTTACTCGTTAGCGTCACCGATCGGCGCTAACGGGTACTTCATAAAAAACCATCCTCACTGCAACAATAGGTAGTAGCACCTTGAGTCTGAGAAGGTACTCGGCAAGTCTTACTCAAACTAATAAAATAAAGTGGTGATTAGAGCCTAACCAAAGGAGTAGAGTTTTTACATGCATAAGGTTACAACAGGAAGGTATAAAGGTTCAAATTTGCATAAGCGATACATCTTAACCTACAAAGGCTAAATTTTGGTAAGCGATTTAATAAATCAAAGTTTGCTTAAAGCAGTACATAAATGACATAAAAATAAATGATGCGATTGCATGATACCCTCATGCAAACCGAAAATAACCAAAACCGGGTTTTGAAAATCAAACTTCTATACGGTGACATCAATTCAAGTTGTCGTCCATGGCCAGTGAACACGGCTATTGACAGTTTATACCTGCGGGGTGTACATCTTTACCCACATGACTTAGTTAGCCCGTTGCCTTCGGATGCCTCGAATGATGACACACTTCCTTTGGTATGCCGCCCGGGAAACTAAGATTTGGTATTTTCAACAAGTTAACACTATTGAGTTGGACCCCATGTGTGAACTAATCCCATAGTGTAGGCTACACCACCTACTAACCACAGGGCACACATGTTGTGTCGATGTGCCGATCCAAACAATTTAAAAACAAATTGGGCTCACCACCCATAATAGAATGCCATCAGCTCATTAGGTATCGTATATGCGGCGAGGCACATATACGCCCTCACCCTCCTAAGAACATCGTCTTGACATACAAAGCTCACATGGCATAAGACACGGTCCTCGAGACCTAAGCATCTATGCCATGCAAGGCCAATACACATATCCTTACTCTCTGTTTCCAACTCAATAGTCTCAACATTTTACTTAACCAAGCAGCGCCCATACACTTTGCATGTGGAAATGCGTGGGGGCTTGAATTGAATAATCGAGTTCGGTCCTTAATTAACCGGACAAGCCCACCACAAAACCCAATCTCGTGCAGAAGGCACCATCACTAGCTTCCTCTTGTCGGATCAATTTAGATTTCAAATACAAGAGTGATTTAAAGGCTGGACAAAGAGTTTGAAAATGACAATAGTTCGCTTGTGATTCCCATGTTTGACAAGATATGCTTGTCAAACTCTAAAATCTCTAGGCGCATATCTAAGCCAAATCGAGAATAGACCATATATTATACGATTACTACACTAGAGTTGAGTGTATGGTCATAATCAAGGTAATCCACCATGTCGAGTCATAGCTAGCTATTACAAGTCATATTTTGTATTTTCTGGACAAATAGCATGCTCGGATATCCTTTGGATTTGTAAAGACTATTGTACAAAATCTGGGTTCAATATGGTGCAAAGAGGATGCTTGCCTTGGTAATAATAGACTTACATTGCGAGCTCAGTTGCTCGAGAAAAGATTCGATGGCTTCAGCAGAACAGATTCTAAAGAAACAATAAGATCAATAAATACCAAAAGCGACAATAAGTCCAACATGGAAGAAATATGCATGATCAATCTAGAAATGCATGATTACAGTATGCTTAAGCCATAACTACCCATAATAATGATAATAACCCATTATCTAGCTCACTTTGTTTTCAAAAACGAGAATTAGAGTTTATTGCAAAGTTCGGTTTGATTTGAAAAGTGAAAGCAGGACAGATTGCAATTTTGGAAATAAAGTATAGATCATGCAAAAGTTCATAAATGAAACTTAGCATGATCTTTTAGGTAATTAACATCCCAAACCAACCTTAGTCTAACCTAACTAGTTAGATTGCAAAAGCTAAAGCAAAACCTATTTTGTCGGTTGAGCCGACAAGAGAAAGAGACGATTTCAACTAAGAGTCAAAATAGATGATGACAAGAATTGAAAGACCAACTTGTCATGCTGCTAGGGTTTAGTCAAAATCTAAATAAGATGATAAGTTGACAGGAAGATACCTAGGTCTTGAAAATGACATGAAAACCGAAAAGGTGCAATATCAACTTTTCAGTTTAAAGTCAGTTGAAGCTACTGATGCTTAAAGAATGATTCACGAGGAGCTTCTCAAGTCCTTAAGATGCTCAAGATGTTAACGACTAGGTTTTAACTTACGGAGAAGAAATATGCTAAGGGTTACGACAACCTGATGTTGAACAACAGAGTTAAACTGCGATTTAACCTACAAAAGATAACCAATCTTGATTGTAAGTGTAACGAGTTTAAGATGGATAGCGATGAGCAAGAAGCAAGAAACTCCATTGGTTAACAAGAAAGGATGAGCTTGATGGTCAACAATGGCTGCAGCTCAAAAACTAGGGTTTATATATGTGGATGTGGAGCTACAGAGCAAGAGAGAAAGATCTAGAGTTGATGAGGTGTCCATTTAGGGCTAATTATCCCAAAAATTAGTTGCAAAAACTTTGGGATAATCCTCTCCTTGATTTCCAGAGAAATCTGCACGAGAGAGAGAAGGAGATAAGAGCCAAGCGACATGTGGCCCCATTGTCATCCTCGGTGCACGCACCTCGAAAGGCTCGAACAAAAGTCACCGTCAGATTAGAAATAAGCGGCTCACGATAAATAGAGAGATTAAATGATGTGAATCGGTATCATTTAATATGGACCGCCACGATCAAGATCGATCGAGCGAGATTAAAACGAAATCCGGATGGTGCTGCGGGTTCGCTTTCAAGCGAGGCGTTGGATTGAAATCCAGCGATCAATTAAAAGATATACCGTCACCCTTTTAGATGCGATGGTTTAACACCGTTGGATTTAATTTCTGGTCGGGATGTAAAATTGAGCCGGATGGTCGATTGCATACACCCATGTGGTCCGCACGATTAAAATCCAACGATCCATCGATTTTGGGCTTTAAAGGCCCACGGTCTAAATGGAGTGCCGTAGGATTGAAATCAAAGGCCCGTTAGCGCGCGCCTCGGTTTCAAATAGAAATAAACGATGCCGCCGGATCAAGGATGGGCGGCCACGATTGTGCGGGGATCGGAGTCGTCCGAATGCATACACAGATCTGGGCCATACGATGAAGATCCAGCGGTCGGAGAGTGCGAGCTTTATAACACGAGGAAAAAGGAAAAGCGTAGGATTTGAATCTAACGGTGAGATAAAAGCGCTTTAGGTTTAAAGCGAAAAGGCGTCACGGTTGGATTAGAAGCGAGCGGTGGTGATTGAATAGGGATCGGAGTTGTCGGTTGCATACACTAATCACGCTCGTTGGATTAAGATCAACGGCGAGATTTAAGTGGACACGTGGGCGGCTCGCGGGCGTTATTGCTTCGCGGATTCGATGGAAGATCGGCGGCTCATGTTAGTCGTGGAGTTCGGGCTCGCTCGAGCGTGGCCGAGCGAACAAATTTGATTGGGTTGGACCGAGACACATGAGGTGAGTCGCTTCTGATGCAAGGGTCGGGTTGGGCCGGTTTGGTTGACCAAACCTTATTCATATATTTAAAAGGTTTGGTAGGACTTTAAAAATATCAAATAAATTTATAAAATCATGAAATTTTTACTGTAAGCTACTGGGATGATATATTTCCCAGATAAATTTCATAAACCACATTTTCACTTTATAAAATACATAAATATCTATTTCAGGCCGAAAATGTTTATTTAAAGACCATAAATTTTCTTTAAGTCCAAATAATTTCTAAAATGCAACGAAAATATTTTTAGCCAAGATAATTTATCTAGGCTTTAATAAAAATACTTCAGTCATAATACAAGTGTTACCTTGTATTCCTTTAAATATTCTAAGTAGGTTTTTGGACTTTGGCAAAAAGGAAGGTTTTATTTGGTAACAGCAACTCCCAACTGAGATTAAGAACAGTAATGATATGAACAGTAGTCTATTACTGTTCATAAAACAGATTATTACTGTTGATAAGATTGGGGCATTACAAACCTACCCTCCTTAAGGAAAATCTCGTCCACGAGATTTGGAACAAGTTAAGATTAGGAAGAAATGCAATGGAAATGAATTATGAGGAAATTCAACATCTGTTGTTTTGGTTTCCTTCAAGGATAACAAAGAAGATTCTTACATAACAACATAGTGTTATTATTACATCTTTGTTTACATAGCTTTGTTTAAACTTTCCTTTCTTGATTCAAAGAAAAGTTCTAAACAACAAAAGATGGGGTGCTCAATCTGCATCGGATCTTGGCTCCCCAAGTGGCTTCATCCTCGGAATGATTAGCCCATTGAATTTTCAAGAACTGTGATCGATTTCTTGTCTGCGTTCCATTGTGTGAGGATACGTCTTGGTTGCTCTTGATATGAAAGATCAGTTGGAGATTAAGATGCTCATAGCGGTTGCCTCAATAGGAACACGAAGGCATTTCTTTAATGAGACACATGAAAAGTATCATGCCTTCTTGAGAGGGATTGGTAACTCCAATTGGTAAGCTCGACTCCTCGCAGCAATGATTCGGAAGGGTCCGATATAGCGAGTGCGAGCTTTCCTTTACAAAAACGATGAGTACCCCTCATGGGTGACACTTTAAGATAGACATGGTCATCTACCTCAAAGCTCAATTCACGGCGGCGATGATCGGCGCTAGCTCTTACGACGAGGCGTGCGGTTTTCAAACAATCTCGAATCGATTTAACTTGCTCTTACTTCTTCCTTTACAAGTCTGGACCAAAGTATGATCTTTCACGAGACTCGGACCAATTCAATGGAGTCCTACAAGCTCTCCCATACAAGGCTTCAAAAGGTGACATTTGAATACTTGCTTGGTAGCTATTATTGTAGGAAAATTCCACATATGGCAAAGATTTCTCCCAGTCTTTGCTATAAGATAGCACATAGGCTCGAAGAAGATCTTCCATCACTTGGTTCACTCTTTCAGTTTGACCACTGGTTTGAGGATGGTAAGCAGTACTGAAGGAGAGTTCAGTCCCCATAGCCTGATGAAGGCTATTCCAAAAATGGGAAATGGCGAGGACCACGGTCGAAACAATGACTTTAGGAACACCATGAAGGCAAACAATTCTAGCAATATAAAGCTCGCTAATTGCTTGCCATTGAAATCGGTCTGGCCGAATAAAATGAGCCACTTTAGTTAAGCGATCAATGATCACCCAAATGGCATCGAGATCCCTTGGAAGTCTTGGGAAGACCGTTAACAAAATCCATACCGATCTCTTCCCACTTCCATCGGGAATAGGCAAAGGTGAAGGGTACCGGTGGCTTTAGATGTTCAGCTTTAACCCTTTGGCAAATATCACATTCGACAACATCTTGAGCAATTTGCCTCTTCATTTGGCTCCACCAAAATATTTTCTTCAAATCTGGTACATTTGGTACTCCCGGGATGCAAAGAAAACTTGGAATTATGAGCTTCCTAAAATTAGACTCTTCAATTCAGAATCGTGGTACTACCAAGCGATGGCGATATCGAATTATCTGCGATCATCTTGAGAAAATTCGTTGGCTTTACACTTGCATGTTTTCCCGATTTCGACTACCTCGGCATCGGTTTTAGGCCTCGAATCAGGGATTCTAAGGTCGGCTCCACATGTAATGCAGAGAATCCTTTTCCACAAATTCAAGACTTAGGCGCGAAAATCAGCACATGGTCTCTTCGGCGTAAAGAGGATATGTAGTTGCATTGTGACTTTACGCTAAAGCGTGCGCTTACAACATTGGCTTTACGGGATGATAATGAATACCCATATCGTAGTCCTTGATCGGTTCAAGCCATCTTCGTTGTCTCATATTCAAATCAGTTGAGTGAATATGTACTTGAGCTTTATGATCGGTGTAGATCTCACAACGATTACCTAGAAGGTAATGCGCCAAATCTTTAATGCATGGACCACGGCCAATTCCAAATCATGAGTAGGATAATTAACTTCATGAGGCGCAGCTAGCCGGATGCATATGCCACAACAGCCTTCTTGCATAAGCACACAACCAAGTCCATGGCGAGATGCATCGCAATATATGTCAAGCTCTTAAGAACATCAGGAAGAATAAGAATGGAGCTTTGGTCAAGAGAGTTCTCAAAAGTCAAAACTCTCTTCACACTTAGTGACCATTCAAATTTCTTCCCTTTACGCAAGAGGCGTGAGTCAAAATCTAACAATCTTGGAGAAATTTTCAATGAACCTCAGGTAATAACCCGCAAGTCCAGAAAACTCGAATCTACAGGACACTCTTGGGAGGCTTCAATTTAGCACATCTTGTACCTTGCTTGGATCAACAGCGATACCTTCTTCAGATAACACATGCCCCAGAAAGGCAACTTCTCTGAGCCAGAAAGCACACTTGCTAAACTTGGCATACAATTGATGCCGACGAAGTGTTTCCAGCACAAGTCGCAAATGTTGTTCATGATCCTTATCAGACTTGGAATAAATAAGGATGTCGTCAATAAACACGACAACGAATTTATCCAAGAATTCCATGAACACTGAATTCATAAGGTTCATGAAATATCTGGAGCATTGGTCAAACCAAAGGACATAACCGTATACTCGTATAAACCATAACGAGTAGAAAAGCTGTCTTAGGAATGTCCTCGGCTCTAACCTTGATCGATGATAGCCGATCGCAAATCAACCTTTGAAAAGACACGGGCACCAACCAAGCGATCAAAAGATCATCAATTCGAGGTAGAGGATATTTATTCTTGATAGTGACCTCATTTAACAGACGGTAATCCACACATCAGTAAAGTATTGTCTTTCTTCTTGACAAAGATTGCGGCATCCCAAGGTGAGGAACTCGGTCGAATGAAACCCTTGTCAAGCAATTCTCAGAGTTGCTTCTTCAATTCAACCATTTCGTTGGCGGGCATTCGATAAGGACTCACGGATATCGGGCGGTTCGAGCGAGTTCAATAACAAACTCCACTTCCGATCGGTGGTAAGCGGGAAGGTCTTGAGAAAAAACATCGGCATACTCACGGACAATTGAGTGCGACTCCAAAGAAGGAGTGGTATCAACTTGGTGAGCACAAAGATGAGAGCCAAGCTGCTTTAGAATGATAAACAACTTGAATGCCGTCGGCATTGGTCATAGAAATAGACCGTTGGGAACAATTGATTTGACCACGGTTTTGGACTGACCAATCCATACCCAAAATGACGTCCAACCCTTTAGAGTCAATCACAATTAGGTTTGCTAAAAACTTCACCCCAAGGATTGTTATGTTGACCCCACAACAAATCGATCGGTTTAAAGACCGACCAGGTGATTGAATAATAAAAGATGGTTGGAGGGTATGCATGTTTAAGCGGTGTTGCCTGACAAAATGATTGCTAATAAAGAATGAGATGCTCAGTCGAATAAAGCGATGTTGGGTGAAATTAACTAGGAGCATACCCATAACAACCAGGTGTATCGGTAGCCTCTTGTGATGATCTGGTTCACATGCCTGAATGGGCGGATCGGCTTTAATAGGGGCCTCTGCGAAGGGACCGCCGCAAACGACTGGATATGGTCGAGCAGTGGCAATCCTTGCTGCTTTGCCACACACTTGTTGGCATAATGCCGGGACGACCACAATGATAACAAATAACCCACAGGTTAACATTGTTGACAGGGCGGGGCTGATTCCCACTTGATCTGGCCGATCGGTGGGAGGAGATGGGCGAGCAAACACCGGCCTTGGTGAAAATGGGTGGTGCTCGTGGTGGCCTGAACAACCACATACGAGGCCTTGGTGGTGCCACGAGAATAAGCGAAAGTCGGCTGCCGCTTGCGTGACTCATCAATGCCTTACTCTTGCTTTCGGCCACAATAGCTTTGTTGACGGATCGAGAAGTTCGGAAGTCATGCAAAGCTACGACCATCTGCGATTCTTGAGATAGCCCATTCAAGAACGGTTTGGCGACGAAGGTCGATCGAAAGCGTCATCGAGGCATATCGGCGGGAAGTTGAACTCATGCGGATATTCGATTCTGGACTTTCGCCCTTGCTTGAGGCGAAAACTCTTCTTTTTTGATCATCATGGCCCTTCGGGAATGTGAGCTTGCGAAAGGCTTCTCTGAACTCATCCCAAGTAGGGACATGTCCAGCGAGTGAATGGCAAGAAGATTATCCCACCATATGTTGGTGGCCCATCGAGTGATAAGCGGCAAAGAGAACCTTTTCCCTTCGGGCATTGAGTGTCGAAGCTTCTTTTCAATGGTCGAAGCCAATCCTCGCTTCCATAGGGTCTGGCCCGAGAACACCGGCGGGTTAGTCGTTGAAAGTCGACAAGATCGCCGCACATGGTGGCCTCTGCTCTGATTCTTGATGCAGCAGAGTAGAAGTATTGCGCGCAATCTGTTCGAGATCTGCGTCGATCCATCGGTTGCGCTCAATTTGCATGAGCACATCGGCCATAGAAGGTGGTGGAGAAGCTCCTCTTCACGAGGACCACCTTGCGGACCACGAGGCTGGAAGGTTCGATCGGCCCTCCACGAGAATGGGGAACAGAAGATGAAATACTCTTCCCTTGTTGCGCTTGCGCGCGAGTAGTAGAGTCTGTCATCCTGTTACCACAACATGGTTAACAACACAACAAGGACATACTCGGCAAACACAAACAAGTTTACAATTAGAAAAGAAGCAAATCATGTACATATAATGCATCATGTTATGTTATGCATTCAAGTTAACACCAAACCGAAACTTCATATATATATACTGACAAAATTTCGGTTCGAGTCTTACATTATAGTTGGCCATAATGTCGGATTACAAACCGAAAGTTAAACTTTCATACTACGTACAACATCTGCTGCCCTATTACATACAATTTATTTAAGGGCAACTACTAGACTAAAGACACTCAACCACGGGGATTCATCGTCGAGGTGCTAGCGTAAAGATCCGATTAAAGTTCACGGAAACTCATTGAAGGTGAGCTCGGGGAACTGTGTCAGCCGGATCAAAGGGACTAATGAGGCGCCTCGGAGAACCCAACAATGGTGATGACCTCCGGAGGTGCGATCCATGAGTGCGAGAAACCACAGTCATCGGGCTTGGCGCGCTTGTCCATAAGCAGTGCGCACCCGGCCGCCGGAAGTCGGTAAAGAGGTGGTGCGGCGGCGGGGGAGATCTCGTTGTCACCATAAAGCACGTTGCGAACGCGGTTCATGTTGACTCCAAGTAGTACTCTGGGCCTCATTAAAGCGATCTGAGTTTCCCATAACTCCCTCACAAGGCGATGGACTTGGTCCATGATCACGGACCATCCTTGCCAATGCCGCTTTGGGGTCTTCGCCAAAGCGTATCTCGTGAACATGCTCACCTCGGTAGGGCCACTGATTGAAAGTGGTCATAGGGTGGTTGAGACAATTCCGTCAAATCATGGCGAAGAAGACTCATCATCCTACTTGCCGCTTCTGAATCGCCATCGCCTCGGAGGTGGCAAGCGCTGAACACGATGAGGACACTGCCGGCTACATGCCTAGCGATGGCGTTGATGAAGGCGGTATTCCTCCATCCACGGTCCTCGATCCGTCGATAAATGGCATACTCGGTGGTAGGTGAAATTGGGCGCCACATCATGTCGGAGTAATCTTTGAAACCCATCAACATCCTCGGCTCGAGTCTCCTTGACCAAATACCAACCGCTCATCTATAGATAAAAGACAAGATAAGGAACAATTCACTTTTAAATGAACCAACGAAGTTTGGGCAGAAGTGACATTAAGAAAGATAAGGAATAAAAGATGTCATGCTTAAGCTTTGAAAATAAATTCTTTGTTTGAAAATAATTTTAGCAGAGGATCCTCTAATAACTTGGCCATGCTACTTCTAACCTCGAGGCAATGTATGCTCGATACCAACTTTGTGAGGACCCCGGTTATTGGAAATGTTACTAAATTAAATTCATCTGATAACACAATTCATAATTAAGGAACAGTCTGCCTTAATTAAAAATCATGCTAAAGGTATGAACTTAACAAGTAACAATTTCAATAAGCAGATTCGGATATATATGTACCACAATGGTTCCCGGATCAACGACCATTGCATATATATCCTTCATCAACATTGCATCAAACACATACAAGTCATACATTGATATAATTAAACATAAGGTTACATCATTCGGTTAATACTACAATATTAAGTGACTTGGTCACTATAACGATATCTGTGGAAGCAAAACAAGCGGAAAATGTCCACCAATGGCCCCATCCACCCGAGCAATTGCGTGGAGGCAAGAAGTAGCGTTACTCGTTAGCGTCACCACGATCGGCGCTAACGGGTGCTTCATAAAAACCATCCTCACCGCAACAATAGGTAGTAGCACCTTGAGTGCAGAAGGTACTCGGCAAGTCTTACTCAAACTAATAAAATAAAGTGGTGATTAGAGCCTAACCAAAGGAGTAGAGTTTTTACATGCATAAGGTTACAACGAGAAGGTATAAAGGTTCAAATTTGCATAAAGCGATACATCTTAACCTACAAAGGCTAAATTTTGGTAAAGCGATTTAATAAATCAAAGTTTGCTTAAAGCAGTACATAAATGACATAAAAATAAATAAAGATGCAGATGCATGATACCCTCATGCAAACCGAAAATAACCAAAACCAGGTTTTGAAAATCAAACTTCTATCTGGTGACATCAATTCAAGTTGTCGTCCATGACCGTGGACACGGCTATTCGAATAGTTTATACCTGCGGTGTACATCTTTACCCACATGACTTAGTTAGCCCGTTGCCTTGGATGCCTCGAATGATGACACACTTCCTTTGGTATGCCGACCGGGAAACTAAGATTTGGTATTTTTCAACAAGTTAACACTATTGAGTTGGACCCCATGTGTGAACTAATCCCATAGTGTAGGCTACACCACCTACTAACCACAGGGCACACATGTTGTGTCGAATGCCGATCAAACAATTTAAAAACAAATTGGGCTCACCACCCATAATAGAATGCCATCGGCTTTCATTAAGGTATCGTATATGCGACGAGGCACATATCGCCTCACCCTCCTAAGAACATCCGTCTTCGACATACAAAGCTCACATGGCATAAGACACGCCCTCGGACCTAAGCATCTATGCCATGCAAGGCCAATACACATATCCTTACTCTCCTGTTTCCAACTCAATAGTCTCAACATTTTACTTAACCAAACAGCGCCCACACTGCGCATGTGGAAGTGCGTGGGGCTTGAATTGAATAATCGAGTTCGGTCCTTAATTAACCGGACAAGCCCACCACAAACCCAATCTCGTACGAAGGCACCATCACTAGCTTCCTCTTGTCCGATCAATTTAGATTTCAAATACAAGACTGATTTAAAGGAACTGGACAAAGAGTTTGAAAATGACAATAGTTCGGGTTGTGATTCCCATGTTTGACAAGATATGCTTGTCAAACTCTAAAATCTCTAGACGCATATCTAAGCCAAATCGAGAATAGACCATATATTATACAATATTACACTAGAGTTGAGTGTATGGTCATAATCAAGGTAATCCACCATGTCGGTCATAGCTAGCTATTACAAGTCATATTTTGTATTTTCGGACAAATAGCATGCTCGGATATCACTGGATTTGTAAAGACTATTGTACAAAATCAGGTTCAATATGGTGCAAAGAGGATGCTTGCCTTGGTAATAATAGACTTACATTGCGAGCTCAGATTGCTCGAGAAAAGATTCGATGGCTTCAATGAACCATTCTAAAGAAACAATAAGATCCAATAAATACCAAAACCGACAATAAGTCCAACATGGAAGAAATATGCATGATCAATCTAGAAATGCATGATTACGGTATGCTTAAGCCATAACTACCCATAATAATGATAATAACCCATTATCTAGCTCACTTTTTTTCAAAAGACAGAATTAGAGTTTATTGCAAAGTTCCAGTTTTGATTTGAAAAGAGTGAAAGCAGATGATTGCAATTTTGAAATAGAAGTATAGATCATGCAAAAGTTCATAAATGAAACTTAGCATGATCTTTTAGGTAATTAACATCCCAAACCAACCTTAGTCTAACCCTAACTAGTTAGATTGCAAAAGCTAAAGCAAAACCTATTTTGTCGGTTGAGTAAACAAGAGAACGAGACAATTTCAACTAAGAGTCAAAATAGATGATGACAAGAATTGAAAGACCAACTTGTCATCTTTGCTAGGGTTTAGTCAAAATCTAAATAAGATGATAAGTTGTGAGGAAGATACCTAGGTCTTGAAAATGACATGAAAACCGAAAAGGTGCAATATCAACTTTTCAGTTTAAAGTCGATTGAAACTACGATGCTTAAAAGAATGATTCACGAGGAGCTTCTCAAGTCCTTAAGATGCTCAAGATGTTAACACTAGGGTTTAACTTACCGGAGAAGAAATATGCTAAGGGTTACGACAACCCGATGTTGAACAACGAGAGTTAAACTCGATTTAACCTACAAAAGATAACCAATCTTGATTGTAAGTGTAACGAGTTTAAGATGGATAAGCGATGAGCAAGAAGCAAGAAACTCCACTGGTTAACAAGAAAGGATGAGCTTGGTGGTCAACAATGGCTGTGACTCAAAAACTAGGGTTTATATATGTGGATGTGGAGCTACAGAGCAAGAGAGAAAGATCTAGAGTTGATGAGGTGTCCATTTAGGGCTAATTATCCCAAAATTAGTTGCAAAACTTTGGGATAATCCTCTCCTTGATTTCAGAGAAATCTGCTTGAGAGAGAGGGAAGGAGATAAGAGCCAACCGACATGTGGGCCCCATTGTCATCCTCGACCGCGCCTCGGAAAGGCTCGAACAAAAGTCACCGTCCGATTAGAAATAAGCGGCTACGATAAATAGAGATTAAATGATGTGAATCGGTATCATTTAATATGGACCGCACGATCAAGATCGATCGAGCGAGATTAAAGCGAAATCCCGATGGTGCTGCGGGTTCGCTTTCAAGCGAGAGACGTTGGATTGAAATCCAACGATCAATTAAAAGATATACACGTCACCCTTTTAGATGCGATGGTTTAACACCGTTGGATTTAATTTCTACGGTCGGGATGTAAAATTGAACGGATGGTCCGATTGCATACACCCATGTGGTCCGCACGATTAAAATCCAACGATCCATCGATTTTGGGCTTTAAAGGCCCACGGTCTAAATGGAGTGCGTGGATTGAAATCAAAGGCCCACATTAACGCGCGCCTCTGGTTTCAAATAGAAATAAACGATGCCGGCCGGATCAGGATGGGCGGCCACGATTGTGCGGGATCGGAGTCGTCAGAATGCATACGTATCTGGGCCATCGATGAAGATCCAACGGTCCGAGGAGTGCGAGCTTTATAACACGAGGAAAAAGGAAAAGCGTAGGATTTGAATCTAACGGTGAGATAAAAGCGCCTTTAGGTTTAAAACGAAAAGGCGTCACGGTTGGATTAGAAACGAGCGGTGGTGATTGAATAGGGATCGGAGTTGTCCGGTTGCATACACTAATCACGCTCGTTGGATTAAGATCCAACGGCGAGATTTAAGTGGACACGTGGGCGGCTCGCGAGGCGTTATTGCTTCGCGGATTCGATGGAAGATCGACGGCTCATGTTAGTCGTGGAGTTCGGCTCTCGCTCGAGCGTGACCGAGCAGCACAAATTTGATTGGGTTGGACCGAGACACATGAGGCCGGGTCGCTCTGATGCAAGTCGGGTTTGGGCCAGGTTTGGTTGACCAAACCTTATTCATATATTTAAAAGGTTTGACTGGGACTTTAAAAATATCAAATAAATTTATAAAATCATGAAATTTTCTTGTAAGCTACTGGGATGATATATTTCCCAGATAAATTTCATAAACCACATTTTCACTTTATAAAATACATAAATATCTATTTCAGGCCGAAAATGTTTATTTAAAGACCATAAATTTTCTTTAAGTCCAAATAATTTCTAAAATGCAACGAAAATATTTTTAGCCAAGATAATTTATCTAGGCTTTAATAAAAATACTTCCAGTCATAATACAAGTGTTACCTTGTATTCCTTTAAATATTCTAAGTAGGTTTTGGACTTTGGCAAAAGGAAGGTTTTATTTGGTATGAAGAACTCCCAAGCGAGATTAAGACGAATGATATGAACAGTAGTCTATTACTGTTCATAAAACAGATTATTACTGTTGATAAGATTGGGGCTGTTACACATACAATAAGTCATGCTTGTACCAACTACATTGAAAGTGCATTACGGTGTTGGCACCGTTCGTGAAGGTCCGTGCGGTGTTGACTTGAGCAGTTTTTCTCAAGCCACTCTGGTACACCCAGACGGCGAGAATGCACAAATCGCAGATGTGATGCACTGGCTCACCCGTAGCTTCTCTTTGGACCCTGAGGTGTGCAGCGTCTTCATATAAGGGTTTTGGAGCCGGTCTCCCACGGACATCAGATGGGAATTAAGAACATTGATGCGTACGGCTGTGTGGAAGGGCTTTATAAAAGGCTGTCGGCGCCGTGGATATGAGTGTGTAGTGCTTGTGCAACCATGCCCAAAAGAAGCTGTGTAGGGACCCGCCATCGGATCTAATCCTGGTGGTGGAAGCAGCTCGGGTGCTCAACATGTTGGTGAAGAAGAGGAGCTGGAGGGCGGCGTTACGAAGGGTTCGAAGGATGTTGCTTGTGATGAGATCGACGCGGTAGATACAGAAGAGGAAGATCGGTCACCGCATGGTGAGCCTACAGGACAGGCTGATGAAGGAGAGCATAGGGAGTACATATTGCGTCAAATGGATAGCGATGACCGGATGGCCTTGGCTGAAGAGGAAGCTTTACAGGAGGACGACGAGGACAGTTTCGATAAGGACGGAGCTCCCATCCCCCAGGAATGGAATAGATTTGACGTTGAGGGTGTAACTACGCATGACGAGCACGAATCGCCGTGAGAGTACCATGCTACCAAGGTTCGGTTGCATTTAATGTTTGCTGATAAGACATCCTTGCAGGATGCCATTAAGCTGTGGGTTATGTCCATGCAGCGGACATTTCGGGTCATCAAACCTAGCCAAGAGCACTATACTGTGAAGTGCGAGCAAGCCGGTTGTCTTTTGCGAGTGCACGCACATAGACCGAAGTATGAGACTCACTGGATTGTCTCGAAGGTAGAGGCGCACTCCTGCATGCCCAGCAGTGTTTTGTCCAGACATCGTAACCTAACGTCGACCTTCGTAGCCAATTTGATGTATGGAGAGATAGTAGAGAAGAAGGATGTGGAGGCCAAGCACATTATGGTGGCTATTGATAAGAAATTCAAGTACAAAATCAGCTACGCGAAGGCGTGGCGTGCGAAGCAGAAGGATTTGGAAAGACGGTTTGGATCTTTTGAGGCTGCGTACGACAACCTTCCTCGTATCTTTGGGTCTTCAGGGAGAGAAACCCGCACGCGTACCTGCTTGTAAGGACATGCCATCTGAAAAACCGTGAGATTTTTTAATATTGCAAAGGGCCTTCTTAGTCTTCGGTCCCTGCATCGAGGCTTTTAGGTATATGCTGTCCGTGATCTCAGTTGACGGGACATTTTTGACTGGAAAATACAAGGGGCAAATACTTACAGCCATAGGCGTTGACGGGAATAATCAAATTCTGCCATTGGCCATCGCATTCGTCGAATGTGAGAATTACGACAGTTGGTTGTGGTTCCTTCGACATCTGAGGGTGGGAGTTGTTGGAGCTCGTCCTGGTGTGTGCGTGATCCATGATCGCCACGCCGGGATGCTGAAGGCCATAAGAAAACTTCAGGAAGACCCCGATGAGCCGTTCCCTTGGTCGGATATGAGGAGTAGATGGTGCATTCGCCACTTAGGGGCGAACTTCTTCAAGAAGTTCCCGAAGCAACCGTTGGCGAAGCTATTGAAGAGGCTGGCTATGCAGAACCAGCAGTGCAAATTTGACGCCTTATGGATGCTACTGGATGAACACAGCAGGAAACACGTGGACGAGAGAAACCACAGACTAGAGTCTGAACCTGCTGGAGCGAGGCGGAGGACCTCGAGGAACATCAAGTGCTTCTCGTAGTGGATCGAGGCCGTGCCATTGGAGAAGTGGTCTTTGCTGCACGACACGGATGGGGCAAGGTATGACATAATGATGTAACATCCCAAAGTGCTGTTACCAAAATAAAAATTAATAAAGTTATTCTTTTATTGGATTTTCTGAGTTTCAATAGTGTGTTCTTGATTTTCTTGAATTTTCTAGATTTAAAAAGTCAAAAATAAAAATTTATTGAGTTTTATGAGTTTTTATTGGATTTAAAGTGAAAAAATAAAATTTTAAGTAATTTATGGAATTTTCTAAAATTTTAAAAGCTTTTTACTATTTATTTTAAAACAAAAATAATTACTGTTCAAAAATAAAGGCCAACTTTAAGTTGGAATTATTATTTTTAGAAGTTCAAAATAATTCAAGGTATTTTTGTGAATTTTTCTAGATTTTTTTGGACCCTATTTGCTGTCTTCTAAAATTGTATTTGATTCAATGGTAATCTGTATTTCGAAAATTAAAAAATAAATAAAAATCAGATTCCCATTCGGTCACCCATCCATGCAACGCCCAAACCCATGCACGCTTAACTCCCAAAGCCATCCATGCATGCACTACCCACCACCCATTTGTCTTACATTTACATATATCACCCTTTACTTCCTTTTCTTTCTTTCCTTCTGTCACATGCAAACTCCAAATCTGTTGATTCTTCTTCCTAAATTCATCTAAATTCATCTACTATTTACAGTATTTATTTTGTAATTTTTAGTTTTTATTTATTTTTCTGTTAATTATTTAGTTCATTAACCGCGTCACCGCTTTTCTCCTCGCCACCGGCCAACCTTGCGTGTTCCACCCCAACCAAGGTGAGCGTTGCGTTCCCAGCGGTTCCCTCTTCAAATCGCCACAAACCTCACCCGTTAACTCCTCTCCGTTTGCCCGGAACGGCGATGTCAACCCGAAGGTCGTTTCCGTCGCGTTCCGCCCCCATCCGATGTCTCCCGGCCGAACCGTCTGCGGCGTTGGGTTCGCTGAAAGATCTAGACCCGCCATTATGTGGTAATGGAGTTTTGGTGATTAATGATAAATCTAATTGGGAGACTAACACTTTTATTGGTATACATATTGTATAGTCTTATTTGGATATAAAGGTGAAAATCATGAAGGCATGCAAGTGATTAAGTGATTAATGACAAATGCACTTGTGAGACTAACACTCCTATTGTTATATCAAGTTTAGTCTCAGCTTGGATATAAAAGCAAAAATCCAAACAGTATGTATTCATTAATGACAAATCTATTTGTGAGACTAACAATTCTATTGATTGTTTATTGCTTAGTCTCGTTTGGATATAAAGATGAAAAATACAAGAGGTATGCATTCTACTTCCTCTTATTATATCCTGTTGTATTCATCGGATCCAAAATATAGGTTAAACTCCACCAAAAAGGTTAACTTGGATATGTGCATATGTTTCCATTACACATTTGTGTATGCACACATTTAGGGGGAGTTCATTCTATATTTTGATGTTTCATTAGTATTGATCCATATTCTCTTTCCACATATATTAAGGATCTTTACTTTGAAACATATCCTTGAATATATTTAACTTGTGTAGTTAGTATATTCATATGAGTATATGAGAACATATGAAACTTGTGTAGTTCATGGATGTTCATATATCCTTGAATATATTTAACTTGCGTAGTTAATATATTCATATGAGTATATACAACTTGTGTAGTTTGTATACACTCATATTTGATATATATAACTTGTGTAGTTCATATATACTTGTATGTGAGCATATGAGACTTGTGTAGTTCATATATGCTCATATATCCTTGAGTATATCTAACTTGTGTAGTTAATATATTCATGTGAGTATATACAACTTGTGTAGTTTGTATACACTCATATTTAGTATATACAACTTGTGTAGTTCGTATATACTTGTAGTATATATAACTTGTGTAGTTTATATATACTCATGGTCTTGTTGTTTCATTAGTATTGATCCTTGTGATCTACTTTGAAACATAACTCTTGAGTTAATATATAACTTTGTGTTTATATATACTCATACCAATTACATTCAATTATTTGAAATTGTGTTGTGGGACTAACATGTGTGCTAAGATGTTTCAAGGCTTAGTCCCGGAGTTTGAGTGATGACATAAAAAGGAAATGCAAAAGTGATAAAAGATCGACATGACTCAAGACAAAGGAGTCATGCATCGCATTTAAAAGCTTCGAAGAAGTTCGGTGGAAATCGGTATGACCGCATTTGGTAAGCAAGACTACCGATGTGCGGTAGTACCGAGTTCATGTGGCGGAACTACGGCGTGGCGTATGACCGCAAATATGTTGGCGGAACTACCGCAACCCGTTATTCCGCTTGTTATGTGGCGGTATGTAAATTCCGAGAAGGTGTTTTTCGTATTTCTCGAGCCTCGAAATCGGTAGTACCGCATCCGAGAAACGGTACTCACTCGAAAGCGGTATTACGGATGCTAGTTAGCGGTAATACCGCACCTTCGTGAATGGCTTGTTCAAAAGCATTTATGCGGTATATCTTGGTAATTCATGTTAATGACATTGTGGAACTAACATTTTCCATGAGTTGGATGAATAGGTTATGTTCCAGGGTGATGAAGACTTCGGATGGCATCATGAGTTGATCATCATCAAGTCAAGATTCAAGAAGATGATGCATCATGTGTTGATGCATATCAAGATCTCGAAGAAGAGATGATCATGAGTTGATCATCAAGTCAAGAGAAGACTCATCATATGTTGATTGAGGTCAAGTAAAGGATGCATCATGGGTTGATGCATATCAAGACGATGACCCGGACTTGAAGTGAATATGTGCGTCATCAACCTTCAAGAAGATGCTCAAGGCAAAGGTATGACTAGCTAGGGCTAAGGATGTGTTCCTAGTCTTTTACCGGTCTTGGTGTTTGGTTGGAAGACCGGATTGCTAGTATAGGTTGTCGTACTATTAAGAGGGGTCTTGTCTAGTAGCTTGAGTCTCATCATGTGTTGATAGCTCAATCTTTCTTGCTCTAGCTCATCGTGGCATGATGCTATTATTTGCGAATGTGTTTTGCAAATAGCCGAAGCTCGTGCATTTAATCCTTGTAGCATGTGACTATATTTTGCAAATGTGTTTTGCAAACGGTTGAAGTCCATGTACCTACTCCTTATGGCATGATCTATGTTTGCAAATGTGTTTTGCAAATGGTTAAGATTCATGTGTATTCCCTTGACATGGTCTAAGATTGTGTGTTGCCATTTCTTTGGACTTAGACCATGGTAGTGGCTCTTTTGAGTTGTGCTTTTTGATTTGATCAAATGTGTTTGTGATCAATCAAATAGGTGGGTTGTGTAGCCCTCTGAATAAGCTTTCAATAGAGTCCAAGATCACTAAATTCCGACATCGGAGTCAAAAGTTATGACATTTTTTCCGAGTGTCGTCTGTGCTGAAAATCGAGCTGCGGTAGTACCGCCCGTATAACTGAGGTAGTACCGCAGAGCGGTAGTACCGCCCTTATAAAAGCGGTAGTACCGCAGAACGGTAGTACCGCCCCTTGTGAGTCTTGATACGACCGCAAAAGGCAGAACGCTAGTTTTTGGCTGTTTCGTCTCCAAACGGCTAGTTTTTGGTGTAGGGGCTATAAATACCCCCTTGGCCGGTTGAGAGGTAATCTTTGGCATCCCATTGAGTTCCTTTGAGCTAAGAGCAAGCCCTCTACTCCCATTTGTGCATGTGTTGCACTTAGTGAGGTTTGAGAGGCAAATCCTATTGCATGTGTTGCATTAGGTGGTGGATTTAGTATCCACGAGAGCTTTGACACTTGATTGGTTCAAGTGAAAGTTGGAGACTTGTTACTCTTGGTGTTTGTCGACACCTAGACGACGTGGAGGCGTCGTGGTCCGGTGATCTTCTCAAGTGAAGCTTGTGAGAAGGTCCGGTGTTTGTGAGTAGCTTGGTGCTCGCCATCTCCGGAGTGGAGTAAGAGCAACCCTAGTGGAGCGAGGTGTTGATACCTCGGAGGAAGGCTTAATTTGTGGAGCCGGCCCAATTGGTTTGGGTTTCCCTCAACGTGGATTAGGGGAGACCGGCAAGTCTCCGACCACCACGGTAAAACATCGACGTGTCTTTGTGGTGTGATCTCTATTGCCTTACTATTGCATTTACATTCATTGTGTATGAATGCTTGCTTTACATTGTGCAATTTATATACCTTGTATTAAATTACTTATTCATTGTGTATGAATGTTTGTCATGCTATGTGCTATTTACATTGCTTAAATTAAATTGCTTACAAGTCCATACTTGATTGGTTATTATCAATAGACTTGTATTGTTGGTGCACTTAGTTGAACCTAGTTGATTTAGGCTTTAATTGTGCAAAACCGTATTTGTATTAGCTTCCGCATTAGAAATCGGTTTTAGCGCATAGAAGTTTTTAAAACGCCTATTCACCCCCCTCTAGTCGGCCTCCTCGATCTTACATTCGCCTCGACATGTTCTACGACGTACTTCCTCACCATGTCCATAAAACTCTTTCTTTGTTCCCAGTAAATCCAAAATACAACTCTCAGTGAATAGTATTTTCAGAATTATATCATTTCATGTGATTTTCAACCTTCCATAATTTCGTTCTCCCTCATACAAACTCCGATTCTATCGATTAAAATTCCTATATTCATATAAAGTTGATACCTTCTGTCCAGTATTTATTTTATATTTTTTTTGATTTTTTTTGGATTTTATTTGAATGTTAGTTGAATTCGGATCGTTTACGCGTATAGATTTCGACGACTTCGGACGACTGGATTTCAACATCGTTTGAGAGCAACGAGTAATCAAGCAAGGCAAGTTATACCCTTGATCATATCGATCCTATTATTTTAAATTTATTTAATTCTGTTTTTAAAATTACTATTGCATCATAATTTTTATCAAGTTATTTTAATCCCCTGTTTTAAATACTTAGTTATTCCAATTCCTTGTGTATAGCCAATTTGAATATTGATTATAATTTCCTTGTCACCATTAGATAAAATAATATTGGAAATAATTAAATGTCTAGCCAATGCCTAGATCAAATCTTGTATTTGGGAAGTTTTTAGCCAAATATTTCAAATTTGAATTCAATTGGATCTATGGTATTGTTTTACCATAAAATATTTATAAAATACCTTTACCTGGAAAATAAAACGAAAATGGGTTTGGACTTGGGCATAATGGATGTTTGGTGGGTGCATGTTCATGCACGGGCTCAATCGGGTATGGTTGAGGCCCATGGGTTTTGTTGAAAAGTTGCCCAAGTCAGTTAAGGACCGGTCTTCGAGTGTATGATGCTAAGCCATACCGTACCACCATATGTCCCAAGTATGGGTCGGGACCTGGCTAAATAATTTGCAATGTTCCACCGTGGTCGTTCCCTACAGATGCAATGGGTAGTCATGTTACGACTTATGTTAGTCCCACCTAGCGCAAGAGGGGGCCCGAACCCGTAGATCTTTATTCCAAAGGGGGTGGTGAAACCTTAGCGAGGGGTAACTACGGTGGAATGACGCTTTGTAAAAGCCTTGTCACATGCTCTAGACTGCTCATCTAAGGTAGTGAGCGGTGGTATCGACGGATGCCGAACAAACTAGAGAAGTCGTGTCTTGTGGGTAAAGCTGTACAACCTCTGCAGAGTGTAAAACTATTCGAATAGCCATGTCCACGGTCATGGACATGCTAGCAGAACTGCTCAAAGTTAGACTTTGGTTTTGTTGGAAAAAGACTTCTTCAAACTGGTTTATCCAAATGGGATTTGGGCAGAAAGCCAAGTGATAGGAGGGTATCCTTCACCATTCATGTGTGAATGTTATCTGACTATAAAATTTAGAATTTATAAAATGAATTCTAGTTATAAAATATCTACTTTGGAACTTAGTACAAGTATTTAAAGGAAATGCTGCTTTGTGCAAATCAACCCATAAGTCATCCTTGTTACATCCATATATGCATGTCATTCTGTTACTTGACGGGTGTAACTTGCGAGCACGGAAGTTGTGCTCATACTTGCTTTATGCAAACAAAATTTTAGAGGAGAAGGACTTTGCTACCGATATGGATCTCGACGACTAGGCTGCTACCCCAGTCGATTGCCTGTGGCAGATTGCTGGACCCTACTACTTCTTCGCCTTCCGCTGTGTTCTTTATTGTTGGCTTGTAAGCCTCTTTGTAATAAACTCTGTTGATTAGTAATAAAGTTGTGATATGAATTTGTTACCATATTTGTTTACTGTGTGAACTAGCTACTGATCATGGGACTAGTTCAGAAATGCACAGAGGATCTGGGATATTAATCCCGGGTTCTGACAAATGACCACTAACCTTGCGGAGGTGTACAACTGGGTTCTTAGAGGCCTTCGTTCTCAGCCCCTCGTCGCCATCGTGGAAGGTGTTCTGAACAGCACAATCGGGTATTTTAGGAAGACACATTCAAATGCCGCACTTCATGCCACCAACCCTCAAACACCGTACTGCTCGAAGATCACGACATACATACAGGCGAAGACAGAGAAGGGCCAGTCACACACGGTGCACGTGATGGGCAATACGGAACATCGTTTCGACGTGCTCCTCCGGGATAGAGCCGGAAACACTGTGTCGGCCTCCGGAATCAGCCTGACAATATCAACTTAAAACAGACATAACTTTCACATACGGAGTCCGTTAGAGGTCCACAAGTACTTGATTGAAAGCTTATTTCGTCATCTTTCCAACGGATCTGGCCTCACCTCCAAATTCCTTCTGGGCTGATCCCAATCATCAAAAGAAGACGTTATATCACTTGTTTGACACAGTGATTCCGGCTCTATCCCGGAGGAGCACGTCGAAACGATGCTTCGTATTGCCCATCACGTGCACCGTGTGCGACTGGCCCTTCTCTGTCTTCACCTGTATGTATGCCGTAATCTTCGAGCAGTACGATGTTTGAGGGTTGGTGGCATGAAGTGTGGCATTTGAATGCGTCTCCCTGAAATACCCGATTGTGCTGTACAGAACACCTTCCACGATGGCGACGAGGGGCTGAGAACGAAGGCCCCTAAGAACCCAGTTGTACACCTCCGCAAGGTTAGTGGTCATTATGTCATACCTTGCCCCGTCCGTGTCGTGCAGCAAAGACCACTTCTCCAATGGCACGGCCTCGATCCACTGCGAGAAGCACTCGATGTTCCTCGAGGTCCTCCGCCTCGCTCCAGCAGGTTCAGACTCTGGTCCATGGTTCTCTCGTCCACGTGTTTACTGCCGTGTTCATTCAGTAGCATCCATAAGGCGTCAAATTTGCGCTGCTGGTTCTGCATAGCCAGCCTCTTCAATAGCTTCGCCAACGGTTGCTTCGGGAACTTCTTGAAGAAGTTCGCCCCTAAGTGGCGAATGCACCATCTACTCCTCATATCCGACCAAGGGAATGACTCATCGGGGTCTTCCTGAAGTTTTCTTATGACCTTCAGCATCCCGGCGTGGCGATCATGGATCACGCACACACCAGGACGAGCTCCAACAACTCCCACCCTCAGATGTCGAAGGAACCACAACCAGCTGTCGTAATTCTCACCTTCGATGAATGCGATGACCAATGGCAGAATTTGATTGTTCCCGTCAACGCCTATGGCTGTAAAGATTTGCCCCTTGTATTTCCCAGTCAAAAAGGTCCCGTCAACTGAGATTACGGGCAGCATATGCCTAAAAGCCTTGATGCCTTTACGATATTTTGAGTCTCCGGCTGAGGGAAACTGCGATCCATGTCGGTGAGTGCATTGTTATCGGATTCTTGGTTCTTTTTGTTTGGTCTTGTGCTGTTTGATCCCCACATTTGTCTGCATTGGTTAGAATTAGGATAATGAATTGATGGTTAAAAAACACTGTGCCTTGCCCGATCCAACGTACAGTAAACGGCCGGCGGTGGAGGCGGCACGTACCGTTGTGCTGTGCATCCATCTCTTCCGCGGTTACGCTCGAGGGTGAAAGTAACAAAAGATCATCACTCTTTAGCCGGCTTCAAAAGTGGGAGTCGGTTACGCGCCCGCGGAAGCAGTCAACCACGTGAGACTTGCAGGTGCCGATATAACCGCGCGCCCGAAACGGCCGTTGAGGAAGAGAGTCGGTTACGGCTACTCGTACTGTGTACTACACCACTAAGCAGCTTCTGATCTGTCTGTCTGTTTGTCTGTTTGTTTTCAAGCAATTTAAAGGCAGAGATTTTAGCCTACTCATCAAATTTGATAATAAACCTTATTTAATTTGAAGCCACAAAACTCAGACACAATCAAACCAAGCAAACTGGTAATTAAGATAACTGTATCACAATAAGTGAAGAGCACAAAGTGATCGATGTACTTCCTTGTCTTCTTCTTCTTTTGAAATGTGATGCACTGTCCTCTCAACGAAACTAATCACCATTTATTGAGGGAAATCAGAAATGGATTGCATCGAGGTTTCCCCTAAGCATCTGGCTTACCAAGACACCCTAACAGGAGATCTCCTAACAATTACGCACTGGCATATATAGCAGTATAGCACTCCTCCTAGATCTAAAAAAACTAACATATATGAAGTCCTAAACCGATGACGCTATCAATCCAGAAACTACGTACACCTCTATGCTCAAACCAACACGAGCACGGTGACGACATACACAAGGAGCCCTACTACAATGGAGAAACCGGCAGCGAGCATACGCCTGGACGCACCGCTGGCCTGGGTCTGTGGGCTCGGACTGGAACTGGACCCCGATGATGGAGTGCCCGGGGCCGAGACCGGGCTGGAACTGGACCCCGATGACGGAGTGCCCGGGGCCGAGACCGGGCTGGACGCGCCGCTGAGGGAGGGCGAAACCGCCGGCGCCGCCGCGGGAGCGGCGGCCAGCGCGGATTGGGCCATGACGCGCACGATCATCCGCTGGCCCACCTCGCAGTGCCCTGGCACGCCGCTGATGAAGTAGAAGAGCCCGTACCGGTCGAACTTGAACTTGGTGTCGCCGTCGGTGAAGCGGCTCGCCGGGCTCGCCGTGCTGCACTGCTTGTAGTCGTCGTGGTTCACCAGGAGCACCGAGTCGTTCCCATACTTGAAATCTGCACGCCACACGAATGCAAACTAAATTAAATACATGATCTGCATGCAAGAATCAAGAATACTGCATTAACTTGTGATGGTATACACACTCCGATCCTATAGTACTTACCCAAGACGTCGCCTACTTGGAAGCGGTTCCTTTTGGCCCAGTGGTTGTACGTTTCGGTGCCGTTGCTCGACGGCACCGTCCACCCCCTCTCGTCGCCGACGCTGTACACCACCGGCGTCAACTGCGCTGACGACACCGAGGCGACCATGAGAACGCAAGAAGCAGCAGCGAAGACGAGGATGCCGGCCATTGGCGTGCAGTGGATAGGAACCCTCTGCGACCGAATAAGCTCGAATCAAGAGTACGTAGTAAAGGGAGAGTCTTTCGTAGACCGGCGTACGCGCTGGTGTGTGAGCGGTGGCCATTGCGGTAGCCGGTAGGGCGTTTATATAGAGGGTTTGGAAGCAAGAGTGGGGCGTACGTGCGAGATCGCAGTGTGGTTGGGGACTTGGGGATCGAAGAGACGTTGCTTCTCCGAGAGCCGTTGATGCTTTCAGGCTTCCGTTTGGACGGCCCGTGATTGGCGCTTGACTCGGTAGTAAGAGAGAGATTGGTGCATTGCAGTTTTGTTTTTGTTTTTTATTTATTTATCGTTGAGTCTAACCGTTTAAGGCCTACCGAACGAGTCAACCGGTCAATGGCGCGAGGCAACAGCACACAGAGATATCACCCATGGGCGATGGGTGATGTTCTACTGGGCCTCGTTTACATGGGAATGAATTAGACTGGGCCGGAAAGTGCAGGCTTGGACTGTAAGATTCGTGTAGGTTGCTTTCGGGATGAAGGCGGAAGATTAGGAATGCGTTATGTCCTGGAGGAGACGTATTCGTAGAATTCGTCAAAGTTACGTTCATCAAATCTCCACCTGAATCCGTAGAGAAACCGAAGAAAACCCCTCTCGGGAGTCCGGACCAAGCAACTGCTCCGGCGGCGGCGAGTTGAGATGGCTGACGACGCGGAGGGCGAGAAAGCTGCGGTCGAGGGCGACGGGCAGCCTCCACCTCTGTCGAAGAGCGCTAGGAAGAAGCAGCAGAAGCAGGAGCGGCTGGCGGCGCGGAAGGCTGCGCGGAAGACGGCGGAGAAGGAGCGCCGGCGCGCCGACGTGGAGAGGCGGAGGCGCGAGTGGGAGGAAGCGCTGGAAGCGGCGCCGTCGGAGGAGGCGCGCGCCGAGATGGTGGCGGCGCGGCGGGAGGTGCGGCGCGAGCGGGTGGGGCGGCGCGCGGAGGAGCGCGGCGCACGCGCCGAGAGGCTACGACTCGCGGCCGAGGGCGCCGGGCAGAAGGTGGTGCTCGATCTCGAGTTCGGCGACCTCATGCGTCCCAACGAGATCCACAGCCTCACGCAGCAGGTGGATTCGCCCTTCTCTTGCTGTATTTTGAACTGAAACAAAGTAACTGTGATGGTTGGAATTACACTAGATTTAATCGGTTGATTCTTACTTCAAATAGGCTCCTTTATAGCCAGTGCATGCGTAATTCCTCTGATTGAAGGGAATGAGTGGTTTGGATATATGGATTATTTGTATTTATCAAATGTGCTTGAAAGAGCATAAATTGTGGTAAAATGAGTAGTTAAGAATAGTTAAACCGATGCCCTGACCCCTGAGGCTCCCAATGTTCACATATTTTTCATGTGTTCCAACTGCCAAGACTGTCTTAGAATATTGCACCTTATCTGCAAGAGTAGTGACTTTATGGTTTACATCTTTCATTAATCATGACACCTCCTCAAGAAATAGATTGTGCTACTCCTAGTGTTAATCTTGGAGGTATTGTGCCACTGTTTCCTTCTTCTCTTTAAAACAAGTTTGTGATATTGGATCAAAGGGCACTAGTAGCAATCTCTGCAATGTTATGTTATTGCTACCTGTGTAGCAACATATCTTCTGCAGGCATGAATGTGGAATATTTTGAAAAAACTTGCTGCCAATGAACTAATTCAAGTTTCAGATTATGTACTGCTATGCAGTGAATGGGAGATCTGCTACCCCGGCTCATCTATGGTTGACAGGTTGCAATGGAGAAATGGCGACCCACCTTCAGAGGATTCCTGGGTATGATAAGTGGATCATTGAGAAAGAGGCCAAGCCTTATCTTCAAGCATTTGAAGATCGTAAAGAAAACATTGTGTATCTTACAGCGGATGCTGAGTCTGTGCTTGATGATCTAGACATGTCGAAAATATATATCATTGGTGGTCTAGTGGATCGGAACAGATGGAAAGGCATAACGATGAAAAAAGCGGTTGATCAGGGTATTCAATCTGCCAAGCTCCCTATTGGAAACTACTTAAAGATGTCAAGCTCTCAGGTGAGCATATGGATGTTTATGTGCTTTTGTGATACAAAATGTTAGCTTTTTGTGATACAAAATGTTAGCTCGCCTAGCTATAACCTTAATTGCCTCTGTCAATCTATTGGTGTTTGTGTTTCAACTCAGGAGGTCTATACCCCCTATACGGCTTTAAAATGTTCCAAGATGCCTAGATGTTGTGAAGATGTCTCCTGCCGGATAATATGGAGACACTTGTTATGATATGACACATTACTTCTCAACATGTTAAAAGGTCCTGAAACACTTTTTTTTTTAAAAAAAAATACCACAGCTGTGGTTTTTGCTGATTTTTTTCCCATGCAACAATAAGATCCTTGTATATTTATATCGTTGCTTATTACTCCTTTTTTATGAGATGGAAGAGAGGAGGAGGAGAGATAAGAAGCTTGATACTCATGAAAGTATCAAACCTTTTTAGAGGACCAAGAAGTTAGTGGGTCATCTCTCACCCATCTATTCTTTCTCTCTCCTTTAGTAATAAGTTTTAGTAACAAGTTAAAGATACAAACTGTTGGAGTGCTTGATACTAAAATCCCCTCGAACTCTTCTCTCTCTTCTATTAGCTAGGTTTAGTATCAAGCTATTGGGAGTGCCCTAAGTACTATATTCGATGCATGCGTGCAGGGATACAAAGTAAAACTGAATATTTGTTAGGGGTGTAGAAGGAATAACACATTTATTTTGCATTGGAATATGAAATACGTCCTACATTTGTGGACAAGACCATTCAAAAAATATGTCATACATTTTTTTACGGAGGGAGTACAAGCTACTCCTACAAATTTTCAGATAGTTTCATGGGACTGTCTAAGTAGAAATTTATTTTAAATGTTCTTAGTCCATGTTTTTTTTTTATATTAGAATATCTGGTCTGGAGTCTGAACTCTGCGGAGCTTGTACTAAGATTATTGACTCCTTGTGTGTTGATCATGCAGGTTCTTACAGTAAACCAAGTGTTCGAGATAATGCTAAAGTTTGTGGAAACAAGGGACTGGAAGACTGCATTCTTTCATGTGATCCCGCAGAGGAAACGAGGAGAAGCTGAAGCTGGGGATGATGGGGTCGAAGTGAGCATGGATGATGACGATGCCGCCGAAGGGGTTGCAAATGGAGATCATTCTTTGGAAGACCTTGACAAGGGTTTTGATGAGGAAGTAGATGATGATGATGGGGATGGGGATGAAGAACTAGAAGAGGAAGAAACTGATGTAGCTAAGAAAAGGCAGTGTGTTAGACGTGAAAACGGAGAAGCTGAGGATCACTCTTCCGGTGCTATAGCAGAGGCAGCACCCGCCGGAGATACTATCCACCAGGCTGAGCAGAGCAAAGCGGCAAGCCATGGTGCGGAGGACTGAAGAAGAGTCAACTTCAGGTGTATCATTGCTTTGTAGTAGAACCGTTTTGTTTAACTAGGGCTTACATTTTTGGGAGTGCTCTCTGATGTCGGAGTATTTCTGATGTGTTCTCAGGCTTAATCTGTCAATAATTACCAACACGGTAGTCCGGAATCTGGATTCCGGTTACAGTTGCAGACTTGTTCTCATCCTTGGTTGCGTCTTAAGAGTTCAGAAATCCCGTTTGGGTCTTGATAGCATACCAACTGCCAGATAGCTGTAATTTGCAGGGGAATACTACTCCTTGAGTTTTCGAACATGCCATCACTAGAAGCGAACAAGCATAAGAATACGAATGGTACAACTGGCCCGATGCATGACTCGCAGCCGTAGCTCAACATAGCCGTACGTTGGAGGCTAGCAAAGTAGTACTGGTAGCTCAACATAGCTCTTCGATCAAGCATACTCACATTGGATTTGATGTAACATACGCACGGCACGTTGTAGTAGTACTAGCACTCGAGAAGTACACAGGTAAATTGAAAGGACTAAACTGCTCCGCATGGCACAGGGCGCTGCATGCATGGCTACAGAGGGTGCAGATATTTCGTCACGCACGCAGCGCGGGTGCAGCAACAAAAAAAAAGATCTGGCCTGACCTCACGCGGTCGTGCGCACAGTATAGAGAGGGGGGAAGACATATGAAAAAAAAAACATATGTAGTAGGGCTCGTAGCATAGAGCTAGCTAGCGGGAGAGCTCACAAAACAAGGCGAGCTGTGGCCTGCAGTTCCCGAAGCGGCAGCGAGGCGGGCATGCACTGGAGCAGGGGAAACGAAACGAAGCCCTGAATCCCTGATACTGATACATGCAGCATATATTGGGCATGTTTGGTGTGTCAGTTTTTCTGAAAAGTAGTTTCTATTTAGGCTAAAGGGCTAAATTGAAAGATTTGAGGATTTTGGAGTTTATATATGATGGCATTAGTTGGTGATTTCATCCAAACTTCAGCGGCAAAGTCACAAAACTAACCCACCGAAATCGTGAAAAACTGGTCAGGGTGGCTCCCAACTTCTTCATGTTGAAAATGATTTCTGACTTCAGAAAAAATGACTAAAAAACCACCTGTTTGGAACGACTTATCAAAAGCCGAACCGATCCTAAACAGACCCATTAACCCGGCGGAGGCGGAATGCGCGATTATGTGATGCCACGGCCGTGTGCGCGCGCATAAATTACGTCCAGCTTACACCGTAACGGCCGGCCGGAGCCATCCAAACATCTGGTGGCAACGCGTATGTGTCTAGCTAGACGCGCGCGCGATCCGTAGATACGTACGTACACCATGTAGCCCTGCTCAGGTTAATTCGATCGGAACGCGCGTCCGATGCACCATCACGCTAGCTTGACTGGTCCGTCCAGGACGACATGGAGTTGGTAGTTAGACAAGTATTGGCGACACCGACACTCTCCCCTTATATGACGGCGTATATATGCCGCTCTTCCTGTTGGCACGGAGTAACTTAATCGATTTCGAATCAAAGCATGCATGCATACGGTTTGGATCAGGCTTCAGCTGCAACGCCCTGATCATTGAGGCAAACTTGCATTCCATTTGACTAGTGACTGCCACATATATAGAAGAGATTTGCTAAGAAGTACTGTTTTTTACCTATATTATGCTTGTTGATATCAAAGTGATCTCACGTATATATAAGAGTTCAAAATTTGACTAGCTAGTAACACCAACGTACGTACGTAAACGACAATTACGTAAAACTAAAAAAGATTATAAGGTAGTGGTAACGAACAGTAAAACTGACAACAGAAAAATGATTTCAGCGCCACCTGAACGTAGCAAAAGAACATTGGATAGTGACTAGATGCCCGTAAGGTAAATGAACTAGAGTAGCTGGCCACGCCACTTGAAATGCACTAGCTAAGGCAGGGCTGCTGGCTAGCTAGACTACTACTTGTACCCGAATGGGTGCTGGTTCTCGAAGTTGGCGGCCTGCGGCGCGCTTGCGCCGCCGCCACTCCCGTCCCCGCCATTCCCGGGTGCGTACACCCCTCCATAGGACGCGGCCATCCCATGCTCGCCGCCGCCGTACATCTCGTACTGCACGTACTGCCCGTGGTGCGATGACATGAGGAACGCATGGTGCGGAGGAGGCGGCGGCACGGCACCCCCGTACATGGCCGCGTGCATCTGCATGTCGTGGTGCGGCAACATGGCGGCCGGCGCCGCGCGGGACTTGAGCATAGGTGGCGTGCCGTGACCGTGGTGGTCGCCCCGCGCGGCACCCGCGCCGACGCCGCGCTCCTCGCCCTCAAACTCGCGGTAGCGGTGGAGGTGGACGCTGAGGGGCTCGACGTAGTCGTCGAAGCCGAGGCGGCTCATGGCCCAGAGCACGTCCTCGGCGGTGATGGTCTTGCGCTGCTCGCGCTGGCACCGCTCGTTGGCCTCCCCCGTGATGAAGCTGATGTACTCGGACACGCACTCCTGGATCGTCTCCTTGGCGTCGTCCGAGATCTTGGCGTGCGCCGGCAGCACGCGCCGCATGATGCGGATCACGTTCGCTATCGGCATCAGCCGGTCCTGCTCCCGTATCGCCGGCGCTGCCTGCGCCTGCGGGCCGCCGTTCCCGTCGTCCGCAGCGTCGTTCGCTGTCCCCTGGAAGCCCACCTCCATCGGCTAGCTTGAGATAGCTAGGGTTGTTCGCAACTTGTGACGAGTAGTAATGTAATACTGGTAGCTAGCTGGGATCGCTCGCTTAGTCGCTTGGTAATGTCTGATGTGTATGTGGTGCTCCTGTGATGTGTGTGGGTACGTTAAATAGAAAGCTACGAGTTGTTGACCAGGTAGCTAGCTAGCTAGCTAGAGAGGCATGCACCGAGGTGTCACAGTGCCTGTACGTGACAAGTGGCAGCGGCTACTCTGTGAATTACTGCTCCATCTGTATGGATGCATGAGTCGTCACATGAGAAAAAGATGCAACGGAAAAATGAATGAATTGGGTAGTGTTCCCATGAAGTATGAACAGATAACTACGCCACTGAGTTGAAATACACTACATTTCACAGATAGTATGCATATATATGTAGCTCGATATATGCTAGCTCCAAATTTGTTTGGTTCTTAACAGTATACTATCTGCCGTCACACAAAAGAAAGTTGTTTTTAAATTTTCAAATTCAACAAGATGTTGCCTTGACCACCAAATTTTATAATTATATTTTTGAAAGAAATTATAAAAGTATAATGTTATGAAAGTATTTTTCGTAACAATTTACTCATACCATCCCCGTACATCTAACTATATATTTTAGATAATATCTTTGATCAGAATTGATACAATTTGATTACACGTATTTTAGGATGACCATCATTTGTAACTGGCGGGAGCACTATTTCTCTTATCTTTTTTTTTTTTTTTGCGATTCACACCGTACATTACCACTTCCACACTTCTCATGAGCATCTCCATTTTTCAAACACCTCGCGCACAGGATATCCAAATGGGTCATGCCTGTCAGGCCAGCCCACGACACGACACTATAGACGGATCATCCCGGCCCAACACGTATAGTACCATGTCATGCACGGCCCAAGTAGCATAGCGGCTCCGCAATGGCGGAGGCGGCGACGGAGGGGCGGAGGTACACCCACAGCAGCTAGAGCACGGTGTTGGCTATGAGGCTGGTGCTCGAGGCTGGAGACGAGGCCGAAGAGCACGCTGTGGCCGGTGATGTTTGTGAGGCCGATGGAGAGCGCGTCGCCAGCGAGGTCAAGCATGCCGAGGCAAAGCACAGACACCATCGCCCGCAGGTAGACAACGCAGTTGAGCACCATGATCGGTGCCGCCATACCACACAGCTCCCGCAACTCCACGCTACCGATGACTGGTCGTCGTCCGCATCCAGGGCGCCATTGTTGGCCTCTTGCTGCTGGTGCAGCACCTTCGACGGCGGCGGAGGCGATGGCTCCCGCGGAGGCGCACGGGGGCGCATGGCAGAGGCGGCGTGATACGACCCTAAGTACTGCTACAACATTGGTTCGTAATGCGGCACTGCAAACTCTTGTTGAAGTTGTTTTGCCTAGAAGAAATAAGACGGTCGGGAGGGAGGATGGGGAGGTCGGGCGTGCGGTGCAAAGGCGGCGTGAGGAGCTGGAAGTCTACATTAATTGGTTCGGTTTGGGCCCGAATTGGCAATGGCTTTGGTGTTCCAAAATCAGATCTCCAATAGTCCAAATAGGTTGCTTTGCATAGTCTATTCCAAAATTGCATGTTTCCTTTTAAATGAAGAGTCCGAATAGGAGTTTTAGATTTAGTTAGTTCTAATTGCGTGCATTTGAGACATTGAGTCCGAGTGAGACTTTGTGCTGAATTGGAGTCGGCTTCGGCCAGGTTAGTGTGTGCGTGTGGAGTTGATTTAGGCCAAGGTGTGAAGCTATAAAGCCAAGGGCCAAAGGCCATGTAAAGGGACAAATAATTTTCGTTTGGAATAAAAATTAGAAAAGCCAATGTTGGTACCATGTATCGTGTGCGTGTGGGGATGAGAAAAAGATGATTGTGTTGTGAGTTTTCATATTGAAAGAGAGAGTTCTTGCCTGCGCAAGTTGAGACTATCCTTTTTCTCAATCTGTGCTCAAGGTCTTGTTCTTGCAATTCGTTCAATTCAGATTGATTTGCAAGAGCTTCGTTCATGATACTTTGAAAGGTCGGGCTGAACGTGTTCCAACTAGCATCCTACTAGTTGGATTGTATCATTATGGCTCATGCGGAGGCCGTGACCGCGCATGACCGAGGCTGGCTTTACCTAAATAAACTCATAGACTAACTCTGGCCCGTTAGACTTATCATGCCTAGGTCGGCCCGGCGCAGCCTGTGAGCTCATCGTGTCATGTTTGAGTCGACAATTAAGCCCACAAGCCATCATGTTTAGTTAGCCAGACGGTGCTTAAACTGGTCCATACTGACGGACCTATGCCGGGCCGGGCTAGAACAGGCTGTCTATTTGGGCACCTCTACTCACGCGTACATTTTCGATCACTTTTCCTTTTTTAAATGCACCAGAAAAAATCCCAGTTATCACCGGCGACATTCATGCATTGAGCCATGGAACCGTTAATGTAAATTGAAACGCCGGTGAGGCGGTGACCAACCAAGTACTTTGCTGTTTCCCAAAACACTTCCAATATTAAATGCTTCTGATTTACCTCTAGTCAAAATGGTTCTCTCCACCATTGGAGACATGCACTTCATCGAAACAGTAACTTCTGAATTAACTGGCCTAGTGGATGCGGCTGGTGTGGCGAATGTGCTCCCCAGCAGCCAGCATGCATGCGTCTGCAGTGTGCTCACTCAGGCAGAGCCCTAAAACTATGTGCCGATAAATTGTCAGGTCGTCTGTGAATTGGGCTTGCGTACACAAACATGACGCGACCATGAATGCGTGCGTACAGACAAAAGGAAAATAGCACCACGAACTTCACAATCGATCACAGCCACTTAGCCAGGCCGAGGCCGACGCAGATGGCCCGCAACCGCGCAGCGCCGAAGCCGAAGCAGACGCTGCACGGGCTGGCCGGCCGCACGATGGCCCGCAGAAGAGCTAAGCCGGGAGCCTTGAGCGTGTAGGCTGCGGCTGGGCCACGCGCCGGCCGGCAATGGAGTAAACCGCCGCCTGAGACAGATTGGCTGCCTAGTGAAAGGTCGAGGGGCACGGCCGCGGGGCCTGGAGAGCAGTACTCGCATTTTGCATCTTTTGTTTCACGCCACACGCAAAATGTTTTCTCAAATCTCAGGTCCTACGAGAAATGAAATTTTAAAGCAACATAGTTCTTCCATTGAAGAGATGGTAGTGGAAATTTATGTTCTATGAATTATGGAGTACTACTTTAGTATCTTTCCGGACTTTTCGTACTGGAAGTGAACGTATGCACACCATAATGCCACATAAAAACTAGTACATAGTAACACTGTTGATTATCGGAACACATAATTTCCTATCGAGCTTATCTGAAAAATTGATATGAAAACGTTATAAAAAATGACGACCTTTTATTGATGTGGACACGCTGAGTGTATGTATAAAAATATAATAGAGATGTTACAGAATCGATGAACTTGAATTTGAATGATGAATGATTACACAATATGAATACGAATAATATTTTATAGAGTATGTGGGCTATCCTTTTTGTAGCTATTGAAGGGGTGACAGATGATGTCGCTAAAGACATATCTAATCTTCACGCATGTTCTTCCGTAGAGTTTTGAACCGTCATGTCTTTAAGTCTCGTAAGTTGTCATATGCATCAATAACTACTTTCCTGTTAGTCACGTGAGAAACTGTAATATCTTTCGACCAGTTTGTTAGTCGGAGATTGCCCAAAACCATATAGCTAGTCGGACAGTGTTCATAGCTGATCGTCTCATAATTCAAACTGGTTGGCCGTAGTAAAGAATATTATACTTCATTTAGGTATGGTTGTAGGGTCATAACCATTATAGAGGTAGGCTCTATCATATAGGCCTACTTTAACAGAGACTCCGACTTTAACCAATTCACCAAAAAGCTTAAGCTAATGAGGAAAGATAGACAATTCACTTATACTTCAATACTATTGTAGGCTTCTTCAGATCTAAGACGTGGAATAAGTGGGCTACAATTATTTTTCTTTAATTGTGCCAATCGGGTCTTTAACTTATGACCTCTTGGTTCTGATACTATATTGGGTTGCATATACCAACCAATTCACTTAAAAACTTAAACTGATAATGGCAAACAGTCAATTCACTTATACTTCAATACGAAGTAGGAATAGCCGAACGGGGTACACTTACTTCGGTCCAAAGTAAAAAGGTCGAAGTCATGAACAAACGACTTTGTTATAAAATCGTCCTAATCTTATTTTTTTTTAAAATAGAACTATCAGAATTTTATATTTTGACTGAAAATAAACAATGTAATGAACCTCGCGGCACCGTATATATAGGTACTAGTGATTATATTTCGAAAACCGAACCATGCCTGCAACTCCACAAGCTATGGCATTTGCAAATGAACCTTGCGATGCACATGTTTTTTTTTTCTTTCAGAAAAGGTATTACACAAATTCATACCATAAAAATGCAAAGATCACTTATGATTCAACATATATGTGCAAACTTTATAACTTTAGCTATGATTCCTAAACTTTATAACTTTAAAAAAAAATTATAACTTTATTTTCATATATGATCCACAAAAAAAGGATCAACATGTACATATAGCTATATAAACCACTCTTTTTATTCACTATAGGTCCTGTTTGGTACAACTTCTACTCTCAGCTTCTCAATCGATTCTCGTGGAGCCGTACCAAACACCCCGATTATCAAAATCACTCGATTCTGATTCTCGCGAGGAGCTGTCTCAAAAATGAACTAGTAAGGAGAAGCAGCCTTCCCACAGATTCTCGTGAGAATCTAACCTTGCAAAACAGAAATACCACTTAAAGTTCCAATTATTTACCCGCCACTGCCATCGAACTACCCCGGGATTTTCCACCGCCGACCCCTTTCCCGTGCCCCTTCATCTTCCCACCTCGCTTCCTCTCGGAGCTCTCGCGAGAGGTGAAAAATCGCCTTCACTCGTGCGCCGCCTCGGGTTCTCCACTGCGCCGCCTCGGGTCCTCGACTACGCCGCCTCCGGTCCTCGACTGCTCCGCCGTAGGCCCCGGACTGCGCCGCCGCCTGCACGAGAGCCGCCGACCCCGAAAACCCTAGAGGCCGGGGTTCCCCAACTTCTTCGCCATCGCAGTTTTCCGAGGACCGCCGGCGGGCTCCCGCGAAGGTAAGCTCGTAATCCGTCTTCCCCTTGCCCTCCCTATTTTGCCTCCCTCCTCTTCGCCTTTAGCCCTAGGGTGGATTGATCTGTAATGTCAATGTTCTTTGCGTTGATACCTTTAGCATGGTCTAGTTTGTGTTAAATGTTTTTGTGAATGGGCTAAGTATGGACGATCTGTAAACTTGCCTGAATATCAAGTGCATATTGCTTAAACTGCAACAGGTAAGCTATTTGCAATTGTGCCAATATTTTTGGGAGATTCATGGAAATGGCAGATAACAGCTAATATTAATATTAATATGTGAGACTATTAGCAAAGATGTTTATGTGCACCTGACTGAGAAAAATATGTCTTGTATAGTGGTTAGAGTAAGTGCTGTTGTATATCATTTCAAATATGGATAAAACAAAAGATAGTTAACCAATCCCTTTGCGTCTAGCAATTTAAATGGTGTAGAAAACGTTATTAGTTCACAAATAGTGAGAAACTGCAAGCATTGACAGTAAATCACTAAATCATTAGCTCATTACGTTGATTTTTGGGAGCTGCATGTGATCGCTCTATCTAGTATCAATATTGGGGGTTGAGAAAACCTCTCCAAAAGTTTTTTTTTCTGCTTTTACAATCTGCTTTGTGAACCCTCGTCGCATTCTAATATGGCCTTTATCTTGGCATGCCTTTGACCGGGAACCTTTCTACAAGATTGCAGGTATTCCCTGGCGCTTGGACGGCTGTGCTTGTTTTTCTGGACAATGCAGGAATATGGAATCTGCCTGTTCTAACATATGTAGCATCTGTCGTTCATTCTATGCAGAGAGCAATCGCATAGATTCCAATACTCGGAAGCTTCGCCGGGTGGCCAGTTGGGGAAGATGGTTTCTCTCGTGGTAGATAGGCTGATGAACACGAGATATAGATTAACAGAAGCTCTAGTAGTCTAGCTTGGTTGATAGGCTGATGAACACGAGATATAGATATTTTTTTAGCAATTGTGAATGTTCTTCCATGGACTACTTTTCTAGTAGTAATAATTATGATTTTTCATTTACTAGTCATTTGTTTTGGCAATTGCCAATTGGTATATTCAAATATACATCCAAAAACAATTTTGTACTACTCGACATGAAACATACTAGTATGCATTATCTATCTACAATAAGGTGTAGCATCCACAATCAATGCAGTTTGTCTGGCTGGTCATCACCCACAGATATAATTTTGGCTGCAGACTTGAATTGTCCAACTTGCCTTAGCTGCCTGCCCGGATTTTTGTCAGTTCCTTCTGGTAACCATAAACTAGTACCACATCCCTCATTTCCTTCTGGCAAAGCTTGATAAAATACCGAATCTGCATTTTTTGTATGTCACCAGATTTTAACCTTAAGCCAGAACGTATATTGACAACTAGAGTTAGGATTGCATTGGAAAAGAAGTTACTTGTTGTTTCAGTTATTAGATTGATGCTTGTGTGCGCGCAAGGAGGTTCAATTTAGCAACAACCAATCGTTTTGTTATCAAATATTTGTATACTTTTGTACTGTGAAGCCACTCCTTACATACTGTGAAGTTTCTTTGGTTTGAAAGGTGGAGGTTCTGAAGGATGATTGGATGGAGGTTCTGAACACAAAACTGAAGAGAAGAATCAAGACGGCTATGGTTCTTCAGGCTGCAATGGTTCTAGCTGTCATGCTAGCTTGATGTAGCAGTAGTGATGTATACATTGGTAGTAACTTTAATTTTGTTTGGTTCATTTTAACATTAGTGATGTATATATTGGTAATTAGTAATTACTCTAATTGAATCGGTCAGAAGTGATGTTAATTATCGAGAGATGAGTTTTTATTTAGCGATGCTTATGTTTACTGTTTATACAATTTCATGGTGGATTGAAAATGTTTGGCCGAGTAGATAACCGAGTTCACATTCATGATAAATGACAATATGGACATTTGCCGAGTTTATGTCCAAAATTTTAAATACTTTTGGCCAAAAATGTTTTTTTTAAAAAAAATGTCTAAAATAACAACATATAAAGGAACCACATAAATAAGCTAGTAATATGTACAAAACAATATACATATGCCAAATCCATGGGTAGTATAGACATTTTGCATACAATCCTCGCATTCTTGAATCCGGAGCCAATCTATCAGCCAAACACTTTCCTCTGACAGATTCAGATTCTCAGAGGAGTGGATTCTTAGAGAATCAGTAGCAGAATCTGAAAAATAAGAATCTAGAGTTGTATCAAACCATATATATTGCGTTGCATTACTAGGTCTTAAGATCACGCGAGCTTGACCATCCACACACAGCAGATCGTACTGTTACATGCATCCAGTGTGGTCGTAGTCGTGCGGCGCTGGCGGCTTTGCCTGAGCCGGCGAGCTTGCGCCGTCCTCATCGATAATCTGCACCAGGATCTCCAGCAGCTCATCGATAATCTGCACCAGGATCTCCAGCAGCTCGTAGTCAGTAAGAGCCGGCGCGACCGGCGCTCTGCTGCTGCTCGAGCCCGCAGCGCCGCCTCTCGCGGCCTCGCGGTAGCGACGAAGGTAGATCGCCATGGGCTCGGCGTAGCGTTCGAGGCCAGGCTCCGGAGCGACGAGACGAGGTCATCGGGTGCCAAGGTGCGGCGCTGCTGCTGTCTGCACCGCTCGTCCGCCTCGCCGCTGATGAACCCAACGAACTCGGCCCCGCAGTCCTGGCTGGGCGAGTTTCTTGGCGGCCGGAGCCTGAGATCGTGGTGTTCGCCGAGAGCACCTGGCGCATCATGCGCACGATGCACGCAAGCGGCAGCGGAATCCTCGACTGCTCCTCGTCCGCCGCGCCCGCGCCCGCGCCCTGATGTGGCCTCTCCTCCTCGCGGCCACCATCAGTAGTCTGTTTGCCCCCTACGGCAAAACAAGAAGTTTTTACACAAGTAATTAATTAAGCGAGCTTTTGTATACATAAACCAAGTATTGCTGGTTAATTACGGCCATATGTACGGCGTACGGATCTTGCTCGAACCATTGCGTCCCATCTTGATCTCCTCTCACTCTCAGCCAGTCAGCCTTGTGATCGATCAGTGCGCTAAAGTTGGTGATGGCTGTAGATCTTGCAGTCTCGCGCTCTGGGTTGCTGGCATTTTATGGTCCGCACGCACATCAGCCCATGTATGCATGCGCGCGTCATGCATGGACAGTGGCATGCAACTTGCAAGGAGGCGCCGCGCGGGGTGCGCATGTGTCGGCACGGCCGGTGATGCCGTGGCGCGCGCGCGCTACCATGCGTATGCATTGCACAAACAGCAAGGCCCAAAGTCTTCGATTCCCAGGGTAACTGGGTTTGGTGACTTTGGTCCAAGAAAAAATGAAAAACCCCATGTTATGATGATCGATTTTTTACACGCATCTGGGCTGGATCAGATTAGGATGGCCTTTCGATCAAACACAAACTAACTATATTAAAACCCAAATCCTTTTTTCTCTTAGAACGGACTTCAGCAGGAGAACTTCTCAAGGCAATTGAAATATTCTTAATTTTTTCTCTGGGGTACTCTGTACTAAAATAAAGGTATTTGGCCTTTTCTCTAAACTACCTGCATGAGAGTGTTAGATACTATCTTCCCAATGCATGGTTTTTTTATGGTGTAGTATCTTAAGCCGTTTCATTTAATTACATGCACGAGGCTGTTTTGCGTTGGATTTCGAGCCGAACCGGTATCTAAATTAGATACTAGAGTACCCTCTCTCTTCATTAACTATGGTGCCACATCATTTTTTTTGCTTACATGACAAGTTAAGATACTAGCCAAAGTGGAGCATTGGGAGCAGCCTAAACTACCTTACACTGAAGGTCTTAAACGCAAAACAAATCTTAAGATTCATGTTGCCCCATTGGACAGAAAAGGCGAGTGCAAGTGGTTGCGCGCCACTGCGGTTGACGATAAATTTAATCAATTGTAGGTTTTTTTACTATGTATGAGGACCTATCCGACACGTAAACGACAAAAGTACGATTCAGCAAAAATTCCACTGGATTCCTGTTGCCCCATTGGACATCGAAGGCAAGCACAAGTGGTTGTGCCGTTTGCAGTTGACGACATAATGATGACAAATTTAAGGAGAACGTTTCGACTCGTGCGTCCGATCAGATAACTTGTCCACTCGACTACATCCTCACATACCACAACCACCTATTCCTCATCCTGCTCTCACTCTATCTCCTCCTCAAATCCATCTGTCGCCGCCCTGTCTCCGTTGCATCCCAGCAGCACCTGTCGCCGCGTCTCTGCCACCCTTTAGCCTCCCAGTGCCCAGCCGCCCTTGCCGCCCCGCGCGACCGTCCCTATCGGCCCGGCCTCCCCATGCCCTGACGCCACCGCACCAATCCCGGGCCATCTCCTCAGCGCCCGGCCACCTCCTCCGTCGCGGTCGCGCTGGCCGTAACACGAGTTTGTTGCAGTAGGTATTTCCGAATGTTGCATTGCATTTTCTCGATTGTTGCCAAAAGTGTTTTGTTTTGTTGTATTATTTATACTCAAATTTATTGCTGCAAGAGATATAGTTGCGATGTCGCCCTCTATTTTCGTGATGTTTTTGCCCACGTGAGATGAATTGTTGCAGGGGCTCTAATAATTTGTTGCAAATGTCCCCTCCCCCCAACTATTGCATATGTGTTTTCAAAATATTACAAAGGTTATAGCACTATCGATTAATGTTTTTTCCAAACTTTTGTGATAATTTTTCAACTATATCTATGTATGCTAACGAGATCTTTTAATTTTTAAGTGAATTTTAACAAGAATATGGATCCCCCTCTCTATTTTTCGAGATCCAAGTCAGACATATTGCAGGGGAGGAGTCGGGAGAGTACGATGGGATACATCCGAGCACTAGTTGCTCCCTAAATTTAATCAATTGTGTTTTAAGTCGTCCGACACGTAAACGACAAAACTATGATTCGCTCTTATTTATGATACTTAGTAATTGCGTCATTACGTAGGTGGCTATGTACGGTCAGTAAGATAAGTAGTCGTTATGGAGCTGCGCGCCAATACTTTTTTGGACATATTAGCCTGATGCTATATCTTGATTACACCACGTTTACAACAAAGTTAATAGTAAATCATCAATTTGTGGTTGGATTATTGTACGTGCATTACGTGTGTATGCAATATGGTTATTCAACCAAAGGTTTCCCATCCTTAGGGTATTCAATATGGAGTAACCTGTACCATTCAACAACATGTCAACTAACCCAAGTTTTTGTTTTACGGTTTAAATACTATATAGATGTGAAATTGTAGCTTGTTTTGCCGGGATGGTAGACGTTTAGTTCACCTGGAAAACTTGCAAATAAGTTTGATCGTGGAGTATGAAACCAAAGATCGATGTACGGGACTGTCTATTCACAAGTTGTCTGATTTTTTTTTTAAATTCAAGTCACTTGTTGTGACCATTGAATCAATATCCAATCATATGGCATCCATTGGATCAATATCCAATCATATGACAATCATATGACACCAATCTCTACATAAATTCAATGATCACAACAGGTGATTTAAATTTAAGAAAATTTCAGACAACTTAAAACTAGTAAAACCGTATCATTTATTCAACACACTTCACCATAAGAAGTTTTTTCAAGTCATGACAAATTTTAGTTCTACACACATGCATCTCACGGCTGCCACAATGTCGTCATTGGCGTTACTATTGCTGACTGGCCGGCGGGCACTGCTGGCAGAGCCTCCACCAACCTACGACTTTGAGTATATAGATATGCAAATATCTAAGTTTCTTAGATGCAAACAACAAAGCGTTTAACTTCATTTCTTCCATGGTCATGCATCACATATGCGCAGGGATACACAACAAGACACACTTGTTATTCAATATATTGTGTTACTATATCACATCAACTAACTTTTGTTGAGAATTTACAGCTGTTAGATCTCCATCGGACGACCCACGTCACTCCCCTGTGTCCTATATGGGCCCATCACCATAACCCAAATGCTACCTCCCTCCCACCACTCCTGCCGCCACCCAACGCACCGCCGTCCCACTAGTCTAACACTTGTCAATCTTGGATATAATTAGAACAATAGATTGCAAAATTTATATGAGATATCCCTACACACAATTCAAAGACAAATTAATGAATTCACATTTATTTTATGGCACATGTTTTTTCCTTGTTCAAATTACCTATCGATCCATTATATTTTGTGATGAGGATTCTTAACCAGGTCAACATTTTTCGATCAAAGACAAAGACTCTTGTCAAAATAGACCCACATACCAGAGGATACCTTTGTAATGGTTATCTAAAGAAAGTTTAATACCCTTTATTACGCCTAACTGGTTGACGACTAGTTAGAGCCAGAGGACGACTAGCTGTGGATATTGTCTGACCAGCTATGCAGTTTGGACAATTCTCGATCAACAAACTGGTTGGAAGACATGACGGTTTCCCACATGCCTAATGGGAAAGCAGAGATTAGCGTATTTAGCAACTTCCGACGGGTTGCCAAGGGACATGATGGTTCAAGACTCTACTGAAGAACATATGTGAAGATTATATGTGCCTTTAGCGGCATTAACTGTCACCCCTTCAATAACTATAAAAGGGGTATCCCATGTACTTTGAGAGATATTCAGAAATAGATTCAATTTCTTTTTACATTCTTGATCACGATCATTCTGTAACACCTATTGTATTATTATATAAACAGTATATCCACAGCAATAGAAGATCTTCGTTCTTGATAGCATTCTCATTATTTCCTGTAGTAAGTTCGATAGGGCACTACCAAAATTTAGATTTTTCTTGACGGATTTTGTTATTCCTAATGACCACGCTAGCCCCATCAGGAGAAAAATATCTCCTAACGGTTACGCCTCCTGACGCGATTGGGCCGAGTTTTCTTGACGGTGTGTGTAGAACCGACAGGAAAAAACATTTTCTTGACGTCTCAACACAACTGTCAAGAGAACCATGTTCGCGATGTTGTTTAGCACTTGTGGCACAGAAGGAAATTTATGGCGCATAAATTAGGCGTGGTGGGTTGTGAAAATTTTGTTGTTTGCATGCGAGGGTCGAGGGACTTGGCGCGGCAGAAAATGAGTTGACGCGTAAATGATTGAGGGTCACGTGGGGCAAGTTCACTCGGTTGGATAATAGCACGATAGAAAAAAAAAATCACATAACTCCTTCCCCATCTCTCTCCTTACCCCATCCGGCTGCCATCTCTCTCCTTACCCATCCTTGTCCTCTCCCCCAAAGCTCTCCGCTTCTCACTAGATCTCCCCGCTGTCGTCTCCAATCTAGCCCTCTGGCGCGCAATACCATCAGCCATCCATTCCCCTGTCAACTCATCCCGCCTCCCCCGATCGTACACCCCAAAAATCCACTAGATCCACAATGCCTATGTAGAGAATTAGTTGCTAGGTCTTATGCGGTGGTTGTTGGGATTCTTGGTTGCTGCCAGCCATCCTCTATCGCCCCGTGTGCTCCCCTCCGCTGTGCCCCTCTTCCACTACCATAAGCCCCACGGGATTAGCTCCAGGCTGCACGCGCCTCCCTCTACCATCCCCATAGTGGTGAGCTCCCCTCTGATTCTTGATTATTCTTTATTGCATAACAAGCTCAATCTTGATTAGATATAAATCACTGGAAATCTAGGGCTTTCTGTTGTTAAGCATTTATGTAATTTATTTGATAGTAAAGCAACATCTTGTTCATCTTTTAGCTTTGGCTCAATCAGTTGGAGAACAATCAGTCTTCCGTTGAACTGTATACAAATATTAGTGTTGCTTGCATTTTACACAGGTTATGAATCTTTCTTAATCCCCCAAAAAATATTGCCTTTGATGTTGAAATGACCATTCATTCTTGTTGGAGTAATGAAGGTAGTTCCATTTGATGGTATCAGTGCTTCCTCTTATAGTTCAATTTTGGTTGTAGGTTTTGAGTTCTTTCTTAATTCCATTGGTGCTACCATCTTTCCTCCTGCCAGCCCCGCTGTGTGCTGACCCCAAGTACTCGATATTGACAACTTGGGGTGAACACTTCCCTCCCGAAAGGTGAATCCCTTCATAAAATTTAGTTGTTATTATATGAATTCTCTTATTTATCATTCTGTTTGGTCATCATTCGAAATTACCAAATACACTTGCTTAATACTGCAAATTATTAAATCACAATTGTTTTTGTTAATTGCTATTACTATTTAATGCATGCAAGATTAATGGCTTCCTAATTATTGGTGTTTATCTGGACATATCGAAAACAATTTCATGTCTTCATTTATTATTATTATATGACATGTGTATGTCTGGTGAGTATGATTTGTGTGAAATTATTGGATGCTACTTTTTGGAATTTGAGTGTTCATGGACTAGCAACTGCCGTATTTACCTACTTTGCTCGTAGCATGTAAGAGGGCTTTGATAATAGGCAACTTGTTGATTGTATAATTAGTGATGTATATCTATTATTAAGGTTATGCTTGTTCTAAAACTGATGTAGTGGACCATCTTTGTTAGAAATACACTAATGTTTTGTTTATGGCGTTAACTTTTCGTTGAATTTAAATAAAAAATATTTTTGTCCTGGTTCCCGAATTATATAACAATCCAGATAACAAATCATCGATGGTAGATCGTGAGTGGATGTATAGTAGTTGGAAGTGTGGTAGACCATCAAATGAATGGGTTGAGAAAACAAATGAATTTTTGGATCGTGCCATCTCTACACCTAGTTTAGTTGAGGTTGTTACTATTAAGTGTCTGTGTTCCATGTGATAGAATTATATTAGGCACAAAAGGCCAAAGATAGAGTTGCATTTGTGTCAAAATGGGTTCAAGGAAAATTACTACAGTTGGTCAGCGCATGGCGAGAGGCATGTCAACCAGCGTGATGATGTTGGGCCTCAATTAGAACTTGTGGGAATAAGTGAAACAGACCGGATGGACGATATGTTGGTTGACTTAGTTGGTGACCACCCACCATCAGTTGATGAGACACTAACAATCTGGGCCTAAGCTTTCTATAGGATGGTTGTTAGTGCAGATGAGTTAATACATGAGAAAATCTTGCACTCAAGTATGTCCACTGTAGCTCGACTACTAGCCATAAAGTCATTGTACAATCTCTCAGTGGCATGCTACGATGATTTTATAGAACTCATGCATGAACTCCCACCCGAGTCTAAGTTGCTCAAGGACTTCTACCGTTCCAAGAAAATGTTAGAGGGTCTTGGTATGCCATATCATAAAATTGATGTGTTCTATAATAATTGCATGTTGTATTATAAAGATAATAGTGACAAAGAGAAATGTGACATTTGTGGTACCTCTCGCTACGAAGACGGTCCAAACAAGATCCCTCGTAAAGTGTTGCGCTACCTACCCATAAAAGATAGGTTACAAAGACTGTATATATGCACATAACGAGGCAGCAAAACTAATGTGTTTGCACAAAGAAACTTGCCTCTCAAGCTCTGGTAAAATGGTGCATCCTTCTCATGGAGAGGCATGGCAACAATTTGATGCAGATTTCCCAGAGTTTGCACAAGAGGCGAGGAATGTAAGACTTGGTATAGCAACAAATGGTTTCACACCATATAGCTTGGGTGATGCCCCTTACTCATGTTGGCCAGTATTTGTGGTTCCCTATAATCTTCTGCTAGGAGTTTGCATGAGGTCGGAGTACATATTTCTTTCCCTTGTTACTCCAGGCCCTGGCCACCCAGGAAAGAAATTGAGTGTCTTGATGCAACCTTTAGTACATAAGTTACTCAAGCTGTGGGAGGGGGTAGAAACATGGGATGCTTCAATGAAGCAAAACTTTAGGATGAGAGCGGCATACATATGCTCTATCCATGATTTTCCTGCATATGGTATGTTTGCTGGATGGAGCACCCATGGGCCTTTGGCATGTCCACAATGCTTGTGTGATTCCAAGGTCTTTTGACCACGTAATGGTGGTAAGCCCTACTGGTTTGATTGTCATAGGAGATTTCTTCCTAGACACCATGAGTTCCGAACTCAAGCGAATGCATTTCGAAAGAACACGGTTGTGCTGGATGAACCACCTAGGCGTTTGAGAGGGGAAGGTTCAAGCCCAAATGAGCAAACAAGTAGATGATACCCAGAACTTTGGCAAAGAACACAATTGGACACATATAAGCTACTTTTGGCAACTTCCTTACTTCAATAAATTAATGCTTTGACACGACATTGATGTAATGCACAATGAAAAAAATGTGACTGAAGCTATTTGGAACATATGCTTTGATATTGCAAACAAGATTAAAGATAGTGTAAATTGCAAACAAGATTTAAGATAATGTAAAGGACAGACAAGACTTAGCGATGATTTGCAACCATCCTTCACTGCATTTGGACTCAAAGGGAAATGCAAGTGGCACAAGCCAAGGGCAGCTTACTGCATTGATAAGAATGACACGATCACAATTCTAAATTGGTTCCAAGTCCTAAAGTTTCCTGAAGGTTATGCAGCCAACATTAGGCATGGGGTTAATCTTCTACAAAAGAAGATATTTGGTCTAAGAAGTCATGACTTCCATATCTTCATGGAGCGTGTACTCCCAGTTGCATTCCGAGGATTCCTTCTTGAAAATATTTGAGTATGTTTGGCTGAGCTTAGTTTTTTTATAGACAATTGTGTGCTAAACAAGTCAGGAAAGATTCAATATTATCATTGGAACAAAATATTGTGATCCCTATTTGCAAACTAGATAAAATATTCCCACTAGGCTTTTTTAATCCTATGCAACATCTAGCGATGCATCTTGCTTATGAGGCTTGATTAGGAGGGCATGTCCACTATCGCCGGATGTATCCATTTGAAAGGTGTAACCACAACTATTACAACTTATTTCTTTACTACACTAGTGTTCGAATTAATGCAATATATTTTCCTATGTAGGTTTATCCAACGACTTAGAAAGAAAGTACGAAACAAAGCTTGAGTTGAGAGCTCCATTGTTGAGGCTTACCTTGTTGAGGAGGCCACAAATTTCCTTTCACTGTATTTTGAACCTCAAGTGCGCTCCATCAAAACTAAGATGTCTAGATATGATGATGGTACCTCAACATTTCATAGCGGTTGTGATCTTGAATTGTTTGAGCGCCCTGGTAGATGCTTCAACTCACATGGCTATCGTGACCTAACAACACAACAATGGAAGGCAACATTCCTATATGTATTAACTAACATTCCAGAGATGGACAATTTCTTGAAGTATGGCTTTAATTTACATCATTTATCCTAATGCAATTATGTAATAATCATGCTATAACAATGTTAAATCTGTCTTGTAGCGAATTCGAGCAAGAACAATGGAAGGGTCAATCGGAACCAACCGAACAACAAATCAGTGACTTGAGATTAAATGGTTGGAAAGGCAATCGTAGCAGCAAAACAGGCCCTAACTTCTTTGACTGGTTCAAACAAAAGGTAATGTCCCTAATCACTTGTAACTAGCTATTTTCTTCATATTAAAATCAGCCAAACACTAACACTTACAATACAATTATTTGTAGTGTACGGTCAGATCAAGTATTCATAATGCCTTGCGTGAAATGTCTTATGGGTTTCGCCCAAGGGTTTCCTCCTATGGTTGCTATGATGTGAATGGATATAGATTCCGTTCGGAGAAGTATGAGAGGAACAAAATAGGATTAGCCACAATCAATAGTAACATTTGTGTGACTAGTGTTGACGAAGATGGCAATGTTGTGGAGTATTTTGGTGTTATTGAGGACATCATCAAAATATCATGGGAAGGTAGCATGCAACTTGAGCTAGTTTTATTTTATTGTCATTGGTCGATCCAACTCCTAGTGGTTTTAGGTGTACTGAAAATTTAAGCTTGGTAGAAGTCAAGCATAGGTCAAGACTATCAAATTTTGAACTATTTGTCATGGCGAGTCAAGTTACTCAAGTTTATTATTTGCCATACGCTTGCACAACTAGACCAGATTTGACCGATTGGTGGGTAGTGTATCATTTAGCACCCCGAGATCGTTTTCCTCCTACTGACAACAACAACGATTCTAATCATACTGAAGGGCCAATAGATGATATGCTATTTTTTTCAAGAGGATGGACTGGAAGGCACATTTGTGATTGATCTAGGAATAGACTTAAAAATAAATACTTCCCCAACTTCTAATGAAATTACTAATCCAAAAGAATTAGAGGTGCTAGAGAAGCACAACAGTGATTCTGATCAAGAGGAGACATCGCCAAGTGAAGAAGATGATGACGACGACGAAGAAGAAGATAGTGATAATGATGATGGGAACAACCCCTATTCTTATGAGGAAGATTTATGAGAATGATTGTTGTACCACTATACTTGTGGCTTGAATCATAGTGTCATGGCTATACCATTATACTTGTGGCTTGAACTCTAGTGTCAAGGTTGTACCACTATACTTGTTGTTTGAACTCTAGTGTCGTGGCTGTACCACTATACTTGTGGCTTGAACTCTAGGTTCATAGCTGTAGTACTATCTATCTATATTGCTTATGTTTCTTTTAATATATAAAGAATGCTACTAACAGTTTGATGTAACATGTAATGTGGTAGGAGATGGCGAGGAGCTTTAACCACCGGCGTGACAATCGATCTTTGGCAAGCAGTGCCACAAATGAGAATGTGAGTGAGCCACCTGTAGAAAGGACCAAGAGGGGACCTACCAAATTGAAAAGGCCTCGCAATAGTCGAATTGCCATCAGACCTGTTGGAAACAAGTGAGTTGAATATAAATGATTTTAATTACTTTCCTACATGACTTCCTTTTCGCAATTTGATTTCTATTTACTACTATGAAAATTATAGATAATTCGAGTATGTGAATTACTCGTTGGATGATAAAGTGAAGAAAGGACCAATCCTTGGAGCAATTCTAAAACATGAATACCCACCTATCATTGTGGTGAAAAATAGTGCTAAGGAGCAAACTGATCGCTGTCATGCATTTTATTGGCAGGATTATTCTTTGGTTGGGAGGGAAGACGATGGGGTAACTGCTGCAGACTGTGTAAAGGAGGAGTTTTGGGTAAGTAATATAGTGTTGCTTGTATTCTAGTTCATCTTTAACTTAGAACAAATATATATTTGTTTTTGCGAATAATTAGTGCTAAACTGCTAATTATTGTGTAAGGGTATGGTAGTACTATGATTAGGATGGAGTATCATTAACATCAAGTTGTTGGATTATTCCAGTGGCACACATCTTACTGCAACGCTAGAAAGTGCCTAGCAACCTTTTTTTCTGCTCCAACACATATTACATTCTATTAGTTTGTCATGTTACTACAACACATTGATAGTTTAGTGCCTCCGCCCTGTTGTATCTACTTATATATATGTTATTACCATTGCATTCTTGATGCTTCTGTGTGCACTGTTTTCTATTTCCTTGGTCACTTTGAAAGTGTTTTCTCGATGGCAAGTAATCAGTCATCATCTTATTCAGACTTAAGTAGACCACTACATGTGTATGACACTAACTAATTATGTTTTTTTGTCCATAGTGTATTTATTCAGTGGGAGCAAATCTTGAAGATGAGGCTGAATGGGAACAACTTGAGGAAAAGGCTGACTGTGTCTTTGAGAATTATGCAGCCAACCAATGCAAGAACATGATGTACCAAGCACGTGTGGATGCAGTGAAGTACTTTCACAATAAAATATCGGGGCGGCCTATCAAGGATCCAGTGGCATGGACCAAAGAACTTACTTTGGAGCAATACTTGAGGTTCAAACCTAATTGGTTCACAGATGTGGCATGGTTGTCACTCTGTCGTTATTGGTGCTCTACTGAGTATAATAAGAAGCGGAAGGCAGGACAATATTCATGCTAGAAATTAGAAGACATTGCTCAAACAGGGGTGGTTCAGACCACTTGCGGAGACAATACAATATCTGGTTAGTTCAACACTTGTTAGAATATATGTGCTTTATATATTATTGGTGTGGCTAGTACGATTTGCAGGATATTTCAGTGAGTGTTGACATCATTAATTGTAATACAGTTAATGCAATCAACTTTTTGCCACGCTATGTAGAAAGCCAAGTATGGACCTGAGAAGGCCAGTATCATTAATGGTTATTGTTGCATGAAGTCCAACCTTAAAAATTGTGATAGCAGTGGGAACAGTGGTCCGATCCCCAACCAACAGACACAAAAATGTATTGTACATTTTAGTACTTTGCTACTTTTCTTTATCCTCAAACCTATGAGCTTGGCAGCCATGAAAGCTAATTTCTATTGTTTTAAAGGATGATTACAATGAAGGCCTCCAAAGTGCATATCCAGATGATTGGCAGCAACGGCCTTTTGATGGAAACGTTATGTATGACACATCAGGTGGTATGCCCCATGGCTATATGGCTATAGCAGATTGTGTCCTAAAGAAGGCCGACGTTGTGGATGATATGAAGGTAAGTAACATAAGGCCATCTAACTCTATGGCGTACCAAAATCTCCAGAGAAGATTTGAGGACTCGGTTGATAGCAACCGGAACTTAAAAAGGAAAATATAGTTTCAACTCGACGTTTAGATCGTGTTGGTCATCTTATCGAGGTGATTCTTTTCATTCTGTATATACGTTTCATTTGGAGATGGAAGGTTCAAAGATGATCCTCGAATACTTTATTTGTAGGTGCTTTATGGCAAGTTTGAAATGGAGATACCAGATGACGTTCCTGAGCAACAAGTACATGAGATGGTAAGCACATTATCTACCATGTTCCATATATTATAGTCAGTGGATTGTTACATGAATATGTTTTCTTGCCACTCTATTTTTCCCCCTGTAATTCTCCCAAATGTTGTCACACCAAATGGGAATTATATCATGAAACCTTTTCAAAGCCAAATGGGAGGTACAATATTGTTGTTGTTTTTGTCTAGTGTGCTTTTGAGCTGCATACTACACTTGGCAAGTCAGTGGAAGAAACATTATATGTTGTAAATAAGTAGCAGAATCACGGTTAGTAGTTGGTTCATCAAGTTCCTTTGATGCAATTTAAACAACACACTCAACTCTTGGTATAGTGTAGAAAGTGCTTTAATAGATTGAAAATTGAGGCAAAGGCGCAGATTCAAATGGATTCAAGAGTAGTGTGTTACATCATGGAACATTAAATATATTTGCAGTGAATTAGTCAAGTTCCAATTCAATATGAGTGAAATACGCTTATCTCTCATACAAGATTATTTTATTCCTTTGTTACATGTAGAAGGGTGTTGTTGTTGATGGATCATCTCATGCTTCATCCAACATCAACAACATTGACAAATCTAACTATAGGGATGTGGCCTAGCCCTTGTTGGATGAAGAACTCTAACATGCATGAAGAACTGTGGCTGCTAGGGTCGATTTAACTTGTCGGATGAACTCACTAGTGTTTTCTGTCATGAACTTGCTTCTTTTGTTGCACTAACTTGTTGGATATGGCTAGATGTACGTACCCAGGTCATGGCAGCCTTTGGCAATACTTGTTGGATGACTGGTCTTTTGTTCCTTGAACTTGCTTCTTTTGTTGTATAAACTTGTTGGATGGTTGTATGTATGTAAGACAAGTCATGGTTGACTTTGTCATTACTTGTTGAATTTGTACTAGTAATTGGCATGGCAACTTTGGGTATATGTGACACAAATTGCTTGCGTGAATGTGATCGTGATGTGTGATTAAATTGGCTCAGAAATTGCTTGCATGAATGTAATTGAGATGTCTGATTAATCCGGCTCTATATATATTAAGTCACATGTTGTGTACAAAGAGCTATAGCAATTATATATATATATATATATATATATATATATATATATATATATATATATATATAATGGTAATATATTCTAGTGTCGACAAATTTCAGTATTTCCTAACAGCAAGACATGGCTTGCCCGGATCATGGCTCCAACCTTGGAGATTTCTTGACAACAGATAACCGTCACAAAATATCATACTAATTCCTGACCGGCTTCTCCAGCTGACAGGAATGACTGAAGAATCTAGACCTATCATTATGAGTTAATAGAGTATTTTGGTGATTAATGATAAATCTATTTGTAAGACTAACACTTCTATTGTTATACTTATTGTTTAGTCTCAGTTGGATATAAAGGTAAAAATCAAAGAGGTATGCATTCGACATCATATTCATATATCTTGTTGCATTCCTCGAATCCAAAATATAGGTTGAACTCCACCAAAAGGTTAACTTAGATATGTGCATATGTTTTTTTACACATTCGTGTATGCACACATTTAGGGGGAGTTCACTCTATGTTTTGTGGTTTCATTGGTATTGATCTATATTCCTTTTTTCACATATATTAAGGATCTTTACTTTGAAACATATCCTTGAGTATATAAAACTTGTGTAGTTCATATATACTCATTCTTTATATTTAATTATTTGTAATTGTAATGGTTGTCATCAATTACTAAATAAGGGAAAGATTGAAGTATCTTGTCCCACTATTATGAGTTAATGGTATGTTGTGGTAATTAATGACAATCTTATTGTGGAACTAACATCATCGTGTCATTGTGGTTTTATCTCTTGTGCTTTACTTTATTACAATTTACATTCATAGAATTAAAGTACTTATTCATCTTTGTATGATTGATATCATTCCATAGTCTTATCTCTGTTGGTGCATTTAGTAAAGATTAGTTATTTTAGGCTTTAACTGTGCAAAACCGAATTGTTGTTAGCTTCCGCATTAAAACTCGTCCATCAAGTTTCCCTGACGGTACCTATCAAGAACAGTCGTCGGGAACTATTCTTGACGGCTCGCCGTCAAGCAACAATCACTTTTCCTGACATCGCATCTCTCACTGATTGTTCCTGACGGTAACCGTCAGAAAAGACAATTTCCTGGCGGTTTTGTTAGCTTTCCTAACGGTACCTACCCGTTAGGAAAAAACTGATTGCTAGTAGTGGGGAACCTTGTGTTCCATCATCGACATTTTGTAAACTCTTCTCTCCTTTTCTTAGAAGCAAGGGAATATGCTTGTAGATATTCAAATTTTCTCGTTTGATTTGCATCAACAAAAGAACAAGTAGTATGCATAGTATACATATTAAAATTACAATATGCACATTTGTATGATCTACGACTTTGAGATTTATTTTTACACACAGGAGAATTGTGCATCTTTGAATTAATTAAGTAGAAATATGTCTGCACTACAAGCATTTCCCGGCAAAAAGCCAAGGTTACACTGAAAGAGCGAAAGACCAATTTGTAGGGCGGGCCACGGTTCGCCTAAGTGCACTTCCGCCGCCTGCCGCCATCCATGCGCTTCTTCTCGAATAGACCATAGTGGTTCCTTTGCAAACTTACGACTTTGAGAATATAGATATGCAAATAGCAAAGTTTTTTAGATGCAAACGGCAAAGCTTTTAACTTCGTTTCTTCCATGATCCACAAAAGGATCATGCATCACATATGCACAAGGATACAAAGCTAAGACACACTTATTATTAGTTTTTTTTAGCTAAACACACTTGTTATTCAATATATTGTTTTTGCTTTATGCCAAAAACCCCACTACATGTTACTACCGCTTAGACATGCATGCAACAGATCGAACTGCTACATGTGTCCAGTGTAGCCATAGCCACGCGCGGCAGGTGGTGGCACCTGGGCTAACGAGCTTGCCTCGCCGTTATAACCGCCCTGCGGCGGAAGGATTACCGACTGGAGAAACTGCATCTCCTTGTCATTAAATGTTAGCGAGCCAGGCGACACCGGCGCCATCACGGCCACCGGCGGAGGCCCTGCCGCACTACTACTCCTGCCAGCGCCCTTGTACTCGCGGTAGCCACAAAGGTACGTCTTCATGGGGTCGACGTAGCTATCGAACCCAGGCTCTGGAAAGACCAGGTGAAGTCTTCCAGTGCTATGGTGCGACGACGCTCCGCCCTGGCCCGGTCGGATGCCTCACCGCTGATGAACCCAACGAACTCGACCGCGCAGTCGTGGGTGAGCTGCTTAGCAGACACGACGATCTTGACGTTCGGCAGCAGCACCTGCCTCATCAGGCGCACGACGTTAGCCATTGGCAACCCGTTGCTCCCCTCCTTCCCGTCAGTGCCCTCACGCCTTCTCCTCCTCACGGCAGGCCCCTTCTTCTTACCACCTGAAACGACCCAAAACAAAAACAAAACAAACGCCTTCAAAAAAAAAACAAGCATAACTAGTAGTCCAGTTCTTAGCACAAATAAGTGAATTAAGCATGTTTAACTTTGTAGTGCAGTAGCATAAAGTAATCCTAGTTCTTTTCTACTTCCGTACCACACTTCTTACTGTGTCCCCCCATTCTCTCTCTCTAGTGATGTTCTTTTCTACTTTTGCACCATGCTTCTTGCTGCATCCCCCCATTCTCTCTCTCTAGTGAACCGTATATTGTGTCTGTGTTGTGATGGCTCTTTCACTCTGGGCTCCTGCCCCTATTTATATCTGCACCCTAGGCTACGCGGGCTTGGACGCACGCAAGCACCCGCATGTCAACAGTGGCATGTCGAGGTGCCGCCGTGTCGCGGAGACCGAGATGCGGCTGCCAGATTGCAGTGCCGGCCAGCCATGCATCCGTTTTGAGGCATGGCTAGCTTTAACTCGAGTACCCATCTGTGCATGGGTGTGCATCTTTGTTCGCTTCTCACCTACCAGCAGGGTCGCCGAGGAGGAAGCACAATCAATATACAACGTATCTGTTGTGCGAGCGCGCAGTAATTCGCAACGATTTTAATCAATCGATCGGGAGGCAAGATGATGTTGATTGACGGGACACAGGTGGGTACGCGTCGAGATGGGTAGGTGGCGTTCGATGCCTTGGCGCATTCAATATCTCACGTGCGCCCGTTCAGCGCAGCCAGCCACAGAAAGAGGTCATTGACTTCGTGTACTATCTGACTTCTCGCCCTACTGTTCTGGTAATCTGATTTATGAGTTTATCCCTTTATACCAGCATGTGTTGAATGCACTGAGAAAATATTTATTCCATCCATGCAGACATGGGCGAATCCAGAAAAATGATCCATTGGGGTCATCGGGGTCATCACACACTAACCTCACTTAAGTTTATGAAGTAACCTCTTGTATACATAATGTGCTACCATGGATTGTATATCAGGGTCAGATGACCCCGGTCACTACACTTGGATCCTCCACTACATGCAGAAGCAAGGTAACGACCGGATGCTTGTAAATAGTACCACAATAGCAAATCTCATAAGAAATATGGAAGATTTGACAATATTTACTCCACATCTTAAATAATATCCAAGTTATATAGATGTTGCAGAGATATGTATCCGCATGTATAGGTAAGGCTCTTGTTTTGCATTATTCGGCAGTTTCAACTTTGGAGTATTAATACTTTCAAAAAAAGAAGACATATTTCAAGTACTAAATCCTTTCCACAAAGAAATCTTTCAAGTATTAAATCCCCTCCAAACAAACCTTTCAAGTATATCTTGCACGCAATAAATTCTCTGAACAAAACCATTGAAGTATTAAATAGCGGGAAAATCTAAAAAAAGATCAAAAAGAAAAGAAACGCCCGGAAAAGATAGGCTATGTTAAAGTATTGGGGTCGTGTTGTGTAACAGCCCTAACTTAGGGTTTGTATTTCAAATGTAAAATTTTGAGGAGAAATAAAAACTTTTGTTGTCTCTTCAAATCATTTGAAAGTTTCTACAATTTTCCCTAGCAATTTCCAATTTGTAGAATTTAATTCTTGTGATTGGAAATTGTTGTTATCAGATTCTTAGCCTTCAAACTTGTGATCATCCTCTGAAACTATTTTTCCTAGCATCTTGATCATCCTATCTACCTCCCTGAATTATTTCACAATTTTAGATTTTGTTTGCTATTTCAAATGGCCAAGTCAACTCTGTTTGAAATCTGGTCAAACTCCTGGACAGCAGCTTGTGAATTTTCTCTAGACCCATGCAGTGCATAAAAGTTCTGGAAAAATTATACAAGGTTGTCCTCTGTCTCTAGTAGCTACCATAAAAATTTCGAAATTTTTGGAGCTCAGGAGCTACCTCTAAAAATTCCCCAAACCTTCTCTGTCTTTTAAATCAAATTCTAAAAGCATCGTTCTCGGCCCGAACCCAACCTCGAGCTCGAGTCCGACTCGCACACTTGACTCGGTCGCACCGCCTAGCTGCACGCGCGAGCCGATGGTTGTCGGCCGTCCGATGCAAATCGAACGATCCGCGTGCGTATGCAACCGACTGTCGAATGCATACACCAATCCCACCGTCCATTTCGGATCCAACGGTCGGTGTGTTCTTGATCAAATCAAACCACCGGTTCGCACCGCTTGGTCTGTCGCCGACATATGGGTCCCACCTGCCGAAGATCAACCTCGTCTTCTCCGCACCTCCCGGAGCTCGCGGCCGTGCGTGCATGTTTGCCACGCACTACCTCGTCGCCACCTTTATGCCCTCGTGTCCGGTGGGAGGCATCGCGTGACTTCATAAAAGCCCCGAGCTCATCCACTACTTCTCCTTTGCGTTCTCGTGTTATCTCCGCCCGATTTCTTGTTTCGCCGGAGAAGGAAACGGCGTAGCACTGCGCGTTGGAGAAGCCCTTGAGCCCGCAACCTCACCATCGTGAACCACACTCGGTCGCATCCATTTTTCCCATCCCAGCTCGTGGCATCCGGTGAATCGTCCGAGCCACTTCTTCGTCCCCAACTCCGTTGGTCTCGGCTCTACAAGCTTGCTAGTGCTCGTGAGTTTCCGGCCGACACTTGGTCGCCGGATCGCATTGATGCAATCGTTAATGATGGCTTCATTTTTGTCTTTGGTGCATCGTTGAGGTCGCGACCCTTTCTTCTCCAATCACGGTGTTCGCCGCGTGGCAATTCGGCGCCTCGGACCTTCTTCTTCGACGTTATCTTGTGCTTATTGCTCCGGAGTCGAGGCGATTCCGTGGCGCACCTTCCGGCTTCTCGAAGTGCATAGCGTCTTCTCGCGAGCCGTAGCTTCTTCTCCGCCTCCGGCCGTCGTGAGCCCATCTCCGCGACCATTGTGCTCGCGTCACCGTCATCGAGTTCGCGAGGTCCTTGCGAACCCGAAGGTACCACTCTTTCGCCCGAAACCTCACGGTTTGCAAGAACGATTCTTGCGGCGCGCCACCGTGCCGTGCTCTCCGGTGAGCCGCCGTGAAGACTAGCTTAACACTAATTATGTCTACTTTGAGTCTACGCCATGTGGTCCATGTTGTCGATTAGGTTTGTGTAGTTACGGTTATGCGTTTTCTGTTGAGAAGCGTATTTCACCGTGAGAGTGTTTTGGGTTTGCACTTCATGAGCCAAGACGTATTCTTTGAATACGCCGACGTCACTTTAGGCGTGCGTGCGTCTGCCTCGGCGTTCGCGCGGGCCCATTGTCGATGGTGGGGCTTCTTGTCAAGCGGTGAAAAAGGATTTAATGCTTTAGTATTTACGTAATATGTTTTACTGTTGCTTTGTTAATTCATTTAAACTTAGAAAATGCATAACTAATTCAATTTTTATCCAAATTGTATGAAACCAGTCTTTGTTAATTTTCATTTTAAGTGTGCTATTTGATAAAATTAACTTCACCCATGTCTCTGTAGCAAAAATCTGTTAGCTAATAAAATGATGTCTTATGTATCTTCTAAATTAGAAAATGCATATCTCTTCCAATAATTGTCCAAATTAAATGAACCCAATTCAGTAAAATTTCATTTTCAGTATACTAACTATTAGGATAGATTTTATACGCTGGTTCTGTTCATGAAAATTTGTTAAGTAATTAACTAGTGACTTGTCGTGTTTTTAGCTTAGAAAATTCATAGAAAATTGCTAAGAACTTAAAATGATTTGTTCTCTGTTTCTAAAGTTCTGTTATTTCATGCTTAGGCTCTTTGTGTGAGTTTTGGCTTGTTTTGATGTTGTTGTATGTTTGAGTTTTGTCGGTGTTATTCGTTCTTATTTGTTTGTTATGTTCGATCGTTAGGCTTCGATATTTGCGGCAACCACGAGGACGATCCTCATGACATATTGAGCAACACATCCAGCAAGCGATTTGATCATGATAATCCCAGACTTTAAATTCTAATATTTTGTTTCATTTGTATGTATGCATTGCTTAATTTGTGTTAAAATGGATTAGTTAAATCAGTGTTTGCATATCCTGTAGACAAATATTGATCTCTACTACGAGCCTAGGTTATTTCTTTGTGATTAGAGATCATTGGATGATTTCTTGTCACTTAGTAGATCCGGGTCAACTTGCTTAGACATGCTTAGCTATCGGTGAAGCTGGCGGTTATCGACTTTAGTCGGTAACCTTGATCACACAAAATTTACTACAACTTTATGTTTGATATTTACGCTTTGTTTAATTGCAAAACTAAAAATGAAAACAAAAATGATTTGGACGCGCACAATGGTAAGATTGGTGTGATCTTTTGGGTGTATCGAAAGGTGCCCGGTCAATTAAGGACCGAACATCTTGTGAGTGAATTTTTATCCAGCATTTCGCGTGCTAACCACACTAGAGTATATGGGACCTCTCTTGATCTAGTACTTTGGCGTGTATTGGCTCGGGTCGCAGGAGGTCGCGGGAGGATGGAGGTGGGAGCATGGTAGTTGTCCAAAAGCTTTATCTGAGTGGGTAGTTGTCTTTTCGGCTTTACCATGTAGCGTATGGTGTTTCTACCCATCGAGCGGCTCGGGGTTGATACACAATATTGGAAAAGTCTCGTGGGACTTAGCTGTGCCGGCATACCTTCGGAAGTGTGCTTGGCTTAAAGGCGGTCTGAAGTGTGGGTACAGTGGTACACCCCTGCAGGGTTAAAACTATTCGAATAGCCTCGTCCTAGGTGATGGACACGCTTGGGTAAGCTTTTCAAGAGTTAGACTACAACATTTAAACTAAAACTTGATGGGTGGTACGAATCTGGGATTCGTGCTATTGTTGTGGTGACTATTGGGATAGTCACTTCTAGGTTGTTTTATCTTTCGCTTTTGTTATTAATATCCTTACTGCTATTTCAATCTTAAAAATGAATTGCAAACTTGCCTTTAAACTGTATTACCCTATTGCAAATGAAAACTGGCTTTGTGCAAATGAAACATATGGCCTCCACTAAACAAGCCTGCATGTAGCATATGAACAGGTCTGCTAGTTCACACGTCAGTCTTGCGGGTACAAAGACAATCTTTGTACTCAGGTGCTTTGCTTAATGTTTTTGTTGCAGAGGAAGAAGGTGAGCCTCAGGGGCCTCACTTACGTGAGTCTTTGTCGCCGTGGGTGACGACTAGTCTTGGCGGTCCGTCGGATGCCTTGTGGGTTGAAGGCACACCGATTGGCTTTGTTTATAGCCATCTTATGGCACTTTGCTTCATTGTCTTCTTTTGTTATTTGTGTATCTTGTGGCGATCGGCCATTGTCATAATATCTTTACTATTTGTTTATCTTCCGTTTGTAGTGTAATGTTTGGACTCTATGTTTTGAATGGAGTTGATGTCTAATTTTGTAACGAGGTGTGTATACTGCTTTCTGGGAAGTATACGTATCTCGAGGATCAGTTTATTCGATTTGTGATGCTAGGACCAGGCGGTTGGTTAAGCATTACAAGCCAAATAAACTGGGGTCCTCACATGTTGCCAACGATCAATCAATCAAACACACGAACAAAGTAGACGAACACAAGATGTAGTCCAGACAACCTTCTCTTGTCTTTATTGGTCCTTTGGATTAGTATACAATGGGAGATCCCTGGTCATGATGGAATGAACAATATAGGACTAAACCACCTAATAGATTTGCTTGGGCCAAAGCCCCTAATAGGCTATTTTCGGTAAACTGTCCACACATGAATTTTCACTCAGCACTCCCCCTTAGACTCGCTTCATTAAAACTCCTTCCGAAAACCCAGTGGGAAAAAATGGTACGAAGAAAAGAGCACATATCTCGCGATCTTACCATTGCATGTGCTACCTCATTAAAAACCTTCAATTGAGAAAACTCGTTGCGACAAAACTCAACTAAGGGAAAGTGCAACACCCTTTTCATCCTAACGATGAATATATCTCACCCTGAAGACAACAATACCTTTGTCTCCTCATGCTTATGCCATGAACATGTCTCTCAAATACAAAAGCTTACAAAGCCTTAGTAAATAAATCCGTAATATTTTCACTTGTTTGGATTTTCCGTATTTGTATATTCCTATTCTCATGCTGCTCATATGGATAGAAAGGGGGCGACGATGAGGTGGTTGTAGGTGTGGATGGAGCAGAGGAGGAGGGAGAGGACAAGGGCCGAGGCAGCATGGAGAATGGTCTGCCATGGGGAAGAAGAAAGGAGGGTTGGACTTTGGGAAGAATGGAGGAGACCAAGGAGCAAGATGTAATTTCACATGTGAATTTTGGCTAGGAAAGAAATGAAAAGGCACTAGAATACACAAAAGTTGGCAAGTGTGGCTATTTACGTGAATTGGGTGGCAAATCATGAATTCTAATCTTTAGGGTGGCAAACTCTGAAGTGGCAATCTTTAGGGTGACAAATAATTGATTGGTTTGCTATTTCTAAGTCGTTTGAAATTTTGTTAAGTTGAAGCCAAATTTTATGACTATTGGATTTGTATAAAGATTGTTGTGTCATATGATTAGATGTTGATCCAATAGATAAAAAAATATGACTTATGTTTAACAAATTCCCAGTCTAACAAATAGACAACCCTGTAATGGATTTTCTCTTAGGCTTTGTTTGGATGTAAGGAAAAAATGCACCCAGGGCATAGATATCTCGGGTGGGATTTTCTTGCCAAATAGAAACCCCATGGAAATATATTCCCTAGGGGCCTAATCCCCATCATTATTTGTGAGAATTGAGGATAAAATCCCTACCACTACAGAAATTCCATGAAAAAAAAGGAAAACCAAAAGGGGGAATCTCATAAACAAATAAAAAAGAAGGGGGCGTGGGTGGCGGCACGAGCTCGATCGGGTCGGCAGCGCGAGCGCTGGCTCGACCAAGGCGGTGATGCGAGCATGGACTCAACGACGCATCGACGCGTGCACAGTTGCATCTGAGTGGCCCAGTGGTGGTGCATGCGTGGGTGGGGCAGGGGCCTAGCGGCGACGCCTGGAGGTCGCCACCAGATCTGGAGCTGGCAACAGGGGAGGTGGTGACTATGCATGGACGCCGACGCATGGGACGATGATGACGAGGTTCCTACCTTCACCTTCCTCATCGAGCGCTAGATATGGAGTGTGATGGACAGGGAGGAAGCGATGGAAACGGCATGCGGTGCGATGGAGAGGGAGGCAGCGCATGGAAGACTTGTGAGTCACCTTGGCTAGGAAAAATTTTCCCCGCCTCCCGTGGAGTTTTTTTTAAAACCCCAGGATTAACGTGGATTAGGCCGAGAAATTTCTTCCCTTCCTCAGATCCAAACGACCCAGCGAGTTAGGGCTTGTTTGGTTGGTGCCCTGGATTCCATACCTGGGAAAAAGTGGTGCTTAGACGTAGTCTAGAAAGTAAATGATTTTTACCTGACTAGGCAAATTTGAAGATGAGTTGTTTTGTTGGAAGCATGTGTCTGAAATTGGTGAATGAAAAATAAAACGTTGGATCGATTGGAGCAGCCTGGGAGGCCTGGCTCCTAGGCGCTTGATTTTCACGCCTGAGTCTGCAGCGATGCAGGTTGGCATCCAAACAAGCTGCTGACGGCCTCAAGGTTCTCTCTCGACCAGGCAAAAAGCTACCAAGCCTCAAAGCAAACAAGCCCCTAGCCCGGAGTTTCCTTCTTTACTCCCCGGGGAAGGACTGGGATCCCAGTCCTTCCTCCCAAGCAAACCCTTAATATTTTGGACCCAAGACTCCGAGAGGAATTATACCATGAATTATACTATCCGAAAAAGGCCGAGCGATGGGCTTGGTCCTTCTTAGACAGATAGTCTTTCGGCCCAAATGGTAATAAAATGCCTTAAGACACAAGCGAAGGTAAGGTGATTTTATAAGTTCGGCTACGGAGTAGGTTGGCCCATGGGCTAGGTTTGCATGGCTCTCAGACCATGTGAAGTCTGAACAATATTCCCTCTCTTTGCACAGGGGCATCTGAATGACAGGCCTTGAAGATGAGAATTGAGAAGTACCCATCCAAGCCATTCCTGCTACCATGATACATGCAATAGCGATGCAAGTATGCAACTACGCAGGTGAGCGTCCAATGAACGAAACCGTTGAACGACAGTATCGGCATCAAAATTAAATCACTTGGATGTCTAGCCTAGCAGTCTACCTTTCTCCCGGTAAAAGTAAATCGTGGTTACCTAGGACCGGATAAAAAGGCGTAGTAGACTAGGAGCACCCCGAAAAAAAAAGGCGTAGCAGGAAGGCAAAGCTAAAGCCGGTGCGTAGATCTCGTACTAACGTGCGTGCTAATCTTTCCGTGTACGCCCAAATCCCAATCCGATGCATGTCTACCCCAGCTCGGTTCGCAGAGAAACCCCTTTGTTCTCTCCTCCTTTCTCTTTAGTTACACTGCTCCTGCGACTACGAACGTACGTTCTTTCAACAAAGAGTGTTCTGTCTACTGTGTACAGCTCTCGCAGGTAGCCTTTTTGGCGAGATCCAAAACGTACTAGACAAGCAAATGCAATTGCAGGCAGCCTTACTGATTTGCTCGATCTGGCTGCGAAAGGAGAGGGAAGAGTCGGTCACTGCATGCACTTTCAGTCTTTGCAGCTAGCCTAGCTAGCTCACTTCTCAGTCTCTCGTATCTGTACTGTACTCCGGCTACTCACATTCGCTGCCATGCTACCAGCTTTCGAAAAACAGCGTGAGGCAAAGTGAGAGAAAACTCAGGGAAAAGACCATCTTAGCCTCATGGCATGCTCGATCTCATACGATCATCTGCTCATCTTGAATTCAGCTTGCCAGATCGGTGGGTGCTTACATGGCTGGGGACGATCAACATCAGTTTAGAATGGAAGACATGCGTGTGCTTTTCCATACCTAGAGAATACAAGAGAATGCAGTGGCCAGCGGCAAAGGTTGTTGAGCCTCATCCGGGCAAAAGCAATTGATGCGCGCATTTCACTGCGTTGCACAGTGCGGTGCTGCACTGACAGAGCTCATGTGCATAACTCGATTTAGAAACGCATAGCCGCATAGGCATGAACCTTTAGTTTGTAGTTTGTTCAGTTTTTGAGGAACGCATATCCATTTGGTAGGAAGGAATGAAGGATAGATCGACCTAACAGTCGTATTGCTGCAAGGAGATCTTGGTTACCCTTGGTCATGATAATCTGCTTTGTTGTTCACATTTTTTTTTCAAACAAAATGTTCCTCATGAATTTACCTGAGAAAGATATGTTCACAAGCGTGAGTGATCAAACTAGACGAATAAATTTTGAATTCTAATTTTTGTTATCTATGGACTAAAGTTATCTCTTTGGAAGATTGGATAGGCCAAGCATGCGAAAAGTTCAACATACGGATTCCTTAGAACAATCACTAACATGCGAGTCTCCTACATTTCATCTTGCACTGGAACTACCTTTTGGCCACTACAGAGTATTTTTCTTCGTTCGTATGCATAGCAACTAGCAAGGCTCCTGCAAAATTCCAGACCCAGCTTCAATTCCAAACCGGACTTCTGTTGGCGATAGCTTTTGCTAGCCACTAAGTTGAAAAGTGATTAGATTGTACCGCAGTGGAGTTCGTCGAGCAGTAGCTAGACAGATGCATTTCAGTGATCAGATCATAATATCAGAAGAATCAAGTAGATTACTCAAACGCTAACCTGCAAACTACTTCGCAACATAAGGAAATTAAAGTTCCAATCATCCAATGCATCAACAACCTAACAAGCACTCAGGAAATCCCCAATAAAACAGACAAAGGAACGAGAAATTAAAACCCAAACAGCAATTCACAAGACAACCTAGTAAGTACGTAGTAACACCTTCACGCGAGCACCATAAGGATGGCCAACAGAAACGGCAAAGCGAACAATAGCCCGCACGGAGCCGCGCCGCTCGCTCCATTCTTCTGATCACGACCTCCTCCGTCCCCATCCTCCGAAAGCGCATCGGCATTGGATGGTCCGTGCCCCGCCGGCAGCTCCTGCGCGGCTGGCGGTGCAGATGAGCCCTTGAACAGCTCCCTCGGCAGCAGCATCGCGTCGATGATGTGCACGGCGAGGGAGTCCGCGTCCATGAGGGTGCCGGTGACTGTGGCCGCCTTCCGCGCCGCGGACAGCAGCGTCACCGTGTCGCCGACGTTGCGCACCGTGAAGTTGTAGTTCTTGGCCCCGTCCGTGGCCAGAGTGTTCATGTCCCCGTTGTTTGCCTTGAGCATCGGCAGGGAGTAGTGCCTCGGCACGCCGTGGTACAGCACCAGCGCGAGCCGGCCGTCGGGGGCGAGGTTCTTGAACGCCGGCTCGAACGCCTCCAGCGCCTTGTCGACCGGGCAGAAGATTGTCAGCCCGCCGCCGATGCTCTTCTCGTACGTCGTGGCCGCGTCGGCCGTGGCAGCGATGAGGCCCGCGAATCGCCCGCACCCGTTCTTCGACATGACCTCCGTGGCGTTGGGCCTTGACTCCTGCGACGCGGGCGCCTCGGCAACCGGGGACGAGATCACGGCGCTCACCTGCAACACCGATATGTTGTAAGGCGTCTCATGCACGGACTTGACGTAGAACACGGTGGCCCGCGCGTCGTCAACGTCCTGGGGCACGAAGGCCACGCGCCCGCCGCGGCGCTCGGCGATCTTCACCATTCCGGCGCTCCCGGGCGCGTCGCCGGAGGCCTGGAACAGGGTGGACACGACCTCGGAGCCGCCCGGGAGGCGGTGCAGCTTGGAGTCGTCGTAGTAGTCGACGAGGACATGGAGGGAGAGCACGTGGCGCAGCGTTTCGCGCGGGAGGCTGCGCGCCTTTAGCGGCGCCATGTGCGCGTCGTCGACGGCGAGGACCGTGATGGTGTTGCGGCCGTTGATGTCGTCCGCGAGGCCGGTGGCCGTGAGCTGCCGGCTGAACTCGGAGAGGTCCCGGTGCGCGGCGAGGATGGCGGTGATGTTGTGGGTGGCATGACACGTCGGGGAAGCGGAGAGGACGAGGACGAGGACGACGACGACGACGGAGTGGGAGGTGAGGACACCGGCGGGCGGCATTGTTGTAACCGGCGGCTCGCCTCCGGCTCCGGTGCTGTGGGGGGTTTTGGTGTTTGAGGCAACGAGCGTTTTCCAAGAGCACGGTTTGAGCCGTGCGTGCCCTGGGTTTTATGGGAAATGGCTTGCTGAATGAGCACGCCGCGACGTTCGGTGCGGCGATTTGTCACCGGTTAAAGATGTCAGAAAGCAAGGCTTAGCGTTGGCAAATAGCAAATAACCATCCAAGTTATATCCACAGATCAACTATATCAGATCAAGTGCAGGTCCTCTGCGCTTTTTGGGGGCAGGTCCAGTTTTTATTTTATTTTATAGTTTGAGATTGTCTATTAATAAGATGACTAAAATTTTATTAAGTATAAGTCATATATTTTATCTATTAGATTAATATTCAATCATATGACATATCGATCTCTACATAAATCCAATTATCACAATAATTAACTTAAATTTAAAAAAATTCAGGTGACTTAAAAATAGCAAATCCGTTTTAGTTTTATTTGGTATCTTTTCTGTGATTGCCCTGGTGATATTATCTTTTGGTAGAGTACTGGAGTTTTTTTTAAGGACAGCTGGACGAGTACTGGAGTCTCTCTTTGATATACTGCAGAGGAATGTCTTCTCCATAACCACTTGTGTAATCGGTGGAGGCTGAAATAGTTGGCCCATTTAACTTCTCTTTCGGCCCATTGTTTCCTCTTCTCACTCGTCCACTCTTCATATATTACAAGGAAAGGTTAAATGAGATTCCTCTAAAAGAAAGGAAAGGTTAGCTGAAATGAAATGAAATGAAATGCATACTTGCCCCCCTATTGTTTGTTTGTCTTTTTTTTTTTGTGAAGATTCATATGTCCGAGAGATCCAATGACGAGGCTCCATAACTTTGGTCCGAAACAAACAGAACCAAGACCATTTGCGATGGAGCAGCTCCAAAGGTGTTCGTGTACTAACATAGCAATGCATCTCTTTAGTCCAGTGCAGAACTCCACATGGCTAATGTCTAGCTATTCTCATCTCTAAGGCAATATCCGGAGCTTTTCCCTCCACAGCAATTTCTCTACAGTGTTGCTAGTAATAGTGTACCCTGACAAAGGCATGTGCGACGGGATCATTGGATCAAGGAAAGGTGAAGCGAGATGAGATCGATCACATGGCGGGCAAAACTCAAGCACAGATAGTTTCGGCCCATATACGAGGCATGCACGTTACATGCATCCTCCAAACATGGCAATCTTTGATGATCAGGTGCACCGCCTTTACGAGAACCAAGGAAATGTACCGATAAACACACGCATCCGCGTACGAAAAAACACGCACATCACAAGGGAGGTCGGCCCATCTCGTTGCGCACTGCCGAGTGCCAAAACTGTTGCTACTCAACGCACCCTAGCTAGGGTGCAATTGAAAGCGGATACGGACGGATATTATTCGTCATGTATCATATTACGTATTTGTTTTCTTAGAGCCGGAGTCGGATACGGATAATGTCGGATTCCCATTTCTCCATCTCGTACTCGCTCTGTGAGCCTTCGGTTGGATGAAAATTATCCGTTTTTTTTTTGCACTTCTACACAGAACATTGGACAATAGGAGTGCAATTAGAGCGAACACAGAGAGACTAATCGTTGAAATGTCGAAGGAAAAACACACAGTATCTCCTGTCTACTCAAATGTGACAACCTGTCTATCTATTATTTTGTTCCTAAGTGAAGTCGCAATAGGTTTTCTCATACCACCTGACATACAGATACATACGGACGGATGTCGCTTATTCTGTATCATGTTCTGTATTTTTTTCCTCAGAGTCGGAGTCGAACACGGATAGTGCCGAATACTTATTTATCCTGTCCATATTCGCTCCGCAAATATTTGGTCGGTCGGTCGAATAGAAATTATCGCTCCATTTGTATCCTGACCCTAGCTACTGTTATTTCTCGCTGCCTTCCGGTGGAAGAGTCGAGCTCACTCGCGCGCACTGCAAGTCTGCAATGCAGGCCGGGAAAGGAAGCATAGTTCCAGCATTTCTTTTTATTGAAGGAGTTGCTCGGCAGGTAAGAGCAAAGTCTGTAACAGTTCATCATGTTAACAAGCGCAGATGAGTTAGATCCACTCCTTCAATTAACATTAGGAGAAAAGAAGCAAACAACGAATCTGTAGAATGTACGTGTATGTTCAGCTGATCTAAGAATGGTTCAATGCAGAAGCAGAAGCCAGAACGTGCCGAATTTTTTTCAATTTAGCTTTTTAGTAAAAACACACATTTATACCTCTAGTCTTATTTCAGTTTTGGACCCGGGAGGTCGCGCCGTGACTCACGGCGCCGAGCTAACTACTTCGGCGCCGTGAGTCATGGCGCCAGGTCTCAAACCCTAGCCGGTGACCACGCCCTCGGTGGCTGGGGTTGGGACCTCGGCGCCGTGAGTCACGCGATCGTATGTTGCTTCGGCGCCATGAGTCACGGCGCCGGTCCAAAACTGGGCGCCATGAGTCGCGCAGACAGCAGCGGAAATAAATGCGTTTTTACGGAAAAAAACTAAATTAAAAAAATACTGCCAGAACGTGTGTATGTTGTTGGCAGTGCCAACGTAGAGGGACCAAATATGAGTGGACTTGGTTGAAATCAAGCGGCCTCTGGCCCGCTGCACCTGAAAGCCTTATTAGGCTGAGTTGAAGGCCCCAAATCGAATGCATCCTAGGGGCGCAGCCTTCTCGTGTGGTTGGGCCTCAAAGACTCGTCCGCATCCCAGGGCCTGGCCGGAGTAACGAACGGCACGGGGATTCACCGTCGTGCTGCTCCTGGGTCTGGCACGGGGATCCTCCTCGCACCCGCGACGGCCGATCGGACATGCGCAAAAGGGAGATTTGTATTTACATCCACGTCGCGGTCATCCCTACGTCACGCCCTGGCCGATCTCCACGTCGCTGCCGTCCCAGCACACACCCCCGGTCGGCTCCATATCGACTCAACTAGGTGTATCCCCTGGTTCGACGGATTCATCTCGGCGAGTCCCAACACGTATTGATGGCTCAGCCTTGGCGTGGTTAAACTTGGTTAAGCTTCGCTTCGTCTCGATAGCGTGTCCTCAACTAGGGGCTCCCCCTAGTTCGACAGATTTACCTCGGCGTGCCTCAACACGTCTCGATGGCTTGACCTCGGCGTGGTTCAACTCGATAGCTTTGCCTCAACCGATCTTCGCTTCGCCTTGATGGTGTCTCCTTGACTATGGTCTCCCCTTGGCTAGACGGATTCACCTCGACAAGCCCCAACACGGCTTGATGGTTCGGTCTCAGCGTGGTTCAACTCGGCCACTACGGCGTTGCCTGCTGAGCTTCACTTCGCCTCGATGGCGTCTCCTCGACTAGCAGACTAGGGGTTTCCCCTAGTTTAACGGATTCACCTCGGCGAATCCCAACACGCCTCGGTAGCTTGACCTCGACGTGGTTTCACTCAGCCTCGACGGCTCTGCCTCGACCGATCTTCACTTCGCCTCAATGGCGTCTCAACTAGGGGCTCCCCGCAGTTCGACGGATTCACCTCGGTTAACCCCCACATGCCTCAACGACTTTACCTCGGTCGATCTTGACTTCGCCTCGATGGTGTCTCCTCGACTAGAAGCTGCCCCTTGCTTGACTGATTCACGTCGGCGAGCTCCAAAACACTTTGATGGGTCGGCCTCGGCGTGGTTCACTCGGTCTCGACAGCTTTGCCTCAGCCGATCTTCGCTTCGCCTCGATGACGTCTCCTCGACTAGGGGCTCCCCCCAGTTTGACGGATTCACCTAGGTAAACCCCAACACGCTTCAATGACTTGACCTCGGCGTGGTTCCACTCAGTCGAACTTCGCTTCCCCTCAATGGTGTCTCCTCGACTAGGGGCTCCCTCTAGCTTGACGGATTCACCTCATCGAGCCCCTACATGCCTTGATGGCTTAGCCTCGGCGTGGTTCAATTCAGCCTCTATGACTTTACCTCGGTCGAGCAGCGAAAGACTCACCCTCTGGGGGTCGAGTGCACGAACGAAAGACTCACCCTCCGGACCGAATGGATGAGTGAAAGACTCACCCTACGGGGCCGAGTGCGTGAGCGAAAGACTCACCCTCTGAGGTCGAGAGCACGAATGAAAGACTCACCCTCCAGGGGCGAATGGATGAGTGAAAGACTCACCCTCTAGGGCCAAGTGTGCGAGCCAAAGACTCACCCTCTGGGCCCAAGTGCACGAACTAAAGACTCGCCTTCTGGGGGCCGAATGCATGAGCCAAAGACTCATCCTCCAGGACTGAGTGCGCAAACAAAAGACTCACCCTCCGGGGTTGATAGCGCGAGCAAAAGACTCACCCTCCGAGGCCGAGTGTGTGAGCCAAAGACTCACCATCGGGACTGAGTGCTCCAACCAAAAACTCACCCTCTGGGACTGAGTGCACGAGCCAAAGATTCACCCCAAGACGCCTCGATGACTTGACCTCCGCGTGGGTCAATTCGGCCTTGACGGCTTCGTCTTGGCGCCATCTCCTCAACTAAGGGCTCCCCATAGCTCGACGGATTCAACTCGATGAGTTCCAACACGCCTTGGTGGCTTGGCCTCAGCGTGGGTTAACTCGGCATCGATGGCTTTGCCTCGGTTGAACTTCGCTACACCTCGATGGCTTGACCTCGACAGGGGTCAATTTGGCCTTGACGGCTTCGCCTTAGTCGAACCTCGCTTTATTTCGATGGCTTGACCTTGGCATGGGTCAATTCGGCATCAACGACTTTGCCTCGATGACGTTTTCCTGACTAAGGGCTCCCCTGGTTTGATGGATTCGACTCGGCGAGTTCCAACATGCCTTGATGCTTGGCCTCAACATGGTTTAGCCCAGCCTCAACGGCTTCGCCTCGGCCGAACTTCGTTTGCCTCGATGGCTTCTCCTCAACTAGGCGCTTCCTGTAGCTCGACGGATTCACCTCAGTGCGTCGAGTTCACCACTTTGACGCATGCCATCCCAGCTGAAGGCCACACCTTAGTCGGCCGAGCGACCACATCCACTCCCCCAGGCAGAGCGAGAACATATTCACCCTCCAGGGCCAAGTGGACTTAGCCTAATCCGGACTTGTCGTCACCCTTCAAGGTCGAGCAGGTATGCGCAAGCGCTCTCGAGCCTTGTCTCGAGCGCTAAGCTCTCGAGCCCAGCCTCGAGTGCTAGGTTTTTTTGATGGGAGATGGCGACATCTCGGTATGTCGACATGCGAAGCGCTCTTGAGCCTCGTCTCGAGCGCTGAGTTTTTTCGATGGGAGATAGTGATGTCCCAGCCTCTCCACAACTACAAAGCGTTCTCGAGCCCCGTCTCGAGCGCTAAGTTTTTTTCGATGGGAGATGGGGTAATAACTTACCCCCTCGACAAAGGCAGCCATGCCTCGGTTAGTTGAGTACTCCCTGCCTCGCAGTCAACTCCTCGGTGAGTCGAGCACTTCTCGCTCCATACGCCACACCTCGACGAGTCGACTACCTTGCATTCAGAAGCATATCTCCCCACCTCGGACGTAACTCCTCGGCGAGTCGTTTAACACGCGCTTCAATGCATGCCTACTTGCTCCACAGGCAACCCACCAGCCTCGAGTGTAGGGGTGGAAACGGATCGAATACGAATCGAATAGTCTTGAATACGAATACGAATTTATATTTTTAAACTGGATATGAATACGAATTCAAACATTCTCGAATACGAATATGAATCGAATGTCGTAACGAATACGAATTCGAATCGAATATGTACTCAATTCGATCGAATACGAATATCCTACAACTTTACGACAAATCTTGGTAGAACAAATTTACGTAACCTACACGTCTACAGTAAAGAATCTCGAAGCACTAGCACTCTAGCAGTACTGCCTGTACAGTAGGCAGTGCCTGTGCCGCAATAGTAGTACAGTACTGCAGTGGCGGTGTGGCACAGTGGCCCTAGCCGGCAGCCACTCGGATATATTTGAATATATTGCTGATTCTCATTAATACCTTTTTTTGCCAAGGTTACCAAGGTCAAACCTTGGCAACCTGTTATTGTTGTATGTATGAGAAATTGAGAATCAGCAATAACTGGTAGCAATACAGCCGGTAGCCATAGTGGCGATGTGGCACGCTGACACCAGGCGCCGAGGCACTGCCGCACTGCGGCACAGTAGCATGGCCGTATGAGATTTGGGAATGTTGTGCCTTGTGCTGCGCTTGTGACTGCTGAGTTGATGACTCGAATACGGATACTATTCGGATCCGGATATGTATTCGGTGAAATTTCTCATACCACATCCGGATTCATATCAAGGGGAAAATCTGGATAGCATCTGTATTCATTTTTAATTTGGATGCGGATTTTGCTTACCACATTTTTGCTTTCTCAGATACGAATATCGGATAAAACGGATTATCCTTACCATTTTCCACCCCTACTCGAGTGCTTCGAGCATTTGCGCACCTCGCTAGTCGCTACGTTAGTTCGCCTAGCGAGGGACAACATTCCTCGATGGCTTCCTCTCGACATGGTTCAGCTCGGCCTCGACGACACTCTCTCGGCCAAAACCATCTCAACTCTATTGGAGTCTCCTCGATTAAGTGCCTTAGCGAGCGCCAACACGTCGCCTTGGTTTGGTGTGATCAGCCTCGAGAGCACTCCGTCTACCAAACATAGCTTTTGCATCGAGTGCTCCTCACCTCGTAAGCCAAGCCTTCGTGAGCCAAGCACATGGCACCCCGACACGTGCCATCCCGTTTCGCTTACCATGCCTCGATGATTCGAACAAATAACATCCTAGCGCATATCCCCTCACCTCAAGGGCAAAGCCTCGTTAGGTTGGCCCTAGGCACACGTCGACCTTGCACATCTCAGTATGTTGACGTGCATCGACCAACCACATCTCAATGTGTTGTCCATCGTGCTCATACTAGCTGGCGCGTGCGCGCCTGTTGGCGTCTTGCGCTTTAAAGCGACCATCGTACCTAGGACAAGAGGTCCACCCGTGCACATCTCGATGCATCCGCACGCAACAGCCCCATTCACTTGAGAGCTCTACGCGTCCCGGACTAACAAGTCAGCCGCACTCGTTGCTGCATGTTCACGCGAGCCAACCTTGCACACACTGACATTCTGCTGCCCCTCAAGGGCTATGTCCTCGCCATGCCCAAGCAAGTCGAGTTTGGTACTTCAACTCGTACCTTCACACCTCGAAAGCCAAGAGTCGAGAACTCCACATAACTTTAGCATCTCGGCCAGCCAACGCGTGATCCCACGACTGTATGTAACTCCACACCCTTTTTCATGCGATGATGAACCCCTTGACATGACCCAAAATTGTTCCAATGGAGCAGCGACCCTTTAGTGAAGACCAATGGACCCCACCTTGAGGTGCATGTCCAACTCGTCGGCTTGAATTCTTACGAGTGCTAAAGTAAATTAACATAGTGTTGGAGTGTGTCGCAAGTTACCAGTGGAATTGCAGTGAGCTATTTACCTCTCTCTTATAAAATACTGTTCCTCTGCGTTACTAGAGAAGACCAATCAGCTCTCTGATTTTTGGTTGGATGGTCATCGAGCCAGTCTAGCCGAGAGGAGATCGAGGGAGCAATCGTCAGAAAGATTTCATCTCTGACGCGACCTGCGACCACGACCTCCATCGGAGTAGGGCATGGAATAGTCTTACTGCACAGTTACACCCTTGTTCCTTGTTCAGACGCATCTCTTGTGCCTTTCAGAGTGGGTGATGGCGGAACAGTTCAGCTAAGTAATGGCGCGAGAATTCTGTCGTTGCAATGCTACTGTAGCAATATTTATAGCGACAGTGAACTATGAAAATAATTTGCCGTGACAGACTACGAGGAAAAACAGTGTATCTATTGTTCTGTACTTTTATTTATTAGTCGGACGTTGGAGTTCACCTTCTAGTAGATGATCCTATAGATCCTCTGCGTTAAGAATTCGACGTGAAGGACTCATTTACGCTCGTATGCCCTTGATTTGTCTATCGGGGAGGGCATGGAAGTATGGAACACAGTCTCACTGCACAGTGTACACCCCTGTTCCTTGCTCGGACGCATCTCCTGTGCCTTTCAGAGTGGGTCATGGCGGAACACTTCAGCTAAGTAATGACGCGAGAATTCTGTCGTCGCAGGCAGCCTCATCTGCGCTTAATTTTCTCTCCAGGGCTACAGCTCTGCCTCTGGTAGCCTGGTGTGCTGTCCTGTCTGCTGTCCATCTCGTACTCGTAGGCCATAGACAGTAGATAACTCTCAGTCTAAAGATTTCTTTAGCACAACGTAATCATTGCTACCAGTAGGGAGAGATTAGCGTTAGTCAAGCTGTAACGACTCTTGCAGAAATTAGTGACACCACCGTACGTGCTCTTGCGTGTGGTTCTCAATTTTCAGCTCACACACCAAAGACACCATGCTGCCCTGCCATTACCCGTTAGAAAGGCATGTCAAGCATTCAAGCCATGCTCCGTACATGCCCTATTGGGAACATACAAATTTCCGCGGTTTCATGTACAAATTTAACTGTTTTATGTGGAATTCTAATTCTTGTATGTTCTTCGTTGGGCGGAGAAAAAATGTACTTTATTCCCTTGGTTGCTCGCGCAAGAGAGAATTCTAACGGCGGACAAACTCGCAATAAGAGGATGGCCCCACAATACAACATGCACCATCTGCGACCAGGAACTGGAAACGGCTAAACAACTATGTTTCAACTGCGTGTATGCCAAAGAAATTTGGGAGGAGGTTGCAAATTGGACATCGCAACCGAATTTCAGAGTTTTTTTTACGTAGAAAGGTAGAGGATTCTTTGCCTTATGACCACGGTATTAAAATGATTGTTAATAGCAGTTACAAAAAGCGAAAGATAAGATTTAAATTAAACTAATCTAAAACTAAACTAAAAATGAGAGGAGGGGGGGAGAAAGAAGAAGAAGAAACAAGAACAACAATAACAACAGCTATTGGACAAAACAATTATTAAACTTATGCTAAGAGCTGACTCCATTGTCGGATGAAAACACGGTTTCTTGAGATGAACCTGTACGACCAGTGGCTAATGTAGTCTTAGATCCGATTTTGTATTGAGTTGACTCCGTCCTCTTCATTTCGGAATAATCGCTTATTTCTTATAGTCAATAGTGAGTGAGCACAAGCTACGATTGGTTGACAACAATCTCAATTAGCTTGTCAAAACAAGATCGGCAAGATCTTAACGGGGTGTTCATAACGGTGTGCTGGAACGTTTGGAAGGAACGAAACAGACGCACCTTCCAACACGAACACCTCTTAGTGCAACAAGTCTTCCCGTTGAAGTGAGTATGAGACGAAGGACGCAATAACAACATGGAGAGTAGTCCTGACATGTAGAATCCCCTATCTCGGTGTCCTCTATATATTTTGGGCGGTCTACTTAGGCGCCCGTTTTCTATTTTGCTTGTGCTCAAAGCATTTTTTTTTCTATAAAGATCGGCAGAGCTCCTTCCTCACTTTCCAAAAAAAAAAATGTGCATGCGTTTCTTTGGTTATTTCTTTAGAACACTGGTGAAGCAGATAGGCAGGTATCTGACAAATCGGTTCATCTCTGATGGCTGATGCAACCTATGATGGTAGGGCATGGGCGACGGTCGTGCGTTCGGTACACGAACCGATGCATGCATCCTGGACCGAGAATGACATAGTCCTTAGGTAGGGTCCAAGTAAGGCTCTCGACAAATCACAGTACATGTAGTGTAGCAGCATCGATCAGATGATATTTTTCTGGGCGGCTATCATTTCTGCTGGTTTCAGTTCCCCGTCAACTTCGTAGACTTGATGAAAATCTCCAGTGCCATGACTTGATCGGCAATCTAATTAAACATATGACCCCAGTTGAAAGTAATCGGTGGATGTGATCAGGTCGAGATCGATCTTGGAGTTAGTACTATCTCAAAATTCCAGCCAGTCAGTTTGTGGCTGCTCTTTTGGTGCAGTTACGATGTTACAGTCTCGCGTACAAAATCGTCACCGGAATTTTTCATGTTGGAAAGGCTTATCATCACTGGTGCTAGTAACATCCAGTGAGCTCAACCAGTTCAAACCTATTGCATGTTGAGTCATAGGATTTGCAATGGTTGAATTTAATTTTCAGTCATCGTTTATTTGTAAGACTTCAAGCTATTTTTATCGGTTTCATCACAACGTTTTAGTCACTTTTGTAATGAAGATCCAATCAATATCACATTATCCCTAATTTAATCTCATCAGTTTAAAATTGAAAGATGTATAGCAGTTCTCTATCAGTTTTAGTCACTTTAGTACTTTAAAGTCTTTAATAAATTAGAATATGTATATTCTTGATGCATGCAGAGACCGAAAGAATTTTTTCGTCTTTCATTATCTTAAAAAAAATGTATGTACAGCACGGAATGGATCAACGAGGCCCACTGCCGAGTGGGCGCGTAGTTCCCTGCATTTTGGGGGACACGTATCAGCGTCCACGGTCGCTCGAACGGCCCATCCGGCAAGGCCACCGCCCCCCCTCACTCCGCCGCGTTCTGATCATCCCTCTCGCTCCTTCCACGGCCGTCGCGTGCAGCGACCAACGGCCACCTCGGTGCGAAGGACGCAAGCGCGGACGGTGTATGCAGACGCGCGCGCTGCCGGAAGGAGAGCGGAGGCGAAGTTAGAGTGAGTGCACACGCAATATGCTGAGGCTGAGCCAACAGATCGACGCACTCACACGTATGTACGGGTGTACAGAGAAGCAATGTACGCAAGCCAGCTAGCCAGTGCCATCTCCATCAACACAAACTGCCCGGAGAGCGAAAGGCACGTACGGGAATGCACCAAACATTACCAAACCAACTACTAACTAAAAGGCCACCGTTAATTTGCTAATTTTCGGTTGTTTTAAAAAAATTTACCTAAAATTACAGTACCAGTTTTGCACAATTTTAGTATAACTTCTAGTTCTATTAGTTCTATTTTTGTATAGTTTAGATTTTTTTTTTTTGTATTTTTCTTATAACATTTTTTCTATACCGTTGATGAAAATCTAAAAGTGTGAATAAATGACTAAAAAATAATAAATTTTCAGATAACTTACGTATAGACAGTGCCTATAAACACACCGTAAAAACATGCATAGGAATTGACAAGGTAGAGCGAAGAAAATAAGTATTGCGATTCAGTTGTAGCGACAATGATCGATCCACTCGTAGACACATAAAGGTTAGCTTCTTACACACACGTGCAGCCAGAAAGACAAGAAATAAAAAAATTAGAGGCAGGCATGCAGTACATACTACATGTAGTAGATATACTTACTGGCTAGTGGTCGTCGTTAAGAAGCATTTAACCACAGCTTAATCAAAGTGATCGTGAGAAGTAACTAAACCAAACTAGGGTAGGTAGACGGACAGGTCCGGGACGTCCGTCCAGCAGCTCCCGGCGTTCCAGTAAGCGACCGGCGACGTGTCGCCGAGCTCGAAGATCCCCGTGTCCAGAGACGTGAACGCCGTCATGTCGGCGGCGGTGGCGGTGCAGGTAGGCGCATCAGGCGGCGGCGCCTGTCCTGCGAGTAGCACTGAGGCGATCCCCTCTTCCGTCTTCGGCTGCTCTGAGAAGCTGAACACAGGGAAAGGCGGCGGTGGAGGAGGCGCGAAGAGGGACGCGAGCGCGGCCGCCTGGTCGGCGAATAACGGCGCCGGGGGTGGCACCGGCACGTCTGTCGAAAAAGGGTTCGTGACGGTGATGGTGTTGGACAACGGCGTGGCCGGCGCGGTAGGGGTCGTCGCCGCCGCGGCCGTGGGGCTCGTGCTGCCGCTGCCGCTGTTGGAGCGGGAACACGACGCCGAGGCAAGCCGCTGGTTCTTGGCGTCGGTTGCCGTGGGGGTGGAGGGCGCCGAGGAGGCAGACGACGACGAGCTGCGCTTGGCCTTGCGGCAGCCGCCGCCAACGGGGACGTTGCGGAGGAGGCCGCCCTTGGTCCAGTACCGGCGGCAGCTCTTGCAGAAGTGGCGCGGCTGCGAGAGGTTGTAGTTGTTGTAGTAGCAGAACTTGGTGTTGGTCGACTCGCACCGCGGGCACTTCACCGCCTCCGGCGCCGCCGCCGCCGGGCCCTGCTGCGCCTGCGCGCGCCGGAGGTCAGCCGCCGCCGCGCCGCCGAACAGCCGCCCGGCGAGGCCCGGGATGGACTGGAAGTCCTGCATGAGGCGAGGCGTAAGGGCTTGTGTGGTGTCTGGAACGTTCTAGACGAGTGCTACGTGATCGTTCTTCTGGTTTTGGTGGGTGTGCTTGTCGACGAGCTGGGAGCGGCAAGTGTTCCACCCGCTTAGCTTCGCCTCTGCATCACACAAGGATAGCAGGTAAATATCTGCTGTTCTTCACTTCCATCACCCTCTCGCCCTGCCACTATATATGGGAAGTTACGAGACTGCCCTTGACCCCGACGGATTGACTAAAATGCCCTCACGCTCCCACACTGCTCTTTACCCTGTACGGCTGTACGTGTAAATGTACTCGCATAGGTAGAAATCTCATCATCTAATGCATGCAACGATTACTGTAGCCTGTAGGTACGTGCTCAGAGCTCCGATCATCCTGCTCGGCAACAGTACAGCGTGTCCTCACGTACGTCCAAATTGGTTTACTGGTCTTTTAATTAGTGGCATTGGTTCGGCAAAGATTAATGGTGATTTGCAAAATGAGCTTATTAGAAAATTTGGAGGATAAGCGGCATAAGGCCATGAGAGTTTGCAGCTATTGGTTTGATATGTTTGCCCGGAAGAGGCGAAGGCAAGTGGTCGCGCCGTGGATGAACCTGCGTCTCTTATTTCCCTTGACGTTTTCGGCTTTCTTTCAAGATGGTCATGTACAAGTACAACCAACCACTTTGGCTTCCATTTTGGAATGCTGCCTGTCACGATATCGTGGCAAACATTCTTAACTAACGAATCTGACCTGCCCAGAAGAGCATCTCCCAAGCCATTGCTTGCAATGCATAATTTTGTAGTGGCCTATCCAGCAGTTTGATTATCTTATATATCTGCGGATATTTTCCGAATCAAACTTCGCCATAAACCATTAACGTAACGTCTGGGCACAGGAGAAGCTGCCAACGCACGGGCTGTGGAGAGATGGACACCAGAGGGTATCAACAGGAGTGGAGTCCATGATCCATTAATTGGGCGAACAGTGGACGTCGTACGTCGCTCGATCGAGCCGCGGTCAGCGTCACGAGGACCAGGGCGCGGGCGCGCACACATCAACGATGGCGCGACCTGCCCCGCGGCCAGGTACGTCGGCCGTGCGGTTAGCGCGGCCCGGTACGTGCCTCTCGCGCGAGCGACGACGACGCGCGCGGCAAGCTAGCGCGCGAGGGTCAGTAATGGCAACGACCGGTAGGGTATGTTGTTGCATCCGGCACGTCGCGCGCGCTAGCTTAGCCAACTGGGCGTCTGGGCTGGCCGGCATCCCTGGCACATATGGCCGTGATAATATCCCCGGATAAATGTCCTGCCTGGATTAGTGATTGCGGCTATGCCGAATCGACCGAACCCGTCGTGCTCGTAGTGAGAACGTGCATCACACTTTTATCGATCTGGCCGGGCTCGATCGTATGGGCGGGCTGCGTACGGTACGGCCGGTTTGTTTTGTTCAGATTGGTGTACTAATTAACGTCGCTGATAATTTACGACGACGTGGCCGGGGCGGGGAGGTGGGATCCACTACCTCTAGCACTTGTGCCGTTGTTTGTTTTGCAGGTCCATCCGCACACGTCCGCCTGTCGCGTCGCTCCTTGAAGGCGCGGTCGTTTTCCCCCGCCTACCCTGCTGTAGACTGTAGTGCTGTGTCCAGCCCCGTCTCCGGCCGTGCGCGCGGGCTAACTCGCACGCCCGTTTGTGTGCGTTTCTGGGGTAGGAGTGTGACATTGTCCAGAACGCAGAGCACGTACATGTAGTCGTAGGAGTACTTTTCCTTTGCCCTGCATGGTATTCATGCCTGATATTTTTGTATTTCAGTCCCTGCGAACATTTGGCAGCTTAGCCAAAACGAGCACCAAATTTTGGCTAGCCAATTTTGCCACGGTTCTTTCCCTTTCGTTTGGACTATCAAAATTTCAGTTACCAACTTGTACATATGTACAGATGCACCGTAGCACACTTACATATTTGACCGTAACAAAGGATTTTTGGCGCAGCTAGCCGGAAACGGATCCTATAATTGTGAATAAAATCCACACTGCTACAGTACTATGTATTAGTCATCCTGATTAAGGGTGTTCGGCTCGGCTCGTTTTGGAAACGAGCCAGGAGGGAGGCTTGGCTCGGCTCGGAACCAAACTTGAGCTGGCTTGATCGAGCTCGTGAGCCAAGCTCTAGGTGTTCCTCCCGGTTCTTTCTCAGACAAGAAAAACACAGTGTAGAATTCAATCACGCATCACAACGGCATCACACATTCACAACAAAGCATCACAGATTCATAGCTAATCACAAGATTCACAACTTTAGGGAGCAGGAGGGCCTCTCCTGCTCCTCCACCGCCGCACCCTCGCGCTTCGCGTCTTCCGCATCGGCGTCGTCGCCGGCACCGGGAGCGGAGTAGAGGGCCACCACGTTCTCCACCGCGTTGGCCTGCACCATCGCCGCGTGGCCCACCCGCACGGCGCCGCATGTCCCGGCCTCCACCCGCAGCTCCACATAGCGCGCCGCCTCCCTCGCGGACTCCGCCCATGCCGGGTCGGCGAGGTCGACGAGCATGACCCTGCCACGGCCCTTGGTCACCTTGCCATTACTAGGGAGTGGACCCTGAGGCGGTGGTCGACGAGGACCAGGCCATGGCGCACGGCGGCGGGGAGGGAGCGGAGCGTGGAGGAGTGGAGATGCGGGAGGCCGGCGGGGAGGCGGTCGAAGATGAGGGAGATAGGGGAGCGCGGGAGGCAGAGGCGCGCTTGAGGATGATGATGAGGTAGATGGGATGGGATCCGGCGCCGGGGTGGGGAATTGCTGGGTGGAATCGCGGAAAAGTGGGGTGTGGGGAATTGCCTCACGCGAGTCGGTGGAGCGGTAGGGTTAGGAACTGGCTGGGCGCCTAGGCGAGTGGGCGGCCTGGCTGGACGCTGGGCCTAGGGGCGTTGTCACGTGGGTCGACTGCGGTGCGGACTGAGCCTTCGTGCTTAGTCAAGCAGACACAACGAGCCAAGTACGGCTCACGAGCTGACTCGGGTTTGGCTCATTTTATCACCGAGAAAAGTAGGCTCAGCTCTGATCGAAAATTCAAAAATCAAAGGCTACGGATACACTGGTTCTAAAAAAACATTATTCACACATTATACATACGTCACCCCATAGCGGAGGAGCCATCCCTGAGGCAGAGAAGTACAGCTCTCTCTGTTCTAGGTTTAGCATTCAACGCAGCGAAACCAAATATGTAGGTGGCAGGCGCACACACCGGCAGGACTGCCCGGGCGGGCCCCTTGCCGGCCTTGCACGACTGATGGTGTGCTTGCATCAGGCACACGGACGTCCTCGGCGCGCGTGGCCGCACGGACGTGCTAGCGCCACGCTGCGTTCCACTGTTTGTCCTCCGAGGCTCGGAGCAGCGTCGCCGTACGTCCAATAGTTCCGTCGTCTTCCGTCCGCGCGCGTGGCCCACCTGACGTGCGCCAATGACATGGCTGCAGCACTGCGCATATACATACGTGGTACGTACGTACTACATTACCCGGTCGATCTGCCCATGGCATACATCAGCAATTCAGCACGGATCGATCCTGTGGAGTCACGAGATCCAAGGACCTAGGCCTGCATCGTGCCTGCCCCAGTGCCTTGTCATTTTGTTGTCAGTGTAGAAACTTCAATTTTAGCAGGTGTACGCATGTGTTGGACAGTGATGGCAACACTGGCAATTTGACACGGAAACATCAAACACCGGTATTCACGATGATCCGACAATGCGTTACAGCAGATTAATTAGCCTGGTCGACAGCAGATCTGTCCAAACGGGCGCGGCACAGCCAGGCACGGCCCCGTTTAGGCACTGTCTAGCTAGTCGGCTAGTTAAATGGATCGTGGACACGATTAGCTTAATGGGTTAGGATTTGTCTGTTTAGCCCATCTTAGCTTGAAAATTTTAGAAAAACATACACAAATTCAGAAATATATATAATTAAAAATACAAATTTAAATTTTAAAAATGAGCTCTATACCCATAAAAGAGACAAATATATTGAAAATATAATAATGAGTTTTACCAATGTTTAGATAGGTACCTCGTTAAAAACTTTGTCAAGAGAAAACTCAATATAAGAAAACATTGGCAAAGACAAACGAGTACAACCTATTACTCTATATATATCGGTGTTCTAAGTGTCGTTGTCTAGGTAAACATTTTGAAACGCGTCCACCAACTCTTAATTTTTACATAGTGTTGATCTCGTGTATCAGCTTGTTCCTAGTCTTTCACAGTTATAAGTATCTCTACCACTCGTGAGACTTGTTCTTCTCTCTTTCAATATTCTTTTAAAAATTGAAAGTTGATTCGGAGGAAACCATAGAGACAGGAACAGTTAGGGATGGCAATGGAAATATTCCTCACAGGGAATACCCTCCCATCCCTCCCTATTTCCCTATTTAGCTATTGGGGGCAATTTCCCTCTCATCCCCATCCCCACTAGGGATTTGGCGGGGAACGACCCCCAATAAGAACTTAAATTCGAATGACACTAAGATAATTTCATCAGTTTATCATATGGTTATGTAGAAATATGTAATTTTATTAGTACACGAGACGGTAGAATAATAGTAAATGAGTTATATACTATAGATTATACAAAACTATCAAATGCTAGAGACAAAATACTAATATTTTAGACATCTAGATGCATATGTATACGAGTGTTCATCGGGGATTAACGGGGAGCGGGATGGGTGAAGCATTCCCATCCCCGTCCCCATATAAGGTCATGGGGACAAAATCTCCTCACACTTATCCCCTAATAGAAGAATTCCCCCACGGGTTATCAGGGAACAAGCCCCCATTGCCAACCCTAGGAATAGTTAACACATCCCGTGCTAATATGAATAACACTAGATATGTTACCTTATGATCACGTCACCATTGCAAAATTTTGAAGTGCTCTTCCTGGTAATCCACGGTATCACTGTCCGAATAGGTGGATAGTTCCACATTGCTATGGTGGACGTTGTGATGTGTCTTCTTCAGAACTTGATGTTTGTAGAACCTAATTTCCTAGAGGAAGAACCTACAACCCATATTTTTTCCCCACGCGGTTGTCTTCTTACCTGTGGTGTGTGGTATTAGATGTTGTTTTAAGCGAACTCCCTGAAACTTTACTTCATGCTTTTGATAAACATCAGAAAAATTAGTACGAACATATGAAAAATAGTTGGAATAATCTACTCAGAAGTTGGAGAACATCAACGAATCCTTGAAATTTAGCTCTGTGATCTAAAATAAATGCAAATGCATATAACAATGTGATATATTTCAAATATTTAATTTTCATAGCAACAATAGCCTCTCATAACACTATTTTATTTTCATGAGCCTTCAAGTGACTAGCAATTTCAAAAATATTTTGCACAATTAAAGAAGATGTCAAAAATACACTGTGGATAAAGCAATATTGGATTCATAAAAAAAGTCCAAAAATGGCAGTAACTTCTCAATAGCAAACCAATATTGCTCAGTCAATAGTGTATTACAGTCATGGATGTGATAGTGTGTGTGAATAAAAATAGAAAATGTACTCTTATATGGTAAAATGTTCTTAAGTATTATGTAAGTAGAGTTCCATCTTACTGACATATCCAAACCAAATTTCCTTGGATGTACATTTATTGTAATGCAAAAGTTCTTATATGCTGCCATTTGTTGGTTAGAATGATTCAAAAAAGATATTGCATCGCAAAAAACTTTAATATACAGTTCCAACATCTTTAAACCATATTTAACTATAAGATTAATAACATGACAGACACATCACTTATGTAGCAAGAAGAATTCAGCGTATGTACTAAATAACAGAGTGAGAATATCCATTGCCCTAGAGTTTGCGACGACATTATCTAAAGTTATTGTAAAAAAATTATTCGTAAGAACAAAATCTTCCACAACTTTGATAATGCAGTCCGTAATATTCTCATCCGTGTGTGCTATATCAATTAGTTTAAACCCTATTTTTTTTTGATTTCCTCATTGTCATTAACATAATGAGCAACTAAACTAAGATACTCATCCCTAGCCCAACCACTACATATGTCCGATGTCAAAGCCACTGAAGACGTACATTTATTAAAGAGATCTTTTAATTTAGCACGACATTTATTATAGTATTTAACTAGATCTTTGATTGTCTTTCTAGAAACGGTAGAAAATCTAGGATTATGTGCAGTCATTATGTAATTTTCAAACCCTTTAGACTCGCCAAAGTTTTAAGGTAGATCTCCTAAAGCAATTAAATGACAAAGAGATTGACGAGATACATCAGGACTATAATCCCAGGTACGTACCGTACCATCAAGTTGTACTACAGCTGCATCTGCCTTATGATCAATCATTGTCTTACTTTACATCTTACATCATGTCTAATTAAGTGCCCCGTTCTATTGAAGACTTTGCAGACAATTCATATTTACAAATTTTGCAAACGACATAACCTGAACTCCATTTTTCATTTAGCTTGGATTTGTTATCGAAATCTACCCAAACTCCTGATTTAATCGACTTGGACCTCTTTGCTCTTGTGCTTGCAGATACAGAGGCACTCGTAGAGCCTAATGATGGTATTGCTTGCTCTTTCGTTTGAGTTGGAGGGACAACATTATTTGAAGGATGCAAGATAATCCGATGAAGTTTCAAAATCAACAATAGGAAAATTATGATAATTTTCCACCAAGAAAACCGCAAAATTGAAAATTACGCTATTGTTTAATTCACCTTACTATAACAAATAAGAATAATAAAAATCTACAAAAAAAAAAATCAGTACTGTTACCTCTCTTCCTGACTGCAACTGGATTTCAAGATTTTGAATATTTGGCAAAAAAAAACATTTTTTTGCCAAATAATCACAAAAGGGACCTAAATTTTCACAATAGAATTCAGAGGAGAGAGTGAAAGTTGGAAGTTGGCTGAATGAAGGGGTATGCTACCTATTTATAGTTTTTTTTAAAAAAAAAAATTTGTCCGTACTTTTTAAGCTCCAATGATTATAAAATTAAATTTTTTGATATTACTATGCTAATCGTGCCTAACGAGCAGACCAGTGCTAAACAAGCCTAAACACCTAACGGACCGACTGGTGCTAAACGGCTCGTGCTGTAGTAGACATGATACTATGCGCGCCGGGCCGGCCGCCGTTGGGCCGAGGTCATAATCCAAGTATGGTACGGTGCATCGGGCCGTGCTGGTCCGACCGGTTTATATATCGGGCATACTGTATGCTGTGTCTGGATCAGACTAATAGTGTGCTTCAGACGGGCTCAACAGGCATGACCTATTTAGACAGGTCTTGCGAATAGCGAGCTAGTTCAGTGGCGCCCAATGGCAACTCTAGTCTCTGAAAGGCTCTCGTCTTAGTAGTAGTAGGTACGGATTAGGCAATGGCTTCGAGTTGGCTCGGTCCATTGGTGGTTAACATGTAGTCCGGCCGGTGTGAGGAGCAGGAAGCAGCAGGACGGCACGTGGCCGGTTGTCGTCATGTCTCGGTCGCGTTTACTTCTACGGCCCAGCTTTGACGTCTCCCTGCTTGGCTCCGATCTGACTAAACGTTACGAATCGGAGAGCAAGTTTATTTATAAGATGGTTAGTTTAAACTAATGGAACGGTCCACCGATACAATGAATCTTCTCTAAGAAAAATAATTGTACTCGATTTAAACTAATTAGAGAGGATCCATCACTGTACTGCTTGTTTTGTTAGGTCAAACACATACACCGGGTACTTGTCGATCCATCCCTCGTGTTAGATCGATCGAGTGCTGCTTAAGCAACCAGTCCATCTAGCACTAGCTAGGCTTAATGACTGTTAGGTGAATCTGTGATTGGTGATGCGTATGATTGATCGATCAGCGATGGCCACTCGATGGGCCAGCGCATAGCAGAACACCTAACAAGTTATAGCCATAGCCCCAAGCTAGCAATGACCGAGTCGTGTTTCTTCTGACGCATGCCAATTGCCGACCTGGTTGAAACTTGTGAAGCTATAACTACTGTTAAGATCGGAGTTGGCCGGTACATGCATGATCCATAGCAAGTCATGGGGTGCAGAATGGAGAACTGATCACCGGAGGGAGATAGAGGCAGTACTGTACGGACGGCATCCGCCTAACTAGCTAGCTACTATCTAGTGTGAAGGAGCAACGGTAGGTTGGACTAGCCATAGGGTTATCTAGGCAAACAAGACAGCATGACAAGAAACTGATAGACAGCAGTAGGCCGCAGCGGGGATCCCCATCCGTCGCTTTCGGTGATCCCCAAACATGGATCGCTGTGGGATAGCCGAAAGCGACGCCACGGCCGGCACTGGAGCCGGCCGGCCATCACCTCGGCTCGGGTCGCAGCAATTCCCTTTTTACACACGCACTCAATTATCATTTATCCCATCGATCAATTACCTTGACCATCTTAATTTGCACGCGTACGTACGTACACATACATGAAGCTATCGACACATATAATGACTATATAATTAGGTTATGATCCCATCACGCACGAGAGATCGAGGCGGATAGCTACACTAGGCGCTAGTACTCAAACCCACAACGGCAATATGCGTGCCCATGTGCTGCCCTAGCTGTCGAGCCTAACAAACTTCCATTGCTGGCTCGCCTTAATGCTTGGCTTCTGAAGGCACCACGAATGGGATGCCCAGCGACGGTGCGTTCCCGGACATTATCGTGCGGTCGTGCCTCCTGTTGGACGCTCCAAGATGCCTGCCCATTTAAACACCCACAGTAATTCCATGTGCTCGCCTCTCCGGCCGTACTACAGCTCCAGCTCTATATTGTGCAAGCGATATTATGGCCGCTTGCAGCTGTTGCGTATCCGGACGAGGAGCGTGGGAAGCAAATCTGTGACATTGCACAGCCATGTCACGGTGAACAGTGACATGATATTATTTTACAGTCGTCGGACCGGGAATCGACGGCTGAGATCTAGATCTGTATTGTAGCAAAACATTGCAGTAAATTACTGTAGCAAAACATTGTAGCAGATGTACTGTTTATGAACACTATAGCAAAACTGTATCAATCAATCTCAGCCGTTGATTCCCGATCTAACGGCTCAGATCTTAGAAATATTATGGTACTGGATGCCGATCCAAGGAGGAGTGGAGGACGGAACACTAACCGATGTGTATGTGTGCAGGCAGGTCGCTGGTGAGGCGAGGCCCCAAAGATTGAGATCGATAGTGAGGGGATAAGGGTGACGAAGGCCTTTTGGAATTCAATGGCGATTTATACGGTCCTCTTGCGTTGCTGCTTATTTGCTTCTCTTGGGCAGCCTGAAAGGTACCCTTATGGTCCTCCCTAGCCCACAGCTGCAGCTGATCAAGTGTGTACGTGCATATGCCATGCCGTGCAGGTCCTCAGCTGCTTATCTAGCTACAATAATTCCATTTCAACCCCGTACTTCCCAACTGAACAAGACTAATTGAGACACTCGCACTATCGTTGGACTCCAACCCACTGGTGCTAAATCAAAGTTTGATACCTTCTCTAACATAAGAAGAAAACAAGAAGACTGAGGCTTTGTTTGGACGAGCCGAAAACAACGAGATTACGGTCGGTTCATTTTAGTTCTTGTCCCCCTCTGCATGGATCGGCCCAGGCATATGGATTAGATTTCAGATAATGCGCAGCTAGTGCCCTCATCAGAGCTCAGTTACGCCCTTAGCCACAGGGCAGTTACTAGTGACCTGCGGATTGGATTGCAAAACTGAACCTTGCAGCTGCAAGCCACGAAATTGGCACATCCCTGGTGCCAAGGGATTTGATAGTCACGCCTCGGCTCACCCTGCCTAGTGACTCCACAAGTCGATCTCCACCATAGGGCATGATAGGCCATGAGATATAGCGTCAAAGGGATGGCAATAATAAAGACAAGTGCCAAAATGACCGGTTCTTGGAGGCTACTTACGACCCTAATTGGCGTTAGGCGCTGCTTTCTCATAAGCCTAGAGATCCTTAGGATCCTGCCCATGTTATCATCTGAAAGAAAACAGTGTCTCAGTGCACGCGCGCATGACCTGTGAGTGGACGGGAGGACAATAGGGGGGCTTATCAGAGGCCTAACGCCTATAACAACTTGCACTTTGTATGAATCCTGTGATGGAACGCACGGTTGCGCGCAGAACAAAACAGGCTTGAGCGTGGCCTTTTGCTCTTGTCGTCTTACACTGTTGTTTGATTCCCAGGTTTGTCTCTTTGCATCTGAGCCGGAATTCATGGGGGAAATGTAGGTTCCTGTGGGAGGGGAGACAGAATCGGTGCCGACCTTATCTTTGGAGACTTTGGCTGATCGAGTTAGCCCCTCTAATTGACGCTCACCAGTCGCATGCAGTCTAATGGCAATTGATGCATCTCCGTTAGAAAATGAATTAAGCATCTCCCTGGAGGCTTGAACTCACTTAGGCCACGTTTAGGCCTCCTTTGAAGCATGAGAATTAAACTGTTTCCTGTGAGATTCTTGTACATGTTCTAAACAAGCCCTTAAGATATAGGCAAAGATGTGCATGCCTTTTCTTCCTCCAGAAACCCAATCTTTTAGCGGGCAATTGCTACAGACTACCACGCTCTAAATGAACTGTGAGCTAGAATAATTCAGAGTTCCTTTCAGAAACGTTCAGAGCTTGCAGCCTTGGGCACAGCCACAGTACCCTTCCAGCCCAAGGTTGTCAGTTGGCCCGGCCCGGTTTAGATTCCCCCAACTCCTTCCAGGCTGGGCTCCCACAGCAGAATGCCAGGTCCATGCGGAGCCCATAGACTTAGGTCGCCTGCCTGCATTCTAGGCCCAATTCGCCGCACAGGCCAGCGCGCACGCGCGGCCTTGCTGTTGTACTGCTCTCGGCCTGCTTCTCTTTTGTGTCCTCGCGGTCAGATCCAGTGGGTCAAGACTCAAATCTGCACGGCAACAACACGGCCCCATCCACGCCTAACTCACTTTCGTTTCTTCGATAGTTTACAGTTCGCCCACTTCCTTGTTCCAAGAATCCATTCACACCCCCTGCCACTTGGGGCCAAGATGTTCTCTCTATCCAGTCCATGGCACCACATTGAGTACGCTTCGTTTGTCATGATGCTATTGAATTATACGTGTATTTGGATTTTTTTTCAAGCCATTATTTGATTAGTATTCGCAATTTTAACAATTGCACTGATGTGCGTCTTAATGCCTCAAGTAGTAACAACGTTTTTGGGGATGTATCACGAGCCCTTTTGATCAACACAACAATACACTGTATTAATTGAATTGACTCTTTGGATGTTATAGCGAGTAGATAGTGTTACCACAAAGACGTCCAGTTATCAAGCAATAAGCTAATAATAACCCATAACAAAAATACAACCTCGTACATCTCAAAATTGTGGGAAGACAATGTTTACCCATACCTAAATAACTCAACAAACAAGGTTAACTTCGCAAAAACTCACTATCTTTCCATGTCTCTCCAGCAAACCCAATATCTAAAGGGGGAATTTATTATTTGCCCTCCTTATGGTTGGAGTTTCAGAAAATACACCCATTCTCGATGTAATACATTTTTTGCCCCCTCATTAGTCTATTTCTTCGTTATTTGCCTTTTTTTTTGCATTATTTTAATATTATCTGTCCGTTTTCCCGTTACGAGGCACGCGAAATGACCATCTTACCCCTCGGTCGGGACCGCCCCGTTCCCCTCGCATCGAAACGCTGCCATGACTGTCAGCGTCCTCCTTCGAGCCCGCAGCCGCGGCCGCCCGAGACCCCTCCGCCGGCGAGGGAGAGGGCAGATCATCGATGCTCTAAGAGCTCATCAACTAGTCCAAAAAGTTGGCTTCCATCCCAACTCAAACGCGAATGCTCATCAATCAGCATGCATACATGAACATCAATGAAATCACCTCCATCACTGTCCTCATACATGAACAGATGAGGAACAGATAGCAACTCACCTCCATTTCCCTCTTTTGCATGAATCAAAAGCATCAATATCAGAGAACGAAACAATATCAAAGAACGAATTAATCCCTAAGAACCAAAAAACAAAAGATGAAATCAAGTCTAATCACATTACAACTGAGACAACAGAGAGAAATAATCCTCACAAGAACAACTTTTGGCCAAAAAGCAAGAACCGGAGAGAACCGAGCCAGGCTAGCAAGGGAGGCACGGGCCGAGGGTCGGGTGAGGCCACGCTGGCTGGGGGGCAAGGGCGCAAGGGAGCAGGGAGCAGCTGGGGCGACGCCAAGCCACGGCCGAGGGAGAGCGATGCCATGGGGGCAGCCGAGCCCGGTGCTGCGCCATGGGCAAAAATCCAACCAAAGCAAAACTCCATAGAGCAAGAAATGGAAAGAAGAGAAGCAAAGAAGAAGGGGCATGGCCTGGGAGCATTCGGCTGGAAGCAAATAGAGGAGAGAGAGAGGAAAAATGGCCTAGGAGACGCGCGAGCTGGAGCAGCCGTGGTGAGGTGCGGGCGGGCCAAGGTCCAGGGGAAGCGCGCGGGCCAGGCCGAGGCAGGAGAGGAGCAGACCACCGACGGCGAGTGCACAGGAGAGGTCGACGGCGCCATGAGCACCCGAGAGCAAGAGGAGGGAAGGGCGCCGAAGAAGCTTATGGAGAAGAGAAATGGAATGGGGAAAGATGAAGGAGAAATGGGGAGGAGATGCGCACGGAAGGAAGGGAAGAGATGCGCATGGAAGAGGCAAAAATGTATTTTTGTATAGCCAAAACAGGGAAAACGGCTAAATATGATTAAAATAATGCAAATAGAATAAATAACGAAGAAAGACGGAGAAGAGAGCAAAAATTATATTACTTCGAAAAGGAGTGTATTTTCTGAAAACCCAACTACAAAGAGGGCAACAATAAATAAATTCCCCCGTACCTAAATAACTCTAATACACCCCCGTCCCACACCGACGTCAACGAAGACGACGACGAGGCACCGGCGGTGAGACGACCCAGAACCTTATAGAAATTTCCAGAAGCAATGGATCTCTGGGAGAGGGCCCGGGCCTTCGCCGGCGAGGCGGCGAAGCGGTCGCAGGAGCTGTCGATGGAGGCGGCCAAGCGGTCGTCGGTGCTGGTGTCGGAGACAGCGAAGAAGTCCAAGGAGATCTTCTCGGAGACCGCCACCAAATCTCGAGAGATCGCCGCCGAGGCGACAAAGCAGGCCGACCTCCTCGCAGGCCAGATCAAGCACCTCGCCTCGGACCTCCCCGTCCCCTCCATCCCACCCATCCCACCCATCCCCGCGATCCCGCCCATCCCCTCCGCCGTTGCGCCGGAGCCTGACACCGCCGAGCTCGAGCGCTACGGCATCACCGACGACCTCCGCGAATTCGTCGAGGGCATGACCATAAGCACCTTCCGCGACTTCCCCTTGCAAGGTTCGGTTTACTCATGTTTGGGTTTAGGGAATTCGAGAGGTTGGATTGTCTGATCGGATATTTGGTCGCGCAGATGAGCCGGAGATGTCGGATGTGCCCACGGTGTCGAACGTGCGTCAGGATCTGAACGAGTGGCAGGCCAGGCACGCCACACTCGTCCTCTCGGCCGTCAAGGTTTCGTCTCCCCCATTAACCATTTCGTCACTGATTGTTTGATGCATGTCTGTCCGTGGGGGATTGGGGTTCTATGGCACGATTGATAGATTGGTGATGAATCCGCGTATGAACCACCACACTGTATACCTAGGTCTGTTTGGTTTGCAAATCTGATTAGATTTAGAAGTGTACATTGAGATCTTAGATTGCTGAGTTTTTAGTTCTGGAAAATCCGGAGTAAATGTCATTTTGGACAGTAAAACATTGTTTTACTATAATAACTAGCAGGGAGGTCTGGCCCGCGCATTTGTGCGGCTAGATTTGTTTTGAAATTTGTATAAATGTTTGAGAATATATTTATGTATCTTGTAGGTTATTTAGACTTTTAAGATATTCTAAATATTAAAAATGACAATAGAAGTTTGAAAAAAATTACAACATGAAGAGCGTAATTGAAGTATGTGTTTTGATAGAAGAAAATCATTGAGTATAATAAGTTATTGGAGTTATTAGAAACTAACCATTCTCTATGAATCATGTAGTTGCATGTTCCTATTCTTACTCTGTTAGTTTTTTTTCTTTCAAAATTGTATGCATGCATATGTACCTTTATTTTATCTGAAGCAATACATTGAATCATTGATTATATGTACAACAAATTATCTTATTAGTTTACATATGCATACACCAATTCACCATGGGTATACACCAATGCATCATACGAAACCTACCTTGAACTTATATTTCCTCACACGCCAGCTGTCCTACCAAACCGTGTGGTTTCTATCTTTTCTTGCTGTCATAGTTTTTTTTTGCTTCAATCTCTAACAGTAAATCCAAATCTTGATCGATCCCTCTTAACTGCTACCCCTTCTAATGTGATATTTTACCACATAATTATCTTTTACTTATCCTCAATTATTGTTTAATGCTAATCATTGCGATATTAACACACATACATATGCAACCGTCGCCAATCCTAGCTAGGGATACATGTCACGCTTTCTTTGGTGATCCCGAGCATATTCCCTACGACCACATCATCTGTACTCCAAGCTTTTTGTTCCTCCGCCTCGCTCGTGCTTCTATTCATACGGATACATGCATGTATATATGAATGCATTATGTTAAATATGTTTGACGTCCTCTTCTCTCGTGTCGGTCGCTTCTCTTCTTTGACGTTGGTTAACTCAACGTTGTGGCTTCCTCACTAACCGTGGCGACTTCTCATCTTCACTAATGTTGACATGTCTGTTTTAGTCGTTGTCTAACGATATAGAGAATCTTTTCGACATCGCTGACGACGACGTGCCCCGCACTAGTAATGGTACACTCCTAGCTACCCGATGGCCACATATCATTCATAGTTCGTCTTCAATGCAAAGCTTCATCTCCTCTCTGCCAGAGCTTCCCCATTATCGAGCTTATTTGGTCACAAACTTATTCAACAACGCCAATGCTCACCACCTGTCATCACGGCCCTTGGCTCCTTCAACACTGAACTTTTTCTTCAATGGCTCCGGTGGGCAGCATGACATTGTTCTTATCTCCGTCGTCGCCACATCAGCTCTTCGCTTCCCTATGGGTCAATGCCTTCTTGCAACATGGATTGATGCCATTGCACTCTTTCGTTGTCTCCTCCGACACCATTCATGCTATCCTCATTATAACTTGTATTAAAATCAATTTAAGTTATTTTTATTCCATAGAAAGCAACAATAGAAACACATGACCTTAAGAGTAAATATGGTGGCTTATTTTGTGTCTCCTCCGACACCATCGTGTCATCCTTGTTATAATTTGTATTTTTATTCAACATTTCAGTTATTTGTATTGTAGTTCGTATGCAAATCAAATTGCTAAATTTATTTAATTTATTCTGAACTTTATTTTATTTTGGAATTTGTATGGAATTCAAATAGCAAATTTTATTTCCTTTTTTATTCCGAATTTCATTTTTATTCTTGGAATTTTTATTCGAATCCACTTGCTATTTTTTCTTTAATATTTATTCTGAATTACTGTTATTTAGGGATTTTACTTTGCAATTCGTATCGAAATCAAATTGCTAATTTTATTTTATTTTATTCCGAATTTTTTGTTTTTGTTGCATTTGGTATACCGATTTAATTTTTGAATTTTTGTTTATTTTTATTCCGAATTATAATTATTTATGGGATCCTAATTTCCAACTTTTGACTATTTTTATTCAAAATTATAATTATTTAGGATTTTACTTAGGAATTCGTATAGAAATTAAATTGATAATTTTCTTTTCTTTTTAGTTCGGATTTCAGTTTTATCATACTTGACATAGACTCTTTTACATAGGAATTCGTATAGAAATCAAATTGCTGATTTTATTTTTATTCTTTATTCCGAATTTTAGTTTTATTGTGCTTGATCTGGACTCTTTCTTTTAATCTAAACCGTTATAATCTGGACATACCACGATCGACAGTGTAGACCTTTCTCCTTTTCTTCCGATTAACGTGGGGATTTCTAGTTCTTGAGAGCGAATGTGGTGGCTTTTTTCTGCTCTGCTTTAATAAGATAATAGTTTATGATGCTTACTGCTTAGAGTTAAGTGAATGTTGACTTATCGAGGCCTAGGAAATGTCAAATTCGGTATTTGGGTGTGATATTTTCCCTGAATGAAGATGTAATCAAGATAAGTTTGGTTGGTATTTCGCTAATGGAGTGAGCACAAATAGCTGGATATATTAACAACCTGAAAGTGCCAAAATGATACTTCAACATGTTATGATGTGGCTACAGATCGAAGGACAAATGTTGGGATTTTTTGAGATAAAATGTTGGGAAATTAGTTATACTTGATGAAATGCATGTTCTATGTTATTGTCACAACATAAAAGGTGTAGATTCCACTGAAGGTTGTTTGTGTAGATCACAGATCGTATTTAAATGTGTTTCCCAGCATTTATATGCCGATTTTGGAAGTGATTAGAAGTTGCTGAGAATTAAAACTTAGAGAGGCATGGCTATACTAATATGCGATAAAACAGTCTTGTTTCAAATTGTGTCAATAATCATATTGCTGTGAGCAGAGCTGATTGTTACCAAGAGTGTCATTTTCTAGTGAGGTGTTTTAAGTTAGCAAAGCGCAAGCGCTGTTATAGCACTGAAGTCTGTTTCTCATAAATGTTGAAATAAGGAGACACTGATCTACCTATATAATCATTGAGCTGACTTCTGTGAAGTTAGTCAAATCAGATTACCTTCCCAGAAAAGATTTCTCAAGTTATTCTCTGAGTACCTAATTTTGTATTTTGTTGAAATGCTATTGAATGGTGTTATCTTATTTCCAGGAAATTTCAAAGTTCAGATATGAGCTGTGCCCACGATACATGAAAGAGCGTAAATTCTGGCGGATTTATTTCTTACTAGTAAACAACTACATAACACCGTAAGTTTTTTCCTTGTTTCTTATTAGCTCATGTTGTGTAATGACTAATTCAACTAAGTACTTTTTTTTGTCAACATGTGTCAAGATAGTGCGTTGTACACATGTGTAACAGAATGGAGGCTACTTATTTTAGCTGACTATTAGTATTTCTACAGAAGGACATGTTTCATCAAATCACTACATGAATATTATAGACAGTTTGGACAGATTCGTTGTTCAAAATAAAAATCATAAATATCCTACCCAAATGGTATATTGCGGATGGCAATTGGAGTAAGCTTATTTCCTAATGCATTTTGTTCCTAATCCTACCCAAATGGTATATTCAATTTTTGTTCCTAATCCGCTCCTAATGCATTTTGATAAATGATTTGTCATATTGCTAAAAAATAAATAAATGATTTGTCATTTATCCTTGGTGTCACACTTGTTGAAGGAATTCAGAATCTTTATTTGGATTGCTCAAGCCCTAACTCATGACTCTGTAATTTGTAAGATAGATCCCACTGGTTTCCATTCAAACTCAGATGATAACTGCATTGTGTTGCAAGCATTAGTTGATGTCATATTTTATGATGCCTTATCCCTGGCTTTGTTGCTCTAGTTTTAAGCTCGGTCACATAATCGCCTGTGTATGTCTTCATGATAAGTGGAAGGATGGATCTTTTTGTCTTGAGTGTAATACTTAATTGAAATCATTAGTATCAGGCTGAATGTTTTTGTAGTTAAATTAAACTTATGCTTTGGAAGCGCTATAATGTAGTTCATGTTCTAGTTAGTTTCAGCATAGTTTTCCTGCACGCTAATGTTGATTTCTTACTGACTTCAATGTAACCCAAATAGCTATGAGAGCAAATATTTTGAGGAGCTGAAAGTGAAAGCAGAGGAGGGAAAAAAGGATTCCCAGAAAGAAATATCACATACCTCGCAGGCTACAACTGCAGAACAGAAAGACACGAAGGTGCAAAGCAAGACATCTACTTCAACAAATACAGAGCACGATCTGGATGTATTTCTTCTGGGAGATCTGGGCAGTGATGACGAAGGTCCTGGTATGCTAATCACTTTCCTTCACCTGATCCATCCCATGAAAGTCTATATGCTTCTGCAATTCTTGTATATGACCTGTTTTTTGTTTAATTATTTACAGATGGTGGTGATGAAGGGCTAGATAATGACTTTGATAAGATAGATGGTACCTCAGTAAGTACACCTGTTCCTTTAAAATATATAAATAATATTTACCTGCCATATTCAACCAGGATTTAGTTGGCTACGTATATATAAGATGGTGTGTCATTCTGGTATTTCATACCTTCTAGAATGTTGAGCTCGATGTGTGTATTCCATAACTAAGGCATTGTACAATTGGGAGTCCTAATTGATCAAGTGTTACCAATATGCCGTACCGGCGTATCACTATCATTCTGTACACGTTTCTTCTAATGTTGTGGTGCGCGCACTTAGAAAGAGTTTGATGTGTTTTTAAGACTTTCTTCGCAGCTGTTTGGTTCGTGCTGATAGCTTAGCATATTGCTTTTTCAGGGCTTGGAGAGTGATGATGATGAGAATAATCCAGTAGCAGGCAAGGCAGAAAGTGCAGAGTAGCTTGCAGAGGTGCTGATTATATGCAATGCCATGCTTTCCCAACTCTACACATAACGATACCGGAGGCGCTAGTGCAAAGCTACCTTAGAAGTCCAGCTGCTGTTGTACATTAGATGGTTACATCTATATCTATTCATTCGTTCTCTCCCGATGAAGCAATGCTGTAATTTTTCTTGTTGCAATTTTTTATTCGACTAAAACATAAAAAACTGGTACCCTTGTTGTGATTTCCCCCCTTATGTAGACTTCTCTACATATGCTGATATTCTAAAGTGCCTTTTGTTTGGTGAATTAAATTTATTTAGCCAGGAATTACTCGTGTAAGTGTCTTTTGTTTCATCACTTGATCAATGAGTGGAAAGCCGTATTTGATGTATTCGATGAAAGTTGTATGTACGTATGTACGGCTTGAAGGGAGATCTTTCCTATCTTTCAAGATCTACCCTACAATATGGAGTCAAAAAGCCAAAAAATACAAAACCTGGTGGGGTTCCTGGTCGGTGGGTGGTATCGGTAAAACCAGCTGGTTACAGGAAATCTTGGGGAAAAATCGGATAGAATTTGCTTAAAAATCGATCGAAATTTGAAATTGCTAAATCGGAACAAAACCAGTGGTTTGTATTTCCTGGACCCCACCGGTAAGCCTGGTTATCGCCAGTAGTAACCGACCAATTTTTTATTCCCTGGGTACTGCAGAAAAAAGAACTGCAAAATCCGATCCAATTTTTCATAATCGATTAGTTAATATGGTGGTTAACCGTATTATGAAAGACGAAAAAAATCATTAGTTTATCAAATTCTCTATCGAGCCACGAAAAATATTCAACAAAAGACAGAAACAAAACCACTCCATCGTCTCACTGGCCGACCTTGACGCCTGCTAGTTTTGGATCATATCTAGTATTCAGAGTTTGCCTCGATTTGGTACCGCTCGGGCAACCCGCACCGAAACAATGCTTTACCCCTTAGATGTTCAGTCAGCTGCTGTGTCTCTAACGTATTTCGGGGAGAACCAACTAGCTCTGGGTTCGAGTGGTATTTCACGCCTAACCACAACTCATCCGTCGATTCTTCAACATCAGTCGGTTCGGACTTCTGCTTAATTTCATCCAAGCTTCATCTTGGTCAAGGATATATCACCCAGGTTTGTGTTCATAAGCAGTGACAAATCGCCCTATGAAGACTCGCTTTCGCTACGGTTTTGGTGGGTTCCGTTCCTTTAACCAAGCCACTGCCTATGAGTCATCGGCTCATTCTTCAATAGGCACACGGTCAAAGACACTGCTCTTAGGAAGCAGTGCTCAAGCATCTTGGTTTGGCGGCATTCTCGAAAAAGAATACAATAGATTAGAAAATGGATTCAATTCGAAATTTTCAATTTTGTAATAGGGCCTTATGCTATTTCTAATTTTAGAACATATATTAAGTCATATCTCTTTCTCAACCATTTCAATTGTGATTACAATTCATTTGATAACCTTAGTAGTTCGTGAACTTAGAGAATTACGTGATTCGTCAGAAAAAGAAATGCTAGCTACTTTTTTTTCTTAGTTTCTCGTTGGGCTTTGTATATTCTTAGTACGATTCCTAAGATACAAAACTCTAAATAATAATTTAAACACAATAACAGAAATGCATCAATCTTTAAAAACAATATTTCCAATAGATAGTCTTTAACATTTATATTTTATAATTTTAGTTTGAAACGATCATATATATATATATATATATATATATATATATATATATATATATATATATATATCATCTAGAGTAGATTAATGTATATATATCATCCAAAGTAGATTAATATTATCTTATTTCATGTACACAACACAGAAGATTAATATATCATATCTTATTTTATGTACACAACACAGAAAGACAGATCATGTCTTATTTCGCATATACAAACAGTCTCTTCCGATAATTTCTTCAAGAAGAGACGAATTATATCTTATTCCGTCTTTTCAAGAAGATACTGTACCATCAGATGTCGATTGCTGCCGTATACTGTTTCGAATTTCGTTCACGGAGGGTCGGCCGTAGCAAGCCAACCCTATTGATTTCCACAAATTATGTCGGCCATATGTCTTGATAGCCATACAGCACCCATCAGCCAAGGATGGACGTGGCATACATAGCCAACCGACCCTTTTTAAGCCGTAACCATTCCATCCCGCTCCTATTTCAACCCACCCAGCACCCGCGCTTCCCCCTGTCTCCCCGATGTGGGATTATTATTCAAGACCTGAAGGCTCTCGTCGCAGCGCGACCAGCCAGAGAGGGTGCTGGGCCTGCTACTCCGTGCAGCACGCGGCCGGCCCATCACTCATGGACCGCTTGGGTCGCAATACGCGGCCCACATTATTATTGCAGCAAGGATCAGACACTTGTGTAAATAATTCGGCAACGTACATAATATAAGTGGTACAAAGCGCAGAGTACGGCATGGAACTACGCTGGTGCCATGCCCGTGTACCTCACGTTCACGTGCCCTTTTGGAATTTGGAAAGTAGTTGAATCCTCTCGAGCTACTGGTACACACAGCTGCCGTGTCTGTCCTGGTGTCCTCTCCTCTGGACAGAGACTCCAACTGGGCGCAAGTGCGGACAACTCGTGAGCATTCAAATACGCGGTAGAAAACTGGACGAAAGGAAGGGGTCCCTGCAACGCGGCTGGCTGCTGTCTTTGTTTGCTTCTTGCCTTAGCGTTTACTCTGGACAGCTATACATGCTGTAGCATCAACTCCGATGGCAGATGAGGCTTCACATCTAGGGATTTCAATTGTGCTCGATTATCCGCGGACACATCCAGGGATAGCAATTGTGCTCGATTATCCGTGGGCACTGCGAGCACATCTAGGAATGGCAATTGTGTCCGATTACCAACGTACCCGCGGGTAATTACCCTAATGGAGCCGGGCATGAGAGGCTTTCTTTGCCTACGGGCATAGAAATGGGAGCAATTATCTACCCATCGGGTAAACAGGCGTGAGCATGGGTAAGCTCTACTCGTACCTGTCGTGCCCGTTTACCCGTCAATCCACGCTGGCAGGTGGGCCCATCCATCTCATCACTCCTTCAGCCGTTACTCGCTTGATGCGGGGAGGTTGTCCCGATCTTCACGATGTAGGATTATGGATAACTGGACCCGTGCAACCTGATGAATGACACCACCAACCACCGTCTCTATTACGACAAACTGTGGCACTCGATTCACCCAACCACACACTTCGATCCTTTGTTTACTCAGTCACGTGGAGTAAACGTGTTCTAGCAATCACCGAGACAACCACAAGAACGACGGAGACAAGAACTCTTAAATAATTCTCAATTCTACGGGGGGTGAAATTTTACCTTATACAAACCCTAGAACAAGAATTCTATTTCTGAAAATTTTAACTCTATCTTACATGGGAGGGGGTACCCCTCCTTATACAGTTTTTAGGGCAGTGCTACAATACAAAGAGCTACAGTATAACAGTGCTGCAGCACGACGGTTACTACAGTGCACCGATTGCTACAGTGTTAAGCCTATATACATTGTGTTCTTTATGTAGTGTGCAAGCTAGTTGGTAGCACACCTTTTGACAACAATAAAAATTGGGATTGATTTCCTCTCGGTCATACCAGTGTTTTATAAACAGGTCAGACTGGGTTTTGTTCTTTGTGTCAGTTCCTTTGTTCTTGAAGTTGTAGTAGCCTATTTTCATTTGCTTCCAAAGCTTTTCTTCATAAAACTTTACAACAAGCAAAGTAGAGGCATTAAGTGGCTATCTATTCTTATAGAAATCAACGCATAGCTCATTGAGGAAATGATTCACCTCTTCCTTAATTTGATGTGTGTTCTAAAAATATTCACATGGTAGGTTGTTTGCAACTATAGTCTAAGAAAGTTGTAAAGTTCAACTTTATAACTCATAACTTGATATCCAAGAAAGATGATGATCTAAGCGATGACATCACATATTTGTTGATATAAGCGTTGACATCATCTGGTTTCCTGACACGTGCGATGGCATCATAAATCATGATAATCTTCTATGGTTATACGATCTTCTGTGGTTATGATGACATACGCGCTTACATCATAGTCATGATGGTCTTATGCGGTTATACGATCTTCTGTGGCTATGGGGCTACATGCACCAGATAGTGCACCCAGCTTTAATGCAGCAACTTGAGACAGAGACGTCCTCAGTTTTTGATAGCCTGAAAGTATACTAAACAAAGAGAACAACATATATGCATGGTAGATGTATTTATCATTCGTTTTAGTTCTCTATTTGTTTTGCACATCGTGATTAGCAGAACAATAGCCATAAGTACAAGAGTCGTATGACATATATAATTTGTATGTGTAATTAGTACTAGTATTCTTATCATTCTCCTTCTTATGAGAAAAAGTCGTCCTCGACTTCTGAAAGCATGTAAATAAATACTAATAGGTAGCATCATAGTTTGTTCTAAATTACACAATTATCGTGTATGATCATATTTCACCATTCTAATATAAAATCCTTTTATTGTTGATGAGAATTTTTTTAGCGTCTTCTGTGCTTGAACTGTGCTATTATGATTGCTTATAAGTGTGTGTGATGCAAAGCATGAACAAGTTGACAATATAAATTGTTCTACACAATAAGCACTATTTCTTGGGTTTGAATCAAACTGAATAAAACATGGCATAAAAGATTATTTGCCCATTACTTCTAGTTTTAGTTCGGCAATATTATCACATGTAACACAAAGAATATTATATAAACATAAAACTTGCTGTCTACACCATAATCTCCAATCAAATTAGATTTATATGTGTGGGTGTAGTTTCTGTGCAAACACTTCAAAGACATTATTTCCAAAACTTTTTCAATTATCCTATCTAGCTTAATAGGTTTATCAAACATACTATAACATAATGAATCATCAGTAAATATCCTACTAATAATTTCCTTATAAGTGATCAACTCCACATTATGTAAATTGAGGATACGAAATTTAGAATATGGAATTTCCAATTGAGCACAATAATTCTCATATTTAGTCACCTTCTCTTGATGAACAACTAATTCAACACCATTATTACCCTATTTCAACCTCGTCAGATGGTGTAGGTGCTATAGGTTGTATTTCTTCATGATTCAACCATAGTGCAGCAAGTGTGAGAATTAGCCATGGTAAAATCAAAATCACAGACGGTTGTTAATCCCAACCGTCTGTGATGAGGTATGACGAGGATCTAAATAATCCTCATTTATTTACTCCATAATCAAGAAATATGACGTCATAAGACATACCCCTTAAAATATCAAAAGGGAAGAACTAGTCAGGAAGTCGTAGGCTACCCTACGACTACCCCCTGGTCGTAAGCTCTTCTACGACCACGGTATAATCCCTACGACTACCTCCTGGTCGTAAGCTCTTCTACGACCATGGTATAATCGTTACGACTACTACCTAGTCGTAAGCTCTTCTACGACTATGGTATGATCGTTACGGTATGTCCGGTCGTAAGTTTTTCTCGATCGGGGCTGCTACGGGTTCCTCACGACTTCTTCGGGCCCACCCGTTTGACGGCCCATTAAACAAAGAGAATCTAAGCGATCAAAATACCTGATTATCTCGACATAGCGTAGATAATTCCTACTATCTCGATTGTAATCGATTGACAGCATGGGAGGTTACTACTCGGTAATTACTCTCATTATTACATAATAATGAGCGACTAATTAGCCTCGAAGGACAACATCCACTATTGCTTAGTATAAATAGGTATCTCATAGAGATAGAGAGGAGGGCTTTGGGGAAAGAAGAAACATAGCCTTCTTTGGAGAACGATTAGGAAAATACTTATTCGATTGTAATCCAAAGAGCAAATACAAGATACAGGAGTATGGTTGTTATTCTCACCGGAGAAGGCCCGAACTGTATAAAAATCCGTGTCTTCTTCGCGTGCAGGTGATCAATTGTGGAGACCCCGAATCAAACAATCTTTACGTAAGATCGGTTCTAAAACACCGGCGCTGGCGCCGACCGTGGGGATCCTCTGGTAATTCCTTGTCAGCTTCTTCCTTTTCTCTTTTCGCTACCATGCCGTAAGAATGGAATGAGGAGAATTGGTTCGACTTGGCCGACACGGACATCGACATGGATGCTTGGGTCTCGAATACGAATCGAGTATCGAATCTTCGACGGTATTGCCGCCTCGGAGATCTTCTATCGGATCTCGAGATCGCATTACCACGAGTCGAGGAGGATCCTTATCCCCACGACGACGCCCGGTAGGGATCAATTTCTGGGAGGCAAGGGTCAACTCGACAAGAATCACGACCACGTCTCGTGGCAAACTCGCAACACGACGAGAGCTTTTCCTCTAAGTGTTCGAGTCCCCAAAACGATTCGAGTTGGCAAGACAAGTTTTGGAAGCCATTATCCCGAGCTCCATCGACATCCGATGGTCCTCTCTCTCGAGCATTTCGCGAGAAGAGGATCGAACATCTTTGTTCATCCAAATTCAACCGTCCCGACGCAGAGCCACTGCGGCATCGAGACGGTTATAACGAGTTCCCCTACGGAGGGGTTTACTCCAAGTCGCGAGATGGTGTGGCTCGACCACTCCTCCGGTGAGAGATCTCGGCGCAAGTGGAAGTCATCCACGGAGGTCTTCGCCCTTCCTCCGATCGATCGTTCTCCCGTAAGAAGGATCGGACATGCTTCCGCCGAGCATACTCTACACCACCTCGTCGTAATGGCAAGGACACCACGGTGGTGAGCAAGCGAACACTTTGATGAACGTGCGGGACATCCTCAACATTCTCGCGCTCCATTAAAACAAGTTCAAGGGTCCAAAATAGACCATTCTCGAGGCAATTCGACGGAAGAAAATAGTGGCTCGAAAGAACCTCCCCGAGCGCTTATTTCCAAATCGAAGGAAGCTCAAGAACTCCAAAGCACATCAATGATTTCTCGGAGAACCCGACCCAAGATCTCGCCGAGCACGGTGTTATGATCTTTTGCCGAGGAGATCGCGCAAAGACTTCGTGACATGATGACCAAACTCGGCGACGCAGGTCGACCACAACCACGGTCGTAATAGTGCGGCTACTTCTTACGCCAACCGTTCAGAAACTCGTCACATGGAAGGCGGCACGACTCTCCCTCATGTCGTTCTCGACATGAGAAAACGCCACAAGCCAGCGGAGGGTGATCTTTCACCACTTCGGCCACGACGACGCGCGGCAAGCGGGAACGCGGAGTATTTCCGTAAGGTGAGGCCTATTATAGGCCTAGTGCCCCATGGTCGGGTATCGGCGAGTTCGATCGCGGCGACATTAACCCTTCGTTTCGCAAAAAGAAGACAAGAGGTTATCTCGGGATGTCGGCGTTCGCCGACCTTTGAGCGGTTCGTTGGCGCCTCGATTTCGACCGAGCGAATATGGAGAAATTCGATGGAACTCAAAACCCCATCGAGTTCCTCCAAATCTACACTCTGCCTATCCGAGCCGCGGGAGGAGGAGAGCATGTCATGGCGAATTACCTTCCGATCGTGCTCGAAGGATCGGCGCGATCATGGCTTCTAAACCAACCATTTGAGTCGATCTACCGTGGCAACACCTCGTGATCTCTTCGCTAATTTTCGTGAACTTACAATCGCCAGAAAGGAGGATGACTCGCCGGATAAGACAGAACAACCATGAAACGCTACGACAATTCATCAGCGCTTGAACGGGTTCAAAACTCTATTCCGGAAGTTTCTGACTCATCTGTGATCATGGCTTTCAAACAGGGAGTCCGTAGCAGAAGAATAACAGAGGACATCGCCTTACATCCACCTGCCACCATCGCTGAGCTCTTTGAGATGGTGATAGATATCGATCGCTCTGCGGCGGTCGAATGGAACAATACCATCGATCTCAAAGATGGCATCCCTCGGGAAGCAGGCGAAAGTGGTAAGAAAAAGGATAAAAAGGCTAGAAAATCTAAGAACAAAGCGAAAAGTCAAAAATCTCGAGATGACAGTTCTAACGAGGTCCTAGCCGTAAGCGATAAGGAGCCACACAACCCCAAGCAAAATCCCGATCAAAGTAAAGGTAAACACCAAGATCGGAGAAATGACAAACCCAGGTGGTGTCCTTTTCATAAAAAAGAAGGGCATGACCAGAATCTGCGCAGTTTTCTTACGAAACTCGAGGACTATTATTCGCAAAGGGTCACTTCTATTCTTGAGCAATTGGGCCAAACCGGTGGACAAAAGGAGTCGGACGATGAGGAGATGCCGTTCGGACCCGCACACACCATTGATCACATCTATGGGGTCTTGACATACGAATCACGAAGACGGTGAAAGCGATCGAGCGTGAGGTAAACACAATCGACTCTCCTCTTGTCAATAAATTACGAAGTGGTGGAAATCACCCTTGCTTTGAGAAAGGTGATTGTCCGATACCTTCGACTAGACGGTCGATTTCCGATAGTGGTTGAACTCACCATCAACAATTGTCGAGTCAATCGAGTTTTAGTTGATGGTGGAAGCTCGTTAAATATCACGTTTCGAGTACCACGAGCGAGATGCAAGTACCGGGACAAAGGTATCTGATGCGATATTCATTTCATGGAATCGTCATCGGTCTTCTACCAAACCCATTGGCCAAGTTTCTCTTCCTTTAACGTTTGGATCACCGAGCAATTTCGGACGAGAAAGTCTCATTTGATGTAGTCGATTTCGATCTGACATATAACGCCATACTCGGACGACCTACTCGCAAAATTTTTGATAGCTACTCACTATGGGTACCAATGTCTTAAGATGCGGGTCCCAAAGGAGTGATCACAATATATTGTGACAAGAAGATGGCGCATTCTGCGACCGTCGTTCCTTGAGATGGTTGGACAACTACCAACTCGAGGCGAAAGTCGACCTTCGATTAGCAAGTCGAAGCCTAAAAAGTGCACCTAAGCCGAACGACCGAGTCAAAGAGGTTCCTCACGGCGCAGAGGAGCCCTCAAGACTGCTCGCGTGGGGATTCTTCCACCTAAATAGGAAGACGCCCTCATCACCTTCCTCCGAGCAAAGCGATGTCTTTGCGTGGCAAGCATCCGACATGCCCGAGTCCCAAGGAATGTGATCGAGTGCGAGCTAGCCTTACGGCACGATAAACTACCCAGAAACAAAAGTTACGGAGATTTGCCTGATCGACGAGATGCTATTAGGTCGAGATTGGACAAGTTGCTTAAAGCGAGATTTATAAGAGAAGTCAACCACCTGCAGTGGTTGGCCAACCTGTAATGGTTAGAAAGTCTAACGGCAAATGGCGTATGTGCGTGACTTTCTTGATCTTAACAAAGCTTGTCCAAAAGATGATTTCCCTTTACCTCGCATCGATCACCGGTTGACTCTCTTGCGGGATGTGAAATGTTGAGTTTTCTAGATGCATACTCGGTTATCATCGGATCGGTATGCATCGAGAAGATGAAGAAAAGACCGCATTTATTACACCGTTTGGAGTATTTTGCTATGTCAAAATACCATTCGCCTAAAAATGTCGGAGCTTCTTTCAACGTTTGATGCAAACGACTTTCGCTCCTCAACTAGGCCAAAATTTGGAAGCCTATGTTGATGACCTAGTCGTAAAAAGCACCAAGCGACTTCGAACATATCACGGACTTGCGGGAGACTTTCGACAACCTCGAAAACACCAATTGAAACTAAATCGAGAAGTGTGTGTTCGGGGTCTCTTGAAAATTGCTTGGATTCACGGTTTCGAGCGGGAATCGAAGCAAATCCGAAAAGATCAAAGCCATCACTCGGATCGCCCCACCACGAAAAAGAAGTCCAAAACTCACGGGGTGCATGGCGGCGTTAAGTCGTTTCATAGCGTGCTGGGAGAAAAGGACTGCCTTTCTTCAAACTTCTAAGGAAACATGAAGGTTTCGAATGGTCGGAAGAGGCTAACTTAGCCTTCGAGGAAGTCAAGAGGTATCTTACGAGTGCTCTGTTCTAGTTTCCGAAGCTAGGAGAGCGCTCTTAATTTACCTAGGCGCCACGCCACAGCGATGGCGCGATCTTTGGTCGTAGAACGTGAGAACATACAACGACCGGTATACTACGTGAGTGAGGTTTTGCGGACCTAGAGCGTTACTCTCGGGTTCAAAACTTCTTTATGCCCTCCTCATGTCTTGAGAAAGCTGCGGCATTATTTTCAAACGCACAAACTAGCTGTGCCGTCTGAGTTTCCCTTGGGAGCGATCCTCCATAATAGGGAAACAGCGGGACGCATGTCAAAATAGTCAGTCGAACTTGGGGCGTTCGACATCCATTTCGTGTCCCGAACGGCCATTAAATCCCAGATCTTGGCAGACTTTATCGCCGAATGGACAAATCCTGAACCTATTCAGGATCCCCAGTACGATTCCCACGATCAGTGGATGATGTACTTTGACGGGTCACTTACGATAAGTGGCTCGGGTCGGTGGTCTGAAATCTCCCACCGGAGAAACCTTAAAGTATGCCATACAATTAAACTTTCGGCCACTAATAGCGTGGCGGTCACGAGGTTTGCTAGCGGCATACGAGTTGCAAAGCACTCTCGATTCGACGATTGCTCGTAGAGAGACTCTCACTAGTCATGAATCAAGTCGGAAAGGAGTACGGTGCTCCAATTCGACCATGTCCCGGTACCTATCGAATGCGAAAGTTAGAAAAGCACTTTTGGGCTTTGAGGTACAATTTATCCCCGAAAGGATAATTTCCTCATGAGACCAAGCGGCTCGTCTAGCTTCCTTCCGATCCGTAGTACAGAAAGGGTGTTCTGGAACGACTTGAAACCGAATCCATAGTCGATGAACCGAGACACCTTCTATAAAACGACCTCTCTAGAGTGCGAATATACATGGATGGCGCCCATTTATGAGTATCTTCAAGAGGGTTCCTTACGATGACGATCTAGAATCGGATCGATTATCCCAAAAGCCAAAATTTATACTTTGGTCGAAGGTGTTCTTTATAAAGAGGAACCCAAGGGTGCTCATGCGATGTATTCATAGCGAAGAATTAAAACTCCTTCACGACATACGGAGGATCTGTGGAACTCATGCTTCCTACTGAACCTTTGGTTGGTAAAGCTTTTAGACAAGGTTTTATTGGCCATGACCCTCTCGATGCCAAGGAGATGGTTAAAAATGTGTACAATGTCGGTTTCATAGCGAGCAAATACACCAACCACTCGGCGTTGCAAACAATTCCTCTGTCATGGCCTTTTGCAACTTGGGGTCTCGATATCCTAGGACCGTTACCGAGCTCTAGGAGGTTTCGAGTTCTGTTTGTGGCTATTGATACGTTCATAAAATGGATAGAAGTCGAACTTTGGTGGGATAACAACGAGCGACAAAGCGGTTCATGATGAGATGCGTGATCACTCGATTCGAGTACCAAGTCGAATTATCACGGATAACGGTAAACAATTTACAAGCGCAAAATTTCAGAATTTTGCGGCGAGTTGGTAACTTCGTTTGTGTTACGCCTCGTCGCACATCCCCAAAGCAACGGAGCGATCGAGAGAGCGAACGGCGGATAAAGAAGGAATCAAGACCAGAGTCTTGATCGGTGGTAAAGCACTCGGGGCTTGAGTACAGGAATTACCTTGATATTATGGGCAATTAAATGCGACGACTAGCCGAGCTACGGAGAAACACCTTTCTTTCTAGTTTTGGTGCTGAAGCCATGCTTCCTCGAAATTAAGATCAGTCGAGAAAAGTCAACAAGTTTCACGACTCGTCTCAAGAACATCTTCGAGTAGACGACATCAACTGCTTTCGAAGAATAGAGGAACAAAGCTTTATTCGTTCGCGGTCTACCAACAAGCCTGCTTGCAGATACTATGATCGTAGGTCAACCTCGCACCTCATGCTGCGGTGATTTAGTATTGAGACTTATCCAATCCCGGTCTAATGGAACAAACTTTCCCCAAGTGGGAAGGTCCTTACACCGTGGTCGAAATGCGCGTCGGGATGCATGCGACTTGCAATGGAAGGCGGCGTGTTCTCTCAAATTCTTGGAATATTGACCGATTCATAAATTTTATGTGTAACAAACTTCAACGGCAATAAAGCAACGAGTTCTCCTATCTTTTTGTCTATTTTGAATCTCGCTTTTATTCTTTCGACCATTTTTTTTTCTTCTCATCCTTCCTGTACAATGGTTAGCAAAAGGATGATACATTTAGTCGAAGTCTATCCTCTCTGCATGTGGTTCTGCCCGTTGGAAGGAGCTTCCTAATATCGTTTCGTTCTTAAACAATCAGTACAAAGCTTATTGAACTCAGAAAAATGGTCGAAAGTTGTTAAGCGAATTCATATCACCTTAGCTTATTTCGAAAAATAAACTGAGAAGAGTAACCTTTTCTTTGAGATGCATTCGGCTACCTTTTCAAATAACTTGATTAGTTTTACTAGTCGAAGGAAGAAACACACTTAGTCAAGCCTCTCACATGCACGTGGTTACGCCACTAGACGGAACTTCCTAATGTCTTTCGATTTCCTACTTTTCTGCCGAACAACTAAGTCGGAAAGATGAATGTAGCCGAATGAATCCTTAAGGTACTCGAGAAGCTTGTTTCGCTCTAGTTGTCATTATCGAGTTAATTAATCAGTGGGAGATGGTAACATCACCTAGTCGAAGCCTTTTTTTCTCTGCGTGGTCCTGCGCACTAGAGGAACTTCTAGCGTCGATCTGTTTCTACTCTTTCGACTAGTGCAAACAAGTCGATATTTGACAACTCTAAGGCAGAACAAACCTCTGCTTTTTTGAACCCTTTCTTTACTACTTACCTAGTTTATTAAAAATAAACTAAGTAAGTAGCCAGAACTAGGATAAAGTTATAAACATGACTTCATTTCTTAGTCTAATTTTTCTAAAGATATCATCCTCGAGTTACTAACTACTCTATGAGATGATTCGCAGGAAAGATACTGGAAGGAAGGAGGAATCGCTCATATCTGGTCTAACTATTTCTTCTTTTATCTTACGAGTTACTATTTACTCTACAAGATAATTTGCAGAAAAAGGATCATATATTTAGGCGTCACCACCAAAAAGACTTGTTTATACAAGAATATATTACAAGACTACTCGTCTAGGAGATTCTATCTGCATCTCCTCCGCGACCTTCTGCCAACCGATTGCATCTCTTGATCGACTTCTCGCCAGTTGGTGCGATCGAAGTCGGCTTCAACAGAATGAAGATTAAGGTTAGGATCGCGGGCCTTGAGTTTTGCTAAAATAAAACTCACAGCTCCTTTGACCGCTTCCCTTATTGAATCGTTATGATTGGCCTTCAGAGTAGATATCATCTCGTTCAGAGTACCGACTTGTTCCCCAATGGCACTCGTATGAGCGGCCATCGTGTCGTCACGAGAAACAACCCTCCCGGCACGAAGCCCGTCGAGTATATTGTTCAGAAGTGAGATATTATCTTGAAGATTGATCTTCATTGATTTTGTCTCCTCTTGGGAATAAGTCGAAGCCTCATGGAGTCGCTTTATTTGATCAATCGGTCGATAAGGCGAGGATTGAATAAGAAAACGATTCTATGAGAAGATAGAATCAATAAATAGCGGTAAAGTTCTACTTACGGCTAATTGAGAACAAGTTCTCAATCTCTTGGTTTTCTCCTTCGCGATCCGGAGATTTCGCGGACAACGCAGTCTTCTCATTAACCTCAATCAGAGAGCCCCATATTGGACTAAAGGGTCTTATTTTAACTTCTTTTCTACAAAAGAATAAGAGGTCAAAAAGCAAAGGGATGCGAAACCAATATCGAAGCGATCGTAGTAATACATACTGCTTATTTTTTTCACCTGGCTGTTTAGTCACAGAGTTAGCCTCTGAAGCTTCTTGGGAGGTCGATAACTTTGTCCCTTAGCTTCTTTGACTCGGCTTTTTCAAAGTTGGCGAATCACCAAGGTCTTTTAAATCGCTCTTAAACACTGTAAAGATAAAAGAGCGGACATGAAAACAAGTGGTCATAAGCATTTCTATGACCAATGGGTAGTCGTAAGTTATTCTACGACCACCCCTAGTCGTAAGTTTTTCTACGACTAGTATAAATTAAATAGCTTTTCTCGACAAGCGGTTACGAGTGTCACTCACCACCTCTGCTTGTTCGCGAGTGTTGCCTTTCTTGTCGAAGCTTGACAAGTTGCCGATTGTACTATAAATCGTAGCGACTTGCTCAGCGGCTCTCTGAAAAGAGAGAAATGATAAGATAAAGATATAAAACCCTAAGTGAGTATCGATAAATACTTACGTTCATGTTTGACCAAGCAAACATGGAGACTATTCGTGATGGATCCTTGGCTCATCCATCTCCTCGACTCGCTTCCACCATACCCCTTCAAGTTGTTCATTGTCAAATCGTCTCCGCAATTGACAATGCTCTTTGAGTGGGAACTCGATCGTGGAGGCGGTAGGCGGAAGATCCTACGATGGAGTCGGGGCCAAAGAAGTCGAGCAAAGTTGAAATACTCCTCTTCCTCGACTGCGTGGCGTGAACTCCACCGGAGGCGGAGGAACATCCTCAACGACCTCCTTGCCGGCGCGGCGGCCGCCGCGCTCGCGCGATCGTCTCGGTGCCTCCTCGAGGCTTGTGTGGCCTCCATCACGGTCTCTACGACGGCTCCGGATGTCGTGGCGACTTCAACATCATTGGCCTTCGTGGCGACTTGAAAGCGCAACCTCTTCTGCGGCGGGGATAGTAGCTAGATCTTCACTCTTTGTCGTTGTCGCACCCTTCGGTTGAAGGGGTCATGAGATCCTCTATGAGAGTTCCCACAAATTTGAAGACGCGGTGAGAATCGCAAAGCGCAACAATAAGTCAACAAATAAAGCGATGAAGTAGTCATTACACTTATGTGTTTTATTTTACATACCTCGTGTACTGGACCTAACTTGAAATTTGGGAGCAACCTTCCCAACGGAAGATTTCTTGACTTCTTCTCAACCACCATTGGTTGAGATGCACTTAGGGCAACAAGAGTCATCTCCTCTCGACTTCCGGGTGGGCGAGATCGGTCTCGACCACCACGAGAATCTTGCTTCCACGGCAGATTCCACCGGAGCGGCGGTTCCTTCACAAAGACATGAACTCCTTTCGGTTCTCCTTTTCTAGCCGTCTTACAAAGCGCGAAGCGGCTGCGAAGGACTTGTCATCGTAGTAGAAAGGTACCTTAACTTTGGGGACCTTGCGCTTAGGGCAAAGCCTCTTCTTACGCTCTCTTTCTTGCGCGCTAGATCTGCGACAAACTTAGCAAAGGAGCGGGAGGAGGCGAACTCGAACCCCCTTGTCGTGACTTTTACGGTCGGCTTCTTAGATGGAGGACTTGACTCGTCTGCGTAGTCGCCTACAACCACCACTCGACTTCCTCGTCGTCTCGGCGGTTCTCCATGCCAACTTTACGTTAAAGAAGGAGAAAAGTGTGCGTATGATCACTCAAAATTATAAGTATTTCTACGACATTATCTAATCGTAAGTCATTCTACGATTACGTTAAGTCGTAAGTTTTTCTCGACATTGTCTAATCGTAAGTTATTCTCACGATTACATCCGGTCGTAAGTTTTTCTCGATCGATGCCCGATCGTAAGTTTTTCTGCGACAAATCGCTAGTCGTATACTATTCTACGACAATAAAACACCTAAAGCGAGTCGTTTGATTACCTTTAGGCGCCTTTCTTTCTCCTCCGTGGTCAAAACCGCGAGGATTTGAGGGCGCCATATTCGCCGGATGCTTCGCGGATGAGCGGGACACGTCGTCAACCTCGCTGCGAAAGATGCGGGAATATGGACAATCGATTAAGCAGACTAAATCGGGGTTAACCAAGGACAAAACCAAAAGAGTAAGTCTTTCTACCACCGTCCTTGTAGTCCCTGGTTGGGTCGTCCTTTCTGAGTACCTCCACATGGGAGGACCCTTGTCTTCAAAGGACTAATCCGGTGGCGTGATGAAGTCCTTCTGCGTGCCAACCGGTGAGCCCTCCGACTTCAAGTCTTTGATAGCTTGAATATAGGGGCTATCCGGTCGAGATTCTTAGTCGAGTCCGGGAAGAAGATCGCTCGGCGGCTTTGTCCAACGAGCGAGGCTATCTTCCTAGGTAACCTCCCGGTAGAACCACCTCTTCTTCCAACCCGGCCAGACGACCGGGTAAACATCTGAATATACTCCTTGACTTGTTGTCATGGAGCTTGGACCACGACTACGATCCGGCTTGACGAGCCATTCCATAATAATCTTGGAGCGGCTCGAGGTCCGCCGAATCCTAGGTAGGCCTCACACAAGTACACGAATACACTTAACATCGTGATGGAATTAGGACCAAGGTTCACTAATTCCACCCGAAGTCTTTCGAGCGAGCGTGAGGAAAGGGTGAGCAGCAATCGAAGGTCACACTCACGATAAGCTGGAAGGCGGAAATTTGGCCTACCTCTCCCGAGGCCAATGCGCCATTCGCGCAATCCAAGTCACGAGAAGACCCTCGGGGATCTTCTCGCGGCGATCGCGATCATTTTGCATCGTCCATCTCCGACTCGGCCCATTCGAGACAATCTCGGCCATTTTTCTCTCAAGAACGAGAGAGATTTAAGGTTGGAAAGCTTCAAAAAATGTACGAGTCACCGTGTGGAAGAAACAAGAAAGCAATAGATGTTGGGTAAAAGGTAAGAACCCTAAGTTCTTCCCCGCGCTCGCTTTTATAACCGCCGATTGAGATGAAACGTCGCGAAATCCCAACGATCGCCACCGCCGAATCGTTTCAACTGACGGGCTTTTTACCGCCTATGGAAAGTCCCAAGACACCTTTTCACACCTCAAGTGAAATTACCATCTTGACCCGGATCAAGTGAAAGACCAACCGGAAAACCTTATTTCCGGTTTTAAGGCTCTGACGGCTTGAAGTCGTAAGACATCTGTAGTCGTGACAATCTTAAACCAATTACCTCGATCAAGCATATTCACGGTGAGAGAAACAAGGGTTGAAGAGTTTTTCCTTCAACGTTTTCCTAACGACCCTTAGTGGTCAAAGGATCGTCTCGACCCTTCACTCAAGTAAGTTATTTTCACTTGAAGTTGGGGGGCTAGATGATGAGGATCTAAATAATCCTCATTTATTTACTCCATAATCAAGAAATATGACGTCATAAGACATACCCCTTAAAATATCAAAAGGGAAGAACTAGTCAGGAAGTCGTAGGCTACCCTCGACTACCCACGGTAAATAGCTCTTCTACGACCACGGTATAATCCTCGACTACCCCACGGTCGTAAGCTCTTCTATGACCATGGTGTAATCGTTACGACTACTACCTAGGTCGTAAGCTCTTCTACGACTATGGTATGATCGTTACAAGTATGTCTGGTCGTAAGTTTTTCTACGATCGGGGCCTGCTACAGGTTCCTCACGACTTACTGGACCCACCCGTTTGACGGCCCATTAAACAGTGAGAATCTAAGTAGTCAAAATACGCAGTTATCTCTGACATAACTGTAGATAATTCCCACTATCTCTGACTGGTAACTGATTGACAGCATGAAGAGGTTACTACTCCGGTAATTACTCTCATTATTACATAATAATGAGCGACTAATTAGCCTGGAAGGACAACATCCACTATTGCTTAGTATAAATAGGTATCTGTTAGAGATAGAGAGGAGGGCTTTTGGGGGAAAGAAGAAACAGAGCCTTCTTTGGAGAACAGTTAGGAAAATACTTATTCGATTATAATCCAAAGAGCAAATACAAGATACACAGGAGTAGGGTTGTTATTCTCACCGGAGAAGACCCGAACCTGTATAAAAATCCCCGTGTCTTCTTCGTCTGTGTGATCAATTGTGGAGACCCCCCGAATCAAACAATCTTTACGTAAGATCGGTTCTAAAACACCGACAAGGTACTTATCACATACGGTTTTTGTATGAAACCGTCTGTAATTCACAGCGCGGGAATTTGAAAATTTTGAACGCGTGCGCGGGAGGCAAAATATGTCCTTATATATTATGGTCGACCTCCTCTGGGCGCTTCGATCTCGCATTCCCGCATGATCCGGTCCTCCTTGCTCGCATCCTCCTCAGAGCTCCGGTGGTAGCTACTCCTCGGTCCTCCCAGCTCCACGCCCCGCTACACCTCTAGGCTCGGTCCTCCCTTGCTCCGTAGTCCCCAACTTTGATGTGGTCTTCCCCCCAACACCGAGAGTCGACGCCGACACCAACGCCGACCTCCTCTAGTCCTCCTCTGGCCGAGCCGACGCCGAGCTCCTCCATCCTCCTCCGACGTCGATGTCTACGGTATATGAGGTTGTTGGTACTTTTGTATATGAGGTTCTATTAGATTCAGATCCGATTTGTATGTATGAGCTTGTGGTACTTGTGTTAGATTCATATCCAGTTTACGTTAGATTCTCCTCCAAATTCTACTTCATTGGTACTTGTATATGATCGAGTGTATGCGTATCCATGAATCCATGGCTTGAGAAATTTATTGGGAGACTTAGGAGTTGGGAATCCATGTATGTGTATCAATGAATCCATGTTTGGAAGGTTTCGGAAATGACAGTGTATGTGTATGAGTGTATCCATGAAATGACAATATATTTTTTTGCAATAAAAAAACTATCATAAACGGTTGAACAAGAGCGTCAGTGGCAACTATCACGAGCGGCTCTTGTTCAAACAAATGCGTGATAACTTTTATTACAGACGGCTCAAAAACTTTCTGTGATAACCGCCTGTTATCACAGATGTACTTTACGCACGATTCGGCAAATGCGTGATGACGGTCCGGCACCGTGCGTGATGAGGCTTTCGTAGTAGTGCACGTCGCCCTTCCGCGTAGCTCGTTCGTCCGCGCCCTCCTCTCCTCCCCTGTACTCTATAGTGTGGTGAGCACATAGGCATGCCTATGGGCAACGGGTACCCGCGGGCGACGGGCATAAGCGAGGTTCTTTGTCCGTCGCCTTTGCGGGCATGCCCGTGGGAGAGTTTTGGGCTGACGAGCATGGATATGAGCAAGCACTATCCGTGCCCGCCACGCCCGATTGCCATCTCTATTCACATCTAAACTGAACGCATTCGCATCCGTCGTTGTTATTAAGAAGGCAATGCACAATGCATTCCCAATTGGCACCATCACCGCCGCTATTATCTGTCACCTTGCTAGTCACCCTCCTCTTTAAAGCACCGGACATGCTCGTGCATGGGAATCACCCTAGAGCGCCGGTCGCGGGGCGTCTATCTGACTATCTATATTTGCTTTTGGAGAAACTAATAGCAAGCCGAGGGAAACAAGTTGTGACTAAATATGCTTTACATCTACGTGTGCTTGTACCGTCCTAAAACTCATGCTGTATGATCAGATTTTACCAACAAAACCTACAAACTTGTACCGTCCTATTCTTATCGTCGACTTGCCAATTGCCATCCTACAACTTGACTACGAACATGCTACAGGATCAAAATTTACCAACAGATACAGCAATGAAGATGTGCAGAAGGCGATCGATGCTCGAATAAACTTGAGCTTATGATAAGTAAGTTTTGTCTTGTCTAGCTGTGGCCCGCACCGGTGCTAGCTCATTGTCTCGACTCTCGAGGCACGTGACGTCTGGAGATAGTAGCTTGGTAACTTAGCAACACGTGACCGTAAGATTACTCCTCCTATGCCCCCCTGCTCTGTGGGGTCGTGATCTAACGGCGTTCGCGGCGCGGCGGCAGCCATCGATCACGTGGAACGGTGGAAGCGCCCCACCAGACGGCGGCCCTGACTCGGGCGCGTTAACTCCCGGTCCCGCTACCCATCTCGACCGTCTATCCGCCTCAATTTCCGCTCCCCACAATCCGCTCCGTCCACGTGTATGAAAAAACCTCGTGTGCACTTCCCGGTGCCGCCCACCACGCCTCCCGCCGGTTACTTGGACACGTCCGCCGAACATTAACAGTGCCGCGCGCACCACCGACGCGAGGGCCGAAAATAACTTCCACGCCCCCTACGAATAGCTCCTCCGCCTCCCCTGCTTCCGAGGCCCCCGTCCCGGCCGAGATCCACCCGCCGGTGCGACGAAACCGCCGGTCTCCGGCGTGCTCTGCTGGCCGTGGGAAAGATCTTGGGCGCGGTGTGAACAGAGGCGGCGTCTTTTGGTTGGTGCCTTGCCGTGGTTTCCTCGCCAAGATATATTCGGCCGTTTAAGGAAGGTGATAAGGCGACAAGCCCGAGAATTGGGCAATAACTGCAGGATTGGCGCCGGGGGCGCTTCATTCATCGCCATTTCTTGCCGATTCGGGGCCCTCATTGGACGCGGGGGCAGCGTTTATATAGAGCGCCCAAGCAAGGTGGCGGCTTCGGCTGCGTTGAGTGGAGACGAGGCGATTCCTTGGAGTTCTTGGTGGATTTTGACGTGCGTGGGCTCGGATGCTTCTTGGATAGGCTCGTCCTGCACTTGTTCGACGGGGTGCAAGGCGGCGATGGGGCTTAAGGTGGCCGGGGGCGGCGGGGCGAGCAAGCTCAGGTGCCCGTCGGTGGCCGCGCTGGCGAGGTCGCGCATGAAGCTGTGGTTGCTGCGCGCCACGACGACGGTGCTGCTGTGGACGTGCGTCCTGCAGCTCACGGCCGTCGGGGACACGTGGGGCCCGCGCGTCCTTAAGGGGTGGCCGTCGTGCCGGACGCCGCCGGAGGCTGCCTCCGCTGTCGCCACCACGCGGCTCGCAATGCCGAAGCCCGTCGTGCGGAAGGCCGCGTTGCCTCCGAAGAGTGAGTACTACTGCTCTGCTTCACATGGTCATTCTTGGACATTGGCATGGATTTGTAGAATCGCCCAATGCCGGTGGTGATGTTTCTGCCAATGCATTGCGCCGATTATTTGGTTGAATAATCCGAGTAGTCGTGCTGTTCTTGGGATTGCGATTTGCTGATGAGCTATCCAAAGATCATACCTTTTTGGTGCGCTTGGGACTGTTCACGAGTGGCAACTCTTCATGGTTTTCAATGGAAGCATTTTTTAACAAAATTTTCAGCTGCAAATTGAAACCCTGTAGGTAATTGGTTAATCATTTCCCATGGAGGAAAAGGAACATGTACCAACATTTGGTGGCTCTCAAACACAATATTTATAGGTTAGCCTTTACCTTTTTGGTACAAAAAAATTGTAGTGCATTTAGGATCTCACATGGGTGGCCACAACCTTAATTTGCTCAATTAAGAGCTTGGTTTAGCTTCTTTTTCTTCTTTTTTTGCAGAAAATACTATGTAGCTCCGATAATGGGATAATGTGATGATTCTCTGTGCTGTGGGAGACTGTTTCACATGATATGCTTTATTTCAGTTCGATATCAATTGATATGGTTAATTCTACATTTACTTCGAACTCAAGGAGCGTAAATGTTATATATGCTTGTTTATTGAATTTTCTTGGATAGCTTTTCAAATTCTCACATAATTGTTAATAGTCATCGAATGTTTAGTATGATTGGTAAGGTCTGTTTATTATCTTTCCATTTGCCAGTTTGCTACTCATGAAGTTCAACTCCTTCAAAATCTATGATCCTTAACAAGTAATTGTGTTTGTATGCTCTAGGTGCTCTTGATTTGCCTAATATTTTGTTGTTTCCATTTACTGTTAGGAATTTATAGGAACAATGGTTATTTGATGGTTTCATGCAATGGTGGGCTCAACCAAATGCGAGCAGCTGTAAGCAACTTGAAAAACCCTACATTTAGGCATTTACTAATTTTCCGTCAGATAATCCTTTGTAACATCTAACACTGCACATTTGTGTTCTTTTCCCTGTTCAATCAGATTTGTGATATGGTTGTCATTGCAAGATATTTGAATGTGACCTTATTAGTGCCCGAGTTGGATAAGACATCCTTTTGGAATGACCCAAGGTGCACTTGCTGTTCTTGATACCATTTTTCTTTTCCCTGTATCTTTTTGGCAATTTTTTTTTAAATCTTTTCCTGGCATAATTAGTGTTTGTATGCTTATCTATGTGACAATATACTTATTGAAACATCCTTTTCTTTTGGTTGTGCCTTGTAGTGAGTTTCAGGATATATTTGATGTTGAACATTTTATAACTTCTCTAAGAAACGAGGTTCGCATACTGAGAGAATTGCCACCGAGGGTAAAGCGAAGAGTGGAACTAGGAATGTTTCACTCAATGCCACCCGTTAGCTGGTCAGATATCTCTTATTACCAGAACCAGGTCAGATGTATATATTTTCATGCGTCGTTACTCCTCAGAATGTTACCATTTGGTGAAAAGGCTGACTGTTATTCATTCTATACAGATTCTTCCTTTGGTTCGGAAGTACAAGGTTCTCAATCTGAATAGAACTGATGCTAGGCTAGCAAATAACGGTCTACCTTTGGAGATCCAGAAGTTGCGTTGCCGAGTGAATTATGCTTCACTGAAATTCACCTTTCAAATTAAAGAATTGGGCAGGCGAGTAATTAGAATGCTCCGCCAGAATGGCCCCTTCTTGGTTCTTCATTTACGATATGAAATGGATATGCTGGCTTTCTCTGGCTGTACTGAAGGTTGCACTCGTGAAGAGGCAGAAGAGCTCACAAGAATGAGGTAAAATTTGTTGGTTCTCTTACCATTCATTCCAGTCACTTAATTCATGCAGATTATTTTGACCCTTTTTTAAGAAGATTATTTTGAGTTTGAGTGAGGTCTTATAAAAGTACATTGTGTTTCGTCGCATATTAACAACAGTTGAGTTACTCAATGGCCTCAGGTATGCTTACCCATGGTGGAAAGAGAAAGTAATTAACTCTTACGCAAAAAGAAAAGATGGACTTTGCCCTTTGACGCCAGAGGAGATTGCTCTTGTCCTCAGAGCATTGGACATTGACAGAAGTATGCAAATATATATTGCAGCTGGAGAAATATATGGTGGAAAACGCAGAATGGTTTCTCTTACTTCAGCGTATCCCAACGTGGTATGGACCGAATGGTGCATATGCATCTATGATGACATCACTGCTGCATTATACTATCATTACTCTGCATCTCTCTTTTTCCCTTTTTTGCTGATGTGTTGACAATGATGCATAGGTGAGAAAAGAGACGCTTCTGGAACCATCTGATCTCATGTTCTTTCAGAACCATTCATCACAGATGGCAGCGCTGGATTACTTGGTATCACTGGAAAGTGATATATTTGTTCCAACATATGATGGTAATATGGCTAAAGTTGTTGAGGGACATCGCAGGTATATATTCCACTTGGTCATACACTCGTACTTCTATTTTGTCAATACATTATTAGACCTGAACATTTTCATACCTATATTACCATACTGCATGACCTGCATGCTAGATTTGAGCATTGTCGATCCTTTTTAACCTGAATTTTCGCAACCTATGTTTCGTGGAGAAATTTATGCGCTTTGTTGTTAAAAGATCTCTTCTTTTGGGATATAGCCGATTGCTGACTTGTGGATATACAGTAACATATTTTGTGTCACTTGCTGATACAGGTTCACGGGTTTCAAGAAAACAATCCTATTGGATCGAAAACTAATTGTTGAGCTAGTCGATCAATACAGCAGTGGTTCTTTGCGGTGGGATGAGTTCTCTTCATTAATCAAGACTGTCCACGCAAACCGTATGGGAGCAGCTACAAGAAGAACAGTGATTCCTGACAAACCCAAGGAAGAGGACTACTTCTATGCTAACCCTCAAGAGTGCTTGTGAGATCCCAATATGTTGCGGACATCCTGATATTTTCTTGTCAGAACTCAGTGCTTGCTCATGCCATTCTTTGCGGAACATGACATGGCCGAACTAGGATGATTCATTGTTTCTTCCGAGCTGAGTCAAATGGCAAGGCATCGCCAGGAGCTCAGCTTGGGCTACAGAGAAGGCCTGTGGATGGAAGCAGAAAGGGCGGAGCTGTTGGCTTGAATGTACTTGTTACATAGACGTTATAGAATGGAGAGGTAGGTTCGTTAATTACGCCAATAAAGAGCTGATATTCTTGTATAGATGGTGAGAGCGAGAGGCTACATTCATTCCCATAGGAACGTTATTTATCTCGAAGGAAATCAGGATAAAAGAACAGAGTCCAGCTTTACCTGTTTCGCCCAGAATTGCATGACATAACATTGTTCCAGCAGTCAGAACAGATGCTGATGGTATAGTGTGTCCTGAAAGTGGAGTAGAATGCACGCTGACGGATCTTTTTTAACGACTCGTGCATCGAGTTACTACATGTATTTGCGCTTATCCACTTGTCAACGTGCGAGTCCGTGCGTCTTGTTTTCAGTGATGATTAAGATAGGTTTTTTTTTGCGAGAATTAAGATAGGATTAACATTGATGCAAGAGCAATCCTAGTACAAAATACTGTACTATTACTACGCCATTATGCTAGTAGTACAGTATTATAGAGACTGTCAGTAGCGGCATACTACCACTGCCACTTGTACTATTTACATGATAACATCGCTGATGAGATCCAGTTTTGGGATGATAAATTCCCATTTTCCTATGCTCCAATATCGATGGGACGCAACTAATTTTTCTTCTCCAATTTCGATGGGACGCAACTAATTTCTCTTCGGACCCAAAAAAAGGCGTGAATCACCCTCGTAATCGGACCAGTGTGCGTTGATCTCGCTGAGGGAGTACGGTTGATCTCGCTGAGGGAGTGCGATTGGCGGCGAGTCATCCGTAGCCGTTGAGGTGGCGGCGAGCCTTCTGCGGATCTCTGAAGCTGCGCTCCCCCCTTGGCCGAAGTTCACAGCTCCTCGCTGGTGGACCTGTTAGTGTGTAGACCAACCTTGCACCTGCTTCTATTCTTCTCTCTCAAGCTTGTGTTAGGGCGATCCTCTACACTGTCCAGTTTTAACCAGTTCGAAGCTCCAGTACGTTGGATGGGAGGTATTGTCATTCCCTTAGCTATGATGTGTGTGTTCGACAGAGCTGGTTGGTGTTAAGATGTGATTAGAATTGCTAGTTGGTATCCCTAGCTCTGATGATGCTGATATGGTTTTGCAAAACGTGCCCAGTTGCGGATTCTCTCCTATCGGGATGTATCTTTTTATTTCATCTTATTTCTCTTGCTTTATCAATTAAAAGGGCAGCTCTAGTGCCTCTTCGTTCAAAAAGAAAAAAGAAACCACGGTTACAAGTAGAGATGCGTGCCTTTCTTTCTTTTTTCCGAGGGTGAGAAGCACGCATCTGGCACGGGGAGTCGAGGACGTCCAGGCGTGCAAACGCAGCCGCACCACTACGCCACTACGCAACCTCTCCGGCTCCCCATGGCCTCCGCCGCAATGCCTAGTATGTGACATCTCAGAGCTACTTGAATGCCGATCCCTAGATGCATTGTGCTGCCTTCGAGTAATCGCTAACGTGTGAGCTCGTGCATGCGCCTTGTTTTCAGTGAGCGTTAAGATGGAGTAAGGAAAAATCGACGAATAGAGGGCTATACTTCCCGTCTATAGTCAAAATTGCCCAAAAAAACACACACACACACTTCGAACCACCGAACCCGGGTGGTGAGAACGAACACACTTTAATTCTAAATATCAACTGGAGGTATATATCGAAAAATTCTAGTGATGCAAGACTCATAGCTAACAGCAGCAGGCAAATCATATCTGTACTTCAAATATACGCAAGAACAGAATTAAAACAAAGTTGAATGGTCGCACGAACAACTTACGGTAGGACTCGATGAGGAACAGGAAGCAGCGCAGAGACAATCACAGCAGACGTGGTCAACATTGAGGAAGAAGTGAGTGGCCGTGCGGATGTGTTGCCCAGAAACCTTATTGCCGCCCGGTGCTGGTACTCTATGCGGCAATGGTTCGGAGATGGTCATTCTCCCTCATTCCTAGTGCACACTGAGAAAGAAGGCCGGTAAGATTCGGCGACTCAACACACTAGCATTGCTTTCCAAAGAGAAGAAGAAGAATGGGGATGGATTCAATATCTTATTCTGGACGTCTTCAGGTCCTTATAAGGACACGATAATTACTCCCACTGTAATTGACGCAATCAACACATTAAACCGAATTAAAACAAACATTTGAAATCGCAATCAAGCAAAATTAAGATAAAGATAATGACATGATTCAGCGAAAAAATGGATTTAATATGCTAGGAGATGCACGATTTTCAACACGAAAATACGCGCGCATGCATACATGCATGCATGGGCTTAGCCAAAGTTCTCCTCATGCCATCCCCATACTAGGTGTCACATATTCCATGAGGTGGTAAGGACTCTATTTTTTTTATATTGCTCTCCAACCACTTGGCCAAACAATGTGAGACTAAACAATACTATGATTTGGAATTTAGGAATGAATGTGCCTAGCACTCATAGATCCAATTCTAACACGAACGCCTCGCTCTCATCATCAGGCCACTGGAGCATCTTTCCCTACAACTATTTTGTGGCACTTTCAAACAACTGTGCACTAGTGGTGGTCAAAGTACCACCAAAATAGTTGCAAGAGGAAATCAAACTTAGATGTACTTCCAAGTGGGGTTTGAAAATTTGCCTAAACTATCTATAGATCTTTTTAAAAGGTAAATTAAAATTAGCTATGCTTTTATTCTGGGAGGCAAACTAGTTATATTTCTTTTACGTCTTTAGCTATACTTCCCACCATGGTCCAGATTTGGGCCAGGGCAAAAAGTGTATCCGCCCAAGGCCCAACACAAATGAGGGCTCAATCCGTATGTATCTAAAGGTATGTACATAGATAGTGAATTAGTGATATACCTAGACTATTTACTAGTACTGGATAGTATTTGTTTGAGCAGCGTTACCACCAATGAGCAATTGAGAAAGGGGACCTTCATTGCTTTATCTAGCCTCGAGCCGTCAAGACAACAACACTTGCGTTGCTTCGTTCCCTCCCAATGCACGGCACAACCATCAATCAAGCAGGCAAGAAATTAGGGTTGTTTATTTTCCTACCATACAGAACTAGTCAAACTGTTGACCGATATTTAGTATTCAATACAGTAGAAAATTATGTTGGTTTTGGTATTCAGTTTGGTATTTACCATGTGACAAAACGGAAAAAAACAAAAACTTAAAAGGTCCTCCTTGCATAGCCAATCAAGTGGTGGAGATATTTCTGGCCCATTTCTCGGCCAATGTGCATTGCTCATCAAATTTTGAAAGGCAATACATATTTGCTTGTTACATGGTGTCGGTTGGCATTGTTCAATAATCAGTACTAGTGTACAACCGAGTTGCCCACTAGGTAATTGCCTAGCTTACCTTGGCCCTAGCATAATGAAACTTATAGTACTGAGTACATACATATTACTAAACCTCCGCTAAAAGGTCATATGATTGTTCTTCATTACAAAAGTTTATGTATTCAATTACTCCATTAGTTTTTAGCTTCTTATCACTTGAAAGTTGATGTATTGTATTTACCAAATATATTTTATAAAAACACCCAACAAGAAACTATGGTTGTGATTTATTCGATCTACACCCACTTTCAACAATTTTCGTATTGATGGCCACTTGAGGATGCTTGTGGTGTTTGTTCTACCAATATCATTAACTGTGAAAATATCTACTTCCTCTGATGCAAATAATATATATATATATATATATATATATATATATATATATATATATATATAATCTATTCTATACTCCTATATAGTGTAGTTACTCCTATTACTCCTATCCAGTATCTCACAACGTAGGGAGTATCTTGCGCAACCGAGAGTATGTATGTGTAGTATACGAGTATATAAGGCCACATAAATGGTATTCACATCTTTTCAGGGGTGGTATGTACAATTTTTTAGATATACTCTTTTTTATGTGATATACTCTTTTTATGTGCGAATATGAAGGTATTTACAAAATATGCTAAAAACTATAGACTTTCTTGCAATTTTTTCGTGTGATTCGCATTAGAGTATCTTATAATTAGTATATGAGTATACCAAAAACTATAAAGGAGTATGTCAAGTTCTTTTAGGTGGTATATCAAAAGTGGGAGTAACTACACCCGGGAGTAGAAAGCATTTTCCTATATATATATATATATATATATATATATATATATATATATATATATGGCACATTCGTTTGTATTTCATGCACTTAAGTCAAATTTTTTCTACGATTCACTATTCACTCTACAAATGGAGTGGAGGAAGTGGAAAAAATACGTAGGAGTAATAAAATTAATAATTTTTCTCATTTATTTTTATGTTTTGCAACACTACAAATTTTTTACATGTAGCAACTTTTAATTAATGTTATAGTATATTACTAAAAACACAAACTTTGCATGTGGTGATGAGTGTTTCGTTATACTAACTTTTTTAGTAGACTAGCTAAGTACTTGTGCGTTGCTACGAAGTAAAGAAAATAATACTATGGCATGTTGAGCCATGGTCCATAACCCCAGCTCTGCTGTCATGCTCAACTGAGTTCCACCATGTATTACATCATGCCTCTATTGTCATCATCGGCTTTAGCCTATCCTTCTCCTCCCTTGGACCAAAAAGGGCCGCTGTTGATAAAGGATGAGTTGCCCTTGTTGGACGGGAAGCTTGGTTTAGTTGTGGCAAGGCACTCGAAGAGACGTTTGTTTGTTTTTTTTTTAACTTGAGGGAGAGTTTGTTAGCAAGAACGAGGCATAGAAAATTGGGAATAATATGAGTTTGCTGAGTTTGTTAAGATTTTTGTTTGCACTTGATTTATTTTAGGATTTTCTTTTAGCAACTTTTTCCAGGAGAGAGTTACGGGGGCGTGGGGGTGAAGGTAGAAGAGAGAAAGAACACTTCACTAGTAGATTCTTTTAAGTAAGATTTAAAACTTGAGGAGGAGTTTGTTAGCAAGAAAGAGACGTAGGAGATTGGGGGATAATATGAGTTTGTTGGGTTTGTGAAGTTTTTATTTCATAAGTTTGTTTGGACCGATTTTTTTTAGGATTTTCTTTTTAGCGACTTTTTAGAGGAGGGAGTTATGTGGGCGTGAGGTGAAAGTAGAATAGAGAGAGAATGCTTACCTAATGGGCTCTTTTAAGTACTAAATATGTAAAACCTAATAGGTTCTTTTTAAGTACTAGAGATTTAAAACCTAAGGAGAAATTTGTTAGCAAGAAAGAGGCGTAGCAAATTGGAGGATAATATGAGTTTGTTGTGTTTATTAAATTTTGTTTCAGAAGTTTGTTTGCACTGTATTTTTTTAAGGATTTTCTTTTTCGTGACTTTTTAGAGGAGTGGGTTAGGGGTATGGGGTGAAGGTAGAAGAGAGAACGAAAGATTCTCCAATAGGTTCGTTTTAAGTAGTAAATATTTAAAACATAAGGAGGAGTTTGTTAGCAAGAAAGATGTGTAGGAAATTGAGGATAATATAAGTTTGTTGGGTTTGTTAATGTTTTTGTTTCAGAGGTTTGTTTGCACCGGATTTTTTTAGGATTTTTGTTTTAGCAACTTTTTAGAGGAGGGAGTTAGGTGGCATGGGGCGAAGGTAGAAGAGAAAGAACACTTCTCCAATAGGTTCTTTTTAAGTAGTAAATATTTAAAACATAAGGATGAGTTTGATAGCAAGAAAGATGTGTAGGAAATTTGGGATAATATAAGTTTGTTGGGTTTGTTGAGATTTTTGTTTCAAAAGTTTGTTTGCACTGGATTTTTTTAGGATTTTCTTTTAGCGACTTTTTAGAGGAGGGAGTTAAGGGTGCGTGGGGGTGAAGGTAGAAGAGAGAGCACGCTTCACCAATAGATTCTTTTTAAGTGGTTAAGATTTAAAACATGAGGAGTTTGTTCGAAAGTGGCGCATGAAATTGGGGATAATATGAGTTTGTTGGTTTTGTTAAGATTGTTGTTTCAGAAGTTTCTTTACATCGATTTTTTTCTTCTTTTTAGCAACTTTTTAGAGGTGGGAGTTACGGGAGCGTGGAGGTGAAAGTAGAAGAGAGTAAGAACACTTATCCAATAGGTTCTTTTTAAGTACTAAAGATTTAAAACATAAGGAGAAACTTGTTAGCAAGAAATAGACATAGGAAATTGGGGATAATATGAGTTTGTTGGGTTTGTTAAGATTTTTGTTTCAGATGTTTGTTTGCACCATATTTTTTAGGATTTTCTTTTTAGTGACTTTTCAAAGGAGGGAGTGACGAGGGCGTGGGGTGTAGGTAGAAGAGAGAAAGAACGTTTCACCAATAGGTTTTTTTTTAAGCAGTAAAGATTTAAAACATGAGGAGGAGTTTGTTAGCAAGAAAGAGGCACATGAAATTGGGGGATAATATGAGTTTGTTGGGTTTGTTAAGATTTTTGTTTTAGAAGTTTGTTTGCATCGGATTTTTTTAGGATTTTCTTTTTAGCAATTTTTTAGATGAGGAAATTACAGGGGTGTGGGGTGAAGGTAGAAGACAAAGAATGCTTCACCAATATATCCTTTTTAAGTAGTAAAGATTTAAAACCCGAGAAGGAGTTTGTTAGCAAGAAAGAGGTGTAGGAAATTGGGGGATAATACGAGTTTGTCAATATTTTTGTTTCCGGTTTGTTTGCCCCGAATTTGTTTTCAGAGTTTGTTTTTGCGAATTTTTAGAGAAGGGAGTCACGGGGACGTTGGGTGAAGGTAGAAGAGAAAAAGAACACTCCGTCGATAGATTCTTTTTAAATAGTAAAGATTAATAAAAACTCGTACATCAAAGCCCAAACGGAGAAAACCCATCCACACCATGCAGGTCAACCAACTATCCTACATGAGTGGCTTTCATAAAAGATATTTACGGGTGCACGATACAAGCCAACGCTAAGCTACCGTTATTACCCTTCCAAGACGTGATCATACCACAAATCTGCGCTACTCTTTGTGAAAGGATGAAAACGCGCACAATAGAGAGGCCCGGCCTCTATACTGGCCCATTTAACAGCACAGCACTACAAGCCCGGCCCATGTGAAAGCTCGTAAGCCCCGCCCGGTCGCCCGTGCCCCGTCCTCGCCACCACGGCACGGCACCACCAGGCACCAACCAATCTCCTCGTCTCCCACTCGGCCACATCCCCCCAAACTCCACAAAAATCCCCACTCCCACCGCGCGCCGCTCGGAGGCAGCAGCCGCAGCCGCCTCACCCGCGTCGCGCGGCGCCACTCCACGGCACAACCAGGCCAAACCCCTCGGCTGCACCCCCAAACTCCACAAAAATCTCAGCTCCCACCCGTGCGCCGAGGCAGCCGAAACCGCACCCGCCGCGCCACTCCCCATGGCCTCCGCCGTTTCGCTCCTCCTCTCGTCCCCGCGCCCCCACCTCCGCGCGGCCCCAGGCCTCCTCAACACCCCGGCCTCCCACGCCCGCCTCCTCACCGAAACCGCGCGCCCGCGCCTCCGCCTCCATCTCCGCCCCCCGCCGCGCGCCTCCAACCCGAACAACAACGACGACGACAGCGGCGCGGTGGAGGCTCCCGACCGCGTGGTGGCCGCGGTCGCGTACCTCTACCCGTTCCTCGACGGCGCGCACCACGGCCGCTTCCTCCTCGCGCAGTTCCCGGTCTTCAGCGCCCTGCTCCGCCCGCTCGCGCCGGCCGCGCGCCTCTTCCACTCCTCGCCGCTCACGCCCTTCCTCCTCTTCCTCACCCTCTACTTCGCCGTCGTGCGCAACCAGCAGGCCTTCTCCCGCTTCGTCCGCTTCAACGCCATGCAGGCCGTTGCGCTCGACGTGCTGCTCATCTTCCCCGACCTCCTCGCGCAGTCATTCGCGCCATCCGGCGGTGGGATTGGGTTCGAGCTCTTCCAGAGCATGGAGAACACAGTCTTCCTCTTCCTGCTCGTCTGCCTGGTCTACGGAGGGGGCGCGTGCCTGCTCGGGAAGACGCCACGGCTGCCCATCGTCGCAGATGCAGCCGAGCGCCAGGTGATGTGAGCTTGCTCGAATTTTGCTGATGGAAAGGGAAAATGAATCTGATATATGCAAACATCCCGATGGTTCATTGATGTTTGTGAATCACAATTCACAAGTTTAGTGTAGTAGTACAGTGGTTGTTTACTGTTTTAGTCATCAATTTAATTGATGGAATTATGGAAGGTTCATACAATGACATTACAATCTAGTGTATGACCAAATGAATTGAATCGAGAACTTCAGAGAGAGCATACACACTCGCATTCTAGAATCTGAATTGCATTTACAAATTACGGATGAGCAATTTGGGGAGGTTTCTCGCTGTCTCCCCCAAAGCAACTTCCTTGGTATATGAATGGAAGCTTAGGTTAGTAAATTGCGATTGCAATATAAATAAAAGAATTGCATCAGTTTTGGTGTGCTGCTGCGAAGTCCTTGTCTGAACTTGGCGATGTTTGAATTTTTCTAGTATGGAATAGAGATCTAGCTTTTATTGCACCGGAGCCTCTTGGTTCTGTGGATAGACTCTTCACCTTCATTGACCTGTGGTGTGAAGTGTGGGAAAAACAATTGGTAAGCGGGTGATCTATGATGTTTGGAAATAACGAGTAAGTCAACTTTCTAAATCTTAACTTGCTGATGTACTATAAATCATTATACCTTGGAATTGTCACTAGTATTTTCTCTTGCTCTTCTGTCCATATTGATCTCTACAGATATATTAGCTTGAGACGTGTCTACTCCTGACTTTTTTAGAGCTTCTGTCAGTCTGTGTAATAACCTGTTGCAAATTGAAATTGTTTTCTGTTAGTTACAGACATTGCTAAATTCAACCTTGAAGTAAAAATGGTACAGGAACAGACCCTTGAGAGTAAGCACTAGAAAGACTATGAGTGTCATTGTGAAGGGTTTGTCTCTCATGCTTGCTTAGCATTCTGCTGCCCGAATCAGAGTCTTTGCGCGTTGTTGACATGCTCAGCCATGGTGGCTGATTGCTAGGTGTGCTGTTTTCTGCATTTTAAAGACATTAGACTTGGTGGATCTAGCTCTTACCAAGAACTCTGACTACTGAAAGGTGATTAAGCAATAAAAGGGGGGCAAGGTAGCTTACTTGCCCAATTCTGGGCTGTGCCTGTCGCCATGTGGGGGGAACTGGCAGTTGTACTGGTTTCTCTTACGCTTTGTATGCTGAAGAGAGCAGCAGGTGCCACTGTGATGTGTTTGGAACCACACTGTTCTTTGTTCATATCTTGCGCGGAAGCTGATAAATCTCCTTCCTGGACTTGACTGTTGTTCTGTAAGACCATGAAAAGGAATAAAGAAAGGTACTTACCATTGAAATATCATGGGTGAAGTGTATTGCACGTTAAGTTTTCATGTGCTATTTTTTTAACAGAATTACCTGTGTGTTTCTCCAACATGATCTGTAGTACACTTTTGCCTACCAAGAAAAAAATAAAGGGGAAAGGAAAGTTAAAACGTGAACGTAACCTTGTTTGCATTTCTGTTAAAAGCAATGCATGATTTATTGCACAGTTTTGCTATGAAAATGGTAACATGGCTACGTTAGTACCCATGGCATGGATTTAGAATCCTCGTGATTCCTTTCTGGATCGGCTGACTCATACTTTTGGGCTCTCTCTTGCAAGAACCTTATGTATTCAATAACCTGCAAACAAAATGTTTCGCAAGATGAAAAATTGCACTATATCCTCCTGACTGCCATTCCAAAGTTGATGTTCTATTACCTCGAGAAGGAAAGACGCCTTGTCCCTCTTCTGATCGCAATGTGGCAGGAGTTCCTGGAGTATTTCAAGCCTGAAGGAGAACATGAAGAGATACCTCTTAAAAACACATTTCTATGTATAAATTGTTCTGGAACAGAAAGTACGTAGCATTTGTGTCTTTAGGTTCATGTCTGGATATGATGATAACTTGTTGAACTGGCACACATATCCACAATCTTCATGGTTAATTTGTCAGTTTTCTGTTCTGCAAAATGTAATTCAAAATGGAATTTTAACCTCAACTGGCTTGCCTGTCATTTATCTTGGCTCTCCGTCGCTGCTCAGTAGCTGAATGCTTTGATCTCGGAGTGCTGGGCCCCTGATCAGCGCTGCTGGTGCTGCTTCTTCCCTCTGCTCTCGTTGCTGAGCACGCAGAGCAATCACTCAATCAGAGTCTGAAATGTATGACATTGGAGAACAATGCCACTGTAGTATGCAAAACCTGCATATATTGTCTTACCTGTGGATTTCTGGTCAATGCCAGAATCTTTCCACATTATAGACTCTGCACGATGAGCCCTGCTTCCTGAGCCTGCTTCATGTGTATTCTCCATCCTGGAGCCATGAAGTACAGGTAAAAATGCACCCCTGACGATGCCATGGCTACCAGCTTCTTCTCTCAGAGGAGCATCAGACGCTTGCCTGATGTTGAACGTTCCGACACCACCCGGTAGCACATGCTCCTCCGAGTCCGCCTCCAGGCCTGACGATGCCACACCGATCGCTCCGTCGACGGCATTCCCCGCAGCGCCATTGCTGTTGCGCTGCTCGGCGAGCTTCAGGGGCTTCAGGGAATTGTGCACCCCTAACCCTAAACCATATCCTGCACCTGTAGTGAAATTACATGGACACAGGTCGCGTTTCTATTTTGAATGCAAAGAGAGGTGATGAGATTTCCGGCCATATATACGATGCTTACCTTGGGAGGAATGTTGGGTGTTCCGGTGCTGGAACGGCGACGAAGATCCCCCGGTGTGGAGCGAGAGGAAATCATGAGTCGGCTCCTCTCCTGCGAATTACGGACAGGCACAGCGCAGCACAGTCCAGCCATGAGCATCAACGGAAGAGAGGAAAAAAGTGGAAGAGGTTGAGCAGCAAGAGGAACGAACGAACACGGTGAAGTTCGGAGTCCCTCTTCTTGACATGTTTACCTTGGAAGAGCTGCATTGGCACACGGGACAGATCTCTCGCGACTGCCAAGCCTGCTGTTGCAGCAGAAAGATGGTGCCTGGACCTTGCAGCTGGTACTGATGGAATGTAGCGAATTCGGCTGTCCGGGAGATCTTTATAGCCAGATAGAGGTTAGAGAGAGTCGGGGAGGAAGAGGAGACTGACAATGATATGCAAAGGGGGAGGTAAGCCTTCCTGCCTGTCTGGTTGTATTGTATCTTCAAAAGTTTACTCCCCCCACGTCTCCCTTGCAACGCAGTACTAAACAGCAAGCAATCTCGAAAACATATATTAGCGTGCGTGTCAGCCGCAGAACACTGACAGAGGTTACGATGTCGTTAAAGTAGTACTATGTCCGGATAGTTTCGACATCTGACGGCCAGCCTTTGATGAGACATCAGAGATGATCCACCGCTAATCGCGGCACAACGGGTATCATTAACCGATGCCCTGTACCTGTACGGTGTTGCACACTGGAGAGAGACGAAAGAAAAGGGGGCTACCTCACGTGCTCCGCCGGTGGGCCTCCCTCCCTGTTTCCACCGCCTCCCATCCGTTGCGCGCACATGCCGAGGCGCGCGCGACACCCGGGCTTTCCGTTAGCCGGCGCATGCCTCTGCCCCCCTCGCGCGTTCGCCCGCTCGCTCATGTGCCGAGCGAAAGAGCCAGTGAGATCAAGATGCCGGCCGCGCTAGCCAGCGCGCGTCCTCCATGATGTACGTTGCGTTCGCCGTTCGGTGGGTGGCCTTTACAGCCTCGAGAGTGTTCAAAAAAAAAAAGGCGCGCGTCGATGCATGTAGGTAGCACGGGAGGAAGAGAGCAGCAAGATGTACCGATCGACATGCCGCGTTTCAACCTGCCTAACGCGCAAACCGCCAAACCTCGAGGAGATCGAGATCGTGCATGTACCCGACGCGCGCATCCGCGTCCGCATGCCCCTGTCCTTGTTGTCAGCCGTGCCTCGCGCGTACCATGGTGCACGTGCCAACAGTGGGGCTCAACGCTCTCATGGGTCCATCGGCGTGATCGATCCACCAGGCGGTGCATGAACCAAGCAGGGAGACGGTTCCAATATTACTTTTGCACCACAAGTTCTTGACGCGTCAAGGTGACCTAGATCACAATTAAGCTAGGGTTCATGAGAATTTTTTGCTTTTTAAACGGTATTTACAGTAATGACCGGTTTCAAGTCGTATTGCAAAACTAGCAGGTCGGCGCACGGCCATCCCGCGCCCGCACTGGAGGAGCGACGCAGCGTGCCGTCTCTCGCGCCGCCGCCACTCGGCCGTGGCGCGAGCTCGCCGCGCCCGCGCCACGCCGCCTCGCGCAGCGGCGCTCGCGCGCGTGAGCCCGCCACTCACCGCCCGCCACGTCGGCCTCAGCCGAGCTCACCCTGCGCAACCCCAAAAGAAAAGAAAAACCTGCGCCACCAAAAAAAAGAAAACACTATTGTGGGGAGCGTTGTCACCCGCTCCCATAATAGTAAGCTTAGCCGCGGTTAGTTTAGGTTTAGGGTTAGGTTAGGTTTAGTAATTAGATTAGGTTAATTAGATAGTTAGATTCTAAAATTTAAAAGAATTTTAAAATATAGCAAATGAGTTCTAAATTATGAAATTTTTATGTAATCTGTGACATCGTGTACTTGTTTGTGTAAATTTTTTGTAATTTTATCCATTCAGAATTATTATCGCTACTTCGTATGAATTATTATCGATAATAATTCTGAATGGATAAAATTACAAAAAAATTTACACAAACAAGTACACGATGTGAGCAGGCTACATAAAAAATTTCATAATTTTTAGAACTCATTTCCTATATTTTAAAATTCTTTTAAATTTTAGAATCTAACTATCTAATTAACCTAATCTAATTACTAAACCTAACCTAACCCTAAACCTAAACTAACCGGCGGCTAATCTAATTACTAAACCTAACCTAACCCTAAACCTAAACTAACCGCCGGCTAACCTACTATGCGGGGAGCGGGGTGACAACGCTCCCACATGATAGTGTTTTCTTTTTTGGGTGGCGCAGTTTTTTTTTTTTTTTCACTGGCGCAGGTCGAGCTTGCGCCGAGGCCGACGTGGCGGGCGGTGAGTCGCGCACTCGCGCGCGAGAGCGCAAGCTGAGCCGAGGCGGCGCGGGCGCGCGGCGAGCTCGCGCCACACCGAGGCGGCGCCGGCGCAGGCGAGCTGCGCCACGGCCACGCTGCCGCTCCTCCAATACGGGCGCGGCCGGCTGCACGCCCGCCCGCTAGTTTTGCAAATACGATTTGAAACCGATCATTACTGTAAATACCGTTTAAAAAGTGACTGTAGACCGTATCGGCAAAAAATTCGGGTTCATGAACCCAAGTAGGTGAGGTGAGGCAGGACTTCACATTAGGAGCTAGCCGGTAGCTCAAGCTCAAAGTCGTTGCGTCCGAAAACGACAAGGCGCGTGCATGTGTCCCGCATAACCCACGAAGCTTCTCGGCCGTTTCCTTTTAAGACATAAGAAAACCTAGACATGCAAGGCTACCTACCTTGTGGCGGATTATTCTTAGATGGATCGATGCCGAAATGATTTGATCCCATCATTGACAGGTCGTCAGCTGCGCGTGCTCGATCGACGTGCCTCCGATCAGAACATTCCCTCTGCAGCTCCAAGCTGAGGAATCCGTCAAGGGATCAGCGAACAACTCCCATCCGATCGATTAATTAAATAAGCTCCCGATTAAGATACGCGCGGTGCTCGTCAGTCAGATCTGAGCCTAATTAAGCTTTGGATGGAGCATCACGTGGCCAACGCATCGGTCGATCCATCGAGAGAGCCACCGCCAAGTTCGTTACTGCAGTAGTGGCAGTAGAACTTGCTTTTGTTGTGCTCGATGTGCAGTAACAAAGTAACAGGTAGCTAGCCGAGATGGCCGCGCGCGTTCTGGGATTTGGGCTGCTTTTCGGTTAGATTATGGAACATGGATCCCTTTTTTAGGGGAAAAGCATGTGGGTTAGGGGCTTTGGGAGTGAGTTGTCGCCTTCATGGGCGCCATGGGTGCCGGCACGTGAGATCGGGAAAGCCTGGCCCTATCATTTGGAATTTTGGATTGTGATCGCCACCAAATAAGTTCATGGTTCACCACATAGTCACATTACATTTTCGCTCTCATACATACGTACATAGGACATACACCAGAGAGGTAATTAAGTAATCCGCAAGGGTATTATGAAAAAAAAGGTTTTAAAAAACAGTTAGAACTAGCTAAACTTTATCTTGTGAGCGCTGTAGAAGTGCTTGGCAGCTGTAGCCATCTGTCTCACCGGGCCGTCGTCGCCGTCGGCCGGCTCGTCGTTAAAACCGGAGCAGAAGCGCGCCAACCACGACGCCAGCGCCGCCGGCCAGGAGAAGTTCGGTGATCCGTACTCCATGGTCGATCACCTCCCAGAATTCTAGATCTGGAAACACTTAATTTGATCTGTGCAAGTCTGGAAACGAAAGCTAAATTTGGTTGTGATCAATTAGGCTGGCCGCTGTATGCTTTGGTTACACTTGTTACCTGTCTGCCCCTTATAAAGATATCGTGGAGGAGAGAGAGAGAGAGAGAGAGAGAGATGTGCTGGACTACTTGCTGATCAAGTCGCAACTCGCAACGCGTGAAATTTTCGATTGGCTTGGAGACTCTTCTAGTCAAGGTCAAGCAAGCATAAAAGTAAAAATGATCATTTCGCACGGCACGTATGGTTGAGTCGAGTGTGTAGTGCAGACTGCAATGCAGCTTCCTCCGTGAAGCTGAGCTATCTAGCAGACGATTGTTTTGTCGTAGCACAAGGAATTCAAATGCATATATACCATACGACTAAAGAGTCCAAGATTGAAAAATGGCAGTTTTTGCAGCTAAGTCCAACCCTACGTAGGAGGATACTGCAAATAAACCATTCCAAGATGTAACATCTCTATGATTGCCCCCCAAAAAATTTGCAACATCTATATTAGTATTACGATCGCACCTCTTGAGTGTACTTAAGTGCACATCATATATTTGCAAATGATTCTTGTAGAACAAGAAGCAAGAAGATGCGAGAAAGCAACAAATGATTGGAACTTGGGAGCCCACTTGCACATAATTAACCACAATCACGCGATGTCTAAACAATCGGCACGAGTCTTCGTTTGCATCAGCAGAAAGTTACACCGGCACAACGCTTGTTACTCTTATCCTTCCGAGAACCAAGCAGTGCACGATCCGTCCAGCCCACAACCCAACAGTCCAAGTCTCGCAGATGCTCACTTGGACATGGTGCCAAACACACCACACCAAGCTTGACAAAAATGTTCACGACCACGACCAATTTGGGCATTGAGCCAATAATTTGCTTACCCGGCATAGCTTAAACCATGCAAGATGTTGAATCAGGCAAATAGTCGCAATTAGACATCACGGCAAACATATACATACCAAACACACATCAAATTTGAAGTCTGAAGTCTGGACATGAAGAAGCCTAGCCCAAGTAAGGCCTTGCGTGTCTCATTTAGAAGGATTTTCGTTAAGTGGGAGACGATGTGTCCGTCGTAAGCGAGGTGTCAGTGGTGATTTCGTTATTTCTTCTTCAAACTCCGCTCATCCAGCCTTCCGTATGTGTGTGTGTGTGTGTGTGTGTGATGGTGTGCGTGTGTGTGACGTCTATGTGTTGTACCGGGTGATTTGCAAAAAAAAAAAAAAACTACAACCACTGAAGTCATTGGACATAATAACTTCAACCCATTCAGGGCTTTGGAGCCATTGCGTTGAAAAAAGCACCCTGGACTTCACTCCAACGATTTTCCAAAAGAGGAAGCTTTGCAAAAACTAGGTAGTCCTACAGACAAGGTGTAACAAGATAGTCAAGCAGAGAAACTAGCAAATGCTGAAAGGGCGCGACTTGCATTCGGACGTACGATCCGAACGCTAGCGCCGTACGCCTGAGCTCTAACATAGTCATATGCTAGACGCGACAAAAATGAGGAACATGTGCAAAAAAATTCCCAACGATCGTAACATTTTTTTCAACGATTGCAACAAAAAGAACCAGAGGATGCAACATATCAAAACAAAAAGAAAACATCTGGAGAACATGTGCAACATTCCCCTTCCTGCCGAATCATCGTCCGCTTCGATGACGCGCCGATGCATAGTTATCCTCTCAGCTAGTCATGGCGCTGCCCTTTCTTGGCGCGTGCGGTTTCAGCCTGCCGCCACGCATGAAGCTAGCCATGGTGTTGCCCTTTCTTGGCACCACACCACTGTATATATCGCCTGCCTCATGCTCACCTCTTCCGCCGCACGCCATGCCAGTGCAAGCGCCACCAAGACGCACCCTACGCGCGCCGTGGATGCAGGACCTGTTTGGTTTGTGATCCTAGGTAGCTATGCTAAAATTTTGGAAATGCTAAAACCTAGGCAAAGCCAAAACTAGGGAAAAATGTTGTTTGGATCGTAACCATACTAATTCACGGACAATAGCAAAATTAATGTGTTTGGATTGCAGCTATGCCAAAATTTGCCCCAAGTTGTGAGTGGCACGTGGGTCCTGTATGACATCTATTTTTTTAGAACCAAAATATGCCAACATGGGTCTTGTTTTGTTGATTAAATGACAAGAAATACAACGGTTCAAATGGATCATAAATCGAATACTCGATTTAGGAAATATCATCGTTTGAAGTTTGTTAATCAAACCATTAATGCATTTAATGCAACTAATCCCTAACTGCCACGTCACCAAAGCAAAAGCTACGGCTGCCAAAATTTCATGGGCGAGCAATCGCTCGGATTTCGCCCTGCCAGCGCGCATGAGTTTCAGAGCGTTAGACCATCTCCAATGTTGTGTTTTAGTCGGTTCAAATAAGGAGAAAGAAGACATTGAATTGATTCAATACATTGGAGAAGTCGATTTCAACAAAAAAATGCATAGAACCGGACTCTACTTTTACCATTTTTTTCTTGTAGTGCCAAAATTTGGCAACAAATCAGATCATAGTTAAATTTTATAAGCATTACCGAAGTTTGATTTGGTTCATTTAAGTTGAATCGAAACAGCCTCGCAGTGCCAACGGCTACCACGTGCAACGATGCTGGGAAAGTTTTTTTGAGCTAGAAACGTGCCCGTGACAGACTGGGCCTTTAATAGGCCACGGCGAGGACGATGGCCTGAGTTTATTGTGGGCTGTCGGCCTGTCGCAGCTTAAAGACGAAGAGAGAGAGTACGGAATAGTGGGCCTGAGTTTGGATTGCGCAGGATATTCGCGATCCATCTCCTGAGGGTTTAATTGGTAATTGCAGAGGACTGTAGGGTACTGTAGGACAAATATCACTCCGCCGACCGCCGCTAGAGCGTTGCTCAATCTGGGCCGTGTACGTTGGATCGCACGGCGTACGGGTGCCACGGATGGATCTGGGCCTCCCCGGCTAGCTGCGCCGAGGGGACGCGGCGGCGGCGGCGGCGGCGGCGGATGAGTCGATCTACCATGTCCGGTCGCTAAAGCCGGTGCCCGCCGCGGCGCGGTCATAGCGCGCGCGTCAGGACCCAATTTCAACCTTAGCTTCCAGTGATGAGAAATCTACAGTTCAAGCCGGATGAACTCCTACGCGCCGCCCTCGCCGGCGGCGGCGTCTTGGTGAACATGCATCTCCCTCGCCAACCTCCGGTACCCCTCCTTGATCCTTCGAACAACACCATGACTGTGCGACGCATTTGGTACTTGGTGGTTCTCTTAGACTGATGCACGCCATTGACTTTGACTCATTGTTAACCCGATGACTTCCACAACTTGGTAGATGCATACAAATACACAATCATACATGGATACACCCTAACTAAAGAATCTGTCCTTTTTTGTCATACCGTGCCCTCCCTTATTATATGGTTGTTCAACCATCCACATACATGTCGTCTTCTCTTTTCTTACTCTCTTTTGTGACGCTTTTCATGGCTATAGCATGGATTTATAGCATCCACTCCTAGTCTGCATTTGAGCATATCATAAAATAGCAGTAGTCGGTAAAGGTTTGGTACAAGCCAGCCCCTCAGTTAATCAATTTCCTTTAAAGAACTATGAAATAATCTTTTCCCATAGTTTCACTGGCCAAAATTTGTGAGAAAGTAGCTTGTGCTGTTGAACTTGCGTTGAGTTCAGGCCAGGTGAATTTTAAAGACATACATTGGATAGCAGAGGTTGTTGAATCAACCTGCCTACCTGCCCAAGACTAGTATACTATGACGATTAACTGTGCTTATGGTGCCTGTTTTTCAACATGCTTACATTTTAGCTCCCATCAAACTGTTCAAAGCAGCTTGCTATTACTATCACCTGCGATTATGATCTGCAATTGATTTTAATGATCCATGACTGGCTGCATGTTGAGTTGTAGTAATCAAACTTTATGCACACTTGTTCGCTAATCCTACAAGTGATATCATCTGCTGCTAGTGCTATCCTCTGTTTATCTATTCTATATAGTATTATTGTTATTATGGCCCTTCGGGTTTTTTGCCAACCTACCTATCGCCTAACTTTGTTCCTATTATAAGCTTGTACTTTTCTTGTTCTATTACTTCTATAGTCTCAAGTACCTAAGCTCGTATTAAGTTTGCAGGAAGGATGTCAGTCTGTCATCAATATTGACACTCATTTATCATGTTTCCCCTATGATGTTGACAGCACCAACTGATGAAGTGTTAAGTCAACACATTAGGCTTTTGCTGTGATAAATAGCTGCAATATTAAAATGGGGCTTATCAATACCCAAATAGAACAGATGTATAAATTGCATCCATATTGCTAGGTCTGCTCTTTTCTTCTATCATAGAATGTGCTTCAGCTAAGCCTGGTCAGGTCCAATGCTGGAGATGGAGGCAAAAATGCTCATTCTGTAACTCCTCTACACGATGTCACTGATTACTTCAGATCTTGGAGGTTCTGGATACAGCCATACATGTACCTTGTTATAGTGATAATCTTTTCTTTCTATTTAGAGGCTTTCTGGAAGAAAATTGCAGTAAGTGGCTGTAGCCTATATCTGCATAGTTTAGTTAGTTAGAAAAATAGTTATTGCACAAGAAACACACAACATGTTAATGTAAAAAAAATAGGTCTGTGTTGAAGGAAAAAAAATCATAGGTCTACTCTGAACAATCGTTTTAGCAGTTTAAGTCTTCTACTCTACGCCCTTACAATGTTTTTTTAGGAGTCTTACGATGATTTTTTTTTTTTTTGAGAAACTCCTTATTTTTTTAAGGAAGTGCAAAAGCTTTGCACAACTTTTCATTAAGAAGGGAAAGAAACTCTCTTATGAATTATGATGATTTAGTTTCATCAGAACTCCCTTGTCTGAACAATCATTTCCGTTGCTACTATCTTTGCTTCATCTGTATGCATATGCAGTCATGTTGTCGTGTCCACTGTCGATGTCAGCCAAGAGAACTCGATGGGGTCAGGCAGGGCCATAATGGAGCGTCAAACAGCTCGCAGGGCCCCAATCAATGCGACACAGATGCCAGAATCTCTATTTGCCAGCGTCAACCTCGCTAAAGACCTCACTGAAAGGTGCTGAGGCAGAGCACTGCAACTCACCGATGATGATATACAAAGCACAACACAAGACCTGGAGAATGTCATACGAAACATATGTGGTTATCTTGGCAGGTTACCAGCGTCAGCATTTGGCAGCAATGCTTACACAGATGTGGCAATCAAATCACTTTCAATGAGGAGCTACTCCGAGGCTAATATGTCCATGAATGTAGTGAGCAACAGGCCTAATAGGGCTCTCCATGAGAACGACACGCCAAGGCTGGTGGACTTTCTGAGGCGAATGTACCATGAATCGCATGAATTTGGTGCCCAGACGTTAAACTCTCTCCCAGAGGTCGCGGAATACGTCGAGCCGCTTTATGATGTGTTCTTCTGTCCACTGACAAATGAGGTGATGACTGATCCTGTGACAGCAGAAAGCCGAGTGACATATGACAGGAGAGCCATTGAGGAGCTTTTTGAGAGGTTTGCAGACAGTTCTGAACCTGTCAGTTGCCCTGTCACAAAAATGCCAATGCAAAGTAAAGCAGTGATGAGCAACTCTTCCCTGAAGAGCGTGATTGCAGAATGGACCATGAGGAATGAGGCAATGTGGATCAGGATTGCATGCAGTGCGCTCTTGCTGTTGACTACAGAGGCTATGGTGCTTGAGGCTATACATGAGCTGAAGTCGCTGACCAAGCCAAGGGGGAAGAACGGGGAGTAGATGCATAAGATTGGGGTCACCAAGTTCCTAGCACGGCTGTTGGACAACAACAATGCACAGATTCGGTGTGATACACTGGAGCTTCTGTGCTTGTAAGTTGAGGATGAAGAAGGAAAGGTATGTAGGAAATTGTCTTGCCTAAAGTGGCTCATCTGCTTAACATCTGGGCAGCTGAGCCTTGTACTGCATATTATGACGAAAATTCAAAACTTGCTTCATGCCATACAGGATATAATTGGAAAAACTAAGGCCATTGCAAGGACAATAAAGCTACTGTCAAGTAATACTACTGATGAAAGATGCGGCCACCTCTTTCTTGCTAGAGCTTTCGAAGTCACAGTTATTGTTGGAGAATATTGGGTCAACTGCTGGAAGTATTCTGATTCTCACTACAATGAGGATGAATGATTCTGATGATCCAATAGCTGCCGAGAAAGCTGGAGCAGTAGTCCTCAAGAACCTGGAGAAGTGTTCGAAGAACATCAAGTACATGGCTGAAAGTGGCTACCTAGGCCCCCTTCAGAGTCATCTAGTCGAAGGTAAAATGTTGCCTATGAAGAAATTTCATAACTTTATGTAGTGCATTAAGCTGTGGCATTATAGTTTAGCAGAGTACTAAGAAAGCGTGTTTTCTTTATAAGTACGATTATACATTTATACTTTATCCACCCAGTTTTTTTTAAATGTACAAACCAATTTATCGTACAAAACTCTAGTTGTTTGACTACAGCTTCACATGTTAGCATTGTCTCAACGTTCAACACTTGCACATCCCAAACGTTTTTCAGCATAGGAGGTAAGGGTTTCAGACTTAGAACCTCTTGCTCCTGTAATTAATAGAATTTAAAGCTGACATGAAGATTACAAAACAGGTCCAGAAGAGATGCAGAGATGGTCAGCTACCTCAGCGAATTGCTCCTAAAGCAGGAGCTCACCATTGACATCACCAGGAGCACGTCGGGAATCCTCATCAAGATGGTGCGCAGCTGCAACACCAAGGTCCGTAAGGCGGCGCTTCACGTCCTGGTCCAGCTTTCCTCGCACCGCCCCAACAGCAAGATGCTCGTCGAGGCAGGCGCTGTCCCGGTCATGGCAGAGGAGCTATATATTCATCCGAAAGGTAGACGACGTGCCCCCGAGCTACAAAGCCAAGGCTGCCGCTGTCCTCGCCAACATCGTTGAGTCCGGCATTGATCCAGATACCACCGTGGTGAACAAGGAAGGCCACGTCCTCACGTCCAAGCACTCCATCTACAACTTCGTGCACATGCTAAGTGCTTCTTGCCTGACGAGGCGCCGCGTGGTCTCGGTCATCAGGGAGAACCACCGCGGCCATGCCATTGTCGAGCTAATGAGCTCACCAACGGAGGCGCTCAGCATCGCTGCGACCAGGCTGCTCATCACCCTCTCCGCGCACATGGGCCACACCATCACGCAGAGGCTCTGCAAGACGCAGGGGCAGCCTGGCAGGCTGGTCAAAAGCATCGGCCACGCCAGGCGCGTCACCGAGAGGCACGCCGAGTCGGTGACCCTCCTCTCGAGGCTACCGTACCGAAACGTCTGGCTCAACCTCGCGCTCTTGCACGAGGGCACCGTGCCGGCCATGCTGAGCGGGATCGAGGAGATGCAGAATGGCGCGGCAAGATCAAGCCGGCAAGCGACGGCCTACATGGAGGACCTCGTGGGCGCGCTCGTGCGACTCACCACGACGCTGTACAACCTGGACGTGCTCAAGGCAGCCATGGACCACAGCTTCACCTCGGTGCTCACGAGCTCCTCGCCGGAGCAGCCAAAAGCGGCGAGGTGCAACAGCTCGCTGCGGTGGGGCTCAAAAACCTCAGCTACCAGTCCATCAAACTGTCCCACCCGCCTCCCGATGAGGAACCGCGGCCAAAGAAGAACATACTGAAGCGCCTCAAGGACGCAAGGGTGCACAACACCACGTCTGCCCGGTGCACCGGGGAGTCTGCTCCCCGGCGGCGACGACCTTCTGCCTCCTCGAGGCCGGCGCAGTCGAGGGCCTCCTCGGCTGCCTTGAGAACGACAATGCCCGGGTTGTGGAGGCCGCACTCGGAGCGCTGTGCACGCTCCTTGACGAGGGGTGGACGTTGAGAAGAGCGTGCATGGCCGCCTCGCGGAGCTCGACGCAGTGAGACACGTGCTTGGGGCGCTGAGGCAGCACAGGGAGAACGTGCTGTGGCAGAAGTGCTTCTGCATGGTAGAGAAGTTCCTGATGCATGGAGACAACAGGTGCTCGAGGGAGGTGACCGGCGACAGGATGCTGCCCACGGCGTTGGTGAGCGCCTTCCACAAGGGCAACGCGAGCACCAAGAAGGCGGCCCAGAGCATCCTCAGGAGACTGCACAAGATGCTTAGATGCCTGACTATGCGACTGCAACGGTGCAACCTATGTGTCCATGGAGTTTTAGTGCTTGCTGTTCATTGAGTAAATACTACTAAATATCAGATAAATAGCATCGGACCTTTACTGTGTTGCATATGTTGTGATATTTTGAACAGAAGCCCGTTAAGAGTATTCATATTTATTGGTCCCATTTCCAGCATTGTGAACCAGAATGTTTGTGCAGGTGAATCAGTGAATGGAATGGGTGAATTGATCGCTCAAAGTTATTTTTTTTTACAAAACTTGTTTACGTTGACAAGCAAAATTTCTACATATACTCTGAAAACCCACCAAATTTAGACCAATGAACAGTATTTTGAACCCCAAGTACAGAACCAGGGAAAAAAACCGGCCGGTGTAACCGGTGGGGACCGGGATGAACAGTACCAGACTGAAAATTTTCAAATTTAAATTTGAAATTTTTACTGCGTAATGCACTTTCTAGGTTGCTTTAGGTATTTTTTATGCAAGATTACGTATTGTATGAGCAAAATATGCTTGAATTATTGTGTGAGCAAGTCTCGGATGGTTTTTTCAGAATTTTTTATTATTATTTAATCATTTTTTAATTTTATTTTAAAGTTAACCCATCGTTTCCCTTGAACTTTATTTCCAATTCCACATATGATCAAATATGTTCTTTTGGTCACGCAACACCTATGTTTCAAATGAGATGGCGTGACCAAACAACACCTTTTTGCATGCCTAATCCATTTGATCGGTCAAAGTCTTATCACGCCACTAGTAGTGGTATGACGGTGTTGTTTGGTCATGCCACCACCAATGGGTTCAAATCTTATAACCAATTACTGCCATACCTTTTGCACTCAAAGTAACCTAATCAAATCATTGATGATCATGCTAGTAGATACGGTGGTTCGTAACGGTTTTCAAAACAAGCAATTCAAATTTCAATTCACAAATTTTAGCGATTTTCCACGGTTTTTTGATAACTTAGCGGTCATCGTTCTGTTGGTCGACCGGTTTTTAAAAGTGCGATTTTAAATTTGGACTTATCCATGCAAAATGGCGTGCCACACTTATACCACCCACGAGTGTTGTTTGGAAATTATCGTCACGCCACGCTTTTCCACTGAATTCAAAGTGTGGCGTGACCAAAGGGGTCGAATTGGAAATAAAGTTTTGAAATTTGGGAATTGTCGAAGGGTTAACTTTAAAATAAAATTTAAAAAATAATTAAATAATAATAAAAGTTTCAACTAACTATATGAAATAACCTAATCTAGAGAGTAGCGTGATCCGTTTTATCAAATCAGGAGGACCGAGGGTTGAGCGGTTGGGAGGACCGGCGAAGGAGGAGGCGAGATCGGGAGAGATTATGGTTGGCCCCGGAGGAGGAGGCCGGAGGGAGGAGGGGTGGCCGGGCGATGCCCGCTTCCGAGGACTTGGGGTGCCACTTGGGCCTAATGCATGGGGGTGATTGGGTTGGCTTGTTACTCGAGCCCACCCAGGACTTGGGTGCCACCAAGCATGGGGTGATTGGGTGGCTTGTTACTCGAGCCCGCCAAGCGTTGTGGACAACAACGTCAAGTCTGAGACTTAAACCTTCATGGACTTGATACACACACACACATATGACCACAGGCCCGTTTCCAGCAAAATGAATATAATTTATCATAGGCATCAAGTGTGGATCATGAATTGGTCCAATCATGCCCAAAATGGCGAGGCCCAGCCTATTCGCATCTGTGATCATTCTTTTCTTTCTTGGGACAATTAAGAATTTACCACCCAATAAAATAGTGTTCTACGCTTTGCCATTATGTACAATGTAATTCGTTATTTGTCATTTCATAGAAATTTCAACAAATCTTTTGCCATTTTGGCTATTTTATCCCCTTATTTATTTTTTTGGCTCAATTATGGACACGTGAAGTTACCGAAATGCCCCCAGGTCAAATGACCGGGCACGACTGGGTTCGGTGGCGCCTTAACCACATGGGCTAGGTCGGCCACCCTAGTGCCCCCACAAACCCTAGCTCCACTCACACTTAACACCACACCCTAGCTCTTGGCGGCGACCGAGGAGACTTGACCTTAGCGACAGCGTGCTGCGGTGGAGGAAGACGACGACCATGTCTCAAGGGTCTTCGCCCATGCGCGTAAGCAAGGGGACGGACCCGAAGCATGGACCGACGGGTCTACTCCTGACTCTTTGCCCCGTATGCCAGGAAGACCAGGTTATTGAGCGCGTCTCGAACACGAAGGTGAATCCACACAAGTGTTTCTTCAAGCGTTCGAGGAATGAGCCAAATGCAAGTAAATTAAATTTCGCTTGCATCTTGTTGATTGGGATCCCTTGTTGATTCAGTTTTAGCCTTCATGTTCGTGCCACACTACACGCCAATTGGGTCTACCCCCAGTTAGGGTTATGTTTTCTTCAAGTGATTCTTGTTTTTTGTTGATCCCTTGTTGACTGGGTCTACCCTTGGTTAGGGTTACGGTTTGATTTTGTTAAATTTTGTTTCAATTAGGTATGAAATGGAATAAGTTGTGACATTGGTTTGATGCAGATGCTTGATAAATGCACTTTTTTCATATGGCTCGAACGATATCAAGCTCACCTTGTTGAAACCGTGTAATCAACATGGACAATTCCTTCCCTGAAGATGCAATTCCAAAAGTTTTGGAGTTGACTGACAACCTCAGGGAAGATGTGAAATCCATGAAAGGTGATATCAAAGAGTTGAAGGACTGCATTACTGGTATGAAGATGAGTAGGCCGAACATAGGTGGGGAAATTTTGAAGTTTGTGTGTGGAGTGAATGTTGTCCTAGTTGTACTGCTTGTGATGGTAATATTATGGAAGTAGTTGTATGGTTCAGATGTTGTAAGAACTAAATGGTTTGAGTTTGCTATAGTTATCCCTTTTGGGTTTGAATGAATGAATGATTTAGACATGTATGTATGATTGAATAGTTCAGATTGGTTATCCCTTTTAGGTTTGAATGAATGAATGGTTCAGACATGTATGTATGAATGAATGAATGGTTCTAATTCTTGATTCTGTTTGGATGGACATAGGTTTTGACTCTTGATTCAGACATGTATGAATGAATGAATGAATGCTTCTGATTCTTGTTTTTTTATTCCGACATGTATATATGAATGAATGGTCTTACTAATTTGATTGGGTATCCCATGTAGGAATGAATGGTTTAGACTTGGCCTTGCTAATTCTTGATTCATGTATGCACTGAATGGCTGGCCCATATGAGGTTATAGTAATGCATTGAATGACAGTCGAATACATATATGCACTAGCCTAGCTTTCCACATCTGTCACACCTGCATTGCCTCTTTGCCGTAGCAGGATTCTTGTTCTTCTCAAGGCAGGTTCTGATTCTTGCTTTCCTGGGTTTGCCAGTAGATCTTTTTGCAAGGGGTGGTAGCAACTTGAAACCTGGATAAATCTTTGGCCACTGTCCATTATCTTTCATTGGTTCTATCACACCATGATATGCAGCCCTGAATATCTCTATTGAGTAGTAATCATACACATAGCTCTCAATGTTGGCACCTATGAAACTCTCCCTTGTCAGCTAGCTGATGAACAAGTAGGTCCTTAATATCTTTGATCCAACTGTTGAATGATTCTGCCAAGTTGTTGTTCACATAATCACACTTAATATCTTTACATAAGTAGCACCTCATCCGATGTTGATTGTGATGCTTCTTTAGGTGATCACCAACTTCTGGGCAGGTTGTGAATATTTCATCCATGTGGTGCTCAAACACTTCTTGTCTATATGCCCTTGCTGCAGGATACATGTTGGCAAAAACATCACCATAGAACTTCTTCACAAAATTTGCATTAAGTGCTTGAAGCATTCCCTTTGCTCACAATGTGGAAATACCTCCTTGACTGCATTCTCCAGTCCCTTACTTGCATCACTACATACTGCCAGCAAAGGAGGCTCACCAATTAACTGCTTCATGAACCAAGTCCAATTCTCTAGTGTCTCAGACTCAATAAAGTCAAATATCACTGAAAACATCCAGTTATGTCCATCCAATGCATTCACTCTAGCTAGCTACCCATTCCACCTACCATTCTGTGTTGTAGAATCAATGCTCAGATATGGTCTGCATCCAGCCTGAAACCCTTCAATGCATAGGTTCAAAGCATGAAAAAAATCTATGGAAGTACACCTTCCAATTGGCAATCTTGGTGTCTATCTCCACTACACTACTAGGAGACGTCAACTCTATCTCTGCCTTGAAGCTATAAAGCATGTGGAAGCTATCATCCTAATTCCCATACAACATGTCAACAGCTCTCTATCTCCCTCCCCAGACTGTTGGATATGTGAGAGTCTCATTATATTCATCTTGCAGCCTGCCATGCAATTCTTTTGCACCAACATTTGGCTCCTTCCTCATGATTCCAACTTGTAGGGAAACGGGTAGGCTACACTAGCGTAAATTAAAAAATTCTACCCGTAAACCAAGATCACTGCAGTTATAGATCACGGTCTTACTCCTTGACGCGCAGGTGCGGAAGTTGTTGCGGCACGTCGGGGCAGTGTAGTCGTACTAAGTTGATGCAGCACGTTGGGGCAGAGTAGCCATACTACTTCCTTGTCCTCGTTGTGGCGTCCCACGTACAACTCTTCTTTTTGCGGTTCGTCCCAACGCCACAGATGCAGCGCCTTCAAAGGTATCCACACGTACGAGAGGAAGCGACGCACGCCGGACTACTAGATCCGCGCGAGCGACTAGGGCGTGGTAGGGGTGGCAGCCAGGGTTTGAGGATGTCACGAAAAACTCACCCCTCATCCCGTGCGCCCCTATCCTCCTTTTATAGACATCCTTACAATGGGCTTCTATGAATAGAGGTCCATTAGGACTCAATGCCCAGTCTAATTCGGATCCAATCCGAATTAGGCTTCAGCCCCTTAAGTGTGTGACCCTATGGTTCACGTATGTTTAGACATGACGCGAGTACACATACTTGGTCAATAGTTGGTAGCGGCCTCTAGCAAGACGTGCAACTCCTAAACATACACAAAGATCATATCGGATGAACCATCACAACGTTATGTACATGCCAATCCCTTTGCCTCACGATATTCGGTCGAGCTCCAAGCCGACCACTCTTTCTCGATCCCGTGATCCGAATCCCTTACTAGGTTAACTCTTAAACTTAAGTAGCATGGCCATGCATTTCGGATCCGATCACCGAGGGCCCTGAGATATCTCTCTCGGTAGAGAGAGGCAAATCCCATCTCGATGACCATGCCTCACAAAGATGCTTCATGACAAACCCAAAGCTACCTTTATAACTACCCGCCACGGAGTAGCGTTTGATAGCCCCTAAGTAGGTCGATTCACATCTCAAGTACATGCGACAATCTCGTGTCTAAGGACAAGACGTACACATTGTGTAGAGAGAACCATAAGAATAATTACTATGTCTCATGTCGGGTCACCCAACCCCATGTTTTAAACATGTGTCCACATTATTAGTTTGACATCTCCATGTCTATGACTCGTGAAACATGGTCATCAACCGATACATGTGCTAATCCATCATTCACGTGTGTCCTCACATGAACTCCGACTAGGGACAACTTTAGAATAACCATACAAGTAAAGAGTTTCACAAACAAGTCACATACTTGTTAATCAACACAAAGGTAATATTCAAGGAACATTTATTAAATCATTGATACAACGAAATATCATCATCAATATGATTGCCTCTAGGCATATCTCCAACAGCTCTCCCACTTGCACTAGAGTCAATCTAGAAGATATCTAATACCCATAGCTTTTGTGTGCGCCTCATGCTTAGGTCAGGGAGAGGCTTCACAAAGGATCCAAATATTCAAACCGTGTGTATTTTGCATATCTTTAAATCTCCTCGATTAAGGATCTCTCGAATGAGATGAAACCGCCGCAAAGATGTGTTTGTTCTTTTGGTGATTCCTCGGCTCCTTGGCTTGCGCAATGGCCCCACTGTTATCACAAAGAAAGATCCGAGGATCGCACGCACTAGGAACCACACCTAGTTCGGGCCACGAACTTCCTTATCCAAACACCTTCCTTTGCCGCTTGTGGCCGCAATGTACTCGGCCTCCGTTGTAGAGTTAGCAATCTCCCGCTTGGAACTCTTCCAACTTACCGCACCACCGCTCAAAAGGAACACAAAACCCGATTGCGATTTGTAATCATCTTTGTCGGTTTGGAAGCTTGCATCGTGTAACCATTTACAACGAGCTCTTCCTCACCTACGTAGACTAGGAACACATCCTTAGTTCTTCTCAAATACTTGAGGATGTTTTTAACCGCCCAGCTGACTCTCACCGATCACCGTATCTGCCAGAACACTTAGAGCATAGGAAACATCTGGCGAGTACATATCATAGCATACATAATAGATCCAATGACCAAGCATATGGAATCTTACTCATGCGATCTCGCCATCGCTTGTTGAAGGACACCGAGTCTTGCCAAGATTTATGCCATGAGACATGGGCAAGAACCCTTTCTTTGCCTCCTCCATGTTGAACCGTTTCAACACTTTGTCAATGTAAGTACTCGCTTAATCCTATTAGCCTTTTGATCTATCTCTATAGATCTTAATACCCAAAATATATGCCGCTTCCCTAAGTCCTTCATTGAGAAACTATTTTTCAGTGAGGTCTTAACGGACTCGAGCATAGGAATATCATTTCCAATCAGAATATGTCATCTACATATAAGATTAGAAATACGAGTGAGCTCCACTTGTCTTCTTGTAAACACAAGATTCTTCTTCGCTTTTGATGAAGTCAAACCCTTTGACCACTTCATCAAAACGAATGTTCCAACTTCGAGATGCTTGCTTCAATCCATAAATGGATTTTTGAAGTTTACATACTTTTCTAGCATTGTTTGATCGACAAAACCTCGGCCGTATCATATACACGCCCTCGGTTAAATTTCCATTAAGGAAAGCCGCTTTGACATCCATCCGCCATATCTCATAGTCGAAATATGCAAAGAATAGCTAGAATGATCCGTATTGATTTAAGCATCGCTACAAAGTAGAAAGTCTCATCGTAGTCAACTCCTTGAACTTGCCGAAACCTTTGCGACAAGTCGAGCTTTATGGATATGAACATTTCCATCCATATCAATCTTCCTTTATAGATCTATTTGCACTCTATGGTTTTAACACCATCAAAGGGTCAACCAAATTCCAAACTTGATTGTCTCCCATGGATGCTATCTTGGATCTCATGGCACTATGCCATTTCTCGAGTCCGGTCCATCATTGCTTCCGCATAGGTCGTAGGCTCATCATTGTCTAACAATAACATATCTCGCGCATTGCGAGCCTTCCGACCTCCGTGGTGGTGGTGCTTCTTTGCCATGGGTTCCTCAACTTGTTCTACCATATGGGCATCATTCGTCGAGTCTTCCCGATTGGTTCATCTTGAACCTCTTCAAGCCGCACTGTTCTTCCACTTGTCTCCTGTTGAGAAACTCTTTCTCTAGGAAAACACCACTGAGCGACAAACATTTTGCCCTCTAGTCAGTTGTAGAAGTAATATCCAAAGGTTTCTTCTGGATATCCCACGAAAATGCATTTATCCGACTTGGGTGTGAGCTTGTCCGATCAGTAGTTGCTTGACAAACGCCTCACATCCCCAAATCTTTAGAAAAGACAAATCGTGACTCTTCCTACCCATATCTCATATGGTGTCTTAACTACGTATTTAGATGGTACCTATTAAGTGTGAAAGCTGCTGCTTTCTAGAGCGTAACCCCAAAAGGATAATGGTAACTGATCGCTCATCATCGATCGAACCATGTCCAACAAAGTCCGACACGCCGCCGATACCCGTTTCTTTGAGGCGTTCCGGCGGTGTTAGTCGGGGAACAATTCCGCAACTCTTCGATGATTGCTAAATTCATGACTCAAATACTCGCCACCACGATCGATCGCAGAGCCTTAATTTTCTTGGCACGTTGATTTTCAACTTCATTCGAACTCTTTGAACTTTTCAAAAGTTTCAGACTTATGTTTCATTAAGTAGACATAGCCATATCTACTAAAATCATCGATGAAAGTTATGAAGTAATGAAATCCACCTCTAGCGATCGTGCTCATTGGTCCACATACATCGGATGTATGATTTCCAACAAGTCCGACGCCTCTCAAAAGAACCTTTGAAAGGTGATTTGGTCATCTTACCAAGCAAACAAGCTTCACATGTCTCGTATGATTCAAAATCAAACGGTTAGAAGACCATCAAGATGGAGCTTCTTCATACGCTTTTCACTTATGTGACCCAAACGACAATGCCAAACATAGGTGGGATTCAAATCATTAGGTCAAAGCCTTTTAGCATTTATGTTAAATATAGGCGCATCATCAAGATTTAAAATAAATAACCCATTCACGATGGGCTAAAAGCCATAAACATTCCATTTTTAGAGATCAAACAACCATTGTCTTTACTTGCAAATGAATAACCATCTCTCATCAAACATGAGGGGATAAAATGTTTCACTCATACTAGGAACATAATAACAATTATTCAATTCCATAATAAATCTTGAAGGAAGTGAAGTTGCATGGTGCCGACGGTCAACGCAAAGAACCCTTGCTTTATTTCCGACGCAAAATCAACTTCACCTCTTGCGACTCTCTACTTCTTATTAGCCCTCGCATCGAGTTGCAAATGTGAGCAACCGATCCGTATCAAATACCCAAGAGTTAATAGGAGAATCAGCGAAAAATGTCTAAAACATTTATGACAAGTGTACCATGGGTGGAAGTCTTACTTCGACCTTCTTCTTGCATTCATCGAATCCATGTACTTCTTGCGCTTTCTCTTCCAAAGGTCGCTTTACAATAGAAGCATACTGTCTCGCCTCCAGTCCAAATTAGGCTTAGGCGTTGGCTTGAGATTATATCTTTAACCTTGCCCTTATTCTTTGGCCATGGCTTACCCTTTTCTTGAAGCTAGACTTGTTCTCACACACCATCACATGGCTAGGCCCCGCACACTTCTTAATGTCACTCTCTGCTTTGAGCATCCCACAAAGCTCATTAAGGCCCTTATCCGCCCCATGCATATGGTAGTTCAAATGAAATGTCCATAGCTAGGTGGAAGAGACGCTAAAATGAAATTAGTTGCCAACTCTTGGCCAATTGAAAACCAAGTTTATCCAAAGTCCGATCAGAACCAACCATTTTGATCACATGTGGGCCTACGGGTGCACCTTCTCGTTAACTTGCATTCCGAAAAGCCTTAGAGACATTGAACCGCTCACCCGGCCGTGTTCGAACATGTCCTTAAGCGTTATGATCATATCATACGCTTCGATCCTCAAACTTCTTTTGAAGGTCGGTTCCATGCATGCAAGCATAAGACACTAATCTCAAGAGAGTCATCACATGCTTTCTTGTAGGCATTTTTAACAAAGAGAGACGCATTGTTAGCGTGTTCTTCGGGATTGGGGTGTCGAACGTTTTCCTTTTATCCGCCCCGAGAACAATTCTCAGTTACTGACCAATCAAATAGTTTGTTTCATTTAATTTTTCTTTCTCAAGAATCGATCGCAAAGCAAAAGGGTGTGCGTGGTTGCTAGATACCATTGATCTACAATAGGAAATGCAAAATACTAAGACAAATAAAACCATGATAGAGTAAATCTGTATTAAACAAATTTAATAGAATGTACTCCCACTAAAATCAACATCCTCTGTTGATTCTTAGCGATTCAAGATCCGCAATTAACGAGTCTACTAGTGAGCTTTTGCATCGCCGCTAGGAGACAAGGTAATTCGTAAGCAACACCTTGCTAATCATATCTCTATATGACTCTTGTTGTTGGGTGACATCTCTATGCCCAACACCAACCTTTATGCCCCAAGGCTCATAACCTTTATGATAACCTTGTTAAGTTCACCAATCCTTATGCATGTAAGTATCCGATATAAAACCCATCTAGTCAAGGAAAATTGATGGTGCCCTAATTTTATAGACCCACCATCAATTTACAAGACATGGGATGGTGCAAAGTTTAATTGGGAGGGCATATGTTTAACTTAACATTTTGTGAGGGATCGCTATACTTCTACCATTCAAACATGCATAGGAGTAAAACTACTGTTCCGATTCGACCAATTTGCATTGATCTTCGCGTGCAGCATGCCGTGGTTTGAGAACTGAGACAACTTTCGGCTCATGGAGCCCGATCGCACGATCACGGTGCATCGATTATTAATCTAGGTTCCGATTCGATCAATCATATTGATCTTCGCATGCCGCAACCGGTTTTACGTGTCACTGTCTACCCCGATAGTGAATCCGACCGGTAGGGGTATGTTGTTTCACGACCTTAGCAAAGATGATCACGAAACCGGATCAATCCATTACGTAACTATACAATCGATCAAATCGATCATACCGATTTACATATCGCCATATGCAAATCACCCGAACCTATAACATGACAGCAACCGCTCTAATACCACTGTAGGAAAACGGGTAGGCTACACTAGCGCAAATTTAAAAATTCTACCCGTAAACCAAGATCACTGCAGTTATAGATCACGGTCTTACCCCTTGACGCGCAGTGCGGAAGTTGTTGCGACGCGTCGGGCGGTGTAGTCGCACTAAGTTGATGCAAGACGTTGGGGCGAGTAGTCGCACTACTTCCTTGTCCTCGCCGTGGCGCCCCACGCACAGCCTCCTCTTTGCGGTTCGTCCCAACGCCACGCATGCGCCTTCAAAGGTATCCACACGCACGGAGGAAGCGACGCACGCCGACTACTAGATCCGCGCGAGCGACTAGGGCGTGGGAGGGTGGCGCCGTGGTTTGAGGATGTCACGAAAACTCATCCTCATCCCGCGCCCCGCCCTCCTTTATAGACGCCCTACAATGGGCTTCTACGAATAGAGGCCCATTAGGACTCAATGCCCGATCTAATTGGATCCAATCGAATTAGGCTTCACTTTTAAGTGTGTGACCCTTTGGTTCACGTATGTTTAGACATGACGCGAGTACACATACTTGGTCAATAGTTGGTAGCGGCCTCTAGCAAGACGTACAACTCCTAAACATACACAAAGATCATATCGGACGAACCATCACAACGTTATGTGCATGCCAATCCCTTTGCCTCACGATATTTGGTCGAGCTCCAAGTGATCACTCTTTCTCGATCCTCGTGATCCGAATCCCTTACTAAGTTAACTCTTAACCTTAAGTAGCATGGCCATGCATTTACGGATCCGATCACTCGAGGGCCCAGAGATATCTCTCGGTAGAGAGGGCAAATCCCATCTCGATCGACCATGCCTCGCAAAGATGCTTCATGACAAACCCGAAGCTACCTTTATAGCTACCCGATTCACGAGTAGCGTTGATAGCCCCTAAGTAGGTCGATTCACATCTCAAGTACATGCGACAATCTCGTGTCTAAGGACAAGGCGTACACATTGTGTAGAGAGAACCATAAGAATAATTACTATGTCTCATGTCGGGTCACCCAACCCCATGTTCTAAACATGTGTCCACATTATTGGTTTGACATCTCCATGTCTATGACCTGTGAAACATGGTCATCAACCGATACATGTGCTAATCCATCATTCACGTGTGTCCTCACATGAACTCCGACTAGGGACAACTTTAGAATAACCATACAAGTAAAGAGTTTCACAAACAAGTCACATACTTGTTAATCAACACAAAGGTAATATTCAAGGAACATTTGTTAAATCATTGATACAACGAAATATCATCATCAATATGATTGCCTCTAGGGCATATCTCCAACACAACTGCCCTATCTGTAATCTACCATCATGATTCCAACCTTGTGATGTCAGGCTAGTTTTCACTCTACTTGTAGATACACAATTGTGGTCATCTACCATCTTGCTGACCTGCATGACAAAAATACTACATTTAGTGACATATCCTAAATAAATTATCCCAATAAATTATATTAAGTTAGCAAGATTAAAGTTAGTACCATAACAGTTATTTTATATGGCATCAGAACAGCTACTATTCTCCTAGGGCATTCTTCACCTTTGCATGAACCTCTGAACCTTGTTGGATCTGACTTGCCGTGTCAAGATCAAATTCTTCATGTATTGCATGTTGCCTAATAGCCACCCTGGAGTCTTTCATGGTAGGGAATGTGCATCTCACTACCATCCTTTGCCTATCCCTATCATACAAACAATGTCTCTCCTTAGGATTTATGTCATCCACTAGGATTTCAGCCCCAACAGCATCCTCTTGCAGTTGACTGATTGATGGTTGCACACCAGAGTTGGCAGCGTTGTCAGATGCAGTCCGCCACTTCTTTATAGCAATGCCATCCTCATCTCGTAGTCCCAGCAGTTGATACATCGCATCATCTTCCATTGCCACATCTCTGTCATCCTCATATGTTGATTCATGAATGTGAAGGGTTGACCAATCCACCCTGCCATCTGATGCATGGGCATTGGTTGGGACCTCCTCTGTATATGCTTCATTTGTATCATGCATTGCATTGGAGGTGCCTGCTGCATTGAGAGATTTGGGCCGTGACATTGTCATAACTGAATGAGTGGAATCATGCTGGCTCTCATTCAATCCCAGCCTATATTCACTCGCTATCTTGTCAACAATTTTAACATAGAATGGCACAAATTTGACTCTCCATCGTGCCAAAAAAAGCATCACACAACTAGAATTGCATTCTAAATTAGCAACGCCTCTCCACTGTCCCTGTGTACGCATCACAAGTGCACATCTTGATAGCTACCCCATATGATCCTCTCACCCAACTGTTGCGGGGACTTTTCAGGCATATACCCACGAGAGTCAACAATCCATTCAAAGCTCTAGCGCTCAAATATCATCGTGCTACCATCCAGATGTCTGGCGGCATACGGGCCAACTATCACGGATATACTAAACTCTCTTTCGGGATCAATTGAATCACAATTTCAGCCAACTACTTCGTTCCGACTTTCTTCAAATCACAAACAAAAGCAACCAAAAAAGTATAGAAGCAACTAACCCGACGGTGATGTCCTTCGGATCCATGTCGCGCTTGGCCGCCGGCGCACACGAGTGAGTCAACCAGCATCCATCAACTAACCTCGGGAAGCTCCTCCGTCGCAGAACACTGCCGGAGTTTGAGGGCCGTCCTCCAGTTGCCTTGGCCACCGACGCACACGAGTGGGAGTGGATCTAGATCTCCAGGGTGGAGTGGGGATGGCGGCTTGGAGTGGACCGCGCAGGAGTGGCAATGGACATGAGGAGATGAGCCATGTGAAGTCATTTGACCGGCTGTGCCCGAACAGTTGGACTGGGGGCATTTCAGTAACTTCACGTGGCAAAAAAAAAGGGATAAAAATAAAATGGCAAAATTTTGATTGAAATTTCTATGAAATGACAAATAAAGAATTACATTGTACATAATGGCAAAACGTAAAACGTTGTTCTATTGGGTGGCAAATTTTTAATTGTTCCTTCTTTCTTCTCCTCCTGCCGATATGTACTGTGACGCGGAGACAAACCCTAGCTGCAAACCTCATAATCCTAGCCCCCCAACTCCCCCAATATATAGCATTTTATAACCTAGTCCGCTATTTGCATTCCTACATTTGTTTGGTTCCAGATATTGCTGCTTATTTTTCTTCAATCTGTGATTTTTTTCTTGGTTCACTTTGGTTTGGATCGTTTGATGCTTTAGTCTTACTTGTTAGGATTAGTTGTTAGAAAGCCAGAATTACATACTTTTGTTTGATTAGCTATTATATGTTTGCACCCTTCTTGAATTTGGTGGTTTTGTTATGGTTAACTCGCACCATTAGCCCCCTGCTCTGTTGAGGTTAGGTGCAGGGAAAACTGTGAGACAAGGGTGTCTATGGGTGCCACATTCATGGATTGGACAGGAGCTCTGTACTTATGTGGAAGCCAACAATTTTCCTCAGAATCATTTCTTCTGTCCACATTGTGTCACCTTACTGTTGTTTCTTTCGGTGTTATGGTTTCCTTGATATTTAGGCCGTCTTTAGATCGTTATATCGAGCACATAATGCTCTAACATTTGTTCAGAAGCGAAATGAGGAGGCAAAATTATCTGAAAATTTTATTGTGGATAACACGTACATTGTCTTCAAAGTTCTCTGATTGCTTCATGATCAAATCGTTCATGTGTAGCTAGTTGTAGTTCTTTACCTGAGTTCAAGAACCAACATAGTTGTGAAGCAAAATGAGGAAGTCATACCATCTGAAAGTTTACTACTATGAATAATGCATAGATGGTCTTCAAAGTTCTCTGATTGCTTCCTGTACCTACACCCTCTTATCCGATTGATGCTTGCTTATCTAGGTTGAATTTTTTCTTTTTTTTTTTCTTGTGTGGCTATATCTTTACAATGTTTCTTAATGATGCTCGAGTCAAAATTGCAGTGTTTCAACCTGTCGAGAAGCAAAATGAGGTCATATAATCTGAAGTATCTGATGTTGATACATCACTCATGGTCTTCAAAGTTCTCTGATTGTTTTCCCATGCCTCGAGCAACATGTTTCCCGAGCTCTTGTAGTTCATTATTCAGCTTGGTGTCCTATAGTGTTGTTGTGATAGCTTACCTAAGACAAGTTCTTTATGAATAAAATTGTTGGCATACTTGCATGATGCCTTTGTTCTTTTAGTTCCTCAGAAAAGAAAATGCCTTTGTTCTTTTCCAGAAAAATTGAGGTGTTTTGATTGGAATTGTGGACAAACAAACAATTATCTTCGAAGTTATACCATCATTTTTTTCCCATTTTTCTGGTTCTTATATCATTTGTTAATGGAAAAGATATGGCACTCCTTTGCTGCTTCTCTTTTCCTGTTTCCCGTAACTACTTGATTTGAATATTGCCATCCTTGAATGTGTTCATTTCGAAGTAAAACATATATTGTTATCAACAAATGATGTTTCTATGGAGGATCTCCTGTATTAGTTAATGGTGCACACATGCAATCAATATGTTAAATAACGAAAAAATGTTGTTCCAATATGACTAATCGGTTACATTTTTATTTGATCTTTTTGGAAAAGTTTGTCTTGACAGGTTTTGCAGAAGAATGCTTACAGTGATTTTTTTGATAATGCTGACATGCCTGCTACACATCACCAACGTACTCAGTTTCAAGTATCCCAAGTGAAGTCTTTTGGTGCTGCATATCGCTGAATGTCTAAACTCAGAGCTCAGAAGTTACTTCACATCACTCACTGAATTACACTGCATCGTCAGGAAATTAGTTTTTTTTAACAAGTAGATTTGTACTAGTTGAGATAGTAGTTATACATTCAAATTCTTGTTTTATTACTTTGATCTGGTGTACCGAATGGTGCAATATTCCTTCTGGTGAAATTGCTGTTTAAGTTAACCTGACATTTGCCTTTTTTTATGTGCCAAATTACTACCATGGAGTATCCGGCTCCCATTTGCAGTGAAGTTTGCAAACCATACTACTATATAAAGAGTTCCCTAGGTTCACTTCACTAGGAAAGCTCATGGGCAGCAGCAAACTATAGCTGAAAAATCATGGGAAGCAGCAAACCATAGCTATCATGCAAGCTATACTACTGTAATTGGTAAGGGTTAAAATGGAGATAGAAAGTACTGTGAGTTTGAAGTACCCAGAATACTTGAATTAAAACATGGTTTTGAAATAGAACACTCAAATCCTTGAGAGACAACCCATTGTTTTAGAACGTACATATGGAGCATCACATGCAAATAGACAGCTGGTAGGTCCAGCGTACAAAGCGTTCCTGTGAAACTCGGAATTTTTGCCAAACTTAACCAGGGCCAACTTTTGGGATGTCGTAGTGCTCACTAAGATTTGCCAGGTATTGGTTGAAGTCCTGGATGCGGTCCCTGTGCGACTTGTTGGCTACCTTGGCCATCTTGTGCATGTCAATCTTCTGCTTCTGTTCTATGTACCGCCGCTCAGCTGGCGTGAGGTGATCATCATCGGCTCGTGGGTTCCCTTCTTCTCCCATCTTGTCAGCTTCAGTCAATTCATCGTTAGGATCAGCTGGTAATTCAGAGCTTCCACCTGAACAATAATTATCAAATTAGATATGAAGTATATTCAGCAGAAAGCAGTTTTAGATTCATGGAGTTCAGTTACACAAACAGAAAAGACGTGAATACATACAATCAAGTTGTTGGACAAATGAACAAAGCCTACCATGGATGACCAATAATATATGATTTGCCAACAAATATAGAGCAAGTTGTCTCAAGGTTAATCAGCAAAGCAGCACAAGCACCATGCCATTATTTAGTAACAAGTTCCTGTTTGATGCATTCCTCTTTATCTGATTTGGCCTAATGTATCCAAACTTGGAGATTATTTTAATAAAGGCTGATCCAAAAACCAATAGTTCAGGAAAGATTTAAGTATCTTTCATTCTCTCATAACATTAAGATTTCCATCTGACTACCTTCTGTCCAAGGATCCACACATACACAATCATTGTAGAATGCTAAAACTAACAAGTAGTAACAACTAACATGACTTCCAAGACCTGGTTTCTTATTTGTTCTTCATTAACTATAGTTCACATGAACACAGACCCCTAATCCCACTTATCAGCACAAACTCTAAATAATTAGTTCCTCTATGTGATATTATGATACCAAGGAAGAAAGCTTGCCAGCAAAACAGTGTCAACCAGCAGCAAGATTGATACCAAGCATATATAGGGAAACAAAGTTGTGTCTTTAGTGTGTAAATATTTCTGTCATAAGCAACCGTAATCTATTCGATGGCATGGACAAATGCAACAAACAAAAGAGCGTTTATACAAACGTAATCCATCAATTAAATGACCAACAGATGGGCCAAATCAATTATTCATAGTGCAACGAAGCGCTTGAACGGCCTCAGCCCTAACGCACACGACAATGCTCATTAACACATTAAGTTGTTTTAGCAATCTGAACAGATGCTTAGGTTTAGAATAGTCCAGTGTAGTAATGAGCAAAACCTTCGTGAAGCTCGCCGTGCCCGATTTGAGACGACTCCTCGCGGTGGTGCTTCTTCTTCTTCTTCTTCTTGACTCCACCTTCCTTGACATCCAGCGCTTTCCCCTTCAGCTTCAGCTTCCCCCCAACAACGTTCTGGTATTCCGACATCTCGCTGCAACAACAAGACCCAAACAATAATTGAGCTCACATTGAACAGCATCCGGTGGTAGGCAGGGGCGTATCAAAGTGAAACTGGACGGAGAATCCCACAAATATTCGGATTTGATTGCTCGCAGCAAAACCAGAACAAACCAGACGAGAGCGAAATCAATACAGGCAAGTTAGGGCTTACCTTAACTAACAAAAGAAATCAGTCCGGATGGATCTCCACTCCAGGCCGATCCGGCAGAGGGTATGCAGAGGAGGAGGAGGAGGAGTTCGAGGTGGCGTGATTCGGTGGAATGAGGCCGCGGCGAAGGTCGAGTGCTCGGCGGCTTCCGATTTGGGGAGGGGATTTAACGGTGCGAGTCTGCGAGGCGATTGGGGGAAGGGCAATATGGTAAATCTACAATCCGGAATTCTTATTCATGCCGAAATAGCAATCAGCCCGTTTGGTACTCGGAACGGGAGCTGGGCCGTGGAATCTAATCCCCAAGAGGATTGGAATTGGCCTGTGTTTGTCGCAAACATATGAGCCCATCGTACGCATTGATAGGTCCTCGGTCATTCGGTTCGACGGCCACAATAGCTTGCATGTCCCTGGAAAATTGAAAACTGCAGAGGTCCGGATCATCCAAATACTGTCAGCGTCCCGCTGTCGATCGACTTATTACTGCCAAATAGAGATGGCCAGGCCGCCCGAAGATTAGGCCTGTTCATTTTTAAATATGTATAATTCTATTTCCATTTCTTAATATTTATATGGTTTTATTTTTATTTCTTAATATTTATACGGTTTTATTATATATATATATATTTATATTTATATTTATATTTATATGGTTTTATTTTTTAGTTTTAAATTTTCACTAGTTCATTTTATAAGTAAATATAAATTTTCAATAGTTCTTAATATTTATAAATTTATTCTGGGATTTTTTACATCCTTTTCAAATTTTCATGTCATATAGGCTAAACAGTCCACCCAATCCGTCGAGCTATACGTGCCCGAGCCGGCCCAACACAGCCCGAGATGCCAGCATGTCGTGCGTGGGTTGGCACTCCGGCCTACGGTCGGCACGACATAGTCCAATTAGTGCCTAGGTCTAATCGTGTTGACCCAGCACAGGTCCATGATGTGCCGGGTCGGGCCAGACAGCCTATCTGCAATCACTACTGCCAAACAAAATCCTCTAAAAAAAATTGAGTGTCCAACGAAAACGAGTCGAACACATGCACAAAATGCTTGTCAAAAGTAACGAGGAAAGGAACTGAGCATTGCTCAGTTGGCGTGGGACCGGCGTGCCCCCCACCCCACCTGCGCTCGAGTCGCCTGAGATGCCTACTAAATTTCACTAACTAAAATCAGGGGAGACGAGCACCCCTTTGATAAAAAAAAAGTAACGAGGAAATGCAGATCGTTTCCACCCCAAGAGAACTAGTATACATAGCCAACACATTCAGCCCTGTTTCTCGAATTTTTATATTAATTAATCTTTTTCAAATTTTATTTTAAAGTTAACCCTCGGTGCATTTTATTTCCAATTCTGACCTTTTTTTATCACGCCACCATCCGTAGCGTGACAAAACAACGCTGTCACGTCAGTCCGTATCTGAGCAATCTCTTGTCACGCCACCACTTGTGGCGTGACAGTGTTGTTTGGTCACGCCACAATCAGTGGCGTGACAAAAAGTGCTATTTTGGGGACTTATCCTATGACGTGACAGTATTGTTTTGTCACGCCATGGGTAGTGGCGTGACCAAAAAAATCATAATTGGAAATAAAGTGCGTCAGAGGTTAACTTTAAAATAAAATTTGAAAAATAATTAATTAATAAAAAAAAAGTTCTGTTTCTACACACAATTCTACAGGAAATTTATAGAAAACGGTTCAATTTCTATAAAAGTGTAGGGAAATTTCCGCGTTTCAAACGTACCCGCGTTATCGTTGTTTTCCCGCACGTTACAATGGCCTTTCTAGCAGCTTAGCAGCTGTTATTTGTTTTTATTATTCGGCAAAGGAACAAGCTATATGCTCCTCAGTTGTCACCCTTGACCGGGCCAGCTACATGTTCGGCGGCGACGGCGGGTTGCAGTAGGTGCACTCGCAACCCCCAGGGACGCACACGCCGTCGCCGTGGTACCGGCGAGAGCACTCCTCCTTGCACGACGCCGCGTCGCAGTCGCCCGGCGGGTCGTAGACCCTTCTGCAGGCGAGCGATGGGCCGCCGCCGTCCGCCGTCGTCGCGTCTGCAAATCAAATCTCGGCTGGAAAATGAGGATCGGAGATTCCGAAACTGCGTATTTACGTGGTGCGTCACGGGGATTTTACTTACCAGAGGATAGCACGAGGGCAGCGAGGATTACCAAGAAAGCCGCGCTGCGCGTCTTCATCGATCCCTTATTAAAACAATCCTTGCAAAAACACACACACTACGTAAGTACAGTAGTGCCTTGTGGAGATTGCAGAACCGATACTAACAGCTATGACGTACAATTTGCAGCGGATTTATAGTCGACTTGGTGGTGCACTGGTGCTTATCTGAATTCTATGGATCAGAATTAATGGAATGGAATTAATCGCTTAATAGTATGGAAGTTTGCTGGATGTGGTAATCGAAATAAATGGAGAGCTATTAATGTGCGTAAGTGTATCAAAGCATGCAAAGCAACAGAAGATGCAGCAGTAAATGTCACTGTTGTAGGCATTTTTGACGCAATTAGCGTCTGTCACGATACAACACCAAAAATAGCACCTCGTCCGCACGGCCACAGGCGGGACACACCATGTGCCCGACATGCGCCCTTGTCCGCACGGCTACGAGACGGACGGGCCTTGTCCGCATGGCCACAGGACGGATTCTCTCCCCTCCAGAACAACATTGTTTGTAGGAATAGTAAAATATAGCAAATGAGCTCAACAAATTATGATATTTTTTTGAGACTTCGACATAGTGTACTTCCTTGTATAATGTTTCCATAATTTTATCCGTTCTGAATTTTTCTCAAAAATTTATTTAAGTATACTGTTTGTGGGAATTTCTAAATATATAAAATAAGCTCCAAAAAAATTTATTTTTAAGGCTCCTTACACAGTGTAATTGATTGTGTAATTTTTTTAGAATTTGATATGCTATAAAATTATCTCAAAAATTAAGGCGTTAGGTCTTGAAATTAGGGTTTTACGTTTCAAAAATTATGGTTTCATGATTTTATGTGAACAGTTATTAGGTGTTTTAGGGTTTTGTGAATTAGGGTTCAAGTGCAACAAGGGCTACGCGTTTGTCAACATGATAACGGCGACGGCGTCACTTCAGCTCCACGTCTTCCTCCAGGGCCATTCCAAAATAGCGACAATAACCTATTTACTGCCACTCGTCATTCCAACTGCCTCTCATCATTTCAACTGACGATTTGAATTGAAGAGTGTGCAAATCGTTAGTTGAATGGCGACAGGAACCCATAGGTGCAAGTTTCGACTACATATATCCCAAAATTCGGTGAAAAGTTATTTTAATTTTAGAAAAAGAGAGAGAGAGAGAGAGAGAGAGGAGGAGAAGGGAGAAGAGACGTAGCGAAGCCTGCTGGTTTCTAGCGGAGGAGAGAGAGACGGAGCAGCAGATCTAGTCGTCCATTTTACAGGTATATGTTCTTACAACTTTGTACATAAATTTGAAACCTTGTAGGTTAGCAAATAAAAATAGTGACATAGAATTCAACGGATTAGATAATTTTTGCTGTATTATTGTTTGATGTATATCATTTTAGCTGTGTAAAGTTTAGTTCATCGTATAGATATTATTTATATTGCAATACTCGAACGATTTAGAATAAATCCGCAAAAATACTAAGAAAACTTTGTAGGTTTTATTTTTACACGGTAAATATTTTATTAATATCAAAAATATTTTTTAAACTAGAAAAATAGCAAGACATATCTAAAAATTATATAAAAAATCTAGAGTCGGTACATAGGATATGTAGAGCTGAATTAAAATATAGTGAACTTAATTTTTGTTTCCATTTGGTAAATATTTTATACATATTGGAGACACTTTTTAAACAAGAAAAATAGCAAGATACCTATTAAAAATTTATAAAAAATGCAGAGTAACTAAATAGGGTATGTAGAGCTTAATCAAAATAATCCCAACTTAATTTTGGTTTCTATTTTTTGCACGGTAGATATTCTGTTAATTCCAAAAATACTTTTAAACTAAGAAAATAGCAAGACACCTCTAAAAATTATTAAAAATCCAGAGTTGCTACATAGCATATGTAGAGTTGAACTAAAACATTGTGAATGTAATTTTTGTTTCTATTTGTACATGCTAAATATTTTGTAAATATTGGAGACACTTTCCAAACATGGGAAGTAGCAAGATACCTATAAAAAATCTATAAAAAAATACAAAGTAACTAAATAGGGTATGTAGAGCTTAATCAAAATAATCCTAACATAATTTTGGTTTTCAATTGTGCACGGTAAATATTCTGTTAATGTCACTTCTTATTACTTTTTGTAAATACTATGTATGCTTTTCGTACGTCGAGACGCTTTCCGTATGACTAGTGCCTCCTGACGGAATGGTTGACCAACGTAGGCCAGAGATGCACACGTTCCACCTCCCGTACGGGGAGATGGCGCCGACGCTTCAGGACGTGACCTTCTTGACCGGGTTGCCCTACGCAGGCTTCCCCTTGGTGGCGCACGACGTCTCGCCCACGTGGCGCACGGAGTTCCTTGCGAGATTCCAAGGGGTGTTGCCACCCAACACTGGCTACAGGGAGTTCAGCAACACACATGGACCATCGCTGAGTGGATCTGTCAGTTATACGTAAGTTTTTGTAACTCTTGTCCTTCCGCTTCAATTACTTTGTGCAACTTAGTGATGTGTCTCTGTCTTCTTGCAACCAGAGCATATGGTAGAGGATGTACCCGAATACATGGTGAGGAGGCACTTCGAGGCATACTTGATGTGGTTGTTCGGTTGGGTGATGTTCCTAGAGTCCCACGGCGATAGCGTCGACAAGCACATGATCCGTTACGCACACAAGCTGGCGCACTTGGAGGTGGAGGCGATCCAGCTGTATGCCTAGGGCCCGACGATGCTATGTGCGACGTATCGTGCCATGTGCGGTGCGTCCCACCGGGTTCTGGACAGCTCCATCCTCTCCGGATGCCTGTTGCTGCTTCAACTGTGGTCCTTCGAGCGTTTTCAGATCGGACAGCCACGGCTGGACCTGGGAGCCTACACCATCACCATGTACGCTGGTGATGACGACGTGGACCGACCGATCATGGGTACGGCGTAGTGTGGTCGACGGTTAAGTTTTTCTAACATTTGTTCTTTACGTAATGTAATACTAATTTTTGTGCTAAGTTTCTGTTGTTCTATTCCACAGGTCACCTTCACTCCGATCACTACGCATACGTCCTATCCAAACTATGTTGTGATGTTCGATCAGTTGACGGATGACCGCATCATCTAGACACCGTACATTCCTGACATGGTGTACGCGTGCACACCCCGAGGCCTGTCGAGCATGTGCACACAAGACCATGTGTGCTGGTACACGCAGAGGAGCTTGGTGCATGATGTCTTCGTGGAGAAGTACCACGTGCACCGGGTGATGCACCAGTTCGGTCTATGATAGGAGCTCCCAGTCTCCTGGGGGCAGCGGTTGGCGTCGAACGTCCATGATTATGTTCACATTTTATTTTTTGTCGTACTATTTGCCTTACGTACCTACGAAATAATCGTTTTGCCTTCCACAATTACACTAGGAAGGGAGTAACTACTATGACTTCCTAGGCAGATAGGATGCTCCCTTGGGTTCAAAGTTGGCTCCACGTCTTGGAGGACGTCATCCAAGAGGATGCTCCCTACGACCCGGGATGTACGAGGAGTACATCGAGTGGTACTCTAGTCGGACGAGGGTTCGCTGCGTTAGGGTCGTGGACGACCCACCACGACATGAGTCCACGACTTTTGACACGTACCCCACCCAGCTGGGCTCCGTATTCCATCGCGTGGTACATCTTCAACGGTCCGTACATCTTATTGCTTCACAAGTTTTGGGTTTCTAACTTGTTAATTATGCGTACATGTCAATCTACAATGGGAAATGCACGAGTTGGCGACCTCTGTTCGTCATATGAGGCTCGGGGAGTGCTTCAGCATGACAGTGTAGGAGATTAGAGATGTCATGGACCAGTTTAGTGAGAAGACGAGGCGAGGCATCCAGCCGATGTCTTGCCGTAGGGCGAGGGAGGTGGTGGACCCACCTATGCGTGGACGAGAGGTGAGCCACGGTGCGTCATGACCCACGACTCCTCATCCGGATGTGGTGGGTGGGTCTTTGTGGCACCGTGCGGGAGTACCCCCGACACAGTTCGTAGGTCAACATGAAACACTCACAACTGGTTGTTTATTTTGAACTTCAATAGTTACTAGCAACAATTTTTTTCTGACAGGTCCTGAGTTCCACCCGTACATGGGGCAGGAGGACGTGGAGTGGTCAGCTCTCTTTGTACGACGGGGTATGTCTATCTTGTTTGCATTCACAACATACTATTTTAGCATTTTCGCCATGTTTACATGCATAACGTACTATTTCATAGCTCGTACACCCCTTTGGGACGAGGAACTGGTGTCACAGGAGGAGTACGCTCCAAGGACTTCGATTTCGACTGGGGTGGCGGTGAGCCTTCACACGGCGAGAAAAACCAGGTCACCGTGTGGCCTTCACAGCTGCACGGTGCGCCCAGAGCGAGCCAGCCAACACAGCACCCTCTTGCGACACTCCCTAAGGCTACTCGCATCGGTAGGGTGCCTCGGCCGCCTCAACCTTTGACCTACTCGTACCAGCGCCCGCAGCTGCCCTGGACGAGGCCAGGAGCCACATGTGGGGTACGCCCCAAGAGGGTCCGCGAATAGATATTTGTTATTGTAAATATCAGTCATGTCATGTAAATATAAATTTATGTACAACTTACATTATGGTAGTATCGTATTTTGGTACTATTTATTCTTGTGTATACAGGTAACCATGTTAGGGAGTCCGCATTGCGACACCCCACACAACCCTGCTTCTAGCCATTACACCCCACTTTTGCAAAGCGAGATGACCGCACACTGCGACGCTACCATTTCAGAATGAAAAGACCGCACTCTAACACGCCACCTTTTTAGACCGTACCCAGTCACGCCACACACTACCACTTTTGCAAACCGAGATGATAACACACTGTGACGCTACCTTTTCAGACAAAAAGGACCACACTCCGCCACGCCACCTTTTTAGACCGACAAGACCACACCCAGTCACGTCACACGTTGTCATTTTTGCAAACCAAGATGACAACACACTGCGATACTACCTTTTAAGATCGAAAAGACCACACTCTACCATGCCACACATAGCCACTTTTGCAGACTGAGATGACAACACACTGCAACGCTACTTTTTCAGACCGAAAAGACCCCTTATAAAAGGAGGGAGAAGAAAACTGGAGGAGAACACCACACCATCACATCCATGTGAGGACCCCAGTTTATTTGGTTTGTAATGCTTAACCAACCACCTGGTCCTAGCATCACAAATCAAATAATCGATCTCTAGATATGTATACTTCCTGAAAGCAAGATACACACCTCATACAAAATTAGACATCAACTCCATTCCACACATAGAGTCCAAACACAACACTACCAAACGGAAGATAAACAAATAGTAGAGGTTATTACGTACACAGCCGACCGCCCAAAAGATACACAAATAACAGAACGACAATGAAGCAAAAGTGCCATAAGATGGCTATAAACAAAGCCAATCGGTGTGCCTTCAACCCACAAGGCATCCGACCGACCGCCAAGCCTAGTCGCCACCCACGGCGACAAAGACACTCACGTAAGTGAGGCCCCGAGGCTCACCTTCTTCCTCCGCAACAAAACATTAAGCAAAGCACCGAGTACAAAGATTGTCTTTGTACCCGCAAGACCGACGTGTGAACTAGCGCACTGCTCATATGCTACATGCAGGCTTGTCCGTGGAGGCCATATGTTTCATTTGCATAAAGCCAATTTTCATTTGCAATAAGGTAATACAGCTTTAAAGGCAAGTTTGCAATTCATTTATAAGATTGAAATAACAAGAAGGATAATAATAACAAAAGCGAAAGATAAACAACCTAGAAGTGACTATCCCAATAGTCACCATTAACAATAGCACGAATCCCGCATTCGCATCACCCATCAAGTTTTAATTTAAATGTTGTAGTCTAACTCTCGATAAGCTTACCCAAGCGTGTCCATCACCTAGACGAGGCTATTCGAATAGTTTTAAACCCGCAGGTGTACCATCGTACCCACACCTCGCATCGCCTTTAAGCCAAGCACACTCCAAGGTATGCACACAGACTAAGTCCTACGAGATGCTTTCCAATATTGTGTATCAACCCCGAGCCGCTCGTATGGATAGAAACCCATACGCTACATGGTAAAGCCGAAAAGACAACTACCCACTCAGATAAAGCTTTTGACAACTACCATGCTCCCACCTCCATCCCTCCTGCGACCTCCTGCGACCCAACCAATACACGCCAAAGTACTAGGTCAAGAGAGGTCCCATACCCTCTAGTGTGGTTAGCACGAAATGCCCGGATAACAAAACTCACAAGATGTTCGGTCCTTAATGACCCGGCACCTTTCCAATCACACCCAACAGATCACACCAATCTTACCATTGTGCCCGTCCCAAATCATTTTTGTTTTTATTTTTAGTTTTGCAATTAAACAAAGCAGAAATGTGAAACATAAAGTTGTAGTAAATTTTGTGTGATCAAGGTTACCGACTAAAGTCGATAACCGCCTGCTTCTACCGATAGCTAAGCATGTCTAAGCAAGTTGACCCGATCTACTAAGTGACAAGAGATCATCCAATGATCTCTAATCACAAAGAAATAACCTAGGCTCGTAGTAGAGATCAATATTTTGTCTACAGGATATGCAACACGGATTTAACTAATCAATTTAACACAAATTAAGCAATGCATACATACAATTTAAACAAAATATTAATCTTTAAAATACTGGGATTAAACATGATCAAACCGCTTGCACAGCCGCTGTTGCTCAATATGGTGCGGAGGATCGTCCTCGTGGTTGCCGCAAATATCGAAGCCTAACGATCGAACATAACAAAGAAATAAGAACGAATAACACCTAAAAACTCAAACATACAACAACAACAAAACAAGCCAAAACTCACACAAAGCCTAAGCATGAAATAACAGAATTTTAGAAACAGAGAACAAATCATTTAGTTATTAGCAATTTTCTATGAATTTTCTAAGCTAAAAACACAACAAGTCACTAGTTAATTGCTTAACAAATTTTCATGAACAGAACCAGAGTATAAAATCTATCCTAATAGTTAGTATACTGAAAATGAAATTTTATGAATTGGGTTCATTTAATTTGGACAATTATTGGAAGAGATATGCATTTTCTAATTTAGAAGATACATAAGACATCATTTTATTAGCTAACAGATTTTTGCTACAGAGACAAGGGTGAAGTTAATTTTATCAAATAGCACACTTAAATGAAAATTAAAAGACTAGTTTCATACAATTTGGATAAAAATTGAATTAGTTATGCATTTTCTAAGTTTAAATGAATTAACAAAGGCAATGTAAAACATATTACGTAAATACTAAAGCATTAAACCCTTTTTCTACCCACACCTATCTAGCCCTAGACATCGACAAAGGGATCATGCAAAGTGTCGACTGTGTCAACCCGCTTGCATGAAGGTGACGCAAGGCGTATTCAAAGAATACGCCTTCACTTACTAAGGTGCAAACCTAAAACACTCTCACGAGAAGTACGCTCCCATCGTGAGAAAACGCCTTACTGTGAGCTACACAACCCTAATCGACAAGATGGGCCCACATGGCGTGACTCGTAGAATAAATAACGGGCCGGATTAAAGGATTTCTAAACGCGACAACCAAAGAGGGCCCACCAATCGCTGACTCAACTAGAACAGGGGTTAGCGCTAACTGCTTCGCCGCGGCTCACCGCACGCGACAGGACGGCGCGCGCGGCGCACAGTGATCTAGCAAACCAATGAGTTTCAAGACGAGTGAGTGGTACCTCAAGGTTCGCAAAGACCTCACGAACCCTGGCGCGTGACGCGAGCCCAATGGTCGATTTAAGATGAGCTCACGACGCCGGAGGCGGAGAAGAAAGTGCGCGTGCTCGCGAGAGGACACTACACGCACGCACGAAAGCTTCGGAAGGAGCTCCTCGAGATCGCGAGACACCAGAACGATAAGCCCACGATTTTGATGATGGAGGAGGACGGTGGCGCCGGATTGACACGCGGCGCTTTACCGAGCTTGAGAAGAAGGCGCCGCAAAGCCTCGGTGAAGCACCAAAGAGTTAAACAAGGTCACGGTTAGACTCGGTGGTCGATTGCGATCCTAAAGGACCAAAAGTCGATACTAGGAACTCACCGTAACGCAGATGAGCTTGCAGAGCCGAGATCACCGGAGGCGGAGACGACGGCGGCTCCGATGATTCACTGGTGCTACGAGCTTGGAACGAGCAAAATGGATGCGCGAGAGAGTGGATCACAGAGGTGCGGTCTCTGCTCGAGGCGGCGCTAACACGGCGCTCTCGGTTCTTCTCCCACGGAAAGGAAATTTGGGCGGAGAAAACACGAGAATGGACGCGAAGGGTAGTGGATGGGCTCGGTGGGTAGATGAGATCCCGGCGATGCTTCACGGGGTGACACGAGGACAAAAAGGTGGCAATGACGAGGACGTGGCAAGCATGCGCGCGACGGCGTGAGCTCCGGTGAGGTGCGAGAAGACGAGGTTGATGCCGACAGTGGGACCCACATGTCGGCGACAGAGCAAAGCGGTGCGAGCCGAGGTTCTACTCGACGGAAAGATGCCGACCGCTGATCCGAGATGGACGGTCAAGATTGATGTATGCATTCTGGACAGTCGGTTGCATACGCGACGCGGATCGCTCGATCTTCATCTGACGGTCACGATTGATTGGACTCGGCGGTGCGATTAGTTGACGCGACCGAGTCCATTAGTGCGGTCGGACTCGAGCCCAAGTGTGGTTCGGGCCCGACAAACAAGTGTTTTCGTAATTCGATTTAAAAGACAGAGAGGTTTTGGGAAATTTTTAGAGATAGCTCCAGGGCTCCAAAATTTCGAAATTTTTATGGAAGCTAACTGGAACAGAGGAACACCTTGTGAAATTTTTCCAGGAGTTTTCATGCACCAGATTTCTCCCAATAAAATTTACAAGCTGCTGAACGTAAGTTTGACCAGATTTCAAACTAGGTTGACTTGGCCATTTGAAATAGCAAATAAAATCTAAAAATTGGGAGATAATTCAGGGAGGTAGATAGGATGATCAAGATGCTAGGAAAAATAATTTCAGAGGATGATCACAAGTTTGAAGGCTAATAATTTGATGACAACAATTTCCAATCACAAGAATCAACTTCTAGAAAATTGGAAATTGCTAGGGAAAAATGTAGAAACTTTCAAATGATTTGAAGAGACAACAAAAGTTTTTATTTCTCCTCAAAATTTTACATTTGAAATACAAACCCTAAGTTAGGGCTGTTACAATCCAACACTTCACCAAAGTTTGGTTCACACAACAGAGAGGAAGGAGATATCGAACTCGTCGGCAAACTTCTACGCGAAGATACTGCGGAAGCTTAAGTGGCTTGTCGAGAGGACTAAGCCCTACCCGAATTATTCTATAAAGGATGCGTCAGTACCATCGGAGTTCCCACGTCCACAATGTGTGTGCGAAAAACGGCTAAGATCATCCAATCCACACACCCAGCGACAGTCGCCCAGACGTACTACACCGGGAACATCCTCGTAAGCGAATCTTGCACACACCTTACGTTCCATTCTACAAATCTCTAACTACATCTACGCATAATGGCAGCCAGAGATGCAATGCAATTTCTTCAAATGGATTGACAACCCGAACATATATGATAGGGTGTTCATCGAGCAGAAGTACATGTTGAACTATACGATACGAACTGAACCTTTCAAACGCTGGAAATCTTATGTACCTAACCCTACTGAAAAGGCATCGGAGGAGCCCAAGAAAGCAAGGCGGTGGTGGAGGACCCCTCAAAATAGGAAGCTGAGTACGACTAGCGGCCATCCTAGCGTTCCCCGCCGCCTGGGTGCAATCTGGATTGAAGAGATAAGTTATGTTCAGTTTGCATCCTGATTATTAATTTGGCCCTACATTGTGCTATCCTAACATCATTCAATGGTCCAACCCGTCTCGCAGAACATGGCTGACTTCGAGACTGACCACTGCCGCCAGTAGTCCAAAAACAAGGGGAAGGGACCGATGGGCCACCAGGACTAATGGATTTCGTTTCAATCAACATTTTTTCGGATTCTAAAAAGACGCACTTGTATCGTAGGTGTATTTCAGTTTGTTGATTCATGCATGTTGGCGTTTTCTAATGTACATAATCAAACTCAGCGTGCCATGCAATTTGTAATTAAATTATGATGTCTTTCAAACTTAAATCTCTTTCCCAAATACTTCGACTATAAGTATTACGTAATATTTTTCCCGAAGGAATCGGTTCCACGAACAATACAATTAGAAAAACAACGCGCATGATAAGCCTAAACCCAATTTTTTTTTTTTACCATTTGGCTCCGTAGGGGCTGTTTGTGTTATTGCGCTGCTGAACTTGTGTTCCAAATTACGCCGTCGATATCGTATTCTCTACTTTACATTTCATTATCTTCTCCCATTTCAGATTCTGAACTACGTGAACTCTCCAAGGTATTACCAAAAAACATTGTGAAATACACTAAATCTTTAGGCTGAATTCTCAACACATAAAATAAAAATAAATAAATATAAGACTATGTCACCATTTCCAATTGGCGACAGGTTCTTATCGCCATTTATCCCTATCGCCAATTGAACTTGTGAAATTGTCCTATCACCAGTTTAATTGGCGACAGGAACCTCTTCGCACTGTTCCATTTGGTCTGTCGCTAATTGGAATGACGATTGGAATTACGATAGGAGCATGTCGCTATTCTAAATGGCGACGGTACTTATTTTTGTAAAAATAATTCAACTATTTTTTGTAATTATTTTTTAAATTAATATTATTAAAAAAAATCCCATACCATACCATACCATAGCAATCAAGCAGTGCGTACGGAAATGGAAACATGCGCGGTAAAGAAGACGTGAAGCATGGAGCTGGGCTAGGCCTTATTGGGCCAAGAGCTGTTCAGCCTAGAATGGAACACAACCGATCCATTGCTCACTGGCACCGTCAATATGATTTTACACGCCCAACTCGTTCCCTTCCACTTGCCAGCGCCGGGGCCCGGGCGTCCGGTACACCAACCCAAACCCACGAAAGTGAGGGAGAAAAGAAAAGAAAAGAAAAGAAAAACGAGCGGAGGAAAGGAAAGGGGGGAGAGAGAGACGAGAGCGCAAACGTCCCTCACCTTGGGCGTTGGCCGTTGGGAGGCGACGAATGGCGAATAACTCCCTCTCCCACCACCTCCTCCTCCCCCTCGACGGCGTCTGCTCCGACGACGACGAGGGCTACGATGAGGAGGACCCTGGCTCCGCCTCCGAGGCCGTCTCGTTCCCCTCCTTCTGGCCGCCCTTCCCCTCCCTCCTCTCCGACTCTGACTCCGACGCCCCTTTCCCTCCCCACATGGACCGCTGCCCCGCTTCACAAGACACTGCCTCCGCGTTCTTTGGTCTCGGTTTCCACGACGACGATGACGCCGAGTGGGCCCCGCCGGACGAGGACGGTGAGGTGGCGCTGCCTCTCTGCTGGGACTGCCTGCAGCTGGAGGACCACGACCACCAGCGGTGGGACCTCGGCGTGAACGACGCTGACGAGTGGGAGCAGGTCGCCGGCAGGGAGGAGGAGGCTGCGGCGGCTGCGGCGGTGCGGAGCCTGGGGTGGGAGGTGCTCCTGGCCGCGAATAGCCTCGGGAGCCTCGTGGTCGACGACGACGACGACGACGACGGGGGCATCGAGACGTACTTCCTCGACGATGCCGACGACGTGCTGTTCAGGCAGCTCGCCGCGGAGGCGGTGCACGAGCCGCCGGCCAAGGGCGGGCGGCCGGCAGCGAAGGCCGCCGTGGAGAGCCTCCCGACCGTGGTCGTCGCGGAGGCCGACGCGCAGTGCGCGGTCTGCAAGGACGGCATCGAGGCCGGAGAGGGGGCCAGGAGGCTGCCCTGCACGCACCTCTACCACGACGACTGTATCTTGCCGTGGCTAGCCATCCGCAACACGTGCCCGCTGTGCCGCCACGAGCTGCCCACCGATGACCCCGAGTACGAGAAGTGGAAGGCCAGGCGGGCCGCCGCCGGCGGTGGCGATGCAGACGCCAACGGCGACGGCGACAGGTATGACGTCATCAGGCTACCTTGATGAGTGAATAGATGAAACAGAAAGAGACTAATTCCTCACGAATTAGGCGGTGTGGTGTTACTGTTAATACTTCTGCAATAGTGCTGCAAAAAAAAATCTTTTTGATCAGGAGGGAGAGGGGGATCAAATCAATGTGAATTGGTGGTGTTTTGCTTGTAGAGTGACGAGAATTCGGTGCATTTAAATTTGATAATGGTGTATCTCGATGAAAACTAATGAGATAGCTGTTTCTTTGAAATGGAATGCAAAGAGGAGAAAAATCTTGTGCCCTCTCTGTTTCGGAACCATTTTAAGCATGCATTTGTACCTGGTCACCCAAAATTCAGTGTACAGCTCCAATCTGTACTAGTGGTCTTGTTTCTAGAAATTAAGGGGCTGTTTGGTTTGTGCCCCCAAATAACCAAACCAAAATTTTGGCAAGGCCAAAATAAGGGCATGACCAAAACTTTGGTAAACTCTGGGCAATACAAGTTCATCTCACTGCAATTTGCTCACTTGATTGGATAAATCCAAATTGACAGTTAGCCCAGAAACTTCCATTCAGAAGTTATTTGCTTAGTAGTTGATTCTGACAAAATATGCAGCAAAAACATGGATAAATTTGAAGGAAAAAAGGCTAGAACATGAGAAAAACATTAACATACTTAGGGTATTTTCATGCAGATAAACATAATCAAATGAAGTGAGATTTAAAATGAATTGGGGAAAGAGTACAAATTCATGTTATGTGTCATCTGTGTCTTGATTCTTCATCTGCATAAGGAATGGTTAGCATGGCTTAATTGAATTAAGTCATTTCATATTTCTGGATTGTTGACCTTGAAATTATAAGCACGTGTATTGTACAATGCAAGATGCTTATACATAAGTTTAAAAAGAGAGAATATAGCCATGTCATCAAGCACTCATGTAAAAGTCATTCCCTCCAATAGAAACATCTCTTTTTATAGGTGTTTAAATGTTGTATTATTTATTAATTAGATATAGTTATATAAATAAGCACATGTTAAGCACTGGTGTCTAATTAAGCATTGATACTATAAAATAAACACCTTATTTATCCTATGTGGCAGGAAAAATCAGTTTTTTTTTTATAAGCACCTTTATTGTAGGTGCTCTAATGCGGATTAGTTACTCTTACTCCTAAAGTCAATGATATCTTTACTTGAAGCTAAGCCTTGCTTTCAGAGCAACTTTTTAGACAATAGAACAAAATTTACATTTTGAAGGTTTCCATGCATGTATCGTTTGCTTTAAGCGCGGCTGCTGTTGCTTAACGATCAATTTATGCGGTTACTTATATGCTATGCAACCTTTACAAAATTTGTGTTGTAACACGCTGTAATTTCTTACGATTTGCATCGAAGTTAAGCCCATTGTCGATCAGACGACACAACTTTAAAGAATAGATGCACCATCTGTATCCTATACAGTTGTTGTAATCCATTGAATTGCACTTATGATTTGAATCGAAGATAAACATAACATAAATAACAGAATAGAACTGTCAGTTTATAGTTTCTACCACAGAAGCCAAACCCGCACAGGCTTTATTCGCTTCTCCCAGCATGTGGTCAACATTACGCGGTGTTTCATTCAGCAAATGTATTATGTAAAACCGGTGCTCTTGCAGCACCTGGTTTGATGATGATAGACATCATAAAACTACAGGTGTATCGTGTAAAGGCGATTGATTATACGTGCCTTCTGAATGCAACCTGCACAGGCACAATCCACGCAAGTTTTCGTAGCTTGGAAGCAGGGGTTCTTCGTCGGCACATGGCGCGCAGCCGTAGCAGTCCCCTTTGTCGAGAAGAAAGCCAAGTACGAAGAATGGAATCGATCCCACGGACCCGTCTCTCCTCTAACTTTGCTTGTCGCCTACATTGTTTATTGAGGGCTGCGACTTGTGGAATTGATCACTGATGCGACCTCTGTTGATGGCACACTTGTGGAAATTCCTTTTGTTTTCTGCTCCTTCAATTTCTCTAGGATTGGGAATCATTGTGATGCGTTCGTTTGTTGGGAATTCGTGCTCCCTATCGTGTCCCTTGCATACACGTTTTTTCGGGTCAGTCAATCGGGCATGGCAGGCACGTCGCATGTGCTACTGCCTACTGCTGCGAGCTGTGTGACTCGTTCTTGTTTTGACCAGATTTCTCTTCCCTTTGCGTGCGTTTTTAGTGTGCCTGCCTGCCGTCGTCTTCTCACCCTGCAGAGCGGAACGAGTACGTTGTTTTCCTCGGTTTCTGCCCCCCAAAAAAAGGCACCTCGGTTTGGGTCGATCTCGCCACGGCCTGTAATTTTCATAGTTTTCGTTGAACTCTTTTTTAAATTTAATTTTTTTTTCTGGACTTGGACAACTCAAGGTAATCATTTTTTTGAACTAATAAAAAAAAGTTTACTTCCGCGCAGTGGAACGAATCGTCTCACTCCCTTTTCCGCTATGAAAAAAAAACACCCGCTCCTTCTCCTCTTCCACCCACCTAGAGGTGGACCCATGATTGAGTGCGTTAGCTTCTCTCTGAAACCGTCGGTGCCTCCCTCGGCTCACAGCTCCTCTCCCACAATCTCTGTGAAAACCGAAAAGGTCAGCTCACACGATCTTCTCTTTCCACCCCACCCGGTTGCCCGTCCTCTTCCTCGGTCTCTCACCTCTTCTCCCACCCATCCTCACTGACTCACCACGCCGGTCCTCTATCTCGTGGTCTCTCTCTCTCTCTCTCTCTCTCGTGACGGAAGCCGATGGTGGCGTTTGGAATCAACAGTAGTGTGTCTCCACCGAGCTCCTGACGTTCGGATCGGCGGCGACGCATCACTACCAAGCTCCTGGCGGTCGGATCCAGCGGCGGGGCGCCTCCATCTGCTCCCACTCCAATCTCCATCAGACCAACACCAATGCACTCCTATGTCTCCGTGCGCATTTGGTGGAGGAGCTGGATCTGCTGCATGGCGTGGTTGCAGCAAGAGAGCAGTCGGCAAGGCGGTAGACCTATGGCAGTGCGGCGGCGTGCCTCCGTGCTGGTGCAATAGTTGTGAAGTGAGCAATTGGTAAATACAATGTTCTTGGCAATCCTTATAGGCGGCGACGCGATAAGGCAAAGTTGGGGACAGAGAAGGCACCGGGAGGGAAGGGAGGAGAGAGGCAGTGGTACCTTGGAGGAGAAGCGGCGGTGCTGGGGAAGGGAGGGGAGGCAGTGACGATGCACGAGGAAGATGTCGAGGATAAAGGCGTCCTTCCCTCGCCGCATCACAGTCTCGAGTTCACCGCACTGTGTTCTATTCATCCTAATCCTCCCCCCGCGCTACCGCCGTCTCCTGCAATAGACATAGTTCATATTTATACTTTTATGTGTCGTTTTTTTTAGGGTTCCGTTGCAACGCGCAAACTAGTAAGCTTACTAGTAGTCTTTTAAGAAACAAAAGAAAAGGTAAAGGGCTTTTCCCTCTGAAGGTCCATATGATGGTAATGGGCCTAAACCTTTTAGTTTCGTTATGAACTTTACGGGCCCAAGCCCACTACATTGTACAGGCTGGTGGGTTCAAAAGGTGTGTTCCCTTCCTGAAATCCCGTACTTATGAAGGAAGAGACATTTCATTTCTAAAACATCACTTGATCACTTGCTCCCCGAAAAAAAAAACTGCACTTCTATTAAACCATTCCGTCTAAAAAAAGGAGTTTCGTATCGTGCGAGCTCTTGCCAATGATAGAAGAAACTTCCTGTCCACACAATGACACAAATGCTATAGTTGTTCTAAAAGGATTGGACCAACTTTCTAGCTCGAATTAAAAGCATTTAACATTGCCAAGTGCCATTTTCTTTTATTTTTTTTATAAAAATAAAAAGGAAAATAAAAAGAAAAGAAACATTTCCAGCTTGGTGTCTACACTTTGCACACGAAGGACAAATCTACACTACTTTAGGATCTAGCAAGCAGATTAACTAAAAGAGCGCAGCAATCATCATGTATCCACAAGAATAAATTAAAGAATTTAGTGCCATTGGCAAAGCAAAAGCGAGCAAAAACGCGATGGTGAAATGTTCTCTCTCTCTCTCTCTCAAAATGTCGTTTGCTTAAATGACATTTGCTCAAAATTTGTGGTTGCCGTGGCGACCACAAATTTGGAAGGAAATTCCAAGTCACAACCAATGTATCGCGATCTAAATCGCAAGCCGGCCACGATCCAAATAGCTGTGAATCGAGTACTAGGACCTCACTTGGGCACCCTCATAAAACTCAAAGAGGACTCTACTCTAGTCAATCCCCTTCCATGGTGCTGTTCTCTCTACCTAGACCAGCCGCTGGTTAATTAGTTCCTTCCATGTCCATCGCTAATGGAGAGATCACATCCGACTACATTATCGTGCTCCATGTCCGTCGCTGTCGGTGCACGCCCTTGCCGGCTGACACGCGGGCCCCAGCGAGTTAGGTTCGGCACAGCACAGCCGCACGGCCACGGGACATGATCCATTCGTCATCGCCAAAAAGTGAAAAAGCCAACCCTCGCGCGACCACGGCAGGGCCGAACGGATAGGGACGACCACGCACGACGCAAACGGAAACGACGAATCGCGGCAACGCTGCACCACACGGAACGCACGTAAAACCCCTTTCACATCGCGCTGCCTCGCACGGGAGTAAAGCGGCCGGAGCGTGCACGAGCAACCAGTCCAGCGGGGATTGAAACTTGGAAGCGACGCGGGAGCCGCGAGAAACTCGACACCGCACCGCGAGGCGCGACACCTGAAAGCGGCGGGCACTACCGGCACCGGCACGGCCCGACGTTACGAGTGACAAGATGGCCGGGGGATTCAAGGAAATCCCCTTTGCTATCCACGCGCAAATCGGCGCCCTTTTTCGCGAGGCGCGCGGGCGTCAGCAAAGTGCCTGGACGATGCGTGCACGTCTTGTCCGCGTCGCCTTTCGACTCAACTAGCATTAGCATGCGTTATTAACTAATATACTAGGATGCTAATGCGCGCGTTGCTGCGCTGATGATTCTCTATTGTTACAAATGTTGATTTGTGATCCAAATTCTATATATTAATTAGGCTAGCTTCTGGACGGAGCGTAGCGGAGGTCCGTCGCCGGAGACTTAGGGCCGGAGCGGATGGATCCTAGTCGAATTAGGGTTTCCGATATATATATATCCTGTAAGCCTCTGTTTGGGATAGATAATCAGAGTTGTAAATCCCCGACGTTGTAACCTCACCCCGATATAGTGAAGATTGTTGCTGGCTGGCGTCCGTGGTTTTTCCCTCTCGCATTGGGAGAGTTTTCCATGTTAAATCTCGTGTCTCTCTGCGATTGATCTTGTTTACTTCGTCGTTCCTCAGCCGTCACGTTGTAACAACAAAAACTCCTTTTTTTTTTCTTTCCGAATTTCACATAATGGATTGTAAGGCTGTGCAGCGCATGATTTTGCGCAAATGTGATTAGGCAGTGTATAGTTTTGTCTAAAGCATGATATATGCTCAGTCTGAAATGTAGCAATATGGATGACAATGAAAGACAACATTAGCATTTGTTTTCCCGGCAGTCATACACAGGAGTAGCACAGTAGGGGTTAGGTAAACAAGGTGTAAGCAACATATACTATACATCCAAGCATGGTCCATAAAAGCAACAGCACATCTATATAAAAGCATGGTATTACATGGGTATCGTTGTTATGTTTGAGCTGGGTTATAGTACAAACATCAGTCCGATATGCGATGTATAAACTGGCCTGCTATTCTAAGTGAGATATGAGCGCATATAAGTAGCAAAAGCTCCTATAACAGAAAACCTAGTGCTAATCTGAGTGGGAGTACGTCTGTAGATTGTGCGATCAAAAGTTGTACAGCAAAACGGTAGTACCGATGGGTTAGACATACTAAATGTCACCTGCAAAGTAAGGAATAACATAAAAGTTAGCAAGGATGAGTGCTTAATACAGCAAGGTTAGCATTGCGTTCTGTAAAAAAATTTGGGAGTTGCTGCCAAGTGTGTAGTTTTCTCTCTCTTTTTTCAGTGTGCAATCAGGGAACTAGAAACGCACATTTTTTCCCCGTTTTGTTCGTTTATCAGCTATACAATGGATCTAGTATGTATTAGTACTGTTTTGAGTATTGAAATCCACCTGTGCTATGAAATAGAGCCTAAAAATGTAGACTTAAACATTATTGTTTTGCAGAGAGATGTCTAATGATGATGTAGAACAAAGTGTGAAAAGCAAACTGCGTTAGTAGAACAACGGCTGTCTGAGTAAAGACGTTATGGTAAAGACGAAATTATATAAGTCCGAAAAAGTCGTGATGATATGAAAATGTCTGAGGAGATCAATCCAATCTTTGTGTAAACGCAATGCTTATTTTTTATTGCTACAATTTGAATAATCATGCAGTTTGAAGAGCATTCATAGGCTGACCTGAACTAAAGAGGCGCCTGGACAATTGTTCTAAATCGTGATAGTGAATGGAATTTGTAGGCGCATTGAAAATGGCAGATAGTCTACGCTTTTTCTAACATGTAGTTATCCTTAAAGTATGCGAATATGTCATCTAATAGTCTAAATCTGCTGTATCTTTGAAGTTTCAGACGTTTGTTCTGCAAAAAGCGACTGCACACCTCAAATTTGGAAAGCGTCTGGTTGCATTGTAAGAAAGGCGATAAATTGTGGTGTGTAGCTGTCCAACTCAAGAGCTGATCATGGAAGAATAGCATATGATATGAATTGAACTAACCTAAGTCTTGCTAACTGGTTTACCGTCGTCGTCCTTGAACAGTTTCCTAGTTGCTTTTGAAACTCACCAGACAAAGGTAACATAGAACCGATTCGATGGTGAACCACACCATTTATTCTAAACATGTAAGGGCCATGACTAGACCTGTTATGCCGGGCCGGACCGGGCTTCGGACCGGGCTTGAAAAGCCCGGCCAAAAATCTTTTGGCCCAAAAACTGATTTTCTTATTAAAATATATTATTTTAATCTTTTTCAGAATAAAAGTATTATTTTAATTTATTTTAGGATTAAAATAATAGATTTTTATTTTTAATTGTTTTTTTTGAATTTTGGGCGGACCGGACTTCTAGTCCCAAACCTAGCCCGAACACGGTCGGACTCGGGCCGGGCCGCCCATGAACAAGTCTAGCCACGATCAACATTAACACCTTATCAACCTCTACACCAAGAGATGTAAAAAGCGAAAAGAGAATTGTACGATCTTATAAGACGCATGAACTCGTTTGATCCAGCGGTACCGTCAACACGGATTAGGTCTTTCAATGGTTGAGACCATGTTTAAACGCAGGTAAAATAAGCTTGCCTCCTCGGCAACAAGCATTGTAAGCGATACGGCGATGGGTGAAGACGTTGGGCTGCAGCCTGAGCCTCTCTCCATACCAGAACATCGCACCGTAGTGGACAAAAGAATTTTCAAGTCCACCGTAATAGGATGGACTAGAAAAGGATGCTGTCAAAGTTACGACAGACGACAATTAAGTACTGAGGTAACAGTACTGTTAAACGTGGAAAAGGGTCCAAGCAACATGACGAAATGAAGACATGCGTAATGCAGAAGCACACAAGAGAGCAACCTTTTAAAACCTTGATATATTCTTAGTTAAGCCGAATAGCACCTCTCGTAAAAGGAAACGTAAATCGGGTACACAATGTAATGGTCGAAACATCGATAAGAGCAGATGTGCAAGAAACGTAAACGGAGCAGGCGCGGGCAGTCACGCTAGAAACGGTTGATGGCAGGACGTCTTGACTGTTGAGGAACCGTCGCTGTCGAGTCTAGTCCGAGCGATTACCTTGTAGATAAACTCAGAATCGTAAGAACAATGCATGAATATAAGAACAGAATAATAGATTGAACACAGAGATGTAGGGGGACGTCTTGCTTCTCTTTATTCCTTCATCCATCGATCAATCCTTTACAATGAATAGCACCCCCTATTTATAGGCTACGACCCTGCTAGGGTTTGGGATGGGGCGCCCACTAATGGGCCGACTGCCGGGTCAGGCCTATAGTTTCCCAACACTCCCCCTTGGGCACCCATCCTTCATGTCTCGTCAAAACTCCATAAAAACCCAGTGGAAAAAATTTGGAGAAAGAGTACATGATACACGTTCTGCTGTGATGCACGAATTGCCTCATTAAAAACCTTAGCCGAGAAACTTCAGGAAAACTCGTCAAGAGAAAAAGAGTACAATCCACCCAATTTCATTTAATCTCCTCGATTTATTCTTTGGGTACTCGATCTTCATGATCAAGCTTTAATAATGAGTTCGTGAAGGTTCTCCCCCTGAATTCTGCACTTCTCTAAGTCTCATCATTCCAATTCACATATGCATCTTTCAAAGTTTGACGCTGGAAGTGACTTAGTGAATAAATCTGCTAGATTCTCACATGACTTAGTGTGCAGTACTTTAAATACGTTCATCTTTTGCAATTCATGAGCATAGAAGAACTTAGGGTTGATATGCTTTGTGAGAGGATTCTTCACATAACCCATCTGTACTTGTGCAACACAAGCTGCATTTATCTTCATAGATAATAGTGGGGGTTAGTGCGGCATTCAATCCATATGGTATTGGATGTGGTGAATCATCTGCCGAAGCCAAGCACATTCTTGTGAGGCCTCGTGCAATGCTATGATCTCCAAGTGGTTCGTCGAAGTCGATACAAGATATTTCTTAGACGATTTTCATGGAATTGCAGTTCCACCACATAGGAGTTCATAGACTGTTTGCGATTTGGCTGTATGCGGGTCCTACAAGTACCCGTCATCATTGCCATTCATAGTTAAGTCTTGGTTCTTTCTGTAGAACAGACTAAATTCTTTGCTTCTTTGGATGTATTGAAAGATGTCCTTTATTCCTGCCAATGCCTTTGGTAGGTTACGCACTATACCTTGCTAGTAGGATCACGGCAAATACAATGTCCGTTCTAGTACGGTTGCTAAATACATTAGTGCTTCTATTGCACTTGTGTGAATTCGGTCCTAGGACTTCCTCCTCTTCTTTAGGTGCATGCGAGTCTTTGTCTTGCTTGCAAAGATCTCCGACCATTGGCACTTTCAAAGGGTATGCCTTTGCAAAGTCGAACCTTCGACACCTTCGAGTGTGGGGTGACTAATGCACTAATATCCCTTCAGGGCATGCTCAAGCCGCAAGCCTAAGCAATATTTGGTTTTACCCAAACTTTTCATTTGAACTCCGACTCGGTAAGAGCTTGCTTTCTTAATCTCCTTCGGGTTCCGATGATATTCGATCATCTTCATATTCTAAGATTATACAAAATCCATTCGGGTCATCGTATAAATACACGAGATTATTCTCATTGTTCGTGTAGCCTTTCTTGCATAGAAAGTCGCTGCGATTATACCACATTCGCTGATTGCTTAAGTTCGTACAATGACTTTCTCGAGTTTCACATCTGTACATATTTCTATTTGTTCTGTTTTGGTTCGGGACAGTGATACATTCGTATCTTCATATAAATGTCCGAATCAATATTTCATAAAGGTATCTTTGGTACCCCATCCATCAATTTCACTTCTAACTTCAAGTTCACTGCCATTGAGATAAAGATTTACAAGGGAGTTCCGCCTATGACCGGGGAATAGGTTTCTTCATAATCATCTTCTGGATGTTCAGTGAAACCTTGTTCAACGAGCCTTGCTTCTTTTCATTTCTCTTTCGAACAAATACCCACTTATGCCCTATAGGGTGTTCAAGGGGAGGCGTGCGGCTTACAGGTCCAAACACCTTTCTTTTATTCGGAGAGAATAATTCAATTTCTATTGCCTTGAGCAATATATTCCCTTCTTATCTTTTTCACCAGCGCGTCCCGGTTGCCGGATTCGAGGGACCGGAGTTCTCGTCCTTTTATTACGAGGGCTCGGGCGGGATTAGGGATACCTTCAATGGTATTTCAACCATCTCGGTGCATTGCTTGCGAGCAAATGCTACTTATTCACGCTCTTCAAATCACTAAAGTAGTCGGCGGTTGATTTGCTAATACTTGCGAATCAATTATCTTACGGACTTCAATTGTCTTCTAGACTTCAATCCAATTATCTTACGATTGCAATTATCTTACGGACTTCTCTATTTGCTTCACTAGTGCGCGGTCATATGCATAGATTTCAACTATCTTACGGACTTCAATTGTCTTCTAGACTTCAATTGTTTCCGACATTATTATCAAGGGTTGATTTCCTCCCCTAATGACGGAAACTAACCTCATCTAATGTACTATCGTGAATCGGGCATTATACAAATCTCCATCATATGGTCCAAATACATGATTATGGATCAATCCTCTGTAAGACCACATATATATATATATATGTGCGACACGACCTTACCCTTCTTGCTCCTCTCATTTGTGAGAGGCTTCATCACCTGTAGGCGCTAGCGATGGCTTCATGGCCAACATTGCTACTAGGTGGTGCGCAGGATGAAGTTCTTTCCTAGAACATCACCTTGAGCTTCCGCGACTTGCATGATGTCAATTAATTGGCATACTTCATGTAGCGTAATGGCGATAGTTGCGTCGAATTACACGCGTTCGGGTGAAAGGTAGAAAGTCGTCTTAATCTTACGCTCATCCGTGATTATATTACCACGAATTGAAGACTCGATACGAATTTTATACAAAATCGACCATCTTTGGGTCGATTCTTAATTCGATTCGTGATGCGGTCATCTTCATATTCATGCAAAAAGTTCAAAGGATTACTGCTGGTAATCTGCATAAAATGGTTGCAAAAATTCTCACAATGCTCTTCGAACTCGAGTTCGTGTTCCGTATTTTCTATGCATTTTCATGATTTCTTGCTATTTTGATGATTAAAAGTAATATATAAAATCACAGATAATAAAAAACAGTAAATACAATACATAAATTGCATAGAAATAATAATAACAAATTTAAACATGCTTCAAATGCAAAAATATGCATAAATTTGGATTCAGAGACCATTTCTCTTTGGAAAAATGACTTTAGCAAGTGCAACTTTCGGGGTTAACACATAAATTTAGTACAGAGAAAAATTTATGCGCATTTTCAGATTTACGGGGTTATTCTGCAAGAATGTCTTCATTCATGAAATTTATCGTAATTTTCGTAATTACAAGGGCCATTTTGCAAAAGTTCCTTTTCTTTTTCCTTCCCTTTTTTCTTTTACGAAAACAAATTGGGTGCGCCGCCATGGGCGACTTCTTGGCGAAGGGGGGTCACCGTAGGTTTCCTGCAGTTGCGCTGTTCAAGATGGCGGCGGCGCTTACTGCCGCATTGCATTGCTCGTCAGGCGGTGGCGATGGCGTCGCCGTCGCGAGGCGGTGGCGGTGCTCATGCAAACGGCCGGCGCGAAGGCGCGGCGGCGCGTCGGCGGCGGGCGAAGCGCGTCTGGCGGCCGGCCGGCGCGAGCACGGCCGGGGTTAGCGTCGCGCCACCACCTACATTCCATGGCGGCGGCGGCTCCCCCCCTTTTTTCTTTGTTGCCACGCCGCGTGCGGCATCGACGGCGGCGCGCGCAGCGGCTGCGGGCGATGGCGCTCAGTGGAGGTGGCGCCATGCGCGCGGGGCTTGGTTGGGTGGTGCGCGGCGCCACCGTCGCGGGAGGTCCGGTCGGCGGCGGCGGCGCCATGTAGGAGGCGCTGGTGGCGAGCTTCGTCGCGGCTGCGGCCGGTGGAGATGCGGCTAGGCAATTCCGGTGACACGACTCAAGCGCGGTCGGCGCCCTACGGCGGCGAGGAGTGCCGTCGCGCCGGGCGGTGGCGCTCCCATCTCTTCAAGGTGCCGTCGGCCGTTTTCTTCAAGGCGGCTCGTCGGGAGCGCGCATACGGCGTGGTGGCGGTGCGCCATATGCGAGTGGCAGTGCCGACCGGTGACCAGCCAGATCGTGCGAGGTGTCGCGGTCGTTTTTTTAATTACTGTTCATGTATGCGATGCGATGCAATCAGTACATGCAATTTCGTTCATACGATGATCTACGGTGCAATCAACATCCGCTCTTTCATGCAATCTATCGATCGGCATTGTCTTTGGCGACTCAAGTCGACTCGCGACAGTTAGAGCAAATTTGCATCGTAGAAACAATCTAAAAGCAACAATTGAATAATTGAAAGCAATCTAGAAAAACGATTCAATCTCACGAGTGTCGTTCATCGACGGTTACCTTTTCGATGCGAGGAGAGTCAATCGTCGTGTTGAGGAACCATCATTTATCGAGTCGGTCAGGCGATTACCTCGTGAACAAACTCGAAATCGTAAGAACAATGCATGAATATAAGAACAGAATAATAGATTGAACACAGAGATGTAGGGAGACGTCTTGCTTCTCTTTATTCCTTCATCCATCGATCAATCCTTTACAATGAATAGCACCTCCTATTTATAGGCTACGACCCTGCTAGGGTTTGGAATGGGGCGCCCACTAATGGGCCGACTGCCGGTCAGGCCTATAGTTTCCCAACATTGACAACCAAAAACAAAAAAATGAACAATATATTCGATAAAAAATAAGACCATATATATATATATCAAACGTACAAACGGTAATGAATCCAACGAGAGGCCAAGGGCAATCTCTAAACGCTATAAGCGCCGACGAGACCTACCTCAGCAGGTGCGCAAAGAAGAACGCAATTCTTTCTTCTTCTTTTTTACCTCTCAGGACGTTGATGCTTAGTCGCAGCGCCCAATTGTCATGCATTCGGGGAAAGTCTGTTCCACCGGAATGTGCCCAAGAATATAGAGACTGCCTTTTTTTATTTACATGTGAGGAGCAGTACTACGATTTTTAATATTGGCAAAAAAGAAAAGAAAAAGAGTTGGAAAAGTTTCATATCAGAGCCAGGTTTCGATCCTGGGACCTGTGGGTTATGGGCCCACCACGCTTCCGCTGCGCCACTCTGATCATGTTGACACGATTAGTTCAACAATCTTGGTGTTAGATAGGTTAATGGTCCATCCTCCACGGCTCTATTCCTCGCGACCCTCTTCGCATGTAGGAGAGGAAGGTGTAGATGCTTGGATGGGGGCACGTCGTAAAGGAGATGGCATGGCAGTATAACACAGGAGCCGGTAAGAACCGAGAACTAGCACATACAAAAGCCACGCGAGAGAGAGTGCAAAAGTTGCACGTGCCCACAGTAACACACACACCCCGTCCGTCTCCCTGCTAACACAGTCCACAGCAACAGCACTCGACTACTTATTTAGCTCAAATCGCAAGATGTTTTTAGTTTCTCATCATCCCTGCGTGGCTCACGCCTTTTGTGCCGAACACGATACGAGTCCCATGCATGAGCATTCGTACGTACAGCTACAGGCAGCCCACACCAAAATATCCGGGGCGCGTGTGGCGGAAGCGGAGGCGACGTACGAGCAGTGGCGCGGGCGCGGCATGAATGGGCACCAGACCGCGACACGCGCCGGGCCCCGCCACGTACGCCGGCCGTGCCCCTCCATGGCAGGCAGAGCCGGGCCGGCGATCCGACCCCGGCCTCGATTCGGTCGTGCACTCGCGCCCGCGCCCGCGCCCGCGCCGGTGCGTGTGCCAGCCAGCCAGCCCCCAATTTTGGCTTTGCCGGGCGCCCATTTCCCCCTCCTTTCGTGCGCGTCGTTGAGGGCTCTACGGGTGGGGTTGTTGACCCGGCCGGCCGGCCAGCCTCGGCGCCACTGATTGATTGACCCTCGCGGAGTCCGTGTGCGGTTCGCCAATGGTGGTAAGTGGTCGCAATCATCCCGGCCATGGATTGGCGCGGCGCGGCTCGGTGCACGCACACGGACAGCGACACGCTGGGGGGCGCCGGGGCTCGTCTAATCTGTGGTAGAGTATGCATGGTGGGTGGGATATGGACGCTGACGTTTTCCGATTCTGAGGGCGGGGGCTGTCTGTCGACCTCGCTTTATTTCATTTCACCTTGGCGATTTGCCGATTTGCTGTCTCTGCAGACGTAAGGCCTCGCGTTGTCGTGGGTCTGGATATGCACGGATTAGCAGCTGGCCTATTCTAGAGCCGCATACACGTGTCGCTGGTTAGTTGGTTGTACGGCCGTATGCAACACTACAAACACACTACGGTTCGTTTGGTCTGCGGAATCGAATTGGGCTCGTGGAAATGGAGCCCCAATTCGAGTTTAAGTGGAAACGGGACTGAGCTGCAATTCAAAAATAAATAAATTGTATGGTCATCGAAGAATCTGTAACTTGGAAGCGTAGTTCTATGCCAAATATAATTCACGTCGGTTGGCAAGAAGCTTCTCACCTGGAATCGCATCAATATGTTCGATCCCCTTCACATCCACGACACAAATACCGCCACCTCCCTAGGATTCGACCTCGCTGGACTCCGGCGAGCTCGTGTCCCTCCCGGCTGCTTCCTTGACTCTTCCCCAGCGGTTCAGTATAGCCCAAAGTACAGGCGAGAACGACCCCAGCAGCTATGCAGTCCGGCGACGAACTTCCGGATCTAGACATGCATCCAGGGTAGAACTAGAACGAAAATAGCCGGAGTTCATTATATATAAAACAACATATATAATTTTTAAGTAACATTATACTAAATAGTAATGATGCGGCAAATATTGATAAAATGCATCATCCGACCTCGAGGACCTATAAAAAGAGAACAAAATGACTTAAAATTCTGAAGTAATAAATAGTATAATGATAAAATAAAAATAAATACATTACCTTATAGTATTTACATTCTTTCAATTTCATCAAGCGATAAACCACAACATTAGTAGCACTATCTGGTGCTTTTCTTTTCAAAAAACTTTTTCATAAATTTACATGTCATTTGCCGATTATTCAAAAACTTTTCCAAAAAATATTGGAATCATGATATGTTCAACAGTTGGAGAACAATATATTAGAAACATACATCCTGGACAAGTAGCATACTTACTTGACATTCTAGTAAAAAATTCTTAAGTCAAATCTAAAGCATGGTCCAATATAAGCACAACAATGATGGATGCCACTTGCAATTTTGCCTTCGATTTGCAACGAACTAGGCCGGTATTCTAAAAATCCAAATCGAAATCCTAAGTATTAACCCTACATTTAGACAAAAATCAACCAAAAATCATCACATTGAAAACATAACTCACAAATTTAATCTCTTTGCTCGAAAGAAATCGGAAGAACCGGAGATGTGGGACATACCATGTCGATTCCGCGATTCGTGATGACTTAGTACTTCCGACGGGGACTAGGCGAGAGACGCCGCGGCTGACGAGTTGGGGCCGGTGTGGGCGACGGTTGAGGTCTCCCTCCGAAATCCGCATTGACGGCTGTGACCACCATCCTTCGACCAGGCGAGGCGAGGCAAATTGTGAGCTGCGGGAGCCGAGAGGGAGAAGAACAGACGCGGACTCTACGGACACACGGCGAGATGCACTCACGCGAGATGCGGCTGGGAGTGACGCGTGTGGCTGCTATTGGATTGTGCTGACTACTCATGTCAGTTGAACGGCACTACTGTGTCGCCCATTCGTCCTGGCCCAACCGCGTCAGTGGGAGCGAAGCAGCGAGATTGCAAGATGCCAAATGATGGGCTGGGCCAGGGGTTGCACACATAGTATATATGAGCTAATCTCCACTTTTTTTAATCCGGTGTCCTGTGGCACCAGGTGGGCCTATTGGGCTCCGCCCCTACATGCATCACGGTCGTGGATCCAACGGTGGGATCTCGTCACTGGTGGCGGTGGTCGACAGGATCTCTTCGGTGGTCAACGTACGAGGGAGCTCGTCAGTGGTTGCGGTGGGATCTCGCGGCCGGCGACGGCGTGGTGGTCGGCTTGTTGCGTGAGAGAAGGAGATGGAGAGAGGTGTGTTGGTGATGGACGGCAGGGGCCGGAATTGGCGGTCTTTTGAGGACTTGCGGCAACGGCAGTGGCCGGAGTGGAGGAAGGAAGTGGCGGTGAGGTGAGAGACTAGTTGTTGAGTACGGGTGAAGGGCAATGTCGATTTCCATCCAAATCAATGGCGTGGTGCTCTGAAGGGCAGCTAGGGTTGGAAAAATAGCTCGAGGCTCGCGAGCCAGCTCGGCTCGACTCGCCTCGAGCTCGCGATTATTCAAGCTAAGCCAAGCCTTGCTTCTGGCTCGTAATTTTTTCAAGCCAAGCTCAAGCCGCTCGCGAGCGGCGTTTGGCTCGTTGTCTCCCTCTGTTATTTCTCCCGAGTTCTTGACTTCTAGTTCTTCCCCATTCCATTTCGTTGTCATCCTCTATTAGTTCTTCACCATTCCATTTCTTCTTCCATCTCTCCTCCGCTCCCAATTTCTTTCCTTGCCTTATCCATAGACCACCGGTCGAACATGCTTCAGAAGTCCACTCGTTGCCTCCACCTCCTCCACTCGCCGCCTCCCCCTCCCCCTCCCCCCTCCCCCATCTCCACCCGCCGCCTCCGCCTCCCCCATCTCCACTCGTCGCCTCCCCCTCGCCCAGCTCCACCCACTTCATCATGTCATACTCATACAATTCAGTTTAATTGGTGTGATGAGTGTATATTCGAAGGCTTCTTTAGAAACCAGATGAGTATTATTGTTAGTGAAAGAAACAGTGGCGAGGAACTTGACATGGAGAATTGACTGGCAATAGCCTGTTAATGAACAACCGAAACTTGATCACTTAAATGGATTCTTTGCTGGTGTTAAGCTCACTTTAGGCAATTGACAATGAACCACCTGACTTTGTTCTGGTTTTGTTTTATTGTTTATGATGATTGAATTATAAATTTAGGATGAATGGTTCATATAATCACATTCTGCCTCTATTTTTGGACTCGATTCTCGAACTCGTTTTCCAAACGAGCCGAGCCGAGCCGATCCTGCTTTGAAAACGAGCCTGAACGAGCCGAGCCCGGCTCGTTTCCAACCCTAAGGGCAGCCTACCTTCCGAGATCCAATTCCAGAAGTACCCAAACAGCCTTTGAAATGGAATTACGATTCCGATTCTTCAATTCCGACCCCAATACTGAGAACCAAACGGGGTGTACAGGAAATCCATACTGTTCCGGTTCCAATGGGGTACTACTACTAGTGCAAAGGGATGGATTATTGGCCAGACAATTATGACAGAGTTTAGTCCTTGTTCACTTGTTTATGCAGAATTTCATGGCGAATATACATATCGCCATGTGGCCCATGTTCAATTACTGGCCATATAAAATCCAAGATAATCTGCTTGCATTGTCGGTTCAGGACTTCAGGTACACTGGTACATGAACAGTGAGCACCTCTTCTGCCAAATCTTTCCCAAAAGCACCTAGCTAGACCTGCCATATTCTTCAGTGCTCATCATCGACATGTCGACTTGTACGTGACCGTGCTGCCCTGCCCAACCCAAGTGCCTTTTATATAAAGCACCGTGTGCGCGCGAGCGCAGACATCACCCTGGCCTAGCACCACCACCAGCTCTCTCCGAAAGATTTTGCCTCGTTTTCCGTAGGCCCGTACCGTCCACACTTTCCTGCCATCCCTAACTAGGTAACCGCATGGGTCCAGCCTCTTGCAGAGAGCTAGACACATACAGTGGTTCTTGTCCTCAGCTAGGATAATGAGAGCTTCGACGGTGATAGGACCCGTGATCGGGCGATCCAACGGCTGAAAGATTATGTGTCCGGGTCGGTGGCTTTGAGGGCAGGATGGGTGCGGCTGATGGGAGTTGCCGGACACGAATCTCTGTGTCGTATACGAAAAGAAAGAAACCAATCTTTGTGTAGGCCAGTGGGTCTTTGCTTTTACATGTTTTTCTCATTGACATTATTGATCAGGGTAGGTCATTGCCAGCGATGTTCTCCCGAGTCGATCCGGAGACTAGCTAAGAACAGCAGTAAACCAGGCCTAATCCAGTCAAAATTGCCCACTTTAATCCGTGCTGGTCTCAGTCGGTCTGACCACTTGGGGCCATTATCCAACTGTAGCCATTGTTGCCACTTAGGGCCATTATCCACTAGAAGAATCGACAGGTTCAGCTGACAAGGGGGTAATATCGATAGCAAAGACAAGACGGCAACGGTTTATATTACCTTGTACTTCATGCTTGATGACGGCACGATAGCTGTTTTTATTTATCTGGTTGGATTGCCTGGATATTTGATGTCTGTTTTCTACCGGCCGGAAAGTTGAACTACCGGTGAAAGCAAAGGAAACCAAGATAAACCAGAACGGTCATGTTCTTTTCCTCTGACTAGACATTCTTTTGCTAGGTTTCCCTTCAATCTTGTGTTCAAGATCCAAGAGAGCACGGGATAAGATTTCCCTGTCTTCCAAAGACGACGGCCTCGTAGCCAGGACAGGCCTAGGCCACGGAAAGTGTCCACTCCAGAATGAAGTGGAATGCGCTAGGCACGAAATGATATTAATGGCGTCTGGAATCTCAAATCGAATCCAGTTGAATTTGACCTCTCCCGTAACTTCCGGAGTCTAAATTATTTTGCATACTCATTCAGCATTCTCCCTGCCTCCAATTGAATCCTGGGATAGCCATTAGACTCTTTATTCCACAGGGGAAGTGAAAGACTGCAGATTTCCAACCAAGAGCTCAGTGCAGGGTTTGTGTCAACGGCCTAGTAAACTTCTCACGACGAATTGCTTGACTGTGATCTACTGCACCTCATGTTTTTTTTACACTGGCATAATATACCTCCATGTTCTGAACCTACGAAGCTTTTACCTGAAGCCAACAAAATATCTCAATGTTAAACTATGTCCAAGCAATTGGAAATTTGGAAATCCAAGGCCATAGCTATCTCGAGCAACTATTAGCGCATGTATCATATGAACCACTAAGAATGTGACAAAATGCAGTATTAATACCTAGACCACATGTCAGCTCATCCTGATGTCTTTGGCAGCAAATATATCTCGTCTGAAGAAAGAAGCCATGAAGATGGCATCAGATAATAAACAGGATTTTCTTTCTTGAGTTGCTAGATGTAAAGTATACGTGCCAACTCTCCATCAAGTAAAAATTAAAAAGATATAAGAGCAGGATTGTTGTGAAAGACTTCCATAATCACTCAGAAGTAAAGAATGCGGGAGAGTTGTATGTTTTAAAAGGTAAAATCCTGACACCAAGCAACTTCAGAGGGTAGCTATTTAAAAATGGATCCAGATCCTCTAACCTTCGGTTCAATTGGTATCTGTTGGTTGTATGTTCAAGACTCCTGATGTAATGAACATCATGGTGTTGGATTGATCTCTTTTCCCCAATTAGCCCAACGGCTAATCAGGGCCTTGATCCGCGCCCTGATCGGGGGCGTCCAGTCCATCTTTTGGCTGGTGGGCCCCGTCGCTGTTACGCCATATATAAAGGGTGGAGGCCGCGGCTCGAGGTGCGAGGTTCGTCGAGCGGTCCCCACCAACAAAACCTAACCGATCTCGAGGGCGCAGCTAGCGACGGAAGCACCACCGCCGTCTTCTTCGCCGGTTCGACCACGCCGCCGTCTTCGTCTTCCCGACGCCGCCATGGCCTCCTCCTCCTCTAATGCAACGGATGGTAACCTCTTCCTCTCATCCCTTCCTCTGGAACTAAACCCAAGTGCAAAGAATGTGACTCTAACAATGGTATCGAGCCTCACGGGTGCCGCCGCCGCGCTGTTTTCGTGGCGTCGTGGCGCCAGGCCGCACCGCTTGGGCCACCGTGCTCGCTCTCGGTCGTTCCGCGTGCGCCGCGGTGCCTCGCCGCGCTCGCTCGCCGGCGATCGTGCCGCTGCCGGCGGCTTGCGAGGTGCCGCCTCGCTCGGTGCTGCGTGGGTCTCGCGCGCCGCTCGCGCGCTCGCGCGCCTCCGCCGCCTGCGCCGCCCGCTGCCCTCCTCTCCGCGGCGTGGCCGCGCGCCGGTGGTGTTGGTGTCTTTGAGCGCCGGCGCTCGCTCCGCGTGGCCGCCGCCGAAAGATCAAGCCGCCGCCGGTCACCTCAAAGCCGCCGGTCCAGCGTGTGCGGCCGCGCGGTCACCGCCGAAACTCGCCGGCCCTCGATCCGTTTTTACGGGAGGTTTGAGTGGAATGAGGTGGGCGGCCGGGGTTAGGGTTAGTTTTGGGCGCGCGGTCGGCCGTCCGATCCGCTCGGATGCGATCGGACGGCCGTAGTTCCTCCGGCCGGTTTGGGAGTTTGAATGGGCGTTTGTGATTGGGCCGACCCAAAGTGGCCGTGGCCGCATGAATGGGCGTTTTGGCGGTTTGAACGATAAATCAAAAGACTTTTTAATGTTTTTCAGAAGTATTTCTTGATCAATTTCAATGAAATTTGAACCAAATCTCTGTAAATTTTTGCACCAACGTGTTATTTTTCCAGAGATTAAAAGTGTTCATTGCAAAGATAATGTTGATTGTTTTTCATTATTAAATTCGAACCAACGGGAGAATTTAATTTTGGAAAAATAGAGATAATTCCAGATAATTATGATATTGTTATTTTCTGACCAACGTTGATAATAACAGTATTATAATTTTTTAATTAATGTTTTTATGCGTTATTTCTATTTACCTAACGGTGATGTAGATTTAATGCATAGATAAAATTGTTTTAAATTGTATGTCGTATTTTTGACCAACGTTGGAAATAAGACATATGATTTTAATGTTACGTTCTCACTTTATTTGAAACTTTTGTGGATACAACTTGATGAGTTGTATCGAGAGATCCCACTCTCAAAGGAGATAATTATGGAGAGTGGAAGAAAAGATAGACTTAGCGTTTATCTTGGTGAGGTGGATGGGTCCTCACTACACGTCCCATCGAGTCTATGGCACCGGTGAGGATCAAAATGAGGATGATCTTGCTGGCGAGAAAAGACAGAGGACCATGCTCCCTTACGGATGTCTTATGACCTTGAGCATAAGAATGGACCACGACCAACAAGAAATGTTTGGTGTGATAAAGAACACGATTGAGCCTGCAATTGTGGGCTCAATCGCAGAGTGTGATCTTGTCACGAGTATCTTGAGAAAATAAAGAGTCGGTTCTTCGCTCTTCAAAGACATACGCTACACGGTGATTAAGCGACTTGTGATGAAAGGTACTCAAGCGGTGGCATAAGAGAGCACATACTAAGGATGAGCAACTTGGCATCAAGCTTAAACCAATGGATTTGGCTCTCAAGGATGAGTTCCTAATTCATTTGATTTTTGCTTCCTTGCCGAAAAAGTTTGACACTTTTGTTGTCAACTACAATATGCACCTTGAGAAATGGGACTTAGAAAATGCATAGCTATGTGTGTGCAAGAGGAGGAAAGATTTAAATCCTCACATGGTGGTTCTATCAACTATGTGAAGGACAACAAGAAACGAATTTCAACAATAACTTCTCCTCAAAGAACAAGGAAAAGCCTGCATTCATCGGCCTCAACAGAATAAGTTTTGAGAGACAAAGATCAATGTCTTCATTGCAAGAAAAGGGACATTACAAGAAAGATTGTCCTGATTTCTTGAAAATGATTATGTCAAAGAAAGGTGAGAACATTATTACCTTCATAAATGAGTCCTCGTATGTACAATATTCAAAATCTACTTGGTGGATTGATTCAGTGCAACTGTTCATGTTGCCAATAATATCTGAGATTCCGTTCGACGAGGAATACGCAAAGAAAAGAAAGATGCATTAAAGTCGCAAATGGAGTCCAAGCTGAAGTTGAAGCGTTGGCGATCTTTCATTAAAGCTAGTGATGGCTTCACTCTTTTACTTAGAGATGTTCTTTATGTTCCTCTTTACAGAGGAATTTGATTAGTGTTTCATGTTTGGACAATGATGGTTATGATTGTCATTTTGGAAATGGCAAGTGTGAAATAATGTTTAATAAAGAATGTGTTGGTCTTGCCATCTTACAAAATGAGCTTTATTTGTTATCATTATGTGATGATGTGAATGTCGATGCGATAAAGGAACGTTGCGTGCGAGAAAGTGAATGAATCCTCGTCTACAATTTAAACAGAAACGAAAGAGAACTCTAGATGCGTCGTCGAAATTATGGCACCGCTGCTTAGGCCATATTTCGAGGGGAGAATAGAAAGACTAGTTAAGAATGATATTCTTCCTCCATTAGAGTTCTCAGACTTAGAACAATGCAGAGATCGCATTAAAGGAAAATACGTAAAGAAAATTAAGAAAGACGCCAAAAGAAGCACAGAATTCTACAAATTATTCACACGGACATTTGTGGTCCTTTTCCGTGAAAAGTGTGGATGGATATGACTCGTTCATAACATTCACGGATGATTACTCCGTTATGGATATATTTATCCAATCAAAGAAAGAAATGAAGCCTTGGATAAATTCAAGATATTTAAGGTCAAGTTGAAAACCAACACGATTTAAAGATTAAGATAGTCCGATCGGACCGGGGAGTACTACGATCGACATACCCCATATGGACAAGTTCTCGGACCTTTTGCAAGGTTTTACAGAAAATGGTATAGTGACCCAAGATTCTACACCGGCGAACCTCGGCAAAAATGGAGTAGTAAAGACGCAAATCGCACTCGATGGATATGGTGCGAAGCATGATGAGCTATTCCACACCGCCATTGAGTCTATGGATGGGGCGTTGAAAACCGCCATTCATATTCTCAACAGAGTGCCTAGTAAGTCGGTGCCCAAAACACCGCACGAGTTGTGGGCGGTGAAGAGTTCCTCACTAAACCACTTACGTGTGTGGGGAGTCTGCTGAGGCTAAAGTATTTAACCCAAACCTTGGGAAACTTGATCCCAAAATGATAAGTTGCCATTTCATTGGCTACCCGAAAAGTCAAAAGGTTTTCGTTTCTCTTGTCCGCATGGATATACAAAGTTTGTAGAAACGAGACACTTGTCTTCTTAGAGGATGAAATGATGAGAGGAAGTATGGTAGCTCGTGAGTTTGACCTTGAAGAGAAGCGGGTGTATGCGCCCACTCCGATGATTCAAGAGCCATTCTTCACACTACCTGCTGTCGCTGCACCGACGGTGCAAGACACTGTGGTTCCAGCACCTGTTATTGTTCCTCCTGTGACAACAATGAATGAGAATGAGGAACACGTTCTTCAGATCCTATAGAACCCATTGCCACGATGAGGGGGAGCAACAGCAGCCTCAAACAGAAGATGTACCAAATGAGGAGGCCCCGCCTCAAACAGAAGATGTACCAAATGAGGAGGCCCCGAGGAGGTCTCAAAGAGTAAGAAGATCAGCTATTTCTGATGATTATCGATTTATCATACAGAGGAATTTCAAATGGAGGATGATCCCATCTCATTTGAAGAAGCCATGAGAAGCGAAAATTCCTCAAAATGGCTTGAGGCCATGGAAGAGAGATGAGGTCCATGAAGACTAATAAAGTCCGGGACTTGGAAAATATTCCTAAAGGAGCCAAAACAGAGGGTCAGAAATGGGTCTACAAGACAAAGCTTGACTCCCAAGGAATGTAGAAAGATACAAAGCGCGACTTGTGGCAAAAGGCTTTACGCAAAGAGAAGGGATTGATTACAATGAGACCTTTTCTCGCCTCATGTAAAGATTCTTCGAATCATAATGGCATTAGTAGCACATTATGATTTAGAGTTGCATCGAGATGGATGTAAAGACGGCATTTCTCAATGGTGATTTGGAGGAAAATGTTTACATGGCACAACCAAAGGTTTTGTCATGGAAGGAAATGAAAGAATGGGATGCCGCTAAAGAAATCGATTTATGGGTTAAAGCAAGCTTCAAGACAGTGGTACTTGAAGTTTGACAAGACAATAAGAAAATTTGGGTTTAAAGAAAATGTAGAAGACAAGTGTGTTTATGCAAAGTTTAAAGATGGGAAGTTTATCTTCCTAATCATGTATGTGGATGATATCCTACTAGCTAGTAGTGATGTCAGTCAGCTACTGGAAACAAAGAAGTTTTTGTCCTCAAACTTTGATATGAAAGATCTTGGTGAAGCTTCGTTCGTTCTAGGGATCAAATTCACCGGGATAGAAACAAGGGGATATTGGGACCACACAAAAGGCATACATAGAGAAAGTCTTAAAGAAATTTTGTATGCATAAATGTAGTCCTTCACCGCACCTATAGTCAAGGGCGATGATATGGGGATTTTCAATGCCCCAGAACCAATACGAGCTCGATCAAATGAAATCGGTTCCATATGCTTCACTTGTCGGAAGCTTGCAAGATGCTCAAGTGTGTACGCGCTACGACTTAGCGTTTGTTCTGGTTACTTGGCGATTCGAGCAATCACGAATAGAACATTGAAATTGATAAAGAAAGTCTTGCGTTATTTGCAAGGAACAAAAGGCCTCATGATGACATACGAAGATCGATTCACTCCATATAGTGGGGTATCTGATTACGATTTTGCGGAGATGATAGAAAGTCTACATCCGGATATGTGTTCACTCTCATTGGAGGAGCTATATCGTGGAAAAGCTCAAAGCAAACCGTCACTACATCGCCCACAATGTATGCCGAGTTTGTAGCATGTTATGAGGCTACGGGCGGTGAATCAAGCTAAAGAAGTTCATACCCGGTTTAAAAGTGGTTGACGACATCAATAGACCACTTAAGTTGTACTGCGATAATGAACCCGAAGTAACGTATGCCCACAACAATAAGTCAAGTGGTGCTGCCAAACACATTGACATAAAGTACTATGTTGTGAAAGATAAAGTTCGGATCAAATCATAAGTCTTGAGCATATAAGTACCGCAAAGATGTTAGCGATCCGTTTACTAAAGGCTTACCACCCAACGTGTTCAGAGAACATGTAGCCGGCATGGGTTTAAGGGAAAGCCTATGATTCCTGGACTAAAAGATGGCCCAAAAGATTAAAGTAACTATTTCAGAACAGAGAGGTGTATTGTAGTCCATTGAATCTATCTGCGGTTGACCGTGTCGATGAGACATGCTCTATGCACTAACTGCGTGATGGAATGAGTAAAGTCAAAAATAATTAAAGTTAAAGTATAGAGAAGATCAAGGGAGAATGTTGGATTGATCTCTTTTCCCAATTAGCCCAACGGCTAATCGTGGCCTTGATCCGCGCTCGATCGGGGCGCCCATCCATCTTTTGGTGGTGGGCCCCGTCACACGCGCATATATAAGGGTGGAGGCCGGCGGCTCGAGGTACGAGGTTCGTCTCGAGCCGGTCCCCACCAACAAAACCCTAACCGATCATCGAGGCGCGCAGCTAGCGACGGGAAGCACCACCGCCGTCTTCTTCATCGGTTCCGACCAGCCGCCGCCGTCGTCTTCGTCTTCCCCGACAGTCGCCGCCGCCATGGCCTCCTCCTCCTCTAATGCAACGGATGGTAACCTCTTCCTCTCATCCCTTCCCTCTCGGAACTAAACCCAAGTGCAAAGAATGTAGACTCTAACACATGGATCAAGCCAGTTAACTATGCTCCTGAACACGTGACAAAACCAATGTTTGTTCCTAGGAACAAAATGTCAGATTGTAGGCTACCGGAAATTCTAGTTTGGAGAACTCAACTGACAAGTCAATAAAAAAGATAAAAACAACTAGAAAAATCGAAATGTTTCAGAGGTGTGGCATGCTAGCCAGTGGATATGGTTGTTTTGAGTTGATGAGAAGATTAATGCCAAGTAGCCAACTGCAGAAGTGCACGTTCTCTTTATCCAGTCGAAATTCCACTGGGGGCCACAGCAGTGGCCATAAGACACCAACCTTAGTACCTGCCTCGATACTCCCATTGCTGGAGCTCTACCAGAAAATGATAGCAGCTGTTGCAGAATAGAATACCATCCAAACATTCCTCAGGACAACTGCTTTCAGCATCATCTTGCCAGTTGCCACAGTGTTCTTCAGAAAATTGATTGAAACCCCGGAAGGCCAGAACTAGATCGTGCATGTTCAAAACTTCAAATACAACTGTTGAAAATGATAACTTGATATCATACCCAGTAGAATATCTGATCCATGATACAGTATTGCTCTTTCAAGCCACACACCTTAACTTTACAGCCCATTTCCCTTCCACAATTCAGCGCAAATGCCTATGACTGTTAACCAACCACCATCTCTTTAAATGGCGTGAGCACCTGGTGCTAGTGATGTACTGAGGGCCCTGCACCTCATGGTCTTTTGTTTGATCGCAAATGGACAGTCTTGATGGAGGACCTTTTGGAAGCATACTGGGACCAATACATTTAGAAAAGCCAGCACAATAATTAAACATTACATGATGTCCATCAAGACCTTTGGTAATCTCAGTCCCATGTATGCAAAGCTCTGCTGCAATTTGAACATTGCAGATGTGGGCCCTGTACATTTCCATAATCCTTGCATACTATAAATCCAACCCACTATCCGCTTGTTTTCTTTCACAAGCCTCTCCTCCCTCCATTTCATAGTTCGAGTGAGCATGTACCCTGCTGAGATTGCTAGCATTCAATATTTGTCGCCTGCAAGTGCAGCTTCTTTCAAACCTCATTACCATGTAGCTACAAATGATTTCCTCTTCCAGTATAACAGCCTTCTGGTGCCTCAAGCTACATCCTACCAACATGTTGCCCATCTGGTCCATGAAGCTAATCTTCCAGTTGGAAATAAATCCAATTCAGATGAGTCAGATGACTATCAACGCAACCTTGCAGAAGAGCGCAGGAAGAGAAGGATGATATCCAATAGGGAGTCTGCCCGGCGATCACGCATGAGGAAGCAGAAGCAGCTGAGTGAGCTCTGGACCCAGGTTGTCCACCTCCGCAGCACCAATCGTCAACTCCTTGATCAGCTGAACCATGTCATCAGGGACTGTGATCGCATTCTCCGTGAAAACTCCCAGCTGAGAGACGAGCAAGCCAAACTGCAGAAGCAGCTTGAGAAGCTCCCTGTAGAGAACACAGAGAGTAGCATCATGGGTCCTGACACTTGAGGTGTCCAGGATTACAAGACTAGGTGTTATAATATGAGAACTTAAATTAAGAGGCTTCTTCATTTAATTCTAAGGCTTTCATTTTTGTATCTTTGCTCTATGTTGGATATCAATGTTAGCATGTAGTGGTGAGTTCTCCTGTTTCTTTCATCGTCTTTTGTTAGATACCACAAAAGAAAGGATGGAGTAACAAGGAAGTTGACAAAATTATTACTTTTTCGAAAAACAACAAAATAATTACTTAGAAAAAAGGTTATACAATAAAGTTGTTAGAACAGTCAATATTTAGCTAAAACTGACCGACGAGCCACTTAATTTCACAAATGGAGTATGTGACTAGACATGGACAAAATAAATTCAAGGAACTCCATATAATAAAAATAGAAAGCGCATTAAATAACTCACAGGGAAATGCAGTAGCAACTAATCTCTTTTTGGCTATTGGAAAATGAAGTGTACAATAAAACCGATTTTTTTGTAATGTTCTTAATTTGTTACCAAGAGTGATCATATAGGATGGTGAAAATCTGACAAAACTATACAATACGAAACCAGTGCAGTAAGGGTATGTTGCTCAAAACAGTAATATGAAGCGGTAATTGACATAAATCAGATAAATATCCATATGTCCTGCTCAAGTCTAGAGAAAGCTTTCGTACTGTTATTCGCAACAGCTGGTAGTGGAACATTTCCATAAAAAGAAAAGAAAAGAGTGCTGTCCAAGCACTACTGACTACTGAGTGCAAAATTAGTTACCTACCTTTCCCAGCAAAATCAATTGCCTGCAGAGTTTTAGTTCCTGATTTGGTGACATTCCAAATCCCAACCTGCCAAAACTGACAGATGATCAGCGTACGTAACTGTGCAAATTAATAGAGCTCCTATCGTACGCTATTTGTTACTGGGGCTCCATTCACAAGGCACCTCCTTTTGGAACTCGGGAGTATCCTACAAGCCCTTTAAAAACATGAAACCACCTAGAATATGGTACATAGTGTAACTGTAACATACATAAAATCTCAGTAACAAGTAAATGGGGGCTATTAGGGGCAAGAACAAGCAAAAAAAAAATATTCCTTGCATTTTCAGTATGACAATTACAACATTTTGATAGGCATCAGTACAAAAGAGCCAAATAGCATGATACAATGCCAAATGTACTTTATTAATCCTAGGCCTACCTGCTTCTAGGTAAGGTGGATGTGTATTGACAATTTTTTTTTTTGCTTCTATCTATTACTGTTTGTAAAACATAGCGTACTGACTGGTAGAATCAATCAAAATAATTTACTATGTCTTTTATGAGCAAGAAGAGCTGGTTTTCTCCTGACATATTGTCCAATCTTTCAAACAAGATTCCGTCCATTCTAGCTTGGACTCCATTTAGGGAGGTGATGTCCTGGAACACTCCCTTCACTGCCCTGTCAACTCCAAGCAATGAACCCCCAATGCCCGACAAGATCTCCAGCAATGTTGGTGAGGGCTTTGAGACCTCAACTAGCTGGACCTGCATTGTTCAGCACACAATCAGCGTCTGGAAGGTGAACTCCAATTATGCATTTCCACTTGAAGCCACTCCATGAATACTGCAAGCTTGAAACATTTGTGGAGAACTGAAAATTTCAAAAGTAGGGAAGCAGAACCTATTGGGAATTCAAACTGAAATAGCTGAAATAAGCATGCAAAACATTGCTATTTGCTAAAAGTGCACTGCATGTGATTACTTCATCAGAATATCAAGCATTGAAAAATGATAAAGGCGATTGCTAGAACCATATAATTACAGAATTGAATGTAATTATGTTATCATTCAAGCTATTCATAAAACCTAAAACACCGACATATATGTGCATGAGAGGACTTTATTCAATAAATACTCATTGTGTGTAGCAAAACCAACCTTCTTATCCTGTGGTATATTAGCTTTCTGTTTTGCAATAGCAAGAGCTTGTGAGAATCCACCTATTGAATCAACCAACCCTCTTGAAGCAGCATCTTGGCCGCTCCACACCCGACCTTGTGCAACAGTCTCCATCTGATCAACCTGGTGGCACAAGAACTTAGGACATGCTTGAAGAAATATGAGCTGCTCAGTATCTGAGATCAATCCTTACACTCATCGAGCGTGACATGGCTGCTTTATCTCGAAACAATGCATAAGCATTTTGTGCCGACTTTTCAAAAAGTTCTGCCTCGTCTGGTCTGTGGAATATATCACATTCTTCAAACACAAAATGATTCACATAATAGTGAAGTGTAAAGCATGAAACAGCAAATCTAGAACCCGTCACAATGATAGTAGGCTAGTAGCACAGACAGGCAGGTCCACTGGTAGTAAAATAGTTATCTAGCTGCACTGATGCTCCATTTTGGTGGGAGAGAAATGTGTAAATGCTGGACGAAAATTATTTTCTCCAAACAAACTTAGGAAAAAGAGTTTAAACTTGTTAGCTAAAAGACATTGCAACTTGTAGTTATCTTCTTCCCCTTTCACACCTAAACAACCATGCTAGATGGAAAGAAGTTCTCTTTCCTTTTTTTTGTTTCCAACACAGAGCACAGATGGTCATGACTTACCAGTCAATTCTAAAACCAAATATAACATAATCTATTAAATAGTACGGTTAATTGCAAAATAACAATTGACCTAATCAACTACAGTATAAAGTCAATATTCGCTTATTTATATTTTAAAACTAAAGTCTGAAGATGACAAAACTAAACAAAAAGATTGAAAGGAACGATCTACTCGATCTATGATAAATTCACATGATAAAAACCAGTTCCTCACTTGTCTAAAAATTGCATACACATCAAATCATTCAAACTATACCACAATTCCAATGACTCTTTTCATGTTGTTATTATTACTTAACATATTGTCCAGCAGCATTGCGATGAATGAAGTGCCAATCATACCTTAAAGGGCGTTGATCAGAAACATTAAGCTCCGCATATCTACCCTTAGATAGAATTTCTTTATTAAAGTCAATCCTCTCATACAGCTTTTGAAGGCAGAACTTCCCTGTTATTCCAAAGCACCAATATTAAAATAGGAATAAACACACAACAACAGCTAAATTAACTGTCTGAAGTCCGAAATAGAGTAGAGTAGATCCAAGTCCAAAGTTGAGACCGTTGCAGGAGAATCAACTTAGAATTTGATGAGGAAGACTTGTTGCTAGTCTAGTGAGAACACAAGAACAAAAGATAATAAGGATCACCTGTAACAACTCCAATCGATCCTGTTAGAGTAAGTTTCTCAGCAACAATAACTGGTGCAGCCATTGCCATATAGTAACCACCACTTGCAGCAACATCAGACATGGAAGCAACCACAGGCTTGGAGTCAGCTAGAAGTTGAATTTCCCTCCACATCCTAGTTCAAATAAGAATAATCAATACATAACTGAAACGCTGTTGCTGCTACTGGATAGATAAAACCTGAGGCATAACTTACAGGTCAGAAGCAAGAGCATCACCGCCAGGGCTGTCTATACGGAGGATAACAGCTTTATACTTTTCTGACTCTGGAAAAGGTAAGAGACTTCTTTAAAAATAGATAATATAATTACTGTTACAAAACAGATGAAATAACAGAAGTTTGCACTACATGTATACGCTCGTATAAGCTATAACAAGTGCTTCTACAGTCCATGCTCCGTGCAAATGGAAGAGGTAAATTTCATCTACAAATAAAATAGGGAATTGAATCCAGTTTAAAGAATGCTTGGATGTATTATATTTTTTTTGGCAAGTCTCGACCTCTCGGGTTTGAGAATTCATCAACACAAGTGAATTTTGAGGGATAAGGTTGCAGGATGGGGAGCATGTTAGGTTTGCTTAAAGCCTCAAATCTATGGTTATAACTGTTAAGAGTCTTGTATATATTAGTAGTCTCTCTCTCTTGGCCCATGAGGCCCAACTAATATATATATATATATATATATATATATATATATATATATATATATATATATATATATATATCATCTCAATGAATAAGATGCACAGTTGTGAATAGCAAAATCCTCTCCAAATTCAAACATGGTATCAGAGCCTAAGGTTAGGGTTAGGGACTAGACCCGGTCCGGCCGTTGCCGTCCTCGCCGTTGCTGGCGAGCCGTCACCGGCATGCTATCTCTCTTCCTCTCCCTCTCCTGTGGCTCACTTCCCTCAGGCCTTTCTCCCAGCTGGATCCAGCGTTATTGACTCCTTGTCGGCTTTGCGTCGGGCCGCCACTGCCGCCCCTGCAACAGCCTGTCGCTCCTTCCTACCGCTCACCACCGCCACCACCAATCACGTCCTCTGCATTGGGGCCGCCGCTCCCTCCTCTGCATCGGGCCACCACCACCTCCTTTGCATCGGGCCGCCACCGCCTCGGGCAACCGCCGCCGCCTCTGCATTGGGTCGTCACCGCCGCCCTTGCCTCCTCTGATTTGGTCGTCGTCTCGCTCGGTGCCTCGTGACGGACGCCACCACCACCCCTCCTCACCCGGCCGGTGCCTCGCAGACGGACGCCGCCCGCTCCGCCTCCGATTCCCGGCGCTGGTGCCGCCTCGAGTGCTATTGCTGTCGATTCGGTGCTCTGCTGTCCTCGGTGCTCTACTGTGTTGCTGCGCGCCAGGATTTTCTCTTCATCACTAGTGCTTCAGTTGCACAAGTCGTCGTCGTCCTTCAATACTGCTGGTGATTGGTGTTCTATGCTTTGGAGCCTTGTGCAACTCAGTTTGGTCAGATTCATCATTCAGGCTCAGATGAGCAACCTTCAAGCCCAGTTGTGTAAGCTGCAGGCATCTTCCGGTGGATCTACCTGTTTTACTGCACCATTATATCCTATGTCGGTTGCTTCACTCTCATGGTTGTTGAATTTAGGAGCTTTTTTCCATGTGACATCTGATGCAGCTCAGCTCACATCATGTCGTCCTGCTGCAAAAGGTATCAAGATTCAGGCAGCTTATGGAATGCCATGCACGGTCACTCATCAGGGGACTTTCCACCTCTCACTTCACCGTTTCAGATGTCTCACTTGTCCCTACACTCTCCATAAATCTCATCTCTCTTGGGTAGTTCGTAGATATGAATTGTTTTGTTGGGTTTGATGATAGCTCCTGCTTTGTGCAAGATCGTCGAACAAGAGTTGTCATCGGTATAGGTCATCGAAAGAGGGGTTCTGCAGGGCTCTATGTTCTTGATCGTCTGGTCTCCCTTTATCCTCCATTTTTGGTACTGCGCCTACTCCTATTCCTTTATCCTCTATTGTTGGTCCCTCTACTCTTTGTCCTTCTGCATCTACTTCTGTTTGCAAGTTTTTTCCTTAATGGCATCATCACTTGGGCACTTGTGTGGCTTACGCCTCTCTACCTTAATTCATCAAGGTGTTCTTAGTCCTGTTTCTGTCATGGTTATTAAGGCGGTAAGGCGAGGCGAGGCAATCCCCCCCCCTCACACCTTTTAAGCGATAAGGCGCGAGGCAAGGCGACGTCTTAGGATGTGTAAGGCGCCAGTGCAGAGCGGCCGTAGAAGATCCCGACAGTAGCAGCAGCTCTAATTTTCTGGTGGCCGCAAAAGATCCCGCTGCCCCCCGCCCGAGCGCCATGCCACTCGTCGCTGCCGCCGCCGCCGCGCCGCCTCCCCTCTTTCTCTCCACTCTCGCCGGCCGTCGGCCGTGCGCCTCCTCCAGCTCCTCCTCGGTGGCATCGCCGCCGCGCCGCCGCCTCCTCCCCACTTTCTCTCTCTCTCTCTCTCCCCTCTCGCTCGCGCGCACCACCTCCTCGGGCCACGTGGAGGGGCGCGAGGAGTCGCGCGATGGCGACGGGGAGTCGGGAGGAGGAACCGCGGGGAGGAGGCGGCAAATCCGGAGCAACCGAGCGAGCTCCTGGCTCCTCTCTTCTCTCCTTCTACCTCCCTCCCCACCGAAGGCTCCGAGCAGAGGACGCAAGGCGGCGGCGACGCCTTGACACTCCGGACCGCCTTACCACTTAGGTGACGCCTTAATAAGCATGGTTTCTGTTGACACAAATTTTCAGTACAAGGGTTGTAGACTTGGCAAGCAAGTACAACTCCCATATCCTTCCAGCTTTTCTAAATCTGATCGTCCATTTGATTTGATCCATTCGAATGATTGGAGTCCTTCTCCCTTTGCTTCGAGGGGTGATCGCAGTTACTATGTCATCTTCATTGATGATCACAGTCAATACACCTGGATCTACTTCATGAAACACCATTCGCAATTGATTTCTAGCTATCAATCTTTTGCTCAGATGGTTCATACTCAGTTCTCTTGTATCATTCGTATTTTTCGTTCTAACTCTGGAGAAGAGTATCTTTCATCAGCTTTTTGTCAGTTCCTTTCTTCTGAGGGTACTCTTCCTCAGCTCCCGTGTCCTAGTGCTCATGCTCAGAATAGTGTTTTTGAGCACAAGCACCGTCACATCATTGAGATTGTTCGTACTCTTCTTATTTACCCCTTTGTTCCCTCTCACTTCTAGGGGGAGGCAGTCTCTACGGCAGTCTATCTCATCAATCGTCGGCCCTCTTCAAAGCTTCAGGGCAAATGTCCTGGTGAGGTCTTGTACAGAGCACCTGCTCGCTATGCTCATCTTCGTGTATTTGGTTGTATCTGCTATGTCCTTCTAGCACCTCGTGAGCGCACAAAGGTGAGCGCTCAGTTAGTTGAGTGTGTCTTCTTGGGTTATAGTCCTGAGCATAAGGTTTATCGTTGCTATGATCCTTCAGCACGTCGTATTCGCATCTCTCGTGATGTGACCTTTGATGAGGGTCAACCCTTCTTTTATCGGCCTTCTACACATCCCACTCCTTCTACAGATTCCACCTCCTTTTTGTGTCTACCTCCCATTCCTTCACCAGACTTATCTTCTCCAAATATACTTTCTCCACCAATTTCACCTTTTAATGTGTCTCCTCCACCAGCTTCACCAGTTTTTGACACTTCCACTTTTCCCTTTCACTATAGTCGTCGATAGAGACTTCCTTTTGATCCTCAGACTTCCATTCCCCTTGAACCTTCTGATCCTTGGTCCTCTCCTCCACTTGACCCTCCAGCCAGTACCATGGACTATGGTGATCGTTCTACTACGTCACGGTATGCCCTACGTGATCGTTCCTCTATTCAGGCACCAGAGATCATGCATGTGCAGTATCTGAGCCGATTACCTATCAGGAGGTAGCTAGTATACCTGAGTGGTAGTTGGCTATGACTAGGGAGCTTACAACATTAGAGTGTACATGCACTTGAGATCTTGTTCTGCTACCATCTGGAGTTGTTCCTATAACTTGCAAGTGGGTGTACAAAGTAAAGACCAAGTCAGATGGTTCAGTGGAGCGATAGTCTTGTTCCAGGAGGTTTTCAGCATGCTTATGGTCGAGATTATGATGAGACTTTTGCTCCAGTTGCTCATATGACTACAGTCTTGACTATCATTATTGTTGCAGCGGTACGATCATGGACTATATCTCAGATGAATGTAAATAATGTCTTTCTTCATGGTGATCTACATGAGGAGGTCTATATGCAGCCACCCCCAGGTGTTGAGGCTCCTACAGGCTATGTTTGTCATCTTAGGCGTGCTCTATATGGTCTCAAGCAGGCTCCTCATGCTTGGTTTGCGCGTTTCAGTTCTATGATTCAAGTTGCTGATTTCACTCCAAGTGAGCATGACCTTGCCTTGTTTATTCACACTACTCAGCGGGGTCGTATTTTAATTATGCTATATGTAGATGATATGCTGGTCACAGGAGATGACATGGACTGTGGCTTTTGTCAAAAAGAAATTGAGTGAACAGTTCATGATGTCAGATTTGGGACCATTGAGCTATTTTTTGGAGATTTGAGGTTCATTCTGATGGTGATGGCTACTACCTTTGTCAGTGTCGCTACGTTCAGCATCTGCTTGCTCGCTCTGGTATGGCGGATACTCACAATGCTGCCACACCCATGGAGCTCCACCTGCAGCTTCATTGTACAAACGGTGTACCTTTGACATATCCTTCCCGCCATCATCAGCCCGTTGGGAGCCTTGTTTATCTCACTGTCACCAGGTCAAACATTGCTCATGTTGTTCATGTGCTCAGCCAGTTTGTCGGTGCTCCCACTTCAGTCCACTATGGCCATATTCTTTGTGTGCTGAGATACTTGGGAGGATTGTGTCCAAACGTTTGTTCTATGCCAGCTCAAGTCAGATCCAGCTTCACGCTTACTCTGACTCCACTTGGGAGAGTGATCTTGTTGATCGCTGATATATCACTGGCTACTACATCCTCTTGGTATTTTGCTCATTGCATGGAAGTTCAAGAAGCAGACTGCGGTGTCACACTCTAGTGCAGAGGCTGACCTTCGAGCCCTTGCCGCTACCACCTCAGAGATTGTTTGGCTTCGATGGCTTTTGGCTGATCTTGGTGTTCTTTGTGATAACCCTACACCTTTGTTTTGTGACAATACAAGTGTCATTCAGATTGCTAGTGATCCAGTTAAGCATGAGTTAACAAAACACATTGGTGTTGATGCATCATTCACACGGTCTCATTGCCAACAGTCGATCATCGACCTCTAGTATGTACACTCAGACTCGGAGCTTCAAGTTGCAGATTTCTTCACTAAGGCTTAGACTCAAGAACAACATCAGCTTCATCTACTCAAATTCAGTACATCAGATCCTCCTGATCCACCTTGAGTTTGAAGAAGGTGTTAAGAGTGTTAAGAGTCTTGTACATATTAATAGCCTCTCTCTTGGCCCATTTGGCCCATGTAGCCCATGAGGCCCAACTAACCTGTCTATATACATCATCTCAATAATGAATAAGATGCACGGTCATGAATAGCAAAATCCCCTCCAAATTCTAACAATAACTGAGGGAGGTTACCATACATTGACTTATTTAAGTTTCTCCTGACAAGTGATTTAGTTTAATAAATTTCTTTTGCAGGTGTTATGAAACCTATTTAATTATTTATGCGGATTGAGTTCAATTGGTTAAAAAAAGTTATAAAGGGAAATGAGGTTAAACAAAACAAGACATGGTTGGTTATTGGTGTTAGATTTTGGGAGAGAATAGTGAAATCGGGGTTGAATTCTTGATTGCATTGCAAGAGCCCAAGGGGCAATGTATAGTGTACAAGTGAAACCCTGGCTAGACTACAATTACATAACTACCCCTAACCCATACATGACTATTACATTACTACCCTTAACACCCCCACTCAAACTCAATGCGTATGCAATAGCATTGAGTTTGAAAAGAATAACACTAAAAAAAGATAAATCCGAAGTCCGAGCTTGAAGATGTCATCGAAGCATGCAACTCTTGAACAAAAAATGTCCTTCGGCTCTTCACACACGAATGTCTTGATTTGGAGATGTTGGAACCGACAGGAATAGAGAGATATCAAATTAAGCCGATAAAGAGAGAGATCTAGACGAAGAAGCGAACCAAATCCGCTCACCCAAGAAGTGAGGTGACGGTGTCGAATCTGGCGCTCGACGAAGGCAAAAACGAAGAGACAGTTGATGATAACGACAAAGATGACCATTGGTCAAGAGCAGGGATTAAAAACCCGGTACCGAACCAAATCCCGGCCAGAGGTCGAACGATAACCGTGCCATTCAAAAATACCGTAAATTTTTCTACCAAATTCACTCGAATTTGATTAAAACCATTCAAAATTCAAAATCGAATTTGAATTTTAAAACTCGAGAAAACCGCCGATTTCATTTCCGGTACCAGTCAAATCAGTTATCCGGTTATCGCCATCGGTTTTGTTTCCATGGTCAAGAGTCGCAATGATACGAAGATGTGTAGCAAGATGGCTACAAGAGAGGACCAAGAGGGCAAAGCCACATCAACAACGATGATGGGGGTGATCGCACTCGATCCAATGGACAGACCGCAACAACCCAAAAAAGGAAGAAGCAATCGGCTGATCGACAAAGGATATGATGAATTGGCACGGCTTCGACGAACTCAAAAAGAGATGCAGTGGACTTGGATGGACTCGATGGAAATCAAAGGAAATAGACTAAAAATACTAGCAGCAGATACAAGCATTAGCAGCAGTAGCACAGTAGTGATCACACAAGCACCAACAGCAGCAGCTCACAGCATACAGCCGGCCAACACCAAAAGCAAGTCAGCACCACAAGTCTCAAGCAGTACCACACGAACAACAGGTAGCAGACCACTAGGCCCAACAGAAGCTGAACAAACAAGAACATGTGCTACAGCAAAGGGAGCAACGATAGAGTCGGGGGCAGAGTGCTCTGGATCAGGGCTGACCAAAGTGCAGCAAGGAGCAAAGCAGCTGGCTCCTAGTCCCGTGAAGAAGATGGTCGAGTGCAGATTGGAGCTTAGCAAACTGAAGGCGGTGCAATAGCCACGGAGCAGGTGCCGACGGCAAGAAGAGGAACGACGCAAGAGCTTGGAGATGAAGATGGCCAGCAGTGACAACAAAGCCGGCAAGAAGGCTAGCCCCAACGGGCATCAACGAGCAACGCCCGGATCCAGTGGCGGCGACCTCCAGGATCAAGGTCGCGTGAAGACGAGGCGTCGCTGGAGCAGATGAAGACGCGAGCTCCCGGCATGGAAGAGGCGGTTTGACCTCCAGGCAAAGTAGAAGGGGCCACCTGGCGCCGGATCCAGAGGATGGAGGCCAAGGCGACGCGATCTAGGCCAAGGTGGCGATGTAGACGAGCTCCCGCCGACAGATCTCGCGCAGAGGAGGAGGCGTGCGTGGATCGAGCTCGGCGGCGCCGGGCGACAGTGGAGGACAGCCTGCCGGCCAAACAGAGGTCTGGAGGGGAGGCGAGGATGATCCGGAGCAACAACCTCCAAGCTTCGGAGGAAGGCGTGGATCTGGTGTGGCTCGGCCTCCAAGCTTCGAGCTAGGTGTAGATCCGGAGGTGATGTGGCGGAGTCCGGGTGCCGAAGACACCCACGAGGCGGCTTCGGGTGGAGGAGACACCCACGAGGCAGCTCCGGATGGAGGAAGACACCCACGGGCGTAGATCCGGAGACAAGACGACGGCAACACTGAGTGGTGAAGACGAAGCAGCGCATCAGGCGCTCGATCCAGTGCGGCTTCAGGCGGATCGGGTGTGTGGAGACAAGGTCCACCCAGGACAGGCAGCGCCGCAGTGGGTTCTCGCTCTCGACGAGAGGACTGAGGAGCGGTGCCGCTAGTGAGGGAGAGGATGAATGGCTCTGCTGCTGCTGCTCGAAGAAATATGACTGCTAGCTGCTGGTACTACTCGACGTGAAGAAACATAGAGATAAAAACGAGATTGCTGCTGCCTCAGGAGTAGAGACTGCTCCTCCTGAGGGAGGCTTGGGTGGAAGAAGATGAATGCTAGAGTTTGGATTTAGGCTCTGATACCATGTTAGATTTTGGGAGAGATTAGTGAAATAGGAGCTGAATTCTTGATTGTATTGCAAGAGCCCAAAGGGCAATATATAGTGTACAAGTGAAACCCTAGCTAGACTAAAATTACATAACTACCCCGAACCCATACATGACTATTACATTACTACCCTTAACAATTGGATTTCGAAGACATTTATAGGAATTAATTACTCAGCTTCTTAAAACCATTGTGGTTCTGGAAAACTGGAGCTGAACAATGAACCAGAAAGTTGAGTGGGAATGCAAAGTTAATAGTGTTTTCTCTGTGAAACCATACTCTTAATCTCTAAGCAAAATAGCATCCGAATGTCTTTGTCCCGATGAGTTTATTTAAATATTTTGGCTGAACAGGCTGTCAACAAAGAGAGTTAAAGAAAGGTAAGTACAAATTGTGTGTTACGTGGAAATTTGGAATCCACATCTAATATGTTTAAAATTGTAGAATACTTGAGTGCTGGTATTGAAAGAAATTTTGCGATACGACAGTAAGATTTTAGAGATTTCAAATCAAAGACAATAACCCTACTCATAAATTTTAAAATCAAATTTACATCTGAGAGAGTACCAATTGATTGCCGACATAACATATCAAAAATACCTCTAACAGTACGTATCTTCTCGATTAACTGCTCAGCAATAATGCCCGAACTAGGAACACTCAATGGGCTGCGAGTACGTGTTATGCTTCCAGATGCTCTGATAACTGCAATTTTTTCTCCTCCTCCTTGTAACCCAACAGTCCATTTACTTACGCGAGAATATTTACTGGTAAAGAGAACCAATGTCAGTTCAGTAAATGAAACAATATGTACATAGGTGTTCATTTTCCAGGTTAATCAAGTAACATCAAATAATGACTACGAAAGCACGTGTAAACAAAAGCACTTCATAGTACAAGAAAGGGAAACTGCAACATTTGATATACAACAGGACCAGAGTTCTGGATCTCACCAGTCATTGTCTGGTTTCCTATAACCAGCCTAGGTAGTACAGTTTGACCAGTTCGATCCAGAGAGGACCACTATTTAAGGCTATTTTTCCCACAGTGTGTATAACAGTGTTTATTGCGTATATTTTAAACATCTATATTGAAAAAAATGCAAGAAAAAATCAAACGAAAAAGGGGCCGGGCAAATCCTGAAGACTGGCTGGTTTCCACCAGTTTTCCAGAACAATAAATGTCCAAGTTACCTGTAGTCAACCATATGCAGGCTTTTCTTATCTTTCTGTCCTACTCTCTCCTTCAACATTGTCATTACCTATTGAATAAGACAACAGCAGCCAATATTTTTCTCAAAAAAGTTAAGAAAATAAATAATTTAGTATGCAAATTCAAATAAATAATTAGAATGAAAATTTCATATCTACTTTCTCAGTTTGTCAGGTCACATATCCTGAACCAGGGATCCAACAACCGGTCCTGGAGGGAATCCCGGCTGGCCGGCGGGAACGGTAACCGGCCGGTTACCGGTTTTCTCGGAAAAAATTCGGATGAAATTCACTCGAATTTGATTAAAAACCATCCAAAATTCGAAAATTAGAATCTGAACTTGCAAAATCCGGAAAAATCGGCCGGGATTTTGGATCCCGGACCCCCGCCAGTAGCCGGTAACCAGTGGTTACCGGCTGGGAATTTTTTCCTTGTCCTGAACATGCCCAATCACCCATGTATGCATAAAGAAACTCCAAATAAGCTTGAGTTTGCTAATTTACCAAATGCAGAAGAGAAATAAAGTTAATTATAAAAGGGGGCATATCATAGTTTGTATTTTTAGTCACCTCATAAGCACATTTGGGTCTACGACTTGAACAAACAAAATGCTTATGATGATTTCAGAGGAAGAAATCAATGGCAATGCAATAGCTCCGCTCTTAAGCTTCAGAACTTGGTGTTCACACGTATTATAGCATGGCCCTTAGGCATGTTTGGGTAGGGATTTTTTTTTAATCCTTAGGATTTAACTCAAATTTCAACTAAATCTCAAAAATTCCCAAAGAAATCCCTCTCATGCAAACACCCCCTACGTAAGGGTTTATTTTTTATGAGAAGGGATTAAACCCAATCCCTTTGAGTCGGAAGGGATTTTAGTTCAAATTTCTTGTCAATCCAAATGGATTTGACCTAATCCCTACGTATCCAAACAAACCCTAAGATGGAAGATTTGCCTCGGGAACAAAAAATGTTTTGCGTCATCTATTCAGGTACATGTAACTACTTTTGGAGCCATGAAACATGGAGTCAGATACTGCAAGCAATTTGTTCCTTGTTTAGATTAGATAGTACAAAAGAGGAACCCAAGGATTGTTGAAACCTGAAACATCACTTTACTTTCTAATACGAATTACTAATCACCATAAGTGTGGGCAAAAGATGTAGTAGTAACTATACTTATCTCAGTTAAGTTTTTGTGCAATTTACTTGGCACCTTAGTAAACAGCTAATGAAGGAATTTGTACCTCATCATCATACAGTAAATCTGTAATCCAACCTTCTTCCTTAAGTCTGGCAACCTGATAGACTCCTGAATTAATAAATTCCTCGATTTCTTCTTTTTTCTTCCCTATAGAAGAAAAATCTCTAATGATAATTTTTCCTTTAAATATTTGATTTTTTATATATTTTTTAAATTACCATGTATGGAAGATATTGTATCCAGCCAGTTTCCATAAATATTGTCAAGCAGTGTGGCCAGCATCTCCCTAACTTCATTTGACATGCTCTTCCGTGCAAGTTGGTCTCCAGCACTTTTGTAGCGACCAATTCGTTGAATTTCTGGTTCTATTCCAACTTTCTCAAGAACACCTTACCAATCGAATTACAAAGTATTAGCTACCCTGAAAGGAACTTAGCTGCATTCAGGTTATTTCATTTTATGGAACAATAACGCATAGGTTATGACCAAGCTTAGTAAACTTGGTTCGCAACAAGAAGCGGAACTATCAGAAATGCATCAAACATTATAATCAAATGAAGGATTGTTGCTGTACACAGCAAAATAAGTCATGTTCAGTGCATTACGCCAAAAAAAAACCATCTAATCAGAAAAATAACTTCTGTAGTTCTGTTGCACCATAAAACCACTAGAAATCAGCAACACCCTTTCTACTACTAAAAAGTGGAATTTTGAAACAGGATTGAGGGTGAGCATAAAACAATACTTCTTGCTCACCATGCATTTAACCAATAACCATATCAACAAAGCAGAAGTCTCATGTCACCGTCACACATACACTTACCTCTGAGAAATGTTTGCTGAACAGTTAGACCAAACAAAGCAACATAAGCACTTGGCGGTGCATACAGCTCACCACACGCACAAGCAACGTAGTACTCTTTCTCCCCACAGACAGGCATATAACCAACAACAAATTTACCTACAAAATCATTCAACATATGTTCATCATCCAACAGGCATGTACAGAAATAAGACACCAATTTCAGCATAGCTTTTGATTACCAGACTTCTTGAAATCCACAATGTGCCTTCTAATCTCATCCACCTTCCCCCATCCACATCTCAGCGGCTCTATGTGCAGATAGATCCCCGATATTCGTGGGTCATACGCTGCCTTCACAAAATTCTCGCAGATTTGTGGCAACGACAGCCCTGACGAGAAGCGCGTCTTCAGCTGATCGGATATCTGCGGCCATAGATACACACGGTAAAAAAAAACAGAGTCGCATGATACAACAGAATGACACAAAAAAGTGACAAGCACGGTGAGTGAAGCGAACACTAAAAAATTCTCTAGAATAGCAAAAGTAAAAAAATACTAGCATAGAAAAATCAAGGCGTCTATTAGGAATTTAGGATAAGACTTTCAAAATGCCCGAACTGAGCGAATCGCGTTAAGAGGAGAAAAATCAGCTAGTACGCCGTGCGGTAGAGCAGCACCTCGCCCCGAAGCTTCATGTTGAGGACACTGCCCTTGCGGATGCGCTTCCACGGCGGCGCCACGAGCATGCGGAGCTTCACCGCGAGCTGGCTCCCCCACCCGAGCTCCTCCACCTCGAACGCCGCCGCCGCAGGGTGCGGCTCCTGGGCCTCGCCGGCGGACGGGGGCGGATCCTGCTTTGTGGGCCCGGGGGACGACTCGATGGCGCGGGCCGGGACGCGGAGAGGAGACGGGAGCAGGCGGCGGGCGGCGGAGTGGCGGTGCTTGGAGCGGGAGAGGAGGAGGGTGGTGGCGGCGGCGAGGTGGGAGCAGTGGTACGGCGCCGAGCGGAGCACGAGGAGCCTCGCCATTGTTCGGGGAGCTTCGGGAAGCTTCGGGAAGGAAGGGCGGGAAGCCGAGCCCTCGCCGCGGGGTCGGGGAGTAGGGGATGGGGTGGAATGAGGGGGAGGGAAGGGGGCGGGGCGGAACCGCGGAAGATTGTGTTGGGGGTTTGGTGGACCGGGTCTAGGGATTGTGGGGTCGGGAGTGGAAGGGGCGAGGGGATAGGTCTGGGGCAGTTGATTTGGCGCCACGTTGTGCGCCAGGTGAGACGGGATGTCCGTGCTTGAAACGAAAGTTACGAAACCATAAATCTTATAGAAATGATATTTCCATTTAATACTTAGAGCGAATCGAGCAATTAAAAGATAGTAATACATACAAGTATCATATTAGTGCAACACTATAGAATAAGAGTTTTGTACGATAATTCTATAAATGAACGGTAGCAAACAATATTTTTTTATAGTTTACTTCAATACATAAATTTAGAAATGAAACTGATGCGGCAACCTTATGAAATATCCATCCTCATCTCTAACTTGTCACATAAAGATAAAGGAAACACACTTTACAAAATGACAAACAAAAGTTAAACATCATAAATCCGGTAATTACATGTTTCATCTATTACGCTTTAGCAAGTAGACCAACCAAGCAAAAAAATAGTATTGAACAAGCCAAAAAAGAAAAAAAGTACACTAGTTGAAATAAGCATTGTACAAAACATATGAACCTATATTAACACACACAACTACAACCAACACGGCGTCCAAACGAGAAGTTGATGTCAAAAGGGCCAACAAGACAGTCCCTCAATTGCAAATCTGTCACATTAGATCATTGAAAAACCATAAGCTGTCTGTTAAAAAGAGATCAGTGGCCAACGTTAAAATACAGAGCCTAAAGCAGTTAAGAGATTGAATAATTGCTAAAAAAAAAACAAGTTCCTACCACCATTCAGTTTCAATGATCATTCAAGGAAAACAAAGCATCAACTTAGATAGAGTATAGATAGTTAGATACGTGTGCAATTGCAGCAGTGTTCCCCTAATCGCCGCCTAGGGAACACTGAATTGCAGTTTAGATATCAAATACGAATCCATAATGACACGTTGGAGTAACTTTGTGAATCATAATATGTCATGGCCTGGCACTACTGTTCACGCGCCTTCATAAGGTTCGCGACATAATCTGTGCCTAATGGTGAAAGCGGCAAAAGGAACTACATGAATTAAAGCATGTGCTACGGTATGGAGGGATTACACATGCAACACACTAAGAATGAAACACCTTCTGTGTGTGCATTTGTTTTCAGAGTTTTAGTAAAGACAGACTTTTCATTGATCAACTTTGATGCATTATTCGGATAATCACCTGAGAAGTACTTCACAGCAACACGCTTCCCTTCAGAATCCAGAAGCAAAATGTTCTTCACAGAAGGGCAAGTTTCCTGTGTAATGGTAGCAGACAATTATTACATAAGCTTCATCAGAGGACTAAGCAAGCTGATGCTGCACTTCATATTCGTCAACAAAAAATCATCATTTTCATCAAAAACAAAGCTAGCAAGTGTGAAAAGGGAACAAATAAGAATGTTGGTAAATCAATTAAGAGTATAAAATAAACACTTTTGTGCCACTTTACACTAATGTTAGTCTTGTTAATTTATCCTAGGAGTAGCTTTATTTGTGCCAGGGCGATTGGCTTTATCTTTCTCTGTTTTTGTGCAGTTAAAAGATTCCTAATACAATGGAGGATGCTTTAAAGCAATTATACTATGCTTTTGCCTTCAAGGAAATATATACTATGCTTCAAGGCCAATACATCCTTCTCCCCCCATACACTACTCTTGAGTTAGGTCAATCTAGCACACAGTCACCAGATTGAGCATGCTGCACTCACTGCACACTAAATACCATTACAATGCAACTTATAGAATAATGCTATGTTGATCACTTGATTGAAGATAAAACTAAAGAATTGTCTCAAAGAAATTAGGTCAATGTTGCAGATTTGTTGATATTTGTACTTAGAAAACTGACTGTTAATTACTTCTCATGCTCGTTGCGGAGAACCATTATAGTCTGAACAATTGAGCCAGCCTGGTAGCATTTGTGTTTACATACAAGTCAAAGAAGCTAGAGTTGATTCTTTTCACTGATACACTGGGTGAACATGTTAAGAGCAAATCTAATATATTCCTCAAATATTACAGTATCCTCTAAAATATTCAACTAAACAATCATCATGAAAAGCAGAAGTGACCGGACATGTGAACTAAGATACAGATCCTTCATTTAGCATCACACACAGGCAGATCTTGTTTTAAAATAAAGCTAGCAGTAGCTCAAAATATTTAGTAGTTAAGAAAATAAAGGTACAAGGTTAATACATAATTTCAAATGAGATCCTAAACACTACACATATCCAAACTCTAAAATTTATGTATTAAACTCAAATATTTAGTAGTTAAGAAAATAACATACACGTACATCAAATGTTACATAAGCGGATAAAATGATATGAGGAATAATTTTATGTGGAATACTTATTGAAAACCATGGATCAGTTACAAGACGACATGGATAATATGTATATCAGTAACTCAGTATATGTCGAGACATATTTCTAGCAATTAGAACAGTGAAACAAACCTGTGAAAAGAGAGTAGCAGCTTGGCAGGTATCTACCATTATCAACAACTCTTTAAATCTGAAAGGCAGACCAAGGAGAAGATGTCAGGATCAACAAATCGGAAAATGAAGGGGGTAAGGCAACATCCGAATGTTGACAATCAAACAGGTCCTTGATTTTTATCTATTAGATTTTTGTGTATCAAAAATAAGTAAAAAAAGATAATTCAAAGCAATAGATGTATGACACCTATGCTTCTCTTTCATTTGCTTTACTGCATCTGCTAGATCATGGATATGAAGTTCTTCAGAATCTTGGAACTTCAAAAATTCATCCCCACCATGTCCAGTCATGTACAAAAGAACATGGCTCCCGTCATAACTTAAAAGACACTTTGATCTTGGTACAACGCTCTCATGTCTACCGGTCAAAACTCTCAAAAAGTTTTCAACTGTCACCTCATAACCTTGGTAATCAACCTGTCATTAGAAAACCAACATCGTAAAATTAAAGTGCTAATATCATATATTTTTTAGCATGAATATCATACTACATAGTGTTGATGTACATTATGAATGGACATCTTGAAATTTTGGCAGCTATCACATTCATTAAGTCACCACAATGGCCGTTTTGCATCGTATAGTGTGCTTAAGTATTATGATGTTATGATTCCGCTACAATATTTTCAGAGTAAAGAGATTCACTGCAACATTGTCACCATAAAGATTAAGCTGGTGGTTCTCATTGTTGAACTCCTGGGCAGGATAATTATTCCTAGGGTTACAAGCATATCATCTGCCAACATAAGTATTATCCGCTCGTCAGGTATTCCTAATCTCTTAACAGTCCTGGGAAAAACAAACGGTGTGTTTGCTAATAAGGAATGGGTTATACATAGGATAGGGATTAACAATTGCACATGAATATTATTTAGCATGCTATCTGTACAAAGACAAAGAATTGGCCATATGTCGATAATTAAACCTGGAGAACATTAAAAACAGTAAGTCAGAATTAAGTGACCACATGGATAAATAGCAGAATACAACATTTACCGTGGCAAGCTTCCGAACATTACTGACTTGAACCAACTCAGAGCTTTTTCTCTCAACAAGCCTCCTAGCTATTGCGAACTACTGAACAAGTGAACTAAATACATTGCTGAAACTGATGCATCCAAATCATGCTAAATATATAGATCGTTCAACTTTGGAATTCGAATATCATGGCAAGTTCCATACCTTACCTTGAATATGAATGCGTTCAAATCCACAGGTACAATCAAAGTTGTTACCAAAGTTGTCATGTCAGTAGAATTGTTGCACCAAACAGTGAAATCATTACGCTTTTTCTCCCATCAAAGTTTTTTTGGCCTAGATTTGTTCCACATAGCCTGGTAACGGCTCAAATTATGTACTCGTCCATGATTGTCCACTATTGCCACATTGTGAACCTCTGCATGACAGAATCACTGTAAAGGGAGATTGTATTTAATCATGTGAAAATATAAAAAAATAATGCTGAAAAATGGCTACCTGACATCCAGAAGCTATGCTCTTTCAGCAGAGAGGGGAATGCTTTCCTCACAAAGCCTAAATCACCTGTTGCCGTGTGTATATCTGAAACCATCAAGCTTAAAAGTGGTGGCTGGCTGCGCAGAAAAAGCATGTATCAGATGACGTGCACCTCCAGCGCCCACACGCACGCCTCGCCGCTCTCCACCTTGGGCAGGAACCCCTGCGGCTCGGCGTGGAAGTCCGGTGGATCGGCCGCCAAGAGGTCGGACGACGGCTGGCATCGCGCGAGGTACACCTCGGCTCTTCCGCGGCGACCGGCACGGCACGGTGCGCGCTGGCCGGCCGCGTGGCGGCGGTCGACGTAGTCCTTGGGGGTCGAAGTCGCGCGACCCTAGTGCGCCCAGCGCCTCTGACTACACCCGCTGGAGTAGCCCGAGCAGCGCTGGGGCCACCTTGTCGACGCATGGAGAAGCGGTTTAGGTTAAGCGAAGATGGAAACTACGCTTTGAGATGCATGCATGTGTTAACCCATTTGTGTGTTAGGGTTTAATGGGTGCCCTAATGGAATATTCTCTAGATGCTAGCCTCCAATATAAATAGGGCTAAGTGCTGGTTGCACTTAGACCTTTTGGCCATTTGATAACCCTATTTTGTGTTTTAGGGTTTTGGGGAGAAAGGTAGAGAGCTAGGGTTTCTAGGGATTGGATTGAGTGTGTGCTCTTGGATAGAGCTTTGTCCTCCATATTGGAGTGGCTGTAAACAACAATCATCCATCTCAAATCAATCCAAGTATCACTTCTTGAGATGAGTCTCTATTTTGTTTTTGTGTTCATCCTCTCTATTTGATGATTTTGGGGCTTTCTTTGATCCGTGAGTTTTTGCTTGGTTTCTTCTCTTGATCTAGCTTGCTGTGATATGTGGGAACACATCTAGGATCATCTTGATCATCAATCACCCACGAGCAAGTCTCTAGATTATAATTTTGATTTTGACTCGATTTTTTAGCACCATTCGTTCAATCTGAAAAAGATAGGAACTTTGGTAAGGATCTTCACGATCGTCGTATGGAATAGGTTCCTAACATCTTTAGGAAGGTGTGTTTCAAGTTTCGTGAAGTTTGGAGTTGGCGATCAAAAGTTACGCCAAATTTTTGATTCGTTTTTAGGCTATTACTATTCATTCACCTGTTTTTACTGTTCATTGCGGTTCGACCCGCACTGTTCATCCAGTTGTTCTGATGTCCGGTACAATGGCACTGTTCATCTGGTACAGCTGGTACTGTTCATCAGTACCGTTCATGATGCTTTTTTTTTGTATTTTTGGTCGTTTCTTTTGAGGGTTTGAAGGGGATTCAGTACAAATCTTCCGCTACGCTTATTGATCTTCATAGTTCTTATAGCTATTGGAGTCAATATCATATTTGAATCCGATCAAAGCAAAAATTAGATAGTGCTCCTATTCACCCCCCTCTAGTCGTCGTTTCGGTCCTACACATCTCTTTCTAAGTTAAGAACCTAAGATTATTGTAGCAATCAGTATCAAATTTTATCACAATGCGTTGTTCATTTTGTAATTTGTTCTATCACAAATGTATTTAGCTATTTATCTGCAGGTCAGTGTAGAATACTTTGATCGAAAGGGAACAAAGTGTTTTTTCCATCTATTAGTGTCTGACTAGACTGGATGTCTATGTCATGCTTGTCATTGACGCTAGAGTAGCTTCCAAACAAAACCCTTGCACAATTGTGATACTAAATGCGTACTTATGATCAAGACACAAAATTTCAATTTTTGTATATCTGTTTCTGATTTACGTGCGAGTTGTTTTTGCTGTCAGGGTTTAGTGTGAGTATTTCCCTTTGTTATATGCATGATTCATGTTGATAGTTTGTATATTTGATACTAGGCCTCCTTGCTTAGACCTTTGCATACATGGTGTCAAGGATCAGCAAACCGTTACTGTGGAATTTCTGTGGTCGGCGGGAACGATAATCATTGCCATCGAATTCGGGTTTTTTCCGGATGAAATTCGCTCGAATTTGATTGAAAATCGACCGAAATTCAAAATTCAAAATTTGAATTTGCCAAACATGAACAAACCCGGCCGGATTGTATATCCCGACCCTCGCCGGTAAGCAGTAACCGACCGGTTTTTTATTCCTTGCATGGTGTACACCCAAAGAAGCCCATGCTGGATAAACATACTTTTGATAGCTTATTGTTTATCTATTTACTTATGTTGATCGAATCATTCTGCAGATGTTTACACTCTGTAATCTGGTTGCAGAAGTCAGTTATAAGATGTAATGTTTGATGTCATAGAGAGTCCCATTTTACATGTCAATACCGACAACAATGAAATTTATAGTAAGAGGAAAATCCGTCGACTTTTGAAATCGTGAGGGTTCAAGTCAAGTCCCTCTATCCCCAATAAAAAGCCCATTTTACTTCCTAACTATTGTACCAACCTCTATTTTTCATTAATGGTTCAAACAAGATTCAATATCTTTCTTATTCTACTCTTTCACAAACGGATCCGAACTGACTTCTTTGGATCTGATCCCATTCATACAAAAGAACATATTATAGTATAGGCAAGTAATCCCTATTATTAAGTAAGTCATTCACAATCCATATCGTTATCCTGACATTTATTAAGTCCAATTTTAGAATACTTTTTTCTTTTTTAGTCCCTTTAATTGACTTAATTGACATAGATACAAGAACCATAGACATGACGTAGGTATTCTTTGTGCACCATATCTCTTTCTAAGTTAAGAACCTAAGATTATTGTAGCAATCAGTATCAAATTTTATCACAATGCATTGTTCATTTTGTAATTTGTTCTTTCACAAATGTACTTAGCTTTTTTATCTGCAGGTCAATGTAGAATACTTTGATCAAAAGGGAACAAAGTGTTTTTTCCCAACTATTAGTGTCTGACTAGACTGGATGTCTATGTCACGCTTGTCATTGACGCTAGAGTAGCTTCCAAACAAAACCCTTGCACAATTGTGATACTAAATGCGTACTTATGATCAAGATAGATAATTTGAATTAATGTATATCTATTTCTGATTTACGTGCGAGTTGTTTTTGCGGTCAGGGTTTAGTGTGAGTATTGCCCTTTGTTATATGCATGATTCATGTTGATAGTTTGTATATTTGATACTAGGCCTCCTTGCTTAGACCTTTGCATACATGGTGTGCACCTAGAGAAGCCCATGCTGGATAAACATACTTTTGATAGCTTATTGTTTATCTGGTTACCTATGTTGATCGAATCATTCTGCAGATGTTTACACTCTGTCATCTGGTTGCAGAAGTCAGTCCTAAGATGTAATGTTTGATGTCACACCACTTCACCATTCTACCCGCTGGAATGGAAAAATAAGGTGTATAGGTGAATCTTTAGTTAGCTTCTACCCTAAAAACCGTGTTGTGTACTCTCTGCTACATCACCCACTACTCTTTCTTTTATGTAATCTAACCTTTGAAACGTCCGGTGTATTCTATGCTTATCCTGAAATATTATGAATTTCCTAAATATGCTAACACACTATGCACCGAGTTCACTATGCTTCTTGCGTACAATTTGTTATCGATTTCAGAATGATCAGTCTTCCCTTTTATCTTGGATGAGCCTACAGATGAAAACTGCCCAGTTGTTTAAATTGTTTATTATTGTAGACAGAACTGACTTCGTACAGTCGTATTATACATATCTTAGTCTATTTATTTGCTCTACATATTACAGATTAGACTATATGTATATATATTCATACACAGCCCATTGTATTCCTAGCCCTATCTTCTATATCTGTAAAAAAAAAAACACGATGGAAGCATTTGGTCTCCTACACGCGCGTTGTAAACGCGTGTCGGGCTCTAGTATTTATAACAGTACTAGAGCTTAGGCTCTACCCTATCTTTCCGCTGCTAGAGCTTAGGCTCTAACCTATCTTTCCGCTACCATCCCGACGCCTCGTCGTCCTTCCCGACCGCGCCGTCATCTCGTGCCGCTGATCCCGCCGTCATCTCGTCGGTGTCCTGTCGTCGCCAGCGCCGTTGGCATCTTCGCAGATCCTCCCAACACTGCGCCCCTTCCGCCCGAGCCCGACACCTCCGCCGCCGGTCCAGCAGCCACCCGAATCGGGCCACAGCTCGACTATCGACGCTGTCCTCGCGATTAGTGAGGCTGTCGCCTGCACGCGTCAAATCTGCTGCCGCAAGGAGTCCGCACCATCGTCCTCCGCCGTGCTGAAGGCGAGCAAGGACATATACATGTAACTTGTATATTGACCCTTTGAAATAGGGGAGATTTGATTATTTGCCACTGTCAAAGATTTGCAATTCAGGATTTGCCACTGATGTGTCTATGATATGTGGTCCCGGGACCCAGATGTCATTCACACATGGAGTGGCAAATCCTGAAATCCACATCTTTGCAGTGGCAAATAATTGATTATTCCTTGAAATAGACATGTGTGTTCATATCTGAGCTGTGGAAACCTAACCTAGCCCAATACCTCACTTATACTGCCGCCGCTGCCGCCTGAGACTCCCCTGTTTACCCTTCCTCTGCTTTCTTTTTTTTTTCCGAGTGCCGTCGGCCTCCCCGCCGCTCCCGAGCCCCACAGGCTCTCTTCGACATCAATCCCGCCGCCGTGGCTTCCCTGCTCGAGCCCGAGCCGCCGCCGCCCCGGATTAGCGCTGTATCCTGAGCTTCCTCGAGCCGCCGCCTTCCTTTGCTTCGCGCGCGCCCACCGCCGCTCGAATCCCTTCGTGCGCGCTCGCCGCCGCTCGGATCTGGCCGCCATCGCCCCGAGGAGCCACCGCCCGAGCTGCTGCCCCTCCGCCATGAGCTGCCTCTGTCGGATCCCGCCCGAGCCTCCTCGGATCTGGTCGCTCACGCCCGGACCGGCGACGCCTAGCTCAGGATCCCGGCACCGCCGCCGCCCCTCAGGCTGCCGCCAGAGCTCGTGCTCCCATCCCCCCCCCCCCCCCCGAGTTCGCCCCCGGCCGCCGTCCCTCTGACTGCCGATGCCCAGGCCGCCTCGCCTCCGGACGCCGCTGATCGGGTCGTCGCCAGAGCTCGTGCTCCGGGCCCTGCAACCCCGAGTTCGCCTCCAGTCGCTGCCACCGCCCAGGCCGCCCCTCTGCTCCGCATTTGGAGGAGAAGTCGACGATGAAGACGAAGTGGTGCAGATCTGTGAGGCGGTGGTGCAGAGAAGTCGGCTCGGAGGAGTAGACGATGAAGACGAGGAGGCTATGACGAGCATGACCTCGGCTGCTGCGTGGATCTGGAGGAGGAGGCGGCGTCAACGGAGCAGAGGAGCGGCTCAGGGCCCGCCAGCCTGAGCAGAGGAGGACGAGGCTCAACGACGGAGTGGTTTTAGGAAAGAGTTTTGCTAGAAAACTCGCGACTATTTTCTTCAGTTGAAAACAGTCACATTTTGAACTATTTGATATGCTTTGAGATTTGTGTTGAGTTTTTTTAAAACATGTTTTTATGATGAGTGATATCTGATCTCATCCTACGGTTCAAAATGTGACGGTTTTCAACTGAAGAAAACAGTCGCAAGTTTTCTAGACAGTTCCTTTAGGAAATAGGGTTAGAGTGGATGAGATACCATGTTAGATTATAGGGAAAGTGATTTTGCTATTCACAACTGTACATCTTATTCGTTATTAAGAGGGTATATATAGATATAGGGTTAAATAGGTCTCACGAGCTACATGAGCCAAGAGAGAGAGAATGTACGACTCTTAATAGTTCTGACATTAAATGTTGCTATAAACCTTTCAATTTTGCAGTGCTATACAATTGAAGATTTTGTGTTTGAGTTAGGATGTACTAGAAATGCCTGTCCAGATAGTAGATAGTTCATATTACCTATATTTTTCCGTAATTATATAGCAATGTCGTCCTTGATCGATTTTTGTGATTGTTATTTTCTGCCAGAACAGTCAATAGCTTTCTCTCCAAGACCCCAACTATCAATTATTTATAGCTTTGCTGTTTTCAGAATATTGGCATAATGGCATTCATCATCGTTGGGTACTAGAGTGATACATTCCCAAATTTATACTTTCATGGTTCACACGGGAATTTCATGTCAATCGTAGGCTTGCATATTCTTTCTTCTATGTTTGTCTGAAATCATCAAATTACCGGATTCAAAGAGTAAATGACTAAAATGTTCATGTTGTTTATCATTTCATATGAACAGGCTATTTGCCAGCCTTAGCAGTTCATTTGAAGGTCTGAATGTTATATCAAAATAACTTTGGCATTTTTTTTTGATATATGACGCCTATACAATTCTGACCAAACATAGTTGAATTGATCTAGCTTTGTTATGTGGCGGTGGTGCTATCCAGTATACCTGATTTTTAGTTTTAGTTGGATGGGCTGTAAGATGATCTGGCCATTGAATTAAGCAGTTAGAAACTTAGAATGCTATCAGTTGACCTGTACTGAAATTCCAATTGGATACAATGAAAAACCATCCGTTTTTAGTAAGAAGGGAAGGGGCCTTGGTATTTAAATCAATATTTAGCTACATCAAAGTTCACACAACCAATCATTGTCAGTGGGATGTCTGTCTATACTCGATCAATACTTACAATAATAAGGAAAAAACCTTTAGTTATCCAAAGCCTATTCATTCTGCATATAATAATTCAATACTAAGCTGATAGCGGTATTTATTTATTCAGATGTATCCATGTTATTTCGTTACATATGCATCTGTTAATATTAAGCCATGGTGTTTGTTTTTGAATGTCCTGATAGATCACTGGTTAGTGGGACCGTGGAATTCAAAATATGGTATTGTATTACTACTATGGTCCATGTTTTTTCCAAGGCCAAAACAGAGTTGATATCTTGACGTGGATACATACTACTACAGTAGAACTCCCAACCTTTGTTGCTGCTGTTGGCCTGTTGCTAATCATGTGAAACAAGGAAATTATCTGTTAGAAGTTTTCTCTTTTGTTACACTTCCCCTTTATGTTTTACTACGCCACCATTCATCGACATATGGTCTCAGAATAAATTATAACTATTTAAATTTTCCAAGTTGTACAGAGCAAAACTGCAACACTGTGATGATCAAATAAGCAATCTGTAAATAATACACTACTGTTAATGATATCCTAGAGCTCTTGGACACTTGCGCTGAACCATATGATTACTGACCCTGTTATGGGCACAATTCAGCAGCAAGGGGCTAGTATGCATAGGATTGTGGCCGGCCGGAGCGTAAGTGCATTAGCTGATCACGTCCAGGAGCAACATTATGTGCGTGCACAGCAGCAAAGGCCCAAGTGTTGCCCCAAGGAAGGAGCAGCCGGCTGGCCATACGGGCCCAAGGGGATCCTCCATGCAATAGGTATGATTAGTTGCATTGTTTAGGCCTTAAGCCAATTAGTTAAGATAAGATAAGATTGGATTGTTAGGATAATCTATTTCCTTAATATTAGAGATATATTTCTTAGGGATCAAACCATCCAATCTATATAAGGATGGGATTGTATCTCTTATGGGGAAGCAAAGAAATAAACAAGAAAAGTATCTAGTCTCCCACTCTTCTCAACCAGGCTTTAGAGCCTTGGCGGTAGGGGTGCAAGTTGGTAATGGATAATCCGAAATATCCGACATCCGAATTTGATAAAATCCTTATCTGGTACGAATTTCAGCATCCGAATACTTAATCGAATTCGAATACGGTATGGCACACCCTGTCATATTCGAATTCGAATATCCGAATGATTTCCGACTTAATAACACTCGTCCGGTACTCCCAAAATAGCCGATTGCCAGTGCGGCTGTGCCATGTCTCCAGTGGACTGTGTCCTCTTATGGCCGGGTGTGGGCTAGCGAGAGCGATGCGCGCTGCTTCTGCTTTCGGGGCCACTCGGTGCAGCTGATGCGGCCCAATAGCGCAAAGACAGACCAGTGGAGGCGCGTGTGCGCGTGTGTTGTTATTTTGGAACCTGGATGGCTGCATGTAGGAACTAACATATATTATGCCCTCTTGTTATGTTATCAATTAATCACCACACGATTGGATTAGTGGTGGTACTATAATGTTGCTCTCATGAAATATTGCCTCTAATAGTTATAGTCATCTAGTGATACATTTTATTAGCTCCCATGATACAATTGCAATGCTCCAGAAAAATCCTTTCAATTTGTTGTTAAACATGAAAGGCATTCGAATTCGATCGAATTGAGTCCAAAATTCGATTCGAATTCGTATTCGGTGCACATCCGATTCGAATTCGTATTCGGTGCACATCCGATTCGAATTCGAATTCAGTGTACATCCGATTAACATTCGAATTCGACTAAAGTTACATGGAAACGAATATGGTTTGGCCAATATCCGGTTCGAATTCGACCGTTTACACCCCTACTTGGCGGCGGCATGACTGGCCGGTTAAGGGCGAGTGCCCAACCCTCGGTCTTCGGACCCATACCCAACCAATCCCTACAACACTTGGTATCAGAGCCAACTGCTGCTCCATCATCCATAACCAGCAGCGGGGGTTTCGATTCCATGACGATCAGCGCCAAGTTGGATTACATCCTGGCACAATTGGTCACCATGAACAACCGCTTTGATAACCACGATGTGCTGCTTGCACGCTTGGAGAATGTGATGTTCGGTGAGCCAACCAAAGTGGAGGTTGTTCGTACGACAACAATCGGCATCAAGGGTGTGCTGGTCGAGCCACCAGCGCTACCACCAACATCATCACCTCCAGCTCCAAAACCAACACCATTGTTGGTCTTGCCGTCGCCCCTTCCGGAGTCGCATCTGAAGGTGGTCACAACGTTGCAACAACCTTCTGTCATGCTGCCGGTGCCATCACGACATCTGTTCCGTCGCCGGCCAAAGCCGTGCCAATGGCGCAGTGGAGCACGACGGCGGTCTAGTGGGGGACAACGACGTTGTCGTGTTTCAACCGCCACACTTGTGTTTCGTGATGGGAACGGCGACACTGCTGCCCCTCATCGGTTCCCCATGGCACTGGCATCTTCCTCAACATCGGCTAGCGCCACAACCTCCCTGCTAAAGCCGTTGATCCTACGCCCGACGCAGCATTGACGATGCAGCTTGTCTTCGACGTGGGGTCATGATGGGCTTCGTCCATGGCTGCCACCTAACAGCTCAAGGACGAGCTGTCTTGCAAAGGGTGGTGAAGTTGTTATGGGCACAATTTAGCAGCAAGGGGCTTATATGTATAAGGCTGCGGATGGCTGGAGCATAAGTGCATTAGCTGATCACGTCCAGGAGCAACATCATGTGCGTGCGCACCAGCAAAGGCCCAAGTGTTGCACCAAGGAAGGAGCAGCCGGCTCGCCATACGGACCCAAGGGGATTGTTGAGGCCTTAAGCCAATTAGTTAAGATAAGTTTAGATTGGATTGTTAGGATAATCTATTTCCTTAATATTCGAGACATGTTTCTTAGAGGTCAAGCCATCCAATCTATGTAAGGATGGGATTGCGTCTCTTATGAGGAAGCAAAGAAATAAACAAGAAAAGTTTCTAGTCTCCCTCTCTTCTCAACCGGGCCTTAAAGCCTTGGCGGCGGCATGGCTGTCCGGTCAAGGGCGAGTGCCCATTGCCCAACCCAACGCCCACAACAGACCCCATCACACCATGTGTCTGTCAACATAATTTCCTCATCTCACTACATCAGAACCATGGAGCAGTACCATAACTACTGTCTGGTAGAGCTGGTGGTGAGAACATGTGGTCCCCTTCATGCTGTATATCCGATCTTTTGGCGAAACGACCCTTGATCCGTGGCCGTGCTTCTGCATATGCTTTCCTTGTTGCATACCTTATGGTTTTCTCAAACTTCCTTGCCCGCTTCTTATCCTTGTACCTGAGGACCCTGGCCTCTCTGTCCATGGAACTGAAATGCACTGGCATCTGAAGTGAATGGCCTGATAAGAGTTCGGCTCCACTGGTTGTTAGGATGTTGGTGTTTGAGATATCTGCTATGGTGTTGTCTGGTACTATACCCACCTCCATTGATGAGAAAGATATCTGAAATGGAATTGACAAATGGTCACTGAAATATGTGAATAATAAGAAAACTGCAGGTATCAAACACCCTGCAATAATATTAATATGAACTCTTACCTCCTATGCATAGAAGAGTATAAAACTTACACTTGTATGTCGGTAAATGAGTTTTCAGATCAGTAAGTAACTAAAATCAGTTCAAAGTTTAGATGCAGAGGAACGAGCCAGGTATGTTCTCAGGGGTTTATTTCTGCATTTCTATTTTGTAGTGACTTCTTACACTATTTAAGGTCTATGAGATTTGTATCGAGAACTGATTCAATTAATTTGTTTGATATATTATTTTAGGAGTAAGACAGTTTGTAATGGACTAACCTGAGCTTGAAGTGTTAATTCAAAAGATAAATAGATCACCGGATAATAATTTAACAGCATAGTCATAGATTAACTCACGCTGTTGCTGATGGAAGCTGTGTAGACACTGACCCCAGCAGTCATGGAGGCAGCTTTCTCTGCTCCTACAATTCCATAACCACTCTGCTGCTGCTCACTTGCCATGGCGACTTGTGAAGGTACTACACACTCACTCCCTTCCTTCTCTCTGTACCTTTTCTGCACATGCTGTTGTTCTTGCATTTCGTACTGCTCTTCTGGGTTGCTAGTGATGTTGTCATGATACAAGTTGTATCCAACAAGATCGAAGTATTGATCTACTTCACCAAAGTACATGTTGGTACGATTGTTGTCATCAGAATCTCTGCTGAGCAGGAGCCAAGAATCCACTTCCTCTTCCTTGTCGCCATGGGTAGTGACAGCAGCTTCTGCCTCCGCAAAACCAGAGGCAGCTGGAATGGCAACAGCTGGGAGTGGTAGCACAGGCACTCGTTCGTGCCTCTGAGCGAGTGGATTTGCAGAGTGCACCTGTGCATCACAGGTGGTACACAGTGCTGCTGCATCTGCACGGCATGCCAACACTGCAGGTGCACTCTCACAGGCCTCGCAGACACGCACACGCTCATGACGTGATGCCACATGATTAGCAGAATGAACCTGTGTGTCACATGATGCGCAGAGATATGCAGCATCGGCACGGCAGTACACCGCGCTTGGTGCTGCATGGCATCCATCGCATGGCCTGGCCCATGGAAAGCTTCTCCCCCCAGCTTCCTGCTCAAAAAGGTTACTACTGAAATTACAATTACAATTCATGAACGTATAAACCTTTCAACTTGTAGTTCATAAAGTAGAGAGGTCTTAGCGAAGATTGTAGCTAGTATCTAGTGTGTCCTATTCATGTGAGTATGTATCTTCTCCCGTTTCTCTGTCTCATGGATTTTGATGTTTTTTCTTGAACTAACTTGGGAGTGAGTGGGAGTAGTCAGTGTTGGAAGTTCTGTGTGGAGCACTAATAGGAGGGTGGCAGTGGAATCCAGTGAGTGACACGTGGTGTCATTCTTGGGGGGCGAGGAACGCTGTGTGCCTATCTTGTGGTTGTCTGTGGATGTTTCTGCTACGCTGCTTGCCTCAATGCCAATCCTCAAGTGCAACATCATTTTCTGATAATGGTTTGCTGCAATTTGGCACGCCTAGAGAATAAAAGGGGAAACTTTTCTGGTGAGTCGAGATCATCTAATTGAAAGTGTCAAAACATTTAAGAAACCAGTTTGGAGACTTATTCACTTAAAAGATGTTAGACTTTCTGTTGAATTTGATTTATTCTTTCCATTATAAGGATGATATGTCTATTCATCATTTCCATATGGATTCACAATTACAGGTAAACCAATAATTTTCTGAAGCAAATTATACAAATTTTCTTTCAGAAATCAAAGAAACTATCTGTTCGTTGAACTGAAATAAACACAAAGGTAGAAGAATCAGAAGACAATGTGATATAAGAAAAGCAGGCAAAGGGTGGGAGACGCTCCTTGCTCTTTTTGTGCATATCTTTTGCAAAAGAGAAAGGGAGGGAGGTTCTCTTGGATTCCAAAGTTTGAGGTTTTGTGCCAGTCGTTGGCACTTCCTTTAGCCGTTTTACCTTTTGGAACCTCAAGCGTGAGGTAGGAAGTGGATATACATGCAAAAAGTTCTAAAGAACCCTGCCATGTCACTGGATAGTTTCTTTGGCGAGGGAATTGATATTTTGCCCTCCTGTTCGTTAGGTTTTCATAAAATACTCCTCTTCCTGATGTAATACATTTTTTGCCCTCCTCTTATTCTATTTCTTCGTTTTTTGCTCTCTTTGCATTATTTTAATCTTATTTATCCATTTTATTGTTACAAGACACGTGAAATAACATTTTTACCCCTCACCAACTGCCCTTCTCTACTCACTGGACCGAACCCCACGTCCCCACCCCACTCCACTCCACTCCCATCTCCATCTACTCCGCCGCAGCAGCCATGGCGCTGATGGATCCCCACTCCTACACGGACGGCACCAGCCCGGTGACAACGCACGCCGCCCTCGCCTTCTACCTCGACTTCGCCGCCTCCACCATGCACGCGTCCGCGCTCCTCACCCTCTCCGCGCCGCACTCTGGGGACCTCCTCCTCGACACACGCGCCCTCACCGTCCACTCCGCCTCCACCGTCTCCGACCCGCCCGCCCCATCCCTTCTCCCTCTCGCCGACGCCGACCCGCCCTCGGCTCGCCTCACCCTCGGCTCTCGGTCTTCCCTCCTTCGTCTTCTCCCGGTGCCCATCCACACCCGCTCCATCTTCCTCGCCACGACACCCCGCGCGCATCACCTTCTCCTCCTCCTCAACATTCCTCCCGCTCTCCGCCGCCGCGCGCACGCCACGCCCCGCGTGACCCTCTACCCTCCGATCACCTCGGCGTCTGCGGCGATGCGCTATGGTGCGCGCCGGCGGCAGATCGTCGAGGAGTTCGAGTGGAGCGATCCGTCCGCCATACCTCTTGGCGTTCGCGCCCGGATCGGGTCCAGGGACCTCGGCCCGAGGACGCGGGTGTACACTGCGGGAGGGGATAAGGTTCTGGACGAGGCGACGAGGGAGTTCGGCCTCCTCTTGTCCCTGCACTCGGGCACCACGGCAACCTCGGCCTCCTCCCGTCTCCGCAGGGCTGCGGCCACTACATGATCGTGGAGCTCCATCCCGACGTCGACTTCCACGAGGCCACCCTCCTCTGCTTCTCATCCTACACCAGCGACTTGCGCTTCTTGTTGCGCCGCGCGGGGGGGTGAGGTCGACACCGCTGGAGTTGGCGGCTGCCATGGCAGCCTTGTATGCGGCGGCCGAGGCCGCGGGGGAGGTGGGGTCCGGGGGACGCGATGGGGGCTTCTGGGGAGGGCGCTTGGCGGAGGCTGCAGCGGCGGCGGGGGGAGCAGGATGCGCTCATGTGGAATCTGGAAGGCGGGGTTGTGGGGAGGCGCGGTGTGGAAGAGGCCCTGGAAGGGGGGCCGGCGAGGGAGAGGAAGAGATGAGGCAAGGGCGGTTGGTGAGGGGTAAAAATGTCATTTCGCGTGCTTTGTAACAGCAAAACAGGCAAATAAGATTAAAATAATGCAAAGATGGCAAAAAAACGAAGAAATAGACTAAGAAGAGGGCAAAAAATGTATTACATCGGGAAGGAGGGTATTTTCTGAAAACCCAACTAACGGGAGGGCAAAATATCAATTCCCCCTTCTTTGGCACCTTATTGATCTGCAAATATCCAAGGTGATGTTCAGTGTAGAATTCAATTTACTGTTACTTTTTTGCATTTTTGTCACTGCAGCTATTCATATGTATTGGCTTGTTAAACCTTTATATGATCTCTTCGATGACTAGGATGTGTTTTTGCGCCTGACCAAAGCTTTCTGTGACCAGAACTTCTGTTAATTGGCTGTTAACTCGCGTGACTGCATCACTAGTCTTAAAATAACTTTGCTGAAAGACCTGAGTTTAAACATGTTTTCTAGGATTTATAGTTTGATTAGATGTTGGGTGTGTTAGAATTTTGGGGGAAGTGATTTTTACTATTCACAATTGTGCAACTTATTCATTTACTGAGAGCTATATACAGACATACTTACATTGGTCAATGTTGTTCTCGAGTCTGATCTTTCGTAAAGAAATCTGCAACTTGGAGCTCTGAGGGAACATACTTGAGGACGATGGTCGGCTGTTGACAATGAGATCGTGTGAAGGATGCATCAACACTAATGTGCTTTGTCAGCTTATGCTTGACTGGATCACTAGCAATCTGAATGATACTTGTATTGTCACAAAAGAGAGGTGTAGGATTGTCACTATGGACACCGAGATCAATCAAGAGCCATCGAAGCCAAATGATCTCTGAGGTGGTAGCAGCAAGAGCTCGAAGCCCGTGACACCGCAATCTGCTTCTTGGACTTCCAAGCAATGAGCGAAGTACCAAGAGAGATACAATAGCCAATGATAGATCGGCGATCAGCAGGATCACTCGCCCAAGTGGAGTAAGAGTAAGCGTGGAGCTAGAGCTGACTCGAACTGGCATAGAACAGACGCCTGGACGTAGTCCCCCTCAAGTATCTCAGCATACGAAGAACATGGTCATGGTGGACTGAGGTGGGAGTACTGACAAACTGACTGAGCACATGAACAACATGAGCAATGTCTGGCCTGGTGACAGTAAGATAAACAAAGCTCCCAATGAGCTGACGATAGCGAGAAGGATCTGTCAGCGGTACATCATCTGTAGGTCGAAGCTGTAGAAGGATCTGTAGATGAAGCTGTAGATTATCAAGGATAAATTTCCCATCCCTGTCGTCGATGAGCATTTGGATGAGCTCAATGGTGCTCGTTTCTTCACAAAGCTGGATTTGCTCAGTGGCTATCATCAGGTCTTGATGCATGGTCTTGATGTTGAGAAGACGGCTTTTTGCACACATCGCGGTCACTTTGAGTTTATCCTTGCCCTTTGCATCTTCATGCTCCTCGATCCCACGCCACATCAGCTATGTACAAAACCTGTTTGCTACCTTTTTGACAAAGATTTCCTATATAGTGCGTTACAAATTGAATAAATTAAACAATAGTTTTGGAGCTCTGCATCAATGTACAGACATGACAGTGCCAGGTGTTTGCAATCCAAAGGCAACAGTTTTTACAAACTAAACTACTTAAGGTAAAGAAGAGAAAGGAAAAAAATAGAACCAAACCTCACAGCTTAAAAAATATTGCTCTGCCATCTTTATTCTACAAACAGTTTACAGAAACTGTAAATGTAATATACCATGCCTAGGTAACTAGGTTGTGCTCTTCTTTGATCTTTGTACAATTCATCTGAGATCTGCTTCACTTCCTGACAGGATGTATCCCCAAGTGCTTACTTCACTGTGTTATTTGCCATTTTATACAGGGGCTTCTTGCTGTACAGATCCCGCTGGAAACAACTGATGATGCCTCTTGCCTTCCATCTTCTGTCATGGTGTCACCTCGGCCCAGAGAGCTCGACTGCCTGCACCAGCAACAACGAGTTGTCCGTCAGGTCGGAGTAGCAGCGACTGAATGTGAACTCGGGCACCTTGAACTTGTGGGAGTCAGCACGCTGCGACGCCTCCCACCGCTCCGCGAGCCCATCGCCTTCGAGCATCCTGACCACCTCCGAAATCTTGGGCCTGTGGCCAGGGAGATACTGGGTGCACAGCAGCGCCACCTGTACCATCTCCTCCAGCTCAATGCGGTCGTAGTTGCTCCTCAGGCTTTTGTCAACGAGCATGTCGAGCTTCTTCTCCTGGTTCATCTTCTTCACCTGCGCAGAAGCCAGTGCCATGTCAAGACCTCAGGTATGATATGATCATATGCCTCAAGCCGTGTCTGCCTGTGAGAATGACAATGAACTTACCCAGTCCAGCATGGCTCCCTTCTGATTTGACGCTTTTCCAAACTCAAGTGCAGTCTGACCAGTGATCAATTCAAGCAGCAGGATCCCAAAGCCGAAGACATCGGTTTTCTCAGATGACTGGCCCGTGGAGAGGTATTCCGGGGCAATGTGGCCGACGGTGCCCCTCACGGCCGTGGTGACATGCGAGTCATGGTGATCCAGGAGCTTGGCGAGCCCAAAATCTCCAACGATTGCTTCGCAGTAGTCATCGAGAAGTATGTTCGCTGCCTTTACATCCCTGTGTATAATCTTGGGGTCACACTGCTCATGCAGGTATAGTAGGCCTCTTGCCACACCGAGTGCTATCCTCTTTCTAGTGATCCAGTCCAGTGCTGGCTTCCCTAGAATTGGTTAGGGGAGAACAAAGTTAACAATTTGTTATGTGGGAATCATATTCTTTGTTCTAAAGGCCTGCCAAAGGAGAGGAAATATAAATGAGAGAATCAAATGCAAATTTTTCTGTATTCTGTTTGTCGGGTTGAAGTTTTCGACGGGCATTGTCAGTTACTCCAAAAAAATGCTTTTTTATGACTAACTTATATCGTTGGAGAACGGTGGCTATGCTACAACTATTTGATTTATATTTTTGGGAAATGAATCATCCTGAAGTCTTGATGTCTTTACCTTTCAGGCGCAATGCAACACTTCCATTCGACATGTATGGATAGACCAGTAGCCTCTCGGTTGCAGTCATGCAGAACCCGTTGAGCCTGAGGAGATTACGGTGCAAAGCCAAGCTGATCATCTCTACTTCAGTCTGATGAAACTGCACCTCCCCGCCTGCGGCATTTCCGTCTTTCAGCCTCTTGACAGCTACTACAGTTCCATCTGGGAGCTTCCCCTGGTAAACGTGTCCAAAACCGCCTTTTCCTAATATGTTCTTGCTGCTGAAGTTCTCTGTTGCAGCCTTGAGCTCTCTGAACTGAAACCTCTTCACGTTTCCGAGGCTGACGATCTCTATGTGTTGGTCTGCAATAGGCAACACATTCAAACTGATGCCACCAAGATTGGCAAGCATTCAGGCATTGTGAGCTCAGTGAGTAATTTTAGCTTTTACTTACTATAGGACCGGAAAGGCGATTAGAGGGGGGTGAATAGGAGTTTAATCAAAAAAAATTTCCAAAGATTAGATTCAACACAAATTTCACTCCAATAGCTATGAGAGCTATGAAGATCAATAGATAAACACAGTGGAAGACTTATGTTGAATTCCCTTCAAACCCCCAGAAGAAACAACCAAAAATACAATTTTTCAGCCTGATAAATAGTCTTTGGTGAACAGAGCGGTCGGACCGGCCACTCTGATGCAATCGGACCAATATGATGGCGGTCGACCGACTCGATTGGTCAACCGGTGAATAGTAAAAGCAGCACAGAACACGAATTTCAGTACTATTTTAAAAACAAAAATTAATCTAACTTTTGATCTACACGGCCAAACTTGACCAAATTTGAAACACACCTTCCTAAGGATATTAGGAACCTATTCCAAGCAACGATTGAGTAGATCCACGTCAAAGTTTAGACCTTTTTCAGTTTTACCGAAGGAAGGTTCAAAACCGATCAAAAACGAAAACATGATCTAAACACTTGCTCGTGGGCGATTGATGGTCTAGGTGATTCTAGATGTATTCCCACACATCACAGCAAGGTAGAAGAGAAGAAGAGATCAACCAAAAACCAAAGAATCAAAGATGGGCTTAAAATCACAAAACAAGAAGAAAGAGCACAAAGAGACACATCTTTGGGAAATCATCCATGGATTGATTCGTGATTGTTGCTGGTTACAACCACTCCCTCAAGGAGGACAAGAACTCAATCCATGAGCACACAATGAACTCATCTCCGTAGAACCCTAAGCCTCTCTCTTTCTCTCTAAATCCCTAAAACCAAACTAGGGTTTACAAATGAAGTGCTTGAGGTGGCTTGTCCAGCACACCCCCTATTTATAGAGAGGCCTAGCTTCTAGAAGAGTTTCTCTAATGGGCTCCCGTTAAGGCCCAACATGAACGAGACACTTACGCACGCATTTTAAAGCGTTGAAACCATCATCTCTTGACCTAAACCACTTCATCTTGCGCCGTGGTTTAGCCAACCGTCACAAAGGCCGGTATTTGGTGAAATTACCAAAATACCCCTTCTCGATCCTTCTCCATGGACCGAGTCCAATCCTGTCGAAGCAATCGCCTGCTCCGTCACGTGTAGGTTGATCAACGGCTCTCATCATGTCGGCAAGTCTCTCCCGTCCGGATCCCACCGGAACCACCAAGGCACTTGCACCGACCTCCGCGCCGCTTGATCAACTCGTCGCACCGAACTGCCCGTTCGGTCATCCTCGTCCATTCTGCGCCACGCTTGAGCCACTTGACCTCACCCGGCATCCATGATCGTTTGAACCTCAACTCTCTAAGCTTAGTTCCGATCCTCTCGCCGTTGGCCGCCATTGACCTTCAAGACACCTGCACAGCAATAGACAGAGAAATCGTCTCCGGGAACAAGTTCTTCACAACTTGACCCACGTCAGTGAAAACATGCAATATGCAACACATATGCAAAGATTAACATGAATATGACCTATCCCAAAATCACTTAGTCAATAAAATCAACATTCAACACAAAACCGGTCAGGCCGCCATTCAATGGCCGGTCTGACCTTCCTGGCCGGTCTGACCGCTCCCTGGCTGGTCAGACCGCCCTTGACATGACAGCAATTCAGACTTTGACGAAAACGCGTGAATTGACAAACCAAAAGTGTCATTACCAATTGTAACATCACCTTAAGATCGTGAGCATATCAGCATGATATCCACACTTACCATCAACATCAAAAAGAATCTGCCGGTTTCTCTTATGTCTCCACCAGAACAGCAACCCCGTAACAAGGAAAAGAAAGCTGATACAGCCAATTGTAGAACCAAATGCAATTGCGACTTTGTGGCTCTTAGTTTTTGCTGGCATCAGAGTACCTTTTGATAAAAGTTGTCATTAGAACAATTACTATCTATGAGATCAATGCAGACTTTAATTTGAAAGCTATGTGCTAATTGACCACCAATATAACTCCTACTCTGGTAACATCTCTCTAATGACAAATTAATTGGTGATCTATACAACATACGTACTGCTATCATCAATGAGCAGATTTGACTAAGTGAGCATACCCTGTGTGTTATTCAGGCTGTAGGACATCGGCATCGGTAAAGTTGCATAACAATCTTGTTCTGTAGCTGCTGTACAGATCAGTGGATTCCCTACTATGCTGCAAGAAAAGGCATTTTTTCCTATAAACTGAAATTTTGAAGGTAAATATGTTTCCACCGGAAATAGTACTTCGGTCAAAGATAAAAGAACAGAAGACCGTAGCCTTACTTGAATGTCCTTGCCAAAGACCCTAGAACTGGACCGCTCAGATTATTATAGGACAGATCTCTGGGAAATTGAAGTCACAGTGAGAACCACAAAGCCACCACAGAACACATCACAGAACAGCAAAACAAGCAAAGAATACCTACAGGAAAACAAGCTGTTGGAGAGTTCGTGTTCGATCTCAATAGCAAGTTGTATAAGAGTTGGATTCTTGTCTGAGACTATAAATAAAGTTGTGGGGATCCTACGGGACACACAACAATTAACCCCCGAAATTCCATATGGTATCAGAGCCAGTCGCCACCACCCAACCCTAACCCCAACCGGACTGACCTCAGATCCAATCCGCCGCCGCCGCCGCCGCCGTTCGTGGTCGTCCTCTGCCTCCTGCAAGCCGCCGCCGTGTCGCCCCGCGGGCGAGCTCGCTCGTCTTGCGCATGAGCACGGGTTGCGGCTAGGGTGGGCCGATGAAGCAACACCAGCATCACGCAACACCGGCATCACCGCCTTCGCCCTCGTGCCCGATCTGCCATCGCCGCCCATCTTCGCCACCCCTGGTCGCCGCCATTACTCGCCATCGCCTGTAGTCGCCGCCTGGTCGCCGCCACCGCTCGCCCTCGTGCCCGATCTGCCATGCCACCCATCTTCGCCACCCCTGGTCGCCGCCACCGCTCTCCCTCGTGCCTCGGCTCTTTCGGTGGAGGAAGAAAGGAACCGAGAGAGGAAAGGAGCGTCGGTGGTGGAAAGAAAGACAGAAAAAAGGAACCAATCGAGCCGTGTCGGTGGAAAGAAAGAGAGGAGAAAAGGGAAAAAAAGGTTAGTCTGGCTTGAAAAAAACAAATTATTATGTTACAAATCTGCATGCTTTGGATAACCGTGAAGGCAATCATCGAGGTCCGACATAACATTGATGTATGAAGAATTGTCGTGATCGTGGGAGATATGCGCGGCATATCTTGATAGTGTTTTGCATTGCTCTGGTTGTTTGAGAAGATGACATCTGAGGAAATTGAGATTGCGATGAAGGAGGAAGAAGCCGCAATGAAGGCGGCAGTTGGTGAGACTACTTCCCCGCTGGTAACTCAAGGTGACATGAGAAGCATGTTACAGGACCTCTTCGCGACAGGTATGATAGGTCCGCGGGCTGGTGCAGGGTCATCTGACTTAAAACTAGAGCTGATGTCGAATGATGTAAAGTTGGAAGGAAGTAAGAATTACCTGAGTTGGTCTAGAAGGGCTCAGCTAATTCTGAGGACGAAGGGGGTGGAGCACTACCTGCAAGAGACTTGCGTTGAGCCGGCAGACAAGAAGAGCATGGGTTGGAGGATGTGGAATACCACCAACTTTGTGGTGGTAGCTTGGTTGCTAACTTCGATAGCTCCATCCATCGCTCGCATGGTGGAGATGATGCAGAGTGCACCGGTAATATGGAAGACGCTAAGCAACATGTACTCCGGGGCAGGAAATGTGATGATGATGGTGGAGGTCCAGGGTAAGGTGGAGGCCCTAAAACAAGAGGAGAAGATCGTCCAGGAGTATGCTAGTGAACTGCAGCAACTGTGGACAGATTTAGATCACTATGATCCACTGCAGTTAACGTGTGTTGGTGATATTGAGATTGGCAGGGTGTGGCTGCAACGCAGACGAGTTACACACTTCCTAAAGGGACTGAACCCAAAGTTTGAGAGTAAAAGAGCTGCCATGTTTCACTTGGCAAACTTGCCTACCATAGCGGAGGCTATTTCGGCTATGGTGCAGGAGGAGGTTCGACTACGAGTAATGGGGGAGAACAACCCGGTCAGATCGGCATATGCCATACCAGATGATAGAGAGTGCTACAACTGTGAGATGAGAGGACATTTGAGCCGTATTTGTCCTTCTCCACAGTATGGAGGTCGAGTTGGAGGCCGTGGTGGTCGTGGAGGCCGAGGTGGAGATCGTGGTGGTCGTGGAGGTGGAGGTCGAGGAAGGGGCCGAGCTGGCCCCAGGGCTAATGTGGCTCTGACAGAGGAGATCGCGTCTGTTACTCTGACAGGCGAGCAAGCTATGCAGTGGGAGAAGTGGCAGCAGGGAAAGGCATTGGAGACTTCTCATGATTCCACATCCTTTGGTAACTTTGCAAACTATGCCCATGTGGCCGAAGGTACTCAGTAACATGCACTTGCATCTACATATAAGCACTCTCATATTGATTGGATCATAGATTCAGGAGCATCCAAGCATGTCACAAGTTCACTTAGTGCTTTCGCATCTTACACCCCATATACTCATTCTGAAACTATCCAAACAGCTGATGGGACTTCCCAGCTTATTCAGGGTGTAGGATCTGTAGAGTGCACACCATCCATTGCTTTATCCTCGGTTTTACATATTCCCTCCTTTCCAGTCAACCTTCTTTCAGTCAGTTCTATCATTGATCAATTCAAATGCACTGTCACATTTGATGATGATTCTTGTTTGTTCCAGGAGAAGAGAACTGGGAAGAGGATTGTGACTGGAATAAGGCGTAATGGGATGTGGTACATTGATCAGGTTGATTCGGCATTGGCAGTGGCTATAGGAGGAATCAAGGGAGAAGTTTTATTACATCATCGTCGCTTAGGACATCTATCATTTGAGAGTTCAAGTCAGTTATATCCTGATTTGTTCAAAAGGGTAGATAAGAGTAAACTTGTGTGTGATGCTTGTGAGTTTAGAAAGCATACACAGTCTACATATAGTAGCATTGGTCTTCGGAGTTATGAACCTTTTATATTAGTACATTCAGATGTTTGGGGTTCGTGCTCAGTTACTTCTGTGAGTGGTTTTAAGTGGTTTATCACATTTATTGATTGCTATACTCGTATGACTTGGATTTATATGATGAAACACAAGAGCGAGGCCCTTCGATGTTTTCAGGACTTTCATAGGATGGTGGCTACTCAGTTTGACACAAAGGTTTGGATTCTTTGATCCGATAATGGAACTGAGTATGTTAATAAGGAGTTTGCAACGTATCTCTCAAAAGAGGGGATATTTCATCAGACTACTTGTCCAGGAACCCCACCTCAGAATGGAGTGGCTGAAAGGAAGAATAGACATTTGTTGGAGGTAGCACGTTCACTCATGTTTCAGATGAATGTGCCAAAGGGGTTGTGGAGCGAGGCAGTGATGACGGCAGCGTATCTCATCAATCGCATGCCATCTCGAATACTTGGGATGAGGTCTCTAGCTGAACTTCTTTTGGGCCAATGGGAGTTCAAGGTACCTCCCAAGGTGTTTGGTTGTGTGTGTTTTGTACGAGACCACCGACCATCGGTTGGCAAGTTGGATCCACAGGCATTGAAATGTATCTTTATAGACTATTCATCGAGTCAGAAGGGCTAGAGATGCTGGAACCCAGTCGAACGAAGGTTGTTCGTGAGTATGGATGTGACGTTCCGGGAATTTGAGCCTTACTACACGAGTGGAGGTACTCTTGATTAGTATTTGGAGCTCTCTCCTATCACCGAGGGTGACAGTCGAGAGGGGAAGAACAAGGAGAGTCAACGAGAAGAAGTTATTGTGGGAACAATTCCATGCCCAAACCTAACGGAATATGCGAGAGAAGTCCTAGCCCCAAAAGAATTGAAGGTTTATCAGCGAAGATGCTTTGGGAAACAGGGGGAGAAGCAGACATCACCTGAGCCACCAACAATGAGCCAACGGCGGGCTTTTGAACACGGCTTTGCCACGGCGACCGACTTTACGAGCAATCGGCCTTGCCAGTTGATCCAGTCCCAAATCCCTCCTCGGATCTCTCTCCATCAAGTTCCTTGCTTCCCCTTGGGGCGAGTGGTAATGTTCATTCTAATCACTCTCATTTAGAATTACCACTTGCACAACGTAGGGAAACTAGAGCTAATGCAGGAAAGCCTCCATCGATGCTGACTTTGAGCATGACATTGCAAACTTCATCTCATATTCTCATATCTCACCTGCATACAAAGCATTCATTGCATCTCTTCAAACAGTGCATGTTCCAAAAGATTGACGAGCTGCTAAGCAGGATCCTAAGTGGAAGGATGTCATGAAGGAGGAACTTAGCGCACTTCAGAAGAACAAGACATGGGATCTTGTTCCACTTCCAGCGGGAAAAAAGGTAGTAGGATGCAAATGAGTGTTTACAATTAAGTAAACTCCTGAAGGCAGGGTAGAAAGATACAAGGCACGGTTGGTTGCGAAAGGTTATAGTCAAACATATGGATAGACTACGATGAGACCTTTGCACTAGTGGCGAAAATGAGCACGGTAAGAACGTTGATCTCCTGTGCAACTAACTTTGGATGACCCCTACATCAGTTGGATGTGAAGAATACTTTTCTACATGGTGATTTACAAGAGGAGGTATACATGGAGATTCCTCCAGGATTTGAGAATAGGCAGACTGAGAGGAAGGTGTGTAGACTCAAGAAGTCTTTATACGGTCTGAAGCAATCTCCAAGGGCGTGGTTTGATAGATTCGGGCGTGCGATGCAGTAGTATGGGCTATTCTCAGTGCAATGAAGATCATACTGTGTTTTATAGGCATAGAGGATCACATATCACTATATTGGCAGTCTATATTGATGATATTGTGATTACTGGAGACGATACCGAGGAAATCAAGTCCTTGAAGAAAAAATTGGGAGAGGCATTTGAGGTGAAAGATCTTGGACCTCTTCGATACTTTCTTGAGATTGAGATTGCCCGTTCTTCGAATGGTATAGTTCTCTCCCAGAGAAAGTATGTCCTTGATCTACTGGCAGAAACGGATATGCTTGGGTGTCGCCCTATTGCTTCACCTATTGATAGGAATCACAAGCTGTGTGCTGAGTCGGGAGATCCAGTTGACAAGGAAGCTTATCAAAGGCTTGTTGGACGTCTCATCTATTTGTGCCATACAAGACCTGATATTTCATATATAGTGAGTGTGGTTAGTCGATATATGCATGATCCCAGAACAGGACACATGGATGTTGTCTATCAAATCCTACGGTATTTGAAGAGTAGCCCTGGGAAAGGCCTTTGGTTCAGGAAGAATCAACATCTGAATGTGGAAGGGTATTACGATGCTGATTGGGCGAGCGGTGTGGATGATAGGAGGTCTACCTCTGGATATTGCATCTTTGTGGGAGGTAACCTTGTGTCATGGAGAAGCAAAAAGCAGGAGGTTGTGGCTCGGTCTACTGCAGAAGCAGAGTATAGAGCAATGGCGTTGAGTGTGAGTGAAATGATATGGATGAAGGGGTTATTGTCCGAGCTTCGAATATGGAGAAATAATCTATTGGTGTTGCATTGTGACAATAAATCTGCAATCAACATTGCTAACAACCCAGTTCAGCATGATCGTACCAAGCACGTTGATATTAATAGGTTTTTCATCAAGGAAAAGCTCGATGGCAGAATATTGAAGTTAGAGTATGTCAAGTCTGGTGAACAGTTGGCTGACTGTTTTACTAAAGAGTTAGGCTCTAGTGAGAGTGCTATAATATGTAACAAGATGGGCATGATTGATATCTTCGACCCATCTTGAGGGGGAGTGTTGAAGAGTTCGTGTTCGATCTCAATAGCAAGTTGTATAAGAGTCGAGTTCTTGTTTGAGGCTATAAATAAAGTTGTGGGGATCCTACAGGACACACAACAATTAACCCCCGAAATTCCACACAAGCTGTGATAAATTAGTTGATGATGAAGGGAATGCACCAGACAGGGTGTTTTTGTTGAGCCTCCTGGTAGCATCACAGTGGTAAACAATAAGAACAACTACTGGTATCATGGCTCCTGAGGAACAGGCCATTGATGGAAAACCTCCAGAATAGCATTCAAGGCTAGTACAATGAACATAATCGCACTCACAAGTACTGGAGGCTTTCGAGGTGGACCACAGAGCTGGGTATTTCACGAGAGAAGTGGTTGCTGGAGAGATCGGGTGTCTTCAGCTTTGTTAGCTTGCCAATCTCTGCTGGGATTTGCCCATTGATGTTGTTGTTTTGCAGTAGACTATAAACAAAAAGGAAGAACAAAAGATAAGATTTCCTCCTACTCAAAAGAAACATAGTAAAAGGCTAAAGCAGCACATACAGTGGTGGTTGACGAGGCTAATCGTGACAAGAAAAACTCACACTATCTCAAGATTGGTCAAATTCTCTTTGCTTGGGGAGAGCAGGCCAGAAAGATTCTGGTTTGGAGCGTCCCTGCCAAATTCAAACAGCCAGGGAAACAATGTTAAGATTAAACGGAAAACTTGTGAAAAAAACTGATTTGGAGTTGGTTAAAAAATGGTAGGTAGCTTCCTTACAGGCCAGTGACAAGGTTTTCCGGTGAACAAGTGACCATGGTCCAGCTGCAAGGATCTACGGAATCTTGGTCCCAGTTCTCGAGCACACCATGGGGATCCTTGAGGTAGTTCTTGATCATCATGAGAGCTTGCACTGCAAATGGAACAGAGCTTGTGACACACCAATGCAAGAGATACGTACAAAGAAGAGCCAATAACAGAGTTCTTGATCTGGGGAAGGATACAAACAAGGTAGCAAGCACCAATGCAAGAAAAACAAACAAAAATAACCAAGAGAGCTCTTGATTTGAGGAAGGAATATTAACCTTCGTAGTTTACACCCTTGGGAGAGAGGAGGCCGCTTGCAGGCCTGCAAGGGAAGGAGATGAACAGAAGCAGCACCATGGAGGAAACAACAAGAACTACCTCCATTGCCTCCTGTGAAGGGGTCTAGGTGCTTGTTGTGTGTTCAAACATGGAGGCATGGGTGAGGCCAAGGAAAAGAAGCATGTAGCCTTCTCTTCTCACATAGCCAGTTGCCAGTGGCAGTGGCAGGGAGGCCTCAGGCCCTGTTAGTAGCAAATGACACAAAAGAAGATGCTTGTGTTCTGCTGCATGCAAAGTCACAAATGGAGGGGCGTGAGGGAACAAACATGCCTGCCACTCCCTGCTTGGAATAGAAAATTGGAACAAATGAGGGTAGAAAATTCCTCCTTTCTTCCCTTTCTGTGTTATTGGGGCCTGTGAAAAATCAAGTCATGAAAAACAGTTACAATGTGTTCTTAAGGGTCTAAGCTAATCTAATTTGAAGGAACAAATTAGTATTGATACCATACATGAAAGGCATCAGCTTTATTGGAGTGTGGGTGGTGTAAGACTGTCACGGGTTACCACAACACCTTTGAGGGATTATTGTAACAAAAGAATTCCCCAAGGTAGTGGCAATTGGACAATTAGCTAGGGAAGTGTGAGAATTCTGTTGGGACCAATAAACAAAGGAGTAAAAGTATCTTTAGTTGGAGGAAGGCAGGATAATGGCAGGGATGAAATGCCTCTCACCTGACCTGTAGTTGAGGCACCGAGGGGAAATGGACAAGAGAATTTTGGTCATCATGCATGTGGATGAAGAATAAAAAATCCAGTTAAAAGCAATGCAATCCTGGTCACAAGAAAGAAAAATACAAGACATTCTGTGGTTCTGTTGTTTACTTTAGCAGTAACCTGGGTGCTTGCCACGTCAGTTTGTATCATTTCAGTTGGCATCAAGCAATACCATGTAGATACTTGCATAAGATACTTTCAAGTAAAGCCAAACTTTAGAAATTCTAGTTTTTTCTTTAGGGATTATTGAAGATTTGCCATTAAGTTCATGTGCAATTGCCAAAATGTCACATGATGTCTCAGACATCATGTGACATTTTGGCAATTGGGCAAGAAGTGGTGTGGCAAATATGCCAATCCCCCTTTTCTTTAATGTGTGTCTATCAGAGGCCCATTCTTGCTTTCCTACATCATGTCATGGTACTTCTGGTTTAGAAGTAGCGTTGGTGAGTTATTATTAGGATTTAGTAAGGAGTCGTGTTAGAGTCGATTCAATGTTTAGACTATAAATAAAGGGTGTGGGGATCTTAGGGAGACACACAATTATTCCTGAAACTCTACATGGTATCAGATAGGGGTGAAAATGGGGCGAATAATTCTCGCCCGATCCGATGCTGTATCCGAAAAAATCCGCTTGGGGTACCATTTTTTAGTCTCGACTCGCATCCAATATCATCTGTATCTGTATCCGAAAAATCTCATGGAATATGGGTTAAGGATATGCAAAGAGCAATATTCGATCCTATTTTTATAGGATATCCGAAATATATCTAGTAAATCAACAAAATGGATATCCAATAAATATCAATATACTTTAATATCCTCTATGGTTTTATAGTAATTGACTAATATATACTATGAATTTACATTTGATTATGTTTATGTTGTTAAGTAGGATAAATAATTCTTTAATAGGTAGTATAATTTAATACTTTCGTTTGTGAAATTATATCTTTTCTTTATGTGTACACTATCCGTTAAGTTATTCGTGACCGATTTGAATTCGATCCGCATCCGCCCCGTGTTCGTATCCCGAAAATTCCGTATATGTATCCGGGGTATCTGTCTCCGAATCTAGGGTAAAAATATGGGTTAGGATACGGGAAGAGCAAAATTCGCTCGTATCTGATCCGTTTTCACCATAGTATCAGAACCATCCTCGTTCCCATCCACCACCATCGAACCCTAACCCTAAGCGTCGATTACCTTAGCCGCCGCTGTCGTCCTCGTCGCCTTGGGTCAAAAGCCCAGGCCGTGGCTACACCACGTCGCCTCGAGGGTGAGCTCGGGTTGCACCTCCTCGGATTGGGTGGGGGAGGAGGCCATTGCTGACGCTTGGCGACACTTGGGCCGACGAAGTTGCCGCCTTGGGTCGCCGCCAATGAAGCTGACGCCTTGCGTCGCTGCTACTGTAGCTGCCTCCTCTGGTCGCCACCACCAAAGCCGCTCGGGTTGCACCTCCCTCAGGTCGCCGCCATCGAAGAGGATCGATCTGTTCGGTCGATCGGTTTTAAGATAAGAAGAGGAAAGAGAAAGCCGATCAGTTTTTGGGGATAAAAAGAGGACAAAGAAAGGAAGAGGGGAACAAAAGATCACTGCATACTGTTGAATAATACATGCATGCAATTGTGTAAGGAGTACTAGAGGCAGTGTAGAATGTTGATGCGTGAAGGATTGTCGTGATCATGGAAGATACGTGCGACATAACTTTGTGGTGAGCGACATTGCTCCAGGTGATTGAGAAGATGGCCACTGAGGAGATTGAGGCTGCAAGGAAGGAAGAGGAAAAAACCACAATGAGTGAGGTAGAAGAGAAGAGGAAGATTGTTGTTGAGACTACTTCCCCGCAGGTCACGCAAAGTGACATAAGAAGCATGTTATAGGGCCTCTTCGCAATGGGTATGATAGGTCTGAGAGCTGGTGTAGGGTCATCTAAATTAAAGCTGGAGCTAATGCCAAATGATGTAAAGTTGGATGAAAGCAAGAATTACTTGAGTTGGTCCAGAAGGGCTCAGCTAATTCTGAGGATGAAGGGGGTGGAGCACTACCTGCGAGAGACTTGTGTTGAGCTTGCGGACAAGACGAGCATAGATTGGAGTGTGGAACACCACCAACTCTGTGGTGGTGGCTTGGTTGCTAACTTTGATGTCTTCATCCATCGCTCGGATGGTCGAGATGATGCAAAATGCACCGACAATGTGGACGATGCTGGGCAACATGTACTTCGAGGCAAGAAATGTAATGATGATGGTGGAAGTCTAGGGCAAGGTGGAGGCCCTGTAACAGGTCGAGAAGACCGTCCAGGAGTATGCTTGTGAGTTGCAGCAGCTATGATAGACTTAGATCACTATGATCCACTTCAATTAACATGTGTTGGTGATATTGAGGCTGATAGGGTATGGCTGTAATACAGATGGGTTACGTATTTTCTGAAGGGACTGAACCCAGAGTTTGAGAGCAAGAGGGCGGCCATGTTTTATTTGGCAAATTTGCCTACTATGGAGGAGGCTATTTTGGCTATGGTGCAAGAGAAGATTTGACTACGAGTAATAGGGGACAATAACCCTGTTAGGTCCGCATATGCTACACCAGATGATAGAGAGTGCTACAACTATAGGGGTGAGAGGATATTTGAGTCATGCTTGTCCTTTTCCATGGTATGGAGGCTGAGGTGGAGGTCGTGGAAGAGGAGGTGAAGATTATGGAGGTCGAGGAAGGGGTCGAGTTGGCCCTCGGGCTAATATGGCCTTGACAGAGGAGAGCACATCTGTTACTCTGACAGGCGAGCAAACTATGTAGTGGGAGAAGTGGCAGTAAGGAAATGCATTGAAGACTCCTTATGATTCCACCTCCTTTGGTAACTTTGCCAACTACGCCCATGTGGGCGAAGGAACTCAGGCACATGCACTTGCATCCATATATAAGCTCTCTCATATTGATTGGATCATAGATTCAAGGGCATCCAAGCATGTCACGGGTTCACCTAGTGCATTTGCATCTTACACCTCATACTAATTATGAAATTGTCTAAACAGCTGATGGAACCTCTCAACTTATTTAGAGTGTAGGATCTGTAGAGTGCACACTATTCATTACTTTATCTTCCGTTTTACATGTTCCATCTTTTCTAATCAATCTTTTTTCAGTTAGTTCTATCATTGACCAATTCAAATGCACTGTCATATTTGGTGATGATTTGTATTTGTTCCAAGAGAAGAGAACTGGGAAGAGGATTGGGACTGGAATAAGGCGTAATGTGTTGTGGTACATTGATCAGGTTGATGCGACATTGGTTGTGGCTACAAGTGGAGTTGAAGGAGAAGTTTTGTTACATCATCGTCGCTTGGGATATCCGCCATTTGAGAGTTTAAGTCTGTTATACCTTGATTTGTTCAATAAAGTAGACAAGAGTAAATTTGCGTGTGATGCTAGTGAGTTTGGAAAACATACACGATTTACATATAGTAGCATTGGTCTTTGGAGTTATGAACCTTTTATATTTATACACTTTCATGTTTGGGGTCCGTGCTCAGTTACTTCTGTGAGTGGTTTTAAATGATTTGTCACATTTATTGATTACTATACTCGTATGACTTGGATTTATATGATGTAGCACAAGAGCGAGGTCCTTCGGTGTTTTTGGGTTTTCCATAAGATGGTTGCTACTTAGTTTGATGCAAAAGTTTGGATTCTCCTAACAGACAATGGAACTGAGTTGTTAACAAGGAGTTTGTAGTGTATCTCTCAGAGGAGTGGATACTTCATCAGACTACTTGTCTAGGAACTCCACCTCAGAATGGAGTGGTTGAAAGGAAGAATCAACATTTGTTGGAGGTAGCACGTTCACTCATGTTTCAGATGAATGTGCCAAAGGGATTGTGGAGCAAGGCAGTAATGACGGCAGCGTATCTCATTAATCGCATGTCATCTCGAATACTTGGTACGAAGTCTCCAGTTGAACTTCTTTTGGGTCAGTGGGAGTTCAAGGTGCCTCCCAAGGTGTTTGGTTGTGTATGCTTTGTACGGGATCACCGACCAGTGGTTGGCAAGCTGGATCCGCAGGCATTGAAGTGTATCTTTATAAGCTATTCATCAAGTCAGAAGGGCTATAGATGCTGGAACCAGTTGAGCGAAGGTTGTTCGTGAGTATAGATGTGACATTCTGGGAGTTTAAGATGTACTACACGAGTGGAGGTACTCTTTGTCAGTTTTTTTAGGAGTTCTCTCCTATCAGTGAGGGTGACAGTCGAGAGGGGGGGACAAGGAGAGTGATAGTCAACGAGAAGAAGTCATTGTGGGGATAATTTCGTGCCCGAGCCTAACAGAATATGCGAGGGATGTGATAGCCCTAAAATAGTTGAAAGTTTATCAGTGAAGGCGCTTTGGGAAACAGGGGAGAAGCATAGGAACAAGCAGTCAGGGAAAAGAACGGCGTTACTGGCGGAAATACCGGCCGGAAATACCGGCCCGAACCGGTAGAAAAAACAGGCTGGAAAATTTTAAATTTGATTTTGATTTTTTGACTGCATAATGCACTTCCTAGGTTGGTTTAGACCTTTTTTGTGCTAGATTACGTATTGTATGAGCTAAATATGCTTGAATTATTGTATGATCAAGTTCCAGGCGGTTTTTTCAACTAACAGTATGAATTAACCTAATCTAGAGAGCCTAGCGTGATTCATTTCATCAAATCTCTATTATTTATGGCCTCTTAAGGCTCAATGGATTGATGTTTGTTTCTAAAACAAAGTAGCTAGTCTTTTACACATTTGTATGTATGACATAAGTACCATATTTATTTTGTTTCCCTTGGATTTGGTATTGTGCTTAACAAAATAGTTCATGCAATCCAGTTATTCATTTTACATTTTTACTCTATCCATGTAGTTCAGATTAACAAACACATATGATCAAATATGTTCTTGATTGGTTTTGCTTTGTTGCAACACCCATGTTTCAAATATACATCTTAGCTTACAACCAATTACTCGGTTACCTTTTTTGCACTCAAAGTAACCTAATCAAATCATTGATGATCATGCCAGTAGATACTACCTACTTCTTTCTAACCTAATCATTCATCGTTTTTTTGGTCTTTCTCGATTTTTTTGGTTTTTTGACCGGTTTTTCCGGTAACCGGTTTTCAAAATTTGTAATTCAAAATTCAGTTCGCGAACTTCGTCCGGTTTTGTCCCGGTTTTTTCGGTAACTGGCCGGTTACCGTTATCGACCGCTGACCGGGATTTGCACTGGTACTAGTTTTTTGATCCTTGCAAGCAGTCAGTACCCGAGCCACTAGCGGAGTTGACAGATGCGCAACAAGAACAGCTACAACCTGAGCAGTCGGTCTTGCCAGTTGATCTAGTATCAAATTTCTCCCTGAGTCTCTCTCCATCAAGTTCATTGCCTCCCCTTGGGGCGAGTGGTAATGTTCCTTCTAATCACTCCCATCTAGAGTCACCACTTGCACAACGTAGGAAAACTAGAGCTAATGTCGGAAAGCCTCTAGTCCGGTATGGCTTTGAGCATGACATTGCAAATTTCATCTCATATTCACATATCTCACTTTCATACAAAGCATTCATTGTATCTTTTCAGACAGTGCATGTTCTAAAGGATTGACGAGCTGCTAAATAGCATCCTTAGTGGAAGTATGCCATGAAGGAGGAGGTTAGTGCACTTCAGAAGAACAAGACAAGAGATCTTGTTCAACTTCCAGCAGGAAAAATGGCAGTAGGATGTAAATTGGTGTTTACGATTAAGCAAACTCTTAAAGACAAGGTAGCGATATACAAGACGCGGTTGGTTGCAAAAGGTTATAGTCAAACATATAGGATAGACTATGATGAGACCTTTGCACCAGTGGCGAAGATGAGCACAGTAAGAACGTTGATCTCCTATGCAACTAACTTCGGATGATCCTTACATCAGTTGGATGTGAAGAATAATTTTCTACATGGTGATTTACAAGAGTAGGTATACATGGAGATTCCTCCAGGCTTTGAGAACAGACAGGTTGTTGGGAATGTGTAAACTCAAGAAGTCTTTATACGGTCTAAAGCAGTCTCTAAGGGCGTTGTTTGATAGATTCAGACATGCAGTCTGTAGTATGAGCTATTCTCAGTGCAATGGTAGGATGATGAAGTTAGAGCATGTCAAATCTAGTGAACAGTTGACTGACCGTTTCACTAAATGGTTAGATAATAGCGAGGGTGCTACAATATGTAACAAGATGGGCATGATTGATATCTTTGGTTCATCTTGAGGGGGAGTGTTGGTGAGTTTGTACTATGATATAGTAAGGAGACGTGTTAGAGTCGGATTTAATCTCGTGTTAGAGTCGAATTCAATGTTTAGATTATAAATAAATGGTGTGGGATCCTAGGGAGACACCCACGATTATTCCGGAAACTCTACTAGTAGATACAAGATATGTGTATATAGAGGATTGATGTTTAAGGGAACCAAATTTCGGTGATGTTTAGGAGATTGTTATTGTTAGTTTGATGCTCCATGAGGCCATCAATCTTCTTTCCTTGTTTGATCTGCAAACGAGATGGGCCATGCTCCTTTTCCTTTAGGGGGAGAAATCATTGTAGGCTACCTTGCATGAAAGATGTGACCTCTCTTTTCAATGAAATGAAGGATGCTTTGCTGCCTTTGCCCCCTACACCTTTTCTCTTTTCCTTTGCTATTCTGTTTTTGCTGTGTGTGAAAGAGCAACGCTGTATGTCATAACAAGCCGTACAAATCTGGTCTAAAGATGGGAAAACGTATATGTGAATGGGACCCTCAAAAGATCATGTGTAGGCTTATCCGTATAGACAGCATAACTATTGAATAACTTCAGCTTGCTCCCTTGAAACTTGATGCACTAGCAGTGTTAAACATGTCTGATAAAGCTCGAAGCATGGGGCATAAATCATAATGTTGCTTCATAAATCATAATGTTGCTTCACTTGTCCAAATCTGAACTTCCTCTTCAAGACTGCATCATTGGCTGCGTTATTTTCTAAGAAAGAGCTTTGGATGTCTATTTTTTTTTTACCATGGTCATCATCTATTTTTTTTACCATGGTCATCATCTGAATGATGGCACTTAGTGGCATAGATAATTAACACAGCCAATCTTTAAGGTCAAGAAACATACAAGGAAAAAGAAATGACAGAATCCGCGTCATGTATCTGCAGTACACCCACACAGTAACATGCAGGGTAAAACAATGAGATATTTGCATCCACTGCCTCCACAACCATTGCTAATGTCACCATCTTACACATAGGGTTGACTAGGTGATCTCAAGTTCTCAACCTTCAAGTATGGTGAGTTGGTGACCAAGCCATCAGCAAAAGATGCTGATCTTCTGTATGCTATCTCCATCCTCCAATGCCTTTGACCTGAAACTTTGGCATGGCTTAGGTTGAGCTATTGATAGTTCTAGCTTAGAACATGTACGTACTAGAACTACAGTTACTAGGACTTTACAATGCTCTTTTCTTGTTAACCTCTGAAGTTACACACTCCTAACAGCATGTTTGCGTTGTCTGATTTGGTATAATAAAAAGGCAAGTGAATCACATATCTTTTCCAAACCAAGAGGCCATTTGCCATTTTGGATGGCTCTTTTTGCTTGTCGGAGTTGAAGGCATAGTTTATCCCAAGAGAATCTCTACATTCCACAAGTTTGGCCATGCATTAGAATCCTAAACCCACTCCTTTGTCCTGCTGCTTCCACATGCTCGGCACTTTCCTATCTTCTCAATGCAGTGCAACCTCCCCACGTACCTCGATTCCCCATGTATAAACCTTTGTGAAAGAAGTTCTTTTTTTGGTATGATCTAATCATACATGGTTCAAAATTTGTTGTCTAACCCTAAGCTAGATTAGTGCATTGTATCTACTAATGAGATAAGATTAACTAAAATCCAGATAATTCCAGAACATTCACCCATATTTTTTTTTGTCTTGTATTTGGCACAAACTTCCAAACACAGGCGCCATATTTCCAGTACCTCAGATGAGGTGCCAAAAGCATCAGATCCAATGCCAAAACCCAAGCTGTTTCCCAGCGTCTGTGCAAAGTGCAAACAGCTCTGAATTCGGAAGCATCAGTGGCCAAGTTGTACGGTTGTACTCTTACCAATCTGTGAGAGCCCGGAGAGCGATTTAACTTGTAATGCTTAACTCTCTAATTGGTTCTAGCATCACAAATTAAATTTCACCGCTCTCGGTGTATTATGCACCTCTCAAGAGCGATACACATATACCCTCACAAACATCAATATCAATCCATACACAAGTTATAACAACACAGAAAACTCCAAAGTTTACAACATATGAACATACAAGGTTCAGTTTCGTATAAAGAGCCGACCAACTAATTAACAAGATAAAATATTAAGTACACAGTGAAAAACAGTGAGTAAACTGAATTAAAAACATGAATTAACCATAAATGAAGTCCCAATGGCTTGCCATAACCCACAGGACAACCGACTGGGGTTAAAACCTTAGCAAATCGATGTTCCTGCGCAAACTTTCCTTACCCGACTCAACCAAAACATCTGCTGTCCAGATTAGTAAACAAAAGCAAATATTGAGTACACAAAGGTACTCCGCAAAACTTTACCAAGCCTATACATAGCTACATGCAAGCTCTACTCAATGGAGAAGACTATAGAGTTCATTTTCAGCACAAAACAATATTTCAATTTGAATACAATGTAGTAGATTTAAATTGCGAGTGAGCAAACATTTTTAATACTTCAAATAACAGTGAGCAAATAACATAAGACAACAATTACCTCAAAAGGTGGCTGCCCCTACAGCACACGACAATAGCATGAGAAACCATTCTCAATACCACCGATCAAATTTTAAGTTTAAATTAAAAATGTTGAGTCTAATTCTTGCAAAACCTAACCAAGCATGTCATAACCAAGAATGTGGCTACTTGAGTAGATTAAACCCTGCAGGGGTGTACAACTTTACCCACACGCCAGACCGCTCCTTTTGCCACGCGATTTAGCACACTTCTGAAGGTATGCAGGCAGAGCTAAACCCTACGAGACGTTTTCCAATGCAATGCCTTAACTAAGAGCCGCCCTATTGGGGAAACCCTCCATGAACCACCCTGGTGCGTGCAGACGAGGCTCCCACGGAGGACCCATATGTTGTGTCGGAGTCACTGGCCCAGCCGCAGCAACTGCCGGTGCTCCTCAGGTGAGGGAACTAAAAGGGACCTAGCCCGCACATTTCCAATAACAACAGAACATTTTTCTTCCTAACAACTACCACCTGTGGCTCGAGTTAACACATAACAAAGTACTAAGTCAAGAGGGGTCCTATATGTCCCTCATGTGGATGCACACAATAATGCTTGGAGAGTGTGACACAAGATATTCGGTCCTTATTGACTTGGGCACAAACCAGCACACCTGATAACCACACCATTCATACCATTTGCCCAAGTCCAAATCGTTTTATTTTCACTTTTAGTTTTTCAAATAAGATAGCACAGGGTGCTGTACATAACATAATAAAAATAATTTATGTGATCAAGGTTATCGACTAAGTCGACAACCTCCCAATCTACCGGAAACTAAGCATGGCTAAGCATGACATCGAATAAGCATAAATAGACCATATAACATCCACCGAGCACTAATCATCGACGGAAATATTAACTTAGACTAGTGGCAGGAGATGAATAATTTTAGGGAATTCATGCAATAGGATTAGCTACCTCTAATCGACAAAATAACTTGACAAATAAAGCATGCATACATACAATTGCAAAACAAGATAATAATTTTTGAATGTAATAGGATCAACATGCATCAACGGAATGGGTGCTTGCCTTTGCTTACTGGAACTCTGGACATTCTCACGATCATTTTGGTTGCACTCTCGTATCATCGTCATCTAAAGATAAGAACCGACAAAGCGAAAACATCGAATAAACACCAAAATTCCAAAAGTCTCCAAAAATTAAGAAGTTAATACAGAAGATAGATTATGATTTTAGATGAATTTAGGAACAAAGATCATTTTATTTGGAGTTTGTATGTGAGAGTTATGTCCTAATTATTTTCTATCAAGAGAGGAATTATGACCAGAATGGTTTCAGTTATTGTAGCTGAAATTAATTCTTTTTGTGAAATTTTCCAGGGTAGAGGTGGAGACAACAACTACAAGGTCAGACAAATGATATAATTTTATGAACAACACAATTTGATTCATCCCATTTGATGTTCATATGAATTTTCTATGAGTTTTTAAATTTGGAGCTAAGGCATACGGTCTAATGTTGATTGACTAACCATAACTGAAATCTTGGATTATGATTGATTTTACTCTTTTAGGTTACATGTGAAAGGCTAGTAATTATATTTTATAACTCATTTGTGTTGGCATTAGACAAAGCTCTATCTCACTGTTATTAAAATTTTACATTCCAATCTTGCTTCCCTTTTAGTTCTTGCTTTCTTTGGATACATTGTAAATGGCAGATTACTGATCTTGATGAGGTTTACAATTATGTTTTTAGGTTTATTTGGCTACTAAGAACTACTAAGTAATGGCAACTATGATTAGGTACTAGACTGTTGGAGATATGCTCTAGAGGCAATCATATTGATGATGATATTTCATTGTATCCATGATTTAATAAATGTTCCTTGAATATTGCCTTTGTGTTGATTAACAAGTATGTGACTTGTTTGTGAAACTCTTTACTTGTATGGTTATTCTAAAGTTGTCCCTAGTCGGAGTTCATGTGAGGACACACGTGAATGATGGATTAGCACATGTATCGGTTGATGACCATGTTTCACAGGTCATAGACATGGAGATGTCAAACCAATAATGTGGACACATGTTTAGAACATGGGGTTGGACCGACCCAACATGAGACATAGTAATTATTCTTATGGTTCTCTCTACACAATGTGTACGCCTTGTCCTTAGACACGAGATTGTCGCATGTACTTGAGATGTGAATCGACCTACTTAGGGCTATCAAACGCTACTCGTGGCTCGGGTAGTTATAAAGGTAGCTTTCGGGTTTGTCATGAAGCATCTTTGCGAGGCATGGTCGATCGAGATGGGATTTGCCCTCTCTACCGAGAGATATCTCTGGCCCTCGAGTGATCGGATCCAAATGCATGTCCATGCTACTTAAGGTTAAGAGTTAACCTAGTAAGGGATTAGGATCACGAGATCGAGAAAGAGTGGTCACTTGGAGCTCGACCGAATATTATGAGGCAAAGGATTGACATGTACATAACGTTGTGATGGTTCGTCCGATATGATCTTTACGTATGTTTAGGAGTTGACACGTCTTGCTAGGCGCTACCAACTATTGACCAAGTATGTGTACTCGCGTCATGTCTAAACATATGTGAACCATAGGGTCACACACTTAAGAAGTGAAGCCTAGTCGGATTGGATCCAATTAGACTGGCATTGAGTCCTAATGGGCCTCTATTCGTAGAAGCCCATTATAAGAACGTCTATAAAAGGAGGCGGCGCCGGTTGAGGTTGAGTTTTTCGTGACATCCCCAAACCCCGCCGCCACCCTCCCACGCCCTAGTCGCTCGCGCGGATCTAGTAGTCGGCGTCGTCGCTTCCTCCGTGCGTGTGGATACCTTTGAAGGCGCCGCATCCGTGGCGTTGGGACGAACCGCAAGAAAGGAGTCAGACGTGGGGCGCCACGACGAGGACGAGGAAGTAGTACGACTACTCGGCCCCGACGTACTGCATCAACTTAGTACAACTACACTGCCCCGACGCACTGCATCAACTTCCGCACCTGCGCGTCTAGTGGTAAGACCGTGATCTATAACTGCAGTGATCTTGGTTTACGGGTAGAATTTTTAATTTGCGCTAGTGTAGCCTACCCGTTTCCCTACATAGACTTCACTAACACCAAGTGGTTAGAAATTTTTGGACTCTCCACTAGTTACTAATCCTATTGACTGTTCTACCCAAATTACTTGTCCCATTAATTTTCAGCCTAACTAAAGCATTCATTGTTTGCTCATGATGATCTTCCTAATGCTTATCTTTTAGATTTGCTTGCCTCTTTTAACTTAAGGTCTAAGCTTAACTGAACCATAAACCTTCAAAGCTCAACTAAACAACAAACCTTCTAAGTCCTTGAATTTGGAAGAGGCAGCAGCTTACTGTTATTACCAGGATTTCATCTTGATATTTTCCCTGACCAACACTTCAATAACATGATTTGGTTGCTAAAGATAGCTAATTGTCCATCGACTAAAAACATTAAGAAAGACTAACTACTAGAATCGGTCCTGTTATTAGCCTTCTGACAAATTTTATTCTTTTAGACTACTGTTCATGCACCTACAAGGCTACAACAGCAAGTTTGTCTAAACTAAACTGCTATTAACTAAACTCCTATAAAACTCTAAAGGATCATTTGAGTGACCAAAATGATAATCATCATATTAATTAGTAGACAAATTGATTGGTCTTGCAAGTGGATTCACTAACATTCCAAGTTTTTCTTCTGATATCTTCTCTGATCATCTATCTAACAAAAGATCATCTTTTAGAAAAGAGCTACTGCCAACTCAACTTCTTGCTAAAACGGATTTCAATTAGCTACATCTTTAAGAGTGGAAATACTGTTAATTAACAAGGTTATTCTCATCACCTTCCAATTTTCAGAGAGTTTACACTCAGAGGCATCAGTGTAACATCCCAATTTTCAAGCCTTTTTGAAAATCTTCAAAATAAAAATAATCATTTGATTTCGTTGATTTGCTCAAGCTTAACTTGGAGATTTTGGAAAGTTGGAAGTGATTTAATATGAATTAATCAAACTTCAACAAATTCAAAGTTTAGTTTGTTTGGAGTTTATTGGAGTTCTCTCGTTTGGGATCCCTTTTTTAGGTCCGTTCCTCCTTCCCGCACGCTCGCCCCTTCAATCCTTGCGAGCCGTCCGATTGTATTTGAGCGGCTCGATCTTGTTTGGACGTTCGCCTAGTCCGAACGTCCTAATCCTTGCGAGTCGTCCGATCGTGCTAGAGCGGCTCGATCTTGTTTGGACGTTCGCCCGGTCTGAACGTCTCAATCCTTATGAGTCGTCCGATCGTGTTTGAATGGCCCGATCTCGTCTGCGCGTTCGTCCAGTCCGAACGTTCCCAATCCTTGTGAGCCATTCGATCAAAATCGAACGACCTTCATCCCTTAGACCACCCTATTTGGTTGCAACCGCCCTTTTTGCAAAGATGACCTACTTTGGTCGCAACTCGCCCTTTTTGCAAAGACGACCCTCTTTGGTCGCAACCGCTCTTTTCGCAAAGACGACCCTCTTTGGTCGCGGTCGCCCTTTTTGCAAAGACGACCCTCTTTGGTCGCGACCCCCCTTTTTGCAAAGACGACCCTATTTGATCGCAACCATCTTTTTTGCAAAGACGACCCTCCTTTTGCAAAGACCACCCTCATGGTCACGACATCTCTTTTTGCAAATACCACCCTCGTGGTCACGGCCTCCTCCTTTGGACCCCCTCCTTTGGACCTCCTTCTTAGGACCTCCTCCAAGACCTCCCCCTTTTGGTCATGACCACCCCCTTGGTCATGACTAGCCCCATCAGTTAACCCCGTGTCCACTTTCTCTTTTTCACCCATGTTCTCCTCTGTAGCAACGTGCACATTAAATGCGATGTGCAGGTCTGCAGTGACATGCGCATTAAATGCCGTTGCCTCTGCCGAGCCTCACCGTCCTGCCGGCAGTGAGCCCATGCCTCACCGCCGCAAATTTCGCCACCCATCTTGTCACCCGGTCATTCTCCTTCATCTACTAATAGGGCACCAGGGAGTCCCTTAGCCCTTTTGTTTCCACTCAGCTTTTCAGCTCTCTCTCTCTTTACTCTCTCACTCTCGAGCTCCTTTGTTCAAGCTCCAGCTTGAGTGGTTTACCTTTCTATCTTCACCTTACTTCAGTATCTTTCTTTTGGCTCTGGTTTGGTGTTTTCATTGGAGGTTTTTTGTAGCTTTGTTTTCTTACTTGGCTTTGTTCACGCGTGTAGATTCTGGCTTCTCCGAAGAGTTTGCGGACCCGACAATCTCAACTGAAGCTTTTCAACTCTTCAACGAAGGCAAGTCGTAGACCTTGATCATATTGAACCCAGTTTATAAAATTATGTTGTTTTGTATCAACACACATGGCTAGTTGTATAAAAATAGTTTGGGAGGTAGCTAAACACCTACTTGACAGTATGACTCCTTGAATAATTTTGTTCGACATGTTGACATGTACCCTTGGACACCATAGGTTAGGTAATCTTAGTTGGACATTGTTGTAATACCAACCTAGGTATCGTCTATACTTAGACATGCTTTAGTTATACGCTGGTTACTTGATCACTTACTCAAAGAATGTAAATTTGACTAATGAGATATGGAATTGTGGTGCGATACCACTATTGTGCAACTGTGGTGCGAGATCACAGTTGTGTCGATTGTGGTGCGATGTCGCTGTTATAAAACTTGTTGTGCCATGGCAAGGGTTGTCATTTGGCCGGGTTGAACGAACATAATTTCTTGCTCAGGCGAATGATCGTGCAGTAAAGGGAGTGTAGGAAGCACATTGGGATGAGGTAGTCTCGCCTGAGCAACCACTAAGGACTTAACTTTGTGCGCCATTGATCTGGGCCTTACCGTGCAACCACAAGTCTATTATGGGGTGGACATGGCAAACTGTTTAGCAAGGTTTTGAGTCGGTTCTGTCGTGGTGGTGTGTGCTGATTCACATGGCGCAAGAGGGGGCCAGGAAAGCGAAACTTTAGCCGGCCAGGACAATGCCTGGTGATTTGTCACGAGGGGTAGTTTTGTTAAAAAGGAGTGGTCGTGAGCGGCCAGGAGTGGTCGTGGGTGACCATGAGTGGTCTGGGGAGTGAGCAGGGTGCTCACGTGCTGTTTTCAAAGAACTTGTTTACTTATATATTAATCTTTCAACTTGCGCTTTGCAATCTACTTACCATATTTCTAATCTTTACTGATTTCTGCAAATTAACCATAAAGCTATCCTTGTCAAGCCTTGCATGAATAATATTTGCATACTTTTCTCTGCGACTTGCTAAGTACATTTAAAGTACTCACGACTTTATGCCCTCTGGTTGATCAACAGTCGAAGAAGATGAACCAGTGAACTCTGGGTTCTACAAAGAGGAGTTTGTTGAAGACCATACGATCTAAAGGACGACCTCCACTCGATAGCCTGTGGGCTAGTCGAATGACTTCCGCGAGTTATTTGTTCCACTGCCCTCTTTTGTTGTAAGCCCGTACGGCAGACCTTGTAACAACCTTGACCGTAAGGTCTTTTGCTATTAATATTAATTTGTCTACTTCATCTTTAGCTTGTTGTATGGAAATGATTACATCAATGTTGTGACTGTGCGAGCTAGCTACTGATCTGGGACTAGTTCGGAATGCACAGAGGGTTTGAGGATTGTTTACCCGGGGTCCCGACAATCAAAGATAAAAGGGGATCGAACAGGGAGCTGTTGGCGGTTCGGGTCATGGCTCGTTGCCGGTGAGGGAGTGGCGCGGAGGCGAAAGCGATGACTAAAATGGGTTGCCCGAGGTCTACTGGAGTTAGGGGAGGCAACTTTGGGGCTCAGTTAGCCCTGTGGTAGCGCGGCGAGGGTGAGTGGGGGCTGGCCGTGGGGGAGACAAGGTGCGACTGCGTATGGATGATGTTGGGGGCTAAATAGGGGGAGCATGAGGACCGGCTGTGTACCTGGAACATGTTGGGGTGGTCGGCGAAGGCGGGGAGCGGCCGGAATGAGCTATCCACGGCGACGATGGTCGACGCGGGGTGGTCCATTGTGGTGGCGACCTGCGGGAGGGGGAGCCAAAATGAGAAGTTGGGGGAGGTAGAGGGATACTAGAGGTTAATAAGGAAGGAATCGGCAGAAGAAACGTCGGAGGAGACGCGGCGGTGGAAACAGCGGTTGCAGCCGGCGGTGGAGAAGAGGTTGATGCGCAACTCTCCAGTTGATGACCCCCAAATTGACGGAGGGTTTAAACTCCCCATGGTATTGGGTGCACCATGACGCGTTCGGGAGTGGAAGGGGATCGCCGGAGCGGCCGGGATGGCATCGGTGAGGCGCGGCCATGGCCAAGCGGCATTAGGTGCTTTGGCCAAATGGAACTCGGGGAGAAGAGGAATGGGGATGGAGGGGCAAGGGAGCCTCGGGCGGCCTTCTTATGGTGATGGGGCAGAGCGCACAAGGTGGCCAGCGGTATGGGCAGTGGGGCGGTGTGGCGCGGCGCAACGCTGCGTCGCAGCATGCAACGACCGCGTGGAGAAGATGACCTGCGGGTCAGCGGTAGAGGGGAAGTGGTTGGGGCGAGCTGGTCGAGCCAGACCAGGTTGGCTCGAGTGCGGTCCAGGTTGAGTCGGAGGAACAGTAAGATGAGTTAGAATTAGGTTTTTCTGATTTTTATCAATAGGCTGAGATGTTTTAGGTAATTTTTAGACACAACAAAATAGCTCCAAAAATAATGAAATTTTCAGGGGATGCTGAAAATACAGATAAGTTTATTCTATAAATTTTCTAGGGTTTTACTTGAAGTACATTTTCTCCTAAAATTATTTTAAGTTCTCGTGTTTTATGTTTAACTTTCAAATCTCTACTTTGACTGATGGTTTAAAAGCACCAAAGCAAAATTTAAAAATTATGAAATTTTGAAGGTGAGTTTATTTGGTAGTCCAGATCCTAGGAAAAATATTTTTAGGCACGGTTTACAAGAGTTGTTTGTATTTTAAATTCAAATTCCAATTTGAACATACAAATTAAATAAGGAACAAATAACCTCCAAAATTTCCAGAAAAATTCAAACAAGCAAATAAGAGAAAATAGAATCCAACTAAAATATTCCCACCTATGGGTCCTACTATATTTTCAAAGTAAAAAAAACAGTTTGTACTTATGAGCTAAAGAAAATATATTTTAAGTTTGAATTTGAGAACTCTTTCAAAATTACCTCTGGCACTCTAGGAGCCTATGAGGTTTTACTGTTTTTAAGTTGAATTCCAAAATAAACATTCTCACACTTGAAACCTTTTTAGTTTGGCCCCCAAATCAAATTTGAACTTTTGAACTGGAGGAGTATTGAATTACTAGGTTTAAACTCTAGTCTTCAAAATCAAAAGGATTTTCAACATAGGATTTAGAAAATCAGGTTTCAACACGTTTGCTTTGTAACAAAAGCTTTAAAAAGTCCAAAATTTCACTAATACACATTATATGCTTAACTAATCTAACTTAGAGATTTTGGGCTGTTACACAATCCTGCACGGCCTTGGTGGCTCCAAAGTCCAAACACCTGATGCCTAGAAAACGGGCCATCAAGGAAACAAAAACAAGGACTCCTGCAGCATTTAGCTTCGACCAAAAGGAAAATTTCCCTAGCGACATAACCATAGACAAGTCCTAATCTTGCACACCGCCAGTTTTATGTTCAATGTTTTTACCCCTAGCTGTTTGGTAGAAATGATTCTTGATCTGGGTTCTCAGGTATTGCATAAGTTGTCGCACCTCGGCGTTCTCACTGGAAATTATTTGCTCACCAAATTCATTATAATTGGCTACTTCTTATCTAATAAAGAATTGGAACAGTATGGTCCGACAAGGGTAACCCGCAATCGAGGAAAGCAACTAACGATGCTTACAGAGTTACAGTACCCTGAAATACATATTGGTATAGCTCACGCCGCAGGATAGGCTGAAAGGATCATGTTACATAATACAGAGAGAAAGATGTGCACAGTGAGGTGCCTGATTCGCGACAGTGGCCCTGGAATTTTATCAGAACATTGAAGATGTAACCTCGGCAACTTCAGTTACAACTTGGTCGTAGTCTGACTTCAGTTTCTCCTTCACCTCTTCATTGATCTCCCCCTTGGTTGGCTTGGTCAGAACCAAGACGCAGCAAGTGGGTCTCTTAGTGGTTCCCGCAGTCGCAAGATCCTGTAAAGAGGAGCAATCATAGTACATCAGTAAATCTCAAGGCCTTTGCCATCTATCTTGATCATCCAGTCCGCCATAATATAAGTGAAGTCAAAACTTAGCATGGCCAATTTTTCTACTTTACTATCCTGTTTGTTGTTATTCTCCTTTTTGGAGGTGTGATGAAGCAAAAATATAAGGGTTCGAATATAGCCACATATGTGAGTTTCTTAACATAAGGCTTGTAAATGTTTCATGTTTGCCTGTAAGGAGGTACCAGTGCAATGCGGACTTCTGAAGGAAAACCATGCATGCCTGTCGTGAACACACAACATGACAGACCGATGAGAACAGGGACAGCTAAGCAACTTAAATCTGGCACATCTTACTTTTTAAACAAAATCGGAATGAGAGCCCAGAACAAAATGGGCAAGTGTCAGATGCCACAAGAGGTTCTCTAAACCAGGGCAAGATTTGCCAGGCTGCCATGTGACTTCCTGGGCGAATGGATGACTCAAAAGAAACATTTTAACCCAATGCAGCAGCCTCTGCTGTAAGACTGATAAGCTGGCATGTCCAGCAAGGCAGCAAACATTTTGAGTCTGTCAACTCAACATAAGGTGCAAGCATAAGAAAATTATGAAGATAAGAAGTTGGTAAGATACTAATGCAGTTTAGTGAAGTGGACCAAAAAAATGATAAGGGGCATGCCTTTTCTCAATTAGCTGCAGCACAACTAATTGATCAGAAGTTCAGAACGCTTGAAAAGAAAATGACAAGACAAATATTTTTTTCCCCTTGTTCAGTGACATTATATACAAGGCAAACAAGATAGAGAAATCAAGTGGTTTTCAGCTCAGAGAGGCATCACCAGTACTTACCAGAAAGATCAAAGAGAACTTTCACTCAATGTTTAAATCATTTATAGATGGTGACCATCTGATAAACAATATGTGAAAGATCCATATAAATAAAGAGAAATGTGTCTAGTTTACATCAAGTTTTCAACTTAGTCATCATAGCCATGAAGCCATGAACTGGTAAATTTTCGTAGGTCACAACAGACGCATAATAATGTGATTGTCATCTTATAAGATTTTGCAAGAAAAATGAAAGAATTCTTGCGCTGTGTGATTGCAAGAGAACTAAACCAATATAATGAGGGGAAAATGCGACACACCTCTTTCGATGGTACATATATGTAAGGAATATTAGCTTCCTCACAAAGTATTGGAACATGTGTAATCACATCAATAGGTGAAATATTCCCAGCGATTATGCACAACCTACATAGACCAAAACCACAAATGTCAATGACATTATGCAAGCCAAACCACTAAATGATTATAAACAATAAAACAATATCAAACAATAAGACATCAAAATAAGCAAACTCCCTAGAACTGTAGACAATAGTTGATAACTTCCACTGTGAGACATGGTATGCACTACACTACTAGACATAGCTTGTAAGAAAAGGTCACATAACTTACTGGCACACCTAAGTGGAAATCATCAGTTCTTTGCTGATTGCTATGACCAAGTATCAGTGTATCACAACTAGTAAGCAGTAGCATATAATTCACAGCCCACCGTCCCTCCATAGGAATTAAACCCAAACGTTCTCTCGATTAATAGAACCTCACTCACATTACTGTACGATTACCAAGCACTGAACAGTAAGCGAAAAGAACTAAATATATTAACCCTTTGTTCCCACGACGAATGCTCTTGACAACTTCCTTGACCCCCCGCTTCAGGCACTTGGCCTCCGAGGCTGCAAAAACACAAACAACCAAATCATGGATAACCGGAAAGATTCTTTAAACTACAAAAGAAATCAATAGCGAACCGAATCGGGCCAGAAAGAGGGGGGAATCTCAAGAACCTCGGCGGACGAGCTTGAGGGTTCGCTTGCAGAGCTTCTTGCCGGCGAGAGGCTTCGCGATGGGCGCCAGCGCCGTCGGGGTCTTCTTCTTCTCCGTCTCCGTGTCGTTCCCCATCGCCGCCGCCGCCGCCTTCGACTTGTGCCTTCGCGCCTCTTGGTTTGTTGTGGAGCTAGGATTTTAGAACTGCAGACGCAAAGCTGCTCGTGGCAAATCATCAAATCCACTCTTTTGGAGTGTCAAATAATCAATTATCCCAGGGTTTGGGGATTTGATCATATACCACTACCAAAGATTGGTAATTGATTATTTGCCACTCATATGTCTATGACATGTGACCCCGGGACTCAGATGTCATAGACACATGCAGTGGTCGGGGTCTTCTTCTTCTCCGTCTCCGTGTCGTTCCCCATCGCCGCCGCCGCCGCCTTCGACTTGTGCCTTCGCGCCTCTTGGTTTGTTGTGGAGCTAGGATTTTAGAACTGTAGACGCAAAGCTGCTCGTGGTAAATCATCAAATTCACTCTTTTGGAGTGACAAATAATCAATTATCCCAGGGTTTGGGTACCTCTGCTAGTCTCTTGAATGTGGGGCCCAGTTACATTTAAGGCCACCTGTCAGAAGAGCTCTTAAGCAGTTAGGCCCAGCGTTTGCGAAAGAAATCCCTAAACCCTACACCTCGGAGCGCTCCGACGCCGACAGCCACCACCGCGACACCCCTCGCCGGCGGCGCCACTGCCCGCGGCTGCTCAACGGCCGCGAATTTTCTTCCGCCGCTCTCTTCGCGGCCTTCCTCGTGTGCTCTTGGTTGCTGATTTGTTCGCATGGGCAAATCGAAAGGTGCGGCCTTCTCGCCTTTCTGCATCCTGTAGCTTCTTGATTGGATTGATTCGAATTGGGAGGCGAATGTAAAAGCTTGATCTTTTGTAGACAAGAAGGCTTCACGGGAAGCGAAGTTGGATAAGAAATTGGCGCTTGGAGTGAAGAGGAAGCAGCTGAAGAGGAAGAACGATAGAGGTTTGGATGGTGCCGTCGAGAGTGAGCGCGCTGCCGAACATGGTATTGTGGAAGGTATTACTAGTGATTTTTTCTTGTTATTTCCTCCAATTTCTTTTTGGGTTGTGTTGAACCTTGATCTTACAAAGGCGGAAGCAGTGATGCAGTGGTACAGATTGAGTTAGTAATAGCATCAGTAAATCAACTAATCAGAGTGGGTACTGATTTTGGAAACGAAAAATATTGTCAGTTCGAATTTACACCAGTAGTGATTCATTAAGTTAGGAGGGATCTCATTGCTGCATGATCAATCTGATGCATTATCTGATTAACGGTTTCTTTGCTGCTACTTTTATGATATTCATGAGCATCTTGTTTGCGGAAACAAGTAGCATGCCAACCATCTCATGCTCTGGGCAGTGGGCACTCATTGGTTTCTTTACTACTGATTCTTTAAGTTGTTCATTAGGACCTATATATGGTTGTTGGTTTACCATGAAATTGGAGTTATGGTTACTCGGACAATGTTTAACCTCTTCATTTTGACTGCTAGATAAAGGACTGTCACGGAGCAAGAAAATTGCATTGATGAAGCAGAAGAAGAAAAATAAGCATGTCAAAGTAAAGAATAGTCGTACTAAGGCTGATGATGTGATGGAACTCCTGTCAGAGAATAAGGATGAGACAACACCTAAGTTGAAGAAGAAGAACAAAAAGAAGCTATTGGAAGGCAGCAATTCTGTCAAGATACAGCTAAGTCTGTCCAACAATAATGAGGCAGGTACGCGGCATACGCCTAAGATGAAGAACAAGAAGAAGCTAAAGGAAGGGAAGAGCTCTGTTGAGCCTAGTGATGTAGAAGAAATCCTTCATGGAAATCAATACGAAGAAACTCTAAAAGGTAATATATCTTGCTTGCTTTACAATTACCATGATTGGGTGCTGAATTATTTTCCTTTCCACATGGATGCATGTTGACCATTTTCACATTCTTGTTTAACAAATGATTTCCAAGTAGTTATTTCATGCAAGAAGCCAATAAGCCAGATGATATCCTATATCTTGTCCTTTTTTTCTCTTGTCCTAATTTTTTCATTCTAGTATTTTTTTTCGTTTTCCTTTAGTTAAACAATTGGTGTGGATCTATTTTATACAGCTGATGCCAACCAACTCGCAGCACAGAGTGAAGTTATGGATATTGGGGAGCCTGAAGAAGTAAAGAGGGGAAAGAAGGATAAGACCAGTGGGGGCATTATACTTAACTCCTAATCAATTTTTTTGAAATATCAGCTAAATATGGTGCATATTGTTGACACGAATTCCTTTCATTGGCTGCAGAGAAAGTAAAGAAATCAGGAAAAAACTACAAGAAAGATAAGCATGCATCAAGCAAAGAGAACAAGTTGGAGAGGCGTGTTGAAGTTGATACTGCAAGCGTTGATGAGATTCCATCTGTTGACGAGGACTGTTCCAGAGGAATGAAAAGTAATGACTTCACTTTTGAGTTTTGATCCCTGAGATACGATTTTTATTAATCTCGTACTGATTTAATTCATGGAGTTTGTTTAGTGAAAAAAGACAGTGTTCACAATCAAAAGGCAAAAATCAATGCACTATATCCAAGATATACCCTCAGCGAATTTATTTCAATAACTTAATAGAAAGACTATGTAGGATATCTGGATATGTACAGATTATTGGTTCCTGCAATGAAATCAATTCTAAAATCCAGTGTGTGTTGCAGACTTGCAGTGTTTTTGTTTAGTTATGTTCTGCTCCAATAAGTGCCACAGTATTTTCTTTTTCTGTTGCAACTTGATGTACCAAAGTCCAAAACTGATCTGTGATGTATTGACAGAATGGATCTTGGAGTACAAACAAAAGAGACCAGGTCAGAAAGTTTTGCAGCAAAGAATAGATGAGTTTATAACTGCTCATGAGGAACAGCATGAGCAAGTGAGTATCTTCCATTCTTTCAAGAATCAAAAGACACATCTAGTGCTTTATAACAAGTTTCTTCTCCAAACAAGAATTAAGAGTATTTGGTTCAACACATTACCCAAACCAGTGTTGTGCAAGTTAAGACAAGTTTTGTCGAGTATTCCCTCAGTGAATGTGTTGCAACCATACTGATAGTGTGTGTATACATCTGCTTTTTATTATTTTTGAGAGAGCATAAGAGATAAGACTGCTTCTGCATGTTTGGGTTTATGATATAGCAAACCTGGACTCTTTTACCCAAAACAACTGCATTTCATTTGTTGCTGAGTCCTGACTCCTGACACCTGTTTGATTAATTCAGGAGAGGAAAGAAAGAGAGGCACGCTCCGCGGAAGAAGGATGGACGGTTGTGGTGCATCATAAGGGTAGGAAAAAGACCACAGACACTGAAACTGGAACAGCTGTTGGCTCTGTATCTCTGGCTGCAATGCAAGAGAAAATGGCTAAAAAGAAACCAAAGGAAGTTGATATAAACTTCTACAGATTTCAGAAACGAGAAGCTCACATCAATGGTATGTGTCAACATTTTTTGACAGGTTTCCTTCTTTCATGCAGTTTTATTTACTCAGTGCTCTGTACACATATGATAGAATAAATCCTATATTATGTTCAACAATCAACACTAAATAGTTTTAGGCACAGTATGGACAGCTGGGACTTATATTGTTGTGCGGTTCAACAGCCCATGATCAGTTAATCTGTTCAGGTATTTGCCATGCCAGTCTGGGTGACAGCTTGGTGTTATCCGCTCTGGGTACATTTGACTTTAAAGAAGAAAGAAAGAAAGTTCACCATTTGGCATTTGCCGCTTCGTTGGAATTACATGTCTGCAGTCATTTTTTTATTAATTTTGTTTGTGTTCAGTCAAAGTGAACCCATATATGCCAGAAGTTATTTTCTTGACTGAGATGATATATCAGAAGGTTTTGTTTGGTTCAGCAATTGCAAATAAATGCTTCTTTTTTTATATCAAGTTGGTCATTCCACCATAGTTTCATAAGCATGAATTAAGTCTAGAAAATATGATTATATGAGACATGTGACTGCAAATGAGATTTGTTTTTTTGTACTTTTCTGTTATATTTTGCCACACGGTGTCTTTTCTGCAACTTGATAGGCTGCAGAAACTGCTTGGAGCTAACTTTGAGCTCTGTGTTTCTTGCGCAGAACTCGCGATGCTGCAGAGCAAATTTGAGCAGGACAAGAAAAGGATACAGCAGCTTCGGGCTCAAAGGAAGTTCAAGCCTTACTAATGCTGCTCGATTTTTGAAGGGGCTCCTCCACGGAGATGCAGTGCTCGTACGGTCATACCACATTATTCAAGAGCAGCCATTGGCGTCGAAAGGCTGGTTGCTGTTGGTCATACGCTGCATTCCTTTTTCTGGAGAAAATATTGCTCTGTTGGACATTATTTATGATGCGAACTCTTTAACTGGATCAATGCCAGCTGTATACCATGGCCTGCATTTGCAGTGCCAATGTATTTGGTTAAATCATGCCGTCTGGTGCATTTCGCTTTATGCTGTGTCGTGCCTCATTTAAGTTGTAACATGTTTGCTGAGTCCACGAGGCGACTGCGATCCGGCGGGCGTTTGGGTTCGGGATTTGTTTGCTCGGCACGAGCGATCCCTGCAGTTTAGGCCGCCTTCCGGTCAAAAATTGCCGTGCCTCAGCACGCTCGGTTCTAGTCGGGCCGGCCAGCCGGCTGACTGCACCAAAGATATTTGCAGAAACTATCGGAGCCTCCGAGCGATCGAGCAACAAACGAATCTCCCGCACTTTAAGGCCAGCGTCCCGAGTCCCGAATCGCCTCTCTGGATCTTTCGCCTTAGCCCCGAACTGCCAAGCCGCAATGTCACGCACGCGCAAAAACAACTGTAAATTCATGCAGGGACCCCAGACGGCCAGACGACTGTGGACTCTCTACTCTACCAAATTCCTATTACTGATACAACATATCGAGGAATCGTCGCTGGCGAGTTCAGTTCGAGCGATTACCTTGTAGACAAACGTAGAATCGTAAGAACAATGCATAAATCACAAGAACAGAATAAGAGATTGAGCACAAGAGGGACTTCTTGCTTCTCTTTATTCCTTCGTTTAACGAGCCTTTACAATGACTAGTATCCCCTATATATAGGTTACGACTCTACTAGGGTTTAGGACGAGAGCTCACCTTTGGCCGAGTCACGCCGTGGCCAGTCCAGCTTAACATTCCTCTTTGGGCACTCTGATCCAGCTTAACATTCCTCTTTGGGCACTCATCCTTTGTCGGACCCGGATTTTCTAATCCGAATCCTCTGTGAAAACGCCGTGTTATTCCTCGATCGAAGATAGCACTCACAGGCAATGTCGAATCATTCATACATGGCGTGAACTAAAGTATCATTATTACAATCAACAGAGTGACATAGACCACGTCGGTCGAGTTTTACAACAAAATGATCAAAGCAAATGATTACAATACGTAACACGAATGCGAATGCGAAGCAAAGCAAAGGGTAGAGCTCATCTCTTCACAGTAAGCGATCGGGCAACTCAGGTACGCATCGATATTACCTAAGGACCTTGATAATATCGGTTGTACGCAAGTACCAACGAAGTCAACTTAGATCGCGTCGAGGCCTAGACTACAGATCCTAGACTACTCTTCATCGCTTCCTTGTCCATCAACTTCGGTTCCTCGTAGTAAGCATAGTCTCCTCCATCGCGTCATCCAAGGGTTTGGGGGAGCGAGGATGAGCACAACTACCGTGCTCGCGAGCCAATACACAATGCAATGATATACATGCAAGGCTTACAAGGATGGCTCGGTTCTTTTATTTGCGAAAGCAATACTTTTAAATATCATAAGTACAAATTCCTAGCACTTAGCATTTTTAACAAATTTCATTTTAGTTAAAGAGAGAAATTGTGCAATATTTATATCACAGAGGTTACCTCCACCTTCATGCTTATTTTGATTGTGGTTACATCCACCACTAAACGACACCGGTACAAAGACCCAGAATAACCAATCTCGTGGCTAGGTGAGCCCGCCACAATTTTCATACCACCCAAGAAGGTTTTTGAAATAGAACTAACTCAAGTTAAGTTCCCATGTCCGCCTTTTGACCGTAGGCACTACTGCTTAAAACAGTTTGTAACTCTGCAGAGATTGTACACTTTACCCACAAGAGACAATTAACTCGTTGCCTACACGATTCCGTAGTCGTGTAGTCGAGAGGTTGTCACAATAACTTTCTAAATATCTCGCCTTCCCTCGTCTCACCCATATGGGGTTATGCCCATACGCTGCGCGGGATGTCCACCTCAATGCCGATCGCGTGGCGTGGCTACACCTCGCCGATCGCGAACTTCACCCTTGACTCGGTGTCCCATCCAAGCCCGACATACCCGGAGCTTGTGCCTCCTTTAACCCTTCAGTGAGATGATTTTCAGATTTGATAAATGTACTAAGCCAAGTCGCAGCTTGTTGCGGACTTGTGGTTGTACTTGTTATACACAGGTCGTGACAAGATTAAGTCCTTAGGGTTGTCTCGACGGCTCAACCACATTCCCGCCATTCTCGTGCTACATCCGCACTCCACCATCTTACCATCCGCCTGCACGGGTATTAGCGCTTAGGGTTTTGAGATGTAAAATACAACAATTCAACCATCTCACCATTTACCCGCAATGATCGCCCAAATCATTTTATGTTTGAAATGATGATGATTAGGACACGTCCGTGCGAGCATGTCGCTCTTAACATTCCTCTTTGGGCACTCATCCTTTATGTCCATGTCTCGCCAAAACTCCATAAAAACCCAGTGGGAAACATTCTGCTATGCTGCACGAATTGCCTAGTTAAAAACCTTAACTGAGAAACTTCAAGAAAACTCGTCAAGGGAAAAAGAGTACAATCCACCTAATTTCATTTAATCTTCTGGATTTATTCTTTGGGTACTCGATCTTCTTGATCAAGCTTTAGTAATGAGTTTGTGAAGATTCTCCTCATGAATTCTGCACTTCTCTAAGTCTCATCATTCCAATTTCACGGATGCATCTTTCAAAACTAGACACTGTGAGTGACTTAGTGAATAAATCTGCTAGATTTTCACATGACTTAGTATGCAGTACTTTAATATTGACCATCTTTTGCATTTCATGAGCATAGAAGGACTTGAGGTTGATATGCTTTCTGAGGGGACTCTTCACATAACCCATCTGCACTTGTACAACACATGCTGCTTTATTTTCATAGATAATAGTGGGGGTTTGTGCGGTATTCAATCTACACGACTGCTGGATGTGATGAATCATCCGCTGAAGCCAAACACATACTCGTGAGGCCTCGTACAGTGCTATAATTTCTAAGTGGTTCGTTGAAGTCGATACAAGACATTGTTTAGACGATTTTCATGGAATTGCAGTTCCACCACATATGAGTTCATAGCCTATTTGTAATTTGGTTGTATGCGGGTCCTACAGGTACCCGTCATCTGCATTGTCATTCATAGTTAGGTCTTGGTTCTTTCTGTAGAACAGATCAAGTTCTTTGCTTTCTTGGAGGTATTGAAAGATGTCCTTCATTCCTTGCCAATGCCTTTGGTAGGTTCTGCACTATACCTTGCTAATAGGTTCACGGCAAATGCAATGTCTGATTTAGTACAGTTTGCTAAATATATGAGTGCTTCATCCCCCTCTTCTTTAGGTCTGTATGGGTCTTTGTCTTACTACAAAGATCTCCCAACCATTGGCACTTTCGAATGGTATGCCTTTTCAAAATCAAACCTTTCTAACACTTTCTAAGTGTAGGTTGACTGATGCACTAATATCCCTTCAGGGGCATGCCCAAGCTACAAGTCTAGGCAATATTTGGTTTTACCCAAAATCTTTCATTTCAAACTCCGACTCCAGGTAAGAGTTTGCTTTCTTAATATCTTTTTCATACACTGAGATTATACAAAATCAATCCTGAGATCGTTGTATAAATACATAGGGTTTATTCTCATTGTTTGTGTAGTCTTTCTTGCATAGAAAGTTGCTTCAAGCGATTATACAACATTCTGTCTGATTGCTTAAGTTCGTACATTGACTTTTGAGTTTCATATTGTACATATTTCTTTTTTTACTCTGTTTTGGTTCGGGACAGAGATACATTCAGGTATCTTCATATAAATGTCCGAATCTAATGTTTCATAAAGGTATGCTTGTATCCCATCTATCAATTTCACTTCTAACTTCAAGTTCACTACTATTGAGATAAATAGCTAAAGGGAGTTCCGCCCATGACCGGAGAATAGGTCTTGACGAGGATCTAAATAATCCTCATTTATTAACTCCATAATCAAGAAATATGACGCCATAAGATATACCCATTAAAATATCAAAAGGGAAGAACTAGTCAGGAAGTCGTAGGCTACCCTACGACTACCCCCTGGTCGTAAGCTCTTCTACGACCACGGGATAATCCCTACGACTACCCACAGTCGTAGCTCTTCTACGACCATGGTATAATCGTTACGACTACTACCTAGTCGTAGCTCTTCTCGACTATGGTATGATCGTTACGAGTATGTTTGGTCGTAAGTTTTTCTACGATCGGGACCTGCTACAGGTTCCTCACGACTTACTGGACCCACCCGTTTGACGCCCATTAAATGGTGAGAATCTAAGCGGTCAAAATACGCGATTATCTCGACATAGCGTAGATAATTCCCACTATCTCTGATCGTAATCGATTGACAAGATGGGAGGTTACTACTCGGTAATTACTCTCATTATTGCATAATAATGGCGACTAATTAGTCCGGAAGGACAACGTCCACTATCGCTTAGTATAAATAGGTATCTGTTAGAGATAGAGGGAGAGGCTTTGGGGAAAGAAGAAATAGAGCCTTCTTTGGAGAACAGTTAGGAAAATACTTATTCGATTGTAATCCAAAGAGCAAATACAAGATACATAGGAGTAGGGTTGTTATTCTCACCGGAGAAGGCCCGAACTCGTATAAAAATCCCGTGTCTTTTTAAATGCGTGTGATCAATTGTGGAGACCCAAATCAAACAATCTTTACGTAAGATCGGTTCTAAAACACCGACAGGTTTCTTCATAATCATCTCCTGAACGTTCAGTGAAACTTTGTGCAACAAGTCTTGCTTCTTTTTTATTTCTTTTTCAAACAAATATCCACTTATGCCCTACGGGGTGCACATAGGGAGGTGTGTGGCTTACAGGTCCAAACACTTTTTTCAAAGAGAATAATTTAGTTTCTATTGCCTTCTTCTAATCTTCCCAATCTGATATTTTCTTTCATTCAGCGAGCGATGCAGGCTCTGGATCAAGATCGATGATTGTGATAATTTTCTGTGCAAAGTAAATATCGACATTGGCTGTTGTCTTATTCATAAATTCTCCCGATGTCACAAAGTTTATAGCTATTTCCTCAAGGGTGATTCTTCTAATGCTTCTACTTGCTCACCGTTGCTTCTAATTGCGGGGCAAGTCCTTTTAGTTTTTCAGCTCCGATGTGTGCGCACACATTCATACCGATGTTTCCCTTCATAGGGATGTTCAATTCTGGTATGCCTTTTCTGAAGGTTCCATACCGGTGTCAGGTCTCAACTGGCTCCCTTTCTGGTTCTGGGGCACTTTGGTGATCGGCTGTGTCAAGTCATTCTTATCCTTTTTCACCAGGCGTCCCCGGTTACTTTGGATTCGAGGGGCCAGAGTTCTCGTCCTTTTCTGAGGCCTCGGATGGGATTAGGGATACCTTCATCGGTATTTCAACCCTCTCTGGTGCATTGCGTACAAGCAAATGCTACTTGGTCACGCTCTTCAAATCACTAAAGTGGTCTAGCAGTTGATTCGCTAATATTTGTAAATCAATTATCTTCTGGACTTCTCTATTTGCTTCACTAGTGCGCGGGTCATATGCACGTATTCCAATTATCTTTCGGACTTCAATTGTCTTCTAGACTTCTCGTGGCTTGCCACATTATTTCCTGACATTTTCATATCAAGGGTTGATTCCCTCCCCTAATGACGGGAAACTATCATCATCTAATATACTATCAGCGAATCGGGCATTATGCAAATCTCCAGTCATATGGTCCAAATACTTGATTATGGATGCTGTCTCATAGCTAACGTATATCCCAGACTTTCGGAGAAGGCCCATTGTAGTTCGTTGCTCTGGTGGTATAGGTACATAAACCTTGCAACCAAACCTGCGAAGATGAAAAGTTTTCGGTGTTGACCCTTGCGCTAGTTGCATAGGAGGATGGATGTTATAGGCCGACGGTCTAAAATTAATGAGAGCTGCTGCGAGCAGGACTGCGAGTCCCCAACATATAGTTGGTAAATTACAATTCTTCAAGATCTGCTAGTCCATTCTAGGTGTGGACATGCGGTACAGAATGCTCAACTTTAATTCATATTTTCATGCAATAATCATCAAATGTCTTCGAAGTAAATTCTCCAGCGTTGTCCATTCAAGTGGACTTCACATGATGATCAGGGAAAATATTTCTAATTTAATTATCTACGAGATTAGCTCTACAAAAGCATGGTTTCTCATAGACAATAAACATATGTGCGACCATTCCGAGGAAGCATCGATGAGCACCATAAAATACCTAAATGGCTCTTACAGGGGCTATATAGGACCGCAAAAGTCTCCTGGATACAATCCAGGAATGCAGGGACTTCATCCTTCGCTTTCAGAGCAGAGGCCTAGTAATTAATTTCCGGTGGCACATGGCACATAAAATCTTTCTGGTTTGAGAAACTCTTTACCTTTGCATTATGTCCCTATGAATTGTTAATTATATATCTCATCATCCTAAGACTTAGGCAGCAAAATCTATCATGTTAGAGATAGAAAAGTTCAGAGCTTCTAAATCCGATTCCTAGGGCAGTATAGGCTGCAGATGCCTTAATATTAGTGTAGTATAGCCCAATTTCATATGAGGGAAGATATTATAATGCCATTGTTCCACTTTCTTCATGCTTTTCAATGAGCAGGTATTGCTTACCATACTCTTCTTCAGTCTCTACGTGGAGACCGTTAGCGCAAATATATATGAGAGTTCTAGTCGATTCTAGGTACAACTAGTCTTCTTCAATGACCAAAGTTGTGCCTATTGAGAGTATAATTATGGCCTTTCCTGAGCCTATTATACAAGTATCGCTGCTTGCGATTGTCGTAAGACTACCAGCATTCTTGCTGATCGACTGAAAAATTTTCGTTTCTCAGGATGGTATTTATTGTGCCGCTACCTGCTAAGCACACTTTCCACATAGGGCGCACACGTGTTCTAATATAATGTACTTTATTAATATGTAGCAGGAAGCAAGCAACATATAAATAAAATACTTCAGATATCAGAACATAACTTGCTATTATAAACACGGGAAAATAAGCCTTGCAGGACTCATAATAAAAATTTGATGCTTTTGCTCTCCTAGAGCTTGCAACCATTATTCCATAATTCAAAATTCTGCTTCAATTATAAACTGCAGGTTACTATAAAAGATCCAAGTGCAATGTGTGCACTAGATCGAATCGGCGAAGTGTTCAGCAACTAATGGCTGTGGACCCTCTATGCCTGCAATGGCGAGGTGTGACGCATGCTATCATTTGCCTTTCTTCATAGACTGGAAAGCATCAATAACGTGCGACCCACGACCTTACCCTTCTTGCCCCTCTTCTTCGTGAGAGGTTTCATCACCTTGTAGCTACTAGCATTGGCTTCACGGCCAACATTGCTACCAGGTGGCTTTGAGATGTAGTTCTTCCTTATAACATCATCTTGAGCTTCCGCAGCTTGCATGGTGTCAATTAATGCGGCATACTTTATGTAGACATCTTAACGATAGTTGTGTGCGGATTGCATCGCATTTGGGTGAAAGGTAGAGAGAGTCTTCCCAATCTTCTGCGTATCCATGATTGCATTACCACAGAGTTGAAGACTTGTACAATTTCTGTACAATTTCTGGCCATGCTGTGTCAGTTCTTCGAACTGTTGGTTCGTGATGCTAGTTCTATTCATATTCATGCAAAAAGTTCATAAGATTACTGCTGGTAACTTGCGTAAGATGGTTGAAAAAATTCTCATAATGCTCATCGAACTCCAGATTCGTGTTCCCATATTTTTCTATACATTTTTATGATTTACTGCTATTATCAGTGATTAAAAGCAATATAAACAATCACATGTAATCAAAATAGTAAATAAAATATATAAATTGCATAGAGATAATAATAGCAAAGTTAAACATACTTCAAATGCAAAAATTGATTCAAAATTTGAATTCCCGAGGGCCTTTTCTGCTGAAAAATAAATTTTCGTGAATTCTGCAATTTATGGGGGTTAAAACACGAAATCTCAATTCTGAGAGAAAATTCGCGTAATATTCCAATTTCCAGGGGGGTTATCCGCATAATTCCCTTATTCGCAAAGAAATTCTCCCAATTTTTAGAATTCGAGGGCTTTCTTGCAAATTTTGTGATTTCTTTCAATTCCCGTTTTTTTTGTCTCCATTCGGCCAGCCCCCCCCCCCCCCTTTTTCTTTTTCGGCCCGTTTAAATGAGTCGGTCCCATCTAATTTCTCAGCCCACAAGGCCGAGGCCCTAGCACCGTGCCTCAAAGGCGGTGGCGCCTATGCGCGTGGCCGACCGGGTCTTCAAGCACGGCGGCGCAGGCGGCTCGTGACGGCGGTGCCGCCTTGCGGAGGTGGCGGCTGGAGTCGGGCGGGGCCGGCGGTGCTTCTAGGCGGCGGGAGGCGGCGCGAGGATGGGGCGTGCGTGCGCGAGGATGGGCGTGCGTGCGGCGGCGTGAGATGGGCGTGCCATGCGGCGGCGCGAGGATGGGGCGGCGCCATGCGGCGCGCGCGGAGGCGGCCGTCGCGTGCGACGCGGCGACACCGTCGGGTCGGCTCCGGCGACGTGGAGGCGACCGGTATAGCGTGAGGTGGTCCAGGCTGCGGGTGCGGCTCGAGGCGGTGGGTGCGGCCTTGCGGGGCGGCGCGCACGGCACGGGGCGGCACGGCGGCGGCGCGCGGCGGCGCTTGCGGGCTGGCGTGGGCACAACTCAAGGCGACGACGCCGTGGCCTTGCGGGGCCGGCGCGAGGCCTTGCGGGGCTGGCTGGGCACGGTTCGAGGCAACGGCGCTGTGGCCTTGCAGGGCCGACGCGGGCGCGGCTCGAGGTGGTGCACCCGTGCGGCGGGGCGCGACCATGCTAGGCGGTGCGCCTCGTGCGGGAGGCGAACGCATCCGGCAATGGCACACTATGCGATGGCCATGTGATGCGGTACGGTGGGCGCATGGATCCACGTGGCTTCGGGCCAGCGGTGCGATGGGCAATGGCGTCCGATCGGCGGCACGGCCATGCGAGGCAGTGTGTAGAACTCCTAGTCCATCACGGCCACAATCCATGCACCACATCACTATCCAACGCTAATCCATGCATGTACATAGTATTTAAGTGCTAACCACACGTAACCAACCGGCGCTTCTGCTTGCTTCCTGGCCGGGCCGGTCCCCTGTCTATCCTTTGATGCCCTTCAGAACATGCCTCGTGCGGGGGTGAAAGGGGCGCAGTGCGACGGCTTGGAAGCCGAACGACTCCAGGCTGGGGAGGTCCCCGCCGGGCAGTTCTAGGTCGGCAACGGCTTGTTCGGTTGCCCGTGGCGGTGCTTCTTCGGGTACACTAGCCGCATGCGGGCGGTGCCTCTGTGGGAGGTCCGGGCCAGCGCCTTGATGCAGGAGCCGGCGTGCCGTTGGGAGCACGTACATGGCACGGTGGCACGCCTGCGAGGTGGCCATGCGCAGCGGCGGCACCGTGCGGTGCCAGCGGCAACTGCTTAGCTCTACAGGGCCCTTTTTCTATACTATTTATGCATATGTTTACTGTTCATACAACGATCTACAGTGCAATCAACATCCTCTCTTTCATACGATCTACCGATCAGCTTGACTGGCGACTTCAAGTCGACTCGCGGTAGATCAGAGTGAATTTGCACCATAGAAAATAATCTAGAAAGTAACAATTGCAGAATTGAAAGCGATCTAGAAAAAAACGATTCAATCTACGAGTGTTGTTCATCGACGATTACCTTTTCGATGTAAGGAGAGTCAATCATGCTGATAACGTATTGAGAAACCGTCGCTGGCGAGTTCAGTCTGAGCGATTATCTCGTAGACAAGCGTAGAATCGTAAGAACAATGCATGAATCACAAGAACAGAATAAGAGATTAAACACAGAGAGGTAGGTGGTACTTCTTGCTTTCTTTATTCCTTCATTCAACTATCAGCCTTTACAATGACTAGTATCTCCTATATATATAGTTACGACTCTGCTAAAATTTAAAATGAGAAGTCCACCTTGGATTAGGTCTGCTGGCCTGACCAGTTTCTTAACACAACAAACGTGAGGCGAAACGAACAAGAGCGGCAAATCTCCTTTCCAAACAAAAACCTCATAAATTGTTAACCTTAGGTACACGCGCGTGCAGATAGAGGCAAACGCAGCCATTTGTTAACGTAGGAAGGAAACACGCACGTAGGAGAAAGAACCTAGGTACGTGGGCATCAACGATGGTGAGGCTCTCCAATGGCGTCCTGGGCGCCCTGAGCGCCGTCGCCCTGCTCGCCTCCGTCCCGCTCATCGGCGCGGGCGCCTCCCTCCTCGCGCACCCGGACACCGAGTGCCAGCGCCTGGTGCGGCTGCCCGCCGTCGCGCTGGGCGGCGCGCTCCTCCTGCTCTCCCTCATGGCGATCGCCGGCGCGTGCTGCCGCGCCGCGCCGCTCCTCTGGGCCTACGTGTCCGTCATGTTCCTGGTTGTCGTCGGCATGTTCCTCTTCACCGCCTTCACGTTCGCCGTCACAAACAAGGGCGCCGCCACCGCCGTGTCCGGGCGCGGCTACGGGGAGTACCGGATCGGGGACTACTCGGACTGGCTGCAGGACAGGATCAGGGACTACGAGACGTGGCGGCGGATCGAGAGCTGCATGGTCGACGCGGGCGTGTGCGGCGGCCGGATCGGAGGCGTCGCCGCTGGGATCAACGCCGGCGAGTTCTACCGGCTGCATCTGCCGCTCGTCCAGGTACGCATGGATCGGTCGGTTGCATGGCATGCATCATGCGTAGGCCCACTCGTCAGATACTGTTGTTAAAATCGTTCACATGAATATTTGTTTCACTCTTTTTCATTTGAAGTGAAGTGATCAATGCCCCTTTTTAATGGAGATTGAATGTTGCGTGAGTAATATATTCCTTGATTTATTACTAGCTGTTAAATAAGGATGTTAATTGCCTGTATCCATATCTAGATATTCATGCATGCATGCATAATTTACAATCAAAATCTCCTCTTGGACCTCTTCCACTAGTACATCTCGAGAGTGGATAATAGAATCATACATTGTTCACTGCCCATTGAATGCATCAACAAATTTGTAAGTTGCAACACATTGTGAAAAAATTCAATACTAGATTTGCAGATGCATGCTTTCATAAGGCTGCTGTTCATATGAAGAGAATTGTACTCAGTACTCACTGAATGACTGAAAGTGTATATAAGCGCCAAGTTTGTGGCATCAAATATATTTACAACAGCGTCTCCTCTGAAACAATCGTGCAGTCCGGTTGCTGCAAGCCGCCGGCGTACTGCGGGTACCAGCAGCCTGTGAACGCGACGTTCTGGGTGGCCCCCGCGGCGGGCCTGGACACGGCAGACGTGGACTGCCGGGCGTGGAGCAACGACCAGAGGGTGCTGTGCTTCCGGTGCAACGCGTGCAAGGCCGGCGTGCTGGCCACCGCCAAGAACAACTGGAAGGCCGTGGCCGCACTCAACGTCGCCGTGCTCGCGCTCCTCATCTTCGCCTACTCCCTCGGCTGCTGCGCCATGCGCAACAACGACCGCCACCGCGGTGGCTACGGCCGGTACTGATCGTTCGTTCGTTCACGGACGGTTGGTTGGTTTCAGAATTCAGAGTAGTTTTGTGTTCGTCTCTGTTCCTTTTCTCTCTCTTTCAGGTACAGTACAGAGCTGGTGTAAAATTTGTTCGGCACGGTATTGCACTGTGAAGGTTATGTAGAAGTCGATGGCATGGTTCAGTCGATGCTCTTATTTGGTAGATCTCTTCAGATAGACTTTGATCATGTGATTGTAACTGCTAATTTCAAACAGACTCAGGCAGCAGGCTGACCAAGAAGAACACATCTTGGCATGACCCATTGGGCTTTCCAAGGTTTAGGCCAGCTACTCATCAGACTGAAGCAACTAAAAGTCTAAAACCAAGTAATCAGGAAACAAGATTGGCTTAAGCCCTCTCTTTGGGCTTGGCTGGATGAACTTTTTGTTCGAACAAACAAGCCCAGCCGTGCCCATCCTGCGAATGATTTTGGGGTAAAAAATCATTCAAATATAGCAATTCTAAAACAAAAAAGCACATCAAAATTTTCCAGCCACCTTCTTCGGTTCTTCCAATCCATCATTCGTTTCCCCTTGAGTTGAAAAAAAAGTTTGCCGCCCCTATTTGGACTATGCTGTCGGTTCCTTGAAGTTCAGAAGCTCTGTTATCAAGTTTATGGCCTGGTTATACGAACTTGAACCACAAGTCCTCTAGTTTTGCCCAGTGGTTTGCAAAGCTCAGCAACCTTGATGCCAGCCAGAAAGTGGGCGCTACTACAAGACAGCAGCAAATGGCAATGGTCTGATCTGAAAGACTGGAACAAATCCAATTTCATTCAGGAGTCTTCTGAACTTTCCCATCATTTGCCCATCTAGATTTCTATTGTTCTTACCTTTGATCGTTGCTCGTTGGATTTCTACTGTTCTTTTATCTTTGGTCTGAAACAAATAACGGTAGGGGCACCTCGTTTTGCACTGATCCTATTGGGCATGCAATTTGGACTGTCGGGACTCGGGACACGGATTCGCACGTTGTATAGTACAACAAACTGGATTTGACTAGCTTGAATCAGGACGTGCATAAAAAAATGATATGATGCTAAACCATCAGAAGATGACATGAGATTCTGAAATGGACCGTAACATGGAGCAAAACACTTAAAAGTCTTAAACCACCACAATCGTACCGTGGCCCTCGGCGGTAGGGTTTTTGTGAGCAATTTAGTAATGCATGGCTTCAGTAGTCGTGCAATGCACACTTCGACCTCCACCGCCACCACTAAAGCTTAAACAAAGAGTAAGCTATACTTCTGCACCCTGCATATGCATTTTTCTTCTTCTTCCATGTCCTACCTCCTAAGCATCCTGATTAGCATCCCCTCGCGTTAATTCCTCATGAAGTCCCACAAGAGCAATCCGAAGCGCTCGGCTGCCATTGCCGCGCCGATTGCCCTCCTCCTTGTCCTTGGGCTCGTCTCACTCTACGACTTGTCCTTCTCTGATCGTTACCCGTACATAGACGCCTCCTTCTCCTCTTCGCCGTCGTCTCCGGCCACCGCCAGGGCCTGTGACGTTACGCGGGGCGAGTGGGTGCCGGATGCCGAGCCGCCTTACTACACGAACCTGACGTGCCCGTTCATCGACGACCACCAGAACTGCATGAGATTCGGCAAGCCGAGCCTCGAGTTCGTGCGCTGGAGGTGGAGGCCGGACGGGTGTGAGCTCCCCCGCTTCGACGCGGCGCGGTTCTTGGAGGCCATGAGGGGCAAGTCCATGGCGTTCGTCGGGGACTCCCTCGCCAGGAACCACTTCAAGTCTTTGCTGTGCCTCTTGTCCAAGGTACGTACGTTTACATGGATGTATCGCTTGTTCAGTTCTATGGTTGTTGCTTCTCTGTTACTGATGCAATCGGCCTTGGCCGTGCGTATGTTGCAGGTGGCGCAGCCGGTGTGTTAGAAATAATCTTGACTCATTAATATTGTATTTGCATTAAATACTTTGAGCATGTGTGCATGCATGGATGTGCTAGTAGAGCACGTCTTGGGAGTAGTTTGCATTTTAGACTTTGTTAGTTGTAAGCTGCGTATGTAGATGCATGCTTGCAAGTAGTTGCCGCCTGCATGTGTGTTAGTGGTTAGTGGAGTAAGTCTCCAGAGTTGTTAGCTGCATGCGCATGACTTGGTAGTGGAGTCCGGGTAATGCGTGTGTGGCATGAGACCCGGGTGGGTTGGTATCCATCTTGTGCGTGTGTGAGTGAGGCTATTTTAAGCCATGTAATCTGTTGAGTGAGTAGAACAACAGAGGAAAAAGCAAGGTAGTTGCAGCACAACAAGGAACCTGTGTTCCATCTTCCAACGAGTGACAGCGTGTGTGTCCCTTGTGATAACCATGAGTGAGTGTTCTCCTGGGCAAAGCCAACAATTGGTATCAGAGCAAGGTGCGAGGAGAAACTGCCTGGCAATGATTCGCCGGTCAACGTGATGGCGTGCGCAGCGGTGCGCGTCGGGCGGAGGTGCACGGGTGCTGGCGACGAGCCGGTTGCAGCATCATGCGCTCATGAGCATGACGACGAAGGTCCGCGCGGCCATGGTGAGGCCAGCGTGGTGTGCCGGAATCGCACGTGATGTGCCCACTGGCGGCAGCGATGTGATTGCCGCGGAGTTGGCCGACGACAGCAGTCTCCACGGGAGGTGGAGGCCGTTGGCGGCATGCTGAGGCGGTGCGAAGCTGCCAGGAATTGAGTTGGCATGAGGCCGACAAAGGCGATGGCATGGAGGCCGTCGTCGTAAGAAGAATGGAGGTCAGAGTCGCCTGGTGAGTCATGTTACCGGCGGTGAAGTTGTGGCGGCAAAGAGGTAGCGATGAAGAGTGGAGATGGCGTGTCTCCAAAATACATGCTACCAAGGAGCGTCGTCATCAACCAGCAAGGCAAGATGGGCGAATGTACTGTCCATCTCCGTGTCTTTGGGAGAAAAAGTACCAGGTGCATGGGCTACGGTGGCGCCCATGTTCATGGTCGCTGATGGCGGGGGGCGACTGTAATGTCCCTCAAGTGTGATCACGTGGCGAGGGCGATTGTACTGCCCCTCCAGGCGGAGTGCACCACGTGGTAGAGAAGCGACTACGAGTACGGACTCGGTGACACATAAAGGGAACTTGTGTTGCTAACCCATGTCGAGTGAGATGGCGGAATTTCTTGGAGGATGCGGCTGTGCGTGTCAAGAAGCTGCGGGTAATCGGCATTGGAGTGCCGACGAGCCAAGATTAGGGGGGAAAATGTTAGAAATAATCTTGACTCATTAATATTGTATTTGCATTAAATACTTTGAGCATGTGTGCATGCATGGATGTGCTAGTAGAGCACGTCTTGGGAGTAGTTTGCATTTTAGACTTTGTTAGTTGTAAGCTGCGTATGTAGATGCATGCTTGCAAGTAGTTGCCGCCTGCATGTGTGTTAGTGGTTAGTGGAGTAAGTCTCCAGAGTTGTTAGCTGCATGCGCATGACTTGGTAGTGGAGTCCGGGTAATGCGTGTGTGGCATGAGACCCGGGTGGGTTGGTATCCATCTTGTGCGTGTGTGAGTGAGGCTATTTTAAGCCATGTAATCTGTTGAGTGAGTAGAACAACAGAGGAAAAAGCAAGGTAGTTGCAGCACAACAAGGAACCTGTGTTCCATCTTCCAACGAGTGACAGCGTGTGTGTCCCTTGTGATAACCATGAGTGAGTGTTCTCCTGGGCAAAGCCAACACGGTGGAGGTCGACACGGCGCCGGAGATCGACGTGTCGGGGAGGGCTGTCCGGCGAGACTACCGCTATGGCAGCCACGGCTTCACCGCCTCCCTCTTCTGGTCGCCCTTCCTGGTCAAGGCCAACCTGTCGAACGCGACGCTCGGCATGTGGGACCTCCACCTCGACAAGGCCGACGCACGGTGGGCGGCGCACGTCGCCGACTTCGACTACATCGTCCTGTCGGGGACCAACTGGTTCCTCCGCCCGTCGGTGTACTACGAGGGCGGGCGCGTCATGGCGCGCAACAGCGCCGCCAGCGGCGACGTCCGCAATGTGACCGAGCTGGCCGTGCACCGCGCCCTGCACGCGGCGTTCCGTACGGCGCTCGGCGCCGTCGCCGCGCGCGAGGGGTTCCGCGGCCAGGCAGTCCTCCGGACGGTGACACCCGCGCACTTCGAGAACGGGGAGTGGAACACCGGCGGCGACTGCTTCCGCACGCGCCCGTTCCGGCGCGGCGAACGCACCTTGGGCGCCTTTGAGACCGAGTACCGCAGCGCGCAGGTAGAAACCTCAAGACCCCTACGTGCCAAGATTTCGTTCAATGTGGAACGTGACAACTAAATGCGACTTGATTCGCTTCGGCTGTAGGTTGAGGCGCTCAGGGAGACGGAGGCGGCGGCGGTGAGGAACGGCGCGGAGTTCTTGCTGCTGGACATCACCGAGGCAATGAACATGCGGCCGGACGGGCACCCGAGCCGGTACGGCCACCCGCCGGGCGGGAGCGTGGAGGGCAGCTTCGTGGTGGACTGCCTGCACTGGTGCTTGCCGGGGCCGGTAGACATGTGGAGCGAACTGCTGTTCCAGATGCTGGCTGGCTGATCATTAGCAGTAGATGAGTTAAATGTTTTGTCAATTGTCAGTGTGCTACTGAACGGAGCATTATACGTAGAAATGAGGACCTGATCATGTTCCTGCCAAACTATAATTGTTCTGTAAATTGAGAAAAAAAAAATCATTGATTTGTCTCAAATGCCAATAGTGAGCTGTGCAAATTTGTTTGCCAACTATGAAACTAATTAGTTCAAAAAAAAAATCCGAGAACACGTAGGAGGGTTGCGTACCATTGCATTAAGGGACAATTAAGAATTTGTCACCCAATAAAACGATGTTCTACGCTTTGCTATTATAAAGAATGTAATTCGTTATTTGCTGTTTTTTAGAAATTTCAATTAATCTTTTGCCATTTTCCTTTTTTACCCCCTTTTTTTAATTTTTTGCCACGTGAAGTTACTGAAATGCCCCCGATCCAACTGTCTGAGCACGACCGGGTCAAATGTCTTCACGTAACTCATTTCCTCATGTCGGTTGCCACTCCTGCGCAGTCCCCTCCAAGCCGCCATCCCTACTCCATCCCGAAGCCCTAGCTCCACTCCCACTCGTGTGTGCTGGTGGCCAAGGCGACTGGAGGACGGCCCTCAAACTCCGGTGGTGTTCTGCGGTGGAGGAGCTTCTCGAGGTTAGTTGATGGATACTAGTTGACCCACTCGTGCGTGCCAGCGGCCAACCGCGACATGAATCCGAAGGACATTCCTGTCGGGTTAGTTGCTTCTATGCTTTTTTTTATCGCTTTTGTTTGTGATTCGAAGAAAGTAGGAACGAAGTTGTTGGATTATGATTCAATTTTTCCCCTTTCGAGTAGGATTGATCTGGAAAGAGAGTTTAGTATATATATCAGTGGTAGTTGGCCCATATGTCGCTAGGCATCTGGATGATAGCTCGACGAGTTTTGAGCGTCAGAGCTTTGAATGGGTTGTTCAATGTAACATCCCAAGTTTTAAGAGATTTTTTTTTTGAAAATTTTAAAATAAAAATAACCATTTGATTTTATTGAATTGCTTAAGCTTTGCTTAAAATTTTAGAAAATAAAAACAATTTAAAATGAATAAATCAAACTTCAATTAATTCAAAACTTAGTTTATTTGGGTTTTCTGGTATTTAAAATCAAAAAGAATATTTTAAGCAATTTCTTGAATTTTTTGGAATTTAAAAGGGTTTTCCTTTTTGTCCTGAAATTAAAAATAATTTATTTAAAAAATTAAAAGACAAAGTTAAGTTGTAAATATTTTTCTTAAGTTCCAAATGATTCAAGGAATTTCTGTGTATTTTCTTGAATTTTTGGACTTTATTTTCTATTTTCTAAAAAGTCTTTTGTTTTGTTGCATTTTTTGTAAATAAAAAGGTATTTAAAATCCCTTTTTCGCTTTGGGCCGAATTCCTTCCCTGGCCCGATTTCCTTTTCCCTCCGCTCGGCCCATTCCCTAGCACAACTCCACGCGCCAGCCCGCTCCACCTCTCTCCATCTCTCTCTCGCCGACAGGTGGGACCCACTTGTCAGCTGCCTCCCACTCCTGGTCATCTTCTTCCCCGCACCAGTATAGTGAGCCCAAGCCGAGCCTTATTGCCCACGTGCGAATCCCACCAGTCACCCCATCATTTTGCCCATTCCGGCCTCACGTTAGTGTCACGCTTTTACCCACCCCGCCGTGCGCCCATGCCGCCCTCCAAGCCCTATGCCTCCGTGCTGGTCGCGCCCCCATGCCGTGCCACCGCGAATCCCGCCAAAGCCCATCTCCTATCCCGGCCATCCTCCCCCTTTAAATGGAGCGTCGTGCACCCCTCGAGCTCCTCTTGCTTCCCCCCCCAACTCCCCTCTTCTCTCTCGCCCTCTCCTCGTCGTACTTTGAGCTTTGGATTCGCTGGCCAGAGCTCGCGCCTCCGCCTCTAGTGCCGCCGTTGAAGCCCCTCGGCGTCTTCGTCTTCACCGTCGACATCGCATGGTTTCGGGCTACGATGTGTGCACCTCCTTGTTGCTGGATTGTCGTCGAGTGGTCCCGCCGCCATCGACCGCCACTGCCGCTTTTCCTTCTCGTCGCCGCCCACCTCCTTGCGTCTCACCGTCGAAACCGTGCACGTCAATTTCGCCGTAAGCTCCTCTCCCTCTGGGTGCCCTCGCCAGCCATCGAAGCCCTGCCGTTCGTCGGCGTCCTTGGGCCCCAAGCGCTGCTAGCTCGGGTGCCGACGTGGCGCCGGTGGCGCCAAGTCAGCACCACCTCACCGCCAAAAGACGACATGGCTGCCCCGTCCTCGCCCGTGTGTGCATGCGTGTTAGTGCTTGCGTGGCAAGCACTATTCTGCAAGCCTGGTCCACGGTGGACCAAAACCAAAACCGTGGACCCAATCCATCGATTTGGGGCCCACCTGTCAGAGACTCAGCCAATTTCCTTTTGAAAAATATTTCAGCCAAAAATCTAAATCCAACCGCTGACGTCATAAAATGATTTTCCATTAGAAAAATAATTTCAAAAATAAGCAAATCCCCTTTTCTTCATTTTATGTGTTTTCAAACTTCCGAGAGCTCGTTCTCCTTTGTTCGAGCTCCGATTCGAGTTATTTAAATTTTCAAATTCAGTACCTTTCTTTTGGTTCTAATTTGGTGTTTTTTTTATTTTATTTGAAATTGTTTTATTTATTTGGCTATTTTTGTACGAATAGATTCCGCTGTTTCGGAAGAATTCTTGGACCCGAGGACCGAAGCATCTCAACTCTTCAACGAAGGTAATTCGTAGATCTTTGATCATGTTGTACCCACTTTATAAAATTACATTATTTTATATCAACATGCATTACTAGTTGTATAAAAATTATTTCAGAAATAGTTAATTACCTAATTGCCTTTATGCCTCATTGGAAAATTTGAATGACATGTACCCTTGAACACCATACGATGGGTTAATTTTAGCTGGACATATTTTAGTACCAACTTGGGTATCGTATATGCTTAGACATGCTTTAACTATCCGATGTGATTCATGATAATGCTCATAAATGTTTAAACTTGACTTAGTAAAATATGGAATTGTGGCGCGACCACTGTTGTTAAAAGTTTGTTGTGCCATGGTAATGGTTGTTATTTGGCCGGGTTGAACCGAAAATGATTTATACTCGGGCAAGTGATCGTGCAGTAAAAGAGATGATTTTGGGATGTGGTTGCCTCGCCTGAGTAGTCACTAAGGATTTAACTTTGTGCATCATTGATTTGGGCCTTACCGTGCAACCATAAGTCTATTTATGGGGTGGACCTGGCCGACTAATTAGCAATGTTTTGTTTCGGTTCTGTTTGGGTTGTTGAGTGGCGCAAGAGGGCGTCGGTGTGGCGAATCCTTAGTGAGCAGAACCAAGGCAAAACAGAGCTTTGTAAAAGTCTTGTGATAATCCTTAGTCGCACGCCTACAGAAACGTGAAATGTCTGATATTATAAGATGATTATCTCTTGTGGGTCAAGCTGTATAACCTCTGCAGAATGTAAAATTATTCGAATAGCCGTATCCCTAGTTATGGACAATGCCTGGTGATTTCACACGAGGGTAAATTTTTCTCAAAAATGTGGATTGGTTTGGATGGAGTTGAGTAGTCAAATCCGGTCGATGGTTGGGAAGTGAACACGGGTGTTCACTAGTTGTTTCAAAGAATTTGTTTACTTATGCATTAATCTTTTAAATTATGCTTTACAATCTATATATTGTATTTACTGTCAATACTGTTTTCTACAAATTAAACATAAAGTTATCATTGTTCAAACCTTGCATGAATACTATTTACGGTTTGCTGACTACTTTAAGTACTCACGGCTTTGCGCCATTTGTTGATCAGTCGCCGAAGAAGAACCAGGGAACACTGAATTCTATGAGGAAGACTACTTTAAAAACTTTGTGAACTAGGTCACGTCCTCCACTCGATTGCCTATGGGCATGTCAGATAGCTACCATGAGACGTTTTGGTTTTCACTGCAAGATATCTTCTGTCTTAAGCCCTGCGTGGCAAACTTTGTAAGGCTTGACCACAAGATCCTTTTGCTACTAAGTAACATTAATTTGTCTGCTTCATCGATATTTCGTTGTATGGATATGATTGTCATCAATGATATCACTGCATGAGCTAGCTACTAATCTGGGACTAGTTCAGAATACACAAAGGGCTCGGATCCAGTGATCCAGGGTCTTGACATTCACTCCTGTGGGTATACACCTGAAAAGTTCTCACAACAGTTGGGTGAGAGGATCATATGGGGTTGTTGTTAAGATGTGCAGTTGTGGTGCATACACAGGGACAGTGGAGAAGAGTTGCTGATTCAGTGTGCAATTCAGTTGTGTGATGCTTTTTTGACACGATGGAGAGTCAAATTTGTGCCATTCTATGTTGAAATTGTTGACATGACAGTGAGTGAATCTAGGCCGAGACTGAATGAAAGCTAACAATATTCCACTCATTTTGTTATGACAATGTCACAACCCAAATCTCCTAATGCAGTACATGATGCAAATGAAGCATATACAGAGGAGGTCCCAACCAATGCCTAGGCATAAGATGGCAGGGTGGATTGGTCAACCCTTCACATTCATGAATCAACAGTTAAGGATGAGATGATGCGATGTATCAACTGCTGGGACTATGAGATGAGGATGGCACTGCTAACCAGAAGAGGCAGACTGCATCTGATAATGCTGCCAACTCTGGTGTACAACCATCAATCAACCAGCTGCAAAAGGATGTTGTTGGAGCTAAAATCCCAGTGGATGCCATAAATCATGAGGAGAGGCGTTGTTTGTATGATAGGGATAGGCCAAGGATGGCAGTGGGATGTACATTCCCTACCATGAAAGACTTCAGGATGGCTATTAAGCAATATGTAATAAATGAAGAATTTGATCTTGACACAGGCAAATCAGATCCAACAAGGTTCAGAGGTTCATGCAAAGGTGAAGAATGCCCCTGGAGAATAGTTGCTATTCTGATGCCAGATAAAAGAACTGTCAGGGTACTAACTTTAATCTTGCTAACTTAATATAATTTATTGGGATGCTTTATGTTACTAAATGTAGTATATTTGTCATACGGGTCTGCAAGATGGTAGATGATCACAATTGTGTATCTAGAAGTAGAGTGAAAACTAGCATGGCATCACAAGGTTAGATTGCAGATAGGGCAGTTGGAATCATGAGGAAGGAGCCAAATGTTAGTGCAAAAGAATTGCATGGTAGGCTCCATGATGAATATAATGTGACTCGACATATCCAACAGTCTGGGCAGGGAGACAGAGAGCTCTTGAGATGCTTTATGGGAATTGGGATTATAGCTTCTACATGCTTTACAGCTTCAAGGTAGAGATAGAGTTTAGGTCTCCTGGTAGTGTAGTGGAGATAGACACCAAGACTGTCAATGGGAAGGTCTACTTTCACATATTTTTTTTTGCTTTGAACCCATGCATTGAAGGGTTTTAGGCTAGATGCAGACCATACCTAAGCATTGATTCTGCAGCACTAAATGGCAGGTAAAATGGGCAGTTAGCTAGAGTGACTGCATTGGATGGACATAACTGGATGTTTCTAGTGGCATTTGGCTTCATTGAGTCTGAAACACTAGAGAATTGGACTTGGTTCGTGAAGCAGTTGAAGAGAGCAATTGGTAAGCCTCCTTTGCTGATAGTATGCAGTGATGCAAGTAAGGGACCGGAGAATACAGTCAAGGAGGTATTTTGACATTGTGAGCAAAGAGAATGTTTCAGGTACTTAATGCAAAAATTTGTGAAGTAGTTCCATGGTGATGTTTTTGCCAACATGTATCATACAACAAGGGCATACATATAAGAAGTGTTTGAGCACCACATGGATAAAATCTTGACAGCCTACCTAGAAGTTGGTGATTACCTAAAGAAGCATCACAATCAACATTAGATAAGGTGCTACTTATGTAAATATATCAAGTGTGATTATGTGAACAACAACTTGTCAGAATTATTCAACAGTTGGATCAAATATGTTAAGGACCTACCTATTCATCAACTAGTTGACAAGATAAGCGAGATGGTCATGGAGTTATTTTTCAAGAGGAGGATTGGAGAGAGGCTAGAAGGGACAATATTACCTGCTATCATCAATCAACTCCACATGAGGACTAGGGGATTATCCTATATGAAGGCCAAACCAGTGCTGATTTCACTGCAAAAGTGATTGAATTGAACAATCCAATGGACAGGCCCAAGCATGTAGTCAAACTGCAAACCCATGTATACACCTACCTTAAGTGGCAGCACACTGGGAAGCCATGCTAACATGCCTTAGTTTTCATTTCTAGTTTCAGATGTGCCAACATTGAGAGCTATGTGCATGACTACTACTCAGTAGAGGGATTTAGGGCTGCATATTAGGGTGTCATAGAACCAATGACAGACATTGGATAGTGGCCAAAGATTTATCCAGGTTTCAAGTTACTACCACCCCTTGCAAAAAGATTTGCTAGCAAACCCAGGAAAGCAAGAATCAGAACATGCCTTGAGAAGAATAAGAATCATGTAGCAAAGAGGCAATGCGGGTGTGACAGATGTGGAGAGGTAGACCATAGGACTGCTGGTTACCCACTTAATGGACCAAAGAATGGTACAAACACTTTCACAATTGTTTACTTCTTTTGGCAGCATTAACTTTCGTTGACATATAAACTTTCATAATTGCTCACTTCAGGAAAAGAAATACCACCAAGGCAAAACCTGGAGCTCCAAAGAAGAAAGAGAAGAAAATAGTGGCTGCCACCATTGCCCAACTAGAAACACCCCCAAGATCAAGGATCAACCTACCTCCAGAACTAGAGTATAGTCCAATGCATGTAACTAGAAGGTAAGCAAGTATTTGTTATCAAATGTTGAAGGACAGGGACCATGTGTTTAGAGCATAGCCTAATGCAACCATCTTGCAGGCAACTAGCCATGTGTTTAGGTCAAGGACCTTCTGCAGGACCAAGTGGTGCAGGACCAAGTGCTGAAGGGCCAAGTGGTGCAAGACTAAGTGCCGAAGGACCAAGTGCTGAAGGACCAAGCAGGAAGTTGACTCCAAAAAAGAAGAAGCGACATGTGCTCATCTGAATGAAGTCACTGTAATTTGTGTTAGGTAGTTAGTTAATGTGGTGAACAAGTGTTATTTGGTGAACTAGTGTTCTTTGATGGACTAATGTTATTTGGTGAACTATTGTAATGTGTTGAACTAAAGTTATGTGATGAACTATTGTAATTTAAGTTAATGTCAGGTTGTTTCCTTGATTTCTGACTGTTCACTGTAATTTCTTATTTTCTAATTATTTTCTTTCTTGATTTCTGATTGTATGTCTGATTGTTCACTGTAATTCATGTCAAAACATCCATGTCATTCAGTGCATACATGACAGTCATTCAGTGCCTCCAGTGCATCCATAGCGTACATGATAGTCAGTCAGTGCCTCAAGTGCATTACTATAACCTCATCTGGGTCATCCTTTCAGTGCATACATGAATCAAGAATCAACAGAAAAAAAATAGATAGGTCAGCCAAGTTTGAACCATTCATTCACTAAATCATTCATCATACATGGGATACCCAATCAGATTAGCAGGACAGCAGGAAGAACCATGTCTGAACCATTCATTCATACATGGGAGAACCTACATGCATACATACATACATTCTTCTCCTGAAGTGAACAATTCATTCATTCATACATACATGTCAGAATCAAAAAACAAGAATCAGAACCATTCATTCATACATCATAAAATCAGGATTCAACCATGTTTGAACCATTCATTCATTCAAACCCAAAAGGGGTAACCATAGTCTAAACCATTCATTCATTCAAACCCAAAAGGGATAACTACATCAAAGTCACACCATTCAGTTCTTACAGCACAACTAGGACATCTTCCCTGAACCATACAAGATACAACTAGTTCCATAATATTACCGTCACAACCAGCACAACTAGGACCACATTCACTCCACACACAAACTTCAGAATTTCCCCTCCACCTAGGTTCTGCCTACTCATCTTCATACCCCCTCCACCTAGGTTCTGCCTACTCATCTTCATACCAGCAATGCATACCTTCAACTCTGTGATCTCACCTTTCATGGATTTCACATCTTCCCTGAGGTTGTCAGTCGACTCCAAAAGTTCTGGAATTGCATCTTCGGGGAAGGAACTGCCCATGCTGATTACACTAGTCTCAACAAGGTGAGCTTGATATCATTCGAGCCACATGAAGAAAGTGTATTTATCGGGCATCTGCATCAAACCAATCTCACAACTTATTCCCTTTCATAGCTAATTGAAACAAAAAAAAAAAAACCGTAACCCTAACCATGTAGTATATCACGGGCACAAAGGCTAAAACCGAATCAACAAGGGATCCCAATCAACAATATGCAAGCGAAATTTACTTACATTAGGTTCATTCCTCAGACACTTTAAGAAACGCTTGTGTGGATTCGCCTTTGTGTTCGAGACATGCTCAATGACTTGGTCTTCCTCACATACGGGGCAGAGAATCAGGGGTAGACCCGTTGGTCCATGCTTTTGGTCCGTGCCCTTGCTTGCTCACACGGACGAGGACCCTTGAAACATGGTCGTCATCTTCCTCCGCAGCAGCACGCCACCACCGAGGTCAAGTTGCCTCGGTCGCCGCTAGGAGCTAGAGCTGAGGTGTTGAGTGCGAGTAGAGCTAGTGTTTGCGGGGGCACTGGGGTGGCCGACCGAGCCCGACTAGTTAAGGTGCCACCGAACCGGTCATGGCAGGTCATTTGACCCAGGGGCATTTCGGTAATTTCATGTGGCCATAATTGAGCTAAAAAATCAAAAAGGGATAAAAAAGCGAAAATGGCAAAAAAAATTATTGAAATTTCTAAGAAATGGCAAATAACGAATTACATTCTACATATTGGCAAAGCGTAGAACAACGCTCTATTGGGTGACAAATTCATTAAAGAGAGGAAATTGAAGATCACAATGCACTCAGACAAATCCAAGGAAATGACCGGGCAGAATTACAACCCGGCATCATTAACCGGAGAGATAGGAGAAAGAAAAGGAAAAGGAGAAAGATATAAACCTCTTATTTGATGGGTTCAGATTGTAAATTTATCCGGTACGAATATTAGAGTTGTATAATGAAAACAGCTATATTTATCAGTTATAATTGTTAAGAGTTGTGTAATGAAAACATCTATATACATTATAGTGTGCAACCGCGCAATCACGATGACGAGTTAGCTAAGGGAGATTATGTCAAGCTGTTAACTCGTTGACTTGCTTTAAGCGAGTAGTATTTCTACCCGGAAGCTACGCTTATGCTTCGTGACTGTATGGAGGTCCACAACTCCATGTACCGTACTCAAGGCCGAGGGACGTCAGGACGTGTACCCCATAATTCAAGTCTTTTGAGATCCATTCATAGAAATGGAATCGAATATTCAAATCACGATTCAGACTTGGAAGATGCTGTAGGTTGTTTATTTCTGAAAAGGTGCATCCGCAGCGCGAACTGCTTTAGATAATTTAGTTGTTTAAGAAGCACAGACGGGGAATCTCTGCATTAACTACTAAGTTAATAGTGCATGCTACCTGAATTTTACATGGTTCTTTCTAAGCATCAGGTACTGTTTCTTCCAAAACTATTGATCACATACATTTTTTTCGCCGTTGCATTGTTCTAAGATTCATGAAAATGTCCTCACGGGTGCTACAAAACTTTTCAGTGTCTCAGATGAGGAGTGTGTATATTCAGCTATCTGAAGAACTTCAGTACTACAGCTAGCAAACAACAGTCGACGTCGCAGTCCATCCTCAACTCCTCATTGGTGAGGCCTGTGATCAGCAGCGTCTACCGCGCCGTGAAGTTAGATCTAAAATTCCATCTACTCAGTTTAATCTCCATCTTGGATCCAATCATCTTTCCAGAACTGATAATACATGTGGCATGAGGTTGACTTCGACCTCGTAACATAACGACTGAGCTAGGTTGGAAACAGAGTTTTTACTTTTCCTTTCTTTCCTTTATTTTTTCTTTTTTTAGACAGGCATCACGAAGTCAGTTGCTCAGTTCCTGTTCATCAGCAAAACAACGCGTTCAGGGCTCTACGTGTTTACGAAATCAGCAGTGAACTACAGAGCTCGGTTAAACCAAAAATGTTAGTTCACAGGCGTAATTATTTGCATAGATCACCTACAAAACTGGCATGCCTATTTTCTACAGAAATTCCTTTGCATTTCTGCTACTATATACGATGTTGTAACTTAATGCCAGCCGCTGAAGAACTTGGAAGCCGGGTGCGCAGCGTGCGCTCAAACGGTGCAACTGCAAACAGCAAAACGCAAATCTATGGCACGTCGGCACACAGGAAGTATAACACTCTGCATCCAAATGGATGCCACTTGTACAATACAATGGGAAGAGAAACTAGATGTACACCAGTTACATGCATCATGTGTGTTTAACCACTCAGCAAATGGAGCAGCAGCTCGTTCCAAGCATCGACCGGCCCCGGCAGGCACCAGTGGACGCAGTCGATGCCGAAGCCGACCTTCTCGTCCGGCCAATGCCCGTACTGTCCGGGGTGCCCGTCGCCCCTCATCTGCATCATCTCGCTGACGTCCAGCAGCACGAACTGCCCCGCCGCCGCCGCGCTCGCCGCGGCCCGGAATTCCTCCACCTGCGCGGCTTGGAACGCGGCCTCGGTCTCCGGAAGGCTCGTCTCGTTGCTCCGCATGGGACGCGTCCTCAGGCAGTTCCCACCGTCGTACCACTTGCCGTTCTCATAGTGCGGGGGCGCCACCGTCCGAACGACCACCCTGCCGCGGAACCCGGCGAGCGTCCGGAGCGCGGTCCGGAAAGACATGCGCACCGCGTAGCTCGGCGGCACGGAGGTGGCGTTGGGCGCGCCGCAGTCGTTGCTGCACCCGACTAGGCGGCCGCGCTCGTACAGCATGGTGGGGCGGGTGAACCACTTGGCGCCGTTGAGGAGGACGTAGTCGTAGCCGGCGACGTTGCGCGCCCACTCGGGGTCGGCCTCGTCGAGGTACACGTTGTGCGGGTCCATGAACTGCTGCCCGCGGGCGCGTGTCAGGTTCCACCGGACCAGGAACGGCGTCCAGAACACGCACACGGTGAAGTTGTGCTCGCGGTAGTGGTACTTGCGCGTGCAGTGGATGCAGTTCTTGGGCTCGATCTCCGTCGGGTACTCCACCTGCGCGGCAACATGATCGAGTTCATGATGACCACCTTGTGATCTGAAACACTACATGTGCGTTGTACGTACGTGCATTGAGCATAACTAAGTAGCGTATGTACCTTGGAGAGGAGGCACATGAGTGACTGCATGTGGTTGCGGGCGACGGAGTCCCCAACGAAGGCCATGGACTTTCCTTGCACGAGGCGGAGGAAGGCGGCCGGGTCGAAGCGGGGGAGGTCGCAGCCGTGGGGCTGCCACCGCCACCGGAGGATGGACTCCAGCCCGGGCTTTCCGTACTTCATGCAGTCCTGGCGGCCGTCGATCAGTGGGCACGTCGCGTTGGTGTAGTAGGGCTCGGCCGGGTCGGCCACCCACTCCCCCCTCGCGACGTCGCACGCTGCCGGGCCGCCACTTCTTGCACGCGACGACCTTGCCGCCGCATGAGACGCAGAGGCCTCGTTGGCCACGTCGATGTACTGGTCTGGGTTCAGCGTCAGCGAAGAGTAGTTGGACACGGTGAAGGCGACGAGCAGCAGGATGAGGAACAGACCGGTGGTGGAAGCCGCCTTCCGGACGATTTGCTGGTTGTTAGGCTTCATTTTGGAAAGAGAATTTTGCACTAGCTGCAAGGAGGCCGGCTGAGTTGATGTTTTCATGTAGTTTTCGCTGGGAGTTTGACGATCTATATATCCAAGAATCTTTGCTGTTGTTGCACGAACGTGGGCGGCTTGATCCAGCACGTAGTCGCGACAGCTCAGGGAGTCAGCTCAGAGTTGCATGTCGCGTCATGTACTAGCACTACACTGCGCGCAGTACCCAACGGGCAACGGCAGGCAATGCGGCCGAGGCCTAGCCCGCCGCGCAGCGCAGGAGGTCACGGCCGAGGAGTAGTGAGTGTGGTTCAATCGAGCGTGGCCGAGGCGTGGTGTCCCAACTCCAAGCGCGCGCTGGCGCTGCCCAGGCCAGGGACAACCGGACAACTGCGCCGCGTTTGACTGTGACACTGACTTCCCCAACTCTTTACACCAAATTAGTCCAAAACAAGCCGCCTAAAAAGGGGCTAGGACAAGATCGCTACGCATCCTCATCTCCGAGAGCCCGCCGAATGAGAAGAAAACGAAAGATGCTAGTGGTACAATTCCACGTACAAAACAACGGTGCCTCGTCTTAGACTCGCCAATCGTCCTCCCACCTCGTTATAAAGAACTCGACGACCTGCCCTTGTGCTCCCCGTATCAATACCGCACGCCGGGTCGCCCTCACCGCCGGCTCCCCTCGTGGCGCCGAATCCGCCGGATTACAGGTGGGGTCGTCGACCATTCTCTTTCTTTCTTTTTTTCTCTTTCTTTTTTATAGAAAAAAGAAAGATTGGTCGTCGAACCATTCAACGACCACTTTTGGGTAGGGGTGGGAATGGTTCGGTTCGGAACGAACCGATCCTAACCCGCCTTAGGATCATGGATCTTCTGCGTTGCCTCCCTGTCCCAGATGTCCATTGGTAAATGAGGATCGCCCAATTCATGGATGGCCTCCCGTGTTGCCACCGACGATGGAGGCGGTGATGCAATGGGAGAAGATAAGCCTCTTCCGAACGTGGGCGGGCTGCCTTTGTGATGTTCACCACCAACCACGTAGATCGCCTTGACACGTGCTCGCCGGGCCGGATGGACAATAGAGCTCGCAGTGCTTGCCAAGAACTATCTTGGCGAGGACTTTGACCATGAGGTGGATGATGTTTGCCTAATGCGGGAGGCGGAGAGGCTGCTCGAGGAGGTGCGCCGGCTGTTCATGGGCTGCGGCGCGAGGAGCCGAGCCGCGCCGAGGAAGCTCATCGTGGCGCCGTCGTGCTTATCCATCCGCCCATTTGTAATGCATGTTTCAAAAACAATAGTTTTTACAAGAGGACGGGCATCAAGCTCGATTCGATGCTTTGGCGTCGCCATTTCCCCATCTCTCCCGTGATCGTGGTCTTCCATAATAGAATTTCTAGCGCACAACGGAACTCTTTCAGCAATTACGAATCTTCATAGATCGAAAACTCAATGATGGGAAGAACTAAATAGGACAAATGTGTGTGTTTTGCGTCGCAACCTTGCATTTTTGTATTTTCATACACACACACACAGACCACTTTTAGAACCGGCTCCCTCTGTTTGTCCATTCGATTCTAATGCTTATCCAAAATAAACACAAACTGATGCAATACTATCCTAATATGTCATGCAAAACATATTCAAGATTGCCTAAACGTATTGAATCCAATCCAAAAAGAAACTAAAGGCCAAAAATCGAACTCAAATCGGACAACAAAGCAAAACAGACTAAAACCGATTCGACACAACTAGCTTAAGTCAACACTCCACCGGCCATGAAGCACCCTCTCTCGAGCTCTCCCACTCGACTTCGGCATGAACATCATCCGCAAGATCTTCCTCGTCGGGTGGAAGCTTGCGCGCATCCTCGCCACCACAACTCCCGCGCTAAATGCGCCGAGGAGTATCGCGACCTTATCCTCCGGGGTGGTGGAGGAGCGTCGCGGATGACAATGAGCTCTGCTATGCTCCTGGTGCGGTGTGTGCGAGCCCCTATTGCTGCACCCTCAACATCCTCGCCATAGGTTCGCCTACGACTCCATGGTTCCCATGTTGCCCAGGAGGCATTGGTGTTCAACCCCTGAGGAGTGCTCCCATGCTTAAGGTTCAACCCACTCGATCCAACGGAACATTAGGATCCTGAACCTTTTACCCTGATTTTCTTTTGAATTTCACCTCCGACCCAATTTGCCAAAAAAATTTGGGCGGATCAGTGATCTATTAGGCCGGCCTGACCCATTCCCACCCCTAGTTTTGGGCTTCCACGCGCCGTTGATCGAGTTTGACGGGCCAAAATTGAGGAGCTAACCGAACTCTCCAAGGTGCCACCGGGCCATAATTCAGTAGCGCGACGCCTAAGCCATTATGGGCACTTCTCTGCTCACCAGGTTGGTAGATCGTGAGGAGGATTGCGCTTTGTCCTGTCAGGGCAAACGAACAAGCCGATTTTTTTACCGTGTTAAGATAATTAAGAACGCGGTGCATACTTGATGATTTTAGAACATTCTCATAGTGTGGAAGAGCTAGTTAGTTTGTACAAATGTCTTGAACATATTGTTTAGTCCGGTTTTATTGTAAAGTAAGCAAGTTTTTAGATCTAGATAGTTTAGGAGAATGTTCTAGGTAAGGTTTAGATGGTGCTACTTGGCACTCATCTAATGGTCATGTATGACTAAATAGGGGTGGCATCCCCATGTTTATAAGCTACCATATCAATGGTACAAGTATTGATCAGAGACAAAGTGATATAGTAGGCACTAAGTGTAATATAAATTTACTGTAAGTAATACAAATTTTCAAATCTAGCTTTTATGTTCACATAAACAATATTATGCACTGCAACATTGTGGAATTAGAAAATCTCAACAAGATATATGAGTCTTAGAGAAGATTATAGAGAGTGAAGTGACATGGTAAGCACTAAGGGAGAATAACATAAATTTACTGTAAGTAATACAAATTTCCAAATTTAGCTTTCATTGTCCACACGGACAATATTATGCACTGCATCATTGCGGTTTAGAAAATCTTGATAAGATATATGAGTCTTAGAGAAGATTATGTAGGTAGGGAGTGAAGTGATACGATCAAAGTTGCGAAAATCGCAACTCTTGTCGTAAAATCGTACGATTCTACGATCCCACACCATGGATACGATCCAAATCGCACCATGAGTCGCACATACTAGAATCGTGGTAGAATCATGCTCCTAGTTGAAGAATCGGGTAAAATCGCGGTAGAATCATGGTATAATCGTGTGGAATCACGCATCACCTCAAATTATAAAAGACTTAGGTGTTTGGTTGTGTGCTATCCCTCAATTCAAGTTGTATGATAAGTACTAAGTAATTAGTAGGTTAGACATTAAGATTTGGAGGCTTGGAATAATAAAAATTACTTTTATTATTTTAATTTTTATGTAAAATGTTTAGGTAATGGCAAGGTTGTTGAAATCAATATTTTAGCTGTAGTTTGAATGACATGAAATCTAAACTACGATTTAGACATTTATCAATCAAATTAGATGTCAAATGACCAAATAAACACTCATGTCACTCTTGGAATACACAACACATTGAAAAAAAAATGTATTTTTGGTAGAATCAGGTAGAATCTTAGACTCTACGATTCGATCCTAAAATGTGATCCTATCGGAGTGTCTCCGATCTGATTTAAAATCATGATTCTAACATCCTTGGATATGATAGCCACTAAAATAGTATAACACAGATTTACTGCAAGCAACACAATTTCTGCCAAATTGAGCTTCTTATGTCCACATGGACAATGTTATGCATTACATGAGTCTTAGATAAGATTATGTATATCTAATTCTGATAGTTTTATGATGAAGTATATACGCCAAATAGTATATTTGGCAATTTGTATATTAAAAGGATGTAACATCCCAAAAATCCCAATTTTGGGAAAGATTGTTGAAAATAAATAAAGGGAAACATTTCAGCATGTTTATGCATGGAAAAATAAATTGAACATGTTTTTTGAACTTTTGCATAAATCAATTAGTGAATTTACATGCAAACATAAATTGTAATGAATTTTAGAGAAAATCACAGAACATATAAAATCCTGAAAATTTTATACAAGAAAACATACGGTGTTGGGAGACTCCAAAAAAACTACATAAATTTTGGAGCCCTTTTGTTGAGTTTAAAAATTCAGAAACCCTTCATCCAGTTTGAAAATTCAAAACTTAATTTGAATTCACGTTGAGCCATTGGGCCGAATTTGCATGGCCCAAATCCACTACGCCCGCTCCAACCCACGCCAGTGCCCCACATCTCCCTCTCACTGACCCACCGGGCCTACCTGTTAGAGCTTGTCTTCCACTTTGCGTTCGCCTCCGTGCGCTTTGCCGCTCGCCCGTGGTTTGCAATGCCGCACCCACCGTTTTTTGTGCCTCAATTGCCCCCATCACCTTCGCCTGCCATCATCCATGCTAGCTACCCCATCGACGTGCCGTTATCCCACGCAGGTGACAAGACCGAAGCTCAGCGCGAGAAACCCGTACGCTGCGCCATTTTCTCGCCGCATCTCTCGCGCCATTCTCGGCTGCATTTAAGCCTCTCACCATGTCACGAGCTCCTCAGCTCGCCATTCTCGCTTCTCGCAAAAAATCAAAGCTTCTCATGCTTTGTTTCACCGGGAACAAGAGCGTCGTTCTCGATGCCGGTGAGCAAGCATCGCACCGCCATTTCCTTTTGTAAGCTTCCTTGCCCTCGCCACCTGCATCACCATGCGCCCCTTACCCCATTGATACTCCTTCTTTGCTTGATGTAGCTCTGGGAATCCCGTAGCATGATCGCACTGTCATCTTCTTCGTCTCCCGCGCGCACCCCATTTCGGACCCCCGCGTTCTTGACACTCTGGTGAGCTTGAACCCCACCTAACTGAGTCATGTCTCATTCCACAGTCCACTAATGCTCTTTTCTTGCTTAATGTGGACCCAAGCTCAGGGAATCACCAGAATCAAGCTCCTTCCCAAATCTAGCTGTCGTCGACTCCTTTTTTGTTCGCCGCCACTCCAGTGAGTCCCCGTTCGATTCCTCGCTCCTACACCATCCTGTCTCCAGTGAACAAATGTTATACTTCTTGTAGCATCTCCATCGCCGTAGAGCACCAGCACCGATAGCCTCCTCTGCGCCAGCGCTGTTCAACGTCGTCAAGCCACTCCGGCCATCCTCCGGGGACGTCTACCATCTTGGTGAGCTTCTAGTAGTCCCCTAGTGCTTCTACGCACGTTAGATCGGTAGATTAGCCATTGTAGCCTAGGAATTGTGGTAGCCAATCATGGCGCCACTACGGGAGACAGTGTCGCCGTCACTCCAATGACCATTGGTCCTCGAGCCGCTGCCAATAGCATCATAGTTGTCCCCTAGGGCCAATGCGCACCATTTTTTGCCGTCGATTTGCTCCATGCACGAAAGCCATTTCGGACCCAAGGAGCTCCGCTGCTTATCGCCAGCGTAGCGCCGTCTCCGTCTATCTCTCTGGCCTCCACCACCACCCGATGGGATCGCCATCGAGAGATGAACCCATTTTGCCCACCCCCAAGCCAATTCGTTGCGCCGTTCGCTGCCGGCGAGCTTGCCATGGTGCTCGGCAGTGTGTAGCTCTACTCCCTTCACTTCTCTCTCACCGACACTCGGGGTTAGTATTAGCTTAACACTAATGACAGTGGTTAAGTGAAACTAATCACTGACATGTGGGACTGGCTGAAAACTTAATCAAAAATATAATTTAAAACACATTTAGTATATGAGTCACGGACATGTGAGACCACCCACTGTTTTCTGTTTTAAAATATGTTTAAAAAACCGAAAGAATAACATGTGGACCCTAGCCATCAGTTATTTAAAATAAAAATATGTTTAATAATTAGTTAATAAATAACAAGCCAATGACATGTGGGAACATCTCTGTTTTTATACATAAAATCAAGAAAATAAAAATATGAGTCACTCACAAGTAGGCCCCACATGTAAGTTAATAAAATTTAGAAAAATGAGAAAAGTCGCTTTCAGTTTAGAGGAAAATACACTTTCCTTGTTGGAAAGCGTAAACGCTTTCAATGTCACAATTTTCTTATTTTCTGGAATTTTTAAACCAAAGCAAATTAAAATGTTAATAAACTTTTGCATACGAACTCCAATTTGAATGAATATTTTTTATAAATTCCTCTAAAATCATGCTCTGTATGAATATACAAAAAATATTTGGATTTTGTTGTTATTGAAATTATTTTTCTATAATTAATTTGTTATCGGTTCTTTTTTAATAGACGTCGATACTTCGAACGAAATTTAATAACTAGGAGGGGAGTAGCTATCATGGGCTGGGGTTACTCTTCATGTTTTACTGTTCATGCATGAACAATGACCGCCCGCAATTATTAGGAAATATTTATTATTTAGGAATCTATCTATTAGGTGTTTGGTATTATCTATTAGTTAGGCAAGTTATTATTAGATTGGATTGTTAGAGATAAGTTTTCTTATAGATTATTTCTTCAGGTCAAGTCGGGTCGTTCCTATAAAAGGGATAGCATATATCCATTATCAATCAAGAAAGAAAGATAAATTAATCTAGTCTCCCTCCTAAGATTCTTTCATCCCAGTCTATAGTCTAATCTCTCATCCCACCAAACCAATGCCATCCGGCCTTCTTCGTGGCGATGTTTACCCTGTTATGATCTAAGTTCATTACATTTGGTATCAGAGCAGTCAGTCCATTCCCACGACTTCTGCTACCATAGTTATGGCAACAGATCCGACTATCAGACATGCCACCGAGTCGTTGGCCATGATAAAGGCTAACGCCAACAAGATAGCCATGAGTTTCAATGACAACGACAAGAAGATAGAAGTCATCTTCCTCGACATGCATGCTACTTTAGAGAAGATGATTGCGGATCAGAAGAAGAAGAAGGCGCAACAAGAGGAGACGGCAGCGTTACTTTCAGCAGCCACAGCGGCACTGTCGGAACCTGTCGCGGCGTTGTCGCATTCTGCTATGGCAGCCACAGCCCTGCCAAGGCCTACCGTGGCGTCACCAAAGCCTGTCGCGGTCGAGCCAAACCTTTAGCGGTGCTGCCGAAGTCTGCTGCGGCAGCTGCCACACTTCCACGTCTTACCATGACGATGTCAAAGCCCACCGTGGCCTGCCGAAGTCCATTATGGCCACCTCAGCGCTGCCATGGTTACTGCCATGCCTGCCACAGTGGCCGATGAGTTTACCACAACCACGCATGGAGGTAATGATCTCCAAGGACTCATGTAGCCATCGCAATCTCTCATCAACATAGAGTCTCCTAGAGCTTCAACCATGGTCGTCACCACAGCTCGAGGACGAGCTGTCGCGAAAAGAGGGGAGTAGCTGTCATGGGCGATGTTACTGTTCACTACCCGATCGCAATTATTAGGAAATATTTATTATTTAGAAATCTATCTATTAGGTGTTTGGTATTATCTATTAATTTGGATTGTTAGAGATAAGTTTTATATATATATTATTTCTTAAGAGTCAAGTCGGGTCGTTCTATAAAAGGGATAGCATATATCCATTATCAATCAAGCAAAAAGATGAATTAATCTAATTTCCTTCTCAAGGTTCTATCATCCCAGTCCATAGTATAATATCTCATCCCACCAAACTGACACCGTCCGGCCTTCTTCCTGACGGTGTTTACCCTATTATGATCTAAGCTCATTACACATGCATATACACATGTGCAGACGACACAGATCCTATACAAAAGATCCTACAAATAATGCACACGTCTACATAGATCCATTGAAAAGAAATCTTTTAAAGTGATGAGGTGAGTTGGTAGAACCTGCTGCTATCACAACCACCAACTCAATCTTTTCATACAAGTAAATATATAAGGAAATTAGCTCAGTGATATCGCATTCGGACATAATTGGAGGAACGACACTCCATTCATCATGCACTGGAAAATAACATCACAAACATCAAAAAATTTGTCGAATGACATCGCCCTCAATTACTTCTATTTGCATTTTTTTTTTAAAAAAAAAAAAATAGAAACTGAGCTCAACAAATTATCAATTTTTTTTGTGAAACCTCCCGACATAGTTTAATTGCTTGTGTATTTTATTTCAAAAATTTATACTTTTGATTTTTTTTTTTCAAAAATTCATTTAAGTATACTGTTTGTAAGAATTTTCTAATATAGAAAATGAGGTCCAAACATTATGAAAAAAGCATTTCAGTCTCCTTACATAGTGGAATTGATTGTGTAATTTTTTCAGAATTTTTATAAAATTAATTAATGCAATTTGATAATGTCGTTACATTATGAAATATTAGACAATTATGAAATTGTATTAATTAATTTTGTAAAAATTCTGAAAAAATTACACAATCAACTCCATTATGCAAGGAGCTTGAAAAAAAATTCATAATGTTTAGACCTCATTTTCTATATTAGAACATTTCTACAAACAATATACTTAAATGAATTTTAGAGACAAAATCAGAACGTATAATTTTTTTTAAAAAAAATACACAAGCAATTATACTATATCTGGAGGCTCCACAAAAAAAATGATAATTTGTTGAGCTTAGTTTCTATATTTAAAAAATATGCAAATAGGAAGTAACTGACGGCGATATCATTCGGCATATTTTTTGGTATTCGCGAGGTTATTTTCCAGTGCGTGATGAACGGAGTGTCGTTCCTCCGATTACGTCCGAACACGATGTCACTGAGCTAATTATCCTAATATATAATTATAATTGATACATATAGGCTAGTACTATACAGTGAAGAAAGGGGAACAAGCCAGTGGCTTAGTGGTGGGGAGGTTGTTTAGGCCCTTTTGGAACGCGGGAGTTGTTCTCAATTCTTGCGGAAATTAAACTGCTTTCTACAAAATTCCTATGAAATTCTTACTTTTCAAACAGGCCCTTAACCTCCGGACCTACCCAGGTTGAAGTCTAGAACTGGCTTGGGTGTCCATCTCCTTTCTCAGTGAATGTCAGTGCTCATAACCAAATTTCAAAAAGAAAAACTGAAGAAAGAAAGAAAATGAACTGCATATACTCTAAATTAACTGCTAATTTGCCACTGATAGTTCATTACTTCAGTGCAAATCTCTTATCGTCTCTGGATTCGTGCGGTTTTCTTCTGAGAATGCCTATAAGCACTCCCCCTGGTCTGTGGCCTAGATTAAGAGTTTAAGACTGAGTTCCAGAGATTGTACATGCAGAACAAGAGTTACAACTGGAAATGAAATGAATATGGGATTTACAGTGATTTCAGCTTCTTTCATCCGTCCACGCTGCCGGGAAGAAGCTTGCGAGGAGGCGTCCGGGAGGAGGCCGTATTCGAAGAAGTCGTCACAAACCGATCGGCAGCTGCAGGAATTACCCGAGACGGCGTGACAACTTCGACAACCGACAGGTTGTAAGAATCCGTCCCGAGGCGGCTCTGCGCCCACCCTTTCCGGCCGGAGAAACCGCCAGCCATGACCCAGCAGTTCTTGAACCCTATGCTGTTCAGTGTCCTCGCCACAATCTTCGAGTTGTCGCAGTACCTGTTGGTCCCAAGCAGACATGTATAGGTCAGAACAGAAAGGTCATTTGCGTTCATCATCAGAAGCAAATGCAAAACGATGGTTCGATGCACCGACGAGTCCATGACGACGACGTTGGAGCCCTTCCCGATCTTCTTGAGGTAGGAGATCTTCAGAGCGGCGATCTCCGCCTCGGCTTGCTTCGCGTTGCGCACCATACCCTTTATCTTGTTAGGAAGGTCTTCCAGCCTGAGAGTACAGGGTACAAACTGTTTGAAATGAAGAAAAGATAGCTAGATTCTAGGTGAGTTTATGGCCGCGGAAAGAAAAGAATGCATACGGCACATAGATGAGCTTGTTCTTTGCGTTTGAGGGGAGCTGTGGCACGCCGGCTTTGTCCTTGTCCTTCTCGCTTCTCACATCGATGAGAACGTAATCTTGAGACGTGACCTTGTCGAGAGCTTGAGCAGGGCTCAGGTCACCTTAACCACACAACGCAATGCAGCAAGCCAGCAACACAGTGAGCAACGCAAAAAAAAAAAAAAAAAAAAAAAAAAAGCCCATCATTGATGAAAGCTTGCAGCGCAATGCTACACTGGTAATACCTTTGTAACCGCGGAGGCTGAAGGACACCAGGGACCAGACCGGCGGTAGGAGCAGGTACGCAAGAAACGCCGCTCCGGCGGCCACGACGTAGTCTGCGGGCCCCAAAGACACGATGGTCTCCACGGTCGCCGAGGCGATGGGCTTGGCGGCGTCGATGACCTTTGTGCTCTGCTGGGCCGCATCTGCAACTGTCTACTGAACAGAGCAGCGTCATCAAATCAAGACGAAACAGTCGCTGATCAAGAAGCTGGCTCGGAGTGACTGACATATTGGGTGTACCTTAGCGGCGGATAGGACAGGGGCGGGGTCGACGCCGGCGCCCTGGAGCGCCTCCGTGGCTTGCTTGGAGGCGTCGGAGACCAACGGCGAGGCGAGCTTCAGGGCCTGCTCGCCGGCGCTCTGCAGCACCGGCAGCGCTGGCTTCACGGCCTCGCCCAGCGCCTTGAGCACGCCCACAGACTGCTCGGCGACCTTGCCGCCGACGCCGATGACCGTGTCCACCGTATCCACCACCTACGCAGCAAAAGAATCGAGCACTGAGGCGCAATGCCGCGAAAGAATTCAGTGCTTCAAGAAGAGCGGCCAATGCATGGACGGTCACATACCTTGCTAACCGAGCCGGCGACGTCCTCCTTTGATAACGCCGCGGCGTGCGCGACCGGCGTCGCAGCCAGCAACGCAGTGGACGCGGCGGCGGCCAGGGGTGCAGCGTTAGCTGGCGTGCGGCGCGGCGAGCTCTTGGTGGTCGCCACCGGCGGCGGCGCCAGGACTGCCGACACCGACATAGGGGCCATGGCTCCGGCTCGCCGTACAGTCTACCCACCAGAACTGCTGTCTCAGCCACACGCGCGCGCAGGCGCAGCTACGGTAATGTCTATGGCTGATAAATTTTTGGCATTTTTTCCCTTTCCCCTCTTCATTTTTGATTCGTTTGTGACTTGTGTGTGGCGGCGAGGCGGTGATCTATCGGCCACCGGCGGGTCGTCTCGTGATTGGTGTCCTTAGATTGATGCGATAAATCGCAGGTAAATTGTCTTGTCAAGGCTCTTATATTCGGAAGAAGGGCTGCAATATTGGGCGAATGGAGTTGGTGGTAGGTTTCTGCACATCGTGAGCCCATGTAAAATCCAGCCCACATGCCTTAGTATTGTGCCCACTGACCATAGAGTTGGTGGTGTAATCTTGCTTTAGTATTTGGCCCGTCAGCTCAAACGACTCGATTCATCGAATCAACAGGTTAGCCCAAATGAATGTCTGCACAGCACAATGAGTATTTGAAAAAAAATTTATCGCAATTGATGTGTCGGCTCAAACCATTCACTGGGCCTTAAATTCAATTAAAAAAAATTAGAATACTGATTGGACCATCATCTGCAAGACAATCTTTCCTCCTCCTCCTCCCCCTCTTCTTCTTTTGAGACCCATTTCTTCTTCTTCTTTGGAGATTGCAAGACAATGTTCTATATATATAAGAGATTGAAGACAATTTAGGGGCAGTATAAGAAATGATAAATATAGTAAATTACTCAACAATCTTTTCTGAACAGAGAAAAATTACTCAACAATCTTGTTACATACTTATGCATGGACCTAGCGAATCCACGCCAAGTAGCATTTTTCACATGAACTTTTCTGCCGACACTTTATTCAGTTTCTCGGTTATTCCTCTTCTTCTCTAGCATCTTTCATTTTTCTTCTCTCTAGCTAGAGTCCTGAATCTAGATAACAAGTTTCTGCTTTGCCTGAACAGGACATAGAATGTGGAGTGTTGCCAAAAACAACCGACCTTTCTTTCCTTGGTCACATTAGATTAATCCTCCTACTAATACAAGCTAGGTGAATGTCCAGTCATCCTAGGAGCCAGACCAATTACCAACCTTAATCATAAGTATTTTTCCACCACTTCCTCACCCCTAGTTTAGTGATATCCAGTTTTAAACAAGACCTAAACATAATAATAAAGAAAAAAAAAAACAAAGTAGTAGGAGGCAAGGAGCAATATGCCTATCTGCCTCACATGCCCACTTGTATCCAATAACAAGAGTATTTATACGCTTTGCTTTTGGCTTTGGCATGTCCCATCAAGGCCATCAGCATTCCATCCCTCCATTTGAAGCTCAGAGTCCACCTTGACTCTCCACTCAGGAGATTCACCGCCGTGCACAATTGCACACTCCTCTCTCTCTCTCTCCCTCCCTTTGATACAAAAGCCGTCACTGTTACTTCACAGCTAAGCAAAAAAATTATCCAACTCCTTCTGTAAGCAAGCAGGAGGATTAAGGATAAGTTTGTTCTTCTGTTGCTTCTTTAGTTTCCTTAATCTTGACTTCGCTGTCAGCAAAGGAAATATTCAGCTAGCTTTCAGTTGGGCGTCTGCTTTGAAGTCAATCATGCAGATTTAAGTTAGAGGTGATCAGTTCACGCTTATCTTGTAACATAACATCCTACCGAGGTTATGTCGAAACCCAGCAAGAACACATGGATGAAGACACAGTAAGCCAAGACTTGAACAAGAGAAGATGGCAAAAAACATAGCGAGTGGAACAGAATCCTCCCATCCAGTGTGTGTTGATTAAAATCTGTATTCAAAGACGTAGTGGGGTGGTTGGTGGTGATGCCAACCTAGCAATCACAATTCCATCACTAGCTGTTTGCTCCATAGAAACATTTCATGTTCGATTGCACCATACATTGCACTACGATTTATGGCACTAATCGCGCCTCCCTCTGAAATCTGAATCGAAAAGAAAATGGCACTAATCGCGCGTGTGGTCACTGTGATTTCTTGTAATCGTTTGCCTTCGTTGCTGAACCTCGCAGTGGCATGGCAGTACTGGTGCTCTTCACCTCAACAGAGACTCGTCGGGTTTTATCGCTAGTGCGTCGTGCACTCGGCCGGTTCGCTCAGGCTTTTGTTCCCACTTCCTCAAGTTTTTTCATTGGAAAAGGGTCACTCTGGGGGGGATCTTAATAGGGGCAAAGGAAGACTTTTCTTGTGTTGGGAGCTATTGACGGTGGTGATCATTTTGTTAGCTTCACTTTAAGGCAGAAGAAAGATAGTTTTCAGTGGGAATTTATTACAGTTTATAGGCCTGCACAACATGAGAATTCTCCGAACTTACTGCAAGAGATCAATGCAAAACTAAATGCTACTCCAAGACCTATTTTTTTTTAAGGAAGTGCAAAAACTTTACACAACATTATATTAAGAAGAGCCCACAAAAAGTACAGAAATCCAATTCAAAAGAGGGGGGGGGGGGCGCAGAAGGAGAGCACCGGAAAAAGAACCAAGAGACCCGAAGGGAGGCGGACCAACTGGAGATGGGGGCCAAAAGGTACTGGTCAAACCGCCCGGAAGGAAAAGGAAAAAACTACTACTACCGCCTGCTGCGCGGCTCCAGACGAGCAGCGGCAGCCAAGCGCCATTGGTGATGCTCGTCGTGAATGTACTGGAGAAGCTGCTCGGTAGTTGTGTATACATTATTGAAGATCCTTTGGTTGCGCTCCTTCCAGATCGCCCAAGAGATGAGGATGACACAGGAATCAATCTCTTTGCAACTTAGACGCCGACTTCCGAGCGGCAAGCCAATGGTCTTTCAAGATTGTCTGTCCGACTGTAATGGCGCAAGGCAGGCCCACCTGAACTAAAAACCTTGCCCAAACTTGCGCCATCGTCGCACAACCTACTAGAAGATGATCTATTGTCTCTCGCCGATGACCACAGAAGACACAGACGCCTTGATTGGGCAACCCTCTGACGATCAAGTCGGTCAGCCGTTCAACAACATCGGCGGATTGCTAACCAAATGAAGATTTTGCATTTAAGAGGAACCTGAGCTTTCCAGATGACCTCTGCACACGGCCATCTAATTGATCCTGCAAAGAAAGCCATATAAGTCGACTTGGACGAGTAGCGACTGGACGGTTCCCAACGCCAAAAAATTGAATCGGCGACTCCCTGGTCGAGCTGGATCAGTAACAGCTTATTCCAGAGCCTAACAAATTCCACAACGCTTTGAGCTTCTGGTTGGCCCGGTATGTCCAAAATCCAAGTGTGATTTGTGAGGGCTTGAGCTATTGTCCTTTTCTTTTGATCGATTGCTTAACTATTTTGACGATAGATGGTGCCAGACTGAGTATTGTGCGACCGTCGAGCCACCGATCCTCCCAGAATAAGGAATTTAGCATGTTCCCAACTATGACCGAAATAGAAGCATTGAACATAGCTTCCTCCACCCGACTGGTCTATGTGCTGAGCCTACCACCACGCCTTGCCGACCAAGTCCCTTGCATCCAATGTCATCTGATTCTCAAAGCACGCCCTAACAAAACCAAATTATGTATTCCGAGTCCCCCTAGGTGTAGGGGACGACAGACTGTGGACCAAGCCACATGGCAGTGTCCTCCTGCGACACTTTGAGAACCTTTCCAAAGGAAAGCTCAACAAATTTTATCAATTTCTTTAATGATCGAGAGAGGTGGGTCGAGTGCTATGAAGCTATAAATCGGCATGGCTGACAGTACCGCCTTGACCAGAACTAACCGTCCCCCAAGATAGCACCACCTTGACAAGTAAATCGGCATGGCTGATAGTACCGCCTTGACCAGAACTAGTCGTCCCCCAAGATAGCACCACCTTGACAAGACCTATCCTCATAGGGGGTGATTTCAATATGATCAAGGGGACTGCTGACAAAAACAATAACAATGTTAATTTCAAACTGATCACAGCTTTCAACGATTTTATTGCTGGTAATTCTCTTAGGGAGATTCATAGAACTGGATCAAAATGTACATGGACAAATAAACAGGATCAACCAGTTATGGTAACTCTAAACAGAGTTTTAGCTTCTGGGGATTGGGAGCTTCATTTTCCTTTATGTTCTCTAAAGGCACTGACAAGAATAGGGTCTGACCATAATCCATTGGTTCTTGATTCTGGAGAAGGTAACATCCAGAGGAGTTATATATTCTTTTTTGAGAAGCAGTGGTTCTTACAAGACAATTTCAAATATTTGGATCGTCAAAAATGGAGCTATGCAGTTCAGAATGCGGAAGGAGAGGCAAATGATATATGGCAACAAGGAATTCAATGGATTCTACAGGGATAAAACAACACACATTTTTTTTCATAGTTCTGCTAATGGGAGGAAAAGAAAAACTCAAAATATTATGGCTGGAAGAGGGAGACTAGAGACTAGACAAGAAATCCAGAAGCATATTTATGATTTCTATAAAAATTTGTTTGGATCTGAAAAAGGAGGAAATATTACCCTAGCAGTTGATATTTGGCAAGTTCAGGGTTGTGCTAAGGATTATGATAAGGGAAAATTCCCTGTATGTCACTCAGAGTTGCCCCGATCCCGGATTTGCCACTAGAAAAGTTTGATTCCCTATATGCAACTGAGTTTCTTCTTTGTGCCCCTTCATGCCACTTCCGTTAAGTCTCATTGCCGTTAACCCCCAAAATGTTGTCAGATTTTTATCAATATGGACAAAATACCCCTGGTCCCACATGTTAGCACATTGCACTTCTTACTTGTCCCCCCCTCTCTTCTCCCTAGCAACGAGACACCTCGAGCCCAACCATAGTGACCACACAGACCGCCATTCCATAACCTCCTCGCCTCGGCCCCATCGCACCCAATCGTCGTGCCAATCCCTCTCCCTCTCTGCTGACCTGCAAGAACCAGCGACTCGGCCTCCTCCCAGCGCGATTGAGCACAAGGCGGTGGATACCAGCACCATTGAGCCATCATGGACGCCGAGCAGAGGGGGGCCATGTCGCCGACTCCACCTCGCTGCCACCATCGACCTCCACACCCATCTCCTCCTCGCCACCGTTGCACATGCCCAGATCCAATCTAGATCAAGCCATCACCGCCATTGGTCCCTTTCCTCCCACCTCCACGTCCACCCGCCGTCGACCCCAACCGACCGGTCCCGCCACCTTCTCCCCTTCTAAGACGTGCTCCGCCAACCCGGAGCAAGGAGGAGGAGGAGGAGGTTATCTTCTTCCCCACATCCGAGCTCCAGATCCGACAAGGTGCGTCTACTTACGCTCGCACTCGAGCTCCGCCGATGATGGGAGAGAGAAGGGGGATGGCTCCATGGCCCCATCGAACGGCTGTGGCTCCAGCGCGAGAGCATCGTGGCCAGCGGGTGGAGGAGAAGAGTGGAGGCAATCGAGGGCGAGGGACAGCACGCAAAGGGGAGAACTCTAACAGGGAAGTACGGATGCGGCGACACCGGCGGGATGAAGGGAGGAGGCCAGCAGGAGGTGGGGATGTGGTGGCTATGATAGAGAAAGAAGTTCAAGAAGAGAGGAAGAAGGGGAAGAAGGGCAAAAGCGTCATTTCAGGGCCCACTTAACAGCGCTCTCACAGTGTGCTGACGGAAGTGGCACAAAGGGGTACAAAGAACAAACTCAGTGGGATACAAGGAATCGAACTTTTTCTAGTGGCAAATCTAGGATCAGGACAACTCTTAGTGGCATGTAGGGGATTTCTCTTATAATAATGTACTTATGACAAGGCCTTTCACCATGGAAGAGCTCAAGTTTGCAATTGAAGAAATGAAATCAGAGACAACACCAGGTACACATGGGTTCCCAGTGGTGTTCTACAAATGATTTTGGGACTTCATAAAACATTTGCTCAAAGCTATGCTAGATGATTTTTACAGGGGCAATTTAAACCTTATTAGACTGAATTATGGGATGATAATTCTATTGCCAAAAGTGAAAGGAGCCACAGTTATTAAGCAGCACAGGGCGATTTGTTTGCTCAATGTATGTTTCAAAATATTCACCAAATTACTGACAATCAGAACATCACCTTTTGCTCAACAAAATCATTAACAGGAGTCAAACAGGGTTCGTCAAAGGGAGGCATACTTGAGGGAGTATTAATGCTACACGAGATCTTGCATGAACTCAAGAGTTAAAAACAACAGGGGGTGATCTTCAAGATTGACTTTGAAAAAGGTTATGACAAAGTGAATTGGGATTTTCTCGAAGAAGTCTTAGTTAAAGAGCTGTTTTACGGTACACTCAATTTAATATGGATCGTTCATTCTCTCTGATCCAATGATTTAGATTAGTGATGATTTAGTGATACTACACCTGGTAGTATGAGTAGTAGAATCCCGAGGATGTAGAATTATAATTGTCTATGTTGGGATCACATACCACAAGAGTAATATTTTTTTAACCATAGTTAAAAAAAAGTCCATAATACCCTTATAAAAAATATAAATACAAAGAAAGGTCTATTATGCCCTCAACAAATCAATGGTCAGATTTGATTTATATCACCATCATATACTACTAGTAGAATGGACCGTAAAATTTATCTAGTTAAAAAGGGTTTCTGTGAGAAGTAGATAAATTGGGCAATGCAAACTGTGGAAGGACGAAGAGTTTGTGTTAATATTAACAGGGAGCAGGGACCTTATTTCAAGACCTACAAATCCACTATCTCCTCTTTTTGTTTAATATGGTAATGGATGCTTTGGCATCAATTATTTCCTCTACAAAGGAGGCAGGTTTCTAGCGGGAGTTGTGGGTCACTTAATTCTTTAGGGGTCACACACTTACAATATGCAGACGACACTCTCTTGATGATCAAGAACTAGATTGCATATATCACAAACCTGAAATTCATCTTTTACTGCTTCGAAGCTATGTCAGACATGAAAATTAACTACAACAAAAGTGAGGTAATTTAACAACAAAATAGAGTAGCGATGATGCTCAATTGTAAGCTGGGAGAATTGCCTATAGCTTATTGGGAGTTCTTGTTAGTGATCACCATCTAACTAAGGAAGAATTGCCAGGAGTTGTGATGAAAATGGGCAAAATATTGGAACCTTAGAAAGGCCAACAGTTATCCTCTGGGGGGAGCTGATCTTAACCAATTCATGTATAAGCAGCATCCCTTTATACACCATGGGGTTTTACATGCTACCAGAGGAGGTTCACAAAGAGATGGATAAGATAAGATCCAAATTTTTCTCGCAAGGGACAGGAATCAAGTTTAAATACCACATGGTAAAATGGAGAGCTGTTTGTAGACCAAAAAATTATGGGGGTCTGGGTGTGTCTGAAACAAGAACTATGAACATCTATTTGATTGTGAAATGGATATTGAAAATAATTAATAATAGAGAACAAGATTGGTGTAGGCTGTTGTATATGAAATATACGAAAAAGGGAGAGTTTTTTTAGTTCAACTTACAAAGGAGATTCTCAATTTTGGAAAGGACTCCAAAAAGTCAAAGATTGTTTCAACATGGGGGCGGTGTACAGAGTGGGCAATGGTCAGGGGAACAAATTCTGGCATGACAGTTGGCTAGGTAAAACTCCTTTGAAAAAACAATTTCCGACTTTGTTCAAAATTTGCACTGACCCTGAGATCTTAGTGGAAGACTGCTTTAAAGGTGAGTGCTAGGACATCAATTTCAGGAGGACTTTTGGTCCCATTGAAGTTCAGGAGCGGGATGGATTTACGAGCTTACTAGAAGGAATTTCTATGTAGAAATTAGAGTAATAATTGTGTATTACCCTAACATCTTTTATTTACAGTCTAAAGATTAAATTCGACTTTAGCACAATATCGACTCCAACTCATACATGGCTCTTTTTATATTCTAATACTACCGCACCAACACTCCCCCGTAAGATGGGCCAAAAATATCAATTATGTCCATCTTGTTACATATTGTAGCACACTCGCTAGTACCAAATCATTTAGTGAAACAGTCAGCCAACTGTTCACCAGACTTGACATACCCCAACTTCAGCATCCTGACATCAAGTTTTTCCTTGATGAAAAACATTTCAATCTTAACATGCTTGGTACGATCATGTTGTACTGGATTGTTCGTAATATTGACTACAAATTTATTGTCATAATGCAACTCTAAGAGATTATTCCTCTATACCCGAAGCTCAGATAATAAACCCTTCATCCATATCATTTCACTCACACTCAACACCATTGTTTTATACTCTGCCTCTGTAGTAGACCAAGTTACAACCTCCTGCTTCTTACTCCTCCACGACACAAGGTTACCTCCTACAAAGATGCAATATCCAGAGGTAGACCTCCTGTCACCCACACTACTCGCTCAATCAGCATCGCAATACCCTTTTATATTCAGGTGTTGATTCTTCCCGAACCAAAGATCTTTTTCAGGGCTACTCTTCAAATACTGTAGGATTCGACAGACAATATACATGTGTCCTGTTCTGGGATCAAGCATATATTGACTAGCCACACTCACTGCATATAAAATATCAGATCTTGTATAGCACAAATAGATGAGACGCCCAACAAGCCTTTGATAAGCTTCCTTGTCAACTGCATCTCTCGACTCAACGTATAGCGTGTGATTCCTATCAATAGATAAAGCAATAGGGCGACACCCAAGCATACCTGTTTCTGCCAATGGATCAAGGACATATTTACTCTAGAAGAGAACTATACCCTTCAAAGAATGGGCAATCTCAATCCCAAGAAAGTATCAAAGAGTTCCAAGATCTTTCACCTCAAATGTCTCTCCCAGTCTTTTCTTCAAAGACTTGATTTTCTTGTCATCATCTCCAGTGATCACAATATCATTAACATAGACTACCAATATAGTGATATGTGATCCTTCATGCTAATAAAACACAGTATGATCTCTATTGCACTGAGAGTAGCCCATACTATGGACTCCACGTCTGAATCTATCAAACCATGCTCTTGGAGACTGCTTCAGATTGTATAAAGACTTTTTGAGTTTACACATCTTCCCACCAGTCTGCCTGTTCTCAAAGTTTGGAGGAATCTCCATGTATACCTCCTCTTGTAATCACCATGTAGAAATACATTCTTCACATCCAACTGATGTAGGGGCCATCCGAAGTTAGTTGCACGGGAGATTAACGTTCTTACCGTACTCATATTCGTCACTGGTCATCATAGTCTATCCCATATATTTGACTATATCCTTTTGCAACCAATCGTGACTTATATCTCTCTATCTTGACTTTAGAAGTTTGCTTAATTATAAACACCCATTTGCATCATGCTGCCATTTTTCCTGCAGGAAGTGGAACAAGATCATATGTCTTGTTCTTCTGAGGTGCACTAAGCTCCTCCTTGATGGCATCCTTCCACTTAGGATGCTGCTTAGCAGCTCGCTAATTCTTTGGAACAAGCATTGTTTGAAGAGATGCAATGAATACTTTGTATGCAGGTGAGATATGAGAATATGAGATAAAAATTACAATGTCATGCTCAAAGCCATACCAGACTAGAGGCTTTCCGGTATTAGCTCTAGTTTCCCTATGTTACGCAAGTGGTAACTCTAGATGGGAGTGATTAGAAGGAACCCCCAAGGTGAGGCAACAAACTTGGTGGAGAGAGACCTGAGGAGGGATTTGAACTAGATCAATTGGAAAGGTCGGTTGTTCAGGTTGTGGCTATTCAGGTTGCGCCTTTGTTAGCTCCGCTGGCGGCTCAGGTGCTGACTGCTTGTCCCTCTCCTTCTCCCTTGTTTCCCAAAGCGCATTCGCTGATAAATCTTCAATTATTTTGGTGACATCACATCTTTCACAAATTCCATTAGGCTCAGGCATAAAATTGTCCCCACGGTGACTTTTTCTTCTTGTTGACTATCACTCTCCTTGTTCTCTCTCTCTCTCGTCACCCTTAGTGATAGAAGAGAACTCCTCTAAAAACTTTCCAAGTGTAACTCCACTCGTGTAGTATGGCTCAAACTCCTAGAATGTCACATCTATACTCACGAACAACCTTTGCTCAACTGGGTTCCAACATCTATAGCCATTCTAACTTGATGAATAGCATATAAAGATAGACTTAAATGCATGCAGATCCAGCTTGCCAACCATTTGTCGGTGATCCCGTACAAAACACACATATACAAACACCTTGGGAGGCATCTTGAACCCCCGCTGACCCAAAAGAAGTTCAATTAGAGACTTCATCCCAACTATTCGAGACGACATGCGATTGATGAGATACGATGTCTTCATCACTGCTTCGCTCTACAATCCCTTTGGCACATTCATCTGAAATATGAGTGAACGTGTTACCTCCAACAAATATCGATTCTTCTTTTCAGCCACTCCATTCTGAGGTGGGGTTCCTAGACAAGTAGTTTGATGAAGTATCTCCTCCTCTAAGAGATACGCTGCAAACTCTTTGTTAACATACTCAGTTCCATTATTGTTCGAAGAATCTAAACCTTTACATTAAACTGAGTAGCAATGATACTATGAAAGTTCTGAAAACACCGAAGGATCTCGCTTTTGTGTTTCATCATGTAAATCCAAATCATACTAGTATAGCAATCAATAAATGTGAGAAACCACATCAAACCACTCATAGAAGTAACTGAGCATGGACCCCAAACATCATAATGTATTAATATAAAATGTTCATAACTTTGAAGACCAATGCTATTGTATGCAGACCGTGTATACTTTCCAAACTCACAAGCATCACACACAAGTTTACTCTTGTCTACTTTATTAAACAAATCAAGGTATAACAGACTTAAACTCTCAAATGGTGGATGTCCCCAGTGACGATGATGTAACAAAACCTCTCCCTCAACTCCTCCTACAGCCACAGCCAATGTCGCATCAACCTAATCAATGTACCATAGCTCATTATGCCTTATTACAATCTCAATCCTCTTCTCAGTTCTCTTCTCCTAGAACAAACATAAATTCTCATCAAATACGACGATGCATTCGAATTGGTCAATGATAGAACTAATTGAAAGTAGGTTGACTGAAAATGAGGGAACATGCAAAACCAAGGATAAAGCAATTGATGGCGTGCACTCTATAGATCCTACACCCTGAATAAGCTGGGAGGTTCCATCACCGTTTGGACAGTTTTAGAACGAGTATATGGAGTATAAGATGCAAATGCGCTAAGTGAACTTGTGATATGCTTGAATACCCCTGAATCTATGATCTAATCAATATTAGAGTGCTTATATGTGGATGCAAGTACATGTGCCTGAGTAGCTTCGACCACGTGGGCATAGTTGGCAAAGTTACCAAAGGAGGTGATAGTTGTTGCAGTGGAATCACGAGGAGTCTCCAATGCCTTTCCCTGCTACCACTTCTCCCACTACATAGCTTGCTCGCCTGTCAGAGACATGTTCTCCTCTGTCAGGGCCATATTAGCCCTGGGCCCAACTCGGTCCCTTGCTCAACCTCCATAATGTCCACCTCCACGATCACCACGATCTCCACCTTAGCCTTGATAATCTCCAACTCGGCTTCCACGACCACCACGACCTCCACCTCGGTCTCCATGCCTTGCAGAAGGATAAGCATGGCTCAAATGTCCTCTCATCTCACAGTTGTAGCACTCCCTATCATCGGATATGGTGTATACAGATCTGACAGGGTTGTTGTCCCCAATTACTCGTAGTCGAATCTCCTTCTACACTATAACCGAAATAGCCTCCTTCATAGTATGCAAGTTTACCAAGTGAAACATGACAGCCCTTCTACTCTCAAACTTTGGGGTCAATCCCTTTAGAAAGTACGTAACCCGTCTGCGTTGCAGCCACACCCTACCAGTCTCAATATCATCAATACATGTTAACTGCAATGGATCATAATGATCTAAATCTACCCATAGCTGCTGCAATTCACTAGCATACTCCTGGACAGTCTTCTCCTCCTGTTACAGGGCCTCCACCTTGCCCTGGCCTCTACCATCATCATCACATTTCCTACTTCGGAGTACATGTTGCTCAGTGTCTTCCACATCTCTAGTACACTCTGCATCATTTCCACCATCCGAGTGATGGATGGAGACATTGAAGTTAGCAACCAAGTCATCACCATAGAGTTGGTGGTGTTTTACAACCTCCAATCCATGTTTGTCTTGTCTACAGGCTCAAAACAAGTCTCCTGCAGGTAATGCTCCACCCCTTCATTCTCATAATTAACTGAGCTCTTCTGAACCAACTCGGGGTAATTCTTGCTCTCTTCCAACTTTACATCATTTGGCATCAACTCTAGCTTTAATTTAGATGTTCCTGCACCAACTCTCGGACCTATCATACCCATCACGAAGAGGTCATGTAACATGCTTCTCATATCACCTTACGTGACTAGCGGGAAAATAGTCTCAACAATTGTCTTCCTCTTTTCTTCTATCGCCCTCATTACGGTTTCTTCCTCCTTCCTCACAGCCTCAATCTCCTTAGGGGTCATCTTCTCAAACAACTAAAATAATGTCAATCACTACCAAAATATACCGCACATATCTTCCACGATCATGGCAATCATTCACACATCAACGTTTTGCCGAATCTTAATGTCTGCCTTCACGGTTACCTAAATCATGTAGATTTTTTAGCTTCACAGAGAACTCCCCTTTCCTTTTTTTTTTCTTTTCTTCTCTCACTTCCTTTTTCCCTTCTACATCTGCTCCCAAGCAATTGAAGCGCTGCGTTTTTCCTTTCTTGCCTCGCTTTGTTTTCCTTCGACCTCTGCTTTCAAGCGACCGGGGCAACCCAAGGAAGCGACCGAGGTGATGGCATCCGAGGTGATGTCGTACCTGACCCAAAGAAGCAACTGGGGCGATGGCCACCGAGGCGATGCCAATGGCGACCCGAGGTGACCGATGGTGATCCAAGGGGACACGGCCGATGGCGACCCGAGGCGCCGCGTGTCGTCGGATCTGCCATCCCGAGGCGGCGGTCCGGATGCTTGTTGGTTGCACAACAACCCGGTGACCTGAGGCGGTCATGGCCCACTGCGGTGGCGTGCCCGCCACGGTTGTTGAAGATGACGACCAGCGTCGGCGGCAATGGCGGATGGCGGTGTTGGGTGGCTAGGGTTTGGCGATGACGACGGTGGTGGATTGGTAAGCTCTGATACCATATAGAAATTAATAGAATAATTGTGTGTTGTCCCACAGGACCCCCACACTCTTTATTTATAGTCTAAAAATTGAATCCGACTCTAACACAAGATCGACTCCGACTCTAACTCTAACTCGGCTCTTCCTTAGATTCTAATACTAACTCACCAACATTCTCTGAATAAATCTCATGACCAGGTAACTTGGGCTCTGGAAAAGAAAGGTTTTGTACAACTAAATATCTATATAGACATCTCAGTTTTGGAGGCATCATTAACACGACAATGATGGAAATCTGGCGTTACAAACTCCCTCTGAAAGAATAAAGTTTTCATGTGGCAAGCTCTGATTAACAAGATTCCAGTGGAAGAACAACTCAAGAAAAAAAAATTGGCTGGGGGATGAAAAGAGCAGAATCTATGCGGTGATGGAAACTACAGAGCATGTTCTTTTTGGATGTCCCATTGCAGTTTTCCTTTGGGAGTTTGTGGGGGACATTTTAGGGTGGGGCTTGAGCCTTGATGTGGTTTGGTTTTGAAACAGTATGTTGGACTCTTTGGACTACACGCAACAAGATGGCTATTGAAGGGAAAGTTCTGAAGCATCCTTCTCAGATTATATACAAACTCTTGTCCTTTTTGCAACAATGGAAGATACTGCTGAGAGAGGAGGATCAGCTGAAGGTGGAATGCCTCATGACTGAAGTGAAAAAACAAGTTGTCAAGTTGAAGCAAGGAAGAAGGAGGTCTCCGTCAGGAATAGGCTAATTATCTTTGCTTAGTTTTGGTTCTAGTCTTTTCTGGCTAGGAAGTACTGATAGTTCTGTTATGGGTTTTAGACTGTCAGGAATTTCTTTAATGTTCAGGGGATTTTCGCAGTTTGATGGGGGAGGTTTTGATGTTTTGTGCTGGATATAGAAGCTGCTCCTATTTTCGCGCTGTAATTGTGGAACTTGTACTTTCTGCTCATATACTTTCAATAAAAGCTGGGCATAGCCTGTTTTCTAGAGAAGGGCGGTGCTCAGGCACGATCGCCCACTCTGTTTTGCTCGATTTTGTCTCAGATTAAAGAGAGTTTTCGTGGGTTTTCCTTAAATGGACACGAAATCAGCAAATGGATAAAAGCGAGACTAATGCAACGATTAAATTATATCATGGTCGATGTACTACAACCTTGCCGCGCATCCTGTCGGCTGTGGAGAACAGCGAATGAAAAGGATTCGTTGAAAAGAGAGACAGAGAAAAGAATCAGTAACCACTTCGTCTAGTATCTATGTGCGTATACGTAGACGCGTAGCGTAGATATACATAAGCATCATGTATTAATTGGTGTCAGGAAATATCCAGCCGCTCCAGTCTGGATTCCTTGTCGGCCTCGTGCATGTACATCTATCTATCGATCGAACGTGTGCTAACTCTGCTAACAGAGCACACTCCATTCATTCACAATGCCCTCATCTCCCAAATTAAAGGAGGTTAATTACTTACTTAAAAAATGAACGAACAACAATATTTAGCCACTGATGCCTCAGATAAGCTCAACATAAGCAGTTATTTATCAGAAAGAGAGGGCCAGCCGGCAAGCCAAGCCGGGTCAATGGAGGTGCTTTGTGCTTGCTTACCTTGCCATAGTGCCCACTACGTCCCACTCGCTAGGCCGCTCAGTGGTGCCCAGCACTGTAGGAAACGCTCAAACAAAGGCGCAAGGCGCGCACACATACATGTACAGGGAGGCACATCCAGTGCAAGTGCAAGGCTTTGTTTGATTTGAATGGATCATGCCTGCGCTGTTATTATTGGTTGACCCTCTCCACCAATTGCTTCTCTCGCTTTCCCGCCCTCTCCCTCGCCCTCTCCCTTTTCGGCTTTTCGCGACGCTTCCATGTTTCCATCCAGACGAAGAGGCACGAATAATTGCATGTGGCTAAGACATTTCTATTCGCCCGAAATGCTCCGCGTACGGGGGAAATATGTACCAGCTACCAAGTGGGTAGGAACCTCCTCCGTGAGCCGCGTTCGTACGCGTAGCAACGCTTTCAGATGCACCCGCCTAATTCATTTCGCTCGCCGCGCTGTCACCCTTTATTATTACGCTAATCAACCTAGGTTAGCGCTGGTAAGAAGGATGTCGGGATCGGATTTCTGAATTCGAACCCTCTGTATCTTTCTACATCAGTCCTAGATCAGTAAGTTAGTGCACATAGTGGATACAACATTGATAACAGGTTTGAATCACGAATCAACATAAAAGTAATAACAAAGTACCGGCCTTAAGATCACTTATTATAATAAAGGTCACATGACTTTAAGTCTTACAGCAGCGGAAACAATAAATAATAAACTCCGAGTGATGGTCCATCAAATTGTCTACCGACATTCGACTGGGGAGTGTAGCCTAGTACTCCGGGTGTCTTTCATCAAAGCCACGAGCAAAGTAGTCGTAGTCCTCTTCCATGTCGTTAAAAGCGTCTGAGATTTAATTTAAGTACAGCATGTGAGTACATAAAGTACCCCGCAAATCTTAGAAAAAATACATATGCATAGCTTTAACAAACGGGATTTATGTGGTTCTATTGTGCAAAGCAATATGTTAAGTTTAAATATTTTTCATAAAGCACATTTGACAAATGTAGTTTTAACAATTTAATTAAATTGATTGTATAGTGAAGGTTCTAGCTACCAGTCACTAGTAATGTGGCTCTAACCGTCAAGTTTTCATGAGTAGGGTTCTAGCTGCCCAACTGGCTCTAACTGACAGAATAACAACCCAAAAGTTCTAACTACTCCTAAATTTCCAAAATAATTCTTTAAAAAAATTAAATCTATCATGTCCGCCCTTGACCGTAGACACGACTATTCGAATAGTTTTACACACTGTAAAGGTTGTACAGCTTGACCCACACGAGATAATAAGCTTATAATGTTTGTCTGATACACTTTCGAATGTGCGACTAAGTGATTATCATAAGACTTTTACAATACTTTATCATCACATTAGCCCGCCCGGTGAGTTTAACCCCAAGTCATGGACGTTATTTACTATCGACCCGGAGCTCACCATTGTTTGGGGATAACCTACCCGGACATGGACATCAATAACCATCGCCTAGCACAAGCCCCGACATACATGAACATCAATTACCATCGTTCGCACTACCCAAGTAACTCCTACCATCTACAGCCTACGGGTTAAATGTCTGGACTTAGTAAATTATTCAGCTAGTTCCTTCCCATTTAGTACATGTTGTACAGTATTGCTCGGTTTAAATAAACACAAGCGTCGGTCCATAATATGACCTGGGCGGAACTTAACATATTACAAGTTTTCGTGCTCTAGTTGCACCTGCCTAAACTTACCATTCACCCAAGTCTAAACAAATTTTTACTATTTTATTTTATAAATCAATGGCAATACCTATTGCCATATATTTCTCAAAATGATTTGCATAAAAGGTAATAATAATTTCCTCCCGATGGGTGATCATGATCGACAACGCATGTCTAAGCAATTCTACTGTATTAATTAATCCAACAATAATGTATTCAATATCATGAATTTTCTACACTACGGTGACAAAGATTCTAGGATATCAACATCAAATGAAAACATTAACAAAGTTAGGATTAACTAACATCCTAGAATTTGAACTTATCAATTTATGTAAATAGCAATACATATTAATTTTAAAACTTAAATAGATTTAGGAAAACATAGGTACAATATGGTCAAAGGAGGCTTGCCTTCATCGTAGGTTGAGGTTACTGCGTCCGGTTGGTCTAAACTCGTGTCGATGACGTCAGACTCCACATGCGTGAATCGAGACAAAATAAATAACAGAAAAATAGATAAATTATAAAAATTATAAAATTAGTACCAATAGACATATTGTGAATCTATATAAATTTAGGAAGAATAATCAACTGATTTGGAGTTCGTATGAAAGAGAACAACATTTGGAAGTTTGTTGGAAATGGAAATTGCTGAAAAAATGAGAAAGAAGAAAGAATATTCGGTGGAATATTCCTTTCCGAAATTAAATGATCAAATCAAAGGAGCTGACATGTAGGGTCCCATTGCCTGAGAGAGAGAGAGAGAGAGAGAGAGAGAGAGAGAGAGAGAGGAGAGATGGAGGGCATGACAGGTGGGGACCACTGTTAGTGAAAGAAGAAGAAATCTAGAAGCAGAAAATAGAGGAAGAAACAGGGGAGCGGGTGGCGACTCTAGTGCATAGCATCACCGGTGAGCGGTGGCTTGGCAGAAGCAAAATGGAACGACGGTAGCTCAGGGGTTCTCCAGGTGGTGGTGGGATGGACGGAGCGGCACGGAGGTGACGACGTGCGACGATGCTAGCGGATTGGCGGCGCCCTGAGGGAGGCGGCGTGCGCATGGGAATGGCGGTGGCACAGGGGAGCTGTAGGGTGGTTCAGGTGGTCGGTTGGTAGCCGAGGCGACGGGGCGACGGCGCCGGCGCCGGCGTCGGGGAAGAAGGTGGCGGCGGTGGTGGCACTTCTTGGCGATGAATCGGCCGAAGGAGAGGGGGAAAAGGTAGGGGAACTCTAGGAACACGTGATGATGCGCAAAGCATGGCTTGAGACTCATCGGAGAAGGAGATCAGGCGAGGATGGTGATTCGGCCAGCGACGAAAAAGACGACGAATTCTGGCAATGTGCTGCGACAAACGCAAAATTGATTGAGGGGAAATGTTCAAGGTACTCGGAAAAACGATGTGACGCTGTTGGTTGGGAATGTACCTCACCAGAGCGTGCTGGAACGGCGACACGAGGTGGTGGCCAGGGCTCAAGAAGATTATCCTTGCAGCACCGACGGAGCTCCAAAGGACATAAGAGTTGGAGAGGGGGTGAAGGAGGTGTTGGTGCTCCATTTTATAGACAAAGGTGGGGAGTGGACGGAGTGCGGGTGAGAACATGTGCGAGATTGATGGCGGTGGCTCGGCTCTTTATTGATGGCGACGAGAAACGGCGAGAAATGAATGTGTGCGGTAATAGAGGATATTGATGGCTTCGGTTTCTTTCGGGGCAGTGTGAATGAGGGTGGCATGGGAGCATGGCGCGGCGACGCGACGCCAAAGGGGCACGGGAGCAGCTAGGGCACAACCAGAGCGCGACTCGACAAGAACAAAGCAAAGCAAAGACAAGGGAAAAAGAAAGGAAAGGAAGAACAAAAAGAAAAGAGAAAAAGAAAGTGGTCCAGAGAAATGGGCTTCGACACAGGAGAAAATTTGCAAAAAAAAAATCATATTACAAACATTGAATTTGGATTTGGAGACGAGATTTGAATTGAGATGATTGAAATTTGATTTGAAGTTGAATTGGGATTCGAGATTTGAATTTGATATTTGAGTATTTTCATTTGATTTGAGATTCAGAAATTGGATTCATTTAGCAAGAACTCTAATTAAAAACCAAATCTTTGAATTAATTACTTTAAATTAAATTTTTAACAAGATGGGAAAATTGAGATGTTACAAACCTACCCCCCTTAGAAAGAATCTCGACCCCAAGATTCAAACGAACGGGCAAAAAGATTGGGACACACGGACTTTGCTCACTCTACAAAGAGGCGTTTCTCTTCTGAGTGAGATAAAACCGAAATGAAGCTGAACTGACTAGAACATACCTGGTACGACGTGCTGAGCTGATTGAGCTTGCTCTACTATGACATGATTCTGTTGTCCCCTTGTAGATGGCGCTAAATTCCTTATGGCTTGACTTGGAGTCTAGGGCGCTTCTCGTCCTACTCCTGGTGTAGCGGTCCGGGCTGGTGTAGCTCCCAAGTTGAAAGAAATTGGAGTCGTGGATCGACGTTTTTAGGGCAATTTCTAGCAGAATGCACCATCTCATGGCAATGAAACCACTCGATTCCTACTGTTGATATCTTGTTCTACTGCAGTTGAAAACCCAAATTGTTGCAAAATGCCTGCATGATCGGACGAGGTCCTAACATTGGAGTCTTGGGTGTATTATCTACTGGCGGCATGTTGTAGTATGGCTGGTTCATGCGGGGCTTGGAACTGCTGGCTCCATGCTGCGCCTAAAAAGCTATCTTTCTTTTTGGGGACTCATACAGATGACGTTAAGTATCTTCTTGCACACGAGTCTTGTTGACCATCTGTTGAAAGTTGGGTTAGTCATTTGACACCGTTGCACTTTGAATGTTGGGGTTAAGTCCTTCCATGAAGTGCGGGATCTTAGCTCCTTCAATCGCAACGTCTTCCGGTGCATACCTTGACAGTTGGGTGAATTGGTTGAGATATTTCGACATGCTGAGATTGTGTTGGTGCAGTTTGTGGAACTCTCTCTTCTTCTCCATCATTCCCATAGGAATGTGTGCTGCGCAGAAAGCAACAGTGAATTCCTGCCAGGATATAGCCTCGACATTCTGATGGGTTGCGCATAAATTTTCCCACCAAGTTCCTGTAGTGCCTTTTAGTTGATGAGCAGCATAGAGAACTTTCTCTTGATCTCGACATCCTTTAACCAATCACCTGCTTCCAATGGATAGGTAACTCCTACCATCTATAACCTGCGGGCCAAATGTCTAGACTTAGTAAATTATTCACCCAAGTCCTTCCATTTAAGGCATGTGGTTGTACGGTATTGCTCGATTTGAATATACACAAGCGTCGGTCCTTAATATGATATGAGCGGAACTTAACACATTACAAGTTCTTGTGCCCTAACTGCACCCGCCTGAACTTACCATCCTTCCAAGTCTAAATAAATTTTCATTATTTTATTTTATTTTATAAATCAACGGCAATACCTATTGCCATACATTTCTCAAAATGATTTGCATAAAAGGTAATAATAGTTTCCTCCTGTGGGTGATCACGACCGACAATGAATGTATAATCAATTCTACTATATTAATTAATTCAACAATAATGTAATCAATATCATGGATTTTCTATACTAGGGTGACAAAGGCTCAGGGATATCAACATCAAATGGAAACATTAACAAAGTTAGGATTAACTAACATCCTAGGATTTGAACTTATCATTTTATGCAAATAGTAATGCATATTAATTTTTAAACTTAAAATAGATTTTGGAAAACATATATACAATATAATCAAAGGAGACTTGCCTTTGTTGTAGGTTGAGGTTGCTACGTCCAGGTTGGTCCAAATTGGTGTAGGTGACGTCGAATTCTACACGCGCGAATTGAGGCAAAATAAATAAAATCTAAAAATTATAAAATTACTACCAATAGAGATATTGTGAATTTATATGAATTTAGAAAGAAGAATCAACTAATTCGGAGTTCGTATGAAAGAGAACGAGCATTCGAAAGTTTGTTAGAAATGGAAATTGCTGAAAAAAATGAGAAAGAAGAAAGAATATTCGGTGGAATATTCCTTTCCAAAATCAAATGATTAAATCAAAAGGAGCTAACATGTAACATCCCAAAGTGTTGTTACCAAAATAAAATAAAATAAAGTTACCATTTTATTAGATTTTCTGAAATTTGATAGAGTTCTATTGCTTTAAATGAATCTTTGAAATTTTAAAAGTAAAAAGTAAAATTTATTTGAAGTTCTTGAAGTTTTATTGGTTTTAAATTGAAAAATAAAAGCTAAATTAATTTATAGAATTTTTTGGAATTTTAAAACTTTTTTCAAAGTATTTTTTAAAGCCAAAATAATTTATTTGCAAAATTAAAAGCCAAATTTAAGTTGAAAATAATTTTATTAAGTCCAAAATAAATAAGGGAATTTCTGTGAATTGTTTCATAATTTTTGGATTTACTTTGCTATTTTCTAAAGCCAAAATGATTTAACCGAGTTATTAAAAATGCTAAATCATTTAAAAATCCAGAAAACCTATTGGGCCGAAACCCCTCTGGGCCCATTCTCCCTTCCGCGCCTTCGGCCCACTCGGCCCGCACGCACACCCGCTCCCCTCTCCCTTCCCCCACCGTCCGATTAAATCAGACGGCCATCCATCTCCCCACGCCTTCCGCCTCCTCCGCACCGTCGGATCAGAATCCGATGGCCACTCCTCCTTCTTCCTCCTCGCTCTCCCCCTTCCTCACGGAGCCGCACGCGTCCACCATGGCTGCCGCGTCCGAAGCTCCACAACGGCCGCCCCTTAACTGCCCCGCATCCCCTGTGTCCACGCGCATGACCTGGTGCCCCAACCGCCTCCAACCCCACGTTCTTCTCCCTCTCTCCACGACCGGTTCGCCCACGCGCCCAACCGCTGCCGCCGCGTTCACCGCACACGATCCCCCTCTACCGGCCTCCTCCGCCCCTATAAAAGGGAGCACGAGGTGCCCCTTGAGTCCCTCGTCCGATCCCCATCACCCATTCCTCCTCTCCCCCCTTCGTTTGGCCGGATTTCTCAAGTCTTCGCCGTCGGCCGCCACCCCTTCCGCCGCCTCTAGCGCCGCCGTCGACGACGCCCCGACGAATTCGACTGCACTATCGGCATCGCTGCGACTCCACCGACCCCGTGCGCGCACTCTCCCGGGCCAAGGACCACCAGAGCCTGTCGCCGCCGTCAAGCCCGCACGCGCCGCCGCTCTTTGCGTCGCCGCCGGCCATTACTACGCCTTCAGGTGACCCAGGAATGCGACCCATGATCCTCGCGTTCCCCTCCTTCCCTTGCCGGCCTCGCCGGACCTCGCCGAGCCGCCGTTCGCCGGCGGGCCTTCACGCCCGCGCCCGCGCCATCCTCGCCAGCGTGGCCTAGCCACGTAGGCGCCACCGCCACATGGGCCTCCCTGCCATATGGCAGTGGCTTGGCCTAGATGAACTTGGTCCATGGGCTGAGCCACTTACAAGTGGGGCCCACTGTCAGATAAATCTATTGAATTCTTTAACACCGAAAATCAGCCGTTGACGTCATGCTGACACAATAAAGCCATTTTCTTTTAGAAAAATAATTCCCAAATTTCAGAAAAACCCTAATTCTATCATTTTATGTATTTTCAAACTTCTAGAGCTCATATCTTTTGCATCCGAACTCCGTTTGAGCCCATTCAAATTTATAAATTTATCTAAATTCAATATCTAGCCATCTAAACCAAAATTATTCAATTTGGAGTTAATTTGAATCTTATTTGAATTTAGTTTGAATTTGGCTTATTTTCGCGTATAGATTTCGATGACTTCGGAGAGTGAGAATTCGACGCCGTTTGAGAGCAACTATTTGAGCAAGGCAAGTTACATTCTTGATCATATTTGCACCCATTATTTAAAATTATTTAAATTCTGTTTCAAATTATTATTGCATGCTTATTTATATTCAACTATTTAAATTCCTGTTTTTAAATTCATAGATATGCCTAAATCCTTTATATGGCCAATTTTGATATCGAATCAAACATATTGTCACCCTAGAAAAAACTTAGTCGATACAATAGTATGTACTAGGATCATTTGAAAAATATTGTGCTTAGCCATGCTTATAGACCAAACATGTTTGATTTGGGGAATTTCAGCCAAAAATCAATTGTGGTTTAAATTGTATCCAGAGCATTGGTGTGTTATGGAAGTTTATAAATGATTTTGAAAAATGAAATGAATGATGGTTTGGACTTGGGCGAAATGGTTGTCTGGTGGGTGTAGGTTTATGCACGGGCTCAACTGGGTAGGTTGAGGCCTAGGGTTCCGTTGGTTGTCGCCCAGGTTAGTTAACACTACTACAAAACAAGGATATTGTTACACTTTCTTGTAACATATTCATCAATGTGTTCCAGTGAAATTTCATAGTAACACAAAATAGTGTGTTACTGATGAGGTTGTAACACAAAACACTTTTTATAAAAATGTGTTCTGACAATAATTATAGTAACACAAAATTAATGTTACAAGCAAAATGATACAACATCTCTTCGTGTTGTAACACATAAATGGAACATATACAATGTGTTACAAATATATGCCCTGTAGTAACACAAAATAATATTACTGTCAAGTGTTGTAAAGAAACATATACATGTGAACCTTCTTAATTCATATAGGCGACACGGACATCGCACCTAGTATGCGTCAAGGTGTTTGGCAATCACATCGTGGTCATCACATGAGAACAATGAGTAGGCGATTAAAAGGTTAGTTCGATGCGAGCACATTGTCAATTTATTAGGCCAAGCTCAAGACACTCTAGATGGAGCGGATCACAAGAAGAACAAGTACAACGGGAAGGAAAAAAATGAAAAACAAAAAATGTGAAATTAAATGTGAGTAATATAGATGTTTTTGACGTTGTTGCGCGAACCCACTAACCTGCCCCTGTATAGGTTGATCAAGAATTTCATCTTTTTGGTCCACATGAATACTAGTCAAATTTACAACACATTGTCATGTAATATTGTTTTCAATGCTCAAAACCTGAGTGCAAACGTTTTTTTGTGGTTTTAAGTCTAACAAAAGGCTATGCAAAAACAGTCATGTATGGCAGACCACAAAGGTTAAATGAAATAAGTAATCACCCAAGAAAAATTGTCTCAATGTTATAAAATGCATAGAAAGGCCACAAAAGAAGGCATTTGATCGACCTTTAAATGATATTTGAGGCAATATGAAACAAGTGTCATCACAAGTGAAATAGGAAATTTGAAAACAACCTCCAACATGTTTTGTGGTAATATTCGAATATCATGAACCATCATCTAGCTAGAACATTTACATACGAATGTGAATTACAAAAGGTTCGACAATAAAAAAATGTATGCTCTCCAACTTCACGACCATGCATCCATCATACTTTAGGCTTGAACAAGGTGACTAGGGATGCCACAAAACATTACTAACTGCAATTCGGAAAAGGAAATAGTGTAAGAATGTTTCTATACTTTAATTGGGAAAACAATAATAAAGCTTTTAAAACTAAGACATTCAATATATGTCATGCACGATCGATTATGAATATCTTGTGACAATATGATGCGACTATTGACCAAAAGTGAACTAGAGCAAATTGCCTCAATGTCTCTTGTCTAGTCATATGCCGACTCAAAATTAGAAAAAAAAAGAAACATGGTTAACCATGAGATCACCTACAATTATTGGTTTCTTTATACATATTCATTATCATATCATATATGTGTAACATATATTGTTACAATCACACCATTGACCACACCAATAAAGTTCATGATATAAATTGTCATTATAGTAGAAATTCAATAAAAATGAGAAGAACTTGTACAATTACACATTAAAAAAAAGGAGAGGAACACAACCCATTGAATAAATGAACTTCCACAATAAAGAGTCATGGTACTGCACCTCATGAACTATGATTGGTCATTCAATCCATTGTCACTAGCATCTTGCTAAGCCACATCGTACTACTACATGTCTTGTATGGGCAAGACCTGGCTGAATAATTTGCAAAGCTCCATCATGGTCGGTCCTATTGATGCGGTGGGTAGTCTTTCATGACTTTTGTTAGTCCCACCTGGCGCAAGAGGGGGCCTGAACTCTGCGGACGGGTAGTCCAAAGGGGGCGAAACCTTAGCGAGGGAGGACTATGGTGGAATGATGCATTGTAAAGGCCTCGTGATGATCACTTAGTCGCACACCTTCGGAAGTGTGTCAGACGGACATTACAAGTTGATTATCTCTTGTGGGTAAAGTTGTACAACCTCTGCAGAGTGTAAAACTATTCGAATAGCCGTGTCCACAGTAATGGACATGCTGGCAAAGCCACTCAAAGTTAGACTTCGATTTCAAAATGTTTTTGTGAAACAGTTTGACATGGATGGGTGTCCATGAGAAAAGTTGGGTTGAAACCCCGGGTTGGTGCCCGTGTTTATGTTGGTGTTATGTTGGTGCCTACACTATCTTTATCAATTCAAAATCAATTTTAGATTTTATAAAACTTGAGCTTTTGAACTTAGTATGGTATTTAATGTCAAATGCTGTTTTTGCACAAATAACACTATAAGCCTTCCTTTGTTACATCCATTTATGCATGTCATTCTGTTATTTGACGGGTGTAACTTGCGAGCACGGAAGTTGTGCTCATACTTGCTTAATGCAAACAAATTTGAGATGAGAAGGACTTCGCCGAGTTTGGATCATGGCGACTAGGCGCTACCCGATCGATTGCTGTGGCGAATCAAGCTGACTCCACTACTTCTTCATCGTCTTCCGCTGTGTTTATTTAATGTTGCCCTGTAATGCTATCTTGTAATCAACTCTGTTGTTTATTAATGAATTTTAGCGTTTATGGTTGTGTTATCATATTTGTTTACTGTGTGAGCTAGCCACTGATCATGGGACTAGTTCAGTTATGCACAGAAGATCTGGGATGTTAATCTCGGGTCTTACATAACATGTGGGGTCCCATTTCCATTTAGAGAGGGATGGGAAGACAGGTGGGGACCACTGTTAGTGAGAGAAGAAGAAAGCAAGATGGCGAAAAACTGAGGAGGAAACAGGGGAGCGGGCAGTGGCTTTGGCTCATGGCATCACTGATGAGTGGCGGCACAATGGCGATCGACCGGCGGCTCAGGCTCGCAGGCGCGTGGTGGCACCCCCGAGGGAGGCGACGTGCGTATAGGCACGGCGGTGGCATGGGGTAGCCGTAGGGTGGTTCAGGGCGGTCAGTTGGTCGCCGAGGCGGCGGGGCGACAGCGCCGACGTCGGGGAAAAAGCTAGTGGCGACGCTTCTTGGTGACGAATCGGTCGAAAGGAAAGGTAGGGGAACTCCGGGAACACGTGATGGCGCGCAAAGCTCGGCTTGGGACTCACCGAAGAAGGTGATCGGGCGAGGATGGTGATTCGGCCGGCAATGAGAACGACGACGAATTCTGGTGATCTGTTGCGGTAAACACGAAATTGATTGAGAGAAAATGTTCAAGGTGCTCGGGTACACGATGTGACGCGGTTGGTTGGGAAAGTACCTCACCGGAGCGGTGGGAACAACAACGCGAGGTAGTGGTCGATGCTCGAGAAGATGATCCTTGCGATAGTGACGGAGCTCCAGAGGATATAGGAGTTGGAGAGGGTGTAAAGGGGTGAAGGAGGTGCCGGTGCTATATTTTATACACGAAGCGCAGGGAGTGGAGCGAGCGCGGGCGAGAAAGTGCGCGAGATTGATAGCGGCGGCTCAACACCATATTGATGGCGACGAGAAACAGCAAGAATTGAACGTGCGCGGTAATGGAGGATGTTGATGGCGCCAATTTCTTTCGGGGCAGCGTGAATGAGGGCGATGTGGGAGCATGGCGCAGGTGGAGCGACGCCAGAGGGACATGGGGGCGGCCGGGGTGCGGCTAGAGCGTGGCTCGGCCGGAACAAAGCAAAGCAAAGCAAAGACAAAGACAAGGGAAAAAGAAAGGAAAGAAAGAAAGAAGAAAAAGGAAAATGAATGTGGGCCGGAGAAATGGCTTCAGCACAGGAGAGAATTCGTGGAAAAAAAATTAGATTACGGAATTTGAACTTGGATTTGGAGACGAGATTTGAATTGAGACAATGGAAATTTGATTTGAAGTTGAATTGGGATTCAGGATTTGAATTTGAGATTTGAGTATTTAGATTTGATTTGATACTTGGAATTTGTATTGATTTAGCGTGAACTCCAATTAAAAACCAAATCTTTGAATTAATTATTTTAAATTACATTTTTGACAAGATGGGCAAAATTGAAATGTTACAAAGGATATATTAACTAACAGAATCCAGAACGCAAAGAGCACCCATGGATAGGGGGGGAGGGAGGGATCCAGATCCTTGGCTCTAATGCAGAGCATATATGTGAATAGTACTTGGTAGTGATACTGTGCCAAATATTATAACAACATCAAAATATTTACTGTAACAAAAGGTAGTGTAGCAAATACACTGTTACTATTGAGCTGAATCTTTTTTTTTGATTGGGTAATGGATATTGTTTCTTAATACAGAGCATTGTAGATTCTCTACGTTGAAACATTCGATGCAGAAATCCATTTCCAGCGGGGACACGCTGCTCTCGCTCGTTTGCGTCTACGAAAATGTATCGCGGATGCATGCACCTAGCTGGTTGCCGACGTGTCATTTGTCAAAGACAAAAACCGATTTTGTAGCCTACAATGCGCGAGTCCTTTCCTTTTCTTAATTTGGATGGATTTTGATGCCAAGTGATCGACATGCACCTGTGCAATGATGGTTAGGATTACTGGCCCGTGTAAATAATCACGTAGTACGCGAGTTGCCATCCAGAGTCTTCATTGGTTACACATATACATTTGTGTATTATTGCAAATGCTCAAGTACTTGCTTGGACTTTTTTATGTAGAGAATACGACCTTGTAGTGTCTGTTGTTCATTGGTGAAGAGACCCACGAACTTGCGGAGTAGCCAATCTATTTCCAACCTTACATTTTCTATCACGTTACAATATTCCAATTCTTGAAGAAAAAAAAACTAAAAGTAACTATCTTGCATTTGAAGAGAAAATTTTCCGAAGTCAAGAGTACTTTTATACTGTTGTGTGGACTTGTAGTCAATGAACATAGAGCGTTTTTTTTTTAAAAAAAAGAAGTGTATACTTAGAGCAATTGATCAATACTTTTCTCTTGCTCTATTTTTTTCTTCTTTTTTCGAAGCAAGTCTTCGGTTCAAAGGGCCAGAGGGAATCTCTTCCCAGCATCTGTTGAACGGACCATATTTTATTCAAATCTATCCACCAGAAAAATAATACCCTTTTGTGTTAAAAAAAAAACTACCTAATTCTCTAATGTTTCAATTCTTTTACCTTCCTTTCCCTTTTTTATCTATTGCTTCTAGAGAGAATCTGCTAAGTGATAAGGACTAGTGCTACGGGTGCAGATAAAACTATCTTCGAAGTTCGAACCTTGGGTAAAGAGGATCTCTTACTTTGGTGTATGTAAAGGCATAGAAGTACAGATTCTTTGCACCGTCCAATCCTAGTTTTTTTTATGCTTCAATTCCATTTTCACAGTACTACCGCTGCAGTGCCCTGAGTCATCATAAAAAACATTTCAGTAGGGTTCGTATTACCGCATCAAGGCAGAGGATAGTGTTCAGAAAAAAAAGATAGGTTACTACTATACTTACTAGCAAGACTGGCCCATGTCCAAAGTGCACTACGGGAGTCTTAGTTACCTGCCAGCGAGCGTCTGCACAAAATTTACAGAAATCTCTCCATATAAAGCTAGTAGAAGATTAAGACATAACTTACACACTTCATTGTCAACCACTAGTTAGTTCAGCTAGTGTGGCACCTAGGTTTATCAGCCGTCTCAACTCTAGAAGAAGAAGAAGAAAGTTATATACTAGTAAAAGTAAATTTGCACTCCTAGGTTTCACCATCAGGGGCTGCTTTTACAACGAGAAACGCTAGCGACATATCAAACAAACACCGCGAGAGGGCGAATCGAATGCGTGAGATGTGGAGAGTCACCACCTTGCGAGGAGAAAGAAAATCCCCGCTTTTTTAGTGGGTGTGGGGAGGAAGGAAGGAGAAAAGGAGTGGTAAACACGCACACAGGGAGGGAGGCCGAGGCGCATACTTTCTTCTCGTCTTCGCTTTGCTTTTCGTGGCGGCGGTCGGATGCGGCGAGGAGAAAAAAAACTCGATCAAGGGGAGAGATATCCTAAGGTATTTCATTAAGGTCGAGAAAAGACCCCGAAAGTCGGCTCTTACCCGCACGCTACCGTTTAGCGACCGTGCAACGACCACGGAGAACACACAGCGAGGGGCCTTTTTTTGCGAGAACCATGGTTCGAACCCTGGTTGGTAGTCTCACACCTGGAAGTCTTACCACCGTGCTATGAGCACGTTCTCGCGGCGAGGAGAGGAGGAGAGGAAAACGAAAGCCTTTATTCGGCGGGCCCCACCAGTCGGCATGCTTCCCGCACAGGCCACACGGGCGTAACGGAGTTGCTGCCCGCTCGCTCGAGACTGACACGGTGACACGCACCTCCCCCTCGGCTTGTCCCCCTCAATGGAATGGAATTATTTCTTCTTTCTTTCGCAGAATTTATGAGGGGAACCCGAAAAGAGAGACAGGCATATGCTTAGGCGCTAAGACGCGACAAAATTCGGAACAAGAAACTTTTCGATGTGAGATTGCGATTCGTTCAAGGGCTGGTATAAATAACCCTGATCCGCTCATACATATACTGGTGTTTTCTTGCGTGCCGATATTTCTTCCGCTGAGAGAATCATCTTTCATGAAGCGGGTACTTCTGTTATACGATACGGGTGGGCGCGCGGCCATGTGCTACTGCGGAGGTTCTTTTCTTTCTTTCTGATTCGGTCATTTTTTTATTTATTTTTTATTAACAAAACTAGCCGTTGATCGATAGAAATTATAGAAATAACATCACGACTAGACAGACGTCGTCTAACATATGCAACATACTGGTATCGTGGTAGAATGATGTCGTGCTCTCAGACTACTGTAAGTATCTATCGCGCTCTATGACTGTTGCAGGTACCTGCCGCGCTCTCAAATAATTGCAGATATATGTCGTTGTGAATTTACCATCCTTCGGACGATCGCAGCAGCAATACCACCTCACTTTTACTGTGCCTGGTGGCTTCTACAGTGATGCAAATGTTTTGCCACACTTTTAGAGCGCAACATGTGCATTCTTAACTGTCTTAACTTACTATAGTACCATTTTTACCATTTAGGTCGACAGACTGGTTTCGCTAAAACAGTAAAAATAATAATAAAAAAAGCAGCCAGATCAGAAAAATAAGCTCGCTACGGTGACGGTGGTGGGGCCGCGCCGGCATACGTGGTGTATGTAAGACAAGCCATCCGTAACAGATGACTCAACCCTCCCCGGGCCCGGCATCTCGCGCGAGCGGAATTACGCCGCTGCCCCCGCACGCTTCCCGCGTGCTCGTCTCCGCGCTTCGGCCGATCACTTCCGCTCCGTCCCGTCCTACTGCTACGTGTGTGCGTGCGTCCCCGATCACACGCCGCTTCGCAACTCGCAAGTAGACAACCATCGCGGGGCCCAAGTATTTTTCTTCCCTCTTCTTTTTCTTCTTCTTTAAACTTCTACTGGTTCCATACGCAAGGAAAAGCCCATCGCGGGGCCCACGTTGCGCGGCCACAGGGTGAGTATCGAAGAGAGAGCACAGTTTCTTTCTCCAAACCCTGCCACGCACGACGATGTTGCCGCTAGCAGTTAAATAATATGTTCGAAATTTAACTACTGGCATCGGTGCAATCTATTAATTATATTATATATATGCAGTAGCATCACATTGCATGCAACAAAAAGGAAAGGGAAAAAAGAGAGAGAGAAGGCCATATAAAATGGTCAAGTGTCAAGTATGGAGATGTTCCAACATCAGAAGTTAGGTGCGCGCATATTTTACTCGGAGTTCCATCCACGCCATTGTCTGAACCATGGAATCAGTAGTCTTCGAGGGCTTATTTGGGAAGTACCCCGACCCAATAAAACATGGAATCAGTAACCTTCAACGGCTAGCTTCAGAAGCCCAATCCTGATCGGGATCCCAGCCCAATTCCTGAGGAAAAAAAATCTCTCCTAGCTAATTTTCCCGAGTTGGCTTAATTATGAGTGCATTTGGGTGAGGCTCGGGAGGGGAAAATCCCACCCTAGCCCAGCTAATCCCGGGGTTAAAAAAAAACACCCACAGACGTTGCTATGACACCATCACTGCCTCCTCCACACTGGCCATCTCCAGCGAGCAATGTCCGCCTATTTCCTCCACCGCTGGCAACTGGTACTGTAACTGCACCGTGGTTAAGGCGACAAACAGAAGGGGGAAGAAGGGGGTGTCGACGGCATGAGTGCGTGCGTGCGTGCGGCACTGCGAGGTTTACTTGGAGCTGGCAGTCGACGGGGTTGAGGCAGAGGAGGAGGAGATGGCCTGACAATGACGCGCTCCAATTATGGTTGAGGTGGCCGCCGTCGATGGCGACGAACTTGAGTCCGCGCAATCCATATCGGTCGAGGTCCGGCCACGGTGAGCTCAACCCGCTACGCATAGATCGGGTGAAATCGATGCCAAGACATGTGGTGGAGGACGGCGTTCGGTGAGGCTTTTCACCGGTGAGCTCTAGTCAAGCACCTACCATGGATCCATCGGACCCACATGCTCTTCCGCCGCTCCGGCTAGGCCATGCCTCTTCCCACTCTTTTTTATATACATTTTTTTGAACTGCTTCGATTTTCTTGGATGATAGGGGTTTTACCTATATTACCCCCATGATGATAGGGATTATTGCAATCAATCCACAGGGATCCATTTTGTCGCTAAAATCCTGCCCGGGATTGAGCCCTGCCGGGAAAAATTCCCCTTGGAACCCAAACAAAACCTAATTGTTTCTGCTTTACATGTGATTTACATGCTTGCACACGAGAATTAATACTAGATAGAGGGGTAGTATAAAATTTCATACATGATTAACGTCATTTCTGGAAGCAGCAGGGCATCAACTTTCTTAACTAATCCCAGGCTTCGGCAACCTCAACAAACACTTTCTGTTGTGCCCCAACCTACACCCTATGACCTATAGGGAGCATTATCAACTCCAATGGTAGTAGTACATGGTAGAGTCCTTGCTACAGCAGCTTCTCTTTTTTTTTTTTTGCCACATTTCTTGTCAAACAAAATGGAGGAAATACATGAAAAAATACAACTAGGTTTTCAGGGAATCTTTTGTGCAAATTGTGGCCAATAGCCTACCACATGGACCAACAACCCTCCGGTGTCCTACCACATTGGATGTCCCCGGCCACACGGTAGGCCACATGGGAGCGCGTAACAGTGAAGCGGTGGTGGAGTAGAAAAGAAGGTTTGATTTGCCTCTTGGGGTGGTGGACACAGGGGTGAAATGGTCATTTCGGGTGGCGCTGGGCTCGGACGTAAAGGCCCCTTGGCCCGTGGATTCCATTCCGCTGGATAATTCGGATTCCCTATTACTGGACAGCTACCCCGGCAGGACGGCATGGACTAATCATCGACTGCTTGTCCGTTCGGCCGTTTCTCTTCTTGGATCTAGTGCGGATTTACTATGTACTTGTATTCTCTTAAAAAGTACCCTATAGGCTATATCTCCGCGATATTTGCCTGATTTACTGGAAAACTGCCTTTTCACGGCATTCGTCTACTGTGGTGATCAAGAGTGTGGTTATTGCAACTTTCATCCACCACCTTTGCCATCAATGATGTGATGAAATGTGTAAGCATGGTTGAATTCCACTCATTTTTATTTAGGTTTTGTGCATGCTTGATATGTATGTATAGGGTGCAGTCGAACAAATACTATGAAATGGGATGAGTATTTCAAAGTTTGTTCATGTAGATGTAAACAATTACTAAGATAGCATACGTGTTGCCTACCTCCACATATCATTGATGACTTAGTTTCTGTTGAATTGTACATATCTATTTAGCACATGTCTATTTTATTTTTGAATTCTTAGTTTTGAACTCCAAAAATTCAAACAAAGTCCCCCTCGTCCACACACGGAATCAATTTAACGCTCAAAAGAGTTAATACTTGATGTATATATGTTTGTCTAAAGTAGGGAAAATTTCTAACTCGATCACAATCATCAGGCTATCCAGTAATTAAATTGCCAGCTAGACATAATTGACGGAAAAACCAGAAAAGATGATAAAGCACGCCTATTAAATTATTCAAAAACATTGAGACATTTTTACGCCTATTAAATTATTTAGTTTTTCTAAATAATCTAGTTTTTATTCCGAAATACAGAAATAATACTACCTTTTTTAAATTTTACAGGAATAATCATCTATCGCTTAACCGTTAGACGACTAACCCAAGTAGCTCAATGGTTGAGCGACTTGGACACTTATCGCTTAACGATTGATCCTAGTGTACAAGTTGCTCAGCTAGCAGGACATGCATTGTACATCGTTAGGCGACAAGTGTCCAAAACGCTCAACGGTTGAGTGATTTGGGCTAGTTACCCAACGGTTGAGCGACGATGATTATTTTTGTAAAATAAAAAAATAGTATTATTTCTGTTTCGGAATAAAAACTAGGTTATTTAGAGAGAAAGAGAAAATCCAAGAAGTGCCGACATATATCGTTGGCAATTTACCTAAATATCTTTAAAAACAATGTATTTTATATAACTCTAATTTCCCAATAAAGTTAAGCGATAACAGTCATGAAAGGTTGCATTCTAATATATTAAATCACATTTAATGTGTGTGGCACTCTCTTTAAACAATCAGATTTACATGAAATGGTTGACAAATGCTGAATTGCTAATATAGAATTTGACAAAGATAAATTACACAAAAAATATTATAATACATGATTATCAGGGACAATTCGCAGATAATTTCATCTGAGGAAAACAGTGTCCCTATAGTTTTCTCCACAGAAGATCTTGGACCCTAGAGGCAGTCTTCTCCACGCCTTTCGAGTCTTAAACTAGGCTGCATTTTCGACCTTTCAGCGCAAAAGATCAGATCGGATCAGATCGCACCCCCTTCGCCCGGCGTCTAATCTAACTCCGTTCGTCACCCTCGCCCGCCATTCCGTCCCACCCACCGCTGACACCGAGGGGGTAAATCCGTCAATGCACTCTGCACTCCGCCCGCGCCTATAAGAACGCCCCTCTCCATTTCTTCAAAGTTTAGCTTCGGAGCCCTCCACAAGAAATTTTTTATCAGAAATAGAAAAAATTATAAATCCCTCGTCGGAATAAGCACATTAAAAAAACCAAGAAAAGAATTTTCTTTTCTTTTTGAGCTACCATTATTCCGTCCCACTACCAATCTTCTCCGGCCGCCGGAGCGTAGCCGAATTGTCCCGTCTTCTCCGGCCGAGCTCCGGGGAGAGAAAGAAGGCTGTTTACTCTTCACCTCCGCGCGCGGCTGAGGAGATCTCGCGGGACCTCGCGGTTGGGGCGTGCATGATGGGGTTATCGCTCACGCCGATGAAGACCTCGACGAGGCTTCTGTGGAGCACCAGCTTCTTCCGCCACAAGATCGCCGCCACCATTGCTTCCTCCTCCTGCTTCTTATAAGATCCACTCGGCCACAGCAAGCTAGCTGTACACACGTCGACGTACGTGTTTGATTTGATTTCCCCCGACAAGTAAGGCAATCTCTAGCTCGAAGCTTTGATCTGGTCCCTGTTATGGAGTCCGTCCGGCTCGTCTTCAACACGTCGGGCTCCGGCGCCGGGCAGATGCTCTTCTTGGACTGCGGCGCGGGCGGTGCCGGTGGCATGTTCCATCGAGGTATTAGTCTGATCTAAATTTCTTCTTCCTGGTTATTCTTAGGCGTGATTCTTGATTTGACTGGGTAGATTTTGCGTGCGATTTCTGTACTGATTGGGGTTGTGATGTGGGAGTGATGAAGGGGAGAGACCGGTGCTTGGCATGGAAGAAGGAGGGCGCGGCGTAAAGCGGCCCTTCTTCACCTCGCCCGACGAGCTGCTCGAGGAGGAGTACTACGACGAGCAGCTGCCGGAGAAGAAGCGCCGCCTCACACCGGAGCAGGTAATAAACCACCTAGCAAGCACGGGTTCTTGATTTGGGTTGAGTACGACGTAAAGATGATGGTACTCTGTTCAGCTGAGCTCTGACGATTGAATCGATGCATGCACGCGTATATAGGTGCATCTGTTGGAGAGGAGCTTCGAGGAGGAGAACAAGCTGGAGCCGGAGAGGAAGACGGAGCTGGCGCGGAAGCTGGGGCTGCAGCCGCGGCAGGTGGCCGTCTGGTTCCAGAACCGCCGCGCCCGGTGGAAGACCAAGCAGCTCGAGCGTGACTTCGACTGCCTCAAGGCATCCTTCGACGCCCTCCGCACCGACCACGACGCCCTCCTCCAGGACAACCGCCGACTCCGGTCGCAGGTAGTCACCACCTCCACCTCGCAGCCTTAACTGCACCTTCCATGGCCTCCATCGCTGAGTCCACGTTCCTGTGCCGTCAGGTGATTTCGTTGACCGAGAAGCTGCAAGAGAAGGAGGCGGCTGAGGGCAGCGTCGGCCCCGGCGTCGACGCGTCGGAGCTGCCTGCGGCGGACGTGAAGGTCTCCGAGGCCGATGCCGACCAACCGGCGGCCGATGACCCGGCCTCGGCGGCGTTCGAGGTGCAGCAGGTGAAGACCGAGGACAGGCTGAGCACGGGCAGCGGCGGGAGCGCGGTGGTGGACGAGGACGCGCTGCTCGGGTGCGGCGGTCGTCTCGCCGCCGTGGACAGCAGCGTGGAGTCGTACTTCCCGGGGGGCGACGAGTACCACGACTGCGTGATGGGCCCCGTGGACCACGGCGCGGTGGGGATCCAGTCGGAGGAGGACGACGGCGCGGTCAGCGACGAGGGCTGCAGCTACTACGCCGACGACGCCGGCGTCCTCTTCGCCGGCGACGGGCACCACCACCACGCGGGCGACGACGAGGTCAACGGCCAGATCAGCTGGTGGATGTGGAACTAGGCTTTGCGCTTGCGCGCGCGCGCGCGCGCATGAGCTAGCGGCCGCCATGATATCGATCTCGTATTAAAATCGTGCCTTTTTCTTTTTTTCTCTTCTTGTATGGTTGCTGCTGTAATGTTGAGTTTCCCTATGAAGAAGGTGTATGCCTGCATCTGCGTGTTATGATGGCATGGCAGAGTTAATATCGATCGGTATAATGCGTGCATGGAGGCAAGTACTGTTTTTATGGCGCAGTACATTATGCGTGCCAAACGAGACGTTTAGTCATCATCGTGATCGTGTCGTCTGAATTTTTTTGTCAAGATCAAATCGAGTCGTTTAATTTACTGTAGGAAGTACGCATGGTTTTACTGTGACTGTGTATTGAACAGTGGTTAAAGGTGTTCCTTCGTTTAATTCACAACTATATTCATCTAGAATCAGTAGAACAATAGAAACACGGCCAGATCGATCATCGGGAAGAATCTGAGCTTACGATCGAGGCATTCGATCCGAAGTACTTGTGTGTGGAGCCAGCCAACTTTTAGCTCCCAAACTGCGTGTCTAGCTAGTGAAATGAAATGCACAGAGAAGAATCTGAAAGAACGAAATGAAAAGCTTTTGCCATGTCGCTGAGCTTATATTCTGTGACTGAAACCCCAAATTAAGTACATAGATCGTCAGTGCGCACATACATAAAGCTAGATTTCTTACATTATCTACTGGCGCAAGACGAGACATGCAATTAGCTTTCTTTCCCTTTCTTCTGTCAGCTAGACACAAATAGGAAGCAGGAACGCAGTGCTACTTTTCACATTTATTACACAAAATGGACAGTTCCATCGATGCATGCAAACGATTGGCCCTGGCACATCGATGCTTGGAAAATTGGAGTACTAACATTTGAGAGAATTTCCGTAGTCTGATTTTGAGACGCTGAATTCATCTTAGAGGAGTATGTATAGCGGAGTAAATTTCACCGTGAACCATGTAAATTTATCATAGTTTCATTTTGCACCACCTTTAGCAAATCCTTTCACTTTGTACTGTTTTTCTTATATTTTGTTTCACTTTGCACAAGGAGAATGTCTTGTCAGTGAGAGAAAAACATAGGAGGCGTGCAGAGAGTTTGCCGGTAGCAAGGCACGACCCGCGATGTTACGACAACCCAAAAAATAGAGAGAGACGTTTTGATGTCGCCACTGTTGCTATGACCACCTCGCCGGCGATGCTCAAACTATTCTTCTCCGCTTTCGACTCATTTCCAACTCCATATATCTTCCCTCTCTCCATCCCATACCTCGCCGATGCCTCCCGCGCAGTTGTTCACCGTCGGCGAGGATTAAGGAAGATGGTCAAATCCGTAACCTAATGCAACACATGCTAAGAAGAGGCGACGCAAAGTGAAAAGATTTACTAAGAATGGTACAAAGTGAAACCCTGATAAGATTGCATGGTCCAAAGTGAAATTCACTCTATATATTGAGATTAAAGGAGTTTGTGTAACCATTCTTTCCCTAGATTATTTATCTGGTGAAATTCCAATTCAGTCCTACTAAATGTTACTACTACATGTGCTTCCATGCTAACCATCCTTTTTCCTGGATATTAAGTTGTTGAAACTGATTTAGATGAAATTGATTGTGGGGAACAACAAAAAGATTAAAAGTTGTGCTGAATAGTGTAAGTTGTGCTGAATAGTGTATCGATCAACATTGCATAAATGTGCTGGTAAAAAGAAGCTTTTGGCTCGATCTCATCCTCTCAAGAAAAAACTGTGTGTAGCCACCTCCCGCCATCGCTCTCACCTACAGCTTTTCACTGTTTCAAAGGTGATGCATCCCTTTCACGGTTTCACCCCTTCCACCAGATCTGCCCGAGAACAACAAATCACCTTATAACCTGTTACTTAGGAGCATACCAAACACACACAAACATGATTTGTTTTTCAAGTAGTACTAGTATACATTATATATAGGTTTAACTGTGTATGGTAATAAAGGCCACAAGCCTAAATGCATATGTTGAATTGTTGTCATGTGGATTTGAATATTCAGCGCATGACTTAAATTATCTCATGGATAAACTTTTGTTACCGGGAGTAGTTATTGATGTGGTCCGAATCTGATATCATATAGACATATACTACCTCCGTCATCTTTTTTAGACGTCATTTCAGATTGTGTACAGTTAACTTTTTAAAATTTTAACCGCTAATATACACAAAAGTATTTGGATATGTCATGTGAAGATGGTATCACTAGATTGATCATCAAAAATATTTTTATGTCATTATGTTTTTAATACTTGTTTCTAATATATAAATAGACAAAGTAAGACTCAAATGTGTGTACTCGAGACATTGTCGCGATGTTCCAAAACGACAAGTAAAAAACCTAGCAAACACAGAACAAGAGCGTTTTGCCTTGGCCTTGATCAGACACGGGAACACCTTTTGTCTTGTGCAGACCCACTAATTGGACAAAACATAGCCAAGATTCCATCTCTCCTTGATGGTGATGTTGCGTGTTGCGAACAGGTACTAAAGCTGGGGGCTAATTGACACCCGTTGGAAGTTGTAATCATGCACTTTGAGGTTGTAATTGCCTACCAAACTGCCATGCATTTAGTAGAACTCGTCTAATTGATCTAGTCTTTCAGTGCTCGTCGTTGCTTGGAAAAATCTACTATCAGCTGGGATGAGAATATTTGATAGGCCTCACAATCCAAGCATCTATCGGAGTTGCAATCAATCATGTCACAGAAAGAAAGAGAGAGAAATTCATTTCTGACGGTGACCGAAAATTGGAAGGCGGCCACAAAGAAAAGGCCGATAGATGAGGTGGTGACCGACAGTTGTTGCAGCTGCTAGTATCAGTATACAAAGGACCAAACAGTGATTTCCATGGGGAAATGGGGAGAAAATTTAAGATGAGACGGACATCGATCGGTAGGTGATAAGCGATCTTAATTTCATGATGTCTATGTATCAAAGAGAGAGGGGAGAGCCGGAGAGATGAGATGAGATGAGATGAGGAGACTAGAGGAACAAAAACAAAAGCTTTGATTGCTTGTCCATGTTTTCTAGTCTGTAATTCCAGCAGTGCAATTTGGGCGCATTGCCGTGCTCGCTGTCGTTTGGCGTGCGGGTCGGGGTGCCTCGGAGATTGTCACTGCTAGTTTTTTCCTTTCTTTCTTTCTCTGCCACAAGGAATCGCTCGGTACCAACGCAGGATCCTCCGTGGACGCAACCATGCTTGATAGTTGCTACCAGCGCGGTGCCGCGCCCACATGCTCGCGGTGGCGCGTCGTGCTTTTCTTAGCCACTCTGTGGCGATTGAACCAATCGGACTCTACATTAACCATTGGAACCAGATCCCCGGAAGCGAGTAGTGAAAACATCTATTAGCCTGCACGGATAGCTGTGACGGACGCACAATTGTGCTCGCTGTATGAATAGGGAAGCGGAAAAGGGAAATGGAAGGAACATAGGGCGGAGCAGGAGCAGGAGCAGGAGCAAATGGTGGGGCGTGGAGGAGGCCTGTGTACAATGGGCGCATCAGATCGGCGCTTTCCAGGGTTGATATCCACCAAACTGCTGCTCCGCCATGTTCCGTGTCACCCCATCCGACGCCCGCCCATAGGGTCTTCCAGCCTCGCGCATTTCTCCTCATCGCATCGCATCACTGCAGCGCGGCTGCGGTTGCAGTCGCTGGTGGCCTCATTCGGCTATCCCGTGCGTACGTACGCCGATGGGATCGCTTGAGCTGAGTCGACCACTCCCTCCCCTCGCGGTTCCCGTGCACGGATTCACCACCGCGCGCATGCGTGGTTTGTGTTTTGCAGAGTCTGCAGGTTTCCCCCCACGAATTCACTGTTTCATCTGACCGTCTGCTCCTCTTTTTAACTCTTACTCCTAGTACTAAGGTACAGTAGAAGCTTTTGGACAGTGCCTCGAAGTTGATAGGTTGCTGTAGTACGACCGGTACCATGTGGCCATCTCTTCAGTCGCCATACTTGAGCAATCACTCTTGAAGCGGTCAATATATATGATGTCATCACTGTGTTTCTCTGGTTGCTTAGCCCAACCTCAACTCTTGTCACCACGAACACTCCAGTTGGAGATAGTGATATACTGATATGCCCTTCTCCCTCTCTCTGGGGTAAGAATACTTGGTGCTATTGCCATCTTTTAGTTTTAGTGAGGATGTCAGATGCTACTGCGGTGTGCTACTGCTACCTGTGTGTCCACTGTCCAGTTCCCCCTACCTGTGTGTCCACTGTCCAGTTCCCAACTACTAATATAATAATTGATAAAAAAACTAATAATATCATAATAACTACTACCATGGCGAGATCTTCGGGAGTACCAGATTGCATACCGGCCCATCCCAACTTCTGAAGGAAAGGAAATGCTAAAAAACGGAGGAGAGGTCAACTTTCGTCCCCAGGGGGAACAGAAGTGGGCTAGGCCAAACAAAAGAGCCACGTTTCAGCTGCTAAAACTTAATGGTCTGCCATTCAATTTTGGGCTTGGCCTGCATTGAAAATGGGGTGTTTGATCTGAAATTTTTGGGCTGGATCATCCCAAAATATGCTGCTTCAAAAGATTCGGTCATTTAGTCCGTTTGGAACAAAGGAATTTCTCTATATTTGACTGAAGCGTTTCCTCGGGAATTCATGCGTTCAACATGCCCTTACTACCCATTTAGAAATTAGAATACGATCCTGTTCTTTGCTTGTCACGTGTCAGGGCAACGTAGTAACATTTAGTGGCCTGATGAGGCAAACCGGAGCCTTATTATGTGTCCACAAGACAATTCACATTGTCAACATCGCTACAGCCGAAACTCCATATCAACGATGCCCAGTTTATTCAGAACAGCATGGAAGGAACGCAACGCACACCACAGAAGTAAGTGAAAAGGAAAACGAGCGTAGCTCGCACCCGTACCAGTCTGTCACTCATGCCGAGGAAGGTAAAAACAAACGGTTCCTATCGCCGCGTCGCTTTCCTTGGTCGACATTGCTTGGCCGCGCCAGTTCTAGTCACCAAATCTTCCAAATCCCCAGCACCACGTCGTTCTCACCTACCGAGCTAAGCTAGTGACATGGACTAATCCAGCAACTGTTGCAGCATCGGTGATCGGTGACTTGCTAATCAAGACCATTTACAACATTGTTTATTGATTAACATAGTCCACCGTATCCACACAAAAAAAAAAAAGGAGTATAACCCATTGTTGTTTATGCCAGAATCAGACCATTTGCTTAAATAATTTGGTAAAAGATATCTGGAGGAGCGTATATATGGTGTCGCTTTTAAGGACATGTACTAGGCAGAAAATTTGTCAAAGGTGAAGGACAAGATAGGCATCAACGATGAAGCGATGCAATTGACCAGTCATCGAGACCTGGTTCTACTGCCAACTTGCAGCCTCTTTTGTCCACTCATGTAGCTTTTGCTTAAACTCTTCATGTCTCGTCTTTGTCCCAACTAAGCACAGCAAAGTTGCGCTACTTTTTTTTGCATCCTGTTTGCCTTGTATGCATGGCGGGAACGACGCTCTCCGTGATCCTCCTCGTCGCCGGCGTCGTGCTCATGCTGGCGCTGCATATCCTCATAGTCGTCTGGGCGCTCCGGCGGGGGGTAGTTCTGCGCGGCGCGTTCCGGGTCGAGGAGCGTGCGGAGGGGCTGTCGCCCGACGAGCTCGCCGAGCTGCCGTGCCAAGATTTCAAGGCCGCCGGTGTGATCGGCGGCGAGTGCGCGGTGTGTCTGGAGGCGTTCCAGGCGGGCGACCGGTGCCGGGTGCTGCCGAGGTGCGAGCACGGCTTCCACGCGCAGTGCGTGGATTCTTGGCTGCGCAAGAGCCGCGTGTGCCCCATCTGCCGCGCCGAGGTGGTCGGCCGCGGCAAGGCGGCCGGCGCGGTTGCCGACGAGGCCGCCACCTCGGAGATCGTTGCTGAAAGATTTCGAGGTACAGATCGGTAGTGAATTATTCGGCTGTTGATACCTTTGTGCTTGTGCATACAAGTAGTAGTTCTTACATTTGCGAGATCTGTGAAATGGGTTTAGTTCATTTTATAGTGATTTTCGGTTTAATATTTTGATGATGTAAATATTGTGCCCAGATACGAGGCCGTTTCACGAACATACAGAACATGCCTGTACTATCTATCTATCTATCTTCTATCTATCAAGGCTAAAAATTCCACGTTAATCGGTGCAAAAGAGGAAAAAAATTTGGAAAAATTGAAATTCTGAATAAAATAAAATTTGTAATTTGATTTCCATACATTCCTAAGTAAAATACCTAAATAAATATAATTCATAATATAGGAATTCCAACAAAAATAACTAAAATTATGATTTAAAGAAAAAAATAGCAATTTGGTTTTGATACAAATTCCAAAGTAAAACCCGTAAATAGCTGTAATTTGGAATAAAAATCTAATAAAAAAATAGCAATTTGATGTATTTACGAATTCCAACAAAAATAATATAAATTCGGAATAAACATAAAATAAAATTTGTCATTTGATTTCCACATGAATTTCAAAATAAACCACCCAAATAACTATAATTTAGAATAAATTATGTAAAATTAACAATTTGATTTGCATACGAACTCCAAGATAAAATAACTAAAATTTTGAATAAAGATAAAGGTTATAACAAAGATAGCATGAATGTGTCGAGGGGAGATCATGAAAGAGTGAAATTGCACGAAGACAATGACCGCTAGAGAAGCGAACAGACGAGGTGACGACGGCGGAGACAAGAACAATATCATGCTACTCACCTTAGCTGTTTGATGATGACAATGTTGTGCCACTCACTATTATCAAAGGAGCTAAGGACAGTGACGACAAGTGGCGAGCATCGGCATTGTTGAAGAAGTCGGTGGCCAAAGAAGCTCGATGTTGAGAAAGCCTAGATAGAGATGACATGAATTTTCGTATTAAAGACAAGCTACGGACGATATGTGGCTATTGGATAGCTAGGAGTATATCATCACTGGTGAGGAGCATGATGTCAACAGTGATGGTGAGAAGATTTTTCATATCGTTAGACAACAACTAAAGTGGCCATGCTCACATCAGTGAAGATAGGAGGTCACTGCGGTTAGTGAGAAAGACATAACGTTGAGTTAGCCAACATCGAAGAAGATAAGCGACTAACACGGGAGAAGAGTACATCATGCATCCGTATGAATAGAAATACGGACGTATAAAAGCAGTAGAGCAAAGAGCTCAAAGTGGAGATAGCTCAATCTTAAGGAATAGGTTTGGGGCCACCAGAGAGAGTGTGACCGGTGTCCGTAATAGAGATCGTCGACGGTCACACATATATGCGTTGATGATGCAACAATCAACATTAAGCAATTCTTGGAGAGAAGGAGAAGACAATTATGTGGTAGAGTATTGCATTGGAAGTGGTAGCAGCTGGAGGGATCGATCAAAAAATGGGCTTGATGTTAGAGGTTGAAGCAAAAAAGTTGTGACGACGAGAAGAGATAGAACATACACGGTTTGGTGGGGGCAGTCAGCGCGCGAGGGAAGATAAGTTCAAGGTAGATCATCTATGGTGCAACAGTGTATGCGTGAGGAAGGTACTCCAATACCATGTAAACTAATAAGATAATTTACCGCACAAATAATCAATGTATTGCTTGAGATTAAATAGAGGTACATGTGTATACATACATTTTAAAAGAAAATAACTAATGGAGGAAGAATAGGAGCATACATCTACACGATCTATACATGATGGAGAGTGGTTATGTTTCTCAGAACCCAAACAACTTGTTATGCTCAATGATTTTCTTCCATAAAAGACCATACTTCAATTATATTTGTCAAGTTGTATTTTATTTCAAACTCCTATTGTCATTTTCAATGTTTATGATATCTTAAAATTCTAAATAACCTGCAAGATACGTAAATATATATCATTTGATACTACAAACTTTAAAACAAATCTAGCTGTGCAACTGTGCGAGCAACCCTGCTAGTTATCTTATTAAAGCAGAGTCAAAAGAAGCTACCACGTTCGCTCTTAAGGGCTAGAAATTCCCGCATTAATCGGTGAAAAAAAAGAAAGATCTACACCGTTGATCGTGGTAGGTCCAAATTATAACGGTCTAGATTAAAACAAAGAGACCATGTCAAGTAAAATAAAGCTGAAATTCAAAATAAAAAATAAAATAAAATAAGCAATTTGATTTCCATACGAATTCTTAGGTAAAATCCCTAAATACTTATATTTGGCAATTTGATTTTGATACAAATTCCAATAATGAAATTGGCAACTAGATTTGTATATAAAATATAACAAAAAAGGAATTAAAATAAAATAAAATTAGCAATTTGATTTCGATGCAAATTCCAATAATTATAAGTCTGAATAAATATTAAAGAATAATTGTCAATTCGATTTGTATACGATATACAACCAAAAATAACTGGAATTCAGAATAAAAATAAAATAAAATTAGCAATTTGATATCAATATGAATTCTAAAGTAAAATTCTTAAATAATTGTAATTCGGAATAAAAGTAAAGAAAAGGTTCAAGGTTGCAATTGGATTCGTATACGGATTCCAAGTACAAAATAACTGAATCTCGAAATAAAATAATTGGATTCGTGTTGATGTCGCAACGGTTAGCATTAATCAATAATTAGAGAGCGATTACATTTATAAGAACCAAACAAATTACTATACTTAATGATTTTGTTTTATCGAAACTCACACTTCAATTATGTACATAATGTTGTATTTTTCTTTAAATTTCTAGTGTTATTTTCAATATTTAGGATATCTTAAGAAACTAAGCCTGCAAGATCGGCTCCTCGTGAGCTGAATACCTTCGTGTCGAGCTACAGCAGGCTGAACATGAGCTGGCATTTGACTTCAGCCGAACTACAGCACATAATGTACAGCATATTCCATAGTCAAAAAGTCAAAACTCCTGACCCCAACCACGGCCGCCGCTGCAAGCGTGCAACTTGTTTTTGGTTAAACATGTCAAATAAATCGTTTTATCTCGACACCTTGCTAATCCGAAGAATCAATCCGAAGTCTCCTCTTCCCTTGATTGCGTCTGCGGAATTCTCGCGGTTAAATAATCTGGCAAAAGGTTTTCTGCAGATGAATGCCCGTCCGAACATGACGTACTACTATCCAGCAACATGAATATGTCAACGTAATCTTACAAGGTGTTGTCGAACATATCTAAAGGACAACAACTCATGTGAAGGTTGTATGGGTTGGTTATTCGTTGCAACGTTACAGGACAATGCATGGTTCAACGTCATCCGTTCAATTATAGCCAGCCGATCAAAAGGTAAACAGAAGGCAGACCATTTTGATCAATATTCAGTATGGCACGTTAGTTTCCATACAAATCTAATGGACACAGAAAACAACTTAAGAAAATTTTAGACTACTTATAAATAACAAAACCGATAATTGAAATGCTATGGTACTCAGTAGATCTGAACAACTATTTTTTTTTTTGAATCTAAAGCTTGAGATTTAGCATCACACAGTGCCATATGTTGCGCGATTGACAACGCCTTTGGACCCGCTCAACCAGAGTCCAATCAGACCCAACTCCCAGGTCCTTGGACCGCTAAACCCGCAACCCAACAATAGAGTCGTAACCTTATAAATGGTATTGGATCATCTCCCAAGAAAAAGACTAGTCCAATACGTAAGTACTCTATCACACTTATAAATTGTGTTATGTCTCTTCCCACAATTGATGTGGGACTACAAACACCATTACAATGTAATGATAGAGGATACGAGTCTGGGTTGTTTGGTTTTCTAACACATCTCAGTATAAATATTTTCTATTCATATTTCATCCCTTAGCAAAGAACATGCCAGTTCTTTTATACATGTCACTTTTCACTTTGACTAGTCAAACTCGATAATCTTTGACCAATAATATATATATATTTTGTTGTATTAAAATGGTATATGTTAGATTTTTTTAAAGAAATACATTCATAATATTACACTTCCACGATTTTTTATAAATCAATTAATATATATTAAGAGTTAAAGTATAACTTTGGAAACCGTAAAAAGTCAAGGGTGCTAAGTATTTTAAAACAGATGGAGTATTAGAAATCTGACCTGGTTTTAAAAGCCTAGTGCTAGTAGCATCATGGACTCCTACCGGCAAGTTGCAACTTCTCTAATATCTAGCTTGTCCAATACCAACTGTTTTCTGTGGCTTTAGATGTTCTTGTGCAGATCTTCGCACCGAACATCGTAACAACTAACAAGCCGTGAGGGCATGATCTAGATGCTTTTCTACAGATTTTGGAGCATTAGATCAATCGCCGCTGTTTCAATGTTCGAAGCTTTCATTGTGCTATGCCTTTCAGAATACAAAGGGGGGAAAACCCACGGTGTTGTGAAAAATGCTGCAGCTGGCTTGAGCATTTTTGGGGCTTGGCCCAAGAGTAGACTAGTTGAAACCGGCCTAGCCTGCATGTATAGGAAATTAGGAATGCAATGCATGATGGTGATTCGGCTGGCCGGGCCGGTGGGGCCCAAGCAGGAGCCTTCGAATTTTTTGAATTAGGCCCAAAGAAGTTTGAAAACACGGCTTATCCATAGCGGGCTTTTTACATCTGGAGATTCTTCCGTCATCATTCCTACGAGAAACGCGAGACATGTCCACACGAAGCACAAGGCCGGGGCGCCGTCAGCGTCGGGATCCGCTCCGCTCCGCGCGCGCGCCCCAAGACGACAGTGCGATGGCAATGCTTCCCGCTACAACCACGCGGCGTCCCTGATGGGCGCGACGGCGGACTTGGTCTGGAGGTAGTTGCGGAGGCTGTAGGCGAGCCTTCTCCCGGCCGATGCCGCTCTTCTTGTACCCGCCGAACGGGATGGCCGCGTCGAACAAGTCGTAGCAGTTCACCCACACCGTCCCCACCCACCCTCAGCGCCCGCGCCATCGTGTTGGCCGCCTCCAGGCTCCTCGTGAACACCTCCGCCGCCGCCCGCCAGCCCGTACTGCGCGGCGTTCGCCCTCCTGACCACCTCGTCCAGGTCGCTCGCTGTGCTCACAAGTCACAGATAAGCAACAGGCGTCGTCAGTTCGGAATGAGACGTTTCACTCTACGATTGTCCAGGTAACCATGTTGCTCACCTGAACTTGAGGATGGACTGGACCGGACCGGCCCGAATATCTGTTCCTGAACGATCTTCACCTCGTCCTACGAGAACGAGACGCGGGTACAAAATTCAGCAAGTTCGCGCGATGTATGGGGAGAAGCGGCGTATCTGACGAGACCTTACCTCGACGTCTGCAAAGACCGTTGGCTGGATGTAGAAGCCCCTGTTGCCTAGCCTGTCGCCGCCGGTCACGAGGGTGGCGCCGCTGTCGACGCCCGACTTGACGCAGCGCAAGATCTTCTTGAACTGCTCGCCGTCGATCTGGTCCAAAAGAGAAGATTTCAAGGTTAGGGATTAGGAGCGATGTGGCTGAAATGGATATAGACATCCATCCCCCAATGTTGAGTATGGGGTACGTGGTGCATGTGTTGGTGCACCTGGGGTCCCTGTTCAACACCTTTCTTGAAGGGGTCGCCGACCACGCGATTCAGAGCTCCAGCCTTCGACTTCTCCGCGAACTCGTCGTAAACTTGCTAGTGCACGAACGTACAAGACCCAGCTTAGCAGCACTGTTGTCCCTTTGCGAGTGCAAAACACAAGGAAAACGGCATTTCAGTGTCCTGATGTACTAGTGTATTTGTGTACAATAATTGTTCCAACACGGTAGCCACGTTTCTAATTATGCAGCGGCATGCCAATGAGATCGCACATACATACCTGGTTGAAGAAGAGCGCATGCACGGTGCGCAAGCTCCACAGCCTGATGGCCCTGATCGACATCAGCGTCGTCCATGACGATGAAAGGAGACCTGCCCCCGAGCTCCAGCGTCACCGGCTTAAGGTTGCTCCTCGCGGCCAGTTCAAGAACAATCTTGCCCGTGCCAGTCGACCTGGTGAACGCAAGCTACGCAAAAATAAACTAGTTCGTTAATTCTTGGATCATGAAAAGGAGTAAGAAAAATCGTAGGCTAATTACCTTATCAATGGACGCGCATCCTCTGACATTGCTATGCAATATCATGGTGCTACACTACCATAACATTGCGTAGCGCTTAGCGGATCAGAAAGCGACGGATAACAAAGCAATTTTCAACCGAGCATAAATACTGTAGCATCACTGTAGTAAAACCACTAGCGCTGTAGCTATTGATCCGAGCTATTCTTCCCAGATCGAACGGCTTAGATTTGCCGAATGTCACGGCATTGTAGCCCCATGACATTCCCAATGGAATGATAGAGGATGTCAATCCCTTATCAACACCCATGTGACTACAGAGAGTGGTGTCTGCCATCGGGCCAAAGCCGGACACCACATTCAGAACACCCTCCCGGATCCCAGCCTCGTGGAGTAGGCTAGCGACGTATAGGACAGACAATCCATTTTTTTATCCAATAGTTCAGATCAGTTAAAATTGAGTCATTCTACACATGATAGTACGGGTAATAGAATCCCAATGATAGAACTGTAATTACCTATGTGGGAAACACATGGCATAAGAGTAATATTTTCAACTATAGTTAGAAAAGTCCATAATACCATTACAAAAAATTATAAATACAAAAAAATCTATTATATCATTAACAAATCAATGATATATTTTCATCGTATACTAAGTAGAATGTACCATAAATTTCTCTTGCTCAGCGGTTTTGGGCACGACGGCGTTGCCGCACGCGAGCGCCGGGCCGACCATCCACGCGAACATGAGTAGAGGGAAGTTCCACAGGATGATCTGCCCAGCCACGCCGATGGGCTCATGCAACACCTGCACGTGGTGCGGCCGTCGGCCGGCACGACGAGACCGTGGATCTTGTCCGCCCACCCGGCGTAGTACCGCATGTACCGCGTCACCATCGGCACCTCCACCCCCGCCGACTGCTCCAGCGGTTTCCTACTGTCCGACGTCTCCAGCGCCGCTATCTTCTCATTATGCCGCTTGATCAGGTCCGCGAACCGCAGCAACACCCGGCACCGCTCCTGCACGCACGAAATGCCCTATCTTCTCGTTGTACTCATCCTCGCTCTTTCCCCAACCCTTTAAACCCTGCGGATCTTGAAGATTATGCATTCTACGAGGACCAAGGCGCTGATGGACAAGGAGATGATGAAGACCAGTCGTAGTCTCCAGTGGTCGTAGCCTCCAATGGTCGTGGTCTTTGGTGGTCATAGTCTCTTGTAGTCTTAGTCTTGCCTCGGTCTAGCTGGCTAGTCGGTGCTTACGTGCATTCCAATATTTTCCAAGTCTTTGGTTAATATCGGATGCACACAGATTTCAAGTCGCTTGCTTGCGGAGAAATGAGCTCTACCCTTCCTCTTTTGCTTCCGCTGTTTTTTGTAATGTAATCATTTTGGCCCGTTCGGTCTTTAATGTAAAATCCAACTCGATGCGGTCTATGTAAACTCTAATATGTAAAACTAATGAATGGTTTGGACGTTATCGTGTATAAAATGATTCAGTGATGTATTATATGATAAGGACCTGATCACTGCATGATGATAACATCCAAGGGCAGTAATCACTGGATGAGAAAATTGGTTGGCTTTCAGTCTTCAGATGATAACAATTAACAAGCAATTATCCCAAGCAACATCCAACGCGTGGGGCTCTTCACATCGTAAGTAATATGTTTTTGCTACGAGAAGCATTCATATTGGCATTTCGATTAAAGGCCATTGTCCGCTTAATCTTTTCTGGAAGAAAAGAACTGCAGGTAGAATTTTCTTAGGCGGGCGGAGGAGGGAGAAGTGGCCTCCCCCAACACCGCTAATACAAAGATTAGGTACTTAAATATTTGGGCATCATTAGCACAATTATAGGCCCTGCCCCTAGTTCTAAGCCCAAGTTTCATATACCATTTGGAACCCATGTAGAAGCAAGCTAGCAGCCCAATTAGGAGGAATAGGAAGAGACGAGTCGCACCGTATTTCTTTCTATACGCTGTTCGCTCTCGCCTCCTCGTCTTCATCTCCCCGACCCCGGGTAGCAGCACGGCAGAAGAAGACAAGGTCGGACAGCTGCCGCGGGGCGGGACATCGACAGCTCGACACGCCGTCGCGCGCCGCCGACGCCGCCGCCGCGAAGTCGCCAGCATGCTGTCTTGTTTGTTCGCCTTCCCTCTTTTGTTCTTCCCAGGTGCTGAGGTGCACATATTTTTTTTTTTATCTTGATCAATGATCACTATCTAAATTTCTCTTTTGAATTTAGGTGATAGTGATATGAAGAGGAAAAAAACAATTCAGAGCTTTTTTCAGCCTATTGGTTCAAGTGCTAATTCTCAGATTCAAACTGGAAATCCCAACGTGCAAACTGAGAATGTACAAGTGGAAGCTCCCATTGATCATGTGGAAAATCTTAATAATCAGAGTAGTGATGCTGCTGCAACACCAATAGAAGCTGAGGCTGTGGAGCGTCAACCAATTATAGCTAGTGCATTTGAGAGAGACCCAGGTAAAAGAGTTCAAATCTGGGATCTTCCACCTGATGAACAAGATAAAGCTAGGAGATTTTACATTTCAGAGGGCCTATATCAACCAATCTTAGCAGATTACCCACTCAGTGAATTATCTCATCGTCACCGATTTCAAAGCAGTTGGTTCAAGCAATTTACTTGACTAGAATATTCACCTCACACCGATTGTGCTTATTGTCTACCATGTTTTTTATTTTCAAAGAAGCCCATTGGAAAATCTGGATCAGATTCATTTATTGTCAAGGGGTTTCAGAACTAGAAGAAAGTTAATAATGGAAAGGAGTGTTCATTTCTAAAGCACATGGGAGATGCTAGTTCAGCTCACAATTATTCAGTTCGGTGTTTTAACAATCTTAAAAACACAATGGCTCAAATTGACACTGTGATGGTTAAACAAAATGAGATACTTGTTGCAGCAGCAAGACTAAGGCTTGGGACTACAATTGATTGCATTAGGTAATGATATATGAGAAGGATTTCTTGCTTTAATTTTTGCAAAGAAGACTCGTGTTGTACTATCTAATATGAACTTCCTCTATTTCTATATTCAGGTGGTTGGCATTACAAGGATGCCCCTTCAGAGGCCATGATGAATCTCTAGATTCTTTAAACAGGGGTAATTTTCTTGAAATGGTCAAGCTTTTTGCTTCATATAACAAGGATGTAAAAGATGTTGTGTTAGAAAAGGCTCCCAGAAATGCTAAGTACACTTCACGAGATGTCCAAAAGGAAATTCTAAGCATACTTGCTCGAAAAGTGCGAAATCAATTAGAGAAGAAATTGGCAATAGCAAGTTTTGCATAATGGTTGATGAAGCTCGAGATGAATCTAAAAAAGAGCAAATGGCAATAGTTCTTCGGTTTGTCTGCAAGGAAGGTCTTATACAGGAGCATTTCCTTGATCTAGTCCATGTTCGTGACACATCTGCTTTGACACTTAAAGAATCAATTTGTGCTGTCCTCTCAGCTAATAATTTGAGCATACAAGATATCAGAGGCCAAGGTTATGATGGGGCTAGTAACATGCGAGGGGAGTGGAACGGTTTGAAAGCTCTAATTCTCAATGAGTGCCCTTATGCATATTATATTCATTGCATGGCTCATCAACTCCAGCTTAGCCCTTGTAGCAAGATCTAGGAGGTACATGAAGTGCACAATTTTTTCACATGCAAATTTCATCATAAATGTTGTTAGTGCTTCTACCAAGCGCAACGATGAGTTGCTAGCAAATCAAGCAGAGGAAATTGCTCGTGAGATTGAATTGGGAGAACTTGACACAGGGCGAGGGGCAAATCAAATGTCCTCGCTACAGAGGCCAGGGGACACTAGATGGAGTTCCCATTATAGGTCAATTCAGAGCTTAAAGAAGATGTTTGGTGCCACAGTTTCAGTCCTACGCAGCATTGCTAATGATCGTTCAGTTTCAAAGTATTCTAGAGGTGATACTAGTGGTGCCTTACGAATCATTGTCACATTTGATTTTGTGTTCATCCTGCTTATGATGGAGAAGATTATGAAGATCACTGATGTGTTGTGCCAAACACTACAAAAGAAATCCATTGATATCCTAAATGCAGTGGATTGTGTTTCTACCCCTTCTTGGAGGGGTCAAATTGTTTTGCGAGAAGCATGAGATTGATATCCCAGATCTAAGTAAGAAGTATGTTCTTTTCCCAAATTATTTTAGTATGAAAAAATATACTTATTTGTCCATTAATAATCTGTCTTCCGATATGTATGCAGGTATGTTGATGTGACTAAATCTCGAAACAAGAATGATAACACCACAGCCTTTCACCATTACAAAGTGGATGTGTTTAATGTTGCAATAGATCAGCAAGTGATTGAGTTAGAAGATCGATTTAGTTCTCAAGCGACGGACCTTTTGTCCCTTTGTGGCTCTTTGGATCCAAGGATGGAGGAATTTGACATAGAAAATACATGCATCCTAGTGGAAAAATATTATCCAGTTGATTTCTCAAGTCAAGAAAGAGCCCAATTAGAATGCCAACTCCCACATTTTAAAATTGATGTATGCAACCATCCAGAACTAAGCAAATTACCATCGCTTGCTGATCTAACAAGTGGACTATTTAAGACCGGTAAAGTTCATTGTACCCAATGGTGGACAAAGTTGTTAAGATGGTTTTAACTCTTCCAATATCAACCGCAACTGTCGAGAGAATCTTTTCAGGAATGAAGGTTATGAAGACACGTCTTCGAACTACAATGGGAGATGAATTTGCACGAGATTGTTTAGTAATTTATATTGAGAAGGCAATGGCTAAAAAGATTAGTAATGATGATATCATTAATGAATATGATCGTGCCGGTAGTCGTAGATCTAAGTTTAAATTAATACAAATGTAATCTTATTCGTATTTTGCATAGCATTATTGCCTTGATATGTATGGTTATAACTATGAGATCGGTGAATCAAACTTGGTTCTATTTTGCTTGTTATTTGTGCCGCCCCCCCGCCCCCCCCTATGTCGGATTCCTGGCTCCGCCTCTGCTTCTGGGTATAGCATGTAAAACTCTAAATGGCATGTTTGGAATGCAGAACTTTCACATGAAACAATTCAATTCCTATAGTAACTTGAAAAATTCCCACGCTCCAAACAGACCCTTAAACCAGTTGCACTTTGATGTGTCATGTGTGGTTCATCACTGAGCAAAGCAAGTAAGAGGTTTTAGTTGTAAATGGGAGACAGACAAATTTGGACGCATGGTATGAGGTGACAAGGCCAAGTACACATCTACCTGCATGCCTAACAACAGCATGAAAGAACAAAACACTCAAATAAAGAAAAAAATACCACAAGCAGGACATTGCATAGTTTCAAGGGTCCATCTCTACATTGTGATTGAAAAACGTGATCAAGTATACTGAGAACCTGATTTTCATTGGTCCACACTCCACACCACTAGGATTCTGATAACTGTGAACATGGGGGTGGGTGCAAATGGGCTGAAGTAACTGACTTTTTTTCAGATCCTTTTGATCTTTGAAAATGCCCCGGTGTCTGAAAAGTAAGTGCTTTGTGTTCCGCTGACAAGAAGGTTACCTTGGGCCAACGGATTTGACAGTTCCATTCCCTGGACAAGAAATAATAGCATCACAGATATGAAAAGCCATCTAAATCTGGTTGCAGCCGAGTTCCAGAATTGATTGAAGAGAGGTTATCCAGCACACCAATTATTCATCAAGGAAAAGAAAAATACAACTCCAATTTAAAGCAAGAACTTACTTGAACAGGCGTAAATGCCAAAATTGACGCCAACCCCGATCTTGCCCCTCTGCTGCCATAATTCTTCTCCTTGAATCTGGTATGAACAAGAAACATGGAACCAAATTAATGATGTGACAAAGGAGATTACGAAAGGGGCAAGATTAGGGGTACAAATCAACATGTTGCAAACAATGTAAGCAAGTTAAATGCAGCATAAATAACAGCAGTGTTTACCAAAAATTGTATCTAGTGTAAATTGAACCCATAATATGAACTTCATGAGAACAAGTTATAAGGTATAAACTATCTGAAAATTTATGTAAATAAATATAGAGAAGGTGAGGACAAGTAATAAGTATCTGGTGGAGAAATACCAGTCATGCCAAAAGAAGAGACAAAAAGGATAGCAAAGAAAAAAGGATAACTACTTATTGTTGTCCTTGCTACTTTTCCTCTATTATCAATTTGTTATGCCATGTTTTGCCTTGCAATAATATAACTGTCATGGGGCTAGGGGTACTGTTCATGTATGCAAACAGTACCATGGGTACTGTAGCACCTGGATTAGGAAAGGATTACCTTCCCCAATAAGAATATTTGACATCTTTGCATAAAATTCCTTAACAGTTTGAGCTAAGTTGGCATAGCTTCATAATGGACAGACACTTTGCTCTCCATACCATCCCATGTTTATCATTTCAAGATAAAATGCCAAGAAATGAAGACATCAAACTGCTCACCTTTTAGCAGCAAGTTTGTTTTGACTTTTGACCAACTGAGACAAGTAGTTTCCCGCTTCCGGTTTGTCCAATCAAGCCATAGCCCTTGCCTTTCCCTAAGCCATCACCTAATAATAGATAATACACAGAATATGTAAAAAAAAGTAACTATATTCCATATTCACATGGTGAAACTAAACGAAAAGCCATTCTGATGTTCATCTATAGAGTAACTAACCTAATGAGCTCTCCTCTGGAACACCAAACTGCACCCTGTTTGCAAGCTTCATGATGTCAGTCTGTGCATATCTGCAAAATCATGTTCCTAGATATTAAAAAGTAAGAGAAAAGTAGCAGGTAGCAATCTGTGTATTTTGATAAGTTCCAAAATATGAATAAGACAAGCAAGTAATACAATCAGAGAGCTAAGCACGCACAGGAAGAATTTCGAAACAACTAACCTTTCTTTCATTTTCCGGAACCGACGTCCCCCTCTCTTCTTTTTAGGCATAGAGTCTGGAACAGGAAGTGGCTTCGGGAGCTTTGCAGGTGGCGGTTCTTGCCACTTTCCAATCTTCTTACGAATTTCTTCTACAAGTTCTTCCCAACTTTTCCAGTTGGATCACCTCTTCTGGAATCAATCCTTGCTGCTAGTGTTGATTTTGCAGCTATAAGTCTACAAGCATGAGATCTTAAAGATGGAGGTGTGTTTTGAAATACTTCAGTTTGTTCAAGATAACCAACACAAAACTAGGATGTTGCAGTAGAAAATCCAGCGATATTTTTCCTCTGTGCCAAGAAGCTGCACATTACAAGCGGGCATTTTGGCTAGTGCTTCCAAACCACCAGTGGTTCCCATCAGTTTAGAGGAAACAGCGCTGCCAACAATGGCAGATAGGTTTGGTGCAATAAATCCCATTCGGCTCTCTAGAAAGTCAAGGACTTTCTTCTTTGCTGCATTAAGGGTGAGAGCTCTGTCACATTTTTTACCAAATTCTCTTCGGAAAGAGGCTCCCCACTGGTTATTGATTCTGACATTGCAATCCACATTATGTCTGCAGAAGGCAAAATACCTTTCAAATCAACACGTGTTAAATCCTTCTCATTTCCAATCTTCTTGACAACGCGGGCATAATCAATTGGATGGTGAACACGGGATTCTAGTAGAGTAAGCTTAAGCTTGTACGTGTCACGTATGAAATTGTGGATTATAGTTATCTCATTGTCAATATCTACTGATTAAGCATTGCAATCAACAATAAGCTGATACTCTAGATCCTCAAGGATGGTCCCTTGATTGGAAATACTTGTGTCTCTCTGGAGTGCGTCTTCAACTTTCTGTGAGAAAACATGTGAAAATGGTCAATAAGTTGACTTATGAAAATGAAGAACACTAGAACCTACAATAGTTAAGAATTAAGTTTACAAAGCAGATGAGAGATTAGATACAATGTTGCTCTCAAAATCAAATATTGACATTTTTAGCATAATACATTGAGGAAACGAACACAATTGCATGCTCTGTAATACAATAAAAAAGAAACTTTGTTTACTTACATTCTGAAATCTACCCATTAATGTTTGATGAAGAACTATTCACAGCATGGAAAGAACATTCAACTGTGGAGGTGGAAAATGGTAACAGTACAGTTAGTTGTATGACAGGCTCAGTTAAAAGATTTTAGGTCATTCAGTAGTCGCAAATTTACCTGCCCATGAAGAAGTTTCTTTGTTAAAGTATTTAGCATATGCACTTGTCGAAAACAATGGGCAACCTCATTAAAAGTCCCAAGCTGCCTTCTGAAATAACCCAAAAATTCGGATTTCAAAAAGTTTTTGAAGTTTTTCGTTTGAATTCAAAAACTTGCCCAATTCGGCAGGTTTCCTCTCCTTTCCGCTTTCCATTTCGGGCAAATCCGTTTTCTCCTCTCGGTGGCGCCTTCTTCCCCTGCGCCTTCTCCTTCCTTCCTCCCGACGCCAGCACAGCGCCGCCGCCACTGCCTCGATGTTGCGGCGTCGCAATCGTTGACCACCGCGCCACCTCGCCACGTCCACGACCTTCCACCGCCTTCGCCGCCTCCACCTCACCCAGCCATCTCCCCTCTCCCGGCGTCGCACGCACGCAGCCGCCCCTGTCGCCGCCGCTGCTCCCACTGCCTCCCTGGCGCAACCGCCGTCCCCTGACCTATAAAAGGCCGCCCGGAGCTCGCATTCTCCTCATCCCTCCCTCCAGCACCTCCCATTTACCTCCTTCCCCTCCAGAGCCGGCCGATTGTGAAGCTTTCGCCGCCGCCCTTTTTTTCCCCTCCGGCGACCCAAGGTGAAATCCTCCGCCTCCCTCCCTCCCGGCTCAAGCACCACTTCACCACCACCCTCCTTTCCCCCACCTCCCCCAGCACCCATTCCCACCGGAGCTCGCTGGCGCCGCTCCTTCCCGTCGCCTCCTTCGGCCACCGTCGCCAAGCCGCCACACCTCACCTCAAACCCCACCAAGCCATCAGATGAACTCACCTGAGCCTGCTTGACCTTTCCGCACCACCCGTTGTCGCCGTCGGCCGTCGCCACCGGCGGAGCGTCACCTCCTGCCGCCGCCTTCGCCCGGGGCGAGCGCGCGGGCCAAATGGCCGCGCGGCTCAAAGCCACCAGGGCACGGGCCTTTTGGCCTGGCCAAATGGGCCGCAGGCCACACAGTAACAGGCCGACCCACTTCTATTCAATCATTTCGGTCCAATCACTGTTCATTGCACAATATCATTTTACTGTTTAAAACGAAACCCTAATTACTGTTTATGGCAGTAATTTAACTACTGTTCATAGCCCTTACTATTTATAGTAATTGCTATTCAATTGTCAAAACAGTAAACCCTATCTATTGTTCACTTCAAACCAAAAACACTGATTCCAGTCATTGTTCACTGATCTATTATCTTGATCGAATAGTAAAGAAGTACTATTCATCATCTGACCTTTTTTCGTCCGAAACCCTAATTCGACATATCATATTCATTTTTGACTGTCTCGAACCCAGAAAACCCATTCACTATTTATTCTTTTTAAATCAGCCTAAACACTGGTCATTGCACAGTAGCTATTTATTGTTCACCCGACAAATCAAAACACTATTTATAACCCGAAAATGGGGTTCCCTATTCCTTTTCGACCGAAACAGTAAACCCTAATTACTGTTCAAAAACCAAAACAGTAAATCTAGTTACTGTTTAGATCCAATATTTGTAGATGAATAGTAAAAATACTACTATTCATTATCCGACCACTGTTTTCGCCTGAAACCCTAATTAGACACTTTATACTCTTTTCGACCGTTTCGAGCCCGTGAATCCAAAACTCAACTCCGTTCAGTCCAAACAAGTGCCAGATAAATCTCCAGCATCCCACACCACCACCTTCCTTTATGAATCTTTATCCATTTACAATATTTTTGTTGTACTTGGATCAAAATCTCAGCTCCATTCGATCCAATTAAACACCAAATAATCTCCACCACTCCACACTACCTTTCTTTGTGTTTCTTTTCTAGTTTTATTTACTTTCATGTTGTTCCCAGCTCATTCCTTGTCGAGGCGGATTTTATTTGAATTGTTTTATTGTATTGTTTCACGCTAGGTCACGACTTTGACGACTAGACTCCAGAAGACGCCGAACAAGATCAGAATCAAGAAAACTTTGTGCAAGAAGGCAAGTCGCATTCTTTGATCATTTTGAACCTACATTTCATCTATGTATTATTACTTTCATTACTGTATTTGTGTCAATTACTTTAAATATTGAAATAATACTTTAGAATGCCATGACAATTAGATAAATCCTAAATACCCCACAAACAAACCCACCCAACTCTTGTAGGCTATATTCACCTTGACAAATTTAGTCCACATAAAATATTATCTATACAAGGTAACTTTATCACAAAAAATGTGATCATCAATCAAAAGCAAGCATTGGCTTTGAGCCAATAGGTTTTGGTGGAGAGTTGAGGATTGTCCAGGAAGTTGGACAACCAATATACTCGTTTAAAAGTGAGTCATCAGTGAGATCTAGAGGTGGACAGCCACGAGTTGGTGTTGGGCCATCGCCTCACTGGATGACAGGTAAGGACAAGAACCTTGTGCCAAGTAACAGACACAGAAAACCGCTCAACCACATGCGTGGTCATTCCTTCCTGGCTTAGTATACTGCTCATCCGATTGAATATCTACAGGATGTCAACTGTTGCTTTTGTGATAGAATAGTCGCGGAATGGGGATGAATCAGGGGTGGACCGTTTAGGGCACCAGCTGAATTGCACAACGGTATGGGCCCGTCAGACTCGGAGTGCGGATTCCACTATTGGCCGGTGGTCTCCCGAGCTGTATGGATGTAGACCTACCGTGTAGAGACTAGAAAGGTTGAGCAGTGAAAAGGCTTTGTTATCTCAGCTCAGTCGCACGCTAACGTGTTGCGTGTTTATAGCTTGACAGTACGAGCTTGAGTTATCATGTGGGTAAAGTTGGGCAACTCTGCAGAGTGAATAATCAAAGGTATTCGAATACGCCGTGCTTCCGGTTAATGAAGTTGTGTTAATGGGTGATTCCAGTACAGAGGCATAAGTAGAGTTTTTGAGATGTTAAGTTAGTAATCGAGTTTGTTGATAAACCCTTGATGCTATTACTTATTATTGTTTTACTGTTTTATAAATTGTTTTAAATGCAAAGTGCATCCATATATGCCAGGTATGGTAAACCCTAACCATCCATTGAACTCCTTGCATGTAATTATTTAGCATTTCCATGCGGCTTGTTGAGTACGGTGGTAGTACTCATTCTTGCAATTTGCAAAACATCTACAGAAGAGGATCCTTGTGAGCAAGATTTTGGTGGACCCCAAGAAGGCAACGACTACTGTTACTAGATCTCGACTACGCTCAAGCGTACCTGTGGTTTGAAGTTCTTTTGCCTTGTACTATATTTAACTTTGGGCTTGGATGCCCGTGTCAGGTCAAAACAAGTTGTTAAACCTTAACTTTGTATAATAAAAGTCTGGTTTTTGTTGCAATCGGAAGCTTGCTTGAGATACTATTTGCTTCACAATTGTACATCCTGAGCGGTTGCGAATGGTTTAGCAGTCCCGAGAATCGGGGCTGTTACACCTTCAATCATTTACCACTATAGTTATTCTGTTCCAGTAAAGCAAAGAAGAAGAAAGAAACGCAACATGAAAAAAATTACAACTATTTTATTGCACATAAAACTGGGGCCATAAGAATTAATTACTTACTTGCATTATGTCATTATAATGTTGTGTCTTCGGAAGCTTTGAGACACTGCCAATATCATTATAATTAAGAGATTCACGGTCAGGTACGTTACTATCGCCATCCTCTTCCATATTTCCTGCCTCTGCATTTTTCTCTTCCTGAAATAAGTGCCCAAAAGTTCGCAAATCACCCGATAAAATATCAATATAGCATATGATTCCTACACAGAAAATAGAAATCAACTCCCATGATAGGCGTCATTGTCCGATATAGATCATCAAGATCGGCCAAGAAAGAATCAGCTAGGCTGGCCTGAAAAATGTTATTACTTGGCACTTTATAAGTTAGTTAACCGCACTACAAAAAATTGCAAACGCGTAACTGAATACTGACTCTGGATGGAACAAAATTACTTGCCACCATGATAATTTGACAAAATTAAAATGCATTCATTTAATCATGTGATAACATGACCGGTTGTCCATCAATCCAACTACGGCACCGTTGTGACCGAGCATATGGGATACACAAGACAAGAATATGATGTTTATACGAGTATTGAAAATTCTACAGAACAAAAAATTATAAGAGACTACAATTATTTCCCACAGTGCAAAAAGCGATCAGTCACCTTAATCCAAAAGGGGTACCAAGTGTTATAGCTCCTACATTCAGCACTCCATATGCAGATACCATAATATGATGGTGGTCCAACACATCTAAATTGAGAATTAAACAAGGTTTATCAACAATTTTCCAAAACTAGTCACACATCTAAATTGAGAATTAAACAAGGTTTATCAACAATTTTCCAAAACTAGTCATCCTTAAACACACTAGCGCAAACAGCATCCACCACCGGACCCTAATTTTGAACGCCGCGCACAAATTGCAACTAGAACTGCAGTAAGCTAAACCAAACATCGAATTAGGAGTAGCTGCAACGAAACGGGCACCCTCCAGTCCCTCAGAACATCCCCCACCTCAAAAAACCTAGCCTCGCACAATCTCCAAGCAATCCACTGATGTCGCCACACGCGGTTCAGCTGTAATGCTACGGGAAATCACGAGATGCGCAATCTAGTAAAACCCGTGATCGGTCTGATCTAAAGCGAAGCAGAGGAACAGGAACAAGCCGCCGGAGCGATCCAACAAGTGCTCCGAGTCGGAGGAACTCACCATGACTCGAGGCCGGTCTCCTCGGCGTCGGCGGCGAGAGCACCGGAGCCGGGCAGCAGATCACCGCAGCTAGGGCACCAACGTTCGGTTTTGCTTGTGTCTGCAACTTGCGCGCCGCGCTGCGATTTCGTGCGGAAAACGGATCGGATACGACACGAACCGCAAGCGGATACAACGACCGACCCGAGTTAGAAGACTATCCTGAACCGATAGAGCGAAGGTGCCGGGGCCGCAGAGCTGCGTGTGGCCCATATGCAGCCCATACGAATTGGTTCTCGGCTGCTGATTCCGTGCGGCCCATATGGGGGAGCCGCCTATTGGGCCTGCAGCGAGTGGGTTGGTGTGTGCCGGTGCCTGCGCCAAGCGCGTGTGCCGCGAACTCGTTCCTGCCCTGCCCTGCCTGCCTTCCCGGGGGCGCTGTTGCCGCGAGCACGCCACGCATCGCCCGTACCGTACGCGAGACCGCGGGATGGATCGGCCGTCGGCGTGCCGGCGCGTGCGTGCACGCACCAACCGCCAAGTGCGGCGCACCGGCACGACGGCGATCCACATCCACTCCCGCGTCGGTGCGTGCGTGCGGGGAGAGAACTAGAAACGACCGCACGGCACGCGCGGCGACGGTGACACTCAACCGTACGCGGAACTACTGCACGCACGTCCATCCTGAGTCCCTTGTTAAATAATAGCGGTAGTCATGATATCGGCGTAGATCAATCACACAAGAACAATCATATAAACACCAAGAGACACAACGAACACGAGTGTACAGAGGCAAGTCGATATCTTTTGTTCATCTGTATGTAACTTGTACGTAGAGTCCTCATATTTATAGACCAAAGAGGATGAAGGTCCTCCAAAAATAGTTTAGTTTTTGTCTACATAATTAGGTTTCGTAAACGTTCCTTACCCGCCCGGTACACGTACATCAATCTTGACTTAAGTTGCCAAAGGAAGGAATCCAAGAACACCTTTCCAGTCCCGCGCGTGGACCGTTTCGCCCCCGTCACGATCCGCGACGCAGGGGCCGTCGAATAGTAAGACTAAGATCTCATATGCCTGTCCACTAGGCCACTACGGACGTTCGATCGATAGACTAGCCACTAGCTAGGCGATCGGCTGGTCTCCTCTACATGCCAAGTCGGTCGTCGCCGGCTACAAGTCGGCAATCAGTGATCGCTCATACCTATCAGGCTACAATAGATGATAGATACAGTCGGGAAAATGCGCTGGATCGAATTGATGCGTTTAAACTTGATCTCCTCGTCCTTACGCCCACGGCCCATCGTTCGTTATTGTCATGGGGGTCGATAAGATGGCCGAGCAAATGACAAGTCATAGGTACATATATACACACACATATCTGAGCTTCAGAAAACAAGAATGGCCTGGACCAAGCAAGTCAATCCATGCATGGTTATTCAGCAACAGAGATAGGATAGGAACCAAAAGCCAAGACAAAATGATTTGGTGGCCCTTCAGGGAGGCGCCAGTCCCATGCCCAATGATTTTCGACGAGTTAGTCCACAGTTTTGGTACCTCAGCTCAGCGACATGCAACCAGATGTTCTGGAACTATTGGCGGCAGTACTGTTCAGTTTGGTATCTGATCGGGATCATACACTAGTTATCTGAAATATGAATACTACTCGACTCCGTGGTAGTTTCGTACTGTATATGTAGATGTCTTCTGACATTGGTTGATCATATAAACGCTCGTCGTACTTTCCTAAGGGTAGGTTAGTTGGAAAACCACACTATCAAAGTATCAATCTGCTAGCTATAGTAAGGATCACATATATTTTCTTGCTCCGTTGTTTCAGTCTCTAAATCGAGCTTATTCCAGTCGGTCTAACTTAAGCATGATTGAAGCTAAGTCTTCAACTCTTGTAAGCATCATACCTTATTATAGTTTTTTCGGCCAGGATACAATGCTGCCACGTGTCCCATCTACTGTTCTACTGTTTGTTCGGTGTCCCTTCGTGTGGGCCGTCCGATCTAGCGAGTTGGGAGATCGAAACGTTCGCTGTGTGTCCTCCCTCCCTCCTTTGCCCTAGCCGCCACTCCAGATCCCCTCCTCCCACAATCTGCCTCTCTTTGTGTCCCGTTGCTCCCACACGCCGTAGTGTCGAGCCCATCGACGCTATGCTCCTCGCCCACGCATCCATGCCGCTGGCCGCCATCGCCCACATGGCTCTAGCCGATGCGCTGCACCCTCCCTCCTCTCCCCCAACTCCGTCCCCAAATCCCAAGCCAACCCGACATGAATCCACGCCCCTGATAGTCACGATTCCACCGTAAAAATCCATCCTCGCATCGTCGTCCTCCCCTAATTCCAAGTTCGACGCACCAATTCAACCCCGAGAATCAGGTCTTTGTGGGATTCTTGGTCCCAGTTGGGATTAAATTCAATTTTTTGGTGGGAGTTTGGTTTTTGGTTTCGATTTTGTGTGCGAATTTTTTCTCTTCTAGAGGTTTCTTGGTCACATTTTTGTGGCTTAGTAGTGGGGTACTTCGACGCCCGCTGATGTTGTGGTCGTGCCCGTCGCTAGTGCAAAAGTTCGACATCCGACTGGTGCTACGGCGGGCGGAGGGGCTGCCACCTCCGACGTCCCCCTCGCCGGACGCGGACGCGAAAGGGGCGATGGAGGTGGCGTCGAAGGGCCCCAAGGCGAGGTGGAAGGACCAAAAGGTGTGCCACAACCAGACGCGCTCTGAGGTGGCCTTGCCTGACGCGGATGAGGGTGCCACCATTGTGTCGTCAGCAGTGATGTGGGGGATTAGTTCGAGGACGTGGTGTTGCTCATGCTGATGTCGCACCGCAAGGCCACCGCATTCCACCCCTGGGAACTCTCCTTCCGTGTCTTCAATGTGAGCATCTCTTCCATCCATTGGTTTTAGTCTCCTTGATGCATGTGAGCTAGATTAATTTGTTTGTCTGTTCATTTGTCCTAATGAAAGAAGTTTCAATATGGTTTTGTGTGTTAATACAAACCTTCATTCGCCCACTCCCCCCGTCCCGAGCCTTCAACACATGCGAAGAAAACGACACGAGGGTTGAGGAGTCAGGACACCACTTCTCCCCCCACTGGTGCTTGCACTGCCCACCCGTCATCGCTGCTCCGCGTGCTTGCCTCCTTGCACCATTACTCCATCGGCTTCTCTTCCAGTGCAACTTGCTCCTGTCTCTGGCTGCTTCTGCCTCACCGTGCCCTTCTCCATCGTCGGCACCGCTCGCACCCCTTGCTGTCTATTGCCTTATCGCCCCTCCCCACCGCGCAATTTCCTTCCAAGAAACTGAGGCGCGCTGCCACCAACTCCTCCCCTACCGCCCTCTCCTCATCCTCTCTACTGGGTTGGTTCGTTTGTTCGTAAGCAATCTCTAATTCACTTGCATTTATTTTGCTTTCATATAGAATGTTTTGTTCCGATCTTTGCATGCTTTCATCAGCCTGATTTAGGTTTTTTGGAGATACTCCATCCAGTTTGCTGATTGAACTAGGGATTGCCCTCTTACTTCTCAGAGGTGCTCTGTCCAATTAGCAAACTGAATTTGGGATTTGTGGTGCTAGGCTCCACTTTTGATCATGCAATTAGGTAATAGTTTGGGCATTATATTATTAACAACTTCCCTAAGGCAATAATGGACTCTAGATCTATATACTAACTCTGATTCCTTAGAGGTTCTATAGCAAACCATTCTGCTATTAGACTAGACCATGCGTTTTTCCTTTTTCTTCATTACAAGCTTCCAACTAGATCATTCCTGTTAGTTATCCAGTTCTTGCTTACCTCTGCTTCATCCATGTTCGTTTTAAGCATATCGGACATGCTTCATATGGCAATTTCTTTTCGAAATTTCATGTTAGTATGTTGGGCAATGTTGTTTTATAGTCTGTTTCACTGGTCTTCAAATGTATGTGTAGATATGTGTGGTCCTAGCCTCCTAGGCATGCTGCTCGAAACAAGGGGCATCGAATTTTAGAAGACCATTCCTGTTACACGGTTGCAACAAAAGTTAATCATGGTATTTCAGGTAATGATATATAATTGCAAGTTAGCGTTTGCAAGTATAGTGGTTAATAGCTATAGAAAAAAAAGATCCTAACAGTAGTCTATGCTTATGAAAACTATGTGTGAAGTTGATTTGAGTTTTATAACTACAACAATTCCATGAAACATGCTATTTTAGGTTGTTCACAACTTTGTTGCAAAAGATTTATTGATATTTGTTCATGAAGTGGGCTTTTCAGGCTTTTCCCCTTTGTATGAAAGATATCAGTCAAGCCCAATATGATAGTGAAGCAATAGATGTCATACCAACCAGTGGGTACTTGCATTGTCTATATCTTTTTAAGGTTTTTTTTTGTTCTCATTTGAATCACACAGTTGTTTGCATATGTCTATTTTGTGGATTTCTACATAATGAGTGTGAAGATGTTCAAACAATTGTTGCATGCGTCTCTTTTGTGGATTTCTACATAATGAGTGTGAAGATGTTCAAATAATTGTTTGCATGCGTCTATTTTGTGGATTTCTACATAATGAGTGTGAAGATGTTCACTTCATCTGCATTTTTTTTGTTAAGCCAGTCAGGCTATTGTGCTTGTGCATGGTTTATTTACCTTTGTATTAAACTATTACTATTTGCATATGTCCCCTTTGTTGTACAAGTAGCCAAGCTATGTTATTTTGGTTTGGGTCAACATTTTAGTTGTACAGTCAATACATATTTAAAAAAGTTACTTGCAACTAAGGTTGTTCTTTTATTAGTAACAATGCCTACTTTGTTTGCAATAGGTCTTGTTGTCAGCGTATATGTAAGTCTTATGGTGTGCTCCATGCTATATAACCTCTATTATTTTCTTCATATAGCTACAGTTATATTTTATTTAGATTTTTAACACAACTTTCGTTTGCTTTACAGGTAAAAAGGAACTTCTATATTGCTGACATGTCTATGTTTTTTGGTAGAGGCTAATGACTGAAAGGAAGTGCATGATTACAAAGTTCTTCGGCTTCAAGCTCTATTAGGATTCCATCTAACTCCTTTTAATATGTCCTGTCATCTTTGGGTGCTTACTGATATACCCTATATGTTTAACTTAAATGAATGTGTGGTGTTGGCTTAAATGCATAAAGCTTTGCCCTTTTTAGAGCATATATATAGTATGAATTATGCAATTGCATTTATATATGATACCCACAATTCATGAAAGTAACTTTCGTTTGCTTTACAGGTAAAAAAGAACTTCCACATTGCTGACATCCCTATGTTTTTTTTTTTGTAGAGGCTAACGACTAAAAGGAAGTGCACGATTATGAAGTTCTTCAGCTTCAAGTTCTATTAGGATTCCATCTAACTCATTTTTAATATATCATGTCTTCTTTCGGTTCTTACTGATGTACCCTATATGTGTTTTTTTCTAAAAATCTTAAATGAATGTGTGGTGTTGGCTTAAATGCATAAAGTTTTGCCCTTTTTAAACCATATAAATATATGAATTATGCAGTTGCATTTATATATGATACCCACAATTCATGACATCATTTCTTACTTGGTTGATAGGCTTTTGTGAATTGTTGTCGTTTTCTGGAGGATGCTAATAAAGTCTTATTCAACAGAGAAGCCGTGGTGTTATATCAAGCAGGTTTTGCTTGTCTTGGGCGTCTGTATCCTTTCAAGGTCGAATTAGTTATCTTTTTGCTTCAGATTTTAGTGAAACAAATTGCTTGCATATGTCTAGCTCTGCATTTGTACGTGATGAATTTGAAATGTTGGCTTTCCTGCATTTTTTTTGTTAAGGCAATGAGACTATAGTGTTTATACATGATGCTATGATATATTTATTTGTTGATTACTTGTTGTTTCGCTATGTTCTTTTTCTTACACAAGTAAGCGGGTATGTGCTCCCTTTATTAGGTCTATTCTTTAGTTGTAGCAACTAAAAATTAATAATTTAAAAAGATGTTATTTGTAACTGAGTATTATTGTTCCTTAGCGAGTATCAATGCCTATTTGCTATGTGATATATTCTTTGCTTTATGTCCCAAGTTATAGCTTGACTTCACATCCGATTTCTAATTTTCAATCATGTCTGACAGTGGCCGGCAATTATACATTTCGTACAATGAAATCTAATTTGATATGGCTGCCATTATGTAGGAGGTAGAGGATGCTAAAAAAATCAGGAAGAGTACCATAAAATATTTTGAAAGAGCCTCCCTTCGAAACCTTACTGACGAAGAGCGTAATAAGAACCTTCATTTCGTTGTTATTGATGGTGGCCCAACAGGAGTACATTTTTCTGTAGTTGTATGACTTTGTCAATGAGGACTTGGCAAAACTGTATCCTCATGTGAACAAGTATGTGAATATTTCAGTAATTAAAGCTGGAGAGCATATCCTTACAATGTAAGATCTCAAGATCTTTAGTACCTTTTGTGGCATTTGTCAAGTGCTCACATTTTGGTTTTGTTCCATCCCTTTGATGTTGGACCAATTACATGTTGGACTCAGAACCATATACTATTAACTGTAAGATTTTTGTAATTGCAATAAGTTTAGAGCCACTTGTAGCTGAAAAACAGTTTGACAGAGTAAGTTGTTGGTATTATCTAAGTACTAACACAAAACATTTGGTGCATGTTAAAGTGCTACCTATTAGCTATTGTATTTCCATTAAAAAAAGTCAACTATTATGAACATTACTCTTGTAAACTATGTGATATTTATGTCTTAGCTTCTAAACCCATCATGTCCTGTAATTGTTCTCTCTTCTATTACAAATTGGTTATATTTACCAACACACACATTCTTACATAACAGGTTGTCGCTTTCAACTTTCAAAGATACATGCAATAATGTTAACTCGGGTGGTGATAAAATATGTGCAAAAGTTCTTTGGAAGTATGTATTTTCCCTTTACATTGTATTTTCTTATTTTAAGATTCTCTTGATTTTTGCTAACAACTAACTTCCTTGTGCTGAATTTTTGATCTTGTGTATTCCCTCAAGACAAGTCTTGAGTCATCAGAATCTTAAAAATTATTTGGCTCCATGAATACACAACCTGAGGAACTATTTAGATGGCCACAATGAGCACTCAAAGTTTTCTTCCGTGCTATCACTTTCTAATGCCATGCGGTTGCTTCACAAGTATGATCCTGCCTTACACAATCATGCTATTGTTGCTAAAGAAATAAATAATTAATGGCTCAATGTGAAATAAAAAAATATTTTCCTTCAGTGATTTTTGCATGTTTATTTTCATGAAGAATAGCATGATTGACGCATACATACATAACTCTTTATTTTCATGCAGCATCAAATCATAAACATAAATGACTAATGCCCGCCGTAACGCGCGGGGACTCACCTAGTTAATCATATCCCGGTGGCAAAATTTCAAGTGGCTTTCTACAAAAGACAACTGAAAGACTGTTCTTAACACGTTATATAGAAATAACTCACCTACCAAACTTGTCTCCATTGCCAATACAGCCCATCTATCAATCAACTTAAACTCCACATTTCTCTACTACTTAAAATTACTAGTTGATGGTGGCCCATTCTCTCCCCAACCCTCCCACCTCACAAACGATGCACGCTGACAATTGGGCCATCCTAATTGCCCGCTCCACTCTATGAAAAAAATCGTCCGCCTCTAACCACCCTCTCCCCTCTCGGCATCACCCCCACGAGGCCACAGAAACCTCGCCCCACTCCCGTCCGCCTCCGAGTCTCCGACCTCCTCCAATTCCCTCACCAGATCCGTGCCGTCTCGCTCCCTCTCCCTTCTTCCAAGCTAGCTCCCCACCTACAAACAGTCTCCTACCTTCCCAATCCAGACGACACCCGTCCAACACATCCTCCCTGCCGTCCCCGCCAATTACTCATCCTCTAGAAGCCACATGTTGCCCTCGCCGCCACCCCCATCCACCCCTTATCCCCTAGACAGTGCAAGCCATACTCGCTACCACACACGACCAACTCCTCCCCTGACATCGTAGTCACAATACCCGTTGTCCCCATCACACCCTGGCCAGCTTCCTCCCCCGTGGCCCACCACGCTTGATGTCGTCGCCCACATTTAGCTTGTTCCTTCCTCGAGAGAGTGATAGCGATGCTCGCGCCGCAGCCGGTGGGTCCAACCGAGTGTCCAGCCAAGAAGTCCACCGCCACTACCTATGGTGGTGAGCCCCGTCGGCATCCTGGTGTTCATTGGTGTGCTTGTTTATGAGCCCGATCAAGTCTCAGTCGTTTTCTTGGTTTGTGAGTTGTTGGCATTGGTACCGCTGAATTGATTGATTGTGCTTCCATTCTTGATTTTGCTCTCTTGGTAGGGTCTGTTTCACATGGCATTATAGTAGTTGTGTTGTTTGGAGATTGAGACCTGGCCACAATGGATTGAGACCTGTAACAACCAGAACCTCCTCCTCTTTTAGATTGGTAATGAAAATTTTCAAAAACATAGATTGATCTATAACTAATCTATATTTTGAGCATCAAAATTCATTGAACCTGCATGATGATGGCGTCCAACATGGTGGAATGGGTCTTTCTGTGAGACACTACTCGTTCTCAAGACAATTGAAAGAGGTCATTTCTCAGTTTGGATGAGATTTTTTTTAAACAAACGCGATCTCATTTGCATTTTGATCTGTTTCTGGGTTTCATTCAGTTTCCAAATTCAAATATTCATTCTGTTGGCATAATGGTTTTATAATATTGCATTTTCGTGGGTTTGCATTTTTTCCTGTAGAGTGTAGAAGGAGAACCGTGAATTGGTACTAGAGCCTTAGTTACATGTTAATTATGGTATGATGATACTAAGATTTTGATGATATATTTTATTATTGTAAATTGAATCCTTGCATGTGTGCATTTCTCTTTTACTTAAAAATACGAGTTGGTGGTGGTCTGTTCTCTCCCTAACCATCACACATCATAAACGATGTGTGCCGACAATTAGGCCATCCTAATTGCCCACTTCACTCTAAAAATGCCCACCCCCACCCCCAACCACCCACACCCCTCTCTTGGCATCACCCCCAAGAGGCCATGGAAACCTCGCCCCAATCCTGTCCTCCTCCAACCTCCTCCAATTCCCTCACCAGATCCGTGTCGTCTCTGCCCCCTCCCTCTCCATTCTTCCAAGCTGGCTCCCCATCTCTAGTCCCCTACCTTCCCAATCCAGACGAGACTAGGCCAACACCTCCTCTCCACCCCTGCCAGTTCCTCCTCCTCTAGAAGCCACACGTTTTCATTGTCGCCACCTCCATCTACCTCCTTCTCCCCTAGATAGCGCAAGCCGCACTCGCTACCGCACACGACCAACTCCTCCCCTGACATCGTAGTCACAATACCCATTGCACCCTGGCCAGCTTCCTCCAATGTGGCCCGCCACGCTTGATGTTGCTGCCCCCAACTAGCTCGTGCCTTCCTCGGGATAGTGATAGATGTGCTTGGCGGCCGGAGACGATGGGTCCAACCGAGCGTCCAACCAAGAAGTCTACTGCCACCACTTAAAGTGGTGAGCCTCGTCCACATCCTGGTGTTCATTGGTGTGCCTATTAATGAGCCCGATCGCATCTCAGTCGTTTTCTTGGTTTGTGACTTGTTGGCATTGGAACTACCAAATTGATTTATCATGTTTCCATTCTTGATTTTGCTCTCTTGGTAGGGTCTGTTTCACGTGGCATCACAGTAGTTGTGTTGTTTGGAGATTAAGACCTAACCACAATGGATTGAAACCTGACACAACCAGAACCTCCTCCCCTTTTAGATTGGTAATAAAAGTTTTTAAAAACATATATTAATCTATAGCTAATCTATATTTTGATTTTCAAAATTTGTTGAAGCTGCGTGACGATGGAGGCCAACAAGGTGGAATGGGTCTTGCTGTGAGACATTGCTGGTTCTCAAGAGTCAAGATAATTGAAAGGGGTTATTTCTCGGTTTCGGCAATATTTTTTAAACAAACGCAAGCTCATTTGCATTTTGATATGTTTCTGGTTTTGTTAGTTTCAAATTCAAATATTCATTTTGTCGGCATAATGGTTTTATAAAATTGCATTTTTTCCTTGGGTTTGCATTTCCCTAGTAGAGTGCAGACGCAGAATCGTGAATTGGTACTAGAGCCTTAGTTACATGTTAAGTATGGTGTGATCATACTAAGATTTTGGTGATAGACTTTTTCATTGTAACTTGAATCCTTGCATTTGTGCATTTGTATTTGTCAGATTTCTTGGCTCCCTTCTCACACTATTCAATGTTAGTCACTCTGTGAGTCTGGTTGAGTGGGACTAGGTGAACATTTATTTAATTAATCATTTGACTCTGTTTGCATCCACATGCAGTTTGATTGTTCAGTGAGATATGTCCTTATCAACTATGACTAACTAAGATTAGTTGATTCCACCACATCTTAGATGTAACGGAGCTTGGCCAGGTGTAGCGGCGGAGCCAAGGGTGTGGTGTAAGCGAAGCATAGTGGTGAGCGCGATGCAGGGCGGCCCAGGGCATGATACATGCTAAGATCAACAACAGTGGCTAAACACGCCACACCAAATCTCGGTCGGGCTCTGCACCGACACTGAAGGCATGACGTAGGCCGTAGTAACACACAAGAATTCAACTATTTATTACAAAGTTAGTTTCACATGCAACCAACTTATCTTTAAAGGGAAAGTTAGATTATTTTGTTTTTGAGAGTTTAGAACTTATGCTATCATTTATTTAAAATTTGTTGCAACACACGGGCACATAGATGTCAACTTGCTCTGCAGTATCCGGAATTACTTGATGTAGTTGTATGCGAATGAAATCACTTCTAATGACAAGCAAGACCTTGATAAAGCTCTCCAGAGGAAAGTAAAAAAATTGTCAACTTGAGATAAGAGTATTATGGTCGATCATGATGTTTTAGTATAGCAAGTGTTCACCATTACCTTTTGATTGTTTATAAGGTTATGTTGAACTATATCCTGCCATTACTTTTTTTTTGTATGTGGAATCACAAATACGATTGTTTGCCCTAAATACTTTCATCTCCAGATTATTGTCATCAGAAGTAGTTTGTGGAACCTGTAACATCAATTATTTGAAAATATGCATCATATGTTTTGGATTTCTATAGGGCTGGAGGGAAGCAACAAAACTCCTAGCCTTCTAAGTGTTGTGCTGCTATCCATCTCTGATTTTGTAGCAAGAAATTAGGGTACGATTGTTGGCTTATTGCTCCCAGGTTAATTTTTTGCGGCCATTTACTTTTAAGTTGACTGCCTTGAACTTAAATGCGTCTAATTTTGTTTATTTGTTTATGTTCTGACAGTACGTTAAATTCAATGTTTTTAATGAGTAAATATTAATTGGAAGCAAGGAGTAGAAGTAGGATAGTGGATAAGAGTATACAAAAATATTAATTTTTAACTAGGCAATATCTGGACTTGATCTGAACAGTGATCTGCCTATGGGGCACTCCTTCTAATTCTTGAGATAACATAAAGGAACCGTAACATGTGACATGGTGGTGGTGGTGGTTATTTTGCATCTAGATGGATGCCAATTTGAGGAGTAAAGCATTCGTGATCCACTTGTCATATCGGCTCCACAATACCTTCAAGAAGTTCCACAGCCTTATCAGGAGCTCAAAAAATCCATTGGAGAAGTTAACTGCAATATTCAAATGCCACTCTACTTTCCTGTCTCATTTAGTCGGTATGCCAATATATTGGGTTGTTGTTTCATTTTTTTGTGAGGATTCTTTTTATTGTTTAGTGCAAGGGGTTGGTTGTTGGCAATGTAAAGGTATTAATGGTGGAGTTGTATGACCAGCATTTGGCCCAATCATATATCCTACTTTATGCTTGCTTTGAACAACAATTTTGGATTTGTGCATAACTTTTTTGAGATATGGAGTGAAACACATACCTCTTTTATATTCAGCTATTTTACATTACACCAATATAGATATTGGTTCTGATGAAAATTTTCAATAGAAACTCTTCCAGAGGTGCCTATTTAGAAAGATTTATGAATTGTAGTTGCAAAATATATTACGATGACAATATGTTTGCTTAATATTTATTTGTATGCTTCCACGACGAGTGTAATAAAAAAACATGAAAATTATTTGGTACGTAATATGTGTTCCCGTTGCAACGCACGTGCACTTGGGTAGTATAGTTTTATATACTACTAGTTACATGCCCGTGCGTTGCTACGAAATATCCAATAAAGAAATATATATTATATTAAGAATCAAAATAACATAGCGAGATGCAGAATGATTGATTGATTATACCCATCACCAAAACAATTGCATTATAGAAAGGAATCGAGTAAATGCAAACACAAACGAACACTAACGGTAGTACATATCTAATCTGTAAATGGCATATTTTCCAAAGTTTTTCATATTTACGATGGTATTTTTCAAACAACATCGTTTGCGATGATATTTTGTAACTCACGAGCGATTGCGATGGCACTGAAAAAAAATTACCCGTTCACAATCTAAAGAGATGGTTTAGGTGCCCATACTGACGCTTTATTTTTTTAGAATCAATACTTGTAGTTTTTTTTATACATCTCCACTACCAAATATTATAAAACCTTTCAAATCGCAATGAAATGGAAGTCGAACAAATAGTTTAGTTCCAACAATCAAATGGACAACCAAACCGCAAGTACTCTTTAGCATTGCCAAAAGTGCAAGAAAAATTACACTTCCACAAAACTATATTTTGATATTTCTGCCAGTGAGTGCCAATTACAAGATACCTTTCAATTGAAAATTCCTGCCAATGAGTGCCAGAAACAATCTCTGCATTTATGTGATCATGCAAGTGCTCCCTCAGATTACTTTCAATGGGGAATGGTTCATAGAGGAACTGAAATTTATAATATTTAGTGTTAAACCCAAGATAAATACACATTAGATTGTTCCTTAGGCACACAAAATAATTCGCAACCTTCTTATAAAAACTCTTTTTTTGGTTCATGAACAAGAATAACAGCTTTGCCATGTTGGTCATATTACGGTCGACCTGCCCGACCCATCATTTGCAGAATATATGTAATATCGTAATCAACATATCTTTTTGTTTTCCCATCATAGTATTCATTACCCTACAAGAAAAATACTGAATGAGTTACCGAGTAAATCATCACTAAAGAAGAAGAAAATGCATAGCATTGTGCCACCTTAATTATCACCAGGTGAGCTAGAAGATTAACACCCCAAGCTAGTGTGCTAGTGCATACCAGTACCTGGCAAAACATCAAGCAACAAGAAATGTTGTTTAAATTTTGCTCAAGTATGTAATTAACTCGGTTAATGAGAGAAATTGCAATGAACATACTGAAAAATCTAGAACATGCTTATCAAGAACATTCAGTCATCAAAGCAGAGCAGACCTGAAAATTGTTGTTTGAAAAGAGTTCCTCAACCAAGGATCTATCTCTATCATTTAGACCTGCATGATGCAGACCTATTCCGAATTGCAGAGTATGTTTGAAATTGTTGTCAGAGACTTGTGAAAGAATCATGTCTTGAGAGTTATCCTCCATGCTTAGGAACTGCCTTGGTTTTTCATCTGATGCTGCTAGCTGCAATATAGAGTGGAGTAAACATATAAGATAGCAACCATCCATATACCCATTTAGTAATAGAAATCCAAATCAGTGTTCCACCTGAATGAGATCAAGAGTTGTAAGTCAAATCTTTTTTTTAGATGTGACATAGCAAACATAGTCTGCCTTAAACAACCATCTAATGATCAAATAAATAATTGACTTTCCAATAGGTAGTGAACCTGAAAAATTGCTATAAATGCATTGCCCAAATAATGTCGTAATGCAGATGGCAGCTGACATATAAAAAACAAATCAGTAGTTCAGTAACTACCTGTTTATGATGGAATCAATAATAATTTGGATAGGGTTTGCATCAGTCAGCAGGTGAATAATCTTCATAGTGTGTTTCACAATGCGAACAGCCATGAGTTTCTTTCCATTGTTGCGCCCATGCATCATCAAAGAGTTGGTGATCCTCTCAACAATTGGGCATTGAGCCTTGTGGAACCTCTTCACAGAATACCTTCCAGCAGTGTGGGGAAGATATGTGGCATGCTTTGTAGGATTGACAGCAAGGTAATCATTCAAAGAAATGTCATTGACCTGCACAAAAAAATGAAAAAAAAACATGCTTAAGACATAATACCAACAGTACTACACCTAGGTTCGTAGCAAGGACAATTGTTAAACAGAGCCGTGAACAAAATAGCAACCTAGAAACAGAATGTAGTGTTTCTGACCATGTTGACTTTTTCAGGAAATGAGAATTGATACACAATCTTAAGTAATTTACGGAGGATAGTTTCAAATAATAACAAACCAAACAAAATATAGTTTCAAATAATAACATCTATTAATCCCTCATCTACTTTTGGTCTTTTCAACTACAATTTTCAAGAAGTAGAACTTTACAAGCTTTTCATGCAAAATAATCAACAAAATACATTGTTACATGCGAAAAGTAAGAACTGCTGAAAGTAATGAATCAAGGCCATAATGAAAAGAGTACTTTAAACATATATTTTAACATTGGAGGGAAAAGTAAACTTCAAATAAGAATTCCCAAAAAGCACAATCAAGTCATCAATCAGAATAAAATGGTGATTCTTGAATAAAATTTAGCAGACTCACTGAAGTGCTTGAACAACAAACTCCTGAGGCTACTCAAAATACAATTCCCTCATGTCAAGCCTTATCAATGTCAATTTGTACTACTATCTCAGCATGGTACATTGGTACCACGCCCCTAACACTCGGAAAAACGCACGGTGCTACGTGTCACCACTGTTGTTAATATTCCAACCCTGAGGTTTTTCAAATGCTGCAACCACCATCCAGTACACAATAATAATCACAGAATCTGGTAAAATGTAGCCTAATGACAAGTGCAGCAGAGAGCCAAGGAGATACTTGAGATACATGAATATACAGTTGAACCCAGTAGTATATCCACGATTAGGACCCAAATATAAAGGTAGATCATGCACCCAATAAGCTCACCCAAAAATTTCCAAAAGCAGGGAAGCCTCTTCTTCATTAGGAGCTTCAAGAATCTGAGCATGGAAAAGATTAACAGTGCTTAACTTCCATCGATGGTAAGAACAAACCGTAGCATTATATAACAGGAAGCACAAGCTGGTTTTTTTAAAATGAATTACTTAGTCAGATTAATAGATGGTATCTTGACAGCCAGGGTAGCATGGTTGAACCAACTCACCATGGACAATGTAATACCCTCAAGGGCTTGGCTATAGAGGAATACATCTCGGAAGTTCATAGGAGCTCATCCAATATCAGCGTCATAAAACAAAATCTGTGCACCAGCGTCAACGTTAAAACACATGAAACCAAGGAAGTACAACAAACATACAACATGCCTATAAACAGCTACAAGAATGACATCAGATGAGCAGAACATACTCTTGCCAATGGTGCTTTCGAAGTGTTTGGTTCACTTGAAGGGGCATTATGTCTAACAGATCCATCCAAACCTCTGAGTTCGGCCTCGATCTCTTGTAGCGCCCTGAGCCAGCGCCTTAGCACCTGAACTCTCTCATCCCCGTGTGATGAAATCGCAGCCTCTTCCAAGCGCTTCACTGTTTGCTTGACACTTTTGTAGTTTTGAGTGCCCTGCAAATCACATAAAACACATAGACAACTATGGAAACATTTCACCAAGAGTCAAAGCAGGATTCAGAAATAGGGCAATTGACATCTTGAGGACAATACGTACACACTGCACCAAACATCAACCTAAAAGCCCAAATCCCCGAACTGAAACTGAAACTTAAATCATGCAACTCAAATTTCAGTGAATCACACATACATGTAGATCAGGGGAAAGATACCTCATTGGAGCAAAAGCAGCGATAAACCGCACCAGACTCCATCAGCTTCTTGGCATATTGTTTGTACAACGAGTTGCGCTCCGACTGGCGATAAGGCCCAAACTCCCTGCCCACATTTGGAGCTAAACAAATATGCGGATGAGCACTCATATCCACTACCAAATCGTAGGTAGCAGATTTTATGTTAGCGGTTCAATACTTCAACGGAATTGAATAAGCATGTCCACCGTTGCAAACTATGCATGCTCGATAGTGGAACACAACAATCCTAGCAGTAATGTCAATGCTTGTTAAACTTTGTGAACTGCCTCAGTGGAAACCTAACTTGTATGGAATTCTAGAACCACACAAAATGTTAGTAGTACCTTCGTCCCAGGCGAGGCCAAGCCAGGCAAGGTCGCTGAGGACGCCCTCCTCAGACTTCTTGGTGAACCTATCGAGGTTGGTGTCCTCGATGCGGAGGACGAACCTGCCCCCCTTGGAGCGCGCGTAGAGGTAGTTGAAGAGCGCGGTGCGACGCCGCCGATGTGGAGGTTGCCGGTGGGCGACGACGTGAAGCAGACGCGGACCGGGCCGTTATTCGCCGCGGGGACAGCGCGGACGGAGAGGGTCCGACGGAGGTGGGGGCGGAGGCGCGGGAGCATGTCCATGAGTATCCTGATGCGCAGCCACGATGACCCCATCAGCGTGGTCGCCACCATCTCGTGTCGACGGATAGAAGAAGATTGAGAAGAAGATAGGTTTCGATTATGGGCTGGGGGCCTTAGATTCATGGGGAGGCGGCGGTGGCGGTGCCGGCCGTAGGTCGGAGGAGGGCGGTGGGCAAAGAGGGAGAGGGGCGATGCGGCGACAGCGCGGGTGCTTGGAGCGGCAGCGGTAGGGTGAGGTGCGAGGGACGAAGGACAAGGGCAGCACGGAGGGGTGAGGGCAGCTTGGTGGAGGAGGACATGGAGCGACGCAGAGCTTCGAGGGAGGACGACGGGCGGTGCGGATGGGGATCATGAGGGAGAGAGAGGAAAGGGAGGGAGCGCGGGGTGGGATGCGGACATGCGGTCGTGGGCAGTTGGGCACAGTCAGTTGCTAGGGTTGCTGTTTGCTGCTGTGCGTGAGATGATCCGGGCCGTCGGTGTCTGATTATTGATCGGACGGACGACAAAGAGGATGGGAGGATGGACCGTCACCAACTTGTATTTTTAAGTAGTAAAGATCACCACAAATACCCCAAATATTTGGGAGATACGACTTAAACAAGATCAGAACAACAATGGAGCACTCAACTGCATATCCACGTCATGATAAAACAAAACTAAATATTCACATGAGAAGATGATTTGTTCTACGCAGGTCGGCGCACAAAGTCATACTGGCCGGGCAAAGTCAACTACACCAGTAGGATGGCCGTTATGACCTGCATGGCTGCATCTGCTGGCCGCTAGATTTGCTACCAGAGTTTCTGTGTGTCGATTAGTCAGAACAGAAGCAACGCCTACACAATAAACACGAGCTCTCACCTAACCAAAATGTGGCCCAAGCCAAGAGTATGGGGGAACCGAAGGCGATATATTCTCGTCTCGGCCGTCAAATTTGCACAAAGCTCCGCTTGCCCTCGCCCTCGCCCTCGGCACGTACGTACGCCGGGTCCCAGCCGGCGACAGCAACGTCGCGGCGAGACGTCAAATTTGCAGAAAGCTCCGCTTGCCCTTGCCCTCGGCACGCACGTACGCCGGGTCCCAGCCGGCGACAGCAACGTCGCGGCGCGCCCAGCCACAGCCAGGCGGTGATGTGACCGGAGCCAAACTTTTGCTCACGTCACGGCTCCGTGGAGCCCATCCTCTTTGTCTCCGGCCTCCTCCTGCATGACTGAATGATGGATGCTCACTGTTCATACTTGATAGTAAACCAATCGTCTTTATTAATCACCAGTGAGACTGGGGCTAAGTGCTTTCATGCTCTGTCTGACCGTTCATGGATTCATGTACTCAGGCATCACTTAGAAATCTATGACTTCCATGTAATTCATTGGTGTCAGATTTAACATGTACTACAGTTGTCTATTTTGCTGGAAGAAGACATACTGACGCCCGGTCAAAAAAACTTACTCACAGAAAAGGACGTCTCTCCAAGTCTCCATCCCTGTATTGTTTTCAATCGAACAATGTGATGGGTAGAAGAAAGACATAGCCATGGCCTCTAGAAAAGTAGAGGAGTGATATTACTATTCAGAGCAAGGGGTTGGAATCTTTCGCTCTCAAGGTGAAAACTTGCAATGTAAGTTGCTCTGTAAGCAGACGTGATCATGTGAAATCATGTCATCTAGATGAAAATAATGAATCTAGGGTTAGGAGCATGGATTTCTTGTTCCTGATTGTCAAACATCAATTTAAGATCGAATGGTCATCCTCTTGGAACTGCACAAGTTGTTGGTTGGCCAACATATGGTTAAAATAATCCAAAATCAAGATATATATACTCAACCATAAGGTTTGATGTAGGTTAGGTACTCGTACTTCGATATCCCACAAAACATTACCGGATACATAATGTCCAGTATATATTAGGTCCAAATCGAGAACAGATTCATATTCTTGCTGCTAGCTAATTCTAGAATCCTGTAAATTCAGGTCTAAGTCTAACTAGGATAAAGATTCCTGATGAACCTAGCTAGCAAAAGGCAGTCTTTTGCTCTTAAAGGTGACACACTGACAACTATTCATTCTGCTTATAAAGATTTCATTATCCATCTTTTCTCCTAGTAGTGTTCGTTTGCTCACCAACCTCGTGGCTTATGGAAGGAAAAAAAAATTGGCCTGGTGACTTTAGATTCTATGGGCGTGTTTGTTTCCGGACCTGACGGCAAGTTGTCTGATCGGACCTCTTCCTAGAAGCTGCCGGCTTGTTGCTTGGTTTCCTCCCTGCATCAGCTATCATGCCAGGCGGGCTGCCAGACCCAAACGACCAAAACCAACGCCTGGGAACCAGCTGCTCCATCCACCGTTCGTAGCTTCGATCCATCGTTCTATTTTTCATTTACTAATTTCAAACACAGGCTTCCAACCAAACAACTCATTTTCAGGTTTACCTTATCAGGCAAAAATCATCTACTTTTCATGCTATCTCCAGACACCACTTTTTTCTGACCATAGGATCCAGGGCACCAACTAAATAAACCCTAACCCTCAGACATGTTTCCGCCACATGTAAATTTGACACCTGTATATCCGGACAGCCTTGTAGTCAATTTCTTCGATCGTACTAATCTATGCATTTGAGAATTTTTATTGCCTCCTATGTGTCATCACATCTAGATTCTAGGGCATACATCTCACCTAGAAATGTCCTATTTTGATTTCTCGATTTTGTTGGACTTCCAACGATTAAAATATTCGGCTCTGTCGGGAGTAGATGGCACTACTTGTTCTTCAATTTCGTGTGTTTTCTGAAATGCTACCTAGTTGAGAAAAGAAGTTGTTTACCTACTGGTTGAATACTCGAGTGTGACTTTCAGGAATTAGGCACAAGATGCAAAGTCCATATTAACATACATCCGTGTTATTCCATTCAATTCCACAAGTTTAGTACGTTGTCAACTTACATAAATTGAAGCTACACTAGGTGCACAAAACTTCACCAAGCACCGTTGAACTTTGCATCGAACAATTGGAGTAGTTCCTTTGGAAGAGTATCATCGTCATCTGATAACAACTCGAAGGAAAAACAGGGAATAAATACCCTTACTGACCGGTAGCTCCATGGCTATTAACGTTTCTTATGCAAAGTGCACGCCCTAGGAAAGAAACCACTACTATTAGCAACATCGTTTTTAGGATGTCAACCGTAGTAGCCTAGCAGTGAGGCAATTTATCTCTCTAGCTGATATATATGAATGATAAACCGAGATTGATTTCCACAAACCACAAGTCGAGTTGGTTATCTATGTAATTTTTTTCATAACTAGCAAGGTGGTCCGCGCCTTTACGTGGGCATTATCATTATAGATTGGTAAAATATAGTTAATTGTGCATAAATATTACTAAATTCTAATCACACTAATGTAGATGCATTCTATACATTTTGTTTTCTATTTAACCCTAGATGTCTTCTCAACATGTGTTTCGTATTGTTCATATAGTTGAAAATCAAGCAAAAAAGACAACATTTTTCCGCGATAGCTTAGTGGTGGAGACGTGGGGGAATGTCCTACCCACCTGGGCTCGATCCCTGGATTGACCTAGTGTGTCTCGCCTAAATAATTTGGGTACACACACGTGTGCGAGCACCCATCTTTCAATGGCGTCTTAAGGTTTTCAAATTTCCTTACATGTGTAGGGACACACGCGCGTGTGTGCATGTACGTGTGGTGTGTGCCCGCCTTGTACTCTCTTAAAAATTATTTTCTTCGTTTCTATTTTTGTTTTTGTTACAAAAACTTTTTTATTTAGGCACGTACGTGGGCTGGTTCCCTTTTTGTGTTCACATGTGGTCTATTTAGGCTAAGCCATATTTTTTACTTTAATTTCCTTCTTATGTTTTAATCTTAAAATACATCCATTGTCTCTTATCTTTTGAGTTTAAATAGGTTACTTAATAATATCTAATGGTTATGATTTTTATTCATAAGTTGGGTCTAGGGATGGGAAAAAATGGTAAAGAAAAATCTGCTTTATCCGATATTCGTATTAAAGAAAACACAAATGTGGTAAGTAAAATCCACATTCGAGTGAAAAACGAGCACCATCAAGGGAAAACAGACAGTATTTGTATCCGTATTCAGTTAGTATCCGTATTTGAGAGAGAGAAAACGGATAGTATCCGGAAAAAAACGAATATGAATACTATCTGTTTTTTTCCCAGATACGAATACTATCCTTTTTCCCCCAGATATGAATACGAATAATATCCATTTTCCCGGATATGAATATGAATACTATCCCTTTTTTCCTAGATACGAACACTATCCCTTTTTCTCGGAGCGTTTATGTTTCGACGGGGTCTTGATTCGGTGCCGAATCTGTGGCTGTTGAGTGCTGCTAATACGACTCGTGTAGACAGTAGATTGTAGACGTGTAGTCATGTTACATAAATTTGTCGCAAAAGTTGTAGGATATTCTCATTCGACCGAATTGAGTACATATTCGATTCGAATTTATATTAGTATTTGTTTTAAAAATATGGATTCATATTCGTATTCGAGACTATTCGATCCGTTTCCATCCCTAGTTGGGTCCACCAAATTAATGGCCAGATTTCTTTTTTGAGAATTTCTAGCATGTATTTATTTTTCTTGTAGCATCTAGTATTATGAGCTATCAATCATAATTAATATCCACCAAACTAAGGTCCGGATATTTTTCCTTTTTGTTAGAATTTCTAGGTTATTTATCCTTTTTCTTAGCAGATGTAAATCACTCGTCATCGACTTTTAGTAAATAATAGATATGAGCCGTTATAACTTGGATCCACGAGATAGATGGCTAGATCTTTCTAGTTAATATGAGAGCTTTATCGGAGTGCCTAATCAGCATATGTTTAAAAATTAAATATTTTTGGAATTTATATTTCAAAATTATTTACAAATCAAATCTCTAATAATCCTTTAGATTTTATACTTGTCATGGATTTGTTTTTGGTTTTAAGCTGGAATTCATGTAAATTTTTTCTATTTCTATTTTAATTATTGTTCTAAATTTTAATTTTCTAGGGATTTACTTTGGAATTTGTGTGGACATCAATTTGCTATTTTTTATTGCTAATTTTAGTCCATTTGGATTGTACTTAGAATGTACTCTTTCTTTTAATTATTATTCTGAATTTTAGTTATTTATGGATGTTACTTTGGAAGTCGTATGGAAATCAAATTGCTGTTTTTTTATTCTGAATTTCTCATGGTTTGGATTGTGCTTGACATGGACTCTTTCTTTTAATATGAGATGTTATAACTCGGGTCCACCAAATAAATGGCTAGATCTTTTCTCTAAATGTATAATTAGTATAGATATTGATATATTCTTATATTTATAAGCCAACTATCAAATCTGAGCCTTTAAAATTCGGACCTACCAAATTAAAGGCTAGATGTTTTGTTTTTTTTTTTGTGAGAATTTCTAACATATTTCTCTCTTTTTTCTTAGCAACTCTAAAAGAACTATAACTAGACCGGTGGCCCACGTACTTGTGTGGGAATGGTCTTTATTTTCTTTTTCAAAATGTTTTTGGAATTCTTGCATTCCATACGGGTTCTCGTGAGGAATATATACATTTTTTCACTACTACAAAAGAGGTTATACTGGACGCCTCATCACAGACGGTTCCTAGGAACCGTCTATGTTGTAATTATCACAGACGGTTTTACAAGCGTGACCATCTATGTTATTAGCGATAACTAGAACCGTATGTGATACATCATTATCACAAACGGTTTTTGTTAATAACCGGTTGTGAATCATCACACACGATTTTAAACACAAACCATCTGTGATGTCTCCGAATATCACATACGGTTCTTATGTTAAGAACCGTCTATGAATCATCACAGACAGTTTAAAATACAAACCGTCTGTGATGTCTCCGAATATCATAGACAATTTGTATTAAAAACCATCTGTGATAAGTATGCCTAACTCTCTAGTTGAGTGGGACTATGTAAAAATTGCAAGTCATAGTAAAATAGCAAGGATTAATAAGGTACTTAGTGCCATATAGCAAGCAGGAAGGACATACCTAGGTTCTTGCTACAGTTTCTATCTTATTAGCGTGGCCCGATCTTATTGCTCTGATACCAGCTGTGACGCCCCTTGTCATTACCCTAAGGGTAATCACACTTAGGCATACAGATTACTATTCGTTTGCTCAATAGAACACTGGTTCAACGAATAGTAAATCTTTACTAGAGTTAGCACAGCGGAACAATAAGATAGAAATTGTTCTTTATTACAACAGTAGCCACACAAGACTAAGGTTCTGGATACAAAAATATTTAATCTTGTAATTCACATTGAAACTAATTGCGAAATTTAGTCTTGTAACTATTGTGGATTGTAATATATGCTATGTCTGGTTTGTACATGGATTGTTTTAATGTTTTCAGTTATTATGATTGCAGAATCAAACTCATTGACGCATTACCTGTTGTATTGAGATGATGTTGTATGATTATTATATTGCTTCATACAGTCAAATGTATGAATTTAAGCGGTTGGTAATTAATCGAGATTATGTTTTGATACTGTGTTAAAGAATTTTAATTACAACTATTTACCAATTAGTGTTGTCTAGCTTAAGCTAATTGTTCAGGTTCTCAGAGGTGGACCCACTTTTCTTGCAAGTTTATACTCCTTTGAATTAACATAGTGGTGCATATATCTTTCTTTTTTTTCAAATTACCTATAAATAATATATCTAATACACCAACTATCAAATACAAGAATTGTTTAACCATCAAATATAAGAGTTTAAGCATGAATGGAATATGTATATTTTTCTTATTTTTAATGGTATTTTTTCTTTTTATTTTCCACGTTGGTTGCTTTTGCTCCTTTATTTTCCTTTGGCATACCCGTTTCCTTTTTCTTTTAATTTCCTCCGTGCATGGCTGTAGGGTCGGCCATCCAGGAATCTATTATTTGATCCAAACCTATAACATTTAGGTTGTGAGCATTAAGATGACTATCTAGCTAATTGTTCCTGCCTTCTTAAAGAATATCCTCCCCCAGGCTCAAATATTATACGGACGCTTCTCTCTAGAGACGTTTTTTTCCTTTCCATTAGATGCTTCGGCCATCATCCTCCCGTAGCTTTCCAACTTTTTTTCTTTACGAAGTGTAGCTTTCCACCATGAAGTACACATCCGTGCTTATCCTTTTTATATTATTTTACTTGTTGTCTCATACAATCGGTAGCTAGACAAGTTATCAGAAAACAGAAGCAGTATAAAGTGGACATTTCTCGTGCAAGCTTCCTTCTCATCGAAAAGAAAATATGATCCCCTTGGAAGATCTTTGATGAAGAAAAATTAAACGAAAATTTTCAAGCCGTACTTTTACTTTTAGAGGGTTGAACTTCCCAACAAGGTCCAAAAAGACAGTAAAGGATCTTGGACAACGTAGAAAAATCTCTCCCTTGGAAAATATGACAGTTTGAAATTGTAGCAGTTTTTTTTTTGGTGTGTGTGTGGGGGGGCAAGGAAAAGTCTGCTAGAAAAAGAAAGGCTCACTGTGCTTAAACCAAATACCATATGGATTGTTTGGTGTTATCAAAATTACTTGGATTTCTCCCTTACAGAATCATACTAACTGTAACTATTGATTTTCGATGAGACGAACATATATCGTGCAAGCCATAGCACAGAGCTTTAAACGATATTTTTTGTGACTTTTTGAACAGCATGATAGTAGATTCCCGCACCATCTAACATGTGTAATTCGCTGTTCGCTGTCTAAAGTAGAACAAAAGGTTAACAAGAAAGGCACCTGGTTTGGGGTTGAAAGGCACAAGATCGGCACAAAAGGCACTGCAACCACGTGTCATCAACCGGCTAAGATAAACTGCCAGCCCATAATTCCCACGCGTCCCATTCCTCTCAACAACACGCAAATTCCAGCCACGACCCGTCCCTGTTTTGCTTTGCTCTACTCGCTTCTCTTGCAACCGTGTCGACTACGGGTGTGTTTGATAGATGAATAAATGTAAATAGATGAGATGATACATGATGGATGGAATAGTTTCGAATGAGATGATACAAATTTAGTGTATGATTGGTGAGATATGATGATACAAAATTTTGTTTGGTTGATTGGATTGGATGATCTCATAATTTTCTCTTTTTTCCCCTCCTTTCCTTTTCTCCGGTCGACATTCATTCTTCCCCCCTTTCTCTTTTTCTTCTTCCTCATTTCTTTCCTCTCCTCTCCCCGTTCCTTCTTCTTCTTCCGGCTCCTCTTCCTTCATCTCTCTCTCTCCGACTTCCCTCTTCCCTCTTCTTCCGTTCGGCCAAATCCGGTCGAGCCGCCGCCTCTCCACCACTGGACCGCTGCTGTAGCGCCAGGCTCTGCCATCGCTGGCTCGCACTAGCCGTCTGCTGTTTCAATCGCGCTGATGCTACTCCCTGCCCCTGGTTCCCCTCGCCACTGCTCCCAGCCGGGCTCTCTCGCCATCGTCGTGGGCTGCTCCCTGCCGAGCTCTCCTTGCCGCCGCCGTGGGCTAGTCTCGGCCGAACTCCCCACACGATGCAACATCTCGGGCGGATGTGAGGTCAGCACACACGGTGGGCGAGATGGTTCGACGATTTTTGTCGTATTACGCGATACAGCATCTCAGACGAATATTCCTGTTTGGTGGATGAGTTTATCCCGGATGGGTTGATCCTGTTCACCCATCCAAACACAGGCACACCCCCAAAAATTGGATGGAATCATCCCATACAAATCTCACCCATCCATTCAAACACATCCTACAAGAAGCGGCTTGCTACACGAAAAAAAGCAAAGTAGTTGCAGAAAAAAAGCGAAGCAGCAGCAACACGAGCCTGTCGTACTATGTCCCGAGTTTTGGCTGAGATGACATGTTTTTAACGTAATAGTAGCATCAGTCTCGTGAACGAATGGACAAAAAATGATATCTATACCGTCTAAAATCGTCGCGAAAGACGATGTGCAACGCAAATCTCCGCAGAAAACCATCTACTATGAACCGGGACTACGACCCTGCCATGTTGCCAGGACGGTCTAGGTGTGCAGGCCACCTGGTGCAGTCTGGGTTCACAGCAGGTGGCCTTCCGCAGCGAATTTACGTGACTCGTCTGATTTTATGGTGACTTGGCGTGATAGAAGTGTTATTTTAGTCAATTTTGCGGATGGACCGGTTTTACTGTCGCGTTTTATAAACAACCAAACCAGCTGAAAACTCTCCGCATCCCTAATTCCCTATCTCTTCTTCTTGCTTGGTTGGTTGCTCTCTCCGCCAAAAACTTCCCCTCTACTTGTCGTGGGCGTGGCGTTCTTGGACACAACCAGCGAGGAAAAGTTACCCTGTTTCATACTACACAGTACACTAGTACCAAGATAAGAGGAGGCGAGGAAAGGAGGGAGGACAGTGTGTAGGAGTGTTCCTTGCGGGAAGCTACTAGAAGAGGGAGAGGAGTGTTGAGTGTGCCTTGCCTTCTCTTGGTTGTCCTCTCGCAAGCGGTCAAGGCGACAAATCTTGGGTGCACTGCGAGTCTGCGATACGATTCCGTTACCGAATCCTTGTTTCCTTTCAGCAATTTGGCGCGGTGCGGCGAGTTTTGGTCCCATGGCTGTCGCGGGTGCGGCGCATTGAGGCGCGGGGGGAGCGAGCGCACATGGATCTGGAGGGCGGGCACGGCGCGGGGGCGCCTGTGAAGGTGAGTTCGTCGCTTGGGTTCTTGGATTCGGCGCGAAAGATTCGAGCTTTTTTGTTTCTTGGTTTCCTGACGAGTCGCTTCTTGGGCAGAAGCAGGGGGAGTCATGGCGCGCGGCGCTGCTGCTCGCGTACCAGAGCCTCGGGGTGGTATACGGCGACGTGGCCACGTCGCCGCTGTACGTGTACAAGAGCGTCTTCGCCGGCAACGACATCCAGCACTCGGCGGGCAACGAGGAGATCTACGGCGTGCTCTCCTTCGTGTTCTGGACGCTGACCCTCATCTCCCTCGTCAAGTACGTGCTCATCGTGCTCCGCGCGGACGACGGCGGCGAGGGCGGCACTTTCGCGCTCTACTCCCTCATCTGCCGCCACGTCCGCGCAGGCCTCCTGCCCGGCGGCGGCGGCACCAGCAAGGAGCTCGTGGCCGAAGAGAAGGCCGCCGGGCGTCGTGGCGAGCGGGCCGTGTCGAGGGCTAGGGCAGTGCTGGAGAGGTACAGAGTGCTGCAGAGGCTGTTACTGTTGTTTGCGCTGCTCGGCACGTGTATGGTCATCGGCGACGGCGTGCTCACCCCTGCGGTCTCCGGTTTGACCTCTCCCTTCTTGGTTTTGAGATGTTTAGTTAATATGGCATTCTATGCTTTGCGATGTGAGTGATGCACTATATTGCTCCCTTTACAGTGTTCTCTGCGGTCTCCGGGTTGGAGTTGTCCATGGAGAAGGAGCATCACAAATGTAGGTTAACTGCTAAATTGGAAGTAGAATGCATATAGGCCAATGTTCAAGTTTACTTGCTGATTCTAATTGAGTTGGTTCAACAGTTCTAGTCTACTTAGAAGTTAACAACCATTTAGTATTTGGGTAGTATTTGTTATGTTTGATTATACCATGCATATGAGATGCTTACTGTGGCATGTCAATGTGCAGATGTAGAACTTCCTGTGACGTGTGCCATACTTATATGCTTGTTTGCTCTGCAACACTATGGTACACACAGAGTTGGGTTCCTCTTTGCGCCAATTGTCTGCATTTGGCTTCTCTGCATAAGCATGATAGGGGTCTACAATATCATCCATTGGAACCACCATGTGTATCGAGCCCTTTCTCCATACTACATGTACCAATTTATCAAGAAAACTCAAACAGGTGGCTGGATGTCACTGGGTGGAATCCTTCTCTGTGTAACAGGTATGGATAAGCCAGGCTGTTGCGTACTGTTTGACTGTAACTCTGGTTGTATGATGACGACAAAAACTTAATGACTTATTTGAAATTGTCAAAACTTTTAGGCTCGGAAGCTATGTATGCAGATCTTGGACATTTCTCTCAATCTTCAATTAAGGTATGAGATTAGTCTGTTACAACATACATCATTGACTACAGTAGTACAGTACATGGTTTACTGCAACGCCCCTTCTGTTTAGTCTTGTATTTCTTACCCCTTCTTAAGTCAACCTTGCAAGTTCCCATCTTTCGATTTCTCTAATACGGTCCTTTCAAATTTATCTCAATTGTGTCATCCTTATTCATTATTCAGTCAAATTCACAAAATAATTACTTACATGAATCCACTCAAAGAGGGCAAAGAACTCCTATTTACATGACATCCACATCTATGATATATGCAGAATTTTTAAAAGACATAGAATTGTAAACTACACTAAAAGTTATCTATATTCTTCTAATTATCCATAATGTTTATCCCTTGTTTTTCCACCTATCATTTTTGTTGATTCCTTCTCTCTCTTTTTTTTTGATAATACACGACGGACGCACTCACGCACACACACCCCACACGCACGCACGCCCACACACACACACACACACACACACACACACACACACACGGGTGCGAACTTAACACGTCTAATCTAGAGCGGAGACTTAGACCTCACGTAGTGCGGACACGCGTTTTGATCATTGAACGAACCTACGTGTATGTGTACTATTCCGAAAATCCCAAAAAACCCTACCCGGTGAGGCGCGCTGGGTCGAGCCCAGGCGGGCAGCACGCACACCAGCGATGCTTGCCACCTGAGCTAGCGCTCGGTCCTCGTTGATTCCTTCATTTAGGGCCCAATCATTCTACAACTCTATGTAGCTAGTCCGGTGTGTGTTCAGTAAACATCATTTTAAAAACATGTTTCAGTTGTGTTCAGATGTATTTTCTTTTCTTGCAAGATACCTTGTCCTTTTTTGCTTTTCTCCCTCAGATTTCAAAGATACAAAATCAGTTTGTTTTTTTAGAGAAACAAATCAGTTTTTTATTTATTTATTTTCTTGCATATGGTACTATATTATTTTTTTCTTTCCTTTTTTTGCGAGGAATTATATGGGACTATGTTCTGTATGTTCAATATCCTTGTCAATTCCTATATTTTGTGTTACCTTGTACACCATTCCACCTTTTCACCCCATGATCTTTATATCTTTGACATGTACTACTCAGTACTCACCATTCTTGAGCTAAACCCTGGATTACCTTCGGTTTCTTATCGTTCCTTTTCTGCTTCCAACAGATTGCGTTCATATCTGTGGTTTATCCAGCTCTTGTTCTGGCTTATATGGGACAGGCTGCTTATATTTCACAACACCACAGCTTTGAGAGCAGCTACCATATTGGATTCTATGTGTCAGTACCAGGTACCACAGCGTTGTTTGATATTGGTGATAAAGTAATTGATAAGTATAATAGTTGCATATTTCTGAGCATTGATGAATACAACCGTATCTTTTTAGAAAAACTCAGATGGCCTGTTCTAGTGATTGCTATACTAGCAGCTGTAGTCGGGAGTCAAGCAATTATTACTGGAACCTTTTCAATCATCAAGCAGTGCTCTTCGTTAAGTTGTTTCCCTGGTGTTAAGATTGTGCACACATCCTCTACAGTGCACGGTCAGATATACATACCTGAAATCAATTGGATCCTGATGATACTCTGCCTGGCGGTTACTATTGGCTTCAGAAACACAAAGCACTTGGCGAACGCACAAGGTAAAACAAGTTAATATGCATATAGTTCTTTTCTATGGACATTGAGGAACGAGAAATAATTGCAGCTACTTCTAGTTCTTGTTCTCATTTTAGTGAAGTGAATCTCCATATATAACTGCTGTGCCCCCCCCCCCCCAACTTTCTTGATACAGGGCTGGCGGTCATAACTGTAATGCTTGTGACCACTTGTTTAATGTCACTGGTTATTGTGCTTTGCTGGAACAAGAGTATCTTCCTCGCCCTAGGTTTCCTGCTTTTCTTTGGCACGATCGAAGTACTCTACTTCTCAGCTTCCCTTGTCAAGTTTCATGAAGGTGCTTGGGCCCCTGTTGCCCTTTCCTTTATATTCATGATAGTCATGTGTGTGTGGCACTACGGCACAATAAAGAAGTATGAGTTTGATGTTCAAAACAAGGTTTCAGTAAACTGGCTCTTGAACCTTGGCCCTTCACTTGGAATTGTCCGTGTTCGAGGCATTGGGCTGATACATACAGAGCTTATGTCTGGAATTCCGGCAATTTTCTCCCACTTCGTCACCAATCTGCCTGCGTTTCACCAGGTAACTTGTAATATTTTTTCCCTGTTTCATAGCACATGATGGACTGGCAAAAAAGCTTGTTATGGGCTCGAATCAAAATTGATTCGATTACAGTAGTTAATTGGTTAAAATTGAAATGAGTCAATCAATTTGGAATGAAAAAAGGTTAATGAGGCTCGGCTCGATAGTGGTTTGTTAGCTTGCTTTTAAAATAACCACTTAAACAATAAATAAAATGATTTTAAGTCAAACTATGTCAATTTCGAATGAAGCTCGATAATAGCTCGCTAAGCTCGATAGCCAGCCCCCACGCATCCTTCCATATTCATTAACATATCTGTTTTGTCTGAATGCACCTCTAAAATTTTTGAATAAATTAGGCCATTGCACCAGTCAATTTATGCATCTAGCTTCTAGAGTCAATTTATCCTCACAGATTTATTTTTTATCAGGTACTGGTCTTTCTTTGTGTTAAATCAGTTCCAGTTCCACATGTCCAACCTGAAGAACGATTTCTGGTGGGTCGCATTGGCCCAAAAGAGTACAGGCTATACAGGGTCATTGTCAAATACGGATACCGTGATGTGCAGAAGGACGACCTAGAATTTGAGAAGGAACTAGTCAGCAGCATTGCTGAGTTCATCGGCAGTGGGGGGTCCGACCAGAATAGCTTTGTAGAAGACACAGAGAAGCCCTCTGAGAAACTCTCTTCCATTAGCAACGGCATTCCATTGTGGGAGGAGGACGGTGAAGTTCATGAATCAGGATCTCCTCATAAGGAGATAAACCCTCAAATTGTAGCACCAAAGCGAAAGAAGGCGAGATTCGTGCTGCCAAAGAGTGCCCAGGTGGACAGCGAGGTGCGGCAAGAGCTGCAGGAGCTCATGGATGCAAGGGAGGCCGGCATGTCCTTCATTCTGGGACACTCTTACATGAAGGCGAAGAGCGGGTCTAGTTTCGTTAAGCGAATTGTGATAAACTTCTTCTACGAGTTCTTGAGGAGGAACAGCCGCGGTCCATCGTATGCCGCTAACATACCTCATGCTTCCACCCTGGAGGTAGGAATGGTCTACCAAGTCTGATAATAGCAGCTGTGTAAAAAGGTAGAGATCAGATGAGGTGATGTTTCTCCATCTTGTATATGTCCCGTCCCGCTAACCCGATGGCAGCAGTAGATGCTGGAGCACCTCATGGGCCAACAGACAGGCAGCTGCAGATCTTTGGAGAGCCCGACAGGAAGCGTGCATTTTTGTCTGTAAAGCACTCAGTTGAGTTGGCCCTTTTTTCGTTTTTGTTTTTACTGTTGCTGCTGCTGTTGTTGCGGTACTGACGGAGCTGTGACTGTAAGTTTGGAGTGAGTGACTAGCAAGGTAGATTCTTTTTCGGTTTTGCTAGTTTTAAGTTGTCTATAATTTTCTTAAGTTTAAATCATTTGATTTGTGTAGAGATCGGTCGTTTTCCGCTCTTTTTCTCTGCTTCTTTCTCCAGCCCTGATTGTATAGTGGCCCGTAGGATAATAATTTTCCTTTTATTTTTAGCCCAAGAAGAGCTGGAGAATGAATACATAGTCTGAAAGGCCCAATAATCTGGTTTCGCTCAACCAAAAAAGGGTTCCAATAATCTGGTTTCTGGGGGCCTCCTGCAAATTACGCGCCCGAGGCGGCAATCATCTCTAGTCTACATTCTCACCTCCATGGTGTGGGCTCTATGCGGCCTACTTTTGGCCACTAGTCACTTGTAGCTGCCTTCCGTCCAGCGCGGGCCCCGGATTCTGTACGCTGTTTTCCATGGTTGCAATTCCACTTTTTATCGAAAAGCAAAAGCAAAAAAAAAAAGCAAGTTAGTTTGATCATCCCGTGTAATTTGTTTCCGGTGGTAAATTTGCTCTGCACCAGAGCGGAGGAGGTGCATTTCCTGCACCACACCGTCTATCCGTCGTGCTCGATCTTGTCTTTTTTGTCTTGCGTGTTTGGCCGATTAGGCCCGCTGCCCGCATCCCATGTGATGCAAAGCGTTGCATTTGCAATTTGCACCTGAGCTTAATTCAGGTACACGGTAACTTAGAGTGTGTTTGGTTTCGTAGAATCAAGACATACATATACGGATGGTCTTGAATATATCTCCGTTTTGTATTTAGTTGAGTAAACCGAATCAACTCGTCCTAGATTGGGTCATACAGATTATGTGAATATTTATCTAATATATTGTATCGAACGGTTCCAAAAAAATGGCGAACCACGCGGTATAGGAACAAGTGCATCCCCTCACGCTCGCATCTGGCCTCACACCCGCCGCCACTGTTAGGCCCTCCAGCACCGTCCTGGCTTCGTCCTCCCCGTGGCTCGGGCGTCCACATCACGCAAAGCCGCCGCCTTCTCCTCACCGTTTCGGCTAATCCGGCGAGCTCCTATCCTCTTGACCCGCGTCACGACGTGTTCCAGACATCCCTCCATCTCAATTTTGGAATTACCCCACCGGAGCACCGGCGCCCTACCTTCTTCCCCCGTGTCCGGCCAAAACCGCCGCCTCGACCGCCCCTCCTCACACAATGTGTATCTGGCCGATTCCTTCTTACCAGAGCATCTCTACATGTCCCTCTTCCTTCCCCCATCACCTTCTCAGGCTCCCCCTCTCCACGCCACTGCCTCGGCCCCTCCCCGCCGCCATGGACAACTTCGGTGGGTTTCCCGCGCGCCCACTGGTGCTCACGCGCTCGCCATCTTCCCAGTTAAGCCATCAGTTCACCGTCATCGCCGTCGTCTTGCATACTGCTGCCGTTGTGCGCAGCGCCCTCGCCACCTCAGCGCCGTCCATGCCGCAACACCGCCTCCCCTACCCCACATCCTCCCGGGAACCCATTTTGCTACCACCGCCACCTTTCCGGGTCACCGCTTGCAAGCGCCGCCTTTGCCACCGAGCCACCTCTGCCTCCTCTGTTCCTTGCTCTGTTTTCTTTTTGTGCTTCATTCAACTTCATTCTTCAAACCAAACACCGTTTTAAACCACCCGGTATTATTCCTTTCATGCAACGAAGCAAAAGTATTGAATTATCTTATCCTACTAACTAAATATACAAACTGTATCATACCATCTCGGGTCATCTCATTCATCTGTCGCATCCCATCCCATCCCATCCCATTTACCTTGTTCACCCAACTAACTTGCCCTTTTTCTTGTTACGTGCTTGCCTGACGGAGTGACAAGTATATTGATCCCCAAGGCATTAGCCAACTTGGCTCTTGGATGCCGACGTGATCGCTCTCTGGATTTTCCCCCAACATACGTACATCATGATGAATGCCCTTTTGATCTTTGTTTGCCCTTTCCAGGCTCGGCATCTCGTCGCGATGGCGAACAAGACAGGGAAAAAGCTAGCGGAGCAGACATTTTCCGGCCACGCCCAAACAAGAGCAGTCACATGGCACGCACGGCACGGACGGACGCAACGCGTGGTGTGCCAAAGGAAGGAGAAAAGAAAGCCCGAAAGGACGGCCAGGTGTGGAGTAAAGTAAATAAAGGAGAGTGCTCGGCTCGGCTCGGCTCGGCTCGGCTCGGAGCGAGCGATGGTTGCGAAGAGCCTAACGCTGGTACAGCGTCGCAGCAGGACTAGGAGAGAGCTAGAAGAAGCCTCTAATCTCTCGCCAGGACGTACTACGGATCATTGTGCTGTGATTCGAGCTTCCCAACTCATGTACTGATGCACTGCTAGTATTGCTGCTCCTAGCACTCGGCACATCTGGATCATTCGGTTCGGAAGAATCTAGACCAGTAAGTGTTTCAGTGATGGCGTACGTACGTACACTCTAGTATAACTTCCAACACGAGGTGGAACGATTTTTCTTCTCTGTGATGGAAACCACACGAGTGCCGAGACACGAGTGGAAGGGGGGTGTAAACTGGATCACTGCACGAACAGTTTATACGAGTTTGTGAACAGTATTCAACCGTGGTACTACAGTAAATACGATAGAAACAATGAAATATTTAATGTAGCGAAAAATGTTGTAGCTATTATATGAACTTTTGTTTTTTTGATCGATGATGCAGATTGGACGTTTTGGCCGATACGGCGGTTTCGACCCGTATTTGCACTTATAACAACCTACCGTGAGTATTTACAAAAATAGCAAGCCAAGCGTGCGGCGACCCCGCGTCGGGGTTTCGACACGTAGGCCGCGGGCGCACGCTCACCCCGCGCCCGCCCCCACGTCATCCTCTCTCGCGCCCGATAGACACCCGCCACCTCGCCACCTCAAGCTCCCGGCGCGGGGTGAGCTCGCCGCCACGCATCTGCGCCCATCCTCCACGTGCCCTCCTCCTCCTCCCCCTTACTCCTCCCGCCTCACGGCGCGGGGTCACCTGCGCCCATCCCCTCCACGCCCGCCCCACCTAATTAATGATGGCCGTGCGCACATGAGGCTTAATTAAGATGAGGATTAATTAATTAGTGGCTTAATTAGTATAATTAGGGTTAATGAAAGTTTGTGGTAATTTTAAAATATAAAAATAAGTTCAAAAAATTATGAAATTTTTTGTGTAGACTCCTGAAACCGTGTACTTGTTTGTATAAATTTTGCATAATTTTATTTGTTGAGATTTTTTATTGCTAATCGATATGATTGTGTCATTCTAATATGTGTTGATTGAGCAAAGATTTAAACAAGGGCCCCCTCCATTTGCACCAGGCCCTCCCTCCCTCTATTTGCAGCAGGTGTTGATTGTTGAAAGATTTGAACCAGACCCTCGCCATGTGTTGATTGTTAAAAGATGTGAAGGAGGCCCTCCCTCCCTGCATTTGCCTAAATTTTCCACCGAAAGCATCAATCTGTCACCTCCTGTCTCTTGTCTCAAATCATTGTGCGCCGACATTTATGGCTTAATTTACACGCGGGATAAGGATTCTCTTTAAGAGCAGTGGCTATGAATTGGAGAGAGCTAACGCAATTGCATTTTCGCAGTCGCTCACTCGTTCTTTTAGTAGTTCATTTCATATCGCAGTGAGCTCGCGGCAGAGAAAGGAGAAGCCAACCAGAGAGAAGTTGAAATCGTCTGAGCACCTGGAAAAGTCTTGTGAGCACCTAGAAGTTAAAAGATGTGAAGGAGGCCCTCTCTCCCTATATTTGCCTAAATTTTCCACAGGAAGCATCGATCCGTCACCTCCTGTCTCTTGTCTCAAATCTTCAGCAATTTTATATGTGTTAAGATATTATCTAAAAAAAATTAGGATTTAGGTCGCGAGAATTTGGATTTTATGTTTCGGAAATTAGGATTTTATGATTTCATGTGACTTGGAATGTATTTGGGATTTGTCGGACTGTTATGCGGAGAATTAAAAAACCTCGCAGTGGCCATCTTTTCCACCGTCCCTCCTCCCTCCTCTGCGCATCTGTCGCCTTATCCAGAAATTTCGGCGCCAATGTTTACGGAATTTCCGGCGCCAACGCCGCGACTCTTTCTCCGCTCGACTACAAATACCGAACTCTGGCACTCGCTCTTCGCTCATATCAATTGCATTTCGATTCTCGTTCTTGCGCTCGTCGCTGAGAACTCAGAGAACGTAACATAATTAATTTTATTGGGAGGTTAACTGTTTTCCTTCTTCTCATCGCTCGTCGCTCGGCCTTGATTTAGTACTTCCCCCGAAGGGCTTATTGATTACTTCCTCGGAAGGGCAGGTAATTTGTGTTATGCTTTTGACGTTATTACCGTAGTCGTAATTAGTGCAGTGGTAATTAATCAGTCGTAATTAGTTAGTTTAGAGGTAATTAATTAGTCGTAATTAGTTAGTTCACTAGTAATGAATTAGTTTAGTCGTAATTAGTTTAGTAGTCATCAATACAGCATAGTAAGTAAGTGTAAATGAAATACTGGTAATTTTATTGTGGTAATTAATCAATCGTAAGTAGTTAGTTTAGATGTAATTAATTAGTCATAATTAGTTAGTTCACTAGTAATGAATTAGTTTAGTGGTAATTAATTAGTCATAATTATTTAGTCAACTAATTGAAAATACAAGACTATGCTAAGTCTGCTAACACTAACACTAACAACAATAAGTCTGCTAAGTCAACTAATCGAAAAGACAAGACTCTGCTAAGTCTGCTAACACTCTGCCTCCCCAGCTTTTAATTTCGTTTCAATTCTAAGTGCTAAGTCTGCTAACACTCTGCCTCCTCAGCTTTTAATTTCATTTCAATTCTAAGTCTGCTAAGTCTGTTAACACTCTATTTCAATTTCGTTTAATGACCTCCAAATATTTAAATATTTTACGGTCAGGTTCCTCACACTATGCAAATCACCGAGTTAAAATTTACAACACTAACAACAATAAGTCTGCTAAGTCAACTAATTACGGGCTAATCACGTTGTTAACTACTAAGTATTCTAATTACGTGCTAATCACACTAAATCTTTCAATTTTATGTTCGAACACTAGGTCAAAATACAACGACTACACAACTATAACTACTCAGTTTCTACAATAACAAACTATAATTCATCTAATTACATTATAATCACATTGCTAAAACTAGCTAAAACTATAGCCGAATGCGAATGACACTTACGTTTTCTAGGTGCTCACAAGACTTTCCCAGGTGCTCAGACGATTTCAACTTCTCTCTGGTTGGCTTCTCCCTTCTCTGCCACGAGCTCACTGCGATATGAAATGAACTACTAAAAGAACGAGCGAGCGACTGCGAAAATGCAATTGCGCTAGCTCTCTCCAATTCATAGCCACTGCTTTTAAAGAGAATCCTTATCCCGTGCGTAAATTAAGCCATAAATATCGACGCACAATGATTTGAGACAAGAGCCAGGAGGTGACGGATCGATGCTTTCGGTGGAAAATTTAGGAAAATACAAGGAGGGAGGGCCTCCTTCATATCTTTTAACAATCAACACATGGCGAGGGCCTGATTCAAATCTTTCAACAATCGACACCTGCTGCAAATAGAGGGAGGGAGGGCCTGCTGCAAATGGAGGGGGTCTGGTTCAAATCTTTCAACAATCAACACCTGCTGCAAATAGAGGGATGGAGGGCCTGGTGCAAATGGAGGGGGCCCTCGTTTAAATCTTTGCTCAATCAACACATATTAGAATGACATAATCATATCGAATAGCAATAAAAAATCTCAACAAAAAAATTATGCAAAATTTATACAAACAATTACACGATTTCAGGAGCCTACACAAAAAAATTGGTAATTTTTTTGAACTCATTTTTATATTTTTAAAATTATCCCAAACTTTTATTAACCATAATTATCCCTAACCTCACATTAGCTAATGAATTAACTAAGTTTACTTTTTGAGTGGGCTGGCTAATTAATTAAGTGCATGGGGCCGGCCATGGAGGGGATGGACACAGGGTCACCCTGCGCCCAGGAGCAGTACTAGCATTTTTAAGTGTTAGTTAAGAGCTAAGCTTAATTAAGAGCTGCATTAACTAATTAATTAGCGCTTAATTAATTGCCGTGGAGGATGGCGCAGCTCACCCTGCGCCGGGAGCGATGAGGGTGGGCGCGGGCGGCGAGGTGAGCCTCGCCGGGAGCGGTGCAGGCGAGGGAGGGCGACACATGGAGGGTGGCGCGGGCTCACCCCGCGCCGGAGCAGCGATGGAGGTGGGGCTGGGCTCGGTGAGGTGGCGGACGCGGGGCGCGTCGACGTGGCGGCGCGGTGAGATGAGGTGCTGAGGTGGCGGGTACGGGTGGCCATTGGCGCGAGAGGTTGGCGTGGCGGGAGATGGAATTCGCTCGCGAGCTATGTGTCGAAACAACGGCGCGGGCGTGCGATCGCCGCGCGCTCGGTTTGCTATTTTTGTAAATACTCATGGCAGGTTGTCATAAGTGCAAATACGGGTCAAAAAATGACCGTATCGGCCAAAACGTCTGAAGATTGCTTTCAAACGTAGAACACAGAAGATCCTCTGCATCGAAATCGATAAAGAGATCTATTTCCGTATAAATTAGTGGAGTAACAGGAGCGTGGCCGGGGACAGATAAGACGCTGTTGGAGTGTTGGTGCCTTGAAACCATACAAACTTCTTGTCCTTCTTAAGCAATTGGTCATCGGCTTCGATCTTGGAGAAGTTCTCGATAAAGCGCGATAGTAGCCCGCTAAACCAAGAAAACTCGCGCATCGATGGATCGACGGTGGCCCCAAGATAGAACATCGCTGACTTTCTTTGGGATCTACAACTATTCCTCCACTGAAAGAACATGGCCCAAAATGCCACTTCCTTCAACCGTAACTCACATTTGTTGAACTTCAGATCTGGTGATGCTCCATGACACTTGCCCAAAACAATCTTGGATGCTCAAGATGCCCGCTTCAGTCTTGGAGATAAGAATGTCATCAATAAAACCACCACAAATTTGTCCAAATACTCCATGAATACGGAATTATAAGGTTCATGAACAACGGGCATTGGTCAAACAGAAGACATGACGGTGTACTCGCTGTGCCATAACGAGTAGTGAAAGCGAGTCTTCGGAATATCCTCGTACGATCTTGATGATAGCCCGATCTCGAGATCAATCTTGGAGAACACCCGAGCTCCGGATAACTGGTCAAAAGATCATCAATGCGGGGCGGAGGATATTTGTTCTTCACCGCCACTTCATTGAGAGGACGGTAGTCAACACACATACGCAAAGTCTTGTCCTTCTTCTTCACAAAGATCACCTGACAACCCCAAGGAGATGAATGGGACGGATGAAACCTTTGCTTGGAGCTCACCAAGCCGCTTCTTCAATTCTTCTAGCTCATTGGGAGGCATCCGATACGGCGCCGAAATCGGAGCGATGCGGGAGGCGGCAACTTGATGGCAAACTCGGATCTCGAACGGAGGCATCCTGTAAATCTTCGTGAAAGACATCCACAAAGGATACTATGGGAACATCTTGAATTTGCAAGGTGGCTTTGCTTCTAATGCACATAGACACGTTGGCGTGGCGGGAGGTGTGAATGGTTGGCAAAAGATGGGCAGCTAAGCGCCCAAGCATGCGTGAAACACCAAAGCTTTCTTTCTTCTTCTTTTTCTTCTCCCGCCGCTTGCTCATGAGAAACATCCTACTCGGAGAAACGCACGGTAAAGCCAGGTGCTGTGGAGAAATACCACAGTAGCGTAGCGTGATATCATGGTGTTGTAACGGTATGGGACTAATGAAGACGGTGAATGTTTACTGAGCTAGTGACTTCGTCAGAATGCAGATAACTACATATGCAATTTCCTTTTTTTCCCCCAAGAAGATACACATGCATGCCAATTCTCCATAGTTTTTTTTACATACACATCCACATTTCACTGTTTCAGCATGATTTAACACTTCGAGTTTGGGAATAAAGTATGCGCTAAGCTACTTTGTATACCACATTGGTTTGATTTAGCAAGTAGTAGTAACTAGGACCTTACTACATTTACTTATCGGAAAGTTGCTTTGCAGATTCCTCTAATGAAAAGGTTGCGAGGGATAAGAAGAGCCGGAATGACCCTCTGCACGTGAATACCCCTACATCACCCTCTGCACGTGACCCTCTCCACCACACACTCTCTCTCTCTCTCTACCATCACATGACACATCTCTCTCACTCCTAAAACCCCACAAAAATTTGTAGGAGCGGAGCACAAGGCAGTAGCCGCGGCAGCGAACACCATCTCTCTTGTCTCTTTTCTCCCCGCCCCCTTTTAATCTCCTCCTCCTCCTCCTCCTCCTGTCGCTCTCTCTTCTCGCAAGAAAAGGTCGGACTCTTGGTGGTTTCCCCCATTCCCCTCCTCGATCTGAGCCCTCATTGCTTGCCCTCCCCACCAATTGAGCGCCTCCCGTTCCCACTGAATCTTACTCTGCTGCAGGTTTCCCCACTTCTTGGCTTGACCGTGCTACCAGGAGTTCAGAGCCAGTGTGCTGTAGCCGCCGATGGAGGCCAGGGGAGGCAGAGCGAGAGGCGCCTCGGTGCTGCTGCTGGTGGCTGCGCTCCTCCTCGGCGCATTCGCTCCCGCCTCCGCGTCGTCGTACCCTGCAAGTAAGGGTTCTTGATTTCGCCTTTCGTGTTGCCGGTTTCGTGCGTTTTGATGAGTGTTTTCGTTGCCATTTGCAGAGGTGGTGAGCGGGTTCCTCTCCAATGCGGCGTCGGCGGTGGTGAAGCGGCTGTGGTCGCTCAAATCCACCACTAAGACAGGTGATTGCTGCAATCTTTTAGCGCCTGTGGCTTTTCTCCGGTTCTTGATTTGGGTTTCTTGAAGCAATTTTGCTTCCTCTGTGTGGGTGGGAGCAGCGAGCGGAGGGAAGTCGATGGTGAAGTACGAGGGCGGGTACACCGTGGAGACGGTCTTCGACGGCAGCAAGCTGGGGATCGAGCCGTACGCCGTGGAGGTCACCCAGGGCGGCGAGCTGCTCGTCATGGACTCCATGAACAGCAACATCTACAGGATCGCGCTGCCGCTGTCCCGATGTGAGCCCTCGTTCTAGTCCTCCTAAATTTGGCATGTGATAGTGCTAGTGCCTAGTGGGATTCTGCTAATTAGATGTTTGTCAGGTGTTTGGTGGGGTGGTGGTGCTGATGCTGTGGGTTGGTTGGAGTCATGAATTTTGGTGTGGCCTATCTCTTGATTGCGATGTGTTTGTTAGCTTGCAGTTTGCATTTGCAGTGCTTTTAAGTGCCTTTCAGTTGATTTTTGCAATCTGGTACTGTCATTTTTTATGTGGAGTCAACATCAGTAATTGACACTTGTAGAAGTGGGGCGATTGGGTCTAAACATTGTTGGCCTTTCAATCCTTTCTGCGTTACTTTTGAAAGCTTATGTTAGTAATTTTCCCCAAGCTCATGCTATATTTTCTAGCACTGGAAAGGACAACTTGACATGTTGATTTCCCGACCTTGATTTGAGGCATGAGCATTGTCCTAAACTCGTTACCCTGCGCTCTACCTTTTTGTTTGTGCATTTTCTGTAAGGTGGTGATACGGCTATCCTTGTTCAGCAGCAGATGATTTCTAACTATGTTGGATTTCGTTTCATCTTGTGAAAATGGACTGAACAATGCAGATAGCAGACCAAAGCTTGTTTCTGGTTCTCCAGAAGGATTTCCTGGCCATGTAGATGGGAGGCTGCGAGAGGCGAGGATGAACCATCCTAAGGGATTTACGGTGGACGGCAGGGGTAACATTTATGTAGCTGATGCTATGAACATGGCTATTAGGAAGATCAGTGACACAGGTATAAGCTAAAATGTCTTGTCGTGGGGTAGATGCACATGGTTTTGTCTGTTCCCTAAGCATCCTATGTCTGCTTTCTGGATTTTGTTGGGCTTGTCCAGCATGTATTTGGCACCTGCATCCAAAATTACATCTGGAAAAGGAAAACTGTCAGACAATATTGAGCAGGCCCGTAGATTAGCATGAGCGACCTGAGCGACTGACCGCTCAGGGCCTCCAACTTGGGTGGGGCCCTTCTCTTATTTGATTGGCTGCCATGTATGAGCTTTGGGCATAGGGTCTACTTGTTACAAAGTAATACATTAGACATACTCTACGAGCAGGAAAGTTAGTGCCTCACATATGTTCATAGTATATGGGATATGGCTATATGCAATGTGTTAACGTGTTCACAGCAACATTTTCTTACGAGCCCTCCCTTTTTACTGTATATATAGTGATTAATATTATTGAAATAGCATTATAACCATTTTTTAATGGAAAATCTCATGCCAATTAATCTTTAGACAACATTATAATCTTGCACTCTCTTTTTGAATAACACTAAAATTGATCATGCGAACTGGCAAAGAACATCAATGTGTCGCCAACAAATGGCACTAGGCTCCACCTGTTAGCCTCACATAGGATATTTTTTAAGGAAGGGGCAGGTGCTCTGCCATTTATTCAAAGAGAGTTTAGAGAACAACAAACACCAGCCTAAAAAGGGGAGACACGACAACAACACCAAGACAACCCGAAAACACGCGAACACTACAAGCACCGCAAAACCAGCCGGAAGCCGAAGATCACCAACAGCTATCGAAGACTAGCACCAACAATGACCCCACATAGGATGTTCTTCAATTTGCAATCTGTGTATGGTAGTGTGCAAATTTTCTCTTTGAAAGTAACCAGATAAAAATGTTCAGATTATAATATGTCTGCTATATTCTTAATCGAAATTTGAGTATACTTTGTTGATTTTAGGGCCTAATTTTAGTGTTTGGCAGGGCCCCTATTTTTGTAAGGTACTGCCCTGATATTGAGATTATGTACCCAGCTTGAGTAGATCTGTTTAAAGTGTGGTATATTTGCAAGGCATTGTGGCGACCAAAGGAAATAACAATTAGAGTGAAAAAATGTTTTTCCAAACTTTTTTTTTTTTGGTAAAAAAAGAATCCGTGATGTTGTTAATACACATGTCACTTGCTTTGCAGGAATGGAAGAGAGAAAGAAAACCCATTTTTGCTAAAATATTAGCACACAACACAACTGTGGATTTTCAAATATCAGGATAGGATAACATAACTGCACTTTCAAATTTAAGCCAATCTCATTCTTGGAATATTATGATTTATGATGTTCTAGAGTTGCATATAAAAATTATTAAATGAAATGAATTCTGCTTTTCTAACTTGATTACTTTGCTAGCACATCCATTTCATAAATCATAACAACAAATTGTGTCCACAATCCACATAATAATTCATAATTGGTACATTGTTATTTTGCATTGTTACTATTTATGATGTTCCAGAGCTGCATATAAAAATTATTAAATGAAATGACTCCTGCTTTTCTAACTTAATTACTTTGTTATTTTGCATTGTTACTATGTGCCCCAAAATTTTACCATTCATCTAGACTTATACAAGATTATACAAGATTTAACATTTCAGAATTCTTGCAACGTTCATAATCATAATTATGTTATTATCCTCAAAATGAGCTAGTGATTTGATGTTAAATGAGTTTGATTCATAGTGAAACTCAAAACTATGTACTCTGCCATCATTACACATACTTTTCCTTATGTAATTTCTAGTAAAGGGAGAAGTGCTTGACATATTGTATTCTGGCATTTAGGGGTTACAACTATTGCTGGGGGGAAATCAGGTAGAGGAGGGCATGTTGATGGACCCAGCGATGAAGCAAAATTTTCTACTGATTTTGAAGTCCGTTACATTGGCAGTAGCTGCTCTCTTTTGGTGATTGACAGAGGAAACCAAGCAATTCGGGAGATTCAACTCCACTTTGATGACTGTGTTTATCAGTATGAAGCGGGTTTTCCTCTAGGTAAATTATACTTCATTTTGTTCTCTGCAATTGTTACTTGACCTGAAAAGTGTAAAACCTGATGTTGAAGCCACACCACCAAAGTTAGCTGTTTAACCTCCATACTGAACAACTGCTTAGTGCTTACATCAAGTCTTCATGCTAACAGGAGTTGCACTGCTTCTTGCTGCTGCTTTCTTTGGCTACATGCTTGCCTTGCTCCAACGCCGGGTTCTAGGGATGGTATCAACAGAAGATGTAAGTACTTACTGCTGTCTTTGTTTTGTGAGGAGAAAACATCATGTACCTTCCCTGGCAGATTGGCAGAGTTAGACAGGCCTGCTGTATCCCGGCAGGCTAGCACATGAATATGTTGCGATCAGTCCTTTGTCACTCCTGGTACTAACGTCCATCATCCATTGGCCCCAGCCTGCTTTCTTACTATGCCCACAGTTACCAGCTTGTGTGACTGCTAATGAACTAATATAGCATTCTAGTTGGAATTGGCTGGTAAATATTGGGATTTAGACAGTGCTAGTTATCAATCCAGTTACCATAACTCGCAATGGAAACTTCTACATATCTAGACTGATTGTTATTTGAATTACTCATTTGAGATAAGACAATATAGCTGCTTCTGATTAACTAGGTCGTGTATTGTGAAAGTTGTATAAACATCCAGTTGTTTATGATGGAATGTTAGTCAAATATCTGCAGAGCGTAACACAAGAAACAACATCATTAAATATCTGCAGAGCATGACACAAGAAACAACATCATTCTTTAGTTTTATGTTATCCTTCTCCTGAATTCTATGTTTAAAAAGCTTAGTACGGGTCCACATGTGCCGTCTTACTTGCATTCATCTTGCAGTAAATTGAACTGCTACATTATTTTGAATGCCAATTCTACCATGCAGGAACCTCAGACTCCACTAAAAGCTAGCATTGCAAGCATCCCTCCGTACCAGAAGCCACTAAAGCCTTCCCTTCGGCCCCCGCTAATCCCGAATGAGGATGAATCTGAGAAACAAGAAATTGAAGAGGGATTCTTCACCTCAATTGGAAAACTCATTGGAGGAGCAAAATCGTCTGTCGCAGAGATCGTCGGTGCAGCATTTTCCAGAAAGAAGCGTTTAAACATTCATCAGCAGCGGGGTAGAGCAAACTCTTGGCCAGTACAAGAAAGCTACGCGATCCCACGAGATGAGACACCTCCACTGCTGGATACAAGAACACCGACCCCTCGCAAGGACTATGCTTTCATGTCACAGTCACAGGAGCCGGAAAAGGTCCACCACATCCGGCATGGTCGGCCTCAGTGCAGCGGTTGGAACGGAGAAGCACCTCAGCAGCAGCAGCAAACACATCACCAGCAGTACCTGCAGCATCACAGGCAGTACTCTACAGGACCGCAAACTTTCTACGAGCCGAGCTGTGAGGCAACGAACGAGATCGTCTTTGGAGCCGTGCAGGAGGGGGACAGCATGCGCCGTACCGGGGAAATCAAGGCCATGAACTATGGCGATGCACTCTATGATCAGCACGGATTGAGGTACCGCAGCAGTTACATGGGCTACAACAGCAACAACTAGTAGAGGATCGATTGTTCTTATTTTTGCCGTTCTCCGTGATTCGATTTACCGCCTGTCCTCGTTTTGCCGTCCTCCGCTGTACCTGTAACCAAGAGAAATAGAGTACCAGTAATATGTATGTAAATGAAATGTGCTTTTAAGTTTTAAGGTTTGATCTCTTCGGCATGAATTCCTTATGGAGATGATTTCTTGCACTCGGATAGTTGGAGGCACTGTGCTAGAACATGTGCGGTGACTCATGGGTGGCAGGCTGGTGGGGTGAGTTGCTCATGTGGTGGGCCGATGCTAGCTTGCTATTTAGACAATTTGTACTACGCCGCTCACCAGGGATCATGCATTGCGATGATTTCGTCTTTTGAACGCGCTGTAGATTGAGTCCCACTCACTCCCACCTTGCAGGGTCGCATCACGGACCAATCTCAACCACCCACGGCCACGGGCCCGCCTTGTCACAGACTCAGTGTCACCCAAGGAAGCGTGGGGGACGACGTTGGGTTCGATCCTAGAGATGGAACACGCGGTTGGTCGGTTGCAAGCGCTTGCTTGCTTGCGGTGGTTGTAGGCTTGTAGCCAACTCAAGCGGCCGCGTGGTAACGAGTGTAAGACGCGCGCTAGGGCGTGTGGCGGTGTGCGCCACTGCGTGGGGTGGGCACGTCGGTCTGGCCCCTCGGCTTGCAAACGGTCGCGTGGTCGGACGAACGAATGCGTTTTTTTAGAGCTCACATCCATTTGGATGTGTCTTTTAACATACACCTAATCTAGAACGAGAGTTGAACCTACAGAGTGCGAATATACGTATTGATCACTAAACACATTCACTTGTGCGTGTACTATTTCTGAATGAATAAATCCTTACCAGGTGAGACATGTGCCGAGACAAAGACTCGAACATGGGCGAGCTAGGCAAACACCCTCGCACCAAGCCAACAACGAATGCGTATGCACACACTAATAATATTTATTTTATAACTCATAAATATAGACTTGGTACAATCATACATATGATCGCGTTACATTAGAATCATAATTATCCCGCAAGACTGAGAACAGCACTATGCATTTTGAAGGTGCTCTCTCGTTCATGTCCGTTTGGCTCTACTCATTAGTTCTCAACTTCCTCAGTGCAAACCACGTGAACGTAGCCGCAAGAATCTCATTTCCGCCTATCCTTGGACTTTTTAAATGTCTTCTTGCCCTTGTTTTTCCACTTCTGGTTGCCTCCTGGTGTTCGGGTTTCCTGAATTTCCCTCACCTTGCGCATCCTGCATTTTAATGGACATTGATGACAAATTAAATGTCAGAAATGCTTAGTTACATGGAAAAGATACATTCTGTACTGGATTTAACTTGGGATTTATTACAGATGAAATCTACTAGAAAAAAAGATACCTACTTCAAAACTAGGACAATGATTTATGCACTCGAGCCTTGCTTCAGAACCACAATTCCAAATCACAGTGACATGGCTCATAAGTCTACGGGCCTGTTGGAATTGGGGGATTTGGATCCAAATCCTTAGGATTTAGTTCAAATTCATAAAAAATCCCTAGAGTAATCCTCCTCTTCCAAACAGGCCATAAGTCTATTCTTTTGAATGTGGTTCGGGCTATTCTTTTGAATGTGGTTCGGGTGATGTATAACTACGCATGAATTCATAGATACTATAGGCCATATGCAATTAATAATTTGATACACAAAAACATGTACTGACAACAAGAACAAAGTTGGTGAGTCTTTCAGTATCACTCCATGGTAGAAAAGTAAGATGAGCTTACCTGTAGTTCTTAAGAGATTGATCAGATAACAGCTCATCAGCCAGCGTTGTCTTCCGCTCCTTCTTTGTCAGCCTACTTGAGAAGAACTCAGATGCAGGCTCAATAACTGTACCGACCTAAATCAATTATCGAAATATTCAGCATATCTTTCTTTAAAAAATGAAGAAATATTCAGCATATATTCCCCATAAATTGTTGTAAAGTTTTCAACAGACTGCGAAGATCTAAATGTTAATAAGACCTACTACTGATTTTGATTGCTTACTTGGAAGTATTTAGGAAGGGCCTTGGACTTTCCTGCCCTCTTGAAGTGCCTTTTAGGGTCCATTACATGCCTCAGCTGCAAAACAGATGGCGAACATATTATTGCTTAAGCCAACAAAAACAGAAAAAACTCGAGCACACAATACCAAGAGAATAGAGACGGTCCATCTAACATCGTGTATTCAACATTTACATTGTATCACAATTCTTAAGTTGAAATATTCAATTTTTTGAAGTAAAACATTCAGATTGAAATGCTATCAGAATACCCTCCAAAGATGGTGCACGTCGTCAAGCAAACACAGATTGCATATCGAGAGTTCACTAAATTATGGGTGCTAGGTTCATGGGTATTTTCTCTTATATTTAGTCAAGACGAAAGCAAACTGGTTCTGTCTTGTTGCAGCAAAATTCTCTACATTCACTCTACTACAAAGTATAAATTTATCCAATGGCAGCTGCTGAATGATGCTGTTGTTTACCCTGTCAAGATTGCCTTCCTAAATTTTCAACAGCTAGTTCTCTGTTTTCCACAGTTACATAATACAGACTTCCATTACTAATAAGGATGCACGGAAGTGTAACACCATACCTGCAAAACCTCAAGATCTTTCTTCAACTCGGGAGTGATGCTCGGAGCCGGCATGTCGAACCTGAAAAACGAAGCAACAAATCATAAGCTAACATCCATCACCCCTCCCATGAAGTCATCAATAAACCATGAGAGATATTCTAATTTCTACGCGCGACGCAACTCACCAGCCCTTGCCGGTGGTGTCCTTCACGTTCTTCCTCGCCAGCTTGTTGGCCTTCCTCGGGTCCCTCGGGGGCACGAAGAGCCCGTCCACGAGCTCGCTCCCGGGCTTCCAAAGGGACTCCTGCGCGTTGCTCGGGTTCGGCCCCGAGTCCTTCTTACTACCGCTGTTCGTCGGCAGGGAAGGCAACTTGGGCGCCCACGACAGGCAGATCGCCGCCGCCGCCTCCGACATCGCTCGCCTCCGTCCTGTTAACTCGGGTATCTTTCGCGTCTCCTGCCTCCGTGGTGTTGGATTGCGCGGCGGCGGCCCCGGGGAGCGAGGAAGAGGAAAGCGACGAGGCGGTGGCGCTGCAGCCGTGGGGTGGGAGACTGGGAGGGAAGGGAGACTTGCGATGGCCGATGGGGCGAGGGAGTAGTAGGGCTAGCCGACTATGATAGTAGCAGATACGGGGATTTTGGGCCGCGATACGGAAGATTTATGTGGTCCGGAAAGAAAGTTTCATGGGCCGTCACGGTTTCAATGCTGTGGGCCGAATGGCGTTATTCAGATACGAACCAACCCACGACCACTGCTTTGCACGCATGACAATGGGCCCTCTCCGCCGGCAGCTCCGGGAGATCAGATATCCTCTCACGTCTAACTAGAATTTGAAGTGTTATAGCAATGACAAGTAAGAAACGGTTGAGATGACTACCGTTGAAGTGCCTTTAGAGGAGAAACGACATGTCAGTGGTCTCGTGGCGGGGTGATGGTGTTTGTTTCCATGATTCCATCCATTCGGATTAGATCATAGGATCGACGTATCCACGTGTCGGCGTTTACTGATAAAGCGTGTGTCCATCCATGCACATGAGACCCTGAAACCTTCACAAAACTTCTAATGTGTAATAGAAGCACAGGATCGTGTGCGTGTCTTCAAGTCTTCAATGTACTCTATGAAAAAATGCAGCCACTACCGAATTTCTTTTGTGTGCAATATGTGAGGTTACGGACGGTCTTGCAAGTATCGTCGAGGCGGTCTTTTGGCGTTTGCCCGTTCGACGCTGCCGGCCGGCGGCCGCGGGCAGCCTACGCGTCGCGCTCGCCGAGCAGCCGAATCCCGGAGTCGCTCCAAGTACGTCCCCTTCGGACCCACGCGCGCCGCACGTTTCCACCCTGTCACGGCGTGGCGAGACGCCACCGTCGCTCGCTTCGCCGGACACACACTCCACTCGCGTCACGTAGAAGAAGAAGCACTCCACTTACGTCGCCGTCGCTGCACTGTACGCGAGTAGGACAGCGCAACCGCCAACACATGCCAATTTCTCTGGAGCGAGCGCCGGAGAAAGATACCGTACGCCCGCGGCACGGCTAGGATTCGGAGAGAGAAGCGCGAACGAAGCCAACCAGGAATCCGAGTCCCAAACGAGATTGGACGCTGGGACGAGCGAACGATAACAAATAAATATATTAAATAGAGCCCCGAGAAAAACGGAGCCAGAAACTCCCGGCGTCCTACGCGCGCGGGCGTTGTTGTGCCGAACCGCCGCGCGCGTGGCAAGGGCACGAGCGCCACCGCCCCATGGGGTCGCTGCCGGCCACCATGCCGCCGGAGCTGCGGTCGCTGCGGTCGACGCTGGGCCAGCGGGGGCTGCGGGACCCGCTGCTCTCGTTCGACTGGGGCGTCCCCGCCGACACCGGCGAGGCGCGGGAGGGGCGGCGGAGGCGGGCGGCGGAGGCGGTGCGAGCGGCGGCCGTGGAGATGTGGGCGTTCGCGCGCAAGGACCCGCGGAAGCCGGTGTTCGCGGCCAAGGTGGCGACGGCTCTCGCGCTCATCACGCTGCTCGTGTTCCTCCGCGAGCCCAGCGACATCGTCAGCCACTCCGTCTGGGCCATCCTCACCGTCGTCGTCGTCTTCGAGTTCAGCATTGGTGCGTTCTGGGTGTTGCGGTCCTTGGGCTAATGATGCGTGATTTTCTATGTGCTAATGCATGGATGTATGAATGTATCTAGTTGTTGATTCGTTTTCCTCATTCGGGGTAAATTTCTGAACGTTTTCGGTCTGATTTAATCAACTGTAATACGCTAGTTAATTCTATAGTGAACGAACATGCAGAATTGCGGATGTGAAAAATTAGTAAATTTAGCGTGCAATTAGGAGACCCTTCTTATGCGATGCTACAGTTGTAAAGTTCGATCATTATTATTTTTCAATGGTTTGTGATGTCACACGAGTGAATTACGCGGTAATATTATGCTAGCGTGACTCTTAACATTGAAAATTGATGCATGGCGATGATAGTAGAAGAAACATGGTTATTGATAATTGGAGAAGACCAAGATTACCAGTAGATTAAGATATTGGTGTTTGTGTTTGTTTTACTTGTTCACTTTTATAATAGTTTTTATTGTGTATACTGGGTATCTAGCATCAAATTGAAAATGATCGAGTGACTGAGGACCACATCTTACAGTTTGTTCAGAAGACCTTCTGAAAAGCGTACTGAATTTATATGATGGTGAAACACTTCCATCGTTGTGCTATACTGGTAAAGCTTAATGTTATTTTCTGTAACGTTGCTGTCTTGCTGATATGCATAAGCAGAAGGTACCACCAAGCTTAAAGATCTCTAAACAGTTACTGTTAGCCGAAGAACCTTTCCTGTGGCTATTTTCCCGGTGCTCTTGTACAGTGTACACATATTCAGTAGTTAACTCGGTTTCTTGTGACACAGGTGCAACCTTGAGCAAAGGGCTTAACAGGGGATTGGGAACTCTTACTGCAGCTGGGCTTGCTCTAGCTGTTGCTGAATTGTCCACACACATGGGAAAATTCGACGTAGTATTTCTTATCATAAGCACTTTTATTGTTGGTGAGTATTGAGAGATGTTGAAATCATTCAGTACATAATAAAATTTTGACGTTTGAACGTACCTGATTCTTAGTTTGTTGCTTTTATGCTTTCTGATTGGTAGCATTCTGTGCAACCTTGACGAAGCTGCACCCCAAGATGAAACCATATGAGTATGGACTTCGTGTCTTCTTGCTGACTTTCTGCTATGTCACGGTCTCTGGATACAACACGGGGAAATTCACTGGTACGGCCATAAGTAGATTTCTACTGATTGCTATTGGTGCTGCCGTCAGTCTGGCAGTCAATATAGGCATACACCCGATCTGGGCAGGAGAGGATTTGCACAACTTGGTAGCAAAGAATTTTGCAGGTGTCGCAAAATCCTTAGAAGGTATGGCTATCCATCATCAGAATTGTTTTGGGGTACTTGCCAGGTTGCATGAATAGAATAGGCTTGGTTTGTTGCTAAAATGTGAAAACCACTTTGGTTGCCCATTCCAGGATGTGTTGATGGATATCTGAAATGCATGGAATATGAAAGGGTTCCTTCAAAGATACTCACATACCAAGCTTCTGATGATCCTCTGTATAGTGGGTATAGGGCAGCTGTTGAGGCATCAGCTCAAGAGGAAACCCTGGTCTGTTCTTCTCCAGATGCAATTCTTCTAGGATTATTTTTGTTCTTGTAATGTTAACAAAGGTACTTTCCTGTGTTTGCAGTTAGGATTTGCTATATGGGAGCCGCCACATGGACCCTACAAAACGATGAATTATCCTTGGAGGAGCTACACTAAAGTTGGTGGAGCGTTGAGGCATTGTTCCTTCGCAGTCATGGGATTGCATGGGTGCATACTTTCGGAGATTCAGGTTTGTGTTTCTCATATTCTCACGTCAGCAACAAATGCTCTCCTGAATTCCCAACTTAGTTTTTCTTATGGACTTTAGGCGCCACCGGAGAGCAGAAAGGTTTTCAGTGCTGAGCTTCATAGGGTGGGCAAAGAAGGCGCCAAAGTGTTGCGCGAGCTCGGGCAGAGAGTCAAGACCATGACAAAACTGAGCTCTTCAAACATCCTATCAGAAGTCCACCTCGCAGCCGAAGAGCTGCAAAAGAAGATCGATCAGAAGTCCTACCTTCTCGTCAACACAGAACGGTGGGAAGCCATCAGGCGGCACGAAGGAATCACCAAGGGTGAATTGCCCGGGCACACCGTTATCAATCTCGGCAAAGTGCACAAGTCGAACAGCTTTGCTTCGAACTCATCCCTTGCCAGGTTCGCGCAGCAATCGCCCTGGCCCGTTCGGCAACCGTCCCACCCGAGCTTGCCGTTTGAGGTCGGGGAATCGAGGGCGTACGAGAGCGCGAGCGCGTTGTCGCTGGCGACGTTCGCCTCGCTTCTCATCGAGTTTGTCGCTCGGCTCCAGAACCTCGCTGATGCGTTTGAAGAGCTGAGTGAAATGGCTAACTTCAAGGATCCTGTGGAGGAACCCTCTGCGGTCAGCAGGGAGAGTGGTGGTCTTTTTGGCAGAATACGCAAGTTTTTTGGACTGTAAGAGTTGATGCAGATGGGAAGATTTCTGGACCTAACCGGTTTTGTGTTGAGGTGAATGGGTAGCCAAATGCGTTCATTAACACAACTTAGGAGGTATACGTACGAGAACTCCCCTGCTGGTGGAGGGTTTAGTTTGCTACCAGTGAAGATGGCCGGCCGTGTAGGAGACGTTGATGTGTAACTTACCCACATGGTTTTTCAGTTACCATGTAAATACGTCCTCGCTCTTGGTTGCAATGGAACAGGGTGAAAGAAATTATATTGTACTGTGCATACGGATCTGTGATCTTGCGGCACCAAGTTACAACCGTATGGTCTGAGCTGCTAAAGCTACATACAACCTTCAATTGCATGAGTTGATTATCAGGCCATTTCGCAACACTACAGCTACAAAATTTCTGTACGCTCTTGACTTCATTATAGGTTTAATTTAATGAAAGCAGCTGAAATTCTCTCTACAGCTGAATAATACGTGCATTGCTTCATGGGTATATACAACACAATATATTACAAACTAGTAGTACAACAAACAGCGGGATTTATGACCATTGACTGTAGAGGAGATAGGGCACATAATGGCAGCTGCTATTCGATAAGCAACTCTAATGGTATTCTCTATGTATCATTTACATATGTTTATTGTGTGCAATGCTCGTCAGAGGAAGAAGGGAAAGCCCTTTTGTGCTTGTGGCTTGGCGCAGTCTGAATTAGCCCATCCAATCTGCCTCTGTTGATTGTCATACACAACTAACTTGCCGCGCAGAGAAACATCTACATGGAAAACCAGGAAAGTATAATTCCAAGTTTGAAAAAATCAACCATCTCACTATGCAGCGAGAATTATGAATGGATGGAAAGAGAAAGTGCAGGTGCTAAGAAGAAGCCCATCCATACCTCCGACTATTATTGTTGACCCATGATTGATATCCGTTCCATTGAGCAGACCCAGGCAGACATTGCCTTTATCCTGGAAAAGGTCCAACAAGAAGAACAGATGCAGGAATTTCAGCATAGAGCTTAGGTTAGAGATGCCGACAGATGATAGAAGAACAGTAATTTATGAAGAACGCATCAAGACTTACACTAATAATCAAGTAATCATTGGGAAGAATGGTGAATGTTCTGGGCATGACAAACCATCTTTTCCCGAAATAAAGGTTCAAGGGCTTGAAGAACTGTTTGACATCGTCCAAATACCTGAATATCACAATATCATTAGGAAAATGGAATAGTTTCTTTTCTGGAGAGTTGCCTGTCAAACTTCCTCTCTGAAGAGGCTGTCTATTATTATTCTATCGCTTTACCTCACAGGAAAATCGGCTTTCAAGCATAAAGGTAATGTCCGATCTGAACTATCTTGGACAAAACTGGGGGAGACATATTTAATCTGTCAAATAAGAAGAAAAGTTAGTAAAATGAGATTGAATAGATTCACCCTTATGAACAAAGTAATAGCAATACTCACAGCAGCAATAACGTTTCTGTATATTTCATTTGGGAGGTATGTATACGAGCTTCCGCTGTCAAAAATCACTTGAATTGAGTTTCCTACCTGCCCACGTATACTGACCTGCTGATCTCCATAATTTACTTTCTGGACTTCTGTGTGATATAAGTTACTGGTAGTACAAAAAAACCGTTAAGGAGAGTGGAAATTTTTGGTTAAGATAATTCAAAAGGAAGATGTAGTATCCAAAACGAAATGATGGCCACGGCAATACATGCAAATACACTTTTACAAAAAAGGATGGGACTTACTCCGGACCACTTCGAATAGGAGCCCATGTCATTCCCCATCGGGGTACATAATCATCACCTAGAAACATATACCCTCCTCCACTTGGTTCTCTAGTGATACAATGACCAAAAACATTGGAAATAATCCCTTGCCTGGCCAGCTGACTAGGAAGGCTTATTGCTGCACCACTAAGACCAAGGATCCCATCAGTCTTTGCTGGTGAGGTCAAAAGCTGGCCTTGCTGATCATACGCACAACTACATTTGATAGACAGCAAACAGTGAGATGATTTGACATCATTTGTTCTAATGCATCATGCATGTACTAGAGATCAGCCGCTACAAGGTTTTAAACGTACCCAAAGACAAAGTCTAGTTTTTCCCTTCTACCATTTGTAGCGATCAGATGCATATCATCCCTTGCAAGGACACCCATAGAGGAGCTTTGATCTGCATATTCAATCTCATAGTCACATTGCTTGCAAGTCTCACAGTAGTTCTGGATGCCTTGCAACTCTTGGCATAACAAATCCCTGGGAGGGACTATCTTTTCTTTTGCCGGCTTATATAAAGGATGAGGTCCCTGCGATTATGGTGCATATTCATTATAGAGCAATACAACAAACTTGGAAAGAACAATGAGGGTAGTCACAGTTCACAAATTAATAAACAGAGATATCCATATTAGTTTTTTATTAATAAGATATCCATATTACTGAAGTAGAGATCCTTGCATAGTTTAGGTAAAGCATGTTGTTGGAATTAGAATGGAAATTGCTTATGTTTGATTGCATACTTTGGCGCAGTTTGTGCATGGTGCATCACATTGGATCCATGTCAAGTCGCTTCCAGTATCAACATCAAGAAAATAAGGTCTTGGTGGATTGCCAACAAAGATAGATGTGTAATACTGCCTGCAATTGGTGTAAGATAACATTAGCCTCAACAGGATAAGCATGACATATTAGTATCCCAGTATAAATGATAGTCGTTTTTGTATGGATAAAGAATAGCCAATCGGAATATAGAGATTAGTTTGCTAAAGAGGCTAGCCTTAACTAAAAATGCTGGATACTCAGATCTTAATAACAGTGTGCATATAACAGGTATTCCAGTTTTGATGGATACTTATCACATCCTACAACAGTAGGACTAAACTAAGACTGCATCTTGAGTTCTTGACGTATTTAAGAAACAAAAAGGCTTGTAATTTGACAATAGCCAAACTTCTAACCCTATTTTTAGTACTTACTAAATCTAAATCTCATCAGATCATCTAAACCCAGTTTTGTCATATAAGCATTCAAAGGGATCTAAAAGTTCCCTTCGCCAATTTCCCCAAAACCAGATCCATGGAACACACTCAAACTGCATTTGATTATCAAAAGCACCCTCCTTGCCCCCAAACTGAGTAAAAAACATTCCCGTAATCATAAGTCATAACGCAAAGGAGCAATATTTACGCTTAGATTAAATCAAATTTCGGAGCAATTGTTACGCACCCATCGGGGAACACATTGCCCTTGATCGGGAGCAGCGCCGTCGAGTTCGTCCCCGCCGCGGCTGTCTTCTTGACCTCCAACTTGTTCCTGGCCTTCCTGCCGCCGTCGTCATCGACCCTCCTGGCCGCAAGCTTGACGTCGCCGAATTCCCGCAGCGCGCGCCCCTGCCGCGTCTTGGGGTACAACGGCAGCAGGAACGACTTGGTCTCGTTCCTCTCCTTCTGCGCCTCCTCCTCCATCCCCAAGAACTGCACGGTGACGTCCAAGTACAAGCAGTAGTACGCCGCGACGGCCAGCGCCCCGAGCACGAGCACCAGCGCCGCCACCCGCCGCGGCGAGAGCACCCGCCTCGATCGCCTAGCCTCCGCCACCGCGGTCAACATCGCTGACGCCGGAGGCGGGGGCGGAGTCGGGACGGCGGGGTCGTCTGAGTAGGTGAAGGCGGTGATGGTCTTGCCCTTGGAGGGCTGATCGGGGGGAGGGAGGGAGATGATGACCACGCCATGGAGCTGCGGCTGCTCCAGCGCCGCCGGGGGCGGCGGCGGCATCTCCGGCGAGATCCGGCGTCGCTCCCGGGAGGTCAGAAGGGGCGGAGAGGGCAAGCCATGGAAGGCAAGTGAGGACGGAAACTGGCTCCGGTCGGGTTGGTGGTTTTGGAGTGCGGGCTTGGAGTTCCGCGCACTGTGATTGGCTCATTGACTTTGACTTTCTAGACGAAGGGGTAGAATTGGAATTTTTGGAGCCACTATGATTGTTAATGTTAGCGACGCGGATAGGCTTACGCGTGAAAAACACAGAAACCGTGGTAGAAATTTCCTGAACCACCGATGACAGGGGTTTTATCTAGACTATTTAAAAATTAGAGTCGACAGTCGCATGTTTTTTTTATCCTCTCACCTCTATCTCTCTCTACTAATATATAGGTCACGTTATCAGCAAACTATCTACTCGCATCGTCTGCTCCTCCTCTCTCGATATCACCTCCTCCTCTCCCGACATCACCTGCAACGCCGCCTATGCTTCCTCCTCCTCTCCGTCCTCACCTCTACCTTGCTCTGCTCCTCGTGCCTCCGCCACGTCGCCCATCACTGCTTCCATCGACCAGATCTGGCTGGGTCTTACTTCCTCCTCTCCGTCCTCGCTCTTCTGCTCTGCTCTGCGTGCCTCGACGAATTGAGGTATATTATATTTTTTAATTGATAAATGATTACATTCCGAAAATATTTCGTAGCAACGCACGGACATTTAACTAGTTATTAGAAAAGTTTAGCGATCGACCTAACTCGTGTGCTGCTACTAACATAAGCAACATTTAGAATTAGTGCAGTGCTGACTTCTTCTAAGCTGATGGAAACATAAATTTGAAACAGGAAACGTCGCAGAAATTTCGCAGGGAAGATGACCATGCGAGAGTTGTTCCTCTTGATTCATGTCCTTGCTCTTTCAGACCCAATGGTAGCTTCTCGTCGAACCATGCCGGCTAGTACTTCAGTGGGGCAATCCGATACCGGAGGTGCTGACCTGGACACTACTTACGATCATTCGACAGAACCTCTTGTTTTCGTTTTCACTGTTGGTCGCGGCAAATCCACAGTAGCTTGTTCATGATCCACAATCGTGGCGAGTTTGTTTTCACTTATAGCACTGTTGGCGGAGAGATTAACAAAAATAGCTTCCTCCCGATCGTAATGCCAAATATGACACAACAGACAAACCGGTGCGCGATACGTGTCCAAATCCGACCCCCAGGGAGCCAGACTCGCTCTCCACCGTGCCCGAGGGGGGCTCCCCCTGTTGCACCACATGTCTAAAACCGCATCCCAAGGGGCGGTTTTCGCTCTCCCGCGCCCCTGGGACCGGAAATGCCTGCACCGTGCCCACTTTTGCCGTTGTCGTGGCACGGGGGGGCGGATATGCTGAGTGTAGTGTCCCTGAAGCACGACTTCCCGGCCGGCGAGGTAGTGCTCTAGAGGCACGGCTTCGCGCCATGTCGTGTCCTGGGGCTACGGTCTCGCCTATCTCGCGTGGGAGGGAATCTCTCCGTCTCCATCATCGCATGCATGCACTACTCTTCATCTCATCTCTATCATCGCATGCATGCACTGCAAGAAAAGGCCATACGCGGGAGGGAATTCGACCCCTCCCCTGCAAGAAAAGGCCATGCGCGGGAGGGAATTTGATCCCTCCCGTCGCTTCACGATCGGCGTAATTTTTGTGTCGGCAACTATAAAGCCCGACTACGAGAGAGCTCACTATCATCCTCGCTCTCTCATTCTCGGCCTCGTATGGTCTCGCATGCTCCTGACGATTGAGGATTATTTAGAGTAGTCTTTAGTGGTCGTATTAGTATAGAAAGCTCGACATCAGGAGCAAATATTTTTAGTCATGTGCATTATCTTTATTAATTGTGTAGTTAATTACTCGTAGTTAATTAGTAGCAATTAATTAGTCGTAGTTAATTAGTCCAAATAAATTAGGCATAATCAATTTAGCAATTATCATTTAGCCGTAATTAATTTTATCTCAGTTAATTAGTTGTCATTAATTATTCACAATTAATTATAGCCTAATTAATTAGTCGTAGTTAAATAGATTAATTCAATTAGCCATAAATAAATTAATCTTACATGATCATTCGTGTCATAGTTAATTAATTAGCAATAATTAATTAGTGTTAGTTAATTAATTACAACTAATTAGTTATAATTAATTAGTTGTAGTAATTAGTTGTAATTAATTTTGTCATAGTTAATTAGTCATAGTTAATTACTCGTAATTAATTTAGTTGTAATTAATTTAGTTGCCATTATTTAGTCGTAATTAATTTGTGATTATTTATTAGTCATAAATAATTTGGTTGTAATTAATTTATCCACTAATAATTTGTGTATTTCATCTCTTGCAAGTCATGCCTCTACCGGAGCTACTCGAACCGTTCTACAACGAATATCATCGGAGCAAGTTGTAGACCATCGGGGATAGGGATGGTCCTCCACCCCTCATGCTTCGGTTGGAGAAGCATTACTGGGACCTTGACACTTGCTACGCCCCAATTCTTCGAGACATAGGCTTATTGCCCATTGCGAGGATGCTCCAGGTCGAACGTTACTTCACTCTCGATGGTAGTCTCATGTCGGCACTTGTCGACAAATGAAGACTCGAGATACACATCTTCCACTTTTGGTGGGAAGAGATGATGATCTCTCTCTAAGATGTCTCCTTCTGACCGGTCTCCTAATCACAGGAGAGCTACTTGTTCCAACCTGTCCACCGGCGGATTGGAAGGCCTGGTTGGCGCATCGGTTTAGCATAGTGGTCCCAGACACGACACGTGGTGTACCTCGGACATGGTTAAGAAATTTCAGTCAATGCCCAACGAATGTACCTGACAAGGCTGTTATAACACACCTCGTCGTTTACTTAACGTGGTGTACCCTAGATTCGTCCGCGTCGCCAAGTCTTTAGCTAACGCGGAGCTTACAACTTCGGATCAGTCGTCCTTTGCGCAACATACATGCGGTTGTGCGACGCTTCGTGGCGCAACACTAGTTTGAAATCGTACCTTGCCGTCTACTACGTGCTCCTATAGATTTGGAGTTGGAAACACTTTCCTTTTGGGCGGCCCACCATCCGAAATGTAATGCACTCGTACCCGAGTTAAACAACCCCATAGATAGGCTCACTATAGGCACCTAGTGGACTGCTATCAAGTTACATTGGGCCAAAGAGAACGGTGAGGTGCTACCCGTGTTCCACAACAAGTTCGAGTCGTTGCACGATGACAGCATCATATCGTCTCCATGGAACCCACATTTCGTGAACACGTTAGCTTCATATGGATTATCTATATAATGCATGCAGGGCGCTAGATTATGGGCGACGACCTGTCATCTTGTGTTTTCCCATATGGTAGAGCCTTGCGCATCACAGCACGTAATACGACAGTTCAATCACTACCAGGTTGTGCCCCCTCTCGGCGGGAGGATGATGCAGCGACTGTCCACTTGTAAGTCCAACTCCATCCGAGTAATGTTTACAATTCATACCTATATTCGCTCTTTTCAAATAAATTATTCTCGAATGTAGGCAATTGAGGGTGGACCGACATTTTAAGGACTGGTAGCCAGCCCAGCATGAGTGGATTATGGTTTGGATGGAGACGGCGCACAATGAGGTTCTATAGGAGCTGCGACCATATGACGTTCGGACATACCGTGAGTACATCGAGTGGTACGTACCACGGTTGCACACCAACTCTCCTATCCTCCACCAGAGCATCCGGAGCAGATCACGCATGAGGAGAGGCTTCATCACTCGTTCGATCGACACAACATTTCGCGACGTGATAACACTGTAAAACACTCAAACTTATGCTCGCTTCATTCTTGATATTTTTACTGTTTGGATCTAAAAGTTGTTGTTTGTCACTTCAGTTCGACTGGATCCAGCAAATCTCGCACGCATCGGATTCTGCCATCTGCAGCCCAGATCACACCGTTTCAAAGCTTCTCAGTACTCTGTAGTCTATCTTGGCGGAGTCCAAACAAATAATCAAGAACATGAGCTGCGGTCGGTCGAGAGACGACATCCATCAAGCTGCGCACCGAGTAGGCCGAGTGTGCTCACCTGCTAGGTCAGCACGGCCTAGTGAGACTGGCGGACATCGTAGCGCTCCTCATTGGCCATCCACGCTGCAGATCGGGGAGGTAAGTTAGGTTCAATTTAAGTCCTAGTTATTTATTATGTCTTAGGTTGTGCTAACATCATGCTGTCTTCTAGCCGCACGTCCGTTGGGATGTATCACTTTTGCGATTGACATCCGCACGACCTACTCAGAGTCTCAGATTGCCAGCCGTCTAAGCGCTCCTCATCGGTCATCTGCACTACACATCAAGGGGGTACGTGATGTTCATCTTAGGTCCAGAATATTGATTTTGCCTAACGTCATTCCGTCTTGCAGCCTTCAATTGAGCGTGGGTGTGACGACGAATCAACCGATGAGGAGGTAACCATCCCAGCTATTCCCAGAGAGGAGTACACGACGCCAGGATTTAGAGCGTATCACCTAGGGCGCCCACCCTTGGTCTACGCTCAGCAGAACCTTGATTAGTACGGAGTACCTTACCAAGGCCAGAGCTCCTCCGAGATCAATGGTACATCGTACGGTCAAGGCCAGAGCTCCTTCGTACCGAAGGCCATTCAGACATCGTACCTGAGGGGTCGTCGCTTCGGGGGTGGAATTCTTGATTCGTTCATTACTAGTATGATGGAAGGTGGTAGCCAGTTTGGCACGACTCAGCTGGATGATATTGATGTTGGACAGACTCAGCTGGGCTAGAGTCAGCTTGCTGAAGCACCCTCCGCCCACTCAACGGTCTCCGTGACGACATTCGAATTGATACGTGCTCTCTGGACTGGTTCACGTATCCCACGGGACATGCTCAATGCAAAACCAGGACACACACACACACGCATACATAGACGCAACGATCACAGAGTGGCTCAGACGAGTGAGTTATATTGTATCCCGTGTGTACATTGTATAGATATTGTGCGCTTATGTTGTACTATATTTGTATAAATATTTTGCACAACATATTTGTATACATTATGTGCGTATTATTGGAGTACATCGATTCCAGAGACGACTACAATGACAGAGCTTCACACGAAACCCTAAAACACCGAGGTTCACATGAAATCATAATACCAATCTTGGTCACTGTAATTATTCTTGAAAGTCTTAATAACTCTTATTTCCATCACATGATTCAAAATCTAACATATATTTTGAGCAAAGAAAAATACAAAGATAAAAAAATCTATACCACCATAATATGCCAATGTGGTGAGCTCGTTATATTCGAGAAAAAAAATCATAAGTTAGCAAATCTCAAAGCATATCGGATGGATAAAAATTTGACTATTTTGACAAGAAAATAGTCAAAATAGTCGAGTGTTGTTTAGCAAAACACAATATCAAGCGAATAAAAATTTGACTATTTTGACAAAAGAAAACAGTCGAATGTTGTTTAGCAAAACCGCACATGAAATCATAAAAAAGGGGTTCTGGCTTGGTAGCGAAGCCGTGCCTCTAGGCCACGGCAAGGGCAAAGCTGGCCCCCAGAGTACCGGACTCACACGTGGCGCGGCGAGGAGCAAAACCGCACCCCTAGGGCACGGTGGAGGCATTTCCAACCCCAGGGGCGCGATAGGGCAAAATCCCCCATGGGGCGCGTTTTTGCACATGTGGCGCGACGGGGGGAGTCCGCCCCGAGAATGGTGGAGGGCGAGTCTAGCCCCCCAGGGGCCGGATTTGGGGACGTGTCGCGTGTCGGTTTGTCCGTTGTGTAATTTTTGATATTATGGCTGGGAACCAGCCATTTTTTGTTAATCCCTCCGCCAAAAGTGCTATGAGCCCCCAAAACTCCAATCGTGGCTTCACCTGATGCCACGCTCGTCCAATGTGGGCAGTTGACCAGAGGTTGATCATGTCCATCTGTACCCTTCATTTGGGTGTCATGGCTGTGTCATCATCGCCGTGGCAAACAAGACTAGGGGCCTCTTGTTCCAGAGGGATTTTGTTGGGAAAATGGAGGAATTCAGTCCAAAAGAAAAAAATCTTACAAGGGGTGTTTGGTTTGTAGGATTACTTCAAAGGAATTTCATATGATAGAAAAAATTCCTACAAATTTTGGAGGCATTATTATAGCATGAGGTCTAGCCTCATGTTACAATTCTTGTGAAAAATCCAAAGCACTGTCCCTCTCTTCTCTCCATTCTCTCTTATCCATTAACATTTAATCTCAAAATTCCTGCATTTTTCCTCTAAGGGCATCCAAACATGTATTTCAAACAATTCCTGTGGTTTTGTTTAATGCAGAAGCTTGCGTTCCAAAAAGGCCCTAGCTGAATCTTGTTTCTACTTTCTACTACCCTACCATAGAGTAACTCTAAGATCATGTAGAACATGACATGCCACTAGTTTTTTAGGTAGTTATTTTTCAGAAGAAGTTGTTTTTTTAGAGCTAATAATAATTTGACCTAATCTTCTAAGAAAAGAGTTATCTTTTAAGAGGGAAAAAAAAAATAGAGAATTTGATTGTTAACAAAAGGAACGACGAGCCTATTGGGCCAATATCACATACGGCCACAAGATATTTCTCCCATGGCCCACACGAAGTTTGTCTTCTCCTAGCCGGTAATTGAGACTTGGGCGTTAGCTCAGTGGGAGGGTGCGAGGGTGTTCGCCCCTTCGGCTTAGGTTAGATCCCTGGAATCAAACTTAGCGCTTCTCACTGGCTAAATCCATTTAGATGGATTTAGAATAGTACACACACGTAGATACGTTCATTAGTTAAAACGTGTGCCCATGTTCTGTGAAATCTTAACTCCCATTCTAAATTAGATATGTGTTTTGAACACATCGACATAAATGTGGACGTGTGTGCGTGAGTGCCTTCAGTGTGTGTAAAAAAAAAACCTAGCCAGTAATTTCTCTCTCTAAAAAAAAGAGGCTACCCGGTAACTGACCGCTGAGTTCCGCAAGCTCCCTCTCACCACTGGACATGGACGCTGTCCACTCCCTCCTCCTGGGCGGCGGTCTCGCTGTCTCCACCGGCACCGGCACCACTGCCCAAGCCATATCGATTACCCACCTCTCGCCTTCCACTCTACCGTCGATCCCTCGCCGCCGGCGCTTCCTCCGCCTTGCCGCCACGTCACCTCCCTCGCCACTCCCCGCTGCTTCGAGCCAGACGCATAGCTCCAGGTGGGTGGTGGTGATGGACAAGCCCCCCGCACCAGCGGGTGGCGGCGAGGTGTCCCGTGCGGAGACCGTCGACTACTACGTTGCCACACTGGCCAGGGTGTTTGGGAGGTAACTGGTTTCGCGTTCTGTGCGATTGTGCCCAGTTGAGAGGGGAAAGCTGCCTTTTATCTGTTGTTGAAATTATCGTGTTTTTTTGGGGTGGGAATTGCAGTGATGAGGAGGCGCAGATGCGCATATACGATGCTTCATGGGATGGGAGCTACGGCTTCTGCTGCGAGATAGACGAGGAAGCGTCAATGGAGCTTGCGAGTATGTTGTTGAATCCCTCGGTGTAAAATTGTGCAAATTAATGAGCTTCGGTGTTCTTGTTTTATATAAAAAAAAATGCATGAGAAAGTTTGAATTCTGGGATGATAGATGCTTTCAGTTATGATAACCTTTAGCTTTGTCCATTTTGCTGGAATGTAGTGATACAGTGATACTAGGGTAATGCAAGTTTTGACTTGCAGTGTGACAGTTGCTGCTAAATGGGGGATAATTCGACGAGTTTGTTGATGATTGCTGTTTTTCTTATCATTCCGTTCTCTGAACAATTCAGATTTGCATTTGTTTTAGACCTCAAGCATGTGGTGGTAGTAGACTAGTTAAGTAGTACCTCCTCCATCCCCAATTTCCATTATTAGCAACCACTACAAAGTGTTCATTACAGAAAACGTAGGTTTGGTGTATCAAGGTACAGTTTGTAAAGTTTGGTAGTGTACAATAGCGAGTAGTACTCAAGACAGTGACATATGCGATTCTTAAAAAGGCAGTGATATATGCTTGGAACTCATATATGTTAGCTTCTTATGCTCTTCCCAATTTACAGAAATGCCTGGGGTATTAGCTGTTAGACCGGATAAGGGTGATGGATCAGATAAGGATAATCATAGCTCGCGCCTATCAGCAGCTACCCTTGCAAGCTTCAGTGATGCTGCTTGTAACCACTCTTCTTCTAGCTGTAAAAATGAGTTTTGGCTCGTCCAAATGGAGAAATCCGGGGTTGAAGTTGTGACAAAGGCACAAATGGTGGACCACTATACCCAAATCCTCATGAAAGCGTTGGGGAAGTATGTAGTCTCATTACTGATCAGCAACCCAGCTACTATTTTGCTATCTATCTGCCTTGTGAGTGATAAGACTATTGTATCTCTTCAATTTTCCAGCGAAAAGGATGCACAAGTTAGCATATATCACATTTCATGGGAGAGGTATTATGGTTTCTGTTGTCATATTGATGAAGGTTGTGCAAAGGAGCTAGCTGGTGAGCAACTTGTGCTTTGCCCTCCTTTATAGATAATTGTGTCCTTTTTTTTTTCTTTTATAGGCAATTCTGTCTTTACTTAGATACACTGATAATTTAACTTTGTGTACCAGATGTTCCTGGAGTATTATCTGTTCGGCCAGATGCAAATTTTGGATCTGACAACAAAGATTACAAAGGTTTGTCTCACCTCTTCTGTTTGTAATGAACCCCTATTCATTTTCTTTACGCTGGTATCTGAAATCCTACCATCTTAGTTGTTCTTTTCTGCTAATGCTGTATTGCTGTGTGCATCACTGCATCATTGGCAGCCATAATTCCCATGTTGCTGTTCAAACTGTGTTACGGTGCATTTTAATGGGGGAAAATATGAATGCTGCTGGGCAAGCTTGTGCCTTGATATAGCTTATTTTCCATGCTGACATGATATTGAAAGTTAGTTCATCTGGAACTTTGGATTACTTGAGCATAAGCAACCCCTGCAAATGCAAAGTAGATTAATTGTTTTGATCCTCATTCCTCTGGGTAGTTCTTTCGTAACTAAGCAACAAAATGCACTGTTGTCAGTTCTAACTCCTAAGCACCTAAGTGGATGGGCAACTCTTCCTATCTTTTTTGAGCTTCATGCCTCTGACATGATCCTGTTACTCTGCTCATTCTTGTCCTTTGTTGTTGTTTTTCGTTTTTTAATTGATAATGTGGGATGATACATTTTTTTTTGTTGAAAGGGGATGATACAATTATAAGGATGTCATTTATTGTTCCATTGTATTATTGTCCCTGGGGTCTTAATTTGATATAAACCTGCTGTATGCTGATTCTTTTACATTTTGAACATACCTAGAGGTCTGGAGTAAGTTTGTACAACTTGTATATTCCTTCCATGCCTCTAAGCAAGCATGGAGAAAATACCCAGATTGTAAATACTGTTGATGGTTTCAGGTGATGAAAGCTTGAAATCATCAGAAGCTACTCAGGTGGCTGATGTGAAAACTAAAAGGCTCTTTGTTACAGGTAAAAGCAGCTTATATTGTCTATGCATTTTAGCTTGTTTGTTTAACCATCTACCATTTACACGAATGATGCCCTATGCTTTGCTCTGAAGTAATATTTTGTGTCTTTCCTGTCGAACTTAGGAAGTCAGTTCAATCGGTAAATTATATGCTCATTTTTTTTATGCTGTGGATATCTAAGTTGTGTAAATTAGACAATTGGAGCCTATTTGAGGTATAGTGTTGGGATGTAATCGGCTAAGCACCAGTTAGAAATATTGGTTAGATACAAAGCAGAAGTAGAAGGACGTAAGTAGTCTTCATCGGATCACTAACTTCTGTTGCACCCATTTGTATAAACATAATAGTATACATCGTGGTAGGAAATTAGTTCTATTTTGATTTTGGTGTCCCTAATTTTGTATAATATTACTGGCAGGACTTTCATTTTATACGTCTGAGAAAACTTTGCGGGCAGCCTTTGAGCCTTTTGGTGAGCTGGTTGAAGGTTTGTGATACTACTGCAGAAATGTTTGTACCTATCCATTCACCTCTTTACTGAGTTCTTGTGAATTACTTTGTTACAGTAAAGATAATAATGGACAAGATATCAAAAAGATCAAAGGGATATGCCTTCATAGAATACACCACAGAAGAAGCTGGAGGTGCTGCTCTGAAAGCAATGAATGGACAGGTAGCTGACAAATCTTTTTGCTGATAGCCTTCACAGGACATTCACTTATCTCTCAGGCTCAGAGCTTACATCTACGCTTCTATTTGCAGATAATAAACGGCTGGATGATAGTTGTTGATGTTGTTAAAACCAGATCGAGAGACCGTCAATCCCCATCTAGTGCATCCGGTCGACCGCATCAGATGTATCGACCGCATTATCATACTAGATGAAGCTTTCACATACAAAATTGACAGCTAGAGATTAGAGATAAGCGACTAAAAGTGGGTGAATGTCAGAGTTTCCTGGCCCGGTTGTATTTTTGTGTGGTCTGCTGTTGTGATAATTGTGGGAGATGGCAGCGATTTCGCTTTAGTACAAGTTTTAATCCACAAATATGTAAAAGCAAAGTGTAAAAGTGCCTGACATCTGCTAAATCAATACATATCTTCCTGTACTGCATTCTTCATAGGAGCTTGAACGGATCTCACAAACTGTATTTCTATTAATAAATAATATAATCTTCCTCCAAAATAATGATACAATCAATACAAACAACAATTACTTAATGAATCAAATTTCTGAAAGAGCAAATGTTTCAGGTTCATAATGAATCAAATTTCAGAAAGAGCAAATGTTTCAGGTTCATTTCCAGCTGATGTCAAATTAAGTTTCAAATCTTGCAACATCTGATAAATATCCTCGCTTTCCATATGCAACTTGTCTGCAGTGACGAAGGAATGTACATTGCCATCTACATGGATCCAACTGAGCCCAGGTTTCTTCATCACCCCATGCTCCTCCATCCTCCTCCTTGTCCTCTTTAGGTCCTCCCATTGTCCAGCACGTGCATACGTGTTTGATAACAAGACGTAGGAGCTTCCATGGTTTGGCTCTGCAGATGCCAACTTCCGAGCGGCAACCTCTGCCATCTCGACATTGCCATAGCTCAGACATGCAGCTAGTAATGAACTCCATATCACAAAACCCGGATCTTCTGGTAGACTGCTGGCCAGCTTAAAGGCTTCTTCCAAGAACCTGGCACGGCCAAGAAGATCCACCAAACAACCATAGTGTTGGATTGTTGGCCTGATGCCCATGCTCCTCATTAAGTTGAAGTACTTGAAACCTTCATCAACAAGCCCGCCATGGCTGCAGGCATTCAAGACGGCCACAAAGGTGACACCGTTAGGCTCAATGCCCAATTGCCTCATCTTGGCAAACAATCTCAGTGCCATCTCTGGGCGACCATGAGCTGCGAAACCCCCAATCACAGAGGTCCAATGCTCCACGTTCTTGCTAGTGACACTTGAGAAGCACCGGTACGCGGCACCCATGCTCCCGCACCTTGTGTACATATTGATGAGAGCAACACCAAGAGCACTGTCCAATGAGAATTCCTGCCGGATTACATACCCATGGGCACTCCTCCCAAGTCCAAGTATACCAATATCGCGAACAGCCGATACAAAGCTGACCATCGTGGCCTTATCTGGCGCCAAACCATAAACCGCTGTCATCTCGACAAATAACTCCACTGCCTCCTGAGCCCACCCGTGCCTCACGAAACCAGCCATAACAGTATTCCAAGAAACCACATTCCGCTTCGGCATTTCCACAAACACCTCCCAGGCGGCATCCAAGTTCCCGGTTCTGACAAGCGCATCAAGAAACACGTTCCAAGAAACCACCGTCTTCTCCGTCATTCCATCAAACACCTTCCGCGCGTCACCCAGGAGGCCGAGACGCGCGTAGACACGGACAAGGGAGGTGGACGCGTACACGCCGGAGACGAACAGCAGGATGCCGGACTTAACGAGGAGGGCGTGGATCTGCTCGGCCGCGGCCGCCGCAGAGGATAGCCGCGCGCAGGCCGCGAGGGCGGGCATCAGGGCGGGGTTGGCGTCGAGGGCGCGCCCGGCGAGGTGGTGCGCGCGGAAGGTGCGGAGAGCGGCGTCTCCCGAGGGCGCGGCGCGGCATCGGAGGGCGGTGACATTAGAGGCGCGTTTGGAGGGCGGAGGATTTGGCGGGAAAGAGGTGGTGGCTGGGGAGAGGAGCGTCCAGCCCAAGGGGCTCATGGAAGTGCTCTCTCTTGGCCGGTTATTGCAACATGAACATAGTAATAAATCCATCCGTTTTTTTCCTTGTCATAGTACGAAGGATTTATGTACCACTTCTGCCTAATTTTTAGTTTAGAAAGAAAACAAATAGATCAATGCATCAAACTCTAGTAGTAACACACTACAAGAATCCTCGTATAACTATCATGAGTATTGAATCCTAAACATCAGCTAAAACAAGTGCATGGATTGGATTAAACTTGGTTTGGCAATGTCTTTGTACACTAAAATTACGCTAACGTTGTTGTGCAATACTATATCACATGTTATACTATAGTCTCTCGAGTTTCAGATTTTGTTTATTTGTACCTTCGAACTTTTTAGCGTAAACACCAATCATGTAGGCTTATTTTAAATTTATTCAAGGATTTTTCCCCTTAAAACTTATCCAATTGTTCGATCCAATAGAGTCATTAACTTCACCGTATGATCAACCGGTGAATGCAGGTAAATTGCCCACATGAATTGTGTTTTTAAAAAGAAAAACCACCACATTTTTATTGATAGCTATATAGAAGTTCGTACAATTTCAAACATTTAAAATGAGTTGGCCCGTAGCCACATGGTGCGAGCTTTGGATCCGGCACGGAACAAGGTCTTACTAACATTTTTAGCCTTCACTATTCACTTATTAACCGAAAAAAAATTGATTGCCCTCAGTGACGGAGTTGGGCTTTCAAGGCAATAGCTCGATGTCCAAACTCAAATTTGCACGTATAGCAATGGCCCGAGCCAATGGTGATTGACCAAACTCAACCTTCACGGCTGGGCCGGCCCGAGGCCTAACCATAGGCCAACTACACCACTAATTACCGTAGTCTTATTTTTTTCTCCTCAATTATGTTGTCATTTGTGGTCAAAATTCAATGCATTATAAAAAAAAGGTTGCCGAGTTATACTAAGTTTGTTAATAATCATGATGTGCGCCTGTGGCCCCTCTCCTCTTGCGCCGCTCCATGTGTACGGAGTTGCAACCACATAGGCTTCTTTTTGCGTTTGTGGACCCACTGTCCTCATTACAGCTTTACATGTTGCATAAATTTTAGCTCCCAGTCCCTCTTAATTTACTCAACACGCGTGTTGGCATAATGGCGTGTAGTGAATTGCTAAGTATACATCGTACGCTCGATTAAACAACATCTTTTTTTAAACAGCAGTATGACTTTAGAACAACTTTAGCACGCATCCATGGTGGAGTACATTATACTAGCGAGTTTTATCTGCCTCCGTTCTGTAAAGAGACATTGCAAAGTTACTCTACATGGCAACAGAAAAAGTAAGTGGCCGGCATACCGTGTGCCTGGTTGGCCACGGCGCCCCGTCATGCATCCCCAAAACCTTTCCTGACAGGTGTTGCCTCATCATAAGGCAATGATTGACACTTGTGCGGCCATCTTCGTACATGGGAAATGCAAGAGAGCCACTTTTCCACCAACCCCAACGGGATCACACGGATTGTACATCCAATCTCCAAAGCCGTAACCTTGAGCTCCTTGCTTTTCGAAGAAGTAAAACCTCGGAACTTGGAAATCAAGTCCTTTGCACGTGGGCTGCTCGATCAACGAGAGGCAGCTCCGGAGCACAAAGTCGAGGATCCTTCGGTTTAAATGGAGGCAGTTTTGAGGCGTAGAGTCACACCACGTCGTGGCTTTTTTTTTTGGACCGTCCAATCTTCTTTCCTAAGTTTTTCGGCTGTCCGATTTTCCTCGGTGTTGTGCTTTCGCACTTGTAGGAAGAAAGCCGAGGGAGACACGCGCGCGTGGATACGTCGGAAAGCGCCAGAGCTAACAGGGACGGATGGAAACCAGCAGCCCAGCAGCGAGCGGCCGTCCTGTGACGCGGGGCCAGCCCCACCCTAGCCCATTGGACACATATCCTTTATTTTCAGCGCGCCATGCGGCGCGCAAAGACCGTTGGTGTGTATACTTTCAGTTTCCGAAGTGATCTCTAGCACATGGCGATGATCACATGCAGCATGCATCCATGATGGAGTACATTGCGTTGCCAAATAAAATCTCCATGGTCTGGATTGGGATCAAAGCTTCAGATCCTAGATCATCAAGTACAGGCAAATTTTTAAAAAGGCAACACTCTCTTGCTAGCTAATCCTAACATACAAAACTAACACCATTAGAGTTTTCAGTTAATTTTCTTTGCTATTATCGTATGCTTGACCTATGGGCTCTACTCTCGTCGATACAGTTACAGTAGAGGGAACACGATGTTACTACCTGGAGGTTCACGACCAATGCTACCTACACTACTAAGTCTGCGTATCAATTGCAATGCCAGGGGCGGTCAGAGTGCCTTACCATGATATCATTTGGAGAACCTAGTCTCCCTCAAAATGCAAAATTTTCGCCTAGCTGGTCGCCCATAAAAGGATCCTCGCGTCCGACAGGTTGATGCTGTGAGGATGGCCAAACAGCTATTTCTATCCACTCTGCTACCGCATCCTCGAGACCTTAGACCATCTCTTGCTACACTGCACGTACTCCTCCAAGGTTTGGTCGAACATGGTGCTTTGGGTTCACTCGCCTCTTCTATCTCCTACCCGCACACAAAGCTTGTTAGTGTGGTGGACTGACCATCATCCAAGTGTCTCTTTGGGAACTATGGAAGGATAGGAACAATAGAATTTTCAAATAGCAGCTCAGGCCTCCCACGGTGTGCTGGTGTATGAGATCAAAGACTCCCTCAACCTCTGGATGATGGCCGGTGCAAAACATCTTAGGACTGTAATAGCCCCCTCGTAGCCTAAGAACTTGTACAATTTTCTCTTTCTAGTTTTTTTTTCTTGTCTTTCACTGTTTTTCCTTCCTGGACTTCGCTTAATGAAAAGATTTTGGCAGTTCTCATGCCATTCGTTAAAAAAAATATGCTTGATATTTTTTGTTCAAACGTTTTTTTTGTTGTTAGATGTGCTTTCGGATTTGTATGCTTTAGCTATCGAATGCTGATGTTACATATGTATATAGCTTACGGTGTTCTTTGCTTATTGTCAACTCTGTATATGTTATATTGGCTTTTGGCCCATTAGAATGATATGAGTTCTCATTCCAACATGGTATTAGAACTAGAGTTAGGGTTTCCTCTGCGACCACCGTCGCCACCACCGGCCGCCGCCGTCGACGTAGAGCCCCGCTCTGCTATGTTTTCTTCTTCCCATGCGAAGTAGAGCAAGGCTCTGTTTTTTCTTCCCGTGCGAGCCCTCCCACCACTGGAGCCTCCCTGCTGCCAAATCTCACTGCTCCCGCCGTCATATCCGCACCTCCCGCCGACGTAGAGCCCTGTTCTGCTCTGTTTTCTTCTTCCCGTGCGAAGTAGAGCAAGACTCTGTTTTTCTTCCCGTGCGAACCCTCCTACCACTGGAGCCTCCCTGCTGTCGAATCTCGCTGCTCCCGCCGTCAGATCCGCACCTCCCGTCGCCGGATCCAAGCGCACCCGAGCTCGACATCTCGACATCGCTTTGGCCCAACACTGCCCAATCCTGACGCCGCTCCGGCTTCCCCCCGAGCCACTCCAGCAACCGCCTGAGCCCCTCCGGCTGCCGCCTATGCTCCTCTCCGGCTGCTGCCCCTTCGGTCGCCCCCAAGCTCCTCTCGGCTTCACCGACCTGCCTTCTCCCGCGATGCCGCTGCCTCCTCGAACCCTGCTTGCTCCTAGGACACCGCTGGCTCTGCTCCCGGGACACCGACTGTGAGGACCCCAGTTTATTTGGCTTGTACTGCTTAACCAACCACCTGGCTCTAGCATCACAAATCAAATAAACCAAGCCTCGAGATATGTATACTTCCCAAAACTGCAGTATACACACCTCTTCACAAAATTATGCATCAACTCCATTCTAAGCATAGAATCCAAACATCACGATATTAAACAGTAGACAATAAAGTAGAGTTATTACAACAGAGGCCGACCGGCCAAAATACAACAGATAACTAAATAAACAGCGGAAGCAAAAGTGCCATAAGATGACTATAAACAAAGTCAATCAGTGTGCCTTAGCCCACAAGGCAACCAACCGGACCGCCAAGCTAGTCGTCCCAAAACCCGCACATCTCACAGAAGTAAGGCCCTTGGGGCTCACCTGCCTCCTCTGCAACAAAAACATTAAGCAAAGCAAATGAGTACAAAAATTATTTTTGTACTCGCAAAACTGACGTGTGGACTAGCAGACCTATGCATAACTACATGTAGGCTTATTTGAGTGGAGGTTGTATGGCTCAATTTAGCATAAAGCAAACTTTATTTGCAATAACATAATACATTCAAAAGCAAGTTGGCAATTCATTTTTATTGTTGAAATAACAGCAACAGAAATAACAGTAAGTAGATGACAACATCCTGGAAGCGACTAACCCATCAGTCACCACGACCATAGCATGAATTACCCATTCATGCCACCCATGTCAAGTTTTAATAAAAAGGTTGTAGTCTAACTCTTGAAAAGTTTACCCAAGCGTGTCCATAACCTAGGACGAGGCTATTCGAATAGTTTTAACCCTGCAGGGGTGTACCAATGTACCCACACTTCAGACCGCCTTTAAGCCACAAAAGCACACTACCGAAGGTATGCCGGCACGGCTAAATCCTACGAGACATTTCCAATATTGTGTATTAACTACGAGCCACTCGTATGGATAAATCCATACGCTTACATGGTAAAGCCGAAAAGACAACTACCCACTCAGGGTAAAGCTTTTCGGACAACTACCATGCTCCCATCACCATCCCTCCTGCGACCCCCTGCGACTCGGAGTCAACACACGCCAAGGTACTAAGTCAAGAGAGGTCTCATACCCTCTAGTGTGGTTAGCACGTAAAATTGCCTGGATAACAGATACTCACAAGATGTTCGGTCCTTAATTGACCTGGGCACCATTCCAGTCACACCCAAAAGATCACACCAACTTACCATTGTGCCCAAGTGCAAATCGTTTTTGTTTTCATTTTTAGTTTTGCAATTTAAATATAGCACAAAGCCAAAACATAATGATCATAATAATTTTAGGTGATCAAGATCATCGACTAAGTCAATGATTGCCAGTACTACCGATAGCTAAGCATGACTAAGCAATGTTGTTTCGCGAATCTACTAAGTGACAAGATTTCATCCAACGGACTCTAATCACAGCAAATAACCTAGGTTCAGGTAGTAGAGGATACTCATTTACCTACAGATCATGCATCTAAAGGATTAACTAATCGATTTAACAGCAAATTAGCAATGCATACATACAGTTAAAAACAAAATATTAGACTTCAAACATAATAGGATTAACATGATCAAACTGCTTGCCTAGTTGCTGCTGCTCAATATGTTGCTGAGGCTCACTCTCGATAATACCAGAATCGTCGCAATCTATCGATCGAGCAGAACGAGCAAATAAGAACAAATAACACCGACAAAACCAAAATTCAAATTAATCTAATGAGCACAAATTTCACACAGCAGCTAGAGCATGATTTAACAAAATTTTAGAAACAGAGAACATTTTATTTGGAGCTAAAGAGAATTTTCTAGGAGTTTTCTAAGCTAGAAATGCATAAAAATATCATTTAATTAATTAACAAAAATTTAAGAATAGAGATATATTTAAAATCTATTCTGGTAAATAGCACATTAAAAATAAAAATTTACAAAATCGGATTCATTCGATTTGGAGCAAAAATGAAATAGATATGAATTTTCTAAGTTAAATGATTTATCAGTGCAACAGAAATTCAATTCGGAAATTACTAAAAGCATTAACTCCTTTTTCTACCAGCGCTCAGTGAGCCATCTACCATCGGCCAGGTGGGACCGAGCATAGCGCCGGCCGGTCGACCTCGACCCGCCCGCCGAAGGTGGCGTCGACAACGTATTCTCGAATCGCCTTGAGTTTATTCAGCGTATTCTAAAACGCGCGCGACTCGTCCGACAACGGAGGAGCTCCGACCGTGACTTCGTCGGGTGCCTCGCCGGCGAAGGAGAGCTCGTCGGTGCCGGACAAGGACAAAAATGGAACCTAGACGATATCGCGCACCCGTAGGCACCGGTGGTCAGGTCGGAGGTGACCCGACGCGACGGCGAGGGGCGGAGTACATGCTACGGTGAAAACGGCAATTCCAAACCAGCAACACTAATCACGAACTAGCGCGCTAAAGCTACTCTGAGGTCCTACGAACTTACTGGGATGATGCGGTGAGGATGGTTCGGCCGGAGATGAGCTGGCGGCGATGGACCGCGGCGGCGCCAAGGGTGCCACCGAGGAGGGAGCAATCTGAGCAAAAACAGGAGAAATGGGAGGTGGAAATAGCTCGGGTGAGTGCACGAGATGGTGCTAGCGCGGGGAAAAGCTCTAGGAATCAACTCACCGGCGATGAGGACGAAGATTCGAACTTTTGGCCGAGGAAGAGGGAAGTTGAAATTCGACGGCTCCTGTGAATAAAACTCCAAATTAGTTGAGGGGAAACAAAAATGATGAGCTGGAACACAAGATGACACGCAAGGAAGAGAACGAGCTTCACTGGTTGCGGTAATGACACGGCGGCGACGGCACGGCCGTGCACCAGAGCTCACGCACTCGCTTGGTTTGAGCTCAGAGGAAACAGAGGGAGGTAGGGGATAGCTTTATGGCGTCCAAAGGAGGAAGAGGAACCCTCGGGTGTCCTTAAATAGGGGAAAGGCGGAGAAACGCGAGAGCGGAGCTCTTGGCATTGATGCGCTCGGGGCGGTGACGGCGGTGGTGAGAAATGATGGGCGATAAATGCGCGCGAGACATGGGCTCGCGGCGGCGGTCTGCGCCGAGGTGAGGCGCGCGAGAAAACGGGAGCGGTGGATGGGCGGCCGCGGTGAGGTGGCGCTCATGCGCGTCGCCGAGCGGCACTCGGCTCTCGATCGCGAGGTAGGTGGCGGCTTTGACGAGTGGGGCCCACCGTCGGCGACAAGAACGGCGCGCGAGCCGAACCAAGTGTGGCGCGATCGGTTGGTCCGACTCGATCAAGACGACGCCGACCGCTAGATCTAAAATGGACGGTTGAGATTGGCGGTGCAAATGGGCGGTCGAATAGATCGGCGCGCGTGGGCGTCGCGATCTGATCGGACGATCGCGAGCCATCGAACTCGGGCGGTGCCGCTAGTTGGTGCGGTCAAGCCGAGCGGCGCGGTCGGACTCGAGTCCGAGTTCGAGTCCGAGCCCGATGAACAGTGATTCGAGATTTTGATTTTTAAAAGGCTGAGAAGATTGAGGAATTTTTAGAGGTATCTACAAAGCTCCAAAAATTCCGAAATTTTTATGGTAACACCTTTGGACAGAGAACACCCTTGCATAATTTTTCCAGAAATTTTTATGCACTGCATTGTTCCCGAGAAAAATCACAAGCTGCTGCCCAAGGGATTTGACCAGAATTCAACTAGTTTGACTTGCTCTTTTGAAATAGCAAACAAAATCTAAAAATTGTGAGATTTTGCAGAGAGGTTACTAGGATGGTCAAGAAGATAGAAAAATACTTCCAGAGGATGATCACAACAATTAGAGTTGAAAATTTTATAGACAACAACTTCCATCACAAGAGACATGGTTCTTAGAATATAGAAATTGCTAGGGGAAAAATTTTAGAAAATTTCCAAATGATTTCATGAGGCAACAACAGTTTTAATTTATCCTCATAATATTACATTTGAAATATAAACCATTCTTTGGGATGTTACACCGACGCCTCCGTACTCCGGTTCGAATGTCGTCGCCTCAGTCCGTTTTCTGCTTTGGGCTTCTCCCCGAGCCCTAAGCGCCTTCGTCGAGCGCCACCATCGCTGGGCCTCTTGGATGGAGGCCGAGGCCACCTGACACCTCTTCTGCACCAGGCTGCTTCGACGCCTTGAGCTTTTCTGCTCTGTGTTGCCGAGCTGCCTCGACCTCGTGGCGTCCCGATGCCACTGCCGCCCCCTCAGGCTAATGTAGCCTCTGCCTCAGGTTCCCACCACTGTCACCTCCGCTCGGCTGCCCGGATCCACCCTAATTCCTAGCTAGCGTCACCGCCCCTACCTCGGGCTCTGCTCATCTAGCCCTTGGTTCTCAACAGTCCTCGCTTTGCCACTCGCTCGTCCGATATCTTTTCTCCGTGGATCTTGGACTCTGGTGCTTCTTTTCACATGACACTAGATTCTACTCGTCTCACTTCTGTGAGTCACACATTTGTTCCTTCCATTATTCAGACTGCAGATGGTACCTCTTTTCCTGTTGTAGACCGATGTATCCTTTCCACTTCTTCCTTTCATGTTCCTGCCATTTCTTATGTTTCCCAGCTTACTATGCAGCTTATGTCGACCGATCAGATCACTGATCATGACTGTCGTGTTATTCTTGAGTCTGACTCTTTTTGTGTTTAGGACCGTCGCACGGAGACTCTGCTTAGTGTTGGCCCTCGGCACCATGATTCACAGTGTCTTTGAGAGATCGACTGGCTACACCTTCCTTTTGATGTCTCCACTAGCCAGTCAATCACTACACCTACCTCTATTTTGGCTGCATCATCTACTACTTCCTTTTCTAAGTGGCACCATCATTTGGGTCATCTTTGTGGATCGCAATTGTCGTCTCTAGTAGGTCGTGGTCTTCTTGGGTCTGTTTTTTGTGATACTTCTTTACCTTATACGGGTTGCAAGCTTGGTAAGTAGCTGTAACTCCCCTATCCCTCTAGTGATTCTGTCCCAGTTCATCCTTTTGATCTTGTTCACTCCGATGTTTTAGGTCTGGCCCCCTTCGTTTCGAAAGGGGGTCATCGATACTATGTGATCTTTATTGATAATTATTCTTGTCATACTTATCTACTTCATGTCCTCTAGCAGTCAGGTTCTCTCTATTTACCAAAGTTTTGTCACATTGGTTCGCACTCAGTTTGATTCGGTCATTCGTGTTTTTCGTGCTAATTTTGCTGGCGAGTACCTATTTGCTGCTTTACGTCGCTTTCTTGTTGAGTAGGGTACTTTTATCCTGGTTCTCTGCAGGTTCAAACGTACTCTGATGTGACTTGGGTTAGCGATCATTCTGATATCTGATCTTTCTGCCTATTGTGTTTTCCTTGGTTCCTCTTTGATTGCCTAGAAGACCAAGAAGCAGAATGTTGTTTCCGTTAGAGTACTGAGGCTAAGTTGAGAGCCATGACGTCGTTGACAGCTGAGATCGATCACCTAGCATCGGTGGCTACTTGAGAATTTTGGTGTTTTAATTTCTGCACCGACTCATCTCTTATCGGACAGTATTGGTACGATAATCCAGTGAAGCATGAGCTCACCAAGCACATTGGAGTAGATGCTTCGTACATGAGATCGTAGGTGCAATATCAAGTTATATATTGTTCTTCAGTATATGCCTTCGGAGCTTCAATTAGCATATTTCTTCACCAAGGCGTAGGCTAGAACTCAGCACAGTTTCTACCTCTCTAGACTTAGTGTCGTTGATCCACCATCAGTTTGAGGAGGGTGTTACATATGTATATAGTTTAGAGTGTTCTTTGCTTATTGTCAATTCTGTACATATTATATTGGCTTTTGGACATTGGAATGATACGAATTCTCATTCCAACGGTCGATACAATGGGAAAAAATGACTTATCCCTAATAAAAAGATCAGGCATCTAATGCATATATAGACACCCTCTCAGTTATTAGTAGTACTAATTGAGTTCCATGACATGTAAGTGCCAAACCCGAAATAAGAGTAATAGTGCTGCCAGATATCACGACACTTCTCGACATCATTAATTATTCCTTTTGTTTCACTATGTTTATTCATGGCTTCGGAGTGGTCGTTCCAAAATGTTTGTCCATTAAGGGGACAAAAAATGTAGTTATTGCGATGTTTCCACTCTCTACACGCACTTAAATGCTTTAGAAGATGTTAAGTAGTTGTAGTTTGTCATTTAACAAGATATGTGTGGTCATTTCTCATTAACGTTTTCTTTAGAAGATGTTAAGTGGTTGTAGTTTGTCATTTATTAGGTATATGTGTGGTCATTTCTCCATGGGTTGTGGATAAATACAGCGAGGGTTTAATATTTTCTCTCACCAAAGGCCCGACCTTAATTAAGTGTTCGTTGAGTACTACTAGAAAAGGGAAGAATACTGGACGACGTTGATGCTGGTAGAATTAGCGTACTACTATTATAAGATAGACACGCACTTGTTGGTTTAAACTTACATGTGACCACGAGACCTTTCCAGGGAAAGGAAAGCGCATGACAAGATTATAATACGAGGTAAGCTGATAGGATGTCGACATCTCCCGTGTTAGCCTGTAGCCTGTAGTAAGCAACAAACAATAAAATATTTAAGAGATCAATGCTTACGAGGTATTTGTACTTATCTATACCCACTTTACCACTATGAAAAATGCTTTCACATAACTACAAAGAGTGGGATTTCCAAACCTATGGGCGAGCTAACCATGGTGGTGGTATCCTCGAAACAAAACTATATATGATAGCGGTAGATATCTCATACATATACACGAGGTCTCCGGTTATTAATGTGCAGCTGCTATATGTGATGTTAATGTCACTAACAAATGGATCTATCTAAATACTTACAGGTCAAGATATGTGATCTATCAACTAGAAATAGACATTGTCATGAATAACACCAGAAACCTCCCATAAGAAAATTACATGTTGAAAGGACGAGAACTATGGCTCAGAGATTGGTTCAAGCTACTCATGTAGTTGGAATCGTTTATGGAACCTCAGTACAGTTCATTGCACATGGAGCATTCACACTAGAAATTTCCCATAAGAAAATTTCTTGATGAAATGACGAATATTAATATTAAAGGCCTTTCAAACCGTGGCTCAGATTGGTCCAAGCCACTCACGGATTCTCGTGTCCTCTATGACGCTACGAACCAAGTATGTTGTCCTTGTTGGACGTTTTAAAAAAAAACCGTTTGAGCATAGTTCAATGCATAGATAACATCCACCCTGGAAAATTCCCATAAGAAAATTTCCTGAAAAGGACGAAAAATAGAAGTCTTTTTGAACCATGGCTCAGATTGTTCCAAGCCACTCACAGGTTTGCTTATCCTCTATCACGCCAAGAACTAGGGGTGGAAGTGGTTTGGCTTGATTCATTGGGGCACTCAACCGACCGGAAAACTCTAGCAGTATGGGCCAGAAGTGCGGCCCAATAAAAGACTCGATTCAATAGGTTTAAAACCTATTGGTTCGTGGGCTTCGAGTGGATCAAACAGAACGCATCGTCGTCCTCATTCCAACGCGTTGCCGCTGCTCGCGCCACCGCGATCTTCCACCCTGAAGCTGCACCACCTCCATCCCAATGCCTCGTCGTCGTCGCCTCCATCCTCCACCACAATGCGTCATAGCCATCGTTAGTTCCGGCCATCGCCTTCATCATCAGCTCCAACCGCCGCCACCGTCATCAGCCTCGCCTGCCACAACATCCTCGAACAACCGCCACCCAAATCTGGGTCACCTAGATCGGGCCGACCTCTTCTTTCGAGCGCTGGTGGCACCACGAAAAATTCTTTCTGGCTGTCGGCGGCACCATGACAACTTCTTCCTCGTTGTCAGCGCCACCGCTTGAATATGGTTCTACCTTCCCCTTCTTTCTCTAGGATCCCCATTCACTGCTCCAAATTTATGATTGCCATAACTCGTCGTCCTTCTCCAGCGAGTTCTTGAGCTCCGGCTGCCACCACCCTCAAGCTCCGGTCGCCTACCTCGACTTAGGCCGCCGCCACCCTCGAGCTCAGTTGCTGTTTGTCGAACTCCGACCGCGCCACCACTACCACCACCTTGAACTCCTACCACCACTGCCACCTCGAACTCCAGCCATTTGGATGCTTGGTATGGACCATGCCTCTTGCTTGCTTAGTTGCTTGCTGTTGTGTGGTGGGTACCTAAAAGGGATCGACCCAAAAGATCCAATGGGTCTTGGGGTTCATGCTTTGCTTCCTCCTGGGGTCGGCCGTGGGCATCCAAGGGGTGTTGTGGAGCAAACGGGGCAGGGGAGGGCCAAGTCGGTTCGGACCACTCCCACCCCTACCAAGAACCTAAGTGTGTCGTCCTAGTTGGACATTTCAAAAAAACCTTGAGCACAGCTTAGCGCACAGAAAGCATCCTTTGGATGCCCAATTTCTATAGAGACATTATAAAACTCTTGGTCTACGTGGGTTTGAATCCACAACCTACATTGTAAATATATGATATCTCAGCTATCAGACTACCAATTGGTCGACAACATCTACCAAATTTAACCTAAGAAAATAATCCCCCTACATATTTTCAGAACTATAAGGTCTTAACAATAATTCCATCTTACAATACAATCAATTATATTTTGAGAACGGTGAGAGTTTTGACAGCTTGGAGTAGCTCCAACATTGGAAATAAAAAACTACAAATGCACTTAGCTCATGAAATTCTTTTCCAGCTGGACTGCGCCCAGGAGATCAAACAATTGTCCCATTTAGAAAAAGAGCTACGCATGAGCCTAAAAACAAGAATTCTAGGATCGGCGGCGATACAAAGAATGGCATGGAGGCGGTGATCTCGGATAACGTGGCTGAAGCTAGGAGATGCAAATACAAAAAAAAAATCACTCCAAAGCAACCTCAAGAAAGAGAAAAAACTTCATTCGCGTCCTGTCAGATTTGGCCGGCACCTACGTCCTTCAAGCAGAGAAGGAGCATGCGTTGTTTCGGCACTACTCCCGCATCATTGGGACGGCGCGGCCAGCAACCGCCGCCTTCAACTGGGATCGCATTAGGCCCGGTCATGGACAATCAGATATGATACGCCAACTTGAGCAGATGTTCATGAAACACGAAATCATTGCTACAATGCACAAAATGCCATGGGACAAGGCCCCAGGGGCCAGACGGATTCACGGGGTGTTTTTTCAGGGAGACATGGGACATTATCAGGCAGGACATTATGACGGTTTTCACAAAATTATAAAATCTAAAGAAGACACATTTTGCAAAAATCAACACGGCATGCATAGTCATGCTGCCTAAGAAGGAACAACCCACCGACATGGCGGAATTCAGTCGATCAGTTTGATCCATAGCATGGCCAAATTAATATCCAAGGTACTTTCCTTAAGGATGTCCAAGCACATGGACAAACTAATTTCTAAGAGCTAAAGCGCCTTCATCAAGACACGTTGCATACATGACAACTTCCTTATGTGTAGAACTTGGCCCGCAATTATCACCATTCCAGGACACCGGCCCTCATGATCAAAATAGATATTTATAAGGCCTTTGACTCGGTATCTTGTCCGTACATGCCTGACACTCTTCACTGATGTGGCTTTGGACCACGATGGAGAGAATGGATATCAATCCTTTTTAGTACATCAAATTCCACAATTATTCTAAATGGGATTCGGGGATCAACGACATGGCATCAGTGTGGAGTATGGCAAGGGGACTCCTATCTCCATATCTATTCATTTTGGCAATTGACGCTCTGCAAGCCAATTGAACACGACCACATCAGAAGGGTGGCTATCTCCCCTGAGTGGGAGGACGGTCAAGGCGAGACTGTCTCTATATGCGGATGACGCGCTGATTTTTATGCCACCAATCAAGGAAGACATAGATAACTTAAAAGAGCTCCTGAGCATCTTCGGAGAGGTGACGCGATTAAAGATAGACCTAAGCAAAAGTGCGGCCATACCAATCCAATGCCAAGATCTAGATTTGGACACCATTCTTCATGACTTCCTGGCCAACAGGAGGTGCATGCCGTGCACATACCTAGGCCTCCCATTTTCTTTGTGCAAGCTGAGGAAGGTGCATCTACAACCCATTATAGATAAGATTGATGCAAGACTTGCAGGCTATAAAAAATGCTATCTAGAGCTGGAAGACTCGCAACGCTCAAGGCGGTTCTCACTTCTATACCCATCTACCACATGACTTTGGCTGACCTTCCGGCATGGACATGGAAACAGATTGATAAGCGTCACCGGGCTTGGTTCTGGAGCGTAAGCGACACATACACGGGAGGAGGGGGAAATGTTGGGTCAACTGGAACATGGTGTGCTATCCAAAAAAGTTTAGTGGCCTTGGAGTTCTCCAGCTAGCCTTTTTCGGCTAGGTCCTCTGCCTTTGTTGGCTGTGGTACCAATGGAAGGAGCCTAAGAAACAATGGAATGGTATGCAACTGCCAATCGATGAGAAGGACCATGAACTGCTCTGCGTTTCAACCAAAATCGTCCTGGGAAATGGAAACAAGGCAAGTTTTTGGAAGGATTCTTGGATGGGGCGCATACCTCTAAAATATATGGCCCCAAGCCTATACGCCATTGCTGCCGGAAAGAATAGGATGGTGAGAGAGGCGCTTGAGGAAAATACTTGGATAGCAGACCTTATAAGAAAGATCATAGAGCACCACCTTTTGGACTTTGTACACCTGTACAACAAGATCGCACAGGTGACACTCATATCGGAATTCCCTGATGATATCTCTTGGAAGTGGACATCTACAGGGACATATACGACCAAGTCGGCATACGAGGCACAGTTTTTGGGTTCAATTGACAAACCCTATGTCGGGCTTATATGGGACTCTTGGGCGTCGCAAAAATACAAAATTTTGCATGGTTGACGGTTCAGGAACGGCTACCAACAGCAGGCATTCTAGCAAAAGGACATATGCTAAATGATTTTTGGTGCCCGCTTTGTACAAACAACCCAAAAACAACCCACCATCTGTTTCTCAATTGCGTCTACACAAAAAGGGTTTGGAACATTGTGGCAACATGGGCATAGCACAACAACATACTACCAACACAAGGAGATGCTCATGTGACGGTCCTGGATTGGTGGTTGGCAACATCACAAAGCGAAGTGGCCACGAGTAGAAAGGGTTAAAGCTCACTAGTCATCCTATGACACTGTGGCAACTCTGTAAAGAAAGGAATAGAAAGCTTTTTCAGCACCAAAGAAATGATGCGTTAGGGACAGTAGCGATCATCAAAGAATAAGCTAGGGCCTGGATAATAAGTGGGGCAAAGAATTTAGCGGCCTACTTACCGGCAGGAGATAAGGCGCTTCCCTAAAGATCGGCTCAGCGAGGGTGACAGTACTAAGGAATCCGGAAGAGCTGTTCAAGGGCTTGTAGAACTGTATCAGCCTGTCCTTTGGTTCTGCCTAGCGCTTGGAGATGGACAGTTCACATGCCTCCCCCCTGCTATCTTTGTTTTGTTTGTTTTGTTTTGGTCCTTAGTTTGTCAACAACTCCTTTAATGCATTAATGGCACAATTCTCTTGCCATTTCTTAAAAAAAAATGTGCCCTGCGACACCTGCTGGTGATCAGCATGCAGGGTTGCTAGTTGCTCCAAAATCATGCAATTCATGAGGTATACGGTGTCAAGATTGTAAAGCGTCTACCAGTTATGGAGAGATTTATTATTATTATTTAATCCTTTTTTAAAAAAATTATTTTAAAGTTAATCCCCCGCAAACTTTATTTCTAATTCTGACCCCTTTGACCACGCCACCACCCATGACGTGGCCAAACCGTACTATCACACCACATACCACGGCGTGAAAAAACATACCACGCAAGCCCTCATCCACCCACTGTGCCAGCGTGGAGGCTTGCGTGGCAGTAGTCACACCAGATCCCATGACGCGACAAGCATTCCTTGTCACGCCTTGATATGTGGCGTGATAGGTCCTAACGTGATTCGCTTTTGCATGCGTGATTGCAGTTGATTTGTAAATTATGAATCGAGCTCAGGGTTGGATTTAGTTTAGACTTGATTTATGGATTTGGAACCTTAGGATTTGGCGGTAAAATGGTAACAAAGGGACTTCCTTTTGAAAGATCAAAAACAATTGAAGCTACGGTGATATATAAAACTATGTACATTTAACATTTAACAATCCATAATTTAAAAATAGAGAATCTATCTGAGAACCCAATATAACACCATCCTCTTAACTAAGAGTAAATACATATATGGATCATATATATCTATCATAAACACCCGCACAATATTTCCAGGCCGTGTCCCAAAAGGCAGGCACCCAAAAAAGACAAATACTAGAACATCGACAACATAGGGTATGGCATATATGTAGGAAGAAAATATAGGGCATGGCATAGAAACGTATTTGGTAGAAGTGATACATACTACATCCTGAAAAAAATGACTAATATGTGGACGGTGTGGTTCAACATGAGGCTCAAGAATAGACATATGGTAGACAGTACCGCTGATGAAAGATGCGTATGAAAGAGGAAAATGATTGGGAGAATTCCACGATATCAATTCTCATTGATGCTCTAGGTATATATAGAGTGCAAGGTGTACAAATAAGTCAGCTAATTACAGAGATTGACTAGGAGCTAAATAAGGCAGCTAGCTGTCAATACTAAATATGTACGATCTGCATATAAGAAGCAGAAACAATCTGCCATAAATGTGAAAATATTCCAACAGCCCCCCGCAGTGTCAACCGGGAGAGGAGCGGATGTTGAGACTGGACCAAAAATCAGTGAAGACGGCAGTCGGCAGCCCTTTAGTGAAGATGTCCGCATACTGAAGGGAGGTTGGGACGTGAAGCATGCGGATGTCTCCAAGCGCTACGCGCTCGCGAATGAAGTGTAGATCGATCTCAACATGTTTGGTGCATTGATGTTGCACCGGATTAGTGGAGAGGTAGACTACGCTGATGTTGTCACAGTAGACAATTGTGGCCTTCTTGAGAGGTTAGCGGAGTTCGACGAGAAGTTGACGGAGCCAACGTGCTTCTACAACGGCATTAGCCACTCCGCGGTACTCAGCTTCACCACTGGAGCAAGATATCGTGTGTTGCCGTTTGGAGGACCATGAGATGAGGTTGTAGCCAAGGAAGACACAGAAGCTAGAGGTGGAGCAGTGTGTGTCAGGACAACCGGCCCAGTCGGCATCGGAGTAGACAATGAGGTCACTTTTAGAGCCACGGGATAGCTGAAGACCATGCCCTAATGTGCCTTTCACGTACCTTAAAGTCCTCTTGACAAGAGAGAGATGTTGTTCCCGGGGATCATGCATATGCAAACACACCTGCTGCACCGCATGAGTGATGTTGGGGCGGGTGAGGGTGAGGTACAGCAGTGCATCAGCGAGACTCCGATAAAGTGTTGGATAAGCTACTGGATCGCTAGCTGTGGATGACAACTTGGAGAGGACCTCGATAGGTGTGGCGCAAGGGTTGCACTGGGTCATTTTGGCACGCTCTAGTATCTCGGCAGCGTACTTCTCTTGGGAGAGAAAGATGCCTCGAGGTGAGCGGTGATCCCGAGAAAGTAGTGTAAGGCTAGAATCGATTTTTGGCTGATACCATGAAAGAGGAAAATGATTAGGAGAATTCCACGATATCAATTCTCATTGATGTTCTAGGCATATATAGAGTACAAGGTGTACAAACAAGACAGTCAATTACAGAGATTGACTAGGAGCTAATCTAGGAGCTAAATAAGGCAGCTAGCTATCAATACTAAATATATACGATCTGCATATAAGAAGCAAAAACAATCTGTCATAAATGTGAAAATATTCCAATAGCGTAGACATCCTACTGGAATGATATGTGGCGCTCTTCGTCACTTTGTGGTCGTATACCATTTCGTGTCTACTTTCAGAACTCGTTTTTTTCATGTTGTTGGATGCTTGGCTGCACGAAGAATTGAATGCGAAAAGATGACGAGATTTGAAGTTGCGAATTAAAATAAACTTTATAATAAAGTTGGAAATAACACAGCGCACATGGTTTGATTACGTGCATAAGAAACAACATCATGCACGATACAGCAAACCAAAATACTCCTACAATACATATGCGCCTTTTTGAAAAGAAAATAAATTCGACCTTTGGGGGACTAGTACGGCATAGCCCGACCTACTGCGTGGACCGGGATCATTTTTCCTTCCTTGTGAGCTCGGCATTGAACTCCTCGCCGGCCTTGGCCGCCATTTCCCTCTTTTTCTCGCGCTCCCTGCGCCTGCACGCCTCGAGATGAGCTTTCGTCTTCCAACATGTACGCTCATTTTGCTTGTCGTTGTGGCACTCCTCCTCCCGGATCTCGCGGGCCCTTTTGACATTCCACTTCTCGTAGTCGATAGTCTACTTGTCATGTGGGTGGATCTCTAGGTCGATCCACTTACGGTAGCCGTATAGCAGATCCAGAGACTACGGGTAGATGGAAGAGATTGTTAGTACGTATTTTGAAAGAGAAATAGTAGGGTTGTAGGGGAACAATGTTAAGCTAACAAATCCGTACCGATAAATATATTGCACATAAAAAGCTGGACGATATTTTTCTTTATTAATTTAGTTTTCAACAATGTTAACCTAACAAATCCGTGCTACCCAGTACCCATAATTAACATGCGACACTGACACAGAATTAAGAAAAATACACATCGTTAGCACATGATCTCAGCGATCACCAGGAGGCAGCTTTAATTCTATTTGTGACAAAAATAAAGGAACATGGATTATATATGGTATCTACGTTAGCGGCCTCAGTGGGAAGCTAAGTATAGAGAAGGACGGATAGTCCAGCCACTTGCATCCATTCGTGTATAAAACCTAATCGGTGTTGTGCCTTCTCCTTCCTCTCTTAGGTATTGCAAGCTAGACGAATATTGGAAGCTAGCTAGCTAGTAGCTACCCACCTTTAAGCTTTAGTTTCCCCCATCATATCACACCTTCAATTTCTTCTTCTTCTTCTTCTTCTTCTTCTTCTTCTTCTTCTTCTCCTCCTCCTCTCCTCATCCTCTCCTCATCCTCCATATAGTCCCTTGTGTGCCTATATTAGTTCTTGCCGGTGTGTTGTCTGCTCGATTGCCTTCTTGGTGTTGTCCTCTATCTTGAGCTAGCTAGGTTTGTGATCTGCTGTTAGATCTGACAGAGATGGGGAGGGGGGAGATAGTGATAAGGAGGATCAACAACTCGACGAGCAGGCAGGTGATGTTCTCGAAGAGGCGGAACGGGCTGCTGAAGAAGGCCAAGGAGCTCTCCATCCTCTGCGATGCGGAGGTCGGGCTCATCGTCTTCTCCAGCACCGGCAGGCTCTTCGAGTTCTCCAGCACCAAGTAATCCTCTGATTGCTTTGGTTAGGTTATTTTCTGATTTGTTTTGATCTCTACTTCTCCACCTTTTTGTTCATTTAATTACTAACTAGCTAGCTAGATTTATGTAATAGATGTATATATAACTAATTGAAGGATCTTTTTCCTTTTGTCTGAGTTAACATCCTTGATCCTAGCTTCAAGCCTTCAACTATCTTCAATATAACAAGAGACATCACAAATACTTCATTTTTTTTCTTCCGTTCTTTTGACAAGCTGTCGATACGTTATGTACTTGTGATAGAAAAAAGAAAACCAGTGTGGATTTTGTTAGTAATCTTTATGCATATGGTATATCTAGATTTTACGTAGAGTTTGTTTACGTAGTCCTACAGTATTTAGACAGTATTAGTTATGGATAGTAGAGTTTGTGTGGTATCCTTTCAAGATAGATAGAATCCTTTTCGGATATGAATAGTTGTTTGCTTTCAATAAAAATACACCTCTGTAGTCAGATTTTATGAACAAGACCAATAGAGAAGAAGAAGAAGAAAATCTGAAAAGTTGTTGTTGTTCCGACGACACTTTTTTTTTTGCATTCTTGTGTTCGTCTTCGGTTTGGATCAACAATTGGTATCAGAGCCTAAGAGAGAAGATGTTGTCGCCTGCCGCTGCTCTGCTGGCCGCCAGCCCTTGCTGTAGCCTTATTGTTCCTTCGTCGCGCACCAATTGGCCCAGCTGAGCGCCCTGCTGCATGTCGTGCGTAGCTTCTGTTGCTAGCTACTAGTTGTGGTGTTGTCTTGCTTTGCATATGCTCATGATGTTTGGAACAGTGAGGGAGAGAAAGAGCAGGCGCAAGGGAGAAGCTGTTGTACGTCGAATCCGGAGTGGACTTGAAGTCGTTGATCCGAAGCGACCGGACCGAAGTTGAGTCGAGTTAGAGATAAGTCCGGAATGATGAGGAGATGTATTCGTCTTCCTGAGTCAAGTCTGTAGAGTTGAGTTCAGGATGTTGAGGAGAGATGTGTTTGCCGTCCTAGTTAATCCATGGAGTTGAGTCCGGGATGTTGAGAAAATGTGTTCGTCGTCTGTATTGAGTAACAGTTAGGCAAGTCGTAATTGAGACCGACTGCCTCATTAAGTAAGTGCACAAAGATTAGGGAGTGATTTGTTAGTAATCTTTGTGCATATGGTATATATAGATTTTACATAAAGTTTGTTTACGTTTAGGCATTATTAATTATGGATACTAGAGTTTGTGTGGTATCCCTTCAGGATACGTAGAATGTTTTTCGGATACGAATAGACGTTTGCTCTCAATAAAAGGGCACCTTGTAATCAGATTTTGTGAATAAGAGCAATAGAGAAGAAGAAGAAAATCAGAAAAACTGTTGTTGTTTTAGCAACACTTTTTTTTTGCCTTCTTGTGTTCGTCTTCGGTTTGAGCCAATAGATTTTTTTCTCTACCGATGGAAGTTTTATATGTCCATATCATGAAATGAAAGATTGATCTATGCCTTTTCCTTTTGTACTAATTAACTAGTTAAGCAACCTAAAATAATTCCAGTAAGGCAGTTTGTAAACTTAAAACTCGAGCTGGTCAGTGGAAGAAAAATTAAATGATGTAAATTACTGTAAAGATATTACAAAATCAGATAAATACTTTTCTTACTTGGTCTGTATATATATAGAGAGAATGTCTATTCATAAGTTGTCTGAAATTTTCTTAAGTTTAAATCACTTGTTGTGACCATTGGATCAATATCCAATCATATGACATCCATTGGATCAATATCCAATCATATGACACACCAATCTCTACACTAATTCAATGGTCACAACAAGTGACTTAAACTTAAGAAAATTTCAAGCAACTTAAAACTAACAAAACCGATATATATATATACACACGGAACTAGCTATCAATTTATCATTGTCCAACTAAAGAAAGTAAATTGTTTTTCGTATACCATGCGATTCTGAAGAAGAATTATCTATGAAGAATGATTAGCGACTGCATATATATTGCTGTGAAACGTCGTTAATATGTGTTATTGTCTAGCAAGACCAAGGATGACCATCAAGAGCTGCATTCAGAAAAGGGAAACACTGACCGAACTATTTTTGTTTTAATTACTTGCATGTTAGCATGAAAGCTGTGATAGACCGGTATGCCAAGGCAAAAGAGGAGCAGCTTGGCGTGAATGCAACTTCAGAAATTAAGGTATGTTTAAGAGAAAGTTAGTATACTACTTTGGTCAGAGAACACATGTGATGTTGGTCTGACTAAGGGCAGCTTTTAGACTTTAAGGTTTCTTTTATAACTAATTGAAGCTTTGCCTGGCTAGCTAGTACTCCTACTACAGTGCAATTCATGCATGACTGCAAGTGTGCATGCATGGTGCACACATGCAGAATGCTAAGTCTTGTCTGATCAGCTCTGGCTGGTGGGGTAGGGGGATGTTTTGCTTAGGTGATTATATATGGCTTTTTTTTGGAAGAACTATATGGCTTTGTTGTATACACAGTTGCTTTCTCTTACCCTTAAACTCTCCTTTTAATTTCCATATTGAGCCTGCGCAAGTCCTTTGATGATGCGCCCCGTTTTGGGCGCTTTTGCCCGTGTTTATGTGCTGATTTGAGCTTAATTTACCATTAATTAAAACAATTAATTATCCTAAGATGCAGATCAGTTAAGAATCACACGATAAAATCTATATGCCCACAATTATATTTATTGAGTTGCATACACCAACCAGTTCATCCAAAAACTTAAGCTGATGAGGAAAAACAGACAATTCACTTATACTTCAGCACACCCCCTCACATGTAGACTCTCTCTGATATCATATTAAGTTGCATGTACCAACTAGTTCACCAAAAAAAAATTAAACTGATGAGAAAAAACAGAAATTCACTTATACTTCAACAATATTATCTTATTACACCTTACCATTTTCTAGCTAGAGATGGAACACTGATCTTTTGCGACTACAAGCAATTGACGTCAGCTTAACTAGTTGGTTCCTGACTAGTTGGCAGCTTTGCTACGGGCTAGCAAATAGGATGTATTTCAAGATTGTAGAGATCGGTGTCTCGCCATTTTCGCCGACAAAACTAAAAAAACCGGCAGATTATTGCAACCGAATATCCTTTAGGTATGTACAATAGTACAAACAGCTGTTGTTTATAGCAATTCTTCATATCATCTATAGACAACACTAAAAACAGTTCATACAATAAGTTATGGTGATACAGTCGGATACATGATTGTAGATAATACACAATCATTTAATGATTTTCTTGTTTCTAGTACTACAGTCGGTTACAGGATTGTAGACAACATTTTTCTCTCTCTTCATTCTCTTTCATCCACATCAGCAAAAATCCTACATGACAGAGGCTATAGACAGCTAACATAAACCCATTGTACATGCTCTTAGAACCACACAGCCTTCCTGATATCATAAATCGATGTGCGATTTGCTGAAGGTTAAGGGTCTGTTTGGTTTACGCAAGCGACCATACCAAAATTTTGTTTACGAAAACCAAAAATATTGTTTAGATCGTAATCATACCAATTCACAGGCAATACCGAAATTATTAACATGCTTGGATTACAACCATACCAAAATTTGCTAAAATTATGAGTATAACACGTGAGTCCCGCATGACATACATTCTTTTTTGCACTAAAATATGCCAACAATATATTGTTTTGTTGATTAAATGACAACAAACACAACGATTCAAACGGATCATAAATCGGATACTCAGTTTAGAAAACATAATCATTTTAATCTTGTTAATCAAACTAACTATACCATTAATACACCCAGAACCAGCCAACAAAAGGATTTTTGCCATTAATGCACCCAAAACAAGCTCCCACTGCCGCGCCAAAATTTTGGCGGAGAATTTTGGCGCCGTCGGGACACCAGCAAAATAGCAAGGAATCGGTCGGTGTTTCCAAATTTGCAGGGTAATACCAAATATTAGAATTAAACTAAATAGTGGCCAAAATTTTAAGATATTGTCAAAATTTTAGTTTGACAAGTTAGGGTTATAAACCAAACAGACCCTAACATTATTAGCTAGCCTTGCTAGCTAACAGTATATAAGCTCCATGTTTTCAAACTGGTTTGCAGTTTTAGTTTGTCATGACCTCCTTATTTAGAACCAACCCATCTCGTTGGAGAAGTCCAGCAAATTCACCCAGAGAAACTGAAGCTTTCTTTAATTTGAGAGTTGAGAAGCTTGAGCGCTTGAGCTTCGATCGCAAGCACTGTAGGCCTTGAGCCCCTCTAAGGCCGTAAGGCGGCCTAACGCTGTAGATCACTAGATTGGGGCAGTGGTGTCGAGTATAATCTAACAAGAAAACGCCGATCGATTGATCTCAACTATCAATCAACCACTCTTCTCAAGACTGAAGTTGCATTGATCACACTTAGGTTAATTCATGCACCAAGAGGTATACTAATACTATGATACAAGTAAGCGAACGATTCATCATTTCGACAGAAGAGTTGCACGTAAAAAACAAATATGCAGGAAACAAGACAGTACAGAACGTCTGCAGAGTGTTGGTAAATAACCTTTCCGTAGTACTAGTATTGTGTGGTAATGCAATACAGGGCAAGTGTCTTGAAAATAACAAGCTAAAGCTGACACTGGAATAGGCTGGCCCATCTTAATTTCTCAGGAATTCTCTTGCACCTTGCTGATGACGCCACGCACAAAAATTATAAAACCCTTGTTACAAGAATCCCATAAAGCTTCGGATCAACAGGCTTGTGACTCTAGATTGAGGACATGTGCCTTGTACTTGATCTTATGCCATGTAACCACTATAGTGGTACACTGCTACTCAGTTGCCTACTTCCTCACGAAGCCACACATCAGCATTTCAGAACAGCCACCGTCTTGTTCGAAAAGAGGCTAAGGCCAAACCATCCAAAAACCTAGGCCCTGGGGAGGCGTACCATACAATACAATGAATACACGATGTAAACGATGCATTATCACACATTACATAAGTTGATCAAAAGGTGAGCACTGAAGCAAAACCCAAATATAAGATATGTTAACTGTTAATAGAACAAGCCTTGGACATACATACCGTTTGGCACAACACCCCTGTTCAACAACCTCATTGATTGCATTGGTTCTAGACAAGCCGCAATTTCACTGCACCTTGTTACTGTGTAACAGATAACACATGTAGACAACCAAAATATCACAACACATACTGAATCTGCCGATATCTTAACCTCTATCATTTTATTTTATTTTAACAAGATTAACCTCCATATTTTAGAGTAAAAACTGACTGTATATCCACCTGCTGTGGCAACTTCCAAGTTAAAAACAATAGGCAAAAACTCTTTAAAAAAACAATTGGCAAAATGTTCCTTTACATCTTTACATCATACAGTAAAATGTTTTTTAAGATTTCAAATGACACTATGTGTCAATAGCACAAGCAAAAGAGCTGTAAAATAATAAAAGCTAGAACAACCTGAATCCTTAGAAAACTTAACTGATATTAGTGACTATGGTTATTTCAGACAACTCAAGAAACAATGATAAAGAACAACATCTACCTCATAAACAACCATCTATTAGTAAAAGTTTGCTAATGATGATGACACATTCATGTTATGAATCATGTGTGTGACAGGAAGAGCTATTTCAATAACTTTATATGTTTTTTGCATCCCAAATATCCTTCCATGTTGCTATTGTTTAGTGATGATTTTTCTATGCGGCGAGAAAAGGCCGAATCATGCATCCAAAGCCTACATGGTCAGAAAGGATATATATGATGGTGTTCATACCAGTACTGTAGTGTCTAGGCATGCTCCACAGAACAACCTTTTTTGTTTGGCAACATCATGCTTCAAAGATGAAAGTATGCCAACAAAATGAGTCATTGTCTGACCCAACTGCTCTTTAGCATGAACAATACAGCCACAGGATACCAAAAATACAATAGATATCACAATAAACACCAAAAAAGAGAACCCAAATTGGTTTGCCTTCATCACGCTGGAGACTGGAACTGGACCCATAACATTATTACAGTACTGATATTTTTTGAACAAATTGGATAAATCCAAACCCCTGAAATAAGCCAAGAACGTACATAAATGAATATGTAATTTCAGAGATTAAATCTATGATCACAAGGTGCCCAGCGGTCAATGTCTGGTCAATAACTGAAATCAGAGCAAGCTATATCTAGAGATATTGCAAGTAGATGAAAACGAGAAGTATGTTACTGTCATATCGAACACATGCAGTTATGAGTAGTGATTGATTTTCAGCAACATACTGCACCATTCCTTTCTAGATTAATTTTCTAAAATAAAAAATTATAGTTCAAGGAAACTGACAAAACTTTTTGTTTTGCTGATAGCTTTGGCAAAGGGAGGCAGCAAGCTTGAGGCAACAACTGCACAACTTGCAAGAAAGCCACAAGTATGATCTTCTATCGATTCTGCAAAGAAAATAGATCACCCATTAATAATTCCTCATAAAAGTAGCTTATACATAATTTAAATACCACATGGTAAACTTTATAAGAACAGTCAATACAAAAATGAAACACTTCATTCAGCCAGGATGAGGAAAAAGTTACTTACTGAAAAAAATTAGAGTATTAGCTGTTACGAAAAGGAAATTAATTGTGACTCTCTTCCAACAACATAATAAGTTGTTCTGCCTCAACCCATGTACACAAAAGAGGGTTGAGCACTATAGTGACATTCAGATTGGGACTATTTTCCATTGTCATCACGAAATATCGTGAGAAACTCTCTTGCATGGTTGTAGGCAACTAATGGGAGAGGAGCTTTCTGGCCTGGGTGTGAGAGACCTCCAGGGTTTAGAGAATCGTCTTGAAATGAATCTACACAGTATCAAAATGAGGAAGGTTATATTCAACGTGTTCTTCCTTATACGCCAATAATGTTTTTCTGTTTGCTTCAGTCTAATGATGCAGTAAACATCCACCAAACAGGACCACCTTCTAAAAAGTGAAATTGAAGAGTTACACAGGAAGGTTTGGCCCTACAATCGGTGTCCTTTTATTATTTCAAACAAATGAGCATGCATGAAAGGTGGCTAACATTTTAATTGTATACTAATTGTGCAACAGGGAAACCTAATTCACCAGGAAAACATGGAACTCTGTAGAAGAGTAAACATCATGACACAAGAAAAATCAGAAATATATAGATCTTTTCTTAGAAACTTCAACCAAATGATGACACATTATCAGAAACCAGCTAAACAAACGACTTAATTTCAGCTTCAGGCCTGTGAACCGAGAGGTGTCGCGGATGCAAATAAAAGCTCCAGCACTCCCTACAGCTTTTGTATTGTACAAGATGCAAATGTTCCTGCTAATCTTCAACTGTGCCAATCACAGCCAAAAGAAGGGGAGCAGAGCAAAACAGGTGCTCCAGAATTGGGGTAAATATTCTTTTCTAGAATCCAAAATCTTGCATTACTCCAAGAAGTATGGATAAGCTTAATCAAGGACCTATGCTTTCATATGCAGCAGACTTCAACAACCCTAAGAAGATGCAGTACAAGCTGGACTGCTGGACAATATCAACATATTCCACCCAATTTCAAAACAAGATGCAGAGCGCTTTGGATGCAAATATTATTCTGTGCAATATACTAGCTCGGCCAAAAAAAATGTGTACAGACTACAGACAGGACAGATTATGGTGTCAGAGGCTCTACTGTATTGAAAATGCAATATAATGGTTGTTGTAATGAGAATTATCAGATACTGATTGTAACCAGTTAACAGGAATGTGATTTTCCGACGAAAAGGTATTCTGTCACAACTTAGCAATAAGAAAGGAAGGCGTGGGAGCAACTAGTAGGAATTGTTACTTTGTTACACAGAAGTAATGAGTACACCTTTAGTGCTAGCTGCTGAGAATGATATCTTTCTATCAGACCCACAATTAACCCTTCCTTACACATGGGAGTTCAGCTAGGGCAACAGATGAAAGTGCATCCAACCCAATTTCAAACCCGCAAAACTTAAATTTTGGCGGATCTGAATCCATATACGTTATGCAAATACCAAATTTCCCATATACATATACCTGGTGAAAAAAAAACAGAGACAAGTTAATGCCATTTTGATCCAAGGCCCATGGATTCTGTCATCCTACGCAGCCCACCTACCAATCAGCCCTGAGAGTGCTAAGGTCCAGAGCAAAATGGCGGGTGTCCTAAATCCAAATGTCATTTTAGTTCAAACAATATTATTGTCAAGTGTCAACTATTCCGATTTCCTATCATTATTTTTCTACACTCAGAAAGTAAGTCCCTTCCTTCTTTGCTTGGAAGGTTTCGCAGGGTGGCAACTTTTGAGATGGTAGCTCATTGGTTCACATGTATGGCAGCTGTTGCTAACAGAGGTACTTAATGTGTCAATGTTTAAAACGATTTACTCCAACAAACCATATGCTAGTCTACTGGTTTACAGTCTTTCAGATAGCATGTCAACCAAGAAATTAATCTGTTGTTAAACATGGATGGCAAAAGTATTAAAGTACTCGTAATTGCACTTCTGATACAAAGCACTGGACTGGAGTCCTTAAATCTTAGCAAAAGGAAAGTTGTGGTTCCTTTATAGCGACCAATGTTATACCATATGAGATTAAAATGGTTATGTCCTTGATAAAAGTATATAATCACCATTAATTAGTCTAGTTCTTGGTAAGAACCAACAGTTATGCTGATTTTAACTTCAAGTTGGTGCTAGCAACTTTCATTTCAAAAACTACAATGTTCTTCATTACTTGTAATTTGACAAGCATGGCATGGTATAAAATTCAGAAAACATAGATCTATGATCAGAAAATATACAAATACTGGGCTACATATACAAGGATAAAGAGGGGCTTGGCTCCATAAAGGTGAATTCCAGCACCACAGCTGCCTCAAAGAAAAAATAATCCAACAAGATCCTCACCAGTACTCGGTAATACAAGCCAAAAACAATCAGTTGCGGAACAACAGCTCAGTGTCGTGATCACATATTAAGATGAACTATACTATGAGTTGGTGTCTTACTTGTGCCTTTCTTACGAGTAATGCAGTTGTTGCCTCAAGCTTGGTGCCGCCACATGCAATAACTAGTCAAGCAAAAAGACCACAAATGCCAGAACATTCAGTAACCAATGTAAACTGTTTGAGAACTGTAAACTGACAATGAATGAAACACACACAGTACATAGCATCACTGCTACTTGAAATAACCAAAAGGAAAAGGAGGGAAATTGCTACCATCATACAAAATCTCTACTAATAAACGATGGAGTTAACCCTGCGCAACGGAATGATCCTCTGCGCAGCTCCTCTTGTGCATACAACGCCAATAGGTGGCCCTCTCAATGCCTTCGAGCAAAAACCACCTTGCCACCTCCCCAGTTCCGGCAACCGCCTCCCCACCTCTTCCTCTGTAGCTAAATCCAGATCCGCGCGGCCCTTAACTATCCCTCTCTCTAGCGCTAAATCTGATAGTGATTTCCTCCCGATCCCAACCACCTATTCTCACATCCCGATCAGCATCTTTGGCCCCCTACCTTCTCTTCTCCTTTCGTTTCCAGATTTGTGCAGTTCAATCTGGTGAGGGCAACAACACGGCACTAGATTGGAGTTCAGCGATAGTAGCATGGGGCTTTGGTGGCGGTAGGAGGCATTGCACGAGGAGAAGGCGTAGTGGATGGTGGAAGCAGCCCTGCACACGGACGCCGCAGACATGGACGCGTTCCATTTGGCACTGTCGTGGGGACGGCCCACCGGCCCCCAACGACCCGACGAAGACCACAAGAAGGCCCCCGAGGGCCAAGAGCCGGAGGCACGGCTAGGGGCCCCAGAGGGTGCCAAGTACGCCTTTGGGAAGGCCTCAAAGAGACCCCCTAGGGCCAAGAGCCGGAGGTGTGACTAAGGGGCCCACGGAGGGTGCCAAGCACACCTTCGGGAAGGCCCCAGAGGGCGCGCGAAGACCACCAGGAGGCCCTACCGGAGGCGCGACTAGGGGCCCCTAGAAGGTACCAAGCATGCCTTCGGGGAGGCCCCGAAGGAGTGAAGACCACCAACAGAAGGCACGCTTCTTTCTTCCCTCCCCCAAAGGGTACCAAGTGTACCTTCAAGAGGGCCGAAGGGTGCGTAAAGACTGCTGAGCACCACGCATCCAGGAGCAAGCAGACCCCAGGATACCTGCCCGAGGCCACCTCAGGAGCACCGATGGGTATCCGGGGACCCTCGGCCTAGGGGCACCCCGCACGGTGCAAATGAAGAGGGCTACCAGTGGACCGTGTGTACCGACCGAATGGATCAGGTCCAAGAGGATTCACCGTAGACCGAAAGCTACGCATAGGAAAGGAAAAACCTCTACGGCCCCTACAGACATAGGGGCTTTTTGGGGGTAGAACCTTAATCTGATGTACCTTGGTCGGGAGGCTATAAATAACCGCCTCTCGTATGTAATCAAAGAGGCCTTTTTCGAGACAATTAATACACATTTACTTCTCTTCGCACCGGTCCCCCTCTCGAGGATCCCCTGGTTTCTCTCGTAGCAACCGGGGGTCCCCTTTCTATATTGCCTAGTCTTCTTTGCTACGACAGGCACATACGCGCATGCGCCCACCACGAGTTGCGTTGTTCTGACACTTAGTGTGGTGCGCCGAATTAATGTTGTGTGAGGATGGACTAGGTTGTGGAGGCGCAGGAACTTGGATCGACGTCTCGTCGCTCTTCGCCCCCAAGCATGCCAACTATGCCAATATCGTCCACGGTCCGTTGCCTCATTGCTCTGCTGCACAAATTTATCTTTTCATGAAAATCATTCTCTTTCATGTTCTCTTTTCTAATTTGCTTCGTCTCTTTAGGTGGTAGATGAAGGGAAGATACAAAAGACCGAGAGAGTGACATGCGGACTGACGCAACCCAGGGGCACATTGATAGCTCTGTGGTGACCTTGTTAGCGACACTACCTTTACCTTCTATGCAGCATTGGCCTCATCCTTCCTCATGTTGTTTCTTTTTTATTTAGGGATGTACTGCAATTCTTTCATGCGTGTGTGTATGTACCGATTTGTTTCTTATGAACTTTCTCATCTATCTGGCTAGTTATTTTTTCCTTGCTGACATATCCTTATTTCACATGCTTTCTTCATTTCAAGTTGATATGAGGTCCTATCCTGAAGATGTGGATCATTTTATTGGCACCAACCAAGATAAAGATACAGCGTACCATTTCGTAGGTATATAGCGATTGGTGCACATGACCACTGTGATCCATGTTTTGTTTGATCATGCTTACTGTTGCTAGTTTATTCTCTATTAATATGAAGATGATGTAAAGCAAAAATTAGGCATGATTTTTTACACTTTAGAAAGCTGAAGAATTTTACTAAACAGGAGGAGAGATCATATGAAAAAGCATATTTCGAATTTGTTTGCAAAATTTCTTAGCATGAATCCTGTTTTTGTTTGCACATTTTATGTCTTCGCATGGCAAAATATTCTAACAATGGGCTCTTCAAACCTTGTCATTTGCTAGATTTAATGATTTGGTAGATTCCAAGGTTAAGGACATCGAATGATGTTATGGCTACTTGTTGCCATACTGCAGATGTAAACTGAAGCTTTTTTTTTGTGAAACCTCGTACCTTTCGGTTTGCCATCTCTATAACTGATATAATGACCCTTGCCCCTGTTTTAATATGATTGCCAATGATTTTGTAGGGGCTGTCATGGTCAGGCATGTAACTAAATAACTCAGTTAATTTTTCTTGTTTTGATGTTCTTAGACATATCTGGGGCGATCTGTTTAAATTCAAGAATACAAAAATGTTTTGGTTGCTTCATAGGGTGAGTGCACAATAACATGAAGTTTGAATTTATGTTGAAACGTGCACTCGTCTATGTACGGTTTGGGAACAAGGTTGATACGTGGGTAAGATAAAATTGATGTTCATTGTACGGTTTGGGATCATGTTTGATGATATGTATCACCCTTTTTTCAGACTCTATTACAACGCACGGACATCTCACTACTATCAAGGCAGAGTGCTAAATTACCGTAATCTAATGTATCATTAGCGTTGGGGAATTTGTCCACTTATTCTCAGATGACAAAGGGAATGTGAGTTAAAACTGGAAAGTCGGTTAGTTTAGCTTACCCAGAGTACACACACCGAAGCATATCAGAACTGAAGACTATTGATTCGAACTTTACATAGAAAATCTGGCATTGCAATTTCTATCTAATCACCTAGGGGACCTATGAAATCTGCTACAAATGTCATTAGAACAACATGCAGTTAAATCCACCCTTTCAAGCTCGACTCCTACCCATGGAATCCACGCGGACGGCGGAACACACCAGCGAACCAAACCCCAGATCTATCAATGGCGCACTATCACCACAGCACGCCCACAAGCACATCACACACGGAATCTAAGCAAACGGAAGCGAAATCTAAGAATCTAGCAGTAGCACTAGTAGAGTAGGCTCTAGAAACTTCCCCATACCTCCAATCCTCCGCGAGCTCCAGCCCAGCCAATGAGCGGCGGTTTGGGTGCGGAGCGCTGAATGAGGTACGGGTGGGCAAGACGTCGGCTTAAAACGGAGGCGGAGAAGAGTCTAGAAGGATCGGATCGATCATTCGAGAACTCCAATTCCAAGTGGGGATAGGAAAAGTATAGAAAATGATGCAATGAAACCGGCTTTTGGCCAGGGGGGGAAGGGGAACGGCTAGGCGAGATATTAGGGGGGAGATTTGGGTTTAGTGCTTAGTTAATTGCGGCGTTTAGGGAGGGCAGTGGCTGCGCACGCGGCCACGTCGCCCCGCGGGATTTTAAATGGAACAGGTGTCGGCGGTAGAGAATTTTTTAAAAAAATAATATTAATTTAAAAAATAATTACAAAAATAAATAGTTGAAAAAACAAATACAAAACTAGGTCCCTATCTTGTCGTTATTTCAATTGGCGAGGAACCTAACCACTCGCGACAAGGGGTTCAATAGTAACCAGAGCTCCCTGTCACCAGTTGAATCGGAACTGGCGACAGATCGTTGTCGCTAATTTAAATGGCAACATGGATCTTTTTTATTTTAAAATTTAGAAAACCGGCATTTTTTAATTCATCTCCACTCCTTTTGTATCGAGTATTTTCGAGCAGATTATTTATCGATAAATTACACTGATATTATATAACATTCAGCACAACGATATAACATCTTTTGTCGATAAATCAAAATTTCTATTGACTATTTATGAGCATATTTTTTGTCAATAAATCACAATGACATTACATAATATTCACCACAACATCATAACATCTTTTGTCAATAAATCACAATGACATAACATTCAGTGCAACGTCATAACATACTTTGTGGACAAATCACACTGATATTACATAACACACCTATTTTTTACAACCAAAGTGATATTACAAAGTATTGGGCATCACATATTTTAACTAGACGAACCTTTTTCGTTGTCGCGACCTCAACGTCCCCCATGTGGACCGCCTCGAGTCGGACGGTAGGATGAGGTCCCCGCAGCAACGCCCGGAGTGTTGATGTCTCATTCGTTCTGATGATTTCTCGTAGTACATTTCTTGAAAGTTTGCCCAGACACCCTGCAAATGAATCACTTCTTCGTACGACATCCGGCTTCTGCTTCATCCATGTCATTTCCGATACGTCGTGCTTATCGTCGGTCAACCTTTCCCTTCAGCCTATCAATGTCCGCGGTCCAGATAAGTTGCTCTCAGGTCAGATGGCCAGTGAAATGGCTAACCACGACATAACCATATATCTATGCACTCCAGATTTGCATCACCTCCTCTTGTTGAAATAGTCATAAAAGTATTGATCGGGATGCTGCGCCACCGTCGAACATACGGTCATAACATGGGAGCAAGACCTATGCAGAAGAAATGGTTTGTTGCAAGTGCACATGCAACTAGTGCGACGTATCCACGGCGTCCTTTATTCCTGCATATTATCTCAAAGCAAAGCTCTCTTGTGCCCATCTTGAATGCCCAGGTCCATCTTACTCTTCTTGCTCTTCTCTCTATGTACTTAATAACCATGACGGAGTAGAACACTCTGTCATTTGCCATGACGAGTGGCGCGTTGTTTCTTCTGTCAACAAATAATTTGTAGTACTATGGATAATTACCTCCATAATACCAACCAAAGGAGATACCTTGTGCCACGCATGACCCAGTTGTACACCTCGACTAGATTGGTTATCATGATACCAAATCGAGCATCACCCTTGTTATGTAGCAGCGACCATTTCTCCTTAAACTCGTGCTCAATCTAATCTGAGAAGCATTTTACCTGTGCCCCCGTCTTCCTTGTCACACTGGGACCAATGCGGGCAGTTGTGACAATGCTTCGGAGGCCTGGTCAGCGCTTGGAGTGACCCTTCTCGCTGCCTCCCTTATGTGCGTCTGGGTCCACTCATCCAGAATCTTCTAGAGTATTTCAAACTTTCGCTGCTGGATCTGGTTGCATAGCTACTTGAACAGGTTCATCAAGCCCTTATTGCGGAACTGCTTGTAGAAATTTGCACCCAAGTGTCACATGTACCACCTGCTCTGAAGATCTGCTCATGGAAGTGGTTCATTCTCTTCTTATTGTAGCTGAGTTATTGCACTCAGTAGGCCCGCATACCGATCATGTATAACGCATACGTTTGGACGGCCATATACAACAGAAATTCTCAAATTCCTTAGCAACCGCAACCAGTTGTCTGTGTTATCGCTTTCAACGAAAGCGAATGCCATGGGAAAAACTTGATTGTTCTCGTCTATCGCTATTGCAGTCAGTATCTGACCCTTGTACTTTTCAATCAGGAATGTGCTATCCATGCATAAGATTGAACGACAATATCAGAATGCATTGATGCATGGACCAAACACGAAGAAGCTTGCGACAATGCCCTCTTATTGGCCCACTTTGGATGCGTGGAATCTTGAAAGTCGACACTAGTGTCGGGATTTCTGTTTTGTATGACTCGAAGTGGCCCGGAGAGGTTGTGGTAGGGTCCTCGAATATACCGAACCTTAATTCTAATGCCTTCTGCTTTGCCCTCCACACCTTGGCATAGCTGACTGTGTACTAGAACATTTCCTTAATCGCCCGAATGATGGATCGTGGCTCAAAATCTAGATTATCCACGATCTCATTATACATGAGGTTGGCAATGAAGCCTGATAACATGTTCCTATGGAAGTGCACTGACTCAGTGAAGACACATATGTGAGGACCACTATAGAGCATATCCAGTATGTGTACCACTTAGGCTGAAATACGTACACTCATCAAGGGTATCTCTCTTGTCGCACTTCACGTTGTAACATCTTAGGTTAGACTTGACGACTGTAAATGTACGCCGTACCGACAAAGACCTAGAATTTGACCGCCTTCTATGCGGTCTTCTTGCATTTGTACATAACTCCTTACTTGGCCTCGCTCTGGTCGTACTCCCACAGCATATGGGAGCCTTCGTTAACGACAAGTTTGTCGAACTAGAATGTGTTCCACTCGGATGGAACTGCCTGTTGATCCACATCATTCTTATCGTCGGATCTTTCATCTTCTGACAATGCCATGTAGTCCCGGTCCTTGAGATCCACCTTTGCACTATGGCTTCCAGCTCCTCACCCTCGTTAGCAAGCCCACTAGCTTGCCTGACTGAATGAGCTACTTCCGCAGGGTCTTAATCGACAGCATCAGCAACTCTGGGGGCTTTAGCCATTGTGTGCGTCGCGCTGTAGCTGGAGTTCCTAACTTTTTCTTCAGCATCATCACCTTCTTCTTGTTCACCGCGGATGCAGGAGTGTGCTTGGCATATGCCTGGACCAGAATGAAAAATCTCACCTTTCCTCCCTCGCCATGCGTACATATGGTGCATAATCTTGTTTTCTTGAGCTGCACTAACTCCCAATATGTGCACTGTGTTGCTCGGGGATCAAGGCAACTCAATCTCAGATCATACACAACATGGTCCAATTTGAATGAGTAAAACAACCACCGCATCACAGCGCCCCATGTACATTGCTCTGCTCTTGGCAGGGGCACGATCGTCAATTGGAAATAACGCAAATCAATCTCCTCGGGACCCTCAATAATAGTCTCTTAACTATAGTAAATTTTGAAGTTGTTGGCGTCTGATATTTTTGATGTACTGCATCATAAACAAGATTTTCACGATTAACCACATATCTAAAACTAGACTACCCGTCGAAAAGGATTATGTATAACTACTATACTATGTAATCGTATATCTAAAACTATGCAATTCATTCGGTTAAAAAAATTACCTGAAAGGTGGACGATCGAACGGAGAACGTTTCACTAGCTTATCTCCTCCTCTCTCTTCCCTCCCCTCTTTCTTTCTTTTATTTCAGAATAAAAGTGAGTTTTTCCCCAAATTTTAGGGAATTAGCGACATGTTTCTATCGTTAATTCAACTGGCGACAAGAAGCTCTGGGTATTGTTGAGTCCTATGTTGCCAATTGAATGACAACAGGAGGCTAATTTTATAATTATTTTTCCGACTATTTATTTTTATAATTATTTTTTAAATTAATATTATTAAAAAAAACAGATATATCAATGGCGCACTATCACCACAGCACGCCCCTCAAGCACATCACACACGGAATCTAAGCAAACGTAACCGAGATCTAGGCATCTAGCCGTAGCGCTAGTATAGTATGCTCTAGAAACTTCCCCATATCTCGAATCCTCCGCGAGCTCCAGCCCAGCCAATGAGCAGCGGTTTGGGTGCGGCGCGCTGAATGAGGTACGGGTGGGTAAGGCGTCGGCTTAAAGCGGAGAAGAGTCTAGAAGCATCGGATCGATCATTCGAGAACTCCAATTCCAAGTGGGATAGGAAAAGTATAGAAAATGATGCAATAGAACTGGCTTTTGGCGCGGGGAAGGGAACGGCTAGGCGAGATATTTCGGGCGGGGGGTGGGGGATTTGGGTTTAGTGCTTAGTTAATTACGGCGTTTACTGTGCACGCGGCCACGTCGCACACGGGATTTTAAATGGAACAGGTGTCGGCGGTAGAGCGTGGAGGAACAGGAAGGCCACAGTTTGATTACGTTAGTGCTGAGAGTACTAAATGGATTTCCTTTGTACAGCCGCCTGCTTTCGCTTTGGCGTCTCCACTCCAAAACTCAGGGAAGCGATTAAATGTGTTCTCAAACGTTTTTAGATAACCATGGCGGTGCATAATTACCTTGAAACTCCGAAATGAGTTTCATCATTTGAGGATTCTCTTGAGTGGGAAAAGATGTGCTCCACCAAATGAAATTAAATGCTGAGAGCTCTAAACTCTCATTGAGAGCAATTTATTTCATTCAATTTATGGATTTCATTTTTGGTGGTTTGGCCAACTCCCTGGAGTTTTGGAGTGGAGCCATGCCAAACACGCCCTAAATGGATTTCCTTTGTACTGCCGCCTGGCGCCTTTAACAATGGAAGTGCTCATAGTGGCATAGGGACTTAGAAACTTCTAGAAATATTATACGAGTATACAAGACATTTATGTGGTATTTACATCTTTTAGGGGTGATATGTATATTTTTTATATATACTCTTTTTTATATGCGAATATGGAAGTATTTATAAAAATGCTAAAAACTATGAACTCTCTTATAAATTTTTTATGTAGTTCGCATTGAAGTATCTTATAATTAGTATATGAGTGTACTCAAAGTGATAAAGGAGTATGTCAAATTCTTTTAAATGGTATCATCAGAGTAGAAGGTGTGTGTATATATATACACACAGCGCGGGAAGAAGTCCATATAACACTTTTGCTCAAAAGTATAATCGGGACTACGAACTATGAAATCAGATATTTGACTCTCAATTTTGTAATCCAATTCAAATAACACTCTGACCCAATTTCACATAATGATAGCGTAATAAATGAATGATTTTTTCCACATAAAATAACACGCTGGTCAAGTTTCTGGTAGAGTAGCTCTAGAAACTTCCCCATATCTCGAATCCTCTGTGAGCTCCAGCCCAGCCAATGAGCGGCGGTTTGAGTGCGAGCGCTGAATGAGGTACGGGTGGGCGAGGCGTCAGCGTAAAACGGAGGCGGAGAAGAGTCTAGAAGGATCGGATCGATCATTCGAGAACTCCAATTCCAAGTGGGGATAGAAAAAGTATAGAAAATGATGCGATGGAACTGGTTTTTGGCGAGGGGCCGGAAGGGAACGGCTAGGCGAGATATTTTGGTGGGGGCGGGGGGCTTAGTTAATTGCGGCGTTTAGTTAGGGAAGTGGCTGCGCACGCGGCCACGTCGCCCTGCGGGATTTTTAATGGAACAGGTGTCGGCGGTAGAGCGTGGAGGAACGGCAAAGGCTACAGTTTGGTTACGTTAGTGCTGATAGTACTAAATGGATTTCGTTTGTACTGCCGCTGCCGCTGGCGCCTTTAACAACGGAACTGCTCGTAGTGGCCTGGGACTTGGAAACTTCCGGAACATATATACATGTGGAAGCCTTTTCGCTGATCTATCTCGGATACCACCACTAATATACATTTATCCAATAATTAGATGCATAATTATCTTTTGAAAAAAAAAGAAAAGTAAGATAATTGCTCAAAATCTTGCTGGTTTTAGGGATAGTTGTGCATGCATATACCAACTGTGTATAAGATGGCGCCGAGGAGAGCTTCAGCAGTGATAACTCGTTGGTGTGATATACATATCACTTGTCGAATGGAGTATGCCGGTGGGTCCATAGTGCTTTTGCTGTATACTCCGTTGAATGGAGTATGTATGCTGGGCTGCTAGACTGCACATGGAGTATGTATACTCATGTGACCACTTCCCTTCGTATTTTTTTTTATGGAACGACTTCCTATTTGGCTGCAGAGAATAGCCTAAGGCCTAAGGAACGAACTAGAAGCAAAAAAAGGAGTATATAGATGCATGGGAGTATGTCATGTCTGTATGGGAGTATATGTATGGTTAAAGGAGTATCTAGGTGTATGGTAGTATGTAACGTTTGCACAGGAATATACTTTATTCTAAAAGTAGTTGTATGAGAAGTATATAATGTTTGCATGATATATAGTGTCTCGTATAATAAAAAGAGCAAATATGGAAAGGAGTGTATAGGTGTCTGGAAAATGAGAGTATATATGAAAAGAAGTATATTTACAATGAAATGGGTGTAGATACACAAAGAGGAAAAAGAGCATATTCACAAGAAAATGAGGGTACATATACACGGCGAAACAGAACTATGTAACCAGCAAACAATAGTATGATGCTTAATGTATTTGGTCCATTTCAGTGCTGAACGAATCAAATTTTAATTAATGACTTTTGTTGATATTATCAAGTCTACGGAGGACGAAATAGAAGTACCAACTTACGGATCCTCGTGTAAAGGTACAAATCCTTACGAAAATTCACAAGCAGCACTGCTCTGCTTTGTAAATTAATCCACAAATACTTGATCGGTTGATTGAGCTCCCTTGATATATGGAAATCTGCTGACGTTGAAAGATTGGTAGGAACGTGCATATAAGCATGTTAGTTATGCCGAGACGATGGACGTCGAAGGATTTTATACGGCAAGGCGGATGCAGGAGCAGCAGTCGCATGAGATTGATGGCGCCATAAAAACTCGAGCAGTGTCAAACTACATAAGAGCATGTACAATAGTACAGACAGCTGATGTTTATAGCAACTCTCTATGTCATCTATAGACAACACTAAAGACAGCTCATACAATGGTTGTGGTGATACAGTCGGCTACAAGATTATAGACAATACATAATCTTTTAACGTTTTTCTTATTTCTGATGCTACAGTCGACTACAAAATTGTAGACAATATCTTTCTCTCTCTTCATTTTCTTTCATCAACGTCAGCAAAAATCCTATATGACAGATGCTATAAACATCTGATATAAGTTCATTGTACATGCTCTAAGAAGCAATTGGTAGCAGCACGGGGAAGAATAGAACTTAAGAAGGCGAAAGCCTCAGCTTCTTTTTCCTCGTGTTTCTCTCTCTTTCCTTCCCTATTTTTTTCAAAATAAAACTGAGTTTTTCTTAAATTTTAAGGTTTCGATGGTCTTTTATAGGATGTTTTCATTTGGAATGACGACAAGTTCTTGCGGGATCTCTATTGGTATTTGAAATGACGACTTTCCAATTTTTAAAATAAAAAAGATCTCTACCTGTCGTCAATTCAATTGACGACAAGAGCTCTGGGTAATATCGAGCCCTCAATTAGAATGACGACATGAGTGTCTAGTTTTGTAATTGTTTTGTTAACTATTTATTTTTTAATTATCTTTTGAATTAATATTATTTAAAAAAAAATCCAGATCTATCAATGGCGCACTATCACCTCAGCACAGTGAGATCTAGGCATCTAGCAGTAGCACTAGTAGAGTAGACTCTGGAAACTTCCCCATACCTCGAATCCTCCGCGAGCTCCAGCCTCCAGCCCAGCCAATGAGTGGCGGTTTAGGTGTGGAGCGCTGAATGACGTACGGGTGGGCAAGGCGTCGGCTTAAAACGGAGGCGGAGAAGAGTCTAGAAGGATCGGATCGATCATTCCAGAACTCCGATTCCAAGTGGGGATAGGAAAAGTATAGAAAATGATGCAATGGAAGGGAACGGCTAGGCGAGATATTTTCGTGGGGCTTAGTTAATTGCGGCGTTTAAGGGGTGCAGTGAGGTAACATTAGTAATCTATAATATTTGTCACGTAAGATTTTTAATGATGTGGATAAGAGAGAATAAGGAGAGAATAAAGTCATCGACATGCAATCTATAAGACCTATAAGACTTTTCGTTGTTGTTGTTTCGTTGTTGTATTATATATTATATATATATATATATGTATATATATATATATATATATAACTTAAAGACAACTCATTGTATACGTTATTTTTAATTTTATCTATAGATGACATAAAGAGTATAACAGACAACAATTGTCTATACTATCGTACATACTCTAAGTAGGGTAGTGGCTACGCACGCGGCCAATCGCCCCGTAAGATTTTAAATGGAACAGATGTCGGCGAACCTGCTAATGGGTAGAAACCCAACTCAAACACATCTCAACCCAAGTCAACCCAATCCAGATACAACTCCAACCCAAACCAATGCAACTGAATTTTCTCAATAGGATCAACCCATTTCTAACCCATCACAGACCAACAGTCCATCGCTACTCGCACATTAGTCATTACTAGCGTCGCGGGTCTAATCCAACGACTGAGGTTGATACGGCATGCGGTACCGTACCAATAAAAGCGGAGACTAATGATGTGACACAATGCAGCTCCAAAGTCCAAACCCCGTAGGCTGTATCCCAACTCCAAACCCCGTAGGCTGTATCCCCTAATGATTTCCGTCTGACACACGTACAACTTGCCAAACGCCTACGTATACGTACGTGCACACATAACACATCCATGCACATACGTACAGCTCGCCAAACGTCTACATCCATACACACACGTACAGCTTGCCAATAGTCTATACGTATATGTATGTGCACACACATACACACACATACATCGATCGCGATCTAACCCATGGAGCGAACCTATTGTAACACCTATGGATTCAACCAATTCTCAACTCGAATTTTTGAACCCACCTCATCTCACTCTAACCTTTTCTACGCGGAAACCCAACCTGACTGGCGGTAGAGCGTGGAGAAACGGGAAAGGCTACAGTTTGGTTACGTTAGTGCTGATAGTACTAAATGGATTTCGTTTCTACTGCCGCTGTCGCCTGGCGCCTTTAACAATGGAACTGCTCGTAGTGGCCTTGGGACTTAGAAACTTCCAGATCATGCGCCTTTAGCAATGGAATTGCTCGTACTGGCCTGGGGACTTAGAAACTTCCAGAACACACATGTATACACACACGTCGGAAGAAGTCCATGTAACACCCGAACTTTGCTCAAAAGTATAACTAGCACCCTGAACTATGAAATCAGATATTTGACTTTAAATTTTGCAATTTGGTTCAAATAACACCTTAATCTGGTTTCGCAGGGTGGCAACGTGATGAGTGGACGATTTTTTCATGTAGGATAACATGTTGGTCAAGTTTAGGTAAATAATAAGTGGGACCTATAGGGGCTTCTCTCTCAAATCGAAACAGAGGGGGAGGAAACTACAGGGGCTGCCATAGAGGTGTGGCTGGGAGTTCGGTGGGGGAGAAGCCCCTGTGTGCCTCACCTGTCATTGATCTAACTTGGCCAACGTGTCATCTTACGTGGCAAAATCGTTCAACTCATTGCGCCATGCGGGCAATACTATAATATAAAACCAGATCATTTGAACTGGATTACAAAATTCGGGAGGTCAAATGTTCGACTTCATAGTTCGGGGTGATGGACGAATATTCAAGCAAAGTTCGAGGTGTTATATAGACTTTTTCCATATATATAAGGAATGCGGATTACAAATCATTGGTAAACTATGTGCAATATTATTCGCTCTGTCATTTTGATCATAGGTTTCTTCCACATATGCTTATCACTTCGTGGTTCTTTCGATAAACTTTTTCAAACTCCTCTTATCATCCGTAGTTATGTTCACTCACTTTGCTACATCGTTTAACGTGGTTGATATATTATTAGAGTGTATTATTGACATATTTTATCATAAAAACAATCTTCTTAGGGGTTTGTTAGGGAGTACTCGAGTGTTTTTTGAGATTGTGAGTACTTAAGTTTTTTTTTACCTATGCTGTACTTTGTGATATCTCATTAGGGAAAGAGCCAAAATGATTTCATACATTAAATCTAGATCTAAAAGTTTAAAATTTGAGTATTAGTTAGCAACAAAATACTGAGACCACCATCTTCTTAATATGTTTACACTAGTCAAAAGTGTAAGTAAACGGAACGGAGGGAGATAGTACATAGGACTACTCCACTAGACGTCTTTATCAATTGTTTGTTGGTAGTGTTGGTAGAGAGATGGATACACAATTGATATGAGCAATATATATCGAGAAAGTGTATTATTTCCGTGAATACCTCCAAATCAAACGTCTATTAATAGAATTTTTGGCGGATACGATCATTTTTCGTGCCGTATTTACAGATCTGACCACTGTAGGCGCGTATTTGCATATATGCTGACTGACGCACGACCACCGTGCGCCAATACCGTTGTTTTTGACACGTGGAGAGGCCGGCCATCACCCACCGCCACGTCACCAGGGCAGGGGTATGGTGGCCATGCGCTCAGCCCTTTGACGCATGGCCACCATGCGCCATTCATTAGGTGGTAATTAGGGTATGTTAATTAGTTAGTTAGGGGTTAGGTTAATTAGATAATTATGTTAGTTTAGGCTAGAATTTGGAGAAATTTTACAATATAGCAAATGAGTTCAAAAAATTATGAATTTTTTTTGGGAGCTTTCTGATATCGTGTACTTGATTGTATAAATTTTTTATAATTTTATTTGTTCAGAATTGTTATCGCTATTTCGTATAAGTGTTCTGTTCGTATGAACAAATAAATATAGAAAATGAGCTCAAAAAATTATGAATTTTATTTTGAAAGGTCCTCATGCAATGGATTGTGTAATATTTCGGTAATTTTATATGTATTCTAGTATTGTCGCGAAAATTTAGGATTTCGATCGCGAAAATTTCAATTTTAGGTTTCAGAAATTAGGATTTCATGATTTCATGTGACTTGGAATGTATCAAAAAAAGCTACATTGCAACTCCATTGGAGATGCCCATATACAATATGGCGCTGGAGTACACACATAACAAACAAAATACATATATAAATATAGCAAAACAAAATATCAATACAAATATACTTGTTACGATTTTCACTGTACGGTGCACTTACATCATGGAATCGCAAGACATAGACGACTTCGACACACCAGCCCGACGTGGAGAGTTCGACGACAAGGGGAAGGCTCCTTCAACTGAGACCGGCCGACTTCGAAGCGTATTAGGTCGACCGGGTGCACTCCGTATCGAAGACGTGAGTTATATACATTTTGTATCCTTGTTACATTTTTTACTGAACCATTCACTCACATCATGATATCGCAGGACATGAGCAACTTCTACACTCACTGCGACCGTTGGCAGCCCCGAGACAAGGGACACTCGCTATGGCGCTGCGGAAGTAACTATGACCTACGAGGTGGGCGGCGCGTCGAGGTGAAGCACGCGCGGGTGAGGCGGGGGGGGGGGGGTGGCGGCCGTTTCCTCGTGCACTGGCGCACGGCGCCAACGGTGCCAAATATGCAAATACGCGCCCACGATGGTCAGATCCTCAAATATGACATGAAAAATGGCCATTTCTGCTAAAAATTTCTATTAACAGCGCAAGGTCGATTAATCGGCCGGAAATGGAACACGATGTAGTGCAATGAAATTGCTACTCTGGCGCTCGTATGATGCACCACAGATGGGGCAGGCTATTTCGCGCCTACAGCACCGCAACTTATCGACATTTTCAGGAGCTCGCCGCCAACCGGTCCAGCCATCTTTTTTTGCCCTCCGACGGAACAGTGGTGATGTCTGCCGTGCAACACCGCTCAGTCCGTCCCATCCATCTGCAATGGTAGTGTAACATCCCGTTTTTCGGTTTGTGAACAGTAATTTCAGTTTGCCAATTGGATTTCAAAAGTTCAACTTCAATCTCAGGTTTTCGAATTTGAATCCTCCTTGGGCTCAACCCATTTTTCTGGTTTGCCCGTGGGCCCACGCTTCCGCTCGCTGGCGCCGGTGATGTGCCCGTGCGCTCTACTCCCTTCCCCTGTTCTGTCGGAACCTGGAAACTTCTGTGCGCTCGATTAACCAACCAAATCAATGTCGGGATTTCGGACAGCTTTGATTAGCCAAATTAATTGCTGCTTTGATTCACTGTCCAGTGGACTCGAGCAGTAAATGAAGTGAATTAATTTATGATTTCCTTGAGTAGCTGACGAGTGGGCCTGAAGCTTTAACTGCTCAAGGGAATCCGATGGACCAGAGCCTTGTGCATGTGGGCCAAAGGTCCATGCGCCGTTTGGTGCACCGAGCCACTGCACGTTGGGACCCACGTGTCAGAGGGATTTATTCCCTCTCTCTTTCTTTTTTGAGTTTAATTCAAAAGCAAACTTCGGAAGCTCCGTTCTCCACCGTTATAACTCTGATTTAAGTGAATTTTGTTTCTAAATTTGTCTAAATTCAAGATCTTGCTAATGGCAGTGATCTTGTTTAATTTGGAGTTCATTTTTTTTTTTGTGTATTTATTTGTTTTGCTTGCTTGCTTGTTTGTTCTTTTTCTGGCGCGATCGTCCTAATAGAGTTCGAGAATGTGGGAGAGCTCCAGTTTGATCAAGCACAAGACTACCAAGACCCTGTTGCCTTTAACCTAGGCAAGTCAACACTTTGATCATATTGAACTTACAATTTTATAAATTATAATCTTTTAAAGTACCAAATCGCATGCTTTAATTCCTTATGCAAATGTATGTTACATCCTTAAGGTAGTTAAATGTCAATTTGATGCTTAATACTATTTATTCCATCCTTTAACAATTGAATCCATTAATCCTTGTCACCCTAGTAATTATGTGGTAGCTATACTAGTTATAGGTTGTACTTAAGCGACATGCTAGTCTTGCTTAAGTATCAAGGTATTAATTACCCCATTCATCCTATCATAAAATTATGAACTTGTTTTGGGCGGTCATTGCGGGTAAATGAGTGGAATGGTTGAGTAATGTATTTTGAGTTTCTCAAAAACCCTAATAATTGTTGTTACCACCTCTAGGCGGATGGTATGGTGGTAGGTGCTATCGTAGCACGAGAATGTGTGGAATATGGAATGTACTGTCCAGATAACTTTAAGGACTTAATCCTATGATGACCTCCTAATGTAAAACAGTACAACTATAAGTCTATAATGGTGTCGACCTGACTAAATAATTTGTGTCCATCTGTACGAGTTGCACCATTGGAGGACCCGCTACGCTGTGAGCCTACGTGGTTACGGGTTGGGGTGTATGACTTATGGATCTATGTGAGCGTAAGTTGTATGGCATGAGAGGGGTCTGGGTAAGGGTTAACGGGTCTGTGTGAGCGTAACCCTTCTTAGGTAAAACCTTAGCTGGTGTAATTAATACTAAGGGATGCCTTGTAAAGGCCTTGTGATAATCTCCCCTTGATTCACATGTTTAAGAAAACATGTGACATATCAAGATGATTGTCTCTTATGGGTAAAGTGTATAGTCTCTCCAGAGTATAAACTGTTCGAACAGTTGTGCCTACGATCAAAGGCGAACATGAGAACTTACTAGAGTTAGTTCTATTTCAAAAACCTTTGTGGTGGGATGAAAACTCATTGGGCTATTGCGATCCTGAATTTGGATTTTCCTGGGTAGTCGTACCCAGTGTTGTTAATAGGTGGATGTATCCATAATAAAAAATTAAGCATATGGTGGAGATAACCTTTGCTATTATAAATATTGCACAAATACTCTCTTTAATAAAATAAGATTAGGTTTAAATGCTAAGTGATAGAAAATTCTAATTATTGTAAGACCAAAATGCTAATTATTGAAAGGACACGTGTCATGCAGTGGAGTTGGTCCACATCAATAGAGTTGTGGACCAGATCCTATAGGAATTTTTTCCCTCATGCAGTAGAAACTAGGCACAAGACTCCGAGCACTATTGGTCCGCTATTGGGCCACATCCTCTTCTATTAAAAGCACACTTTTTTTTTCCAAACAAAACAAGCAGTATATCGAGCAGCGGCTCAGCGAGTATATGACGTTGTTATCGATTTAGCTCGAAATTTATCTTTCCCTAAAAAAAACTCGAAATTTATCACCAGTGTAAACAAAAGAACGCGTAGGAAACAACAAATCAATTGCTAACTTTAGGGATTCTAAAGTAGTGAAGTACCAGTCTGTTGTACGATTAAAAAAACTTGTCCTGATCATCACATGCCTCAGATCGAGGCTCAGATAGTGCTAGTTCAGAGTTTAAGTGGCAAAATGAAGGAAACATAGGCAAGAATCGTTCGTCTCAAGAGGAAGCTAGCTCAACGCGATACGGCCTGTACAGCTGGAACGGCCTCTCGCGACGCTGTCCATGCATCCGACGACGGAAACTCACCGGCTTCCTTATACTTCGTGTCGAGTTCTTCGCGAGGGATTTCGCAGCAACGTGAGCCGTCGTGATTCCTGCAGCTCGGGCCAAATAGGATGTTCAGGGTGCCGGCGTGGAGCAGAATCAGATAGAGAGCAGCTGCGTCAGCGTCGAAATCGTGATGAACGCCTCTAATGTCCTCTGCTAGCATGCAAGGCGTACATATATATAATCATTAATCAGGTAATAAATCAACGAAAGGAGAACAGCGTAAATAAACAACATGCACCAGCGTACAGTGATTCACGTACCAGGCGCCTTCCTCGGTTTCCTAGAGTGATATGCTTGCACGTAAGGCTGCAAATGTTCAAGCAGAAGAAAAAGATAGAATCGTGAGCTACTAGCAGCTAGCGAGTATTGATATGTTTGAGCGAGCGAGCAACGCTATGCTGTAGCACCCGAAGGAGAGAGCAGTGAGAGCCCAGGAGACGAGTCCAGTGGAAGCCGCGGTCGCGAGGCTCTCGCCGCGCCATGCCCTGACGTGGAGCAGGCCGGCGAGCACCGCGCACGCGCCGACCACCCCGGCGATCAGCGAGAAGACGAGCAGGTAACCCGTCGACGTGTTCCCTCCTAAATCTGCACATGCGCATCACATCGACTTCTTTCACCTGTCAAACGCCGCGAGATGTCGCACAGAGAGACGTGACAGCCAATTAAGAGGGGGGCTCTTACGGCGGTGCGTCTCGCGGTCGATGAACTTGTTGAGCGACCAGCCGGCGAGGCCGAGGACGGCGGCGTGCACGACGAGGTTGATGCACAGGTGGGGCCCGATGTACCGCCTGCCCACTGCGCCGACTTCCATCGATCGCGCGCTCCCCGCAGGTAACGTACTGGACTACTGGGGCGGTCGGCTTGCCTCTGTGTGATCTGGTCGCTATGTACTACTGGCCGCGTGTGTTTGTGTGTGCCGACTGCCGGAGGAGGCAGTTTGCGATGATGCCAAAAGTCGTCGCATGCAACGGCAACGTTGTTGTGCACGGCAAGGCGCCAAGCCATGGAGGGGTCCGCTTCGCGGTGCGCCGTGTGGCAAGTGCATGGAAAGCGAGGAAGCGGTGTGGACAGGCTGGGCCTCAGGTCAGCCTAGCTAAAATACCAACGGCCTAGGCCAGCCAACGTGATGAGCCTAAAAAACAAGTGATTTTGTGTTAGGTCTCAGGCCATTGTCTCGACGTCTCGAGGCCCAGATCCACCACGGCACGCTCCTATAGTGGATCCGTCACTGTTTCTGGTCGATGTGGTCGCTTCAGCTCCGGTGTTGGGTTGCGGCCGTCGCCCCCCTTGCCGTTTGCAAATGTCGAGGACGAGCGTCCCACCGGGCGCCGCGCGCCGCTGGTGAGGGTTGGGCGCTGTCGCCCGCGCCCGCGCGCGGCCGATTTGGTTGCGACTTGCGGCACTGGCAGCCAGCCAGCCAGGTAGACCACCGCGCGCGCGCCGGTTCCTGTTCCTACCGCGGCACTTGCGCCAATTTTGTACCGCTGGCCCTTTGCCTCCCCGATTGAGATTTGTAATTTCGAGAACGTACTGAACATGTCACGTTTGCGCGCGGTACACAGTGATATACTGCGCGTCTGCCCTGAACATTGGGTCGCGCTAGCTTTGTCTACACTTGACGCACTTCTCGAGAACCCCAGTTTAATTCCTCTTCTACAAGCGCGCCCGTTTGCCCCGCGGCGCAACTGAGAACTGCGCGCTTGCCGGAGCCGGGCTGCCGGCGAGCACAACAACGTAACCCGTTGGCGATGGCGATGACACATCCAGCAATTCACTAGTACTAACTTGGCCGGAACATACACTATAGTAAATCGGTTCAGTCGTGTTTAATACCCGGATTGGAAGTTAGAAAGATATACATGGTGACAAAAATAAAACACATCAATCCCATTATAATGGTTCTTTCACTATTTGATAAAACCTTTATTTTTATATTCTGATTGTTTTTCTCTAATATCGGATACATTTTATTCAATTGTTACTCATTCGTTCAACGGCGGTAAGGCCCCTAGTTTTTAGAAACCACCAACCGACTTGTGAGACTCGAGAGTTTTAGAAACCACTAACCGGCCTGTGCTGATGTGATCCTAGGATGGGCTGATGGCCAACCAAATCCTCGGAGGCCAGGGCCAGATTTTTAAGATAGGGAGGCAGCCAATCACAGCCAACCATCCTGCCACGTGGCCGATCGCCACGCAAAAGCATCAAAGGGAGTGGACGCAGAGCAACCGGCCGGAACACACAAGAGAGGCTCAGGGCTACTGTACTGTTCCTGCTTTGGAGGATAGATAGCGTACCGAAGGAAAAGAAAGCAGAGGCCAGAGAGGAGCCAGCTCGAGCGGCAAGGGGCTGACTAAAATGGCCGCCACGGCGTACTCCACGGCGCTTCTCGGTGGAGCACGCCTCCCCGCCGTCGGCGCCGCCGCACCACCCTCCGTTCTTCTCCCGCGGCGCAACTTCTCCCCTCTTCGCTTCCAAGGTGAGAAGTGGTTGCATTAGGCAAAGAATGTTTTCAATTCTGAAAATTTTACTGGCCGCCTTAACCATTACGTGCTGTACGATGTTAGATGCGCCAAGGCTATCTCTGCTCCGGGTGAAGGCCTCGTCCGATGAAACCTCGACTTCCGCCGCCAGCGGCGACGAGCTCATCGCCGACTTGAAAGCGAAGGTACGTATACGTCGTAGATCAAAGAGGAGACATGGTGAGGAAAATAGCTCAGTTTGTGCGATGGTGCGTGTTGTTCCTTGTGACAGTGGGACGCCGTTGAGAACAAGTCCACCGTCCTCACATACGCCGGCGGCGCCATCATCGCCGTCTGGCTGTCGTCCGTCATCGTCGGCGCCATCAACTCCGTGCCTCTGGTACGTCTCCCGTGGTCATATATGAGTTCTGTTTTAGCACTGACTCAGTGAGCAGAGTAACGTGACAAGTTAACATGTGGTTGTTGCCGCAGCTTCCCAAGATCGTGGAACTTGTTGGGCTCGGGTACACCGGATGGTTCGTGTACCGCTACCTCCTCTTCAAGGTATTCAATTAGGCAATATTTAGCCTGACTTGCAGCATCTGGTAGTAGCATTTGCAGTATTGTTAACATGTCTCGAATCCTGTTCGATTACAGGAGAGCAGGAAAGAGTTGGCCGACGACATCGAGTCTTTGAAGAAAAGGATTGCTGGGACAGAGTAAAATGCTGTTCTCTGGAATTTTTTTTGAATGATTCTTTCGAGAACACGTATCAGAGAACCTACCTGTTGTTTAGAGTACTACTACCGTTGCCTCTGTATGTTACATACCCTGTGGTGCCAGGAAGCTTTCTTGTGTTCCTTTCCTTGATGGGTTATTGTACAAACTACAAACTGTATGATTGTTCATTTACCAATTATCCCAAACGATGTTTCTTATCGTTTATGTGTACCTTTGATGCCATTACTGACCCCACTGAACTTCTGTCAAGACCAATGTTTCTGCTGACCATTTGGAAAGATGAACCGACACATTTGTGAATTACATTTGTGAGTTTTAAGGAAGTACGGATGCTACATATACAAGATGCAACCCTCATTTTCTATATTTTCAGACGATCTTGGACAGTCGTGTCAAAAAAATTACACGGCTGCCCAAGATCGCCTGAAAATACGGAAAATGAGGTTGCATCTTGTATATGTAACCTAACCGACTACACATTAAAGGGGATTTATGGTATACCGATCAGAAAAAGTATAAACAGCAAAAGAAAAAAAAAACATAGTTGATAGTCTTACTCTAAGTCTCTCAGCCCTCTCTTTGGCGGAAACGACCGCTAAGATTCGAGGGAAGCTAGCCTTATCGCCAGGTTCTCCGGCACAAATCATTTTGATCCGGCTTCTAATCTCGTCAGAAGATAAAGCTGTAAAGGTATACAAGAGACTTAAAGATACAGAAGTAATCAACTAAATATAGACAAACTGGTTGGAATCACTCTGAGCTTACCCTCTTTGGAATCTTTGATCGCATCATCACGACCAATATACCAGAGCATCGGGTATGCTCGGGCCTTCAAAGGACTAATCTGGTGTATGAAAAAATCCTTCACTACGTGCCAGGATGTTAGACCCTTGACACTAAGAAGCTTGATGGCTTCGGCCCATCTTTCTATCTTTCCCTCCTTCTCAGTGAAGGAGCATCATCTCGGATTCTCGGTCGCCTTCTTACCAGAATAATAAAAGATATCTTTCTTCGTGACAGTCGTATAGAACCAACTTTTCTTCCATGACGACCACGAAGATTTTGAGTACATGAAGATGTACTCATCAGTTTTTCCGTCATGGAGGCGCAAGGTGCACTCTCTAGGCGTCTCGATCGTCTTCCCAGACTTTGTCATCCGGTAGTAATACTTGAACAGATCCAGATCTGCGGGAATCCCCAAGTATGCTTCGTAGAGATAGATGAAGATGCTGAGATTGGTGATAGCATTAGGAGCAAGATTCATTAATTCAACTCCATAATACTCCAGAACGGTAGGAAGGAAGGAGTGAATTGGTAATCTGAATATGCATTCGACATATGCGAGGAAAACCGGAATTTCCCCATCTTCGTTGCTTGGAGAATGTTTTCCAGGCTGACCTCCAAGAAATAAGATTCTTGTCGGGAAGCAACCCGATCTTCTCCAAGCTCTCAAGTTCCTTCTCGCTCAAATCGGAAGTCGACAAGTTAGTAATTTGGTCCGACATGGTCGGGTTTTTGAACGAGAAAAGAAATAAGGGTTGAAGAATAAGATGTCGGAGGCAATTTTTCTACTCAGGAGATGAAGAGGAAAAGTAGGAAGTGTAAAAACCTGAAGTCTACTAAGGGGTTTTTATAGTTTCAGAATTTCTAACTGCAATCGGGAGTTACCCAAAAGTCCAACGGACAAAACTCTTCGATTCCCAAGGCAGGTTCTCAACTTTAAAGTGAATATAAATCACTTCAAATGTCATTGCATTTAATGAGCGTCTGCCCGATACGACTTCATCAGAAGAGAGGTGTTCACACGACCTATTTATTTAAAGTTCGGGGCTAGCTGACGAGGATTAAAACCTCTATGTATTATTTTTAATACATAAAGACTATATGTCTACATGGTCGTAACCCCTGAGGTTCACGACCTCACTGGTCGTAAAGATTTCAGAAATTACACAATAGGTACCCTGGTTGGACGAGGTCCTGTGCCTAACCTCCGACCAGGGAACTGCTCGTGCAAGGTATGAACTGATGTTTGGAATTGATTCCAGATATATTATCTACCCTGTGATGAATGGAACACGTGCATATATTCCATACCACACGACGTTTCTTATCCTGAGACACTGATGAACAACCACCATGTGGTTAAATATCTCACAAGCATACAACCGCCAAACGGTTGATACTCCATCAACCGTCATCCCGCTCCGACAAGTCGCGACGCTTCACAACAGACGTCTTCTCCAGAAGTAACTGCCACCTCTTCAAGAGCTATTTAAAGATGGAACATGGACGAAGCAGGAAGGAGGTCGGATCAGATTAAAGCATAGACATCATATTTGTGTTTTAAGTCTGACATCGTAGCATAGCAAGCATTGTTCTCAGTGTAAACAGGATTAGTCCACCACCTAGTCATAAGACATTCCCTGTAAATCTCAGTTCATATTAATAAAAGAGCAGTCCCATTCTCTCCTCAGAATTTCCACGTTATTCTCTCCTATTCATTTAGTAAGATCGACGTTTTGATCGTCAACAGTGCATGTATCAATGCATTCCGACATTGTCATTCGATCATATGCGTGGATGTCACGTTCCTAACTGAGAAGTACAAGGGGTAGATAGTTCTGCAATTGCAATGGATGGGTACAACCATGTTCTTCTCGTGGCGTTTGCATTCGTCGAAAGCGAGAACACCGACAGTTAGTTGTGATTTATGAGAAATGTGAAGATTTCTGTTGTATAAGGTCGTCCTAACGTATACGGCATACATGATCGGCATGCCAACCTGTTAAGTACAACAACTCAGTTACAATAAGGGGAACACATGCCACTTCCATGGGTGGATCTGCAGAGTAGGTGGTGCATGAGGCACATAGGTGCAAACTTTTACATGAGGAACACGAGCTACTTTCATGAATGGATCTGCAGAGTAGGAGGTGCATGAGGCACATGAGTGCAAGATTTCTGGTGATTGCACATCAACCTTATCCCTTCTTCCTCTCTTTCTATGACACATGTGGCCCACCAATTTCCTTTTCTCTTTTCTTAACTTTGTATTTCTTTATAGTGAAGAAAAATCAAAAAATTCTTAAAGGGTCCCTTATAATACAAGACTTTACACTTTGCCACTTCCTCTCGACGCCTACCCGGCTTGTTGCCTGGCCTATGTAGACGATAGGTTGCCACCTTTTGGGGTCAGTCTCTTCTTTCTCGACTATCGCATTGTTTCCTCGACCACGGCGCCCACGACACCTCGAGCGAACTAACGCATTTCGACCCGCCGACTGATCGATGGGATCGACCGCACACGCTGCACGCGAACAACGTTATACTACTTACGTTTGACTAGTCGAACTTTGACAGTTGTTTTCTAACGACACAAAAAATAGCTTTAAACATAGAATATTAGTAAATTACTTTTGATTACAAATCTAACAATACTAGCTTTATGTTACATAAAAATATATTTTAAAAATTATATCCGATCAAATCAAGATCAGTCAAAGTCAATAGTTACGAACATGGACGAGTAAACACGAACGAGGGAGTACTCTTGCCGCGCACTCCAAATACGCAGGATTCCATCCACGTTTCCACGCAAGGATCAGTTAACTGTCCCGCCATGAGGTCGTATATATGGCTGCCACGGTGCCGGCCACTTGCCGGGATGATATCGTCTCGTCTCGTCTGATCGTCAAGACGGTCGTTGCAACGCACTCATAAATACACGCGGCACGGCCTTAGGGCTTGTTTGGTTGGTGATTTGGATTTCATGCCTGAGAGAAAATGGTGCCTGGAGGTAGCCTGGAAAGTAGATGATTTTTGCCTAGTTATGTAAATCTAAAGATGAGTTGTTTGGTTGAAAACCCATGCCTAGAATTAATGAATGAAAAATAGACCGTTGGATCAAAGCAATGAACAGTGGAGATGAGAGCTGCCCAGTGGCGGACCTAGGATTTTAAAGATGGGTGTTCGAACTTCGGAGCCAGATTATCCAGATATGTCAATACCAATACGCCGATACCGTGAGATGTCATTTCCTCCTAAAACACTGATGCGACGATATGCGTATATATAATAAAATACAAAAAATATAGAAATTAATGACTTTATACGAGGAAATGGGAGATATAAAGCAAGCATAATAACATGAATTAAACAACAAATTATAGATATCAATGGCAGTTGAGGAGGTGGAAACTAGGAATAGAGCTATTTTTACTCTAGGCTTCTTATTTTGCTGAGTTGAGTTGTAATTTAGGGTAGACTTGTTCTTGGTGCTTGGCCATTGTTATTTTCTTTATTTTTTCTGTTTCGGACTGCAGCAGCTATACCGCTAAATCTTATTTTTTTGTTCTGGGCTGTAGCAGCCACGCTCCCTCTTAGCCACCGCGTTACTCCTTTGGTGCCGCCCGCTCCCTTCCTCCCTGTTTGTCGCGCTACCACCCACTTGCTCGCGTCGTATCTCTGTTCACCCGCACAGGTGCACTGTCGCACTCTCGCCTTGTGCCGCCTCACGCCTGCTTGCCATAGCGCCGTGCCCACCGACCGTCGCATGCCTTCATAGCCCTCGCCTCCGCTCGTTCGCCCCCCACTGTAACACCCCCTTTTTTTCTTTCCTCCTTGGTTCTTCCGCGGAACCCCTTGCGCGCCGTGCCCGCCCGACCGTGCGCCGCTCCGCGCGGCGCGCCGTCCTCGCTGCTCTGCTGCCGCCGCCGCGCCACGCGCCCATCACCGCCCTAGTTTCCGCCGCTGCGCTCGTGCCAGCCGCCGTTCCGTTGGCGCCTGCGCGCGCCAGCACACACTGTCATCTCCCCTTCGCGTGTAGTGCCTCCATCGACCGCGCCGCCGGTCCCCGTGCGCGCGCCGCGCATGCACGCCGCCTCGCCTCTCGCGTCTGGCTGCCCCGCCGGTCCCGCCGCCCCCTGCGCCGCCGCGTGCCTCCTCTCTGTCGCGCGCCGCACGCTCTCCCGGACCCCCCCTCTCCAACTGCTCCCCGCTCCTCCTCTCAGCTTTAAAAGCCCCGGTGCCCTCTCTTCCCCTTCCTCTCCTCTTCCACCCCCTTTTTTGTTCCCAAGCAAAGAAGAAGCAAGAGGAAGAAGAAGAAGAGGAAGAAGCCGAGGAACTTACCTCCGTCGCAGTCGCCACTCGGTGAGCCCCGCCGCCGCTGCCCTTAGCCACGCCTCCCCTCCTCGTTGTCGTCGCCGCCGCCGCGTCTCCATTCCCCTCCTCTCGCCGCGCGCCGCCGCCCCGTTTCCCCCTTTCTCCCCTGCTCGGTCCGAGCCGTCGCCTCCCCTCTGCCTCACCCCCCTTTTAGGGCAGAGCCCCCCCACTTGGGCCGCGCACCGCGCCCTGTGGGCCACGTTCACGTGCCGCGCGCCGGTTTTGGCTCGGATTTTGGGCCGAGCCATTTCTTGCTCCTGGGCGCGCCGGTTTTTCTTTTTGGTTTGTTTTTCTTCTCCTTTTTCTATTTTAATTCAAAAGAGAGATTTAAAAATCTATATCTCCCTGATTTTAACTCCAAAAATTGTAAAGTAAATTTTTAAAAATTTGTAAATTCAAGATCTTGCTAATGGCATAGGTCTTGTTTAATTTGAAGTTCATTTGTTGTTTATTTGTATTTAATTTCTCTTTTTGCTTGTTTGTGCATTTTTCCGGTACGTTTGTCCGGCTAGGATTTGAAGACGCCGGAGATCCCCAAGTTGATCAAGCCCAAGATTATCAAGATCCTCTTACCTATATCCCAGGCGAGTCAATACTGTGATCATATTGAGCCTACATTTTATGCAAATTATATTATTTTAAAATAGCAAATTGCATGCTTTAATTCTTTAAACAAATGTATGTTAAAACTTAAGGTAGTTAAATACTCATTTGATGATTAATTAATTAATATGCCATCCTTGACAATTTGAATCCCTTATTTCATGTCACCCTAGTAACTATTTGGTAATACTAGTTATAAGTCGTACTTAAGCGACATGCTAGTCTTGCTTAAGTACCGGGACATTAAAATGTTCCAATCATCATCTCTTCAAACATAAAAATGGTTTGGGCAGTCGTTGGTGGTCCATGACTGAGACAAAGGTGGTAATCAAGTTTTACTCCTCAAAACCCTAAAATTGCTATTACCCTATCTGGGTGGACGGTAAGATGGATGGTATGACAATGGGTGCTAATATAGCCCAAGGACTGTTGTGTTGTGGATCGGAATGTGGAATGAACCGCCCAGACAACCCTAAGGACTTAATCTTGACATGACCTCCCGTGTAAAACAAGTGCAATCACAAGTCTGTAAAGTACAACCTGTCTAAATAATTTGTATCAATCAGTACGAGTTGCATTAGATAGATGACCCGCGACGCCGTGAGCCTTTGTGGCGAGGTGTCGGGGTGCGCGACGTAAGTCGTTGGATGCGCAAGAGGGGGTCCGAGTAAGGGTTGACGGGTCTAAAAGAGCGTAACCTTTCGTGGACGAAATCTTAGCGAAGTGTAACTAATACTGATAGATGCATTGTAAAGGCCTTGTGATGATCTCCCCTTGATCCACATGTCTACGGAAACATGTGTACATATCAAGACGATTATCTCTTGTGGGTAAAGTGTACAATCTCTGCAGAGTTATAAACTGTTTAAACAGTCGTGCCTACGGTCAAAGGCGGACATGGGGACTTAACTTGAGTTAGTTCTTTTTCAAAAACTTTTGTGGGTGGTATGAAAATTGTGATGGGCTCACCTAGCCCTGGGTTGGATTTTCCCTGAGTTTTCGGACTCAGTGATGTTAATATGTGGGGGTAACCCCAATCAAATTAAGCTTAAGGTGGAGGGAACCTCTGCTGTTATTAAATATTGCACAATTACTCTCTTTATAAAAATGCAATTTGTTAAAAATGCTAAGTGATAGGACTTTGTAATTATGATAATTGAAAACATCGCTTTAGCAAATAAAAGAACATGAGCCATCCTTGTTAAGCCTTGCATGTATATTATTGCATTGTGTATTGGCTTGCGAGCACGAAAGTTGTGCTCATCCTCGCTCTTTCCCCAAAAACCTCAGAAGCAGGAAACCCTGGAGATTACGACCACTACGAGGATCCAGAAGTCGGAGGACCTGGAGATAATGAAGCGTAGTGTAGTCGTTAGCTGTTCTAGTCTCGCCCCAATCCAAATGACTCTGTTGGTTCTTGAGTGCATCCTATAGTATCTGAGTCTTTAGGTAATATCGGACGCACACAAGTTTCCCCAGTCGCTTGCCTATGGAGAGATGTGCCCTCATCCCCTTTTGCTTCCGTTGTCGCTTCTGCTTTTGTAATGTAATCAATTTGACCTGTTCGGTCCTATTGTAAAACTCGACCCGACGCGGTTTATGTAAACTCTGTTGTGTTGAATTAATGAATGGTACGTTTCTACGCCATGCATGAATTGATTCAGCGATGTATTCTGTGAGTGCTAGCTACTGATCCAGGGAATAGCACAATATTTCACAGAGGATTCTGGATTAGGAAATTCGGGTCCGACACCCTCCCCGCACCCACCCACAGGATGAGAGAGAAAGAGAATAGAGGTTAGGGTTTAGTGGACTGAAATAGGGAAAAAATAGGCCTAATATGTTACATAGGCCCCGCACGAAGTATGTAGAGTGCAAGGTGAATTTATTTACGGACACAAATATATAGTTTTGGCCTAACTAATAATATATACATATAATATACCTATTATGTACCAGATATTTTAAAAAAAAATGGGTGTTCGACTGAATACCCATAACCCTTTGAGGGTTCGCCCATGAAACTGCCTCCCAGACGCCAGATTTGGACGCCTGGGCTGCTAACTCTACCTGGCCTGGGAGCCCACGCCGGTATCAAAGCAAACAGGGAGAAGACAGGCCCCAGGAGCTCTCCCGGCTAGCAGGAAGCCACCAGGGAGCGATCCAAACAGCCCCTTATTTCGCCGCGCGCGCGGCTGAGTCAGTCACCGGCGCGTGGCGCATCGCGTCAACTACGCAGGCACGCACGTACCAGCCTCTCCACCACTCGATCGCTCGCTGCTAGCTACCGGCTCCGATTAACTACGGCAGTTAAGACAGCAGAGAAGAACCCATCGCGACCGGTGGCTAGCCATCACGGACGAGGGACCGATCGAGGCCGTTGCACCCCTCTGAAACGTACACATCTTTTTTTGATAAAAAGGACTTAATCCCTGCTTTTATAGAAAGCCTCTGAAACGTACGTACACATAACCGGCGACGACATCAAACGGATCCCTCAATCGCGCTACAAAATCGATCGCCCAGATTAGTTCGGGTTTTCGAAGCGAAAGGATTACGAATTTATGATTCAATTCCATCGATCACCAGCTAAGTTTGTGGTTGAGAAGAAGGTAATGCGTGGTTTCCATCAATCACGCACCAGCGCGCCTCATTATTCCCAGCCGCTCTACGAGTTTAGTTTCGATGCTTGCATCCATCATTCTGATAGAGACAATCGTTAGTATTGCACCGTATACGGCTATCTTATCTTAACTAAGAAAAAAAAGATTTACCTCTGCACAGCAAGACGACCGTCTCACTCCAAACTCGAACTGCTCGCGAGTCTCTCACCCACCCCAATCACTTGTCTCCCCTTCCAACCGCCCACCGCTTCCCTCCCATCCCCCGCCTCGCTACACATCTCCAGTCGGCCACCACCGTTGCCATCAAGGGCGGCGACGGAGGGAGGGGGGACGGAGCCTCGTCGTGTCGGCCCTCATCGGTGGTGACTCAAGCCCCGACCTCACTTCCACTCCACACATCTTCGATCGGCCCTCACCATAGTTGTCATCCACCAGAAATTGATATTTACTGTACGGTTTAGGATCATGTTTGCTGGTACATCTCACCCTCTTTTAGAACTCTATTGCAACACACCGACACCCTACTAGTATAGGAAAATAGTATGTTACTCTCACTTATCATGTACCATTTAAATCGTATGATGATACATTTTTATCAATTTGAGTATACTTCAATAATAATTATAAGATACTCTAAAGTGAGTTTCATGAAAAATTTCATTAAAATTCACTTTTATAGCAAAATTTTGTCTATATACTTATTTTATATATGAAAAATGGTATATAGAAAAAAATAAAGGTATCCAATGAATTTTTTTCAATCAAGTCGCATTTGAATATCTTATAATTGGTATTTAAGTGTATTGAAAGTGATTAAAAATATAATATATTCGCTTAAGTGATATATTAGAAGTGAGAATACATGTACTCGTGGGAGTATGAAACATGTGTGTGTATATATATATATATCATGTTATAGAATTCTGATACCACATATCTCCATCATTCATCTAGGATGTGTATTACAACTTTAACTCCTATTACATTTTCTCTCCATCCACTACACACATCCCCATACAAGATTCATTGTATGGATATATGGTACTAGATTTCACTAGCATGCACATCATTGCCCTCTCTCCCATCAACTCCCTCTCTACTCCTTCGCTATCTCTCTCCCCGAGCGCAATCCTGCTCCCCGAACCGCGTCGCCGCCGCCTGATCTTCCCAAGCTTTGCGTTTCCTCCCTGAGTCCGCGCTATTGTCGGACCGCTTGGAGCCGGAGAGAGATGGGAGAGAGGGCACAAATCTCAACACAAAATGGGTGGTGGGATTGGTACATGGAGATCATGCATATGTGGGATTAATTTTTCGGACGAGTACTATTGTTAGTTCCAACTGCATGCATGTTGCTTCTATTGACCCTGAACTTGTAACAATTTTGTATTATCTTATTTATGTAATCTTGGAACTAAGCTCAACCAAATAAAGAAAAACATTTATTTCAAAACCCTTCCTGGCGTTAAGCTCGAAACAAACGGATGATCAAACTCCACGGCGATGGGTTCCTCTAAACCATAGACAATTAATGTCAAAATGTGGTAGTACTAGTATATTTGGAAACGCCTTGATGAACAGATAGACAGACACCTTGATCATGGTTAGATGGAGCAATTTGTCGTAGTTTGTTGGAAGGAGAGTGGGCCCTAGCTAGGGGAGGACTAGTATAGCGTAAAGCGTCATCGCATGTGTTTTGATGGACAAATTGTAACATCCAAAATCTTGGATTCGCAAAATCTTCAACGTTCAAGAACGCAAACCCCAAAAATTTCCCGTTTTGTGCAAGATTCGGATTCCCCCCAAAATTGCACCGAGTTCTTTCCCCGTTCCACCCTAACCCTAACCCTAGCCTCCACTAGCCCGGCTCGCCATGCCTGCTCGCTTCTCGGTCCTCCGCCTCGCCCGGCCGTGCAGGCCCCGGCCGCCCGCGCCTCGACCGTCCCATCCCGGCTGCCCGCGCGCCCTCGGCTCTTGCGCGTGCCGTCGTCAACGGCTCCTTTCCCGGATCCAAAGCCTTCCTCGGCCTTTAAAAGCCCGGCGTCCTCCTCCTTTCCTCCACCCCAAACAAAGGAAGAAGATCGAGAGGAAGAAGAGTGGCCGAAGGACGTACCTCCGTTGCCGTCGCCCGCTGCCCCGCCGCGCCCTCGGCTCTTGCGCCGTGCCGTCGTCAACGGCTCCTTTCCCCCGGATCCAAAGCCTTCCCCCTCGGCCTTTAAAAGCCCCGGCGTCCTCCCCTCCTTTCCCCTCCACCCCAAACAAAGGAAGAAGATCGAGAGGAAGAAGAGTGGCCGAAGGACGTACCTCCGTTGCCGTCGCCGCTCGGTGAGCCCCATCGCCGTCGCTTCCTCTAGGGGTTGCCATCGTCGTCGCTGCCGCTTCGTGGCCGTCGTCGCCGCCTTGAGCACCTCGCGCCACCACACCCTCCGGTCGTCGTCATCCTCCCGTCGCCGTGTCGCCGCTTCCCGAGCCGAACCCTCCTCCTCCCCCGCGCCGCCCCTTGCTCTTGTCGCGCGCGTCGCCGCCGCTTTAGCGCCCCTCCTCTCTCGCGTCGCTCGGGCGAGACCCCTCCTCGCCCTTCTTCTCTTCATGCGGGCGCGCCGCTTTGCCGCTGTGCCGGGCGCGCGCCAGTCATAGCGCCTCGCGCCGGTTCGCCGCGCCGTGGGCCGGGCGGAAAGGAGGCCGTGGGCCATTTTTCTTTTTCTTTTTGATTGAATTTCGTTTCTTTTCTATTTTATTTCAAAAGTGAGTTTTGTAAACTTAATAACTCCCCCATTTTAACTCCAAAAATTGTGTAGTTTGTTTCTAAAAATTTCTAAAATCAAGCTCTTTCTTTTGGTGCTAGTTTGGTTCTTTTTGGAGTTCATTTGATGAGACTTGTTATTTATTTAATTTAATTGCTCGTTTATTTCTTTTCCGCATCGATCGTTCACGTAGAATTGGGAAGCGGAGACCCCACTTCGATCAAGCTCAAGAATATCAAGATCATCTAGCAGTAGACCCAAAGTAGTCGACACTTTGATCATATTGAACCTACATTTTATGCAAATTATGTTCTTTTAAATATCAAATTGCATGCTTTATTTCCCTTATGCAAATGTATGTTAAATACCCTAAGGTAGTTAAATGCCATGTTGATGCTTTATTATTAATACACCATCCTTTGATAATTGAATTGCCGTACACCCTTGTCACCCTAGTAAATATTTGGTAACAATACTAGTTTTTAGGCTATACTTAAGCGTCATGCTAGCCTTGCTTGAGTATCGGGGTATTATCTACCCCATTCATCATCTTTTGAAATAAACATGATTTTGGGCAGTCATTGGGTGTAAATGACTGAGATGGTTATGATGTTGTATTTTTCCTACCTCTTAAAAACCCTAAAGAAATTGCTTGTCACATCTGGGCGGATGGTATGATGGATGGTATGTTGGTGGGTGCTAATGCAGCCCAAGGAATGTTGGTTTGTGGATGGTATGTGGTATGAACCGCCGAGATGGTCCCTAAGGACTTAATCTCGTGATGACCTCCCAATGTAAAACAAGCGACCACATGTCTATAATGGTGTCGACTGGCTAAATAATTTGTATCCGTTAGTATGAGTTGCACCGGCGGATGACCCGCTACGCCATAAGCCTATGTGGCTATGGGTTGGGGTGCACGACTTCTGGTCTATGTGGCGTAAGCCGTGTGGCGCAAGAGAGTGCAGGAAAGAGTTGACGGGTCTATGTGGCGTAACTCTTCTCGGGTGAAACCTTAGCGGTGTAACAAATCTTGGTGAATGCATTGTAAAGGCCTTGTGACGATCTCCCTTGACTCACATGTCTACTAAACATGTGTAAATGTCGAATGATTGTCTCTTGTGGGTAAAGTGTACAACCTCTGCGAGTGTAATAAACTGTTCGAATAGCCGTGCCCACGGTCAAGGCGGACATAGGGAACTTACAAGAGTTAGTTCTGTTTATAAAACCTTGTGGGCGGGATAAAATGTGTTGGGTCGATGTGACCTGGTTTTGGTTTTTCCAGGTGGATGTACCCAGTGATGTCTAGTGGTGGATGTAACCGCTATCAAAAATAAGCATGAGGTGGAGGTAACCTCTCTTTGTTATAAATATTGCACAAGTAATCTCTTTAACAAATGCAATTTGGTTAAAATGCTACGTGATAGGACTTTTAATATTGGTACTTTAATTATTGCTTTGTGCAAATAAATGAACCCGAGCCATCCTTGTTAAGCCTTGCATGTATAATATTGCATCTTGTGTGTTGGCTCGCGAGCACGGTAGTTGTGCTCATCCTCGCTCTTTCCCCCAAACCCCGAACCCGCAGATCATGGAGACTACGTCTACTACGAGGACCGGGGCCGAGGAGCAAGGACATGAAGAAGAGTAGCATAGTTCAGTAGTCGAGTCTCGCCTCGATCAGGTTGGCTCGTTGGTACTCATGTACATCCTATATTATCCAAGCTCATGGCTAATATCGATCGTACACATGGTACTCGATCGCTTGCTGTGGAAAGACTTGCTCTACCCCTTTTGCTTCCGCTAACGTGCTCGAGATTTTGTAATGAACTCATTTGGCTTTGATCGGCCCTTTTGTAAACTTCGACCGGCGTGGTCTATTTGAACTCTAATGCTTGTATTAATGCATGATTTGATCTACGCGATGTATGAGATGATTCACAATGTATGCTTGTGAGCGCTATCTCATCGATCCAGAATAGCGCAGTATTTTCACAGAGGATTCTGGATTACGAAATCCGGGTCCGACAGAGCTGGTATCAGAGCATACGACTGTAGGAGCCTTGGTTAGTTTGGTCGTTGCCTAAGGTCTTGAGTCTTATTTTCAAAACCTAAGAAAAGCTTTGGCAAAATATAGTGTATTTACTGCTCTTACTTGTCATTCCTAGTTCTGTACTTATCCTACTTCACTTTGATTTATTCTGTTACTGACTTCCTCTTGTTTTCAAAATTTTAGATGGCTGCTCCGTCGCTCGCTGGCTCTTGGGACTTTTTCTCTCACGGAGAAGACCTCGGAGGCTTCGTGGGGATTTTTCGCCAGCTGATGCAGTATCTGGGTTACTACCATCCGCCTATCTTCATGGGCCGGATGACTCAGGTTCTGGACCGAGAGACTTGGAGCATGGAGGTTTTCCTCTATGCTAGGGAGGGTGAGTTCAATACTCACACCTTCAAGGCTGAGCACCCCAGGAGCCGTGCTTTGGATGCTGTCCAGGATGTGGCACGACTTGCCGCGTCTCGCTTGTGCCAGATGCATGGAGACCTTCTGCAGAGCTCGCCCTTCTGCTTCCATCCGACTCTCCAGGAGGGAGAGCTTTACCCGGTGATCCGCCACGTCCGGGCAGATGACCCGCACCTGTCACATCAGCTCCAGCTCACGCAGGCCTTGTCGACTGCCCTCGCCAACGCCGTTGACGAGATCGGGACACTTCGATTTCTCCTCACCAGGCGGCTCGAGCACTCAGACACCTCCGTGGCAACATGTTCGAGATGATGAAGCCCACCGCGAGTAGAGCGGAGAGAGACGCTGCTGTTGCAGAGTTGGCCCGCCTTAGAGCCGCCATCGCGGCGCGCCCGGCTCTGCTGCGCCCGCCTCTCTTGCACCGTCGTCGTTCCGGCAACCGGTGCGGTGCCGCGCTTTCCACTGAGGACCCGCACCACCGCCACGGCGCGCAAGAAAGTGCGTCCACCGCCGACCGACCGCAGCCTTGGAGAGTCCAGCCGTGGACGCAGCCCCAGTCCGCGACCTGGATTCGACGAGTTCGACCGCGGGCGCCACCTCGATCGTTCGCTCGCCACACCATCGATCGCGGCCGTTTCGATCCCGAGTAATCGTACCACTTGCGGTGGTAAGCACCCATGAGAGGAGTAGTCAGGATAGCTAGGTTAACTAGCAGTGCTTGCTAGGTAGTCTTCTGGGTTGCAAGCACTTTCTTTATCCACCTTTTGTAGGCGTTGTGTTTTGTATCTCGTGTCATGGCTTTGCATGGCCTATATGCTGTGTCCTAGGAGTCATGTAACACTTACCCCCCCTAATATTAATGAATTGTAGCCATTCGGGCTTTGTATCGCAATTGTGTTGTTCGTTCAATTTGATTTCTTTCTTCTGTGTGTGCCTTAGAGGGCCAGTGAACCCTCATATACCCCCTCTCTAGTTCTAAGCCTTAGTGTTTCTCGGATGGCACCAAGGAGAGCTGCTGCCCATCAGTGGTGCTTTGCAGCAGTCGTGGAAGAGGCCGTGGCTATGGCGTGGTCGTGGACAAGACCTACCTCCCCGCGCGAGCATCCAACAATGGCACAAGTTATGCAACAACAAGCCCAAATCCTTCAAGCCTTGCTCGCTAATCAACAAGCAGGAGCAGCCAGTCGCCACTCTAAGCTGGCAGATTTCCTCAGGACAAGACCTCTTACCTTTGCCTCGTGAGATGAACCCCGAAGCGTAAGATTGGCTCGGGGATCGAGAAGAAGCTTCGCCTAGCCCGATGCTCTGAGGAAGACAAGGTGGACTTTGCCACTCACCAGTTGAAAGGAGCCGCCGCTGCTTGGTGGGAAAACTACCTCGCTGCTCAAGGTGGTGAAAGCCCGATGCGGGAGAAGAAGAAACGAAGCGGCGGCATCCGCTCATCGAGATCGGCGAGATCCGCCATTGTTGAAGCAATTCTTGGAAATGCACTGGCGAGACCGCGCCGCATGGCAGCCAATCTCCAGAACGAGTTCAAGACGCCTTCAGACTAACTTTGTACCTTTGGTACAATGAGGCTAAAGAAGAATGAGTTTAGAACTCTCAAGCAAGGTCAAATGACAATCAATGAATATCTAACCAAGTTTAACTACTTGCTCGCTACGCTCGGTGGCGTGGCGATGAAGAAGAGAAGATAGACCGCTTTGTGGAAGGAATGCGTGGAGACATGAGAAGCGACTTATCCTCCATGATTTCCTAGCTTCCACCACTTGATCAACAAAGCCCTCGTGGCCGGAAAGCGAGAAGAAGATTGCGGAAGTAAGCCGCAAGAGAAAGATGGTATTCCGAAGCCGCAAGGTGGCTTTCCTCATAAGTCAACATTCCACGGCAACTCATCTTTTAAGCGGTGTAGTTTCTCCACAAGGAACTCAAGCTGACCCAGCGTACCAATGGGAATGGTTTCGCATCCTTCGTCCCCACGGACACTGTAACAAGCAACCCAAAGACTCATCTCCATTGTTTCCACTGTGGGTGAGAGGACACTTGCCAACCGATGCCCTCAACGTCGAACACTCTGCCAAGTTCAACTCAGAGCCGCACCTCAAGGTCGACATCGGCTCCAGCGAGAACCATCGAGCCCCGCAAGCACCTAGATCTACCTCGACACCAAATCGCGCCATGTGAACCATGTCACGGCCGAGGAGGCTCGGGAAGCTACAGGAGTTCTAATGGGTACGTTCTCTGTTAAATCGATGCAAAGACAAGTTTTGTTTGATTACGAGCTTCACATTCTTTTATATCAAGAAAATTTGTTGAAAGGCTTAAGTTGCCAACCTTTAAGCTAAAGAAACCCGTGGTACTTAGTTCGCCCGGGGGATCCTTGACTACAACCTTAGTAAGTCCCCGAGTAGAGATTGCTATGGAAAATTCTGGATTCCTAGCAAACCTCTTAGTGCTTCAGTCCCAAACTCTGGATATCATCCTAGGGATGGATTGGTTGGCCCGATACCAAGGAATGATAGATCGTGTAACAGAAGGTGGTACTCACCAAAACCCGGTACCACAATCGGGGTTAATATAGACCGCTCCTCAGGTTTGGATCGTACCATCCATAACCTCGAGAAGGTGACTCTGGAAACAACACCTGTAGTTCAAGATTACCCGGAAGTTTTTCCAGAAGAATTGCCTGGCATGCCACCAGACCGAGACATAGAATTCGTGATAAACCTAAAGCCAGGAACAGCCCCAATTGCCAAGAGGCCATATAGGATGGCAGTTGATGAGCTGGAAGAGCTTAAGGTACAAATGGAAGAATTACAGGAAAAAGGATTTATTAGACCTAGCTCATCCCCCTGGGGTTCGCCAGTACTTTTTGTAAAGAAAAAGGATGGCACCGCCAGATTGTGTGTGGATTACCGAGCCCTCAATGAGGTGACCATCAAGAACAAGTACCCCTTGCCCCGCATTGACGATCTATTCGACCAACTGTCAGGAGCAACAGTGTTCTCCAAGATAGACCTAAGGTCAGGATATCATCAGGTTAAGATCAGGGCTGAGGACATCCCTAAAACAGCTTTTACCACGGTATGGCTTTGTATGAGTTCACGCTTATGTCGTTTGGCTTGACAAATGCGCCAGCCTACTTCATGAACCTTATGAACAAAGTATTCATGGAATACCTGGATAAGTTTGTTGTCGTGTTCATAGACGACATCTTAATATACTCCAGGACTAATGAGGAACATCTTTGAACATCCGCATTTGGTCTGGAGAAGCTTAAGAACATCACCGTATACCAAGTCGGCAAGTGTGAATTTTGGCTTCAAGAGATCGATTTCTCGGACATATCGTATCCGCTGGAGGAGTCGCAGATTGACCCATCCAAAGTAGAAACCGTGTTGGGATGGAAACAACCAACCTCGATGACCAAAGTGCTTAGTTTTCTCGAATGGTGGATACTACAGACGCTTCATTGAAGGATTCTCCAAACTATCGGACCAATGACCCACCGCTCAAGAAGGAAAAGAAGTACGAATGGATGAAGCTTGTGAAAAGAGTTTCCAAGAGTTGAAGAAGAAGTTAACTCATCGCACGGTGTTAGTCTTGCGGACATACACAAGGACTTTGAAGTCTATTGTGATGCTTGGCGCCAAGGTCTTGGCTGCGTGCTTATGCAAGGAGGAAGCGTCGTAGCATATGCATCCGCACAACTCCGCCCACATGAAGACAACTATCCAACTCATGATTTGGAGTTAGCGAACGTAGTGCATGCCCTAAAGATTTGGCGGCATTACTTGATTGGAAATCATTGTAATATCTATACGGACCACAAGAGTCTTAAGTACATTTTCACCCGCATGACCTCAACCTCCGACAAAGGAGATGGTTAGAAGCGATTAAGGATTACGACTTGGATGTTCATTACCATCCGGGAAGGCTAATGTAGTGGCGATGCATTAAGCCGTAAGTCCTCTTGCAAAAATGTTATGGTTCAAGAGTATCAACTTTGAGCTTTGCAAGGAATTAGAGGCACTTAACCTCGAGTTAGTAGAACAAGGCACCTTAGCGACTATGGAAGTTCAACCAACCTTAGAAGAACAAGTCAAGACCGCTCGTAAAGGACACCCGGAGTTCATAAATTTAAACATTTCATGGCCAAAGGAAAAGCCTCAAAGATGGTTGAAGACCAACAAGGTATCCTATGGTATGGGAAACGTCTCTTTGTTCCCCACCAAAAGGAGCTCAAGGAATTGATTCTAAAAGAGGCCCATAGCTCAAAGATACACCATACACCCAGCAAAGCACCAAGATGTATCAAGATATGAAGATTCTATATTGGTGGCGCGAATGAAAAGGGACATCGCCGAGTTCGTAGCTTGTTGCGATGTGTGCCAACGGATCAAGGCGTAACATCGAGACCCGCAGATTGCTGCAACCACCGCAAATCCTCGGTGGAAGTGGGAAGAAATTGGAATGGATTTCATTCTTTGGATCGCCGAGAACCAAGACCGGATATGATTCCGTATGGGTCATAATCGACAGATTAACCAAAGTTGCCCATTTCATCCCTGTGAAGACCACCTACAAGGGAGATAAATTAGCCGAGTTATATATGGCTCGTATCGTATGTCTACATGGAGTACCCAAGAGAATAGTCTCGGATCGAGGTTCTCGCCACCTCGCATTTGGGCTAGTCTCCATGATGCACTGGAACTCACTTGAACTTTAGCACAACATATCATCCTCGGGCGATGGGCGACGAGAAAGGGTAAATCGATTCTTGAAGACATGCTTGGGCTTGTGCTTTAGAGTTTACCGTAGATCGGGAGAGGTGTCTACCATATGCGAATTTGCCTACAACAACAGCTACCAATCCGGTTTGAAGATGTCCCGTTTGAAGCACTCTATGGGAGAAAATGCAGAACTCCCTTGCATTGGTCAGAATCGGGAGAAGGTTATATCTTGGACCGATACTCTCAAGCAAGCGAAGAGAAAGTCGGATTGATCGAGAGATCGTCTACAAGCTGCTCGATCCGACATGAAAAGTTATGCCGACAACCGTCGTGAGAGTTAACTTTGAAGTTGGAGATCATGTATACCTCAAAGTGTCACCCCTTCGAGGAATGCGAAGGTTTAAAGTGAAAGGCAAGCTTGCGCCAAGATACATAGGCCCGTTCCCAATCACCGCCAAGCGTGGAGAGGTAGCATATCAACTGGAATTACCAGGAAATTTGTCAGATGTCCACAATGTGTTTCACGTCTCTTAGCTCAAGAAATGCCCCAGAGTACCTGAAGAACAAGCTCCAATTGAAACCATTGCACTCCAGAAAGACTTGTCGTATCCAGAACATCCGATCAAGATTCTTGATGTCGTGGAGAAGCAAACAAGGCGTCAGATCATCCGCTTATGCAAAGTGCAATGGAGCAACCACTCGGAGAGAGAAGCCACGTGGGAGCGTGAAGATCAGCTGAAGTTGGATTACCCCTACCTGTTCTCTGAGGAGCTCGAATCTCGGGGTCGAGATTCTTTTTAAGGTGGGTAGGTTTTGTAACATCCAAAATCTTGGATTCGCAAAATCTTCAACGTTCAAGAACGCAAACCCCAAAAATTTCCCGTTTTGTGCAAGATTCGGATTCCCCCCAAAATTGCACCGAGTTCTTTCCCCGTTCCACCCTAACCCTAACCCTAGCCCCTCCCTAGCCCGGCTCCGCCATGCCCTCGCCGCCTCGGTCCTCCGCCCCCGGCCGGCGTGCAGCGCCCGGCCGCGCGCCTCTACCCGTCCCATCCCGGCCCGCCCGCGCCCTCGGCTCTTGCGCGTGTGTCGTCAACGGCTCCTTTCCCCGGATCAAAGCCTTCCTCGGCCTTTAAAGCCCGGCGTCCTCCTCCTTTCCCTCCACCCCAAACAAAGGAAGAAGATCGAGAGGAAGAAGAGTGGCGAAGGACGTACCTCCGTTGCCGCCGCCCGCGCCGCGCCGCGCCTCGGCTCTTCTGCGCCGTGCCGTCGTCAACGGCTCCTTTCCCGGATCAAAGCCTTCCTCGGCCTTTAAAGCCCCGTCCTCCTCCTTTCCCTCCACCCCAAACAAAGGAAGAAGATCGAGAGGAAGAAGAGTGGCCGGCGGGCGTACCTCGTTGCCGTCGCCGCTCGGTGAGCCCCATCGCCGTCGCTTCCTCTAGGGTTGCCATCGTCGTCGCCGCCGCCAGGGGCGTCGTCGCCGCTTGGCGACCTCGCGCCGCCACACCTCCGGCCGTCGTCATCCTCCCGTCGCCGCCGCCGCTTCCCCAGCCGAACCCTCCTCCTCCCCGCGCGCGCCGCCTCTTGCTCTTGTCGCGCGCCGCCACGCCGCCTAGCGCCCCTCCTCTCGCGTCGCTCGGCCGAGACCCCTCCTCGCCCTTCTTCTCTTCGCGGCGGGCGTCGCCGCTCATGTTGGGCGCCCGCAGCGCGCAGCGCCTCGCGCCGGTTTCGCCCGCGCCGTGGGCCGGGCCGGAAAGGAGGCCGTGGGCCATTTTTCTTTTTTCTTTTTTTTGTTGAATTTCGTTTCTTTTCTATTTTATTTCAAAAGTGAGTTTTGTAAACTTAATAACTCCCCCATTTTAACTCCAAAAATTGTGTAGTTTGTTTCTAAAAATTTCTAAAATCAAGCTCTTTCTTTTGGTGCTAGTTTGGTTCTTTTTGGAGTTCATTTGATGAGACTTGTTATTTATTTAATTTAATTGCTCGTTTATTTCTTTTCCGGTACGATCGTTCGCGTAGAATTCGGAGAAGCCGGAGACCCCCACTTCGATCAAGCTCAAGAATATCAAGATCATCTAGCCAGTAGACCAAAGTAGTCGACACTTTGATCATATTGAACCTACATTTTATGCAAATTATGTTCTTTTAAATATCAAATTGCATGCTTTATTTCCCTTATGCAAATGTATGTTAAATACCCTAAGGTAGTTAAATGCCATGTTGATGCTTTATTATTAATACACCATCCTTTGATAATTGAATTGCCGTACACCCTTGTCACCCTAGTAAATATTTGGTAACAATACTAGTTTTTAGGCTATACTTAAGCGCCATGCTAGCCTTGCTTAAGTATCGGGGTATTATCTACCCCATTCATCATCTTTTGAAATAAACATGATTTTGGGCAGTCATTGGGTGTAAATGACTGAGATGGTTATGATGTTGTATTTTTCCTACCTCTTAAAAACCCTAAAGAAATTGCTTGTCACATCTGGGCGGATGGTATGATGGATGGTATGTTGGTGGGTGCTAATGCAGCCCAAGGAATGTTGGTTTGTGGATGGTATGTGGTATGAACCGCCGGATGGTCCCTAAGGACTTAATCTGTGATGACCTCCCAATGTAAAACAGTACGACCACATGTCTATAATGGTGTCGACCTGGCTAAATAATTTGTATCCGTTAGTATGAGTTGCACCAGGCAGATGACCCGCTACGCCATAAGCCTATGTGGCTATGGGTTGGGGTGCACGACTTACGGGTCTATGTGAGCGTAAGCCGTGTGGCGCAAGAGGGGGTCTGGGAAAGAGTTGACGGGTCTATGTGAGCGTAACTCTTCTCAGGTGAAACCTTAGCGGGTGTAACAAATACTGGTGAATGCATTGTAAAGGCCTTGTGACGATCTCCCCTTGACTCACATGTCTACGGAAACATGTGTAAATGTCAGAATGATTGTCTCTTGTGGGTAAAGTGTACAACCTCTGCAGAGTGTAATAAAGCATTGAATAGCCGTGCCCACGGTCAAGGGCGGACATGGGAACTTACAAGAGTTAGTTACATTTATAAAACCTTGTGGGCGGGATAAAATGTGTTGGGTCGATGTGACCACGGTTTTAGTTTTCTGGGTGGATGTACCCGTGATGTCTAGTGGTGGATGTAACCGCTATCAAAAATAAGCATGAGGTGGAGGTAACCTCATCGTTATAAATATTGCACAAGTAATCTCTTTAACAAATGCAATTTGGTTAAAATGCTACGTGATAGGACTTTTAATATTGGTACTTTAATTATTGCTTTGTGCAAATAAATGAACCCGAACCATCCTTGTTAAGCCTTGCATGTATAATATTGCATCTTGTGTGTTGGCTCGCGAGCACGGTAGTTGTGCTCATCCTCGCTCTTTCCCCAAACCCCGAACCCGCAGATCATGGAGACTACGTCTACTACGAGGACCGGGACGCCGAGGAGCAAGGACATGAAGAAGAGTAGCATAGTTCCGTAGTCCGAGTCTCGCCTCGATCCGGTTGGCTCGTTGGTACTGTGTACATCCTATATTATCCAAGCTCATGTGGCTAATATCGGTCGTACACATGGTACTCGATCGCTTACTGTGGAAAGACTTGCTCTACCCCTTTTGCTTCCGCTTAACGTACTCGAGATTTTGTAATGAACTCATTTGGCCCGATCGGCCCTTTGTAAACTCGACCGACGTGGTCTATTTGAACTCTAATGCTTGTATTAATGCATGATTTGATCTACGCGATGTATGAGATGATTCAAAGAATGTATACCGTGGCGCTATCTACTGATCCAGGGAATAGCGCAGTATTTTCACAGAGGATTCTGGATTACGAAATTCGGGTCCGACACAAATATAGAAGTATTGATGGACAAATAATAGCATGCATAAACAGTTGCTAGCACACCGCTGGGTCTTTGAGCACAGTGGTTTCAATGGCCGCCATTCTCACAATCCTTAATTGTTTCATTTAAAGCTGCGGGTTGCGAGACACCGAGAGAATTAAATAGCAAAGCTGCTAAGTAGAAGTACAAATACAGTCTTTGCTCACCGTCAGATGCTATGGACTTTTCCTTCCAAGTGATGGAGATAAACGTGGCGACAAATTACAGTCACACAACATGACATGAGGTATACAGTATACTAGCAGCCCCATTTAATTGCACGAGCGGTTAAGGACGGGGAAATGTGGTTTTAAATGGACTTCCGTGGTCCATCCAGGCAACCAGCAAGTTCAAGCTGCTCCTGGCCCGATCTTAAATGCCTATCAAGAACCCGGCCTCCCAATTGATCGATGCAACTTGCAAAGGCTTAATTTGGTCTGCTCTGATACACGAGCGGTGCCAGGATTTGAGCATAGGGTGCCATGTAAACAACCATCACAAAACAAATATCGTAGCAACATATGTATACTTCAACATAGCATGCATAAGCAATCGTATATTTGACGATACAAAAGAAATTTGCATGCCGGTTGATTTGCTCCAACATACTATGAATAGCAAAGCAAGACAACTTATGTTTGGCGATACAAAAAGAAAGGTACATATCTATTAATTTAAGTTTAGCTATACGACTACCGAGAAGATCGTAGAAGTTAATAATTTCAAATTTTCATCAGAACTAGTTGTTAGTTCGTTTTCGCTATAAACAACTTGTCTTAAAAATTGATCGATTATTCTCTTCATAAAGATGGTTGAACAATTAAAGCATTCTGAAACTAAAAGAAAGGAGGAATTAGATCCTAACATTTATTCATCGCATCACATCTAATTACCATGTACGTAGCAACTGGCAAATAATACATAATTAACACCTCTATAGTTATATAGCACAATTAAATTGGAGAGCCTAAAGAGTACTCCCTCCATTCCAGATTAGAGGGCATATAACTTTTTCAGTTTTGTTTCAAAATATAAGGTGTGCATGCGATTTTAATGACATTTTCTCTCTTTTGCCCTCATTTATCTTTCCTTTCTCTTCAACATTTATGAGTAAACACCCTCCCACACTATTCTCTCTTATTCCCAAGACATTAACACTAGGGACATCATGGTCATTTCCCTCTATCATCCTCTTGATTTTACAACTTTCTTAATCTCCGTGCATGACCATAATACGCCTTATAATCTGGAATGGAGGGAGTAATACACAAAGCATAATGCTACAAACCAATAGGAATTACGTAATTAATGTCGATCATCATTAGAATCATGAGAGATGTACCTTTATAACGGATTCTTCTTCACACAATCGTGGCCTTGTGCTATACCATGGTGCATAGGGTCGCTGGTGGCTAGTGCCCTTTGCGGCATTTCCCTAGCCTTAGCGACAGCGGTGGCGCAACATGACAGTAGGTTGCGACCTCCGACCAAAATTAGGTAAAGGGTGGCCGGTGGCGTCGCAACCGTCGCAACGTCTCTCGGCCCTCGAGTAGATGAGTAGTCGTGAAGTTGGGCTTCCTTCTTGGGCCTTGACTTTTAGTCTTTTGACTAGTAAATTTCATAAGGGGCCTATGTACATAATATATGGAGATTGGTGGTGTCCTAGTAGATGTTAGAAAAAAAATCATCCCCCAGGCTTTTCTGATTTTAAAACTTCATTTGTGTTATTTATAGGCCACTATTAAGGCCCATTTGAAACGGAGGTCGACGCACAATTTAGCGGTGCAGTAATGATATTGTTTCTTATAGTAAAAATTCATGCAAAACTCCTGGGCTCCAAATAGGTCAAGCTATCTTGGGTCTTCTGTGCTGCAAGACATCCCTTTACTGTTCATAGTTTTTCCAGCTTTTCCATTCTATTTCTCTCTATCGCTTGTGAAGGGGCATCGATCAGACTTCACAACAGTGGCAGAGCTAGAAATCTAGCAATAGTTCAAAGATAAAAAAAAATCTTGTATAACACATATATAATTTCACAAGTATAACAAAATTACACAAAAGATTTCGAAATTAGTTAATAATACAATACAAATAGTTCAAATAAAATTTTGCATGAATAAAAAAGTCCTAAATAGCTAATAGAAATCACAATACCACACGACGCAATCTCATTCCTTGGAAACACTTAATTACATCATCATCACTAACCTTCGAGAAGATATCTCGCTCTATAAAGGTGACTAAACAATCATTCAATACTTGATCGCTCATATTATTTCTCAACTTGTTCTTCACAAGATTCATCGCCGAAAATACTCTTTCAACGCTCGCCGTTGCCACCGGTAGGAGTAATACCAATTTGAGAAGCAAGCACATCAACTTGTAAATATCATGCTTTCTTGTTTCAACAAGCTTAGTAGAAAGCTCATCAAGATTCTTTAGACCCTTAAATTTATCATCGTTTCACATATCACCAATGAAGTTATCAAGTTGGAAAGAAAGTCTCATTAAATACGTGATTGAAAAATCATTAGAATAAAAGTTGATAAGGCTAAGCATTTTGTCCCTATCATAAGAAGCAAATGATTCAGATGATTTAAATTGGACATACAAACAAAAAACTTTATATTAACCTTATCAAACCGATTGTCAAGCTCTTGGAGAACATTATCAATGATGCTAAGATACACTCCCCTTCTAAAATGATCATCATTTGTTTGTTTTGGGTAAAAACGTGATGATCTTCCATAAGGCACATATCTACCATCCGACTTAGGAACTTTGATACCATATTTAGTGCAAAATAATGTTACATTTTCTTGAAGAAATTCTTCCCACCTATCACACCTCATTCGTTGCATTCTATCCTTAGCCAAATTAACAAGTGTCATAGCATTAATAATATCTTGGTCTCTCTTTTGCAAAGACTGGGATAACTCATTTGTGTATCCAAGTATAACAAGCATCAAGTGTGTATTGAAAACAAAGTTAAATGACTCAAATGCTCCCACCATAGTATTGTATTTTTTGTTAATCATTCTTCTATGAGGGGTCTTTTCCAAACTCTATGAGTACTTTGCGAATTGTTGAATATATACCAATAATATGCAAAATAGTTCTATAATGAGAACCCCAACGGGTATTACCGGGCCTAACTAACCCTATCTCTTGATTTAATCCACATGAGTCAATTGCTCATACGTATACCTAGTTAAACATTTAACTAGTCAAGTGCCAATTGCTCATACGTATCCCTGGTTAAAAAAATTTTGCACTTTTTTTTGAGGTGCCTGTGCATTACAGCACCCCCTGCCGCCGCGCGCCTGCTTCACAAAAACTGCATTTGGTAGTCCTTAAACTGCATGCTTTGCTGTGAGTTCAACTGATATTAGTACCGCTGAAACGTCTGCATGCACACCAAAGGTCTGGAACGTCGAATTACCATCCCAGTCGACGATCTCTCCAATCCTCCACCTTTCAGCGCCCTGATCAGGATTCAAGCCTATGAATTATGATAGTGCGGTATAAAGCCACCACGGCATGCGTGCCAATGCCTCTGATACCATTGCCGGCGTGTGAAACGGGGTCAATAGTGCCATAAGCTCTCATGAACAGGATCTTGATCGTATCATATCACTTTCTGCGGGTGCACCACTGTTTGTGGTCGACTGGTCGGCATAAAAGCACCGTCAGAAATCAGAATCAGGCCAAACGGCTAAAACCATTGCATTTCAGGGTTGTTCCATGCCGTTTCCGTCCCCCAAAAATGACGAGCTGATAGATAGTGCATGATGAGGTAGTTACAAACATTTTTAAATGAATTTCTCCTATTTATTGTGCATTCCGAGCTTTTCGATAGGCTCCATAAATTCATCGGTTGGAAGTCGACCTCGGTTCTATTATTAGAAATTTAAAGTTGGTGTTTCTTGTAAACCGATTAAGCTGGTGTTAGAAAGACGACTGAAAACAACAGGAGTAGGCAACTAGTAGCTAGCTACTCTTTCCAATCAGAAAAAAGAAGTCGTTTTTTATTTTTCAAAGTTAACAAGATGTCACTTTAACAACTAAATATTATCATATTTTGTAAAAAAAGTTTTAAAAATATAATATTATAAAAGTATTTTCATGACAAATTTACTCATATCATTTTCATATATCCGAGCTACATATTTTATATAATATTTTTAGTCCAAATTAATATAATTTGGCTGCACGCATTTAGGATAGCTTACTTTTTTTTACTGGAGGGAGCCATAGGAGAGACACTTTCATTCAAACGTCTACTTTCATGCGAGTACTATCGGTTTCAATATTTATCCCGAGAGATACTTCCAAAACTACCCGGGTGATTGCTGCACAACCCCTGCATGCGCGCAGATGCAGTGCCAATTGGTTCGACTTACAAACAGCAACACTCGCCGCCGTGTGGCCTTACCAAAACCTTACCCGATGCGTCTGGAGTCCATCACTACGAAACCGTACCTGCTGTATGCACATTGACTGGTCCTTTTGACGCGCTTGGGCAATAGAGTGGCCACCTACTCATGAAGTTTACTCATCGTAATCAGCCTTACTGAGCTCATGTAGGGTGTGTTTTGTTAACTGCATGTCTTCAGTCTAGTCCGTATGTATTATCCAGATTGAATCTAATCAGGTTGAGTGGATACAATGATGTGTTATTTGGTTATTTGTTTCTGTTGAATCAGACTATGATGAGATGTTATTTGATTGCCTGTATCTAGCGCGGGAGAAGGTGAACGGACTTATGAGCGCTGGCCAGTCTACATACGCTCAGCCTGACTGAGGAGGAAAACTCGAATCGAGCGTTTCTCTCGAACCTGACTTGAGAGGAAATTTTGTATCCACTCGGCCAGACTTTACCTACCCAGCTAGACAACCAAAACACCTAAACATTTACACCCGTAGAGTATCCGATCGAGCGAGTGAATAAGCGCGTGGCCCACCCACCCGTGGGTCCGGTGCCACGGCTTTGCCGCTTTAAGTTCTCCCTCCGGCCCTCCCCCCTCTCGCTTCCCACCCTGACACAGTACACCCCAAGCTAGGACGCAACGCCAACGCAGACGACGCACAGCTAGCATGGGCTCGTCGGGGCAGCTCAAGCCGCTGTACCAGCTGGTGGTGAACAACATCCTCGCCATCGTGGCCGTGCCGCTCGCGGCCGCGGCCGTACTCAAGGCGGCGGAGCTGGGGCCCAATGAGGTTCTCGCCCGGCTGAGCGCGCACCGGCCCGTGCACCTCTTCCTGGCCGCGTTCGTCCCGGCAGCGGTGTCGGCCGTCTACCTCATGCTCCGGCCGCGCACGGTGTACATGGTGGACTACGCGTGCTTCCGCACCAACCCCAACTGCCGCGTCCCGTTCGCGACGTTCCTGGAGCACTCCCGCGTGTGGCCGGGCTTCGACGAGCGGAGCGTCCGGTTCATGACGCGCCTGCTCGAGCGCTCGGGGCTCGGCGAGGAGACCTGCCTGCCCTACGCGCAGCACTACATCCCGCCATCCTGCGACGTCGAGTCCTCCCGCGCGGAGGCCGAGCTCGTCATCTTCTCCGCCATCGACGACCTGCTCGCCAAGACCGGCATCTTCCCCCAGGACATCGACATCGTCGTCGTCAACTGCAGCCTCTTCGCCCCGACGCCTTCCTTCGCTGACATGATCATCAACCGGTACAAGCTCCGCAGGGACGTGCGCAACGAGCACCTCGCTGGTATGGGCTGCAGCGCAGGGCTCATCTCAGTGGAGCTCGCCAGGAACCTGCTCCAGGTCGCGCCCAAGGGTGCTCACGCACTGGTGGTGTCCACGGAGACCATCACCCCCAACTACTACATGGGCAGGGAGCGCGCCATGCTGCTGCCCAACTGCCTGTTCCGCATGGGCGGCGCCGCCGTGCTCCTGTCCACCAACGGGGCCAACGCGCGGTTCCGGCTCGCGCGTGTGGTGCGGACTCTGACAGGCACCAAGGACAACGCGTATCACTGCGTGTACCAGGAGGAGGACGACCGCGGAAACACCGGGATCAACCTGTCCAAAGACCTGATGAACATCGCCGGCGACGCGCTCAAGGCCAACATCACGGCCATGGGGCCCCTGGTGCTCCCGGCGTCGGAGCAGCTGCTGTTCGCGCTCTCCTTCATCGCGCGCAAGGCGCTCAACGACCGGATCAAGCCATACATCCCCGACTTTCGCACGGCGTTCGAGCACTTCTGCATCCACGCGGGCGGGCGCGCCGTTATCGACGAGCTGCAGCGCAGCCTCACGCTGTCGGACGAGCAAGTGGAGGCGTCGCGGATGACGCTGCACCGGTTCGGCAACACGTCGAGCAGCTCGTTGTGGTACGAGCTCGCCTACATCGAGGCCAAGGACCGCATGCGCAAGGGCGACCGCGTGTGGATGATCGGCTTCGGCTCCGGGTTCAAGTGCAACAGCGCCGCGTGGGAGTGCATCCGCCCGCCCGGCGGCGCCGACGGGCCCTGGGCCGCCTGCATCCACCGGTACCCCGTCCACATCCCCGACGTGCTCAAGCACTAGCCGTGCCGCTGCAGCGCGCGCTCAGCTCGTCTCCTACACACAGTCACACACGAACACACGCTGCACCCCTAGCAACCACCTATGTATGTACAACTATTCGTTCCTGCATGCCTGCAGTTCATCTCCCGCTACTGGTACATTACATTAGATAGGATCCTTCTCTTCTCTCCCATTGCTACTGCTGTTGCTACATTTTATTCGTGCAAATCAAACTGTTGAATTGAAACACCGATTGGATTTCTCGGGGAGAAATTTTACGGTACATTCTACTGATAGTATATGGTGGTTGTATAAATCAAATCTGATCATTGATTTGTTAAGAATTTAATAGATTTTTCTTTGTATTTATAATTTTTTGTGAGGATATTATTGATTTTTTCAACTAGGATTTAAAATATTAATCTTGTGCCATGTGATCCTCACATAAATAATTACAATTCTACTACTTATACTATCGGATGTAGTATAATTAAATTCTAATTAATCTGAATCAGTGGATAAAAGAGCTCTGGAGACGTGAAGCTGCTGTAATTGCCGCTGTGCTTTGGGTGGATTTTACTTCGTCATGTAAAGGGCAGCCGGGCCGCCGTGTTAAATACGGGCCAGGCTCGTGCATGTGCGCCGCGGCCGCCGGTTGTTGTGGTCGAGTACGAAGTGGTTTGGTTGGTTTAATTGCCTGGCCCCTTCCTGTTTTATTCATACTCGTACGCTCGTTTGGTGTGGCCAGTGTCTGTCGTGCCCTACTATCTACGCTCTTCTGTTTCCTACCCCTCTCCTCCCCTCTCACTCGTCCTTAGGTCCATTCACTGCTTGTTCCTTTCGAACCCAAAAAAAAAAATACTGATGCTATACAAGAGCAAATTAGGGAAGGGAGAAACAGAGCTTGGTGTACTAGTAGTACCTACCTACTCCATCAGTTTACCTGCACTGCACATTGCAATGAGAATCGCTGAATTAATCAGATCGTTGTCGTTTGCTCTGCTCTGCTCGTGCTTGCCGTTGCAGCTCTCTTGCAGCTTTGCATGCGGTCAGAAACGGACAGGTCTTTTCTGAATCAAAAAAAAGAAAAGAAAAAGAAACGGACATGTCACCCTCGATTTTATTTCTTCCAGTGTTGTCGCTGGTGTGGATTTATGGCCTGACACTGGCGCGGCCGGCCGGGCTATGCATGTCCGTGGCCATAGCTTAGCGCATGAATTGAAAGCGCGCTGCTGTTGCAGTACTAGTACTTGCAGTTGCAGAAGGCATACGTGTCGCCGGCGATGCTCAGTCAATGCCGAGCCATGCTGCATATGGATCGTGGGGCCAACCTAGCTCCCTGCAGAAATGCGCAAATAATATAAGCTTCCCTTCCTCTTATCGGATGCATGGCATTTTGGAATTGAACGATGTCGCATGACGTCAAAGTGTGCGCCGTGCATGCAGTCGGCGACAAGAAGATAGCCTGTCGCGGTCTCGCAACGTGTTCAGGTTTCTCCTTTGGCTCACTGTACGTCTCGCCAGTTGCCACACAGGATTAACAGGACCATCAATAATTTGATCTCTATGAGCACAGTCGCTCAAGCTGTAGCGGAGTAAATGACTAGATGACTCGATCCAATTCAACAGTGGAGTACTTCGAGTGGTTTTCTTTTGCCTTTTCGGTGACCAAAAGACTATATATCTGAAAGGTGAGGTCTCCTCTCTTTCCTCAGAAACAAGTACACCATCACAAGAGCTATGTAGTACTAGTACATCACTTTCAGTATCGGACAATGCAACGATCTGGCAGGTGATCATTTATAGTCTGTATAAAGCATACCTGATCGGCTGATCAGAACATACGCATATCTATCGGCACATCATGTACATGTGCCAACTGCTTCTTTGACTGCATAGGCTGTGTATGCATGTATGTCTTGACAAATATGCATATGTAGCGCTGTGCATACATGCTGCATTGCATGCATATGTGGTGATCTGCTCCTGAAAAAAAATAAACCTACATAGAGAAAATCAGCAAATTTGGCTTCTTCAGAAAATACTAGCAGATATTGATCTGAATACATACATATCAGCATATGTGAAAATGTCAACTGTTCCTCGGTCTGGCTTGCGTGGCCATGACCGTATAAGAGTTTGATCGAAGACTTTAAGTATATCTAAATCTGATATCACGTATCACCGATATCATAAAAAAAAAATCCCATCCATACGGTGCCGAATATAATTGTGAGTTATAGCAGTTTGTGTGTATAATTGACTCCAATGGAGGCACACCATTAACTTACATAACCTCTCACAAAAAAGGATGATTAACTTCGTTCTACTATATTCTAGCCGTCACATGCCTGTCGCTGTAGATTCAGTTTGCTCGTATCCGTTCCTGTTTCTGTGAAGAGTTGAACAAGCTAAATTATATTTCAGGATTGCAATCAAGATCTGGTTCTTGAGTCCACAGTTTACTCCGTCCAAATGCAGCTATCAAAAAGTACCACGACTCAGGTTCCACACTTGCAGTGGACTGACCTTGCTCTCTACCAAACATGCCAGAAAACATCAAGAGATACACATATAACACTGTCGCGTGCTGCGTGGGAAGGTGGAGAAGACAGCATTGCAAAGTGGAGGGAAAATGTGGGCTGGGACACTAGTCCACTACAGGGTTTGGCTCACATGGATCGTGGACCGGTGGTGTTACAACGGCCATTTATGTGTCCTCTGTTTCGGCCGAAATGTATAAGTCTCTTTCTTTCGGTCCAATTGTTTTGCATGCTGTGTGGGTGTAGTTTTTTTGGCTTTCTTGAAATAGCAAAACTAGCACCGTGTTCAAATGACAAAAATAGTCATCATACCGCATTGATTTGCTATGGAAGCCACGTGACACGCTCCCAAATCCGCTCCCGGATGACATGCCAGCGAGGCCGGTGACATGCGCACGTTCCTGCTATCCATGACAAATTAGTGTCATTTCGAATACGATGGACTAGTTTTGCTATTGCAAATAAAAACATGTCATTTCATCTAAAGACTCTGAGTGTGTGTGATGCTAATGAAAACAACCGTGTCATTAGACCATGTAGCACGGCAAATCGAACGGTGGGAAAAAAACAAAATAGTCGGCATAAATCAAATACCTCGATGTTTAGCGAAGACCCATAGAAAAGAACTGTGCAAGTTCAAGAACGGTCATGCTATTCTTTGCGCCCCCATTTGGTCAGGAAATTCGTAGGAAGCAAAGACCATGAGCAGAATTTTTTTTATATTAATTAACCCTTTTAAATTTATTTTTATTGTTAACCATCCGCAAACTTTATTTCCAAATCTGATCTTTTTTATCATGCCACCACACGTGAAGTGACAAAACAACAGTCACGCCAACACCGTATTTTGTCAAACTCTTGTCAAGCCACCACTGATAGCGTGACAGTGTAGTGGCCTGACCAAAAGTGTTATTTAGTGGACTTATTCTATAATATGACAATGTTGTTTTATCACGCCACGGATGGTGACGTGATCAAAGGGGTTAGATTTAGAAATAAAGTTTTCAGAGGTTAACAATAAAACATAAATTAAAAAAGAGTTAATTAATAAAAATGGGATGTAGCTAAGCTAGCTAATTATTGGTTTCTTTTTGTTCCTTTGCTCCGCGAACAAATAATAATGGCACCCCCATCCATCCATCCATCTAGCCGTGTGTTGCTTCTCCGCACCTGACCGTATCGAGATATGTCGTTGGGACCAGCCAAAGTTGACGCGCCCCACGACGGCAACTAACGCAGCTCGGCCAGACTGTGATCTTATTAGCCTGTCTCCAACTATAGCCCATCCCTTCCTCCTGTTGCCCCCCATCTCCTGCGGCCCGCGTCCAGTGCGCCACCGTGTGCTGGATATGTGAACGGTTTCGGGGCAATCGCCTCTAAAGCATTATCTATGCTATGCTGGTACTACTATTCTGTGCTGGTAATGAAATGTATAGTACAATTTTTGGAAAGAAGTTGATTTGATTTAGTGCTATGAGAGGTTGTATTGTTATAAGTATGGAAGTCACATTAATACAAGGTTAATCATGTCTGGGATGACAGGCACGACAAAATGCGTGATAAGGGCAATTTGATTTCTGATGGCTTAGGTGGAAGTACGGAGCTATGGTGCGGGGTAGGAATGAAGCTACAGCTTGCCCTTAGTTCATTGGTTTTACTTGTCATGTCTTGGGGTACAATCTGCTGTTTTTAGAGCATCTGCAGTAGTCTATATTACTGTTTATTAAGGGACGGACGCATCAGTATTTAGGTGATGTGGAGGAGAGAATGTGGGAAGAGAAGGTGAGCTTGTTTTTAGATGAAGAAATAAGCAAGTTGTTGATATCAAAACACAACAAACAATAAAATAGCTATTGAAGACTTGTTCGTTACCTAAAAACCTGTTTTGTGGGTACCAATTAAAGTCTTAGATACAAATTCAAGAAATAATTCATTAGAAGGTTTATTTTTTTTATTAGATTGAGTATTCTCTTCTCTTAGTAACAAGCTAAAAAACAAACTATTGTATATGGTCTTAAATGGTGTTAGCCGTATTAATTTGTCATATCTATATGTCAGAAAATTCTGACACTGAATTGTGTGGAGGTGCATTCCACTGATTACTTTCTTGGTGTAATAGAACCACACACCAGATGAACGGTTTGAAGGGGTTCATATGCAGTGACAACCTAGCAAGCGAAATAGCATTGCGACGTCTTCTTTTGGTGTAGTAAAAATAAAATAGCTACCATAGTAAACTCGTACTGCCCTAGCAATGGCGCGGCACACTGGTTACACCGCACTCGAACTTGCCTTGCTGCGTGCCTCCCACACGGCCACACCGGATCCGAATGGCCGGCTCAACCCGGAGGCTGAGAAGCTGTCGTCCAGGCTGCCAGGCGGACACCGATTTCCCCGCATTTGTTTACTCCGCTCCTCCGCTCTCTGGCGCCCGGGAATCTCTCTCCTCACGCGAACGGCAGCCAGTGAAGTCGCGGACACCCCACGCCCAGCTCACCTCGCTCCTCCCTGCACGGCCGGGCCGCGCCGCGCCGCACCGCACCGGAGGCTGGAGCCCAGCGGCAGGCAGGCCAATCCAACCCAACCCAACCCAACCCGCATTTCTTTAATCCACAACTCCTCCCCTTCCCTGAGCTCCCTCGCACTACGCGGCTGTACTACATTAAGCGACGTTGACGTTAACATGTCCCCTTCCCCACCACCACCACGTTGTCTTCCTCTCCCTCCCCTCCCCCTCCACGCGGAGTCCTGACCTGAGGCGGAGCGGCTCGTCGACCTCCCCGCGGTCGCAATGGCGACGGCGGAGGCGGCGGCAGAGATCGTGCGGGAGATCGCCGCGGTGGGCGCCGCCGACCTGGCCTCCGCCGCAGAGCCGCTGCGCGCGGACTGCCTCCGCCTGGCGCGGAAGGTGTCCCTGCTCTCGCACCTCGTCGCCGAGGTCGCCGAGGCGGGGGCGGGCGCGTGGGAGGCCGAGTCGGAGGCGTGGGTGGCCGAGCTGGTCAGGGCGCTCCAGGCGGCCAGGAGGTTCGTCGCTCTCGGGCGCCGCGCGCCGACGACCGGGGCGTCGGATCAGGTGAGGACTGGGACCTTTGGTTGCGCCGACCTTTCTGCGCAGGCTGCATTGCTAGGTAGTTGGTGCGCTGATCTCTGCGGGATTCAGTCGAACACTTGGTGCGCGGCGTCTAGCCTGCGCGTGCTCATGGTGGTTCTGTTCGTGTGATCGCTATGCGTCTTGCTTCGTGTGCTTGGGTGCATCAAGATATTTTCAGATCAAACATTGTCCTACAGTGCTTCGATGAATTTAAACTCGCGTGCACCAAGTAAGAACAATAAAGCTGGCAAACATCTTATTAGCATGCTCAGCGAGGAGAATAGGCCGTATTTCAATCTGGTTTCCAACCGTAGCTGCTTGTTTTGTTGGCCATCTGAAATGCTTGCCATCTTGTTGAAATCTCTCTCCTTTATCAGTAGAAAAGCCCAGCTGCAACTTTTGATTTTAATTGATAATTACCTTTATCAGTAGAAATAATGCATTTTATTCATTACACATAAACTCATTGAAATGTAGTAATCGGGTTCCTAAAAGAATGTACCGATGTTTCTTATCTAAATTTCTGCTTAATAAAGCCCTCTGATACGGACTTATGCTATATAACAAGCTGATGATACTATTGATCAAGTTGATTGTGCCTTTTTTTTCCCTTGTCTCAGTATGGCATTCACGCTGCTTGAAATAACATTGGCAAATTAGTTCGATTGCTTGTGATGTGGAATGGATAATTGAGCCATTTTACTCCCAGAAACTGTGTCTTCTAAAATTGGTTTAAGGTTTATCATATGTATCTAGACTAAATGTTTTTTTATTACTTTTGAGAAGCAGCACGCTCAGGGTTCTCTGGGTTATTTGCACTGCATTTTTCAGGATGTTTTTTTTAATAATTTTGAGAAACAGCATGCTCAGGCTTCTCTGGGCTGGACTAAATGTTTTTTTTTTAACTTCTGAGAAGCAGCATGTCAGGATGTAATGACTCGTTTGCCACTGTATTTTTTTTTAAAAAAACTTTTAAATATTCAGGAGGTTCTCTGGGTTATTGGTTATTTCTCTCCTCAAGTTGCTCCTTACTTCAGGGCTCATGCTGACCAATAGTCTTCTAAGCAATCTATACTAGATTCTTTCATTAGATGAGGTAAAATACTAGGTCTCTTTTATCTTGTGTTAACTGAAGAGTTACCCTCTCCACTTTAGGATCATGCTTTCGTTTTTGTTATATGGGCCACATTATCATGTTTAGATGACGCGAAAGCACCCTGTGTTTCTTATTTCCTATAACTTGATTATACCGAGGGATGGAATGGAGGTGGATAAAATATATTCTGACCGTACATTGCACTCAAGCAAATGTTGATTCCGAATGAAAAGTTACAATGTCTAACAGACGTGGACATGTAAGAAAGATCGTTAAAATTTATGAATGCAAAATTTCTACCTGCATATGGATTCTGGATATTAAATTTGCATCCAGCATTTGAATATGAAATTTCTACCTGGGTTTTGTATTGGTTTGTTTGTTTTGAGACCTGTATGTCAGTTGACTCAGTTCATAATTAGGTTTTTTGGGTTTCTTACTGCATCGTTTATGATTGTGCTCCTCAGTAAATGTGACCATCAAATGCATTTGCATGAATGCTGTATAGATTGACTTGCGTCATGTCTTGTTCCATTAGCTGTTTTCTTGCATGTATTGGTGTTTTAGGACCATTTGTTCTTATGCTTCCTTGTTTCTTACGTTAAGGATGCCATCTGCAACAATATTGCTGTTCAGTTCAAGTATGTGACTTGGCAGCTGCAAGCAGCTCTAACAAACCTGCCAGATAGCTGTTTTCAAATATCAGATGAAGTTCAAGAAGAGGTATAGTTAATTAGATTCTTTAAAAAGATAGCTCTGTCATTACTCCATTATATCAGTTTCAATTTTATAAATTTGCAGGTTGATTTAGTGCGAGGTCAGCTTAGAAGAGAAATGGAGAAGGGAGACCTTGATGTAAACATTTTTTCAAAAATTCATGATATCTTAGCGTGTCATGCTGATAATGTTGGATCACAATCTCAGCAACCACATGCCCAGCCAGAGACATTGCAGACGGAAAACTGCTGCAACGATCACCTGGAGTTGCAAAATATTGTTTTACTAGTTTCAGAAATAAGTGGGGTGTCCAAATCTGACATGAAGAAAATAACATCTGAGCTAGTTGAAGAACTTGAAAACATTAGACTTACTGATTCTGCAAAACCCGTGAATGTTGATAGCCAATCAAGGGCTGAAACAAAAGGCTCACCCGACAAAGTTAAGAAGTCCGACTCTGTAGCTATTCCTGAAGATTTTCGCTGCCCAATATCTCTTGAGCTGATGAGAGATCCTGTCATTGTGTCAACAGGACAGGTAAGGTTTCAAAGTATGCCTATTTATGCACTATAGAACCTTTCTGTTCATGGTTCAAGTATAATTTGTCATCTACTGACAATGTACTCGCTAATTTTGTAGACCTACGAGCGTGCTTTCATTCAAAGGTGGATTGACTGTGGAAACCGGACCTGTCCAAAAACTCAACAGAAGCTCCAAAATCTTACCTTGACCCCAAACTATGTGTTGAGAAGTTTGATATTGCAGTGGTGTGACGAAAAAGGGATTGAACCACCTACTAGATATAAGAACGATGGTTCTTCTGCTGAGGTTGGTGGAGATAGAGTAGCGATTGAAGCATTAGTTTGCAATCTATCTAGCAGCTCATTGGATGAACGGAAATCTGCTGCTGCTGAAATAAGATCTTTGGCCAAGAAAAGCACAGACAACCGTATACTGCTAGCGGAGTCTGGTGCAATCCCAGCTCTAGTGAAACTTTTGTCCTCGAAAGACCCGAAAACTCAAGAACATGCAGTTACATCTCTTCTGAATCTCTCCATATATGATCAGAACAAGGAACTGATTGTAGTTGCTGGTGCCATTGTCCCAATCGTACAAGTGCTGAGGATTGGTAGCATGGAGGCAAGAGAAAATGCAGCTGCAGCTATTTTCAGCTTGTCACTTATAGACGATAACAAGATAATGATAGGAGGCACCCCAGGGGCAATTGAAGCATTGGTTGAGTTGCTGCACAGCGGTAGTTCAAGGGGTAGAAAAGATGCAGCAACGGCACTGTTCAACTTATGCATATACCAAGCAAACAAGGTCCGTGCAGTTCGAGCAGGGATCCTGGCACCACTGATTCAGATGCTGCAGGATTCATCCGGAAATGGAGCTATCGATGAAGCACTGACAATCTTGTCGGTTCTTGTGAGTCACCATGAATGTAAAACTGCCATAGCGAAGGCTCACACCATACCCTTTTTAATAGACTTGTTAAGATCGGGCCAGGCCCGTAACAAGGAGAACGCTGCTGCTATTTTACTCGCCCTTTGCAAGAAGGATGCTGAGAACCTCGCTTGTATAGGGAGGTTGGGTGCTCAAATACCACTAACTGAGCTGTCCAAGACTGGCACTGACAGAGCTAAGCGCAAGGCAACTTCTCTCCTGGAGCACCTCAGTAAGTTGCAGGTGCTCTAGTACCATTGCCCATCGCATACCATTTTGCGTGCGTGTGTTCTACTTGTACGTATACATATGAAAGAATTAAAACTTCATCTGTTATTGTGAATTTAGTGGGCTGGTACGAGTTGTTTCAGTTACCCTCGACCTCAAGTGTGTTCAGTGTTCACTGATTGCCACACGAAAGGGTTGGTGTTGCTGAATCTGATTCTGATATATGTCGTTGTTCATCAGCATGAAGTTTTATTTGAGCTTTTAAGCTTACAGTGCAAAATCACCACGATCACCATCAAAATATCTACTCATGACTTCTTAGTCTCCAAGGTATCAGCTTGACATTAACCAGGTACCTTCACCACTCCATGCTTGGGGTGCTTTGTGCTTTTTTTGAAGATACTGAGAGCTTTGAGTGCTGCCATCATCTTTTATCATCATCTTTTGCAACCTAATTTGCAAGAGCCCCAATATACTCATCTAGACATGATTAACAAGGTGACCTGGTCTGAAAAGTACACACGGTAATGATGACTTTGCGCTTGTTACTTGTTTATTTAACTCCAAGATCCTCTAAATCTGGGGGAAAGCATCATTACTTCTTAATAATATCAACAGTTCCTGGTTTAAGAATGGATGATGATGAAATGGACAGAAGGTGATTTCTGTATGACATTTGATTTTCGGTGGCATGGTACTGTGTTATCTCCTCTGAACATTTGACTGCTCAGAGCATCTGTTGCGAGTCTGTGACAGTGACTAGTATTATTTTTGGATTAATGATATGTAGGAAAGGAAATACTCGTACTTCGCTGTTCAAACAGTACAGCACTCTTATCAGAAACGCAACGAAGGGGACGCTAGTACTGTTGGTGATTCGCTTCCATGTGCAGGGCGATGTGGTCAGAACTCGGAAGCGGCCAAAATGTAGTGTCTAGTGTCGACACTCGAATTGTCAGTTTCTCACAACCTGATGCATGTCCACCGCGAAGACAGAAAACCGAAGTGTACTAGTTTCGCAGGTCTGCTGTACCAAACAATCAAAGAAGAAAGAACTGAAGATATTTGAAAAGAACAGACAAGCCATTCTCATAATTTAGTATCAGCATTTGAGTACTAATTTGTCTACGAGTACTCAAATTCTGAGCCGTATGATCACCATCTGTCTTAAAAAAAAAAAAACATACACAAAACCTTTTATCTCCAATCTAGGCTCCGTGGGCTTTTATTACCCACCCCCCGCGTCAATGGGTCGATTTGTATTCTATTTCACATTTGTGGGTTGCTTTTTTTCCCCAGTCCATCAGAGTTCGTGAGACAAAGTTGTCCAACCCGTTACATTTGGTTCATATTGTTGTGGTCGTTGTTAGGGTACGGGTCCGAAGACCGAAGATAGGGCGCTCGCCCTCATCTAACCGCTAACATGGCTCTTCCCTGTCGAGGTAGTGAGATTCTGAGGCCTGATAAGCAAAGAAGGCGAGGGATCGCCTTCCAAGCTCGACCAGAACTCTTCCCGACGAACAAAGAGACTCTGATCTTTAGCCAACCGGTTGAGGACTAACTTTGTTTATTTCTTGCTTCTTTGATAATGGATACATGTTATCCCTTTTATAGGGACGACCCGACATAACTCCTAAGAAATAATCTATAAAGAAACTTATCTCTAACAATCCAATCTAATAATAACTTGTCTAACTAATAGATAATACTAAATACATAATAGATAGATTTCTAAATAGTAAATCCTACCTAACACCTGCGCACCACAGCAATCGTGGTGCTACAGTACACAAGGTGATACAGTGCACATGTGCTACAGTACTTCCCTGATATTGGACCATAACATTACTCATGTTGATGAGAGGGTACGATGATGATGTCATGTCTCGTGGGCCAGGATCAACGAAACTCTAATGGACAATAATTATGTTGTCGAGTAAGACCTTCTGCTCTTCGCTATTAACCTTTAACTTCTCCAAGAGAGATGGTGCGTCACCGAAAGCCATGGTGAGTGGTTCTGATACCAAATATTGTGGTCGTTGGTTGGGTACAGGTCCGAGGACCAAGGGTAGGGCAATCGCACTCATCTAATCGTCGACATGGCTCTTTCTTGTCGAGGTAGCGAGTCTCTGAGGCATAGTTAAACTTTTCATTTCTCATTGTTTGATTGATAATCAATACATGCTATCTCTTTTATAGGGACAGTTCGATTTGACGCCTAAGAAATAATATATAAGAAAACCTATCAATCCAATCTAATCTTTTCAACTATTAAAAATAACCTTCATAATAAATAAGATCATATTCCTAACAATAATTAGATAGATAAGGAATCCCAAAATAATCTACATAACCAACTATTCTTTATTCTAGGAAACAAATTAGTGCGCATAAAAAACATCGTGATACGGTACCAATGGGTACTGTTCACGCACCACTACAGTACCATGGTACTATTCACACGCCTTCCATGGTGCTCTGCGCCTTTCTCCATAACATTACACCCCTCGTGGTGAAGCAGCTCGTCCTCGAGCTGCGGCGGTGGCCACGGTTGAAGTCCCTGGTGTTCCCATGTTGACAAGAGTATCCAATACCGGCATCGGTTCGCTTGAGTGCAGATCAGCGACACTCCGATGTATAGCGACCAATGAAGAAACGCCTTAGCATGTTGTGGCGTTGAGGAAGACGCCGACGAAATGGGCAACCGGCATGGGGAAGTAGTGATGCCCGTACCACAGAGTGTGATGATGGCGGGGAGGACGCGACATTGGCGTTGGCCCCTCAGCCGGCATCGCCTAGGGCACGGTGTCGGTTGGCCATGCAGAAAATACCACCGCTGGACAGCGGCAACCCTCCTCGATGAACGCACCAGGGGTGCAGCCAAGGGCAACATTGCCTGTTGAGGAGGTGTTGGTGATGACGGCCGGAATGGCATTGTTGGCGGTGCTAGTTCTAGAGGTGATGGAAGTGGTGGTGCAGCCATGTTGGCGATGACAGGCGTCACCTCCTTCTGCTCCATCTTGACTAAGGTCGCAGCCGGTGGGGTTGCTGTCAAGGCCAGCGGATTGGTGGAACATTCCTTGCTCCGACGTGGCTTCTCTTCTCCTTCGAAACACCAAACATCTTTTCAAGCATCTCAATCATGCGACCCAGCATGTCACTGATTGTCATGGAATTGAAACCGTCGCTGCCCAACATGGTGGAAGGGACAATGATTGACTCTGATACCAAATGTTGTGATTGTTGTTGGGGTACAGGTCCGAGAACCGAAGGTAGGGCGTTCGTCCTTATCTAACCGCCAACAGAACTCTTTCCTGTCGAGGTAGCGAGACTCTGAGGCCTGATAAGCCAAGAAGGTGAGGGATCACCCTCCAAGCTCAGCCAGGACTCTTTCCGACGAACAAGAAGGCTCTGATCTTTAGCTAACCGGTTAGGGACTAATTTTGTTTACTTCTTACTTCCTTGATAATAGATACATGCTATCCTTTTTATAGAGACGACTCGACTTGACTCTTAAGAAATAATCTATAAAGGAACTTATTTCTAACAATCCAATTTAATAATAACTTACATAACTAATCTATAATACTAAAATCGCGGTATTACAGTGCACGTATGCTACAGTACTTCCCTGCTATTGGCCATAACACATTATATTGCGGCTTAAGAAAACACAAATGGGTCGAAACCAAGAACAATGACCCAGGCTGCTATAAACTGACATACCCAGAGACCGTAGATAAAAAGTTACTTGCAAGGAAAAAAAGGTTGCCGATCCAATTATAGTACTCGAAAAAACAAGATGATCAGGAAGAGGCTGTTGTAGTAAAAAAAAAAGGAAAAAACACACCCATGTGGTTTAGTACTTACTATATACTACTCCATAGGTCATCCATATTCAATGTTGGTGAGGATACCGCTTTACACATAGGTAATGATAAAAAGACATTGTTATTGTACAATAGTTACATGATTTAATTGTTGTAAATACTATTGTAATTTAATGTAAAATATGTTTTTGTATGTAAATATGTAGGAAAACTTCCAATGGACAGCACAAGGACAATGCTATATGCAAATTATTTTTCCAATTACAAAAGGGTAACATGTATGTTTCGCACTAGAGGCCAAAAACAAATAAGATTAATTGTGTCGAAATAGATCATAGATATTACCCTTTTTTGCATAGTATGATGAATGATGATCAAATTGGTGACAACAATGGCAATTATATTGGCACAAACTTTGAGGGCTTCCATTTAAACAAAAAAAAACATGGAATCGAAAAAAAATGTCATTTCTTTGTTATCAGTTTTGTCGGTTGTGATTGTAACCATATATTCTTTTGAGTCAATTATAGGGACATGATTCATTCACACAAGCTTGTTGCATCAAGTTAGCGGATAGCAATAATCTCAAAAAGATAAGTTAGTGAATGAGAACCAAACACTTTTTCTGGCTTACAGATAAACAAAAGAAATACTTTATGAATTTAATTTACAAAAGTTTAAATTATATTTTACATATTTTTAGATATATAATTTTAGTTAATAAAAATATAACGTAATATGGACTTAAGTTAACATGATGATGCGACAAACAAAACAAGTGCAAAAGTAACAAAAGAAACCAACCCGAGTAAAAAAAGAAGTGGCTGCTCAAATAAAACGCTCACCAGCAGCACAGCAGTAAAACACACTCTCTCCCACTTCCTCTCTGATACAGCACAACGGTGCAGAAAAAGATGAAGAGTCAAGAGTCCTCTCTCCTCCCTAGACGCAAATTAGCATAGAGGAAAAACGAAGAGGAGAATTTTTTTAAAAAAGGCGTGACAATACGAGACGTTACAGTATTCGAAACAATCGGGTTTTGCAGTTTACACTGCCAAAATAGGTCCACGAGCTCCCAGGTTTGAAGAAAAAACACGTCTGCACACCAAACACGAATCGTCCAATGGCCACAAAAAATTGAGTACCCACAAACAATAAAACACTCGAGTACCGATTAACAATTTCTAAAATAAAACACACAAATGGTAAAACATCCTAGGCAGGAAGATTCGAAGAAAACTGGATTAGTTAGAAACAAAGGACAACAAGGGAAAGAAATTGATACTGGAAGTTGTCAAGATTGTATGGTACTACTAGCTTCAGCTTCGCTACCGACACAAGAAGCCTTTAGAAGCAGCAAAAATGTAGTAGTAAGGTGCAGTCCCCCGAAGCAAATTCGACTGACCTCCTAGGCTAGTCTCCTCCAAGCTCATCATACGTAAGAATTGACCATTGGCACATCTTATCATGTCAAGAGATCTACGACTTGACCTAGTTATACGATTTAATCTCACTTTGTTCCAAGGGAAGCAAACACTCCTGATGGCCCGGCCTTAGGGGCTGTTTGCTTTGCATCTTGGCTCTTGTCTGCCTGGCCGGGAGAAGCGCTGGAGGCTGCCAGCACATTGATTGGATGCGTGCCAGGCAAAGCTGCCAGCCCAGGCTTCAAATCCAGCGCCTGGAGCCTAGAAGCAGTACCGGGGAGCTAGCCTTCCGATTCCGATCCACGGTAGATAGATTCGATCCAATAATCTATTTTTTATTCATCAATTTTGGACACAGATTTTCAACCAAATAATTTATCTTTATCTTTATCTGATCAGACAAAAATTATCAACTTTTCAGACTACCTCTAGGCACTATTTTTTTTTCAGGTATGAAACCAGGACACCAACCAAACAAACCCTTATTCTGTAGAGACCAACGACCTAAAATGGCTAGATCTGGTACAACGGTAGCTGAACGTTCACATTAACGCAAGGATCGAAAGGAAGTTGGGTGACTTCAAGTTTCCTTTACAGTTCATAGTTAGGCAAAGTGGCAGGGAGCCAAGCCCCCACACAATCTTTTGAGAATCCTTACCGAGTTACAGGCTCGTAACCGCGATGGCCATACTGAACTGCCTGACTAGCTAGTCCTAACATTCCCCTGCATAGATTCCGTTCTTCCTCCCGCTTTCACATGCACAGTTCTACTTTACTTTGATACTGAATTTCCTATGTCCTTGCAAGTTGTGACACGTAGAGGGAGAAGTTGCACGTAATACTCGCCTGTGTCAGTATGCACGCTGTTGGTTAGCCCATTCGGTATGGCACCTCGGCCGTGTGTGGTTAAAGGCTAATATATTAGGATCCGATCATCTGCTGTTACTACGGAGAACACTGTGTGATCAGTGTTTTGAGCTTTGGTAAATAGCACCTGACAGTGACACTCTGGGGAAACTCTGCAGAAACAGCGCACAGGCTTGAGTACTGTAGTGCTCGATTTGAACAGCTCATTTTGGATAGTACAGTGGAGTCAGTGCCCTGAAGCGCATCACTGTGCTTCTTTATATTAGCATGTGGTAAACCAGAGGATCCCTTTCCAATATATAATTCTTCCAAGGTCTCCCGTGCTAATCAGAAGCTTTACCCTAAAATCGCACTATCTCGGACTCGGGTTCGGGCTAAGCCCCCACAGCCTCTGCGTCTAAAGAGTGAAAACACAATCGAAACAGCACCATCCGGCATCTCCTCCTCTCCGCGCTCGAGCCCAATACAATACCCCTCCGTCACCTTTGACCCCCCCCCCTTTCCCTGCCCTTTTAAAATTCCCTCTCCCCACGCACACCGCAGCTCAAGACAAACACCTCAAGAACACAGCAACGCAACACCACACCACCAAGAGTCCAAGACCAAGGAGAGGAAGAGGGAGAGGCGAGAGGAGGCCACTCGCTCGCTGTTGGAGTTGGAGCAATGGGGAACAGCATCGGGGGCAAGCGCAAGGGCGCCAAGGTGATGCAGCTGGACGGCACGTCGTTCCGCGTCAAGCCGCCGGCGGCCGCGGCCGACGTGCTGCGCGACCACCCGGGATTCCAGCTGCTCGAGTCCGAGGAGGTCAAGCTCCTCGGCGCCCGCGCGCGCCCGCTGGCCCCCGACGCGCCCCTCCGCCGCGGCCGCCTCTACTTCCTCGTCGCGCTCCCGCGCCGCCCCGCCGCCGGGCCCCCGCGCCGCGCCTGGTCCGGCAACCTCCGCGTCGGCGCCCGCGAGCGCCTCGAGTCCCTCATGCTCGCCCGCCGCTCCACCTCCGACCTCTCCCTCCCCGCCCACGCCTCCGCCTCCGCCCCCACCTCCCCGCTGCCCGGCGGCTCCGGCGCTGCCGGGGGCGCCACCCCCGTGCGGCTCAAGATGCGGCTCCCGAGGGCGCAGGTGGAGAAGCTGATGGGGGAGAGCCGCGACGCGGCCGAGGCGGCCGCCAAGATCATGGAGCTCTGCGCGGCGGCGGGCGACGGGAGCGCCAGAGTGACGCCGGAGAGGCCACCTGGGATCTTACGGAGCCCGCGGTTCGCTGCAACGCCGGAGTGGGGTGCCGGGTTCATGGCGCCGGCGCGCGGAGCGGCGAAGACGCCGCAGAGGTGGCCCACGCTGCCTCGCACCAAGGAGGTCCGTAATTAATACCTTTGACCCCATTCTCCACATGCATTACATTATCGTTTGTTCCCATGTGCACAGTAAGATTTGCACATTGTGGGAAAGAAGAAAAAAATTATTTGTGGCACAACTGAACAAGACGAACATTTTTACTTGCAAAAATGCATTATCTTGTGGTGCTAGAGATTCAACTGAAAAACACTACTCACTTTATGAGTTATCGTTAGCAAGCAGTGTAGAATTCTTGGCTTTTGTTCGATTGGTTTGCACATTGGTTCCTATAGTACAAAAGCGCCCACTAGCATAGCCATAAGCATGAACAAGGTTAGTTTCATGGCAGCATGTTAGATGCCGTGTCATGAACAGCAGGAAGAAAAACGAAGGAGGCAGTTTTCTTGTCGTTGCAGAGAACATGTAGTCTGTCCCAGTGGAGCACTACACATGCTCGTGCAGAAAAAGTGGAATGGAAAACTGCTGTTCTCCGCTCATTGCCCATTTTTCTAGTTCCTATGACGCACTGGGAGCTTATAGACAGAAACGAATAGTTTAGATGGAAACAACGCATATAAGTGCGCTCGATACCTGGTGCGGTGGAATGTTTCGTGCGGTTTTCGTCTGACACTTGACATTTGACAAGTAGAGCTAGTAGAATTGAAAACGACGTTGCTTGCCATGTTTGTGCATGAATATCTGGAGCTTGGAAGTATGTGGAATTTTTCTCGCTAAAGATCCAGAATAGGTTTGTGTCCATTCACACGCGCGCAAACTCTTCGGTGCCAATAGATGCTTGCAGGAGTCAGATATTTACTGATCTGCGATATTCCCCTACTGATCAATTAATTAAGTTTGTACAAAACATTGCTCATACATGCTTAATGTAAGATTTCATTGTTGTTCACGAAACTTGTAGGCGAATTTGTGTTTTATCGGTTACCTTTTCTGATCTCTAATTCGGTTTCCATTTTGATGTTTCAGAAGAGAGCAAGGTTTGTGGCTTTGCCAGATGAGCTAATAGCATGACTTGTGATTCCGTGAAATGAGTAAACACATTTGTACTGTCACAAGCATGTTTGGTGATTATCTAGCCAGGAGATATAAACTTATAAACTTATCTTCAGGCTGAGATATACTACGGTTTGAAGATGAGAAGCCGCCCATGGCTTCCAATTCACCTTGATTTGACATCTTATTAGTATGTTTCTGGATTCTCTTCTATATGAGTTTTTTTTTTGTTAGCTTTTCTTCGGTGGTTTATTATTAGTCCACCATGTTGTGTGTCAACTCTTGTTGTTGGTGATAGTTCCATCTTAGAGGAGGTACATGTACATCTAAATATATACATCTGTGCAGCAATTAGAAGGTGCCAACCTGCAGTTTCAGGTTCTCTGCATTATCTGCATCATCTCATCCGATTCCTGCGTGATTCTGGAAGGTAAGTGCAGATTAATAGTGCATTATGGATCGTTGTGTTGAACTGGTGGATTATTTGCAGAAGAATTATTGGGAGGTGTTGCTCAACCGCACTCCTCAGCACATGCAAGTATCATTTACAAAACCAGGCATCGTTGCATCATGAGCATTTCTTATCTCCACTGATAATCCAGATTCGGATAAAGATATTGCTGCCAATCATCAGAAACCTGCACATGTTATACGATCTGAACTACCATCTTATATTCAGTGCGCGAAAGTCAGAAGAACATGCATGTACTTTCTGAACCAGCGACCCACGAACAGCGTGTGGACTCTACGATAACTTCAGGGATATTCTCTGAACCTCACTTGCCGACCCGACAATCCATACTTGTTCCAGTACATACTATTGGTAATTTCAATATACAGCTGTATGAGTATAAACAATTGGCGAAATTGAAGACATTTACTTCACTAAGGTTAGAAACTTTCGCTTACATCTGCTGTATAACAAATAAAATTTTAATTTTAATCGTAGTCATTAGAGTTGTATAGTAAATGAAAATGCGTTTTCAAATCAGGCCGCAAAGTTCCGCAGGTAGCTAGGCTAGTTTGATACTTTCATTTAACAACTAGTAAGATAGCTTGCACATTTGCACGGCTAGATTTGTTACATATCGTTTATATATTTGGTATTGATTTTTATCCATATCGATTGTTTGATTTTTCTCCTCATTACAAGTCGATTTGACTGGTAAGTAGATTAGCTTTTAGACATTCTGTTGGACCGAAAAGGCGACTAGAGGGGGGGGGGGGTTGAATAGGAGCACGATCTCTTTTTCTCCTAAATCGAATTCAATACGAATCTCACTCCAATAGCTATGAAAGCTATGAAGATCAATCAATCAAGCACAGCGGTAGATTTGTATTGAATCCAATCAAAGCCCAGAAGCAAAATCTTCAGAAACTCAAATCAACAATTCTTGGGCAGTCCGACCTCTCACGGAGGCGGTCAGACCGGTTGACCTAGCGGTCGGACCGATCCCAGCGGTCGGACCGCTCCCTCGGGAGGTCAGACCTCTAGTTCAAGAGCAGTGAAAACAGCCCGAAAAGCCAAAACGCAAATTGGTCTATCTTTTGATTCGTGCGTCCAAACTTCGTGAAACTTGACACACACCTTCCCAAGGATGTCAGGAACCTATTGGTCTATCTTTTGATTCGTGTGTCCAAACTTCGTGAAACTTGACACACACCTTCCCAAGGATGTCAGGAACTTATTCCAAGCAACGATCGTGAAGATCTTTGCCAAAGTTCAGACCTTTCTTCAATTGAGTGAAGATGGTTCAAAAACCGAGCAAAAATCGAAATATGATCTAGAGACTTGCTCGTGGGTGATTGATGATCAAGAAGACCCTAGATGGGTTCCCACATGATGCAGCAAGTTAGATCACGGCAAGAAATCAACCAAAAACTCGCGGATCAAAGAAAGACTCAAAATCACCAAATAGAGAGAAAGAAAGCAAATGAACTCATCTTTGATAGAACTTTCTTTGGATTGATTTGATATGGTATTGGTTTACAGCCACTCCATCAATGGAGGACAAAGACTCAATACATGAGCACAAAATCAAATCCAACTCTCTAGAACCCTAACCTCCAACTATCAACTCTCTAAGCACACAAGCAAAAACTAGGGTTTTCAAGTAATGAAAGGGTTGAGGGGGTGCAGCCACCTCCCTCCTCTATTTATAGAAGGGAGGCCTAGACCTTCTAGAAGAGTAAGCCTAATGGGCTCCCGTTAAGGCCCAACACAAACGGGTCACATACGCACGTATTTTAAAGCGTCGTCTTCATCTCCTCTTGACCTAATCCGCTTCTTCACGCACCGTCTTGCGCCGCGGGTTGGCAAAAGGTCACCAAGGCGATATTTGGTAAGATTACCAAAATACCCCTTCTCGGTCCTTCTCCGAAGACCGCGTCCAGATTGCGCGAAGCACTCGCTTACTTCGCCACGTGTAGGTTGATCCAACGGCTCTCATCATGTCGGCAAGTCTCTCCCATCCGGCTCCCACCGAAACTACCATGGCACTTGCACCGACCCCCGCGCTGCTTGATCCAACCAGTCGCACCGAACTGCCCGTTCGGTTACCTTTGTCTATCTTGCACCATGCTTGAGTCCAATGACTTCTCTCGGCATCGTCGATCGTTCTGAACCTCAGCTCTCCAAGCCTAGTCCCGATCATCCTCGCCGTTGACCGTCGTTGACCACCAAGCAACCTGCACAACAATAGACAAGCAAATCGAAATCGGGAACAAGTTCTTCACAACTTGACCTACGTTAGTCAAAACATGCATCATGCAACACATATGCACTGACACCCATGAGATTGACCTAACACCCAACACATTGCTGCCAAGAAGGCCAACAACTTAAGTCAAAACCGGTCAGACCGCCAGCATGGCCGGTTGGACCGCTCCCCTTGCCGGTCAGACCGCCAGCTAAAGGCCGGTCTGACCGTCAGTCCATGACTTAGCCAAATTCCAGTTTGGGAATCCGCAACCTCTCTTGAAATTTCAATCGAATAGAACTTTTGTCTGGAGGCTCCAAAAATTATAGGACCAAGAGCAGTAGAACCTCCTATCTTACCTACACCCTCTATTTTTGGCCCAGCTCAAAAATCCACAGCCATTTACATGGCCGGTCTGACCGCTTAGCGGTAGCCGGTCAGACCGCCCCACTAGCCGGTCGGACCGCCGCCCTGGCCGGTCGGACCGCCAGTCTCTCAACCCGGAGCTTGATCCGAACCACGGCCGGTCTGACCGCCACCATGGCCGGTCAGACCGCCTGAGGCCTAACAGAACTTGAACTTTGTCGAAAACGCTTGTTTCCGCAAACCTTCAACGTCATTGCCAATTGTCACATCATCCTAAGATCATGAGCATATCCCCATGATATCCACACATTCATGTGGCATTGTATAGACATTTGAAGTTGTGAAAAAGCTTAGTTGAAATACATTCCGAGGGGGAAACCTCTTGGTGGGGTGGCGAAGTTGTGTGTGTACGACTCCACCTACCAAGGTTTAAATCCTGATGATCATCTTTACGCACATGCGAGTGTGCTTCGGTAGGAATTTTGTGAGATCGTGGATTTATCTCCGATCTCCGTCTTTTTAAGGGTGTGCTAAGTTTTGGTAGAGAATTTTTCATTTGGCGTATTGCGTTCTTAGGGAATTAGAAATGTAATTCAAATACGCCGTTTGTTAAAAAGCATTAAGCAAGGCTATCTATTTTACTTTTCTAGCTCCTCTCATCCACCACTCCTCCCTCACTGTATATTTTTCCACCAAGCAAAACATTAACGGCTCTTACTGGCCATTGCTAAAGCCCGTCTCCTCTTCCTCCACCCTCCCACCACTTACCACAATGCAGTTCTATTAACTGATTAGCACAACATCATGCCCCCAGGAACCATCTTACCATACTTCCTCGTACTCCTCTTACTGTAGCATGATGATGATGCTTGCAACCATGTTCGGTGGAATTACTGTGGCATGCCCTGCAAGTTATTACTAGATGGGGCATAACATATGTGATTCGGTAGTAAAAACACATTATAACTTTACTGTCTTATCTGTTATGTTCTACTGTCAAACATACGAGCTCGAAAAAGTCGCATGCCGTAAAATAGGCAGTAAAAATGATTCATGAATTACTGGCATGTCTCATATTAATTACCGTCGAATCGAGTCCTGCGCGGGTGCGGATATTTTTGGCCCGCCGGCTGTAGTTGGTGGGTCGGACGTATGGGATTGCATGCACGCGCGTCACACCTGGCCTGGGTCGTGCAGTGGGCTGGCTAGGCGTATAATAATTATTCTACGCTTAGTCAGAGAATAGTGTGTGTATTAGGAATTTGCACTCATGGATTAGACTTCCTCAACCATTCAAGCATTTATTGCACTCACATTTGCACCAACACAATTAGAATGTATACATGCAATGGAAGGCGGCAAGTTCGCTCTTCGAATTCTCTAATCTCTACCGATCTTGTGTTGTTGTGTGTGTGGGTGTTGGGTTTGTGCCGCATGAATGAAGTGTATATTGCCAACAAAATTAGCATATAATATACCACTAACTTTGTGTGTGATTCGTGCGCAGCGAGTTAAGGTGTGGGTTGCTAACAAAATTAGCAGATACTACTGACTTTTAACTATTGCCTCTAAAAAACTATTCAACTAATTCTAAACATTAATTTAGAGAGTAGGATTACACTAACCTTGGTTGTAATCTGGCCCATGCATAACTTCCATTAGAACTTAGCGAATCAGTGTACAGCGTGCATGGTGCATCGAGATCAAGACTCGCTGGTCACCTTCTTCGTCCTCTTCGATCGCGTTCATCACACGCCCGACCAGCCGGCGCATCGCCCATAAGTGAACCCAGTAGGAAACTTACACTCGAGGCTTGTTTGTCGTCATTGTCGCAACGCTTCTATCGGCGCTGGTTTCCTGACGTGACTGGGTTTAATTAAGTACCAGTAGGTGTTTGTGCGTTGCTACGGGACAACTCATGATTGTATTCATCAAACATTGATAAAAAAAACTCAGCTACCTTCCCCTTCTCCCCCCACCTTTTGTTGGTTGTTGATCCCCAACAATCTCCACCACCTCCCCACTCCCCGTTCCATCCCTATCTCCTGAGCAATCTCCACCATCTAACCTCCCCGTTCCTTCCACATCAAAGAGTTGCTATCCACCGCTTCCCCGCAACCACCCACCAATCACAAATCCACAACGCCACCGCCGAAGTCGGTGATCTCCGGTGACAAGAGGACGAGCAAGACCGCCGCCTCCCTTCCTTGGTCTCCAGTCGCGTCATCGGCGACTCCTCCAATCCCATCTCACTCTACCTCGCCGATTCTCCGTTACCGACGCCCCCTTCTTCACTGCCTCCTCGCCACCAATCTCAAATCCCCAACGTTGCCACCAAACTCGGCGATCCCTGGCGACAAGAGGACATGCAAGACCACTGCCTCTGCTCCTCGATCTCCAATGGTGTCGCCGGCGACTCCGCGATGGACATCTTGCTCTCCCTTGCTGATTCTATATTCCCGACACCACCTTCTTCACCTCCTCCTCCGGACGCCGTAGGAGGTATACATCCTACCAAGTGAAAGGTAAAAAATGGTAAGAACAGGGGCCTCTCTACAATTCCTATCTCTCTAGTCTTCTTTTGAATTATTTACCTTTGGAGGTACCTCAGGTACGTAGCCTGGCCTGCATCGATTGTCATCACTATGCTCCGCCTGTGACTTGCCCTCACTCCCCCGCTGGCCGCAGCACTCAGCCATGCTCTAATGTGACCCGCGTCGCACCTCCGTCGCCATGCTTAACTACATTGCTATAAAAAAACATTTCTTACAGATTCCAATCATCCACGAGACAAGCATTTCTTCATAACCAACAGGCTCAACAAATTCTCCTGGACACAAAAGCATCCTCCCAGGATTACACAAAAACAACCTCTTTCTTATTAATTTTGAAAGCTCCATAAATTTCCTACCGTCCATGCCCATACATTTTTTTAACATAAATGAGGACATGTTCAACTAAAATTTTACATCACTTTATGTATATTAATTGTAGTAGCTCAAAGAAATCGTTACAATATCTGGTATGTACTATAGGATTTATTGCCATCTAATTAACCATAGAAAAAAGATATGCATTAGCAATCCAGCATTACCTGCTCATCCAATAGTACCAAGTTGAGCCTCTTCCTACCAGCAGCAAATCTTTCAACATGAAACTTTTGTAGCCATGACCACCAATATAGAAATCAGCAATCAACAAAAGACGAAGAGAAAGACAGGGAAAAGATGAAACTTTTGTACATGATGCACACAATGCTCAGATTAATCGACAACCTGCACATTTTGTTTGGGAAACTGAAGTTTCATATAGCCCACTGAAGTTTCATATATAGCCCATGCCCACAAATCCAAAAATCAGCAATAAACAAAAGGACGATGAGAAAAATTGGGAAAAGATGAAACTATGGTACGTGTTGCACACAATTCTCGTCTTAAATGCCCGTGAGTTGCTACTGATAACAAAAAAAACATAGTAGTGCTCTAAAACCCATGAAATTATGTCACTATAACGTTGTGCCTTCTGCATTATGTCACTTACTTGCATTATGTCACTCATGCATACATTGATATACTATAGATGACTTACCTTCTCTCACACGCCAACTACTTCACCGAACCGTGTGTCTTCTATCTCTTCGCGTCACCACAACTTTTCTGCTTCAACCTCCAACAACAAGCTCAATTCTTGATTGATCCCTCTCAATTGATACCCCTTTCAACGCAATACTCGATCACATAGTTATGTTCTACTTCTCTCCAATTATTGATTAATGCTAATCGTTGCGACATCAATACAAAAACACGCGCAACCATTGCTGGTCCCTGCTTTGGACACCCATCGCGCTCTCTCTGATGGACTGAGCCTATTCCCTACGACAGTGTCATCTCTACTCCGTGCTTTGCTTCTCTATTTCTATACGCATGTGCTTCTATTTGTACACACACACACACACACACACACACACACACACACACACACACACACACACACACACACATATATATATATATATATATATGCATGATGTTATGCGTGCTCGATGTCCTCTTCTCACACATCGATCGCTCCTTTTGTTCGACGTTGGCCAACTCAATGCTGTGGATTCCTCACTAACTGCCATGACATCACATCTTCACTTATATCATCATGTCCGCTTTAGTCACTGTCTAACAATATAGAGAATCTTCTCGTCATCACCAGCAATGTTGTGCCACTCACCAGCGATGGCATGCTCCTACCTATCCAATGTCCCCGTATCGTTCATAGCTCGTCTTCAATACAAATATTCATTTCATCTTTGTCAGGGATTCACTATCATCGAGCTTATTTGCCCACTAATTTCTTCAACAATGCCGATGCTCACAACCCGTCGTCGCGGCCCTTGGCTTCTTCGACTCTAGACTTTCTCTTCAACAGTTCCGGCGATCAGCACAATATTGTCCTCGTCGAAGGTAAGCAGCATCACGATATTGTCCTCATCTCTATCATCGTCGTCTCGGCTCTTCATTTCCCTGTGGGTCAATGTTTTCTTCCAGGACATATAGACGCCATTGCACTCTTTCATGGTCTCCTCCGATGCCATTCATGCTATCCTCGCTATAAATTTTATTATTATTAAAAAAATTAGTTATTTTTATTACAGTTTGTATACAAATTTAATTGCTAATTTAATTTAATTTATTTCGAATTTTAGTAATTTAGGTATTTTACTTTGGAATTCATATGGAAATCACATTGTAAAATTTCTTTTATTTTTATTTCAAAATTTAATTATTATTTTTTGTAATTTATATACAAATTTAAATGCCATTTTTTGTTTAATTTTTATTAATAATTATATTTATTTAGGGATTTTACTTAGAAAGTCATATGGAAATCAAATTATTATTCTATTTTATTTTCTAATTCTGAATTTCAATTATTATTTGTTGGAATTTGTATACAAATCAAATTGCTATTTTTCTTCTTTAATTTTTATTCTGAATTACAATTATTTAGGAATTTTACAATGAAATTCGTATCGAAATCAAGTTGCTAGTTTATTTTGTTTTTATTCTGAATTTTAGTTATTTATTTTGAAATTCGTATACAAATATAATTTCTAATTTTTGTTTAATTTTATTCCAAATTATATTTATTTAGGGATTTTACTTGAGAATTCGTATGAAAATCAAATAACTAATTTATTTTTTTATTTTGAATTTCAATTATTGTTTGTTTGAATTAGTATACAAATCCAATTGATAACTTTTTTCTTTAGTTTTTATTCTGAATTACAGCTATTTAGGAACTTTACTTTGAATTTCATATCGAAATCAACTTGCTTATTCTATTTTTTTACTCCAAATTTCAGATATTTTTTTAGAAGTCGTATACAAATCTAATTTCTAATCTTTGTTTAATTTCATTCCAAATTATATTTATTTAGGAATTTTATTAAGAAATCTGTATGGAAATCAAATTAATAATTTTATTTTTCATTCTGAATTTCTGTTATTTATGGATTGTACTTGGCATGGACTCTTTATTTTAATTAAGATCATTATAATCTGGACCCACAACGATCAACGGTGTAGATCTTTCTCTTTTTTTCTCCGATTAATGTGAGAAATTCGAACCCTTGAGAGCAAACGTGGTGGCTTCTTTTGACACCGCTTTAATAGATAACTAGCATGGTGTCCTGCACATTTGCGCGGCTAGATTTGTTTCATGGTTTGTTTAAATACTCGATAATACATTTACGTATCTTGTAGGCTATTTAGATTTTTTAAGATATCCTAAATATTAGAAATGACAATAGAAGTTTGATGAAAAATACAACCCTAGTAACATAATTTAAGTATGAACTTCGATGGAAGAAAATCATTAAACATAATAAGTTGTCAGGGTTCTTAGAAACGTAACATCATATAGCTATATACTCATATTTTTTACTCTATTAGTTACTTTTTTCAAATTTTGTGCATGCGCATGTACCTCTATTTAATCTTAAGCAATATGTTGATTATGTGTACGACAAATTATCTTATTAGTTTACATAGTATTAGATTACCCTGCTCACGCATGCAACGATGCACCATAGGCAACCTACCATGAACATATCTTCTCTCACACGCCAGCTGCCCCACCGAACTATGTGTCTTCTCTCTTCTCGTCGTCACGGTTTTTTTGCTTCAACCTCCAACGGCAAGCCTACATCTTGATTGGTCCCTCTCAGCTGCTAACCCTTCCAATGTAACACTTTACCATATAGTTATCTTCTACTTCTCCCTAATTATTTCTTAATACTAACCATTGCGACATTAACACGTATACACATGCAATCGTCGTGGATCCTTGCCAGGGACATGTGCCACACTCTCTCCGGTGTCCTCAAGCCTATTCTTTCACTCCAAGATTTTTTGCTCATCTGCCTCTCTACACCCGTACTTCTATTTGTATGTATGCACGCATGTACATACACATGCATGATGTTATACATGCTTAATGTCCTCTTTTCTCGCGTCGGTCGCTCCCCTTCTTCGACATTGGGCAACTCAACGATGTGGCTTTGTCACTAACCGCGGCGACTTCCCATCTTAACTGATGCTAACATGTTTGCTTTAGTCGTTGTGTAACGATATAGAGAATATTTTCACCATCGCCGGTGACGCCATACCCTTCATATGAAGAATCTTTTCACCATCGCTGGTGACGTCATGCCCTTCACCAGTGATGGTATTTTTGTAGCCACCCGATGGCCCTATATCGTCTATAGCTCGTCTTCATGGAAAGCTTCATCTCCTCTCTATCAAGACTTCCACGTCATCGAGCTTATTTGGCCACTAACTTTCTCAACAATGCTGATACTCACTACTTGTCATTGTGGCCATTGGCTCCTTCAACTCTGAACTTTCTCTTTAATGGCTCCGGCGGACAGCACGAAATTCCCCTTGTTGAACGGTTAAGATGAGCAACACGACATTGTCCTCATCTCCGTCGTCACCACCTCGACTCTTCACTTCCCCGTGGGTCAACGTCTTCTTACAAGATAGATCGATACTATTGCACTCTTTCGTGGTCTCACCTCACACCATTCGTGATATCCTCATTAAAATTTTATGTTTATTCAAAATTTTAGTTATTTTTTTATTAGAGTTTATATACAAATAAAATTGCTAATTTTATTTAATTTATTATAAATTTTAGTTATTTAAGCATTTTACTTAGGAATTCGTGTAGAAATGAAATTACAAATTTTATTTTTTATTCCGAATTTTAGTTATTTTTTCTTGGAATTCGTATACAAATCCAATTGTTAATTTTTCTTTAATTTTTGTCCCGAATTATAGTTCTTTAAGGATTTTACCTTGGAATTTGTACGCAAATCAAATTGCTAATTTTATTTTATTTATTTGAATTTTAGTTGCTTTTGGGTTGGATTTGTATACAAATCTAATTGGCAATTTTTCATTAATTTTATTATGGATTATAATTATTTAGGTATTTTACTTAGGAATTTGTATGAAAATCAAATTATTATTATTTTTATTCTGAATTTTAGTTTAATTGTACTTGACACATACTCTTTTTTTTTAATCTAGACCGTTATAATCTGGACCCACCACAATGAACATTGTAGATCCTTATCTTTTTCCTCCGATTAAAGTGAGAATTTGTAGCCCTTGACAGCGAATGTGGCAGCTTTTTTTGTGTCACCTCCGACACCATTCGTGTTATCCTCATTATAAATTTTATTTTTATTCAACATTTCAGTTATTTTTAATGGAGTTCGTATACAAATCAAATGGCTAAATTTATTTAATTTATTCCAAATTTTAGATATTCGGGGATTTTACTTTGGAATTCGTAAGGAAATCAAATTTTAAATTTTATTTTATTTTTTATTCTACATTTCGGTTATTGTTTCTTGGAATTTGTATACGAATCCAATTGTTAATTTTGCTTCAGTTTTTGTTCCTAATTACAGTTATTTATGGATTTTACTTTGAAATTCGTATTAAAATCAATTTGCTAATTTTATTTTATTTTATTTTATTTTTATTCCGAATTTTAGTTAATTTTTGGTTGGATTTCATATACAAATCTAATTTTCAATTAGTGTGTAATTGTTATTCCGAATTATAATTGTTGGAATTTGTATCGATATCAAATTGCTAATTTTATTTAAGTTTTTATTCCAAATTCAGTTTTTGTTGGATTTCGTATACAAATCTAATTGCGAAATTTTGCTTATTTTTATTCCGAATTATAATTATTTAGGGATATTACCTAGGAATTCCTGTAGGAATCAAATTACTGATTTTATTTTTTTTATTTTGAATTTCAGTTTTATTGTACTTGACATAGACTCTTTTACTTTGGAATTTTTATTAAAATCAAATTGCTAATTTTATTTTATTTTATATTTTGAATTTCAGTTTTATTGTACTTGGCATTGACTCTTTCTTTTAATCTAGACTGTTATAATTTGGATCACCACAATTAATGGTATAGATATTTCTCTTTTTCTACCGACTAATGTGGGAATTTTTAATCCTTGAGAGCAAACGTGATGGCTTCTTTTGATTCGGCTATAGTAAGATAATAAATAGATAGATAGATAGATTTTGTCTATTTGATAGATAGATAGATTTTGTCTATTTGAATCCTGTTTGAGTTTGTGTTCACGCACATGTATAACTCCGCTACTCATCTTTGGTCGTTGGTGGATCTGATTTGCCGTTTTTGTTTTAGCAAACTGCCTCGCTCAAGGAGGATGGGGTTCCCCTTTATTCTCGGGGCTTCCCCACCGCGCTACGATCGAGCAGCGCTCCCTGACCTCCCCATTCACCGCCTGCGCGGCCCGGCGCACGCGGCACGCGCCGTGTTGATTTTGGCTCGTGTGGTTTCGCATCTCCGAGCGCGCGCGGGTAAGTCGTAAATGCCGCCGTCATCGCAGGTCGGCGTAGAGTGGGCATTGGCGCGTCTTGTCGCGGCCGCCAAGCCCGTCGTGCCGGGCCTCATCGTGCGCGTGCCGGCTCGGCGGCCACCCGCCGCCGTCGCGTCGCGTGTCGGCCCACCTCGCCGGCCAGCCGAGCACGGCCAAAGCCCATCGTGCGAGTGGTCGTGCGTGCGGCCCAAGCCCACCCTAAGTAACTATAGAGCGGCGTGTGGGAAGGAGAGGAGGTGGTTGAGGCGTGGAGGAGGGGCGGCCACGATGCGGGGTAGGGAGGCGCGATCGGCAGTGCGTGGGGAGGGAGGTGGTTGGAGCTGGAGGGAGGGGAATCAGAGAATGTGATTAGGGATTGAGAATTTGAGAGCCGAGGCTCGGGAGAAGGGGTTGGGGGAGCTCGAGAGGGATTTGGGTTAGACCGGGTGGCAGAGGGGAGTTATTGGTTGGGCTAGACCGGGTGGCAGAGGAGGGTTATTGGTTGTGCCAGGCCGAGATGGGGGAGTGATTGAGCCAGGCCAAGAGAGGGAGGGATTGTGCTAGAACGGGAAGGTTGGACCTATTTCGTGCCAGGCCGGCCCAAACACGGCCCAACTAATCGTGTCGTCGCGTCGCCCACGGCCGCATTCTCGAGCCCACCGCCCGGCAGCGATTCGTCGCGCGTGCGGCCGCCCACCACGCGTGCCGTGCCGTGTCGTGCTTAGACCATGTCGTGCCGCCCGTGCTTTGGGCCGACCCGAAAAAGCACGGCCTAAGTCCCAGCTCTAGGTCGAGGAATCGCGCATGCACGTGGCGTCGATCTATATTTATGCACGCGCGCAACAAGGCAAACGAGCACAAAGAAATTAAACCGATCCATTCGCCCCGCAGGTCGTGCGCAGCACACGCTCCCTTCCACTGCGTAAGGCGAGGAAACCACCAGCGACGACGCCGTCCTCTCGGAGGCAGAGATGGGGATGGACTTTCTGGGAGTGCGCTCGCCGCCAGCCGCCGCGACGCAGCGGCCTTGCGAGAGGACGGCATCTCCACAGCAAGGGATGCCCTTCGTGGCGCGACGACACGAGGATGAGCACTCACATTTTGCTGCCCCAAAGCTCACTTCACCGGTGCGCCCGCACGCCCCGAATCCGGACGTGCCTGCGGCTGCGGGTCATCATCAGAAGCACTCGACGGCGCCGTCCTCTCAGGTTTTGTGTATTTTCAGGACCCTTGCGGACCTGATCCGCTGACCATTCTCACCGAGCCGCTCAGCTCCGTCTTTCGGGATCACTCACGCTGAGTAAACTGGTCGATCAGGGGCATGCCATCGGCACGCGCGTGCCACTGTCACAGGCCCAGTTCGCAACTTCTTTGGCTGCTTCCACTCGCGTCGTGAACGGAGTTCAAGCGCCGCCAGTCGTCGCAAACCAGGCCTTTCAAAGTGCCATGCCCACCTCGTATCTGCAAGGTTCTACGATTACTCCAAGGTAATTCGTGCCACACTTGTTGGCCAAGAATTTGGTGTGCTTTACACGATTGGAGATGACAGATCGATGAGGCCAGATAAGTAAAACGTTCTGAGTGTCAAACAGGAGCTCGGCTGCGCCTAACTCGACTGCGCAGTTGACGATATTTTACGCTGGTTCTGTGCGTGTATTTGACATTGTTCCACGGGAAAAGGTAATATATGTCTTCCCCATTCTGACGATCTCCAACGAATCACTGTGACCGTGAGCGTACAATACTGAAGATATGGGGATATGTTATATGCAGGCTGAGCAGATTATGCTCATGGCTGCAAAGGCAACTCAAGCAGGTAGCCCTCCTGTTCGTCAGCCTCTGCTGCTGTCAGAATCAGCTGCACTCCCAAATGAAAGGCAGATGGCAGTCTGGGATCAGTGAGTCTGAGCCCAGATACTGCGCATGCCGTTATCAAGAAGACTTCACCACAAGCTGCAGGTTACTGTTATTCGGTGCTTATTGAAGACTCTAAATGTCTTGCACCAAACAGGATCCGTATTATGCTAGATTGATATTGCCTTGCAGTGATGTGACTTATGCCGTGGTATTATCTTGCTGCAGATGTTCCACTGGCTAGGAATTCATCCCTTGCCCGCTTCCTGGAGAGACGCAAGCAAAGGTGGGAGTGCTAAGTTCAACCTATTTAGTGCTCATTCGGATTCCTGCGAGTTTTGAACTGTTTTCTGTGAAATTCTTGCAATCCAAACAGGTTCTTGTGTTATTATTTGTGCCTTTTTTTTGTTGTAAAATACTCCTGATACAAGCATATCTGCATAAGATGTCTTGACTCTTGAGGTCTCAGGCAAAACACAAGCAGTAGCATGTTTCACGATAGGACGGTGTGGCAACTGTCCAGTAAATGAAACAATCGGTTTGTATTTGTGGTAAATCTGATTTTTTTTTCTGAACTTTCATTTGCTTCTTGCAGGGTGGCAACTGCAGCAATGCCTTACGCTCGCAGTGAGAAATCTCCTGTTAAAATGGACACTTTCCCTATGGTTTCCCCGGGAAACAAAATACCATTTGGCAACATGGAACAGTCATGGGTCTTCGGAAATGCAAATAACATGAATGGAAGTCATGAGGAGGAGGCACTGGACACTGAGCTGAAGATCTAGCTGCTGCGCAACCCTCACCCCAAATTTTGGATTGAGTTTACAATAATACCCACTGTTCATATCCAGCCCAAATTTTCGATGCAGTCGGGTGGATTGTTGGGCTGTCTGATAAGAAATCTTCTAGTGCATTGGATGGCAAGAGCTTACCATAGTCTTTATTCGTAATTCTGAAAAAGTTTTTGGGTTCAGTAATGATGTTTACTCGCAGTTTCTCAAGAAACCGAGACATCGTCGCCCACCCTTTTCGGCATTTCTGCTTTTCCTATACGAAAACAGTTTTGGGGTTCGTTCAGATTGTTGCTCAATCTGATTAGAAACCCTGTAGTTTGACCGGTAAGAGTTTTTTTCCCCCTATTAAGATGAGTTAATTTGTTGTACTTGATCAGTCTTAATACTGACTGCACAACATCTCTGTAATGAACAATTTTTGGTCCTCATTTGTTCATGCTGTAATAAATACATTTTTTGTATCTTTCATGTGGCTGCAATTAGCATATAGAATCATGTTTGGTGCAGGTGTAGTGTTCAGGGATCACTCTGGTAATTTTCTTGCTGCAACAACCCAATTTTTGGAGGACGTCAGTGGCACTGAGAATAGATGGCGCGCCGGCTGGCTGCTGCAAGACGTGGGCTTTGAACTCAAAATTGTTGGGAAACCATGGGCCTGACCCTGCAGTCGGCCCATTAGTGGGCGCCCCATCCCAAACCCTAGTAGGGTCGTAGCCTATAAATAGGGGGTGCTATTCATTGTAAAGGATTGATCGATGGATGGAGGAATAAAGACGTCCCCCTACATCTCTGTGTTCAATATCTTATTCTGTTCTTGTGTTCATGCATTGTTCTTACGATTCTCTATTTGTCTACGAGGTAATCGCTCGGACTGGACTTGCCAGCGACGGTTCCTCAACACGTTATCAGCACGATCGACTCTCCTCGCATCGAAAAGGTAACCGTCGATGAACGACACTCGTAGATTGAATCGTTTTCTAGATTGCTTTCAATTCTGCAAATTTGGCTTTCTAGATTGGTTTCCTACGGTGCAAATCCGCTCTAATCTACCGCGAGCCGACTTGAAGTCGCCGGCTAAGCTGATCAGTGGATTGTATGAAAGAGTAGATGATGATTGTACCGTAGGTAGTAGATGCAATCGCATGAAAGACATCATATGCACGACACCGCCTGTAAGCGGCTGTCACTACCTCCGCGACACGTTACCGGTCGGCATAAGTCCGCCATCACGTCTCGCCATGGAGGCAACGACAGTGCCACGACGCTAGCACGCGGCAAGCATGCACACATCGGCTTGAAGCCGCGCCACCGATGTAGTCTCGCATTACATTACATAGCATTGCATCGCATTTATCTGCATGAATAAACAGTAAACTCGGAAAAAAGGGGGTGGGTCCTGTAGAACCGCGCACGGCCGCACCCCGGCTGGTATCGCCGCCCGGAGCCGCATGCATCGGCAGCCTAGCCTAAAGCCGCACGGCACTCCCCTCGCCGTCTGTAGCGGCGCTGGCCCGCACCCAGAGCCGTGCCGCCGGAACCTCCTTGCCGCCAGTAGACGGCCGCCTCCTCGGGGCACCTGAAGATGCCATCCGTCGGCATGGAATGGCCGCCACCATGCATCACCCAAAGGAAAAGAAAAAGGGGAGGGTCGCCGCCGCTGCGCGCTCGCCCGCGCAGCCGACGGCGTCGCCACGCCGCGCTGCGTGTGCGCGCCGCCTCGACGCCGTCCGCGGATCGCTCGCAACGCCGGCCGCTCCGCCCAACGCCGGCCGGCCGGCCGTCCGCAGCTGCAGCCTCACCCACCGCCTCGCCCACTAACCCCGCCTGCAGCCGCAGCTCCCGCGCCACCCGCGGCGTTGCAACGTCGCTTGCTACACCCGGCTACCACCCATGTGAAGCCGCCGCCGTTTGCTTGAACATGAGACAGGGAAACCCTACAAGGATCCTTTTTGCTCTGGCTGTGGTAGGTCCAAAGGACCGGCTGGCAGCTATGGCCTCGGGAAAGGCCCAATCAGCCGTGAGTATTGATCCAAGCGTTATGGGCCAAAGAAAAGGCTAAATGGGCTATGAATGAAACGGCTCAAGAAAGAAAAAAGGAGCGTACGGGAGAAGAAAAAAAAATGAAAAGAAAAGGAAGTTTTGCAAAAGGGCCCCTCGGGTATCTGAAATTACGTAACATTTTCTCAAAACTGAAAATTTGCACATAAATCCTCAGAAATTCTGAAAATTACGAGGATTTTTCCGGGATAAAGAAATTCTTGCAGAATAACCCCTCAAAAATGCAAAATTGCACGCAAACTTTTCTCTGTACCGAAATTTTGTGTGTTAACCCCTGAAATTGCAGAATTCGTCAAAAATACTTTTTCCAGCAGAAAAGGGTATCGGGAATTTAATTTTTGAATCTGTTTTTGTATTTGAAGCATGTTTAACTTTGTTATTATTATTTCTATGCAATTTATGTATTGTATTTACTGTTTTTGATTATCTGTGATTGTATATATTGCTTTTAATCACTGAAAATAACAGTAAATTATGAAAAATGCATAGAAAAGTACAGGATCACGAACCGGGAGTTCGAAGAGCATTATGGGAATATTGCAACCATTTTATGCAGATTACTAGCAGTAATCCTTTGAACTTTTTGCATGAATATGAATATGACTGGCATCACGAACCAGTAGTTTGAAGAACTGACCCAGCATGACCAGATTTTGTATAAAATTTGTATCAGTCTTCAATTCTGTGGTAATGTAATCACGGATGAGCATAAGATTGAGAAGACTCTCTACCTTTCACCCGAACGCGGTGCAATCCGCAAGCAACTATCGTCAAGACGGCTACATGAAGTATGCCGAATTAATTGACATCATGCAAGTTGCAGAAACTCAAGATGATATTCTAAGAAAGAACTTCATCTCGCAACCACCTAGTAGCAATGTTGGCCATGAAGCCACTGCTAGCAGCTACAAGGTGATGAAGCCTCTCACGAATTAGAGGAACAAGAAGGATAAGGTCGTGCGTCGCACATTATTGATATTTCCAGTCTAAGAAGAAGGGCAAATGATAGCTTGAGGCATACCTCGCCATTGCAGGCACAGAGGATCCATATCCATTAGCTGCACTTATGAATGTGAACAGCCCAGTAGCAGCCCCATCATCCCTCCTTTGGACATCGCAGCGCCACACCGTAGTCGCCAAGAGGAGAAGATCGCGCATGGAGTCGATTTAGGCAGAAGTTCCTGAATACTTTGCCTATTAGATCCAGTGCACGCATTGCACTCGGACCTTTTATAGAAACTGGCAATTTGTAATTGAAGCAGAATTTTTGAATTATTGAATAATGGTTGCAAGCTCTAGAAGAGCAAAAGCATTAAATTCTTATTATGAGTCCTGCAAGGCTTATTTTCCCGTCTTTATAATAGCAAGTTACGTTCTGATATCTGAAGTATTTTATTTATGTGTTGCTTGCTTTCTGCTACATATTAATAAAGTACAATATATTAGAACGCGTGTGGCGCCCTATGGAGGAAGTGTGCTTAGCAGGTAGCGGCACAACGAATACCATCTTGAGAGAAATGGAATTTTCTTCCAGTCAATCAGCAAGAATGCTGGTAGTCTTACGACAATCGCAGGCAGCGATACTTGTATAATAGGCTTAGGAAGTGCCATAATTATACTCCCAATGGGGCACAACTTTGGTCATTGAAGAAGACTTGTTGTACCCAGAATTGACTAGAACTCTCAAGGATATTTGCGCTAATAGTTTCCATGTAGAGACTGAAGAAGAGTATGGTACAGAATACCTGCTCATTACAAAGCGTGAAGAAAGTGAAAAATAGCATTAGAATGTCTTCCTTCATATGAAAATGGGCTATACTACACTAATATTAAGGCACCTACAGCCTATACTGCCTTGAAAACCGTATTTAGAAGCTCTGAACTTTTCTATCTCTGGCATGGTAGATTATGCTGTCTAGGTCTTAGAATAATGAGAGATATAATTAACAATTCACATGGACATCATATGAATATAAAGAATTTCCCGAATCTGAAAGATTTTGTGTGCCCCGCATGTGCCACCGGGAAATTAATTATTAGACCTTTTGCTCTGAAAGCGAAGGATGAAGTCCCTGCATTCCTGGACCGTATCCAGGGAGACTTTTGCGGTCCTATACAACCCCTGTAAGGGTCAATTAGGTATTTTATGGTGCTCATCGATGCTTCCTCGGAATGGTCGCACATATGTTTATTGTCTATGAGAAACCATGCTTTTGCAAAGCTAAATCTCGCAGATAATTAACAATTGAAAAAAAAAATATCCCTGATCATCACGTGAAGTCCATCTGAATGGACAACGCCGGAGAATGTACTCCGAAGGCATCTGATGATTATTATATGAAAATGAGAATTAAAGTTGAGCATTCTATACCGCACATCCGCACCCAGAACGGACTAGCAGAAGTTTGAAGAATTGTAATTTACCAACTATTTGTTGGGGACACGCAGTCTTGCTCGTAGCAACTCTCATCAATTTTAGACCGTCGGCCTATAACATCCAACCAACTATGCAACTAACGCAAGGGTCAGCACTGAAAACTCCTCATCTTCGTAGGTTTGGTTGCAAGGGTTATATACCTATACCACCACCGCAGCGAACTGAAATGGGTCTTCTCTGAAAGTCTAGGATATACGTTGGTTATGAGACAACATCCATAATCAAGTATTTGGACCATATGACTGGAGATTTGTATAATGCTCGATTCGCTGATAGTACATTAGATGAGGTTAGTTTCCCGTCATTAGGGGGAGGAAATCAACCCTTGATGATAATATCGGGAAACAATTGAAGTCTAGAAGACATTTGAAGTCCAGAAGATAATTGAAATCTATGCATATGACCCGCGCACTAGTATAGCAAATAGAGAAGTCCAGAAGATAATTGCAGTCCAGCAGACAATTGAATTGAAGTCTAGAAGACAATTGAAGTCCAGAATATAATTGATTTGCAAGTATTAGCGAATCAACTGCCAGACCACTTTAGTGATTTGAAGAGCGTGACCAAGTAGCATTTGCCTGTACGCAATGCACCGGAGAGGGTTGAAATACCATTGAAGGTATCTCTAATCCCGTCCAGAGGCCTCAGAATAAAAGGACGAGAACTCCGGTCCCTCGATTCCGAAGTAACCGGGGACGCCTGGTGAAAAAGGATAAGACGGACTTGACACAGCCGATCACCGAAGTGCCCCGAACCAGAAGGGGAGCCAGTTGAGACCTGGCATTGATATGGAACCTTCAGAAAAGGCATACCAGAATTGAACATCCCCATGAAGGGAGACATCAGCATGGATGCGTGCGCACACATCGGAGCTGAAAAACTAAAGGGACTTGCCCCGCAATTGGAAGTAGCGGTGAGCAAGTAGAAGCATTAAAAGAATCACCCCTTGAAGAAATAGCTATAAACTTTATGACCTCGGGAGAATTTTTGAAAATGACAACAGCCAATGTCGACATTTACTTTGCAAAGAAACTTGCCACAATCATCAATCTTGATTCAGAGCCTGCATCGCTCGCTGAATGAAAGAAAAGATCAGATTGAGAAGATTGGGAGAAGGCAATAGAAACTGAATTATTCTCTCCGAATAAAAGAAAGACGTTTGGGCCTGTAAGCCGCACGTCTCCCTTTGTGCACCCCGTAGGGTATAATTGGGTATTTGTTCGAAAGAGAAATGAAAAGAAGCAAGGCTCGTTGTATAAGGTTTCACTGAACATCTAGGAGATGATTATGAAGTAACCTATTCTCCGGTCATGGGCGGAACTCCCTTTTAAATATTTATCTCAATGGCAGTGAACTTGAAGTTAGAAGTGAAATTGATGGATGGGGTACCAGCATACCTTTATGAAATGTTGGATTCGGACATTTATATGAAGATACCTGAATGTATCACTGTCCCGAACCAAAACAGAGCAAATAGAAATATGTGCAGTGTGAAACTCAGAAAATCATTGTACGAACTTAAGCAATCACGCAGAATGTGGTATAATCGCTTGAAGCGACTTTCTATGCAAGAAAGGTTACACGAACAATGAGTATAATCTCTGTGTATTTATACGACGATCCCAGAATAGATTTTGTATAATCTCAGTGTATGAAGATGATCCAATATCATCGAACCTCAAGGATATTAAGAAAGCAAGCTCTTACCGAGTCGGAGTTCAAATGAAAGGTTTGAGTAAAATCAAATATTACCTAGGCTTGCAGCTTGAGCATGCCCTTGAAGGGATATTAGTGCATCAGTCAACCTACACTCAGAAAGTGTTAGAAAGGTTCAATTTTGAAAAGGCATACCCTTCGAATGTGCCAATGGACGGGAGATCTTTGCAGCAAGACAAGGACCCGTACAGATCTAGAAAAGAGGGGGAGGAAGTCCTGGGACCGGAATTCCCACACTTAAGTGCAATAGAAGCACTCATGTATTGAACAAACTGTACTAGACCAGGCATTGTATTTGCCGGAAACCTACTAGCAAGGTATAGTGCAGAACCTACCAAAGGCATTGGCAGGGAATAAAGGACATCTTCCGATACCTCTAAGGAAGCAAAGAACTTGGTCTAATCTACAGAAAGAACAAAGACTTAACTATGAATGGCAATGCAGATAACGGGTACTTGTAGGACCCGCATACAGCTAAATAGTAAACAGGCTATGTATTCCTATGTGGTGGAACCGTAATTCCATGAGAATCGTCTAAGAACAGAAAGAACAAAGACTTAACTATGAATGACAATGCAGATAACGGGTACTTGTAGGACCCGCATACAGCTAAATAGTAAACAGGCTATGTATTCCTATGTGGTGGAACCGTAATTCCATGAGAATCGTCTAAGTAGAGTCTTGTACCGACTTCGACGAACCACTCGGAAACAATAGCACTGTACGAGGCCTCACGAGAATGTGCTTGGCTTCGGCGGATGATTCACCACATCCAGCAGTCGTGTGGATTGAATACCACGCAAACCCCTACTTTTGTATGAAGATAATGCAGCTTGTGTTGCACAAGTACAGATGGGTTATGTGAAGAGTCCTCTCACAAAGCATATCAACTCCAAGTTCTTCTATGCTCATGAATTGCAAAAAAAAAAAAAAATGAACGTAATCAAAGTACTGCATACTGAGTCATGTGAGAATCTTGCAGATTTATTCACTAAGTCACTTCCAGCGTCTAGCTTTGAAAAATGCATACGTGAATCGGAATGATGAGACTTAGAAGTGCAGAATTCAGGGGGAGAACCTTCACGAACTCATTATTAAAGCTTGATCATGAAGATCGAGTACCCAAAGAATAAATCCAGGAGATTAAATGAAATTGGGTGGATTGTACTCTTTTTCCCTTCACGAGTTTTCCTGAAGTTTCTCGGCTAAGGTTTTTAATGAGGCAATTCGTGCATCACAGCAGAACGTGTATCATGTACTCTTTCTCCAAATTTTTCCCACTGTGTTTTTATGGAGTTTTGACGAGACATGAACATGAAGGATGGGTGCCCAAGGGGGAGTGTTGGGAAACCATGGGCCTGACCCTGCAGTCGGCCCATTAGTGGGCGCCCCATCCCAAACCCTAGCAGGGTCGTAGCCTATAAATAGGGGGTGCTATTCATTGTAAAGGATTGATCGATGGATGGAGGAATAAAGACGTCCCCCTACATCTCTGTGTTCAATATCTTATTCTGTTCTTGTGTTCATGCATTGTTCTTACTATTCTCTATTTGTCTACGAGGTAATCGCTCGGACTGAACTTGCCAGCGACGGTTCCTCAACAAAAATATTGGAGGTGCACGCTGCTTCGATCGGCAGGGGCCGGAGATATGAACTAAGAATTGGACCGGTTTTTTTGCACGGTGTACTGGTGTTAACGTGTTATAGAAGAAGGTATAAAGAACTGGCTGCTTTCACTTCAGTCCTCCAAGATACAGCATTGTTCGACTTTTCGCAAACAAAGTGGCGGATTGTAATTTCTTGTATTTTTCTTTACAAGAGGATTGTAATTTCTAGACATTTCCATGACTGATTTAAACGTTGTTTGCTAACGAAGTCAGTGCCTACTGGCTAACAACTTGCTTGCTTGCTTTGATAACTTGCGTATTGAGTGGAATATGAGTAGTGTCGTAGGAATGTTGTAAAGCTGGTGCTTGAGGTTACTACTTCCAAAGGTTCACTTTTCCACGACGACGACGACGAAAAAGACGAGAATCCCTCACAAGCCACCATTGTTGGTTTGACAGATAGTACGCAAACGAAGAGAAGTTGTCCGGTAGAAGTAAATCTCGGAGACAAGAGATAAGGCTAAGCCCAAAAAGAATCACATGCAGAACCTATCGGAGACAACTTCTATGGGGATAAATGCTGGAAGTATCAAATTTAAATACATTTTGTATTTTTAGATGCATTTTTAACTTCTCTCCGATTTTGAAACCAACAATCAACTTCTTCTATGGTTGGCAGAATGGTGTAGAAATGTTTCCCAAGACACAACACAGGAATAGGGATGAAGCCAACAATCAACAACACAAGGCGTCCACAATAAAGAATAATCAAAGATCAAGGAATTTACAAAGGAATACAAGATTTCGATGATCAAGTACTAGACACCGTACTGTTCGTCCGTGACACCAGAGAGAGATCATACATTACAAGGTGGTCGCTTTTTAACTTCTGGATCATGAAACTGGAGACATACAAACTAAATTCGTCTCAGCACGCATCAAGAGATACAAACACACAACAACCCTACTTCGCTGTTCTCGAGTGTTTGATAAGCCAATCGATGACAACATCTATGTTCACTGAGTCCTTGCAAGAGATCATGTAACAGCAAACTTCGCGGTCCTTTATAAATTCTAGTCCTCTGAAATCACAGAAGAAAGAGCACCTCAGTTGACACATCATTCAGAAAGAAGAGAAATGCTAGGGTAGGTCCTTTCAGGAACGACTGGCCCGTATAAAGGAGAATTAAACTCACAGTTGATCAACCAATGCCTGCTTCGAAAGAGCTTCTGATTTGTCAATTTTGTTGCCAAGGACAAGTAAAGGAATCCCAGCTAAAGACTGTTTTGTCAGCAGGTCATGCAATTCACTTTTAGCTATCGGAACGCTGTCCCGATCGGCAGCATCCACCACATATCTGCCAGTAAATGAAAGAGTTAACTCATCATAATAACTCCCATCTTTATCAGTTAAGGTAAAAAGCTAAAAAAACATCTGGGTAACAAGCATCATGCATACCAAAGAGTAAATACTGAATACATGAATAAATAACAAGGTTTTCCATAGGTTAGAAGACGAATTTTTTTTTAGAGAATATCAATGTAACTGAGCTCCTAGGACACAGGCACACGGCATCAACTCAACAGTCAATACATTGATTACATTCATTGCACTGACACAGCATTGACAATTAGACAGAACTAACAATGCTCTAGTATGTGTCAGTATCCGACTTGGGGTAATGATCCTTGCAGAAGTACAGTTGCAATTGGTATGTAGAGAAAATGTATAACTGCCAGTAAAGTAAGCAAATATGTATGAGCCGGCTAAGAAAACAACACCTCATACATATCATAGAGCTAGTATTATGCATACTCTACTATCTCCCCGTGCATAACCATGTACTAGTGCTGTTGTCAGATGATTATCTTTCAGAAACAAGTTGCAGCAAAATAAGCTTCCACATGGAAGTTATGTATCATCTTATCAGAAAAATGAGTATTCAAATAACAAAATACACAATATGAAATCTTTGAGAAGTACAGGAAATTACATAATAGCAGAAACTCCACGGCAATAGCGCTCCCACATGGTCCGGAATCTCCGTTGCCCTCCAAGATCCCAAAGTTTAATTGTGACATTTCCCTTAGTGACTTTCCGCATATTAAAGCCTACCTGGTTTCAGCAGATGAAATTTTGTAGTTCAGATCACTTAGACAACCAAAAAATTAGTTAAGAATCCATAAAGAAGTGGTGATATGTACATACAGTTGGAATCATGTCCTCGCTGTAGCCACCTGTCTGAGAAGCATACAGCCACAAATTAAAATCAAAACAACACAGGAAACATAATAATATAGCTTAAGTTGTGTAAGTTGATGCATACAGCAATTGTATTGACTAGAGATGTCTTCCCAGCATTCTGTAGCCCAACCAGGGATAGTTCCATCTCCTGCTTAAAAAACAAGCTGAAACAGAAAATGTCACTGCGATGAGTAGAATTTTGACAGGTCATGCTTCAAAGAAAACAAAATGCGACAAAAGAGACACATAGTCTAATTTTATACTAGTGGAATTGACTCAGTATTAATACCTGCACGTCTTCTAAAAACTTTGTGATCAGTAAACAGAAGGACATTCGTAGACAAGAAAGAATCTCATAACAAAGTAAACAAGGTACAATAACTTGATCTCATATGCACCAGCTGCCTCAGTGACAGGTTTAAAGCTAATTCACCAATATGAGTTTGACCATCGCAATTATGCACTTCCAGAACAACAGAAAAGATTATTCAGGATCACATCCTAACAATAAAACCCCCATTCACCCTACAGCATAATCATTTTTAGGGGGCAGGAGCCTTCGAAATGTAAACGGGCAGTGTTTTACTGTAACGAATGAAACCTAAAATTCCTCTTCCAAACATTTCTTCTCACATAGGAAGCTTAACATCTCCGATCTCCGTAAGGCTAGGGTAAAAAAATTGCCAGAATAGACCCTATCTGGCTTGAAATTGCAAACGATTGTAAAATGCTCTCGAAAGCACGCTCCCTAGTAACAACATAGAGTTCAAGATTATGTATGCGCTTTAGGCTTGAGAGATACTACATCAAAAATCTAATAATGTTAGTATACAACGGCAAACTTAGAATGCGTATGCTTTATATTAGCTTGATCTATCCTGGATCTAACTGCACAGAGCCCACAACCCACTCCAATTGACAACCCAACCGCGTCATCTCGCTGCACAGGAAAGTCCGATCCAAACCCATCCCAAGAAAACTCGTACTCCGGCTCAAATCGAAACATGTCGGCGTCCTTGGACCAATAAAAAGGTGGGATATCTACCAGGCATCTCCGAATCGAAAAAAAATATCGGGTAAAGAAGGGCGAAAGCTAGACGGGAACCTTCGGAGCCAGTTGAGGAGCGAGTCCCAGAGCCCCATGCCTCCCTCGCCGCGCGAGATCGTAGCCTAGGCGCCCGCCGGATCTCTCGAGGGAAGGGAATCCGTGCGTGGTTGGGGAGGGGAAGGAGGGAAGGAAGGTCCGAAGGAAGACGAGCAGGACGAGACGAGACGATAGACCGTGGTCGATGCAGGAGACAAGGGTACGTCACACGGGCGGCAAAGCGGCTTAACTGGTTGTGTCGTGTGCTCACAAGTTATCCCAGACGGGGGATTCCAGACGGGTCACCTTGGACGTCTCCGTATCCTGCCATTTTGCGCTGTGTAGCCGTGAAGGCACCTATCACCTCAGAGGAGTTTTTAAGCTCATTTAATCTCTTTTTAAAACATAATAGCAAAAACAATCCACATACGAACAAAATAACAGAAATAACATCTTTATAGTACACCTAAACCGCGGCAGACCACATATCGCAATCTGAGTGTGAGGTAGGACATGTGGCGACACACAGCGTACCCCGTCCGTTTATCGCTGACTGTACGCTCGCCATGTGTCCTACCGAACACTCAAATCGCAGCACGTGGTCTGCCGCGGTCTAGTCCACGGTAGGAGTGCCACGTCGTTTGTTTGAGAACTATTTTTGCTATTATATTTAAAAAAAACATATCATTTTAGATAGGGCTCTACCTCATAGTACCAGAGAATAGAGATACTCATAATTGGTCCGACGAGCGAGATCTTATATTCTCAGGGCTAACTTAAGGTGCCAATTCCAGCCAGCCAACTCCTGTATCTCCATGTGACATGACACCACTGGAATGTTTGGCCTAACTCAGCTCACCTCTATTGTGCGGTTTCCTTTCACAACCTCTCAACAAAATTGAGCCCACGTGCAAGAAAATTGTTCGATTGTTTCATGCGAAGAACAGAAGCAACACCACTTATCTGCATTCTTCCAATTTCTTTTGCATAGATTATCTTTATTTAAAATGATCCCTTTGCAAATGTTTTTTTTTAATATGGGAGACAAAAGTCCCACCAGCTTCTATTATAGAAACTGATAAGTTAAGGCTCTACAGAGTGTTCAGTACCAAAAATGAAAAGGAAAAAAAAAATGAAACTGACGCTTGTACTATCACATTACATAAGGTTACAGAGCAAATTGACAATAGAGAGAACACAACACTCTACTCTCAAAAACTCTTCCAGCAAGATGAAACAATATAAACTCCAGCAAGATGAGAACTAAAAGACAAGTACTTCTCGCCAATCTTCACGCCACAGCATCTTCCAATATGAGAATTCCAGCGCTCCAGCCTCTTGATCTATCAAACACCTCCTTTGCCACAGACCGCCACACCTTGATCCCTTGACGTATTAGCTCTTGATCTGTAGGATTCTGAAGCAAAGACCAGAATTCAAGCCAATAGCAAACATTGAAAATCAAAACATGAAAACTTTGATTTACAAAGGCATTCTGATTTTCCAAATGAACTTCTGCGGGAAAGGCACTCCAGAATTGACCAAAGCTACACAGAGAGAGAGTGAACAAAAAAAAGGCCAGCCTTAGTCAGCTTCCATTTAATTGTATCTCTCCCATTTGTGAGCTGCACATCAGAACAAGTTGAAAACAACTTATTCCAACTCACCAGATTCTGGAGAACGCTACGGTGCACAATGTAACCGGTGATCTTTCTTTATAGCCTCCAGCCCCTTCGTGGAAATTCACAAAGTTGGTATGACATCGCTGGAATTTTTAGGCTGATTCGGCAAACCTCCATTATGAGCTTTTTCAGAACGTCCCAACATAATTGAGTAAGCGTGCAAGAAAACTGTTCCAATAAATCTTGTAGCGATCACTCAGTCACTGGTGGGCTCGTGCTTGCGAACGTGAATAAAAACGGGCCACGTCCCTAGCCTTGTGCATTGATGTGAATATATAGTGCACGGAGACTTGCAATACAAGGAGTTGTCTCTATACGGGATACGAACTCTGCAAGAGTCCATGTCTACAAGATGTATACGACAGGTGTAACTGCCGAGAGTATCCTCTACGTATAGGACTCAATCTCTCTAACATCCCCCACAGTTGATGGGTCGGTGGACCGAACACAGAGGCCAGAACGAAACTCGAAGAACAGTGTTGACGGCAAGCCTTTAGTCATGATATCTGCAAACTGCTTACCGGTAGAAACATGAAGAACACAGGTCTGTTCAAGAGCAACCTTTTCACAAACGAAGTGAATGTCGATCTCAATATGTTTCGTGCGTTTGTGTTGGACAGGGTTAGCAGACATATAGACCACAGAAACATTGACACAAAAAAAACAACAGTAGCGGTCTCTATAGGGCGATGAAGCTCATGCAAAAGTTGCCAAAGCCAACAGGATTCTACGACGGCTCGATACTTGGCCTCGACGATGGATCGAGACACGGTCGATTGGCGTTTGGAAGACCAGGATACCAAGTTGTCGCCGTAGTAGATGCAAAACCCCGAGGTAAAGCGTCGTGAATCTGGACATCCTGCCTGGTCGACGTCAGAGTATGCCATGAGCAAAGTGGCCGAGGAGGCGTAGAGCTACAAACTAAACTCCAATGAATCGTTGATATAGCAAATGATGCGCTTAATCAAGTTGAGATGCGACTCCCAGGGATCATGCATGTAACACCCCAGCTCAAGGAAGGACTCTGGGTAGAACTTAGCTCTAAATTGCTCGGTGAAAAGCTCCCACGTGATCGATCCTTGGACTGGGGTCTGTAACATCCCAAATTTTTTGAGTTTTTGAAAATTTTCAAAATAAAAATAACCATTTGCTTTTTCCTATTTTGTTAAAGCTTAAGCTAAATTTCATAAATCAAAAACAATTTAATGTGAGTAAATCCAACTCCAACTAAATAAAAGTTGTTTTATTTGTCTTCTGGTTTATCTCGGAGTCTTTTTGAAGATTTTCAAAACCCTAAAAAGAAACCATTTGGTTTAATTAAATTGCAAAAGCTTAAATTGAAATTTAGAAATAAAAAACCATTTAAATTGAGTTAATCCAACTTCAATTAAAATAAAAAGTTAGTTTATTTGAGCTTCCTGGATTTTATTTGGATTTTAAGCCTTTATTGCATTTTTTTGGATTTTAATTTGGTTTTTCCTTTTTGTTTGAAGCTAAAAACCTATTTTGTTTGCAAATTAAAAACTAAAGTATAGCTAAAAGTATTTTTATTAAGTTCTAAATAATTCAAGGATCCTCTGTGAATTTTCTTAGAATTTTTAGACTCTATTAACTATTTTCTAAAAGTCTTTTTGCTTTTTCGGGATTTCTTTAATCGGAAATCATTTGAAAATCCTCTAAGGCCTTTGGGCCGAATCCTCTCCCTAGGCCCACTTCCCTGGCCCGTTTCGCGCGCGCGCTCCCGCGCCCCTCCCTCGGGCACCGTCCGATCTGGATCGGACGGCTGCCGACCGCGCCTCCCCGCTCCGCTTGCCTCCGCCTCCCCACCCCCACCCTTCGGGAACCGTCCGATCGAAATCGAACGGCTCAACCTCCGCCACGCCCTCCTCCTTGGTCGACCGTCCGATCAAAATCAGACGGCCCCCGCTCGTCGTCCTCCTCTGGCCCCCCTCTTCCTCGCGCGTCCGTGCGCGGCACCGCGCCGCAATCCCCGCCGGTCCTCGCCTCCTCGCCCCTAGCCCTAGCCTCGCCGCGCGCCCACCTCGCCTCCGCGCACTCCGCGCGCCTCTTTTCCCCTTTTCCCGCTCCTTCCGCCGACGCCGCCCGCCATTAGTGGCTGCCGACACCTTTTCCCCTTCCTCCTCCTCCGGGCTTCCTCGTCCCCTATTTAAGCGAGCACCGGGACCGCCTCCCCCTCCTCTCCCGGTTCCCCCTTCTCCCTCCCCCTCTCTCGCCCTCCTTCGCCCCCCTTTTCGCAAAATCTTGCCGCCGACCGAGCTCTGCCTCCCCGCCTTTTGCGCCGCCTCCGAGCTTCCTCCGCCGCCTCCGACCCCGCCGTCGGCATCGCCGCACCGAGGGCCACCTCGCGGGCACCTCCTCGTCCCCGGACCGCCCTCGGAGCGCCGTCGCCGCCGTAGCCCACTTCTCGCCGCCGCTTTTCTCGCTCGCCGCCGACCTACCGGTGATGCCGCGTCCTCGGGCTAGTGAGCATCAGGTTCGCCGTGCCCTCCTCTAGCCGCTGGTCCCCTCGCCGCCGGCCGCCGCCCAGCCAAACACCGGCGACCTTCGGGCCGTGAGCGCCGCCGTCGCCTTCGCCGACGTGGTCGCCACCTCACCTCCACCTCGGCGCCACCTCAGCCCCTTCGCTGACTGGGCAGCCGCATGGCCAGCCCACGTGGCACTCCTTCCCCCCCCTTTTCCAAAACTCGGTGGACCTAGTCCACGTACACCCTCTCACTGACAGTGGGCCCCACATGTCAGTTTCTTTTTTTTTTCTTCTTTCGACCGAATTTCCTCTGTTGAGTCAGCCGACGTTATAATTGCCTTTTCCTTTACAAAAATAATTCCAAAAATCAGAAAATCCTCAAATCCTTCATTTCATGTGTTTTCCAACTTCGGAAGGCCATAACTTCTTCGTCCGAACTCCGATTCAAGTGATTCAAATTTCTAAATTCATCTAAAATCCCCCTCTTGCTGTTAGTGCTAATTTGGAATTTATTTGGATTTGTTTTATTTATTTTGGTCTTTTCGCACGTGTAGAAACCTACTTTTCGGAAGATTTCTCGGGTCCGACGACCGAAACACCTCAACTCTTCAATAAAGGCAAGTCATAGACCTTTGATCATATTGAACCCATCTTTATAAAACTATATTTTTTATATACACATGCATCACTAGTTTTATATTAAATTGTTTCGGGAGTAGATAATTGCCTAATTGATGTATGCCTCCTTGATAAATTGCTATCGACATGTATCCTTGAATGACATGAACCCTTGGACACCTTAGGAGGGTTTATATTAGTTGAACATTGATAAATTACCAACACGGGTATCGTACCATGCTTAGCCATGCTTTAGTTGTACGTCGGGACTCATGATCACAAGCTCGTATAAATAAACATGACTAAATGAATTATGGAATCGTGGCGCGGCCACTATTGCTAAAAGATGGTGTGCCAAGGCTAGGGTGGTCTTCGGCCGGGTTGAACCGAAAATGTTTTATGCTCGGGCGAGTGGGTGGTGGTAAGTGTGGTGCCATAACGCACATTGGGACGTAGAATAGTCTCGCCTGAGCAGCCAACTAAGGACTTAACCTTGAACCATTGATCTGGGTCATATCGTGCAACCGCATGTCTAGACTGGGATAGACCTGACCAACTAATTAGCAATGTCTTGGGTCGGTTCTGTTTTGGATGAGAACGGTGCAAGAGGGGGCACGAATCTGGCGGGGAGCACCCCCGTTAGAAGCGAAACCTTAGCGAGCAGAACCGAGTCAAAACAGAATTTTGTAAAGGCCTTGTCACGTGCTCTAGACCGCTTACCCAAGGTAGTGAGCGGTGGCATCGCCGAGTGCCAAACAAACTAGAGAATTCGTGTCATGTGGGAAAAGTGTATAACCTCTGCAGAGTGTATAAAAACTATTCGAATAGTCGTGTCCCCGGTTATGGACATGCCCGGTGATTTCACGTAAGGGATAGATGTTTTTCTTAAAATGGTGGGATTGATGGTTTGGGTGGAATGGTTGGAAAGATCTCTTGTTGTTTCAAATAATTGAAATACTTATGTATTAATATTTTAAATTATGCGTTTAATCTACTTACTGTATTTACTGTTAAATGTGGCTTTCTGCAAAAGTAAACATAAAGCTATCCTTGTCAAGCCTAGCATGAATAATAATTGCATACTGTTCCCTATGACTTGCTGAGTACATTCAAAGTACTCACGGCTTGCGCTCTGTGTGATTAATCCCCACAGAAGAACCAGGGAATCCCGAGTTTCATGAAAAGGAGAACCTCGAAGACTTTGCGAACTAGGTCGCGTCCTCCACTCGATTGCCTGTGGGTATGTCGTGTGGCCACCACGAGATATTTTGTTTCCGCTGCAAGTTACCTTTTGGTGTTGAGCCCTGCATGGCAACTCTGTAGGACTTGACCATAAGGTCTTTTGCTGCTATTAATATTAATTTGTCCGCTTCATCATTATTTTGTTGTATGGTTATGATTACATCTTTGTTGTAACTGTGCGAGCTAGCTACTGATCATGGGACTAGTTCGGAATGCACAGAGGGTCCTGGGGTTGCATACCCGGGGCGCCGACAAGGGATTGTACCAGAGCCATATCGACTGTAGGACGTAACCATAATTAGCATGGTCGTTTAGTCGAAACTTCAAAAGTTATTTTCTAAATCAAACCAACCAGTTAACCTGAGTAGTCATTTTTCCCTTACCTTATTCTATTCTTTTCTCGCCTACCCTAAGTCTTTTCTCATCTCCTTCTTAGCTTCTTACATCTTGTCTATTCTAAAACATTGTTTCCCAATTTAACTTGATCTCCCTTACCTTAGAAATTTATGTAAGATCGAGCCTTGTTTTGGTCGACCATCCCAAATAAGTTAGATTAGAAGTGTTTTAATAGGATTACCCTCCTAGCTGTAGTATCGTTTAGTTCGGCCATAAGGCTTGAGTTTTTGTTGCTTCTTGATGGCTTTCCAGCTATCTGTCCTTCGGGTTTAACCGAACATCCCCAATTAGGTTGCTCTATCTTTCCCCCTTGTCCTCCCTCGTCTTTTGTGCTTTTCCCTCTTATCTACCGTACTTTCTCTCTCTCTCTCTCTCTCTCTCTCTCTCTCTCGTCTATTAAACCTGGAAATATTTGTGCAGATGGTTCAAATCCGCAACTATGCGAGCCAAGTTGACCCTGTGAATCTCAATACCCCACCACCACCTCCTCCAGTAGCCATAGCAGATCAAGGTTTGGATCAGTTCATGGCAGCCCAGACACAGCTGATGAGTTCAATGATGCAGAACGTGAACCAGATAATGACTCAACAGGACCAGGTTGCTGCAGCCCTACTTAACATGATGAACCAGCAAAACCAGACCATCGCTGCTTTTATGACCAGGATGAACCAGAACCATCAGGCCGCTGCTATGTCACCGCCACCACCAGTTTTTCAGCCTTCGAAGCTTGCAACGTTTAGGAGGACACATCCACCCATATTTTCCAACTCCTCCAAACCACTAGACTCCGATGATCGATCACACTCTATTGGGGAGAAACTCACCATTGCTCAGTGTAACGACCACGAGAAGGTTCTGTATACTGCACGACAGCTAGAAGGCCTTGCTGTAGACTTGTGGGAGAGTTACCGTGCAACCCATGAGAATCCACAAGATATTACTTGGGCTGAGTTTTCAGCAGCTTTTCGTCACTCTCATGTTCCTAGGAGTATAGTAGAAAGGGAGAAAAATGAATTACCAAGGATCCCGCCACTGGAAGAACCTCATTCCAATGGCAAGAGTCACCTTCCTCCTGAAAATCACCATTTAGGAAGTACGTTATCTGCATGATGTGGAGAACAAGGGCACTTCGCCGCACATGCACTCAAAAGGGAAAGCCAAAACAAGATAATCATTGTGCTAATCAGAATAGCACGGACACTATTTCTCCAAGTGTCCCGAAGGAAGTCGATCCAAAGATAAAGTCTCAGAACTATTGTGGCAATGAAGGATACTTTGTCAAGCAATGTCCCTTGCATAAACAAGAAATCTTGGCACCACAAGCAGCTTCAGCAACGAAAGACAGATCGGAAGAACCTCGGACGTCTCACCCAGCAGCAATGATTCCTAAGCCCGTCATGAAAAGCCAAGCGAGTCATGACCTTACAGAAAATCCCAGGCTAAGAAAAGGCAGTTGTGGCTCAGCCCACCAATCAAGTCTAAGAATTGTGCCTGTTGTTGTTTTGAAGAGATAGAGCATAGTGCTAGTAAGCACGAACTCAATTGCTCAAGCGGTGAAGGAAATCATTCACTCAAAGAATGTCCAATAAACAATATTATCCGTCACTTATATGAGAATAAAGACCATTATCCGACCTAGTGCCATCCGAAGACAATGTTAACCCCTATATCACAGCAGCAACATGAACAATTTCAAGCCGCTCTCATCCAAGCCAAGGAAGGCAGAACCATGATTACTTCTACCAAGTTGTCACATGAATCAGAGGAACCAAATTCCAACAAGATCCATCCCAAGGCACTCAATTTAGAAGCTACTTACCGTCAGCAAGACCATTGTCACAAGAGGAAGATGATGAATCAAGAGCAAGATGTTGCAAGAAACTCCAAGACTCGTGTGATTCAACCTCAACCCAACCAAGCACCAACATCAGCCGCACTCATGACCCCAGGATCAGCACTGCATCCGCCGATACCGGTGTTCTGCAACAATACTGGTATTCAACTGCAGCAGAATAAAACATCAAAGGCAAGAATACAATGTTTTAGATGTCAGGGTATGGGACACTTTGCCAGTGGATGCCCGCAAAGACACTCTGTAGGACTTGACCATAAGGTCTTTTGCTGCTATTAACATTAATTTGTCCGCTTCATCGTTACTTTGTTGTATGGTTATGATTACATCTTTGTTGTAACTATGCGAGCTAGTTACTGATCATGGGACTAGTTCAGAATGCACAGATAGTCCTGGGGTTGCATACCTGGGGCGCCGACAGGGTCCTAGCTGACAGAACGCCCTCCCACCAAATGTTCGCCTGACCCTTCAGCTGGAAGGTCACGAAGTGTGCCCTCTGCTAAGAGGTCATCTCTAAGGCTCCGAACTATCTCTCCATGTATCGGAGCCAATCTGCCTCCTGAATTGGTGTGCCTGCTCCATCAAAAGTGTCTAGACGGAGAGACATCCTCTCACAAAGGCTCATTCTAGCCTCCTGTGGAACCGATGCAGCACCAGGGACAGCAACAGATGCGACTACAGTAGGAGGGGCTACCTGCACCTGCTAACGAAGCTCTTGGACCTCCCTCTGAAGGTCCTGCAACAGAACTGCCGATGCTGCCTGAGCGCCAACGACTGGCTAAGCAGCCAAAGCAACCTCCTCTCCCGCATCACCAACAACCTCCTCAGCCGGGGGTGGTGGCACCACCGGACCGCGTCCACGACCACGGTCACGGCCTACTCCACGACCACAACCTCTACCTCTCGCCATTACTGAATACCAAAAGAAGAAGAACTAGCAATTCAGCTCAAGTACAACAATAACAACAATACATAATCAAATCAATAACAATCCGACATCCATCATTATGAAACATTGAGCCTGGAATGCCACGAAACTACCCTAACAATATAATTTACATCAACTTACAATAAAATTTCAGCAAGCAACTCATTAAAAAAAACCATTCACGGATCACGATAAAATATGATTAAGGATTTGACAACCCTAAATAATTAAACTTGAAGAATAGCAAGATAGCAATCCACAATTTTGCGCATAACCAAACAAATAAACACTATGGTATGAATAAACAAGGCCTATTCAATCATCTATGGTTAAGCAATATCCATCAAGTCCTAAAAGTTATTCTATCATAATGAAGTAAAGATTTCTCACTAACTATAAATTTCTCTCTAAACTTCGATAGAGTTTCACTTGAAACAATGTCCATTGAAGGATTTCAAGACAATCTAACATGTATGAGCATGGTAACCATGTAATTAAAATTTAAACATAATTATTAAGGTCCACACGAAAGAAACAACTACTTCTATTACAACGGAAATCATTTCACCTCGAAGGATGAACACAACCGTAAAATAAATGTCAATATTAAGATTTCTCCAATTAAACAAAAGTGTTGATTTATTTGACATAGTGAATATCAAGTGTAGTGCATCAAAGTTTCTATCTCATTCCCATGCATGCCACTTTCTCAGAAATTACCTAAAAAAAACATAAGCAATAAGCGTGAGTCCTCGACTCAGCAAAGTACAATCAAGGCGATAAATAAAGCATCATAAGCAGATATTGGACATAAAAATTGCTCACATATATCCATTTACAATGTTCTCATAAATATTCATCTTCTACTTTTATGCAATGCAAATGCCAAGAATGCACTTCTCTTTCTTCTTTGCAATTATCGGTAATGCGAAGTATGCATTCGTCGATGCATACTCAAGCATGTGCCTTCTAGCACAAAGACCTCAAGCACACACTTCACGAGTGTGGGGATCTCATGCTCGTCTAAAACATGACGGGGACCTCAAATATATCATTACTTGGCTACCACGTAGACCAAGTCTCAAGGATCAATGAATGATGCAAATGATTGTTGCTAATCGAGAATCTTTATCTCTTTACTTAATCAACATAAGCATATAGCATAACCAACAACAAGAACATGAATAAATATTCATATATGTAAAACATTAACACTTCATGAATATTCTTCGCATATGTTACCAACTACTTGCACTTACCTCAACCGTGTGACGAACGATGACGAGTAGAGGGCACTGCCCCCTGATTCACACCATCACCTGAGCATTCATAAAACATGCTAAGAAAACAATCCAAGAGCAGTACAACTTTACAAAAGAAATAAATATATCCACTCCTAATCGAAACCAAAAACAGCCCTGTTTTCCTCCCCAAACACGGTTCTGTCCAAAACAGAATAGTAACTTGCTAAAATCATAACTTTTGATCTATAACTCCAAAAATCATGATCTTATACTCTATGAATTCCTTAGGACATTATCTACCTTTTTCATGCAAAACGAAATTCCAAAATAATTCATCTTCTATTTTTAATCATTAAGTTTTTGCACGCTGCCTGAACCCGACAACTGATCAGATAGACAACTACAAAAAAAATCATATATCCCAATCTACCCAACCAAAATTCACAATCTAGTACCCTAAAGAAAGCTAACAAAAAATCCTATATTTTATCTAACTAGACTGGATTCAAATTCTGGATCTAACTATCCCAAATAAAGCTCGCAAGGAACCATAAATTCCAAATATCAAAAACTACGGCAGGAAACAGCCTAAATTCGCACAGCAGATGTCAAACAACCATAATTTTCCAACCATTTATCCAAATTACGTGATCGAGCACTCTACGGAAAGAACAAATAGAGATCTACAATTCTCTAGGAGACGATATTCCCAAATTTTGCATCTACAATACCCAAAATTATAGTGCAATGGAACTGGCAGATTACCGATCTATCAAACAAATTCTACCGATTGCTAAATAGAAAAGAAGAATAAATTTGTCACCCTTGGAGAACAAGATGACAAACGTGAGATCACATAAATTCCCACAAAACTCCCTTTCTTTCTTCCTTCTTTCCTTCTCCCCTTCCTCTTTCTTCCACTTCTCCTTCCCTTCCCTCTCTTCTTTGCTTCAGCTAGCAACACACAAGAACAGCAGGGCTGCCCCTAGGAGGAGATGGTAGCAAGGGCTAAGGGGGAAGGGGTGGTGGCTGGTCTGGGAGGGGAAGGGGGTGGCACAAAGGGAAGGGGAGGGCTTAGGGTTTGGCTGCTCCCTCCCTTGGCCAGTCGCCCTTATTGGGCCAAACACCGTGGGTCGAAAGCCTACGATCCAGGTTCTCTCACTTACGGAACCCCCCCCCCCAAACTCTTGCTAAATCTATTTTCTAAATCAATCCTCATCTCTAACACTTTTCTCTCTTAATTATATTCGGGATATTATAGTGCATGTAAAGACAAGCCTACTGAACAACGTAACAAATATCGAGACGAGTGAGTGTGAGGTACTGAAAAGCACCTGCAAAGCTCCGGTAGTCAGTGGGATCAGAGACCAGAGAACCATCAAGGGTGGAGAGTTTTGAGCGAGTGTCGATTAGGGTGACACAAGGATGACAAGAGGCCATACCAGCACACTCGAGAAGCTCGAGATTGTACTACTTTGAGATAAGAAAAGACCACTAGAATTCTGGGAAACATAAATACCAAGTAAATAGTGCAAAGGACCAAGATCTGTCATGGCAAACTCACGATGAAGAGAGCGAGTCATCCGACTAAGAAGATCATCAGATGAAGTAGTAAGAATAATGATATCAACATAGAGAAGGATATAGGTGACATCAAGACCAAAGCGAAGAATAAAAAGAGAGGTGTCAGATGCCGAAGTAGTGAAACCAATAGTACGAAGATAAATGGCAAAACGCTGATACCAAGCCCGAGGAGCTTGCTTAAGGTCATAGAGCGATCTGTGAAGATGACATACATGGTGTGGATGAGTGGAATCAACGAAACTGGAATGCTGCTAACAATAGACAGTCTCATCAAGATTGCCATGAAGGAAAGCATTCTTCCCATCAAGTTGATGAATAGGCCAAGAGTTGGAGGAGGTAATGTTGAGGATGACTCGAATGGTAGCCGATTTAACATCCGAGTTGAAAGTCTCATCAAATCAATGCCGACCTATTGAGAGTAACCACGAACAACCCAACGTGCTTTATAACGAGCGAGACGACTGTCGGAGTGGAATTTATGGCAAAAAATCCACTTGCTCAAAACAATGCTAGCCCTGGGAGGAGGAACGAGAGACCAGGTGTCGTTTTGCATGAGAGCATTGTACTCGTCATGCATAACTTGGAGCCAATTGGAGTCTTGAAGAGTCGCACAATAGGAGGTAGGAATAGGAGAAATAGCATCATGAGAGACATGAAGATTGAGTCTTTCACTTGGCTTGGTGGAAATCCCAAGCTGCGAGCGTGTGGCCATGGAATGAGTACAGGAAAGCAGGGCGGCAAGCGAAGTAGAAGTGTCATCAATGACAATGGGAGATGTCGCAGGAGGTGGCAAGACTGTCGTGGGCGATGGCAGGGCTACCGCGGGAGGTGATAGGGCTACCGCGGCAAGAGGAGTGGCGGCAGCTAGTAGAGAGGGGACTGTGACGGGGAAGCAGCTACCACGGCAAGGGGCTGCAACGACAGGGGCCAAAATCGTAGAAATAGCAGGATCAAGAAGAAAGTCCAAGGAAGAGAGATCCTGGGATGAATTGGTGGAAGGAGAAGCAAAAGGAAAAGTAGTTTCATCAAAGATAACATGCCTAGAAATTATGATTTGATGAGAGGTAAGATCGAGACAGCGGTAACCCTTGTGAGAGCTAGGATAACCGAGGAAGATGCAAGCGGCAGACCATGGAGCGAGTTTGTGTGGGGCAACAGCGGAAAGGTTAGGGTAACAGAGGCAACCGAAAAACCTAAGGTGATGGTAATCGGGAGGGAAGCGAAAAAGGCTCTCAAATGGGGTGGCGAAGTTGATGGGCTGACATGGCCGACGATTGAGAAGATAGGTGGCAGTGGAGAGTGCTTCGCCCAATAGGAAGGAGCATATGAGCCTGAATAAGGAGTACGGGCAGGAAAACCAAAGGTGAGTGCCATGTGATGAGGAGAAGTTGTGAAGCGAAGCATTATCAAATTCCCGACCATTATCAGCTTTGTATGGACCAGAGAGAAAGATGAAATTGGGTTTGAATATAGTGGTAAAAGGAGGAGAGGATGGAGAAGACCTCGAACTTACGACAGAGAGGGAACGTCCATAGTAATGAGAGAAATCATCAAGGACAACAAGGTAGTAGTGATAACCAGAATTACTCAAAATGGGAGATGTCCACAAGTCATAGTGTATTAGTTGAAACAGAGCTACAGTAGTGGTGTTGGAGTGATAAAAGGGCAGCCACACATGTTTGCCTAATGACAAGCATGGCAAAGGGGGAAGATTACTTTATTACTGGGAATATAAAAGGTATGACTAAGGATGAGATGACCAAGACGACGATGCCAAATCTCATTGGAGGTAGACGCGGCAAGAAGAGCATGTGGGTGACTTGTGGATGATGACAGACTGGTGGACGATGGACTGACGCGGACAGGATAGAATCTCTTGCTTGGTTTGAAGATCCTTAAAACAAAAACCAAAGGGGTCAGACTCAATGGAACAAGATTTGTCGGCAGCTAGTTTGCGAACGGAAATAAGATTGCGAACAAGATTAGGAACAACTAAAAACATTGTTGAGCCTAAGGAAGATAGAGGGAGTGGGAAGGGTTGTGCTGCCAATGCGGGTGACGGGAGAGGAAGAACCATTAACGACAGTAACCCTAGATGAGGAAAAAGATGGCGAGAAGGATTGAAGAGTACCACGGTCGGATGTCATATGAGACATGGTGCCCGAGTCAAGAACCCATTCATTGGAAGGAGCCGGCTGGCCGAGCATGGAGTTGAATGCAGTAACTAGGTCGACCTGATCCCAAACCGGTGTGGAGTAGGCTGGAGCAGCGGGTGTCGAGGGCATTGAGTAGACGGGGACGGATGATGGTGAAGCATGTGTCGTGGGAGGAGCGAAACCGGTGAATGCTTGCAGTGGTGGTCAAGGACCGAGGATGCTAGGCGTTGCAATTGAAGACGGACGCCACAGGATGGACCAGAGTTAGATCTAGGTGGTCCATGGATTGGAGACAAACAGCGAGGAGGGAACACCACCAGGGGGTACGCCGCTTGGGTAGCCACAGCCTCCCTTGTCATTGTTGCCACAGCCGCCACGACGATCACCACGATCACGGCTACTGCGATTTCCATCGCAACCAAAGGAGAGGTTGTCAGAGTTGAAGCTGCGGGAGTCTTGGCGTGCAGCCGCTACAAGGCGAGCAGTGGCTACTTTGTTCTTAGCGCGGTTGGCCCGCTCGGTCTCCTCGAGAAGGAGGAGGGAGCGAGTAGCGATGAAGTTGGGAAGGGCATCTTCATGGCGATCATGGAAGTGACGTTTCTGAAATTCTCGTTGAGACCACAAAGTGTAGTAAGGATGAGGTTTTGTCAGGGATGACATTACCGACATCAGCAAGGGAGACGGCGAGAACTTTCAACTTGTGGCAATACTCCGTGATTGTCATGTCGCCTTGCAAGAGACCGCTAAACTCGGCGTGGAGATGAAGGGCACGGTTCTCTTTATTATCACGAATAAGATCCTCGATGTGAAGCCAGATGATGTGAGTAGTAGCATCGGGAATCATGACAATGTCGAGAATTTCCATGGATATAGATCCATAGAGCCAAGATAGTACGATGAAGTCATGCTGAACCCACTCGGCATTGTTGTGCTGAGGAAGAGGAAGCGTGACATGAGGGTGCAAGCCGTATTTGCCGAGTGTAACCTCGAAAAGATTTCGCCACTTGGAGTAATTGCAAGATTTGAGGCCAAGGGTGAAGAGGATATGGGTTTTGATGGAAGCAACGTTGATCGCTTGGGAAGATGGCACCAAGGTCGAGACCACGGTAGGTGGGGCTAGGTGGGAGGTCATGGTGCCAGAAGTAGCACCAAGTACGGAGGAGTGGAGGACACTGGAGGTGATGTCGTTATAGGCGGGCGAAGAGGCTCCGTCGGCCATGGCAGGCGACAGAAAAAAGAACGGTGGCTAGGGCTTTGGAGGGAGGAATGCCTGCTCTGATACCATGCGAACGTGAAACAAAATGGGCCACACCCTAGCATTGTGCATTGATGTGATTATATAGTACAAGGAGACTTGCAATACAAGGAGTAGTCTTCGTAATGGATACGAACTCTACAAGAGTCCATATCTACAAGATGTATACTGCAGGTGCAACTGCCGAGAGTATCCTCTACGTATATGGCTCTCTCTAATAGTGCTTTAGTGAAGTGTGCAGTATTGGTGATATGCTCTAGGGGCAATCATAGAGTTTGCATCACATCTATGTTTATGAGTTATAGAATAAATGTTATTATGTTCCTTGGATGAATTATCATTTATAAAGATTAACAAGTATGTGACTTGTTGGTAGGGATGAAAACGGATCGAATATGAATCGAATAGTCTTGAATACGAATACGAATCCATATTTTTAAAATGAATACGAATTCAAACATTCTCGAATACGAATACGAATCGAATGTTGTAACGAATACGAATTCGAATCGAATATGTACTCAATTCGATCAAATGCGAATATCCTACAACTTTTATGATAAATCTCAGTAGAACAAATTTATGTAACATGACTACACGTCTACAATCTACTGTCTACACGAGTCGTAGCAACACCGAACAGCCACAGATTCGGCACTGAATCAAGACCCCATCAAAACATAAATGCTCTAGGAAAAAATGGATATTATTCGTATTCGGGAAAAAAAGGATAGCATTCGTATTCGTATCTGGAAAAAAAATGGATAGTATTCGTATTTGTATCGGGGAAAAATGAATAGTATTTGTATTCATTTTTTCCTGATAGTATTTGTTTTTTCGGATACTATCCGGTTTTTCTCGGATACGAATGACACCGAATACGGATATATATACTAATACTATCTATTTTTCCTGGATAGTATTCGTTTTTCATTCGAATGTGGATTTTACTTACCATATTTGCGCTTTCTCGGATAGGAATATCGGATAAAACAGATTATCCTTTGCCATTCCCCGTCCCTACTTGTTGGTGAAGCTCTTTAATATTATGATGTCATTCTAAATCTATCACTGATCGGATGTCACTGGTCAGAACACTAGTGACTTATCAACACATGTTAGAGAACATGGTGTTGGATAGACCCACCTTGAGACACTATTGAGATCGTTATGATTTTATGTGTTATTAGTTGGTCTCAAGTAATGATGATGTATAATCCTTAGACCTGAGATCAATATGGTTTTCTACATGTGTAATAGTACACTTAAGGGTGGCTAAATGCTACTCCGTAACTAGATAGTTATAAAGGTAGCTTTCGGGTATGCTATAAAATATGCGTAGGGATGTGACTGATCAGATATTGTATTTATCCTTCCTAACATAACAAGAGAGATATCTTTGAGCTCCTCAATGTGGTCGGATAAAGAAAGTGTATGGCTGTGCCACTAGTGGTCGAAGAGTCGACCACATAAAGTTATCCGTCACTTGATCGAGAAAGTATTGAACAGTCCATAGTTGACAAATTATCTCACCTGGAGTTCAACCAAATATCGTGAGGCAAGGAGAGAATACACAAGCAGGTCATTCAGTTCGATCAGATATGAACTGGTTGTATGGAGATACAAACTGGACGTATACTGGTCGAACATGATCACTAACTGATTGTAAGCAGTTACATACTGGTCATGACTAAATATGAACTGATCGTAAGTTATAAGGATCTGGTCGTAGATCACATCGCATAAGGTTCATCCGATATAATATTTATGTGTGTTCGGGAATCGTTATGTCCTGCTAGGAACCGCTAACGACTCATGATCAGAAAGGAGTTTCTGAATCGCAACCGATTACGCATGAACCTACATGGTCATACACTTAACGGGCTAGAACAAACGAGTTTGGATAGAATCCGTTATGGGCTCTTTATAAGGGGATGTATGGGGTTGTTGGTACGTAACAGTTTCTCCACCAAAACCATAGCCGTCATCTTCCCGAAGGCCCTACCGTGCGAGTTGATGCTAGCACACCAGCGTACAACGTTCCACCCCTAGACATGTGGATACCGTAGAGGCGTTGTTGCGGTTGCTGCTGCGTTAATCGAGGACGATCCACGACCTACGCAAGGAACATGATAGGTTGCTGGAGAAGACGATCGGTGCCGAGGACATTGGACGATCGACTACTACAACTACTACATCGACGTGATCGACGTTGGATCAAGCTGCTCCAACTCTTCTTTCACTGCACTACGCATCTGGTAGTAACGATCTATGATCTCTTACTTGCATGATTTCCTAGTTTATATGATAGAATTTTTAAAATTGCTAGCTAATATAGCCTACTTGTATCCCTTTATGTAGGGCACGGAGTTTCTCTAGGACCAAAAGGGCTATCCCCGCACTCCCCTGAAAAAACTGAGTTTCTAAAGGGGCCATGGCCCTCCTTCCCAAGGAAAGCGTCATTTTAGCTTTAAATGCTAACGTAACACTAAATCCCATGACCGTGTGACATCCCATGATTGTGTGACATTTGTGTGTTGTGTGTAGTGTGAGTGTGACTAGATAGAGTAACAACACATACAATCACCATTAAGCAAAAGGGAAATTAGCTCAGTGACATCGCGTTCAAATATATTTAGAGGAATAACATTGCGTTTGTGAGGCACTGCAAAATAACATTGCGAAGACAAGAAATACTACCGAATGACATCGCCGTCACATTCCGTCCGTTAGTTTACTGTTCCGTCAGTTACTTCCGTTTGCCCAATTTTTAAATATAGAAAATGAGCTCAAAAAATTATGAATTTTTTTATGGAGCATCTCGATAAGTTTACTTACTTGTGTATTTTTTCCTTCAAAATTGTATCTATTCTGATTTTTTTCTCTAAAAGTTATTAAAGTATACTGATTGTAGGACTTTTCTAATATAGAAAATGAGGTCCAAATATTATGAAAAAAAATTTAGGCTCCTTACACAGTGGGCTTGATTGTGTAATTTTTCTAGAATTTTTTAAAAATTAATTAATACAATTCCATAATATTGAGACCTCATTTTCTATATTGAACAACTTACACCGTGGACATTATGAAATGAATTTATCAAAAATAAATTAATTTTTCTTTGACGTCTGTAGTCTGTAGCCTCAAGCCGCTTCGTGGAAATTGACAACGTACACGCGCAAAGATAAGGACAGCTAACCGTAAAGCAAAATAAATCGGTGGGATTAAAGTCTATAACATTTTTAAATAAAGTGTAAGACATAACGACTCCTAATTGTTCTATCAAATACATCTGTTGTACACGATTAGACTGTGTGTATCTTTGATGCAGAGGTCGAGAGAGATTTTTTTCTTCTATTATCTAAAAAATGTGTTGTACGCGGTAGGTCGGGGGCGCTAGACCCGTCGATTGAGCGGTGCTATTCAAGACGACCGTTTTTACCATGTGAAATGAGGCTGCAAAATGGGAATGGACCATGCCCATGAGTAAGCAGCCCACATGGTGCCAATTTGAGCGTACCATTTTGTGTCTCTGTGACACGACATCGATGGAATTTTTAGGTTGAATCAGCCCACCTCCATTATGCGTTTTTTTTCACAAGGTCCCAACATATTGAGTCCACGTGCAAGAAAATTGTTCCAAGAAATCATATAGCGATCATTCACGGTCACGGGTGGGTTCGTGATCAGCGCTAGCTTCTTTAGGGCCAAAGGAGTCGCCCCTAAGAAAATCTTCGTTTTAGCTTTAAATGCTAATATAAAACTAAAATGATTCTCTCTTCCTAAGTTATCTTAAATATATAATGTTAGATCAGCCTCATCTGTCTATTCTTTCCAGCTTTGCCACTGGAAGCGTGTACATGCTGACATGCTTCACAAGAGATTGCATTAATAATTAAGAGAAAAATGGCTTACACGCACGTTTGGGTGCTCTAATCTAGAGAAAGATGGCTCACACACGTTGGGTGTACTTGTAGTATGTGCAAAATTCAAAGTACATGTCATACGTACGTATAGAAGTGGCTCTAAGGTTAGTGGAACGAGGTTGAATGTGAAGAGATATGTATCGTATGGTTCGATTGTTTTTAGTGAATGAAATGATTTATTATCTAAAGGGAATATTCCTTAAATTTGTATCTTATCATTTAGGAGGGGAGTTGAAGCAACCAAATGCAAAAATATCTTTTTTCGTAAATCATCCTACGCATATACGACTTATTACAAGCAACCAAAACACACTATACCAGAAAAATGGCTGACACACGCCCGTGTGTTCTCGTAGTATGCGCAAAATTCAGAATACATGTCGCACGTAACGTTTTGTAACAGAAGGTGTTCGTAAAGGCTGTGAAAGTAGCTTGATCTCTCAGATAGGCCCAGGCACAGGGCGGTGCCAAATTTGGACACAACAACGGTATTGACCGCACGAACAATCCAAAACTCAAAGCAAAGTAGTAGCGTGATCTCATCCAACAGGCCGGTCTCGCTCGCTCGCACATCACTCGCCGTTGGAAACGCACTCATACAAATACACGCTAAATTAGTTTTCCCTCCTATAAATCTCCGCCTCCAACTTGTGCGTATTATTCCCGGGGGTTCATTCTGGCACGAAAGGAACAGCAGCATCTGCACGTCCTTGGCTTGAGGCCGAGCCTTCCTCGATCCTCGTGAGCACCACAGTCGCATGTGCTAGCTGGCACACAAGTACACAACGCATGGCATTGGCCAGGACCCAGCCGGAGAAGGCTGGCGTCATGTCATGTCACGTCGACCTCGCCCGGCACCCATCGCGAGATTCCACTGTGACGTACCAAACTCGGATCACTTGCATTGTGTTGGCGTCACATCCGTCGACCACAGTAACTAGCCAGCGCGCCTGGTTCGATCGAAACTGATGTGCGAACAAGCGCGCTTCATCTGTGCGTGAGCCGAACTAGCAAGGGGCAATGACAGTACACGGACGTACTACCCACGTATCCAAAGCCAGTCCAACCGTCTATTTCTCACTTTTACGTCTGTCTCTTCTTCGTAGGTTTTCGTAACTTGAGCTACACGAGTAGATTCAGTGCGCCGCTACCGTGGCGACGGAGACTAGGCCGCTGCTCCTCAGCTTCCACCGCCCCCATCGGATCCTGTACATAAAATGTTTTGATATCTTCTTTTTGTTACGACTAGAAAAAAAAAATATTTTGCTCTGGGAAAAAATATTGCGCTTGGCTTCCCATCGTACGTCTGAGCCGTAGTCGCACCCAACTAGATGCCTGTATCTCGGAGTTTGCAGGCATTTTATGTACTACTCCATCTGGTTCAAAAAAACAAGTCGTTTTGGAATGCGTGCATTCAAATTTTAAAAAATTTGGCTATCGATATCTTTTTAAATATTTATATTAGATATACGAAAATCACATGGGTATATTCGTCTCGAAAAGTACTTTTATAATATTATAATTTTATTGAGTTTTATAAATATATTATAATAGTAACTAGTGATCAAACTTGTATTTTAGAGATTGAATCGGTGTCTAAAACAACTTGTTTATATTAATGGGAAGGACTACCTAGGCTAATTAGCACTAGGAGGGTAGGAGCCGTTGGAACAGAGCCACCGGTCGGACTTAGTTTTTGCATATTAGCATAGCGCAGCCGGCCGGGCCACCACGCCATGAAAGATGGCAGCAAACTTTGGGCGCAGGGATGGCAACGCAACAGCGCACGTTTCCACCCAAAACCTCTGTTCTATCTTCACTCAAAGCTTCTCTCTCTCACACTAAACCAGCCTGCTGCATCTCTCTCTCTCTCTCTCTCTCTCTCTCTGAGATGAGACGACAGAACAATTAAAAGTGATCTGTGTGGGCCCAGGATCCAGGCAACACGATTAGATCCGGGTTCGTTGTCGCATCATTGCAACGTTTGACACATGCCGTTGCTTTTGCCAGGAAAAGTTACCGTTGTTTGGGCCATTTGGCCCGATCGATCAGAGCCTTTTCTGTGTGAGCCCCCAGGGGAAAGCGCGCATTGGAGGGCCACACGCTCAGCCGTCGCGAGCCACTTGGTGCTCTGCCGGCCGCTCGTCGCCGGGCGGGCGGGCCACGGGCACACTCGATCGCTGCTGCATGCATACGTGTGTAGTGGCGCATTTGTCGGCATCATTGACATTGTGGCAATGTATTGGTGAAGAACTACTCTGCACTGACTTGCGTTTTGCAGTGCTTGAGATGTGGGTAATCGATGCGGTGTGCACTTTACACACATGCCATGTTCAAGACTCAAGAGGTATGATGTGTGTACGTATACGCACGTCGTCTGATTACAGGTTGTTCGATCAGTTGCTTGAGCTGTCAAACTCCTGTTCGTTTATAGTATAATATATGAGCGGTTTGTAGAATAATGGAAAATAGATGTCATACATTCATACTACCGTTTGATAAGTGCTCCTAAGCATGTAGGAAACATTGGCCAGACATGGAAGAACCTCTCTGTATGATGAACAAGGGAACCACTTCTTCTTAACTTAGGAGCAATCAAATATTACATTGCTCAGTATTTCAGTAAGCCCTCCCTCGTCCACGACCACTCGAAGCGGCGTCAGACTCACGTGCGGTGCCATCCCTTGTCCCTTGCTAATTGGCGTTCTACGACGCTGCCCCTCGACAGCACGGCACCGCTCTGGATGCGCCCATCCTCGACGGCGTCGGCATTGCGTCCGTCCTCGGCGGCTCAACCGCTCAACGCCGCTGCCTGTACGGAGCAGACCGGGCCTTGAGAAGCAATGGACGGGCGGACGGCAAGCCTATTCTGTGGGATGTCAACCTTAAGGCTTTGTTTGTTTGTACTATCCCGTTTTTCTTCTTTTTTATTCATCAACGTGTAGAGAACATGTACTTTTCTAAGTTTTGTAATACAACTCTACTCTTTGATGTTCTTCTGTATAATCTTTCTCAAATAACCACTGATAAGAGTTGTATTGGTGGTGGACTTCTCAAAGCAATCTGATGCATCCACACAGGTATGGATATTTCTCTTTTTACACCGATTAATGTGGTGATTTCTACCCTTTGAAAGTAAACGTGGTGACTTCTTTCGACTTTGCTTTAATAAGTTAACTAGCAGGTGGTCCGTGTATTTGCGTGACTAGTTTTGTTTCAAAGTTTTTATAAATGTTTGAGAATATATTTACGTATCTTGTAGACTATTTAGATTTTAAAAATATCCTAAACATTGGAAATGATAATAGAAGCTTGAAGGGAAATACAACCTAAGGAACGTAATTGAAGTATGAGCTTCGATGAAAGAAAATCATGAGTATAATAAGTTATTGGGTTTTTACAAACGTAACCACTCTCTATTATGCATAGATCATGTAGCTGCATGCCTCTATCTTTACTCTATTAGTTATTTTTTTTCAAACTGTATGTATGCACATGTATCTCTATTTAATATCAAGCAATACGTTGATTATGTGTGAGGTAAAATTATCTTATTAGTTTACATGGTATTGTAGTACCTTGCTCACACATACACCGATGTATTATGGGCGACCTACGTACCTTGAATTTATCTTCCCTCACACGTCGGTTGCCCCACCAAACCGTGTGTCTTATATCTCTTCTCGCTGCCATAGGTTTTTTTCTTCAATCTCCAATAGCAAGCCCAAATCTCGACCGATCCCCTCAGCTGCTACCCCTTCCAATGCAATACTTTATCACATAGTTATCTTCTACTTCTCCCTAATTATTACTTAATGCTAACCGTTGCGAAAACAATGCACATCATATGTAACCATCACCGATCCGTGCCGTGGACACATATCACGCTCTTTTTGGTGGCCTTGAGCCTATTTCCTATGTCTGTGTCATTTCTACTCCAAGTTTTTTGCTCCTCCACCTCTGTACGCACATGCTTCTATTCGTATGGATGCATGTATGTATATACACATGCATGATGTTATACATGCTTAATATCCTTTTCTCTTGTGTCGGTCGCTTTCTCTTCTTTGATGTTGGCCAACTCAACGTTGTGGCTTCCTCACTAACCGCGATGACCTCCAATCTTCTCTGATGTCGGTATATCTGCTTTAGTCGTTGCTAACGATATAAAGAATCTTCTTGTCATCGTCGTTGGCGCCATGCCTCTCACCAGTGATGGCACGCTCCAAGCTACCTGATGGCAGGGGCGAATCCACCGGGTAGGCTTTTATCAGGCTGAAGCCTACCCTCCACCGGCGACCCCCCCTAGTCCAACCTCCGGCGCAGGCGCGCAGTGGCGCTACTACGGCTGCGTCTATGTGACCTTCACACAAGAAGAAGAGCAACCGATAGGGATAGCACTACGCGTGTGGGCCTTGCGGCTTGCGCCCAGCAAAGCCCAGGCCCAAGATTCCACCGGCGTCCCCATTGGTCCCACACGGCAGTGACGCAGTCCCACCTCCTCATGTTCCTCCAAATTCCCCATATCGGCAAATCCCCAATCCATTCCCTATTTCCCCCAATCAACTGAGCAAGGAGAAGAGGACGACGCACCTGACCTGAGGGCTGAGGGCAGCGCGCAGCCAGAGGGAGCTGGGGCGGGGAGCCGGAGAGCCACCGTGGTCCGCGACGCTGCGTTGCTGTCGGTAGCCGGGTGTGGCCGTGTGGGAGCCTGGAGGAGGAGGAGGGCAGCCGCGTGCGTGAGGGAGGGGGAGCTTGGAGGAGGCGAGGGGCGGGCCGTGGACCGATGCCGAGGAGGCCACCCGGCCAAGCCGCCGAGGGACGCCGCCCGGGAGGAAGCGAGGACGCGAGGAGGGAAGCCACCGAGAAGGCGACGCCTGATGCCCTGATCTGCTGAGAGGTCACTGCGTGGAGGTGAGGTGATTTGGGATTTTGGGCGTGGGACGGCTGCAACGATTGTAGAGAATTTATTTGGCAGTGCATGTATACTCTAATGAATCGTCCCTCCATCACAGCCACATTCCACTGCTGAAGTGCCGAACGACCCAAACTACCGATACAATGTGGTCATGTGGTGGTATATACTTTTACTCAATTACTCAATTTGTTAGTAACCAGTGAGTTTGATATAGTGTGGTGGTATATATATACTCAAATAGCAATTAATTCTAAGGCATGAAATCTCGCAGAATGAATTTGCCTCGTGAAAGTCGTGATTCAAGCTAGCGTCTTAGTGATATGGTTATTTTATTCTGAATGTTCATGATTATTTAAGTATAATTTGCTATTGTATCACTAATTTTTCTAATTTTGATGTACAGGTTGTTACCAACTGGAACTATATTTACATGTTTTGGAGATGCACTTTTCATTAGCGAGGTACCTTCTTTTTTTTTTTGCTTTACTTTTATTCATGTATGAATTTGATTACACAAGAATACAAGATTATGTTTGTTACAAATTAGTTTAGTCATTTGAGGGTTTCAGCCCACCTTCCTTTTTCATCCTGGATTCGCCACTGCCTGATGGCCCCCATATCCTCCATAGCTCGTCTTCAAAGCAAAGCTTCATCTCTTGTGTGACAAGGCCTCCCCATCATTGAGCTACTCTGGCTAGTAACTTCTTTAACAATACCGACGCTCACTACTTGTCATCACGGCCCTTGACTCCTTTAACTCTCGACTTTTATATGTCTCCAGCGAGCTGCATGACATTGTCCTTGTTAAACTGCTAAGGTGCGTAGCACGACAATATCCTTATCTCTGTCATCGCCACCCCAGCTCTTTCTACCTCGTGGGTCAATGCCTTCTTGCAGTACAGATCAACATCAATACACTCTTTCGTGGTCCCCTCCGACACTATTTGTGCTATCCACGTTATAACTTTTATTTTTATTCAAAATTTTAGTTATTTTTTATTAGAGTTTATATACAAATCAAATTGCTAATTTTATTCAATTTATTTCTAATTTTAGTTATTTAGGGATTTTACTTTGGATTTCGTGTGGAAATCAAATTGCAAAATTTATTTTATTTTTATTCTGAAATTTAGCTATTTTTCAGGAATTTGTATACGAATCAAATTGTTAAATTTTCTTTGATTTTTACTCTGAATTAAAGTTATTGGGGATTTTATACCTTGAAATTTGTATTGAAATCAAATTGCTAATTTTATTTTATCTTTTATTCCGAATTTCAGTTATTTTTGTTGGATTTTGTATACAAATCTTGTCGGAGTTTTAGAACCGATCTTACGTAAAGATTGTTTGATTCGGGGGATCTCCACAATTGATCACGCAAACAGAAAAGACACGGAGATTTTTATACAGGTTCAGGCCTTCTCCAGATAGAATAACAACCCTACTCCTGTGTGTATTGTATTATGTATGCTGGTTACAATCAATGGAAAGACTTAAGTTTGTACTCCTACCGATTGTGTATGCTCGATTGTCTTGTATCTCTCAACCGCCCCCTATTTCTCTCTGACTGAAGCCCTTTTATAGTACGCGATGAGGTAGTTGTTCCAGGCTAAGAGGCGCCTCATTATTCTGTATAATTGATGTAATAGTGGTAGTAATCACCGGAGTAGTAACCTCTCCACGTCGCCTGGTAGTTACCAATCAGAGATAATAGTACGTTACATGCAGTTACTCTAGAGAATAACGACGTATATTGGTTGCTCAGATCCCGTAATCAATTGAGCCTACAGGCAAGTGGATCCAATTAACTACGGGGTAGTTGTGACTGAGCTGGTCGTAGAAGAACTTACGACCTGGGGGTAGTCGTAGAAAAGCTTACGACTGGGTACTGATCGTAGAAAGACTTACGACCAGAGGTGATCGTAGAAGAACTTACGATCACGTGGTAGTCGCAGAAGGACTTACAACTATGAGGGTAGTCGTAGAGAAACTTACGATCACCTGGTTGACTTCCCTCTTAAGACTATAAGGGGTATACTTAATAGCCGTATGACGTCATATTTACCCATAATATTAATTACAGATAAATAGTAAAATGAGGATTATTAGATCCCCATCAAATCTAATTGACATTTTTTGTTTAAATGTTATTTCGAACTATAACTATTTCGAGATTTTACTTAGGAATCTGTATGGAAATCAAATTGCTATTTATTTTATTTTTATTTCTAATTTCAGTTTTATTATACTTGACAAAAACTCCTTTTAATCTAGACCATAATCCGGACCCGCCACGATCAATGGTGTAGATCTTTCTTGTTTTCCTCTCATTAATGTGGGAAGGGAATTTCTATCCCTTGAGAGTGAACATGGTGACCTCTTTTGTGTCACCTCCCACACCATTCATGTTATCCTCATTATAACTTTTACTTTTATTCAATATTTTTGTTTTTTTATTGGAGTTCGTATATTGCTTAATTTATTCTAAAATTTAGTTATTTAGGGATTTCACTTTAGAATTCGTATGAAATCAAATTGCACATTTCCTTTTTATTTTTTATCCCGAATTTTTGTTATTTTTTCTTAGAATTCGTATACAAATCCAATTTCTAATTTTTCCATAAATTTTTATTCCGAATTACAGTTATTAAGGGATTTTACTTTGGAATTCGCATTGAAATCAAATTGCTATTTTTATTCCTAATTTCAATTTTTTTGGTTGGATTTCGTATACAAATCTAATTGCCCATTATTGTTTAATTTTTATTCCGAATTATAATGATTGGATTTCATATCAAAATCAAATTTTGAATTTATTTTTTTTTTCATTCCAAATTCTAGTTATTTTATGTTGGATTTCGTATAAAAATCTAATTGCCATTTTTTATTCAAATTCTGATTATTTAGGGATTTGTTTAGGAATTCGTATGAGAATCAAATTGCTAATTTTATTTTATTTTTATTCTAAATTTCAGTTTTATTGTATTTGGCATGAACTCTTTTACTTAGGAATTCGTATGGAAATCAAATTGTTAGTTTGATTTTAATTTTAATTTTGAATTTTAGTTTCCTTGTACTTGACATGGGCTCTTTTTTTTTAATCTAGATCGTTATAATTTGTACCCACCATGATCTACGATGTAGATCTTTCTCTTTTTTCACCTATTAACGTAAAAATTTCTAGCCCTTCAAAACGAACATGGTGGCTTATTTTGACTATGCTTTAATAAGATAATATATTCAAATTTAATCTAGACCATTATAATTTAGACCCACCACGATCAACGATGTAGATTTTTCTATTTTTTCCACCGATCAACGTGATAATTTGTTGCCCTTTAGAACGAACGTGCTGGTTTCTTTTGACTTTGCTTTAACTAGTTCTTTATTTTTATTTCGGATTATAGTTATTTATGTTTTTTGCTTTGGAATTCATATTGGAATTAAATTGGTAATTTTATTTTATTTTTATTCCTAATTTCATATATTTTTTGATTGGATTTCGTATACAAATCTAATTGCCAATTTGTGTCAAAATCAAATTGCCATTTTTTGTTCGAATTTTAGTTATTTTGTGGTTGGATTTCGTATACAAATCTAATTAACATTTTTTGTTTATTTTTTTCAAATTTCAATTATTTAGGGATTTCACTTAGGAATTCGTATGAAAATCAAATTGCTTATTTTATTTTATTTTTATTCTAAATTTTATTTTTATTGTACTTGACATCTTTTACTTAGGAATTCGTTTAGAATTCAAATTACTAATTTTATTTAAATTTGTATTATGAATTTCAATTTTATTGTACTTAACGTGGAATCTTTCTTTTCAATCTAGACCGTTATAATTTGGACCCACTACGATCGGCGATGTATATCTTTCTCTTTTTCCACCGATTAACGTGAGAATTTCTAACCCTTGTGAACAAACGTGGTGTCTTCTTTTAACTCTATTTTAGTAAGATAGATAGATAGATTGATACAGCAAGGAGTCGTACATTCTCTTTGTGTCTATGTGTATCGCGGTCATATATATGTGCCTGCTGAGAGTCAAGCCTTGCTTGGGTGGCTAGTGGAGGTGGTTGTACCTCCAGTTCACCAAGGTTCAAACTCCAGATTTGACTCTGTGTGTTTTATTTAGGAGGATTTTCGTTAAGTGAGAGGCAATGTGCCCGACCTACGCGCTTCAAGTTCTAATGGGGGTTCATTCTGAACATATACGCACACATGCAGGCACCGAATCCGTTCGATCAATTTGCTGAAAGCCTAGTGCACTTGTGCCATGTGTCGTCATCAGGTTCCACTAAGGACGACGACGCAGCATTTGGTTGAGTAGCTCAGGCCCTCCATTTGACACGTGTTGTGCCAACACCAATTTGCGAACGAGTATGTACATTGTCCTGTTAAAAAAAACAAGCAAGGTACAAAACATGGGCTCACGACACACGTATAACGACATGAAAAAATTGAGGCTCCCTGCGGAACACCAGAATTCTGCGGTAATAATGGTTTCATGGAAAAATTCCGTAAAATTTATGCAAAATTCCTGTGTTTCGGTCAGGCCACGGTTTGTTTTATAACTCCATATATATATGTTAGCAACTTACCACTGGCTGTGACTTATACAGGAAGCAGTAAAGGTACAGTGGCATGTACAGTATGGTACCTTAGTTTCCATTCCTCGACTATGTAGCTCATGTTCAACACATAGCAAATCCTAAAATAAAACCATAACTGAAAACGAAGTAACCAGGCGAAAATGTCCCAAAAACAACTGATCGCACGGAGACACGGACCTCCGCTCCAATGCGAAACAACGACCGGCGGCATTTCAATGCCATCTTCATCTATGTCTGTTGGAACATATGGAGGGAAGCGAAATAGACGCACGTAGCAACACAAGGCACTTGGCGCGCAGCAGGTGTTCGGCCTAACTCGAGATGAAGTCCTGCAGTACCGAAGAGCGCATCTCCCCCAGGAGCAGGAGTAATCTTCTGCCGCTTGTTGCTAGCGCCTGTTGTGATTGTTGAGCAGGCTTGTGACCGTCTATTTTCTTTCTTCAGGCTACACTGATTGAGGGCTTCATTGCCCGGTTGTATCACTTTTTGCTCAAGCTTTTCATTTCTATCTATAACGGATAGCGGAGCTCCGGCTGAATTTTCACCAAAAAAAAGGACAACGGAGACACGCGCCTGGTTTCCTGTGGACAGAATACGTGACACGATCATTACACAATGCTGAGATCACGGTGAGGGGACGCAGAAACATTCGCGCGAGTGTGCGAACTTTGCAGAGGCCGATGGAACGGCACGTAGCATTCGCGGAAAGCTCCCTTTCTCGCCGTCCGGCCGTTCAGCTTCGGGCACATCACCAAGTGAAAAGCCGGCGAACCAAGCATCACCCTGGGCCGCACGGCGCCAGCGGGGACCGGGCACCTACCAACTGACAGTTGACACGATTGCGCAAATGAAACCGATTCATGTATGCAGCACTAGTACTAGCTTCGTTTTCATGGCTGACTCACTCGTCACCTCGAAACCTCAAGTTTTTTGTTTGTTTGAAGGATCAAATCCAGCTGAATTAATGTTTGGTAAATAAATAAAGGTTTGTTTAAGTTTTGCAAGGATACTTTTGTGTAACCTTTTTTCCTTCCACCCTAATCGTTTCATGGTTTAGAATACTACTATAGTCCTACTTTATCCAAACTGGTCCTACAGCCAGAATTAGTGAACTTTTGTTCCAGTCAGTTTCTGTTGCAGTTCATCGTTGAAGATAGAGTAAATTTCAGAAAACCGATCAAGTCATCGATCTTATGAAATAAAAAGAGAAAAATAGCTAAGAGTTCTTAGATGAGAATAGAGTTACTCTTTATTGCACTGAACTGGCTATTACATAAGCGCCTTAAGCAAGACGACAGACTAGCCCTAATTACACTGAGTATTTTGCTTGTTATGCTACTACTTCAGTTGCCTTCACATCTCATGATCTTGTGAACCTGTCAACTTATGAACTTGTTTCTCAATTGCCTCTTGATCATCCTTAGATAACTGATGAAGAGGTGGTAGTTACTCTCGAAGAAGACATCTTTTAGAAATGACGCGACCGATCGGGGGTGCAGTTGTTGTTTAGCAAACCAACAACTGATCGCCGGTTGGTGGGAGCCAAAACTAAGTAGTGGTTTTTGTCAGTAACTCAAGGTCGTAAAATAACGTGTGGTTTGGAACAAGTATGGCATGTGTTTCACTCATCACACGGAAGGAATACACTTGGAATTGGGTCCAAGTGTCAGTTCAAAGTTTCTACGAGCAATCATCTGATCGGGCAGCAGGTACAAGACCTCTTCGACCAGGATACTCATAGAGTAACTTCTGGAATTCTCACGACCATAGGAGTCGTTAACCTTAAGGGTTACAACCACCAAGGATACGTGGTGTTTAATTAAATATTAAAGTAATATTCAGGAATTTAATCCTCATCACCTATGTATTAGGCATTAGTAGCTCAAAATCACGGGTTTTGTATTTTTTTTTACAAAACCACAGGTTTTGAGGCACTTAATTACACTTAACAATTTCAGTCTTGCTATTTTTAAGTCGTCTGAAATTTTTTTAAGTTTAAGTCACTTGTTGTGACCATTGGATTTGTGTAGAGATTGATATATCATATGATTAAATATTGATCTAATGGATAAAAAAATGTGACTTATGCTTTAAAAAAATTCAGTCATCTTATGAATAGACAGTCCCTAACAATTTCATCCATATCCCCTTATATCCCACCCGTCTGACATGTTGGACCCACAAAAAAATCGACATAGATCACCCCCCAACCGTGGTGGCTCCCGCCTTTCTCCCACCTAGCCTTGGTTGTGCCACGAAGGCCCACTTGTGCACACGAACTGTGCGAGGGAGGTCATCGTTTCGCGCCTTAAGGCCACACACTCGGGTCTCCTCGCCACATTGTCGGGTGCAGTCGTGGCACCGGGCGAACACGCGGCCTCCACATCCCTCTTCGACTGCTAGCTCAAGACTTCTTTGTGGGTCCAATAAGTCGGACAGGTGGGATATGAGGGGATATGAATGAAATTAGGTTAAATGCAACCATGTGCCTAAGAGCATGTAGTTTTGTGAAAAAAGTTGCAAAACCTGTGGTTTTGTGTACTACCAATGGCTCAATAAATGGGGTTTTTGAAATTTACTCTTGAAGATATTGAACAAATCCAATTCAACCATGCTCATTAAAAAAAACCTTCATGTTTGGCATTTGGAGTTTTCGAATATGTTTGCAGGGGTTAGTGCAACTGTCTCTGCCGATGTTTAACTGTAGATGATACCGTGGTAGGTAGCAAGCACATCATCAACTCCACGCATTCCTGCTAACTGTAGTTCCAATCAGTAGGGGACTCATTAATAGTACAGGACTAATAAGAAGTTGATACTTTGCTCATAATCAGGGATTGCCGATTGATCCCGCGCCCTCAGATGAACTGTTTGACACTTTCTTTCTCCAACTTTCACAAATCACAGTATATCACACCCCATTACTCTCCTTCCGGATAAGCAACCATGCATGGATCATAGACATGGACGACCTCGATCCCAAGAAACCAAAAGAAAGAAAAGCACAACGAGTTAAAAAAGAAGAAGAAATGAACCGAGATGATGATCACGACCAATCTAATTCTACCCTCATGTACTGGTATCAGGATCACAGCCACACTTCTTGATCAAAGCCAACGCCCGAGTAATGGTCCAACAGGTCGACGCTAACGCCGCCGCCGTCGCCGCCGCTACCGGACAAGAAGCCGGCCCAGTCGATGTCCATGATGTCATCAACTTCGAAGAGGTCGATGGGGTCGGGCCAGTCCACGTCCGCGCCGGGCGTCGCGACGGAGGCCGAGGTGGACGAGGAGGAGCGGGACGGTGACACGGCAGAGGTGGACGCAGAGGAGGATGAGCAGGTGGCGCCCTTCGACTCGGCGCTCACTGGTGCCTCCTCCTCCTCGTCGGCGCCGGCGCCGGCGCCGGCGCCGGAGCCAGCCGGCTCTTGAGACGACGGCTTGGGCTCATCGCAGTGTTCTTGCGCTTGCTGCCGTTTCAGGGGATCGGACTGAACAGGAGCGAGTGGCTGGTGAGTGATGGGGTCGATGCCCATCTTCTTGAGCTTCTTCTTGATGTGGGTGTTCCAGTGGTTCTTGATCTCGTTGTCCGTTCTCCCCGGGAGCCGTGCGGCGATCTTGGACCATCTGGACGCAACAGAAAAAGAATGGCGAGTTCACGATGCGAACAGGCAGAAAGTTAATTTGGAGGGAGAGAAAAAGGGCAAGAATTTTAGAGTTTTGTGGGACACATCACACACCTGTTGCCGAGCTGCGCGTGGAGATCAATGACCAGCTTCTCCTCGTCTTCGGAAAGGAGGCCCCTCTTGAGGTCAGGCCGCAGGTAGTTCGTCCACCTCAGCCGGCAGCTCTTGCCACACCTCAGCAAACCTGCGAATGTAGCAATTGAGAGCGAAAACAAGGCACAGTCATGTCTCATGCAGGATGATCTCAAGGGGAAAGAATCATCTGCATTTGCATGTGAATCTTTTCCATTGCACTAGTGATCACGCACGCATGCACCTGCAAGCTTGGGGACAAGCCTCCAGCAGCAATGGCCATGGGAGAGGAGGAAGCTGACCAGCTTCTGGTCCTCCTCCGCCGTCCATGGCCCCCTCTTGAGGCCAACCTGCTCACAGCATGGCTGCCTGCCCATCTCCCCTCCTCCCTCTCTCTCTCTCTCTTCTCCTAGATAAGAGTAACAACAAAGGCAAAAGACACGAGTAGAGTACTTGCTTCCTCGCTGGTATATTTGACTTTTAAGCCGTGAGGGACTACTCAAGTGAAGTCTCGGGTCTCAGGTCTCAATCCCCAAGAAAGGAGCAGGAGCAGCCTTACTTGGGAGGATGCACATAGCAGGGGATTAAGGTCATATATATACAATGGGTTTACATCAATTGTTGCGGTCGAGAAGTGAAAAGGGCCACCGCCCACGTGGCGGGAAGCAGGGGCGTGGCGAGTTGTACGTGTGAGCCTGTCCCTGACTTCAACCAAACGGATCCTGGTCTCGCTGGTCGCTGCGGCCTCCAGAACAAATTTTACAGTTGAGTGAGTTTTTGGCTCAAATGACGTTGTTTCGCAGCGAATTACCAAAAATAATCCACATGTGAATAAATTGGTAAAAATGGTACCACAGATGCATTGGCAGACGACACGTACCCCCTATCACGCCCCCACCACATGGATCCCCCTACCACGCCCTCACCGCGCTTTCGCTCCGAAGGGGCTAGTTTTGCTATTGCGACACAAAATAGTGTCAATTAAGCCAAAAACTCCAATTGGACTAGGAGCTAAGACTAAGGGTGCGTTTGGATGGGTGAACGAAGTTGGATGGAATGGGATAGTACAAGATGGATGTGATGAAGTTGAATGAGATGGTACAAGTAGAGTGTTTGGTTGGTTGGACGTGATAATACAAGATTTTGTTTGGTTGATTGGATAGGATAGTCCTGGATAGTTCAAGTTGGTATTTGATTTGATGGATGAAGGTGGGTATGGTAACCCTCTTACTAGATGTGGTGAGTTTACCCTTCAAATAGTAATTATGGCAATTCTCATTATATTTGAGCAGTCGTAAGTGACGCAAGTGAAATTTCAGTTGTCCTAGAATGTAATCCAAATTATTTTATTGAATTTAATTGAAGTTCATTTTATTCATTTAAAATATTTTTCATTTTCCGAAAATACCGAGAAATACCATAAAATTCAAAGTGCTAAAAAATGCAAAAAATTTGTACAAAAGCTAGGTCATGATTTTAGATTAATTTAGGTGAAAGAATTATTCCAATTGGATTTAGTATGTGAGAGTTATTGCAATTTGAAAATCAGTTTTTCAGAAAATGCTGAAAAATGCAGTATGTCACTATTCATCCAATTTTTAAAGATTTGATGAAAATTTGTACAACAGTGGTGGAGAAAAGGTTTACATAGATAAATAGAGAATAAAATTATAAGACCAAAATAACTTTGTTCATCTTATTTGGAGTTTAGAAACTTTTTCTATGAATTTTCAAAGTTAATAGTATTTTCTATGAGCCTTACAGGCGGGCCCAGGGTGTTGTTTGGACTAGCCGGACGGGTCAAGTGACGTTCGGGGCTCAACGAAGTTTGTTGGGTCTCACCAAGTGGTCCAGTCTTGGTGTTCGGACTGGTCAGACAGGTCGGGTGACGTTCGGACTGGTCCGAACGTTAGCGGCTCAACGAAGACTGAGTTCGAAAACAAACCCAATAACTTTGACTAGGTGAGATAAAATAGCAAATAAATTTCTAAAAATCTGAAATTTTTCAAAGGGGTCCTGGGCTAACCTAGAACACATATAAAATTATAAACATCACTGTTCATGTTTTATTTGCTTAGTTTAAATTCTCCCAAAGCAAGGGCTTTCGAAATGAGTTTGAATTTTATGTGGGTTAACTTAGGTTTTAAAATTTTGGAAAAATTTATATTTATTCACGATAAATATTATAGTATTTGAATAAATTATTTTATAGAGGTCTTTGTAAGGACTTGTTTCTGTTTTCTTTAGAGGAGTTGATTTAGGTTATAGTTTAATCTTTGATAAAGATTTTCCAAGTGTTTTGATAGCCGAATACATGATTGTGAGCAGATTTACAACATTGGCAGTCTGACAATGTGGTATATGTTCCCTTCCTCAAACCATCTCCTTGCACACTACCAGGATAACCATAACATTATAAATCCCATAATCGATATTTCATCTATCTTCGACATGCAGAAGCACGATAAAAGTAGGATCTACCAATTTTGCCCAAACAAAACCGATCCTACTACATTATCAGGCCATACCGACAAGGGAGTTTTGGGACTTGGGATCCATACCTTCGATTACCGAGATGAGAGCAAGACCGGGGAGAGGAAGAAGGAGCAGTCAGGTTAGATCCGGGAGAGGAGGCAAAAGGAGCAGTCGGGCCAGATCCGGGAGGGGAGGAAGAAGGAGCGTCCTTCCCTTGCCTGCATCAAATCCACACCATGGGAGGCGAGAAGAGAGGAGCGCAGCGGGGGAGAGAGCGAGCGCAGTGGGGCGAGAAGAGAGAAGAGCAGCGGGGGAGAGAGCCAGTGCGGCAGCGCGAGAAGAGAGGAGCGTAGTGGGAGAGAGTGAGCGCAGCTGGGGAGAGTGAGCGCATCGGGGCGAAGAGAAGTGAACCTCGTGGTTCGGGAAATTTCGTCGAACGCTCTGATACAACATCTACACCGAATATTCTTGCTGATGGAACGAAACGGTGCTGAACCAATCGATCCGATCCACTAAACCAAATAGATGAACCTGCCTATTTTTCGAACCATTCGGTACAGGACCATCACATCCCCTCATCCAAATAGACCCTAAGAGCATCAACTAGGAGCTAAGACTAAGAGCACGTACCGTAAGTCACATATGATATTACCGGGAGAGGACTCTCCGGTGGCGCATAGGTGGACATGCAAGGTTGCGAACTCACCACGTAAATTTTCTCATATCTACTGAGACTTAAACAGTTCTGCGTGAAATTCATGCATGCATGCATGACTAAAAGAAGCTCCAGTGTTACTTAAACGGAAAAAAAAAATCCCTGAGCTCGTATGTAAGTCTGAAAATCAACACTCAACTATGAAATCAGATACACGACAACCTCCAACTCTTAAAACCATTTAGTTTACCACTAAGATCAAAACCACCCCGATTTTATTAACGTGGCTTCTACCATATTTTACCACCTCATCAGCTAAATCACCTTCTCTCCATCTCCCCTCTTCACGAGCTCCCATCTCCGGCCATCATCCTTCTTCCTCCATCTTCTTCCCCCCTCTCTCTCATCTCCACAAGCTCCCATCTCCGGCCACCGTCCATCCCGCAACCCCGTGGCTGAGTTCCAAATTTGTCGCCTCCCAAATGAAGGTCGTAGTCCCGTGGACTTCCTCGCCTCTGCCCCCTTGCCCTCCCTACCTCCTCGCCACTTCAGGCGATCTGCTGCTCCAGGCCGTCTCCGTCCTCATCGAGCGCGTCACCACAAAAGCCTCGACCTCCTGATCCTCACCGAGCTCCACCACCGATATCCCCCGCGCCGCCATTTGATGTTGCTCTGCCTCTCTCCCCAACACCGCCGGCTGCTGCTGCTCTTCTATGTCGCTAGTGGCCTAGATCCGTCGCCACTGAGGCTACTGTTGCTCTGTTTCCCTGCCCAATATCGTCTGCTGCGGCTGCTCTACTTCTCTCCCTAACGTCGACTGCTGCTTCTTGCTTCATCGCAGATGGCCTAGATCCGTCATCACTAAGGCTGTTGCTACTACTCTGCTTCGATCCCCCACGCAGCGGAGAAGACAAGGTCCAGATCCCGCGGATCTGTGTTAGATAATCTTTGTATCCGTTTCATGTTTAGGTGTGGTATCCGAGTAGGAGTCCATGTGTTGGTGTGGTATCCGAGTCCGAGTCAGAGTTTGTGAACTCAACCTTTATAAGGCAGGGTCTTGTGAGTTAAGTTGGAACGCGAGAAAAGATTGAGAGCTAGCAATGTAAGCGTGAGGAGTAAAAGCAAATAGAAAACGCTGCATCCTTTGCAGCACCAAAAGATCTTTGTCTACATGTTCGTGTGTTGCTTGCTTCCAGAGAGATCGTGTGAGCATGTCCTTTGGTCAAGGACAACAACCAGTTTACGAGATTACGTGTGCGTGTGCTTCGCCGAGGTTTGTGATTACCAGCTGAGAGTTCTTTTGCCGTGAACTTCTGCGCAAGCATGACGGTTTTCTCCGATCGGTTGAATCAATCGTGAGTTTGTTCCAACAATTAGTATCAGAGCTCTAGGTTCGAAATCCAAGCTGCTTCCCCGGGAGGGGTGATTCCGACTCCCGGAGTGGCATATACGGCGGGAGTGCGCACGCGGTGGATCCCGGCGGCGCATCAGGTGCGGTAGCACCAAAGCGCACGGCGGGGCGCGGCATCAAGACCGATGCACTATACGGTGCATGCGGCTCCGTGACGAGGAGTCTGAGTTTTTGATTTGTGCCCAAGATTATGTCGTGTTCTCCGGGAAGTTGTGTCACCGGTGACGAGGCAACGTCTATGTGCGCAAGGATCAGATGGCATTGGCGGCTATCTACAGAGGCATCTCGGAGGAAACGCTCTTCCTACTGGTCGAAAAGGAGACAGCCAAAGCTGTGTGAAAGACGTTGAAGACGATGATGCATCTTGGTGCCGATCATCGAAAGACAAAGGCAAGGGACATTGAGAAGATGTGTCGCCGTCCTGAGTCGAGTCTGTGTGTTACTCAAGTTGAAGTTGTGACCAACTTAAAGTCTGAGTATGAGTTGGGGTGCAAGTCGTAGTTGAGACCGACTGCCTCAATGAGTAAGAGTCCAAGATGTGTTCGAGTTGTGCCACCGTCTTCGGACAAGTGAGTGTGAACCAAGTTGAAGTTGAGTCAAACTTGGAGCCCAAGACGTGTTTGAGTTGTGCCACCGTCTTCGGCCAAGTGTGTGGGAGCCATGTTGAAATTGTGTCCAACTGGCAGCACACAAAATATAAGTAAGTATACAAAGATTAGAGAGTGATTGTTAGATAATCTTTGTATCCGTTTCATGTTTAGGTGTGGTATCCGAGTAGGAGTCCATGTGTTGGTGTGGTATCTGAGTCCGAGTCAGAGTTTGTGAACTCAGCCTTTATAAGGCAAGGTCTTGTGAGTTAAGTTGGAACGCGAGAAAAGATTGAGAGCTAGCAATGTAAGCGTGAGGAGTCAAAGCAAATAGAAAACGCTGCATCCTTTGCAGCACCAAAAGATCTTTGTCTACATGTGCGTGTGTTGCTTGCTTCCAGAGAGATCGTGTGAGCGTGTCCTTTGGTCAAGGACAGCAACCAGTTTACGAGATTACGTGTGCGTGTGCTTCGCCGAGGTTTGTGATTACCAGCCGAGAGTTCTTTTGCCGTGAACTTCTGCGCGAGCATGACGGTTTTCTCCAATCGGTTGAATCAATATTGAGTTTGTTCCAACAATCTGTGTGCCTTGGTCGCTGGATCGCCTCCTTTACCCACTCCGGTTGCCATCGGCGATATCTTGCCGCTCGCTCCGGTCGCCAGGTGGAAGCGGCGAGGAAGGAGTCGATGATCGGGAACGCCATCACTGAGTACATTAGCGGCTTTACCTCAACTCACACCCCTCGATTGGCCGATTTTCGTCACCAGAGCTGTGGTCGACGACCTTCGCTGTTCCCATATCGTCGTCACCTTCGTCCAGTCGTTCTGGCTAACTGTGGCCACCATAGCTCGAGCCGCCATCACAACTGGGTTTACCTCTCCATGTTCTACACCGTGCTCGCACCTCCTTGTCTGTTCCACTACTGGAGCTCGACGCCGGCGTAAGCAGCGTCGTCGGCCACCTCTGTTCTCCGCCTTCGGCTACCGCAATGGTCTACTCCTTTCATATCTGCATCCACTCGATGTTCCGTCACCTCCTGGGCCCAGAACCGCTATCGGTTCACAGGGAATTGGTCGTATGTCGTCACCGTCGATATCCCCTGTTTCCATGGTTGTTGCGACCATCGCGTTGTCGTTCCATCCATACCCGACCTCTCATGTTCACAAAGCCACCGCTCCTAACTAAATTGTTCAAAGTTCTACACCGTGCTCGTGCTATCCTAGCAAAACCAAGGCCAGAGCTCATCGTCAGCCATGGCAAGAGCTCGCAGATGGCCACATCAGCAAAATCACTTCCACCGCTCCACGCCCCATGAAAACCGGGCCGGAAAAGATTGGAGGGGGTAAAGTTGACGGTTTTAAGAGTTAGAGGTTGTCATGTGTCTAGTTTTGTAGCCGAGAGTTGATTTTAAGACTTTTATGTGAGTTTAGAAGTCAAAAAAAGTTCAAAGGTTAAATGGACTTTTTCCTTGCTTAAAATCAGGTGTTTGCATTTACGAGCCAACTGCTGGTGGTAGCAATGTACAAGAATGCAGCGTCATATAATCTGGACAAACGAAATTTTAGGCTACGGGGCTACCCCTATAAGAGCATGTACAATGTTACAGACGGCTGCAACTTTTTATATAATCTATAACAACTTTTTATATCACTTGTAAACAGCACTAAAGACAGCTCATACAGTGGGTTATGGTGATACAGTCGGCTACAGGATTGTAGACAACACACAATCATTTAATACTTTTATTGTTTCTGATGCTACAGTTGGCTATAGGATTGTAAACAATATCTTTCTCTCTCTTCATTCTCTTTTATCCACATCAGCAAAAATTATACGTGACAGAAGCTATAGACAGCTAACATAAACCCATTATACATGCTCTAAGCCCCCCTATTGATGATGGTTGTCGTGTAGTCCACTGTGATATGACGTCCACAGTTCAGATGGATAGGTGTTTGATCCATGGAATGGAGTTGAATGAGAAGAGACAGTATTGTACTATATGATTTCATGATCATTGTTTTGGGTGAATAAGATTGTTCAACATCTAGAAAAAATATTCTATAAATTTGTATCTCATCTAAGATTTAATGGTTTCATTCAAACAACCAAATACATGGATAACTTATTTTTAAAACCAATTTATACATACCACTTAGTGTAAGCAACCAAACACACTCTAAAAGTATATGCAACCAAATACCCTAAGTAACTGATGCTCATTAATCAGAATGATCCTTCGCACACCATGACGAACTTCGAAAAACATGCGATCCACTGCTCACAGCAGTATCTGGATGGTGACTCCTGACTGTGACCATCAACCAAACGGCAAGGCTGCACGGCAAGTCTTGCAGCATGGAAAAGGAAGTACGCCACTGACTGCCGCTCACTCCTGCCAAATAAATTGAAGCTCTGGAGTGACGAAATACAATGGCTACATGGAGTGACCAATATATACGCTTTGCCTGACAAGAGAACTTAGCGTTTATGTTGTGAATTATTATGCCTGTCACCATGCGCACTTTATGTACAACAATGCTGACTATAGGATTACAACACAAACCCGACAATTAATCTGTCTCTAACCATTCAAATCTAGATTCCAGCCTGATGAGGTTATAAGTTGCAACTTACAACTACTTGACATTCAGACCTCTAGAGTGATATCAGCGGCGGTGCAGTTCCAGTGTATTTTACATCATCTATGCACTTGTAACATTAGGATGGGTTTTGCACTAGCTTTGGATGAGTCGCTGCATAAATTGAGGAGTTTAGATCAGTCCTCAGGTGGGAGAGAAGATGTTGCACATCTGGCCTCAGACTTTCCATTACTTTCCCACATAATGTCAATATCTCCGGTTTAGGTTTGCTAGTGCTCTGAACGGGACCTCCTTGGCCTTCATACATGACTGCATGATGCCTATTTTAGCAAAAAGAAAAGAAAATACTTCATTTGAGACCGTATATAGAGAGATTATATGCAGTAACAATTCAGCGTAGAATGAGAACAGAAATGAAGTGCACATCAAAGAAGTTACAACAAGAAAGATGAAAAGTGTCTTACAAGAAGTCAATTATGTCTGCAATTTCTGATGCCTCTACAGGAGGCAAGGCCTGAGAGTTCTTCCCAAATACATCCCCCAACACATTGAACAGCAAAGCCAAGGTCTGCAAATCCCGACAACATCACAAAATTAGTAGAACAAGCAAGAAATCATAGTTTCTTAAGTGTTGGGTCGAGGGGAACAAATTTTGTATAGGATATAGTATGACTGTATAAGTAAATGTGGAAGGCCGTTCATTTATAGCTTAATTATGTCAAAGGCAACACAAAGCGAAGCAGAAAAGTGCAATGCCTTTTTCAATATGTAGTTTCTGGCAACAAAAGATAGAACAAATGGAAGTCTTGACTCTTGAAGATGCCAAATGGTGAAACACAACCTTGTTGTGGCTATTGAGATAAAAGATACAGCATATATTGGTCCATTTCGAAGAGCCAATATCATACAGAGTTGTTCACAACAGTTCGAAATTAATCAATTCCAAGTTCATAATGTAAACTCTAAAGCAGTTTTTGTGCTGTGCAACTAGGAAGTAGGAAGGGAAAACCAACCATACCTTCATGAACAGAGGTCGAGCAAAGGCTAGACGAGGCAATAAGGGACCCAATATGCGGAAGGCAATTCTCAACATGGCCACTGAATTGACTGGCCGAAGATGTTTGATGACCGTATGGGTAGATTCCAACCATTCTTGTGGAAGATTGCTAAAAAATGAGTGAAGAAGGGCAACAATGTTACCTGCAATCAAGGCAGAATATGAACATAATGAGAGCGCAGAACGGCAGTAACATCATAAGTTAATGCTGAGATAGTGAGATGAATGAATCCAAAAGGTTGAAGTTGAACAGGTGCAAAAACACACACGGTAAAGCTAAAATGGTTTACTGTACCTATGGCTGTCGATGTATTGTCTTGAGAAGCCCATGTTGGATCCAGCAGTGCATACCCAACAGCAGAGTCAAGCTCTTTAACGGGCCTCGAACTGTCAGCAAGCCACCAACAATCTTTAATGATGCGAGCTGCTTCTGAGTATAGTTGCATGTGGAAATCTGGTGGGAGTTGTGCTAGCAAGAGGCCACATGCTTGAATCATCAAAACAGACAATTGTTGGCAGGAGTAGCCACTTCTAGAAACAAAGTTAGCATTGATTCCACTTGCAGCAGTACCTGCTCGGTTGGCACCTGCGGATTCAGCACCCCCACCTGAAGGAGAGGTTGGCAGCCCAGAATTTTGCCCCAAACCACCTGACATTCCTTGACCAGTATTTGACTGTATAAGCATTGCTTGTACATGTGCTATTATTTGAACTAGAGAGGACACTATTTGAGAAGCTGGCACAGAAAGTGAGAGAATCTCAATAGCTGCTGTTTCCAAAACAAGCTGTGTATATGAACCAGGATCCTGATTTTGATAAAATGCCCTCTGACCATCGGTGTTACTAATTCCACCAGCTTGCGAAGATGCATGAGGCTTGTTGAAAGTTGCTCGTGCTGTACCAGAAGCATCTGCTGGGTTTGATTTGGACTTGCTACTCAAAGGAGGTATGACATTATTAACAAGGCCTAGCAAAAGGTTGGCAAAGTATTCCGGTGGTGGGCAAATAGAAGAATTTGAGGACCCTAAATATTGAGCAAAGGAGTCCGAGAAAGGAGTCTGTAAAATGCTCACCATTAGTAGGAATTAAATCAGACAGGTAAAAGGAGTTCCCATAAAAAGAGTAAATAGGGGTTTACCTTGGTGCTAACACCCAGCACGTTGAGGATCCTAACAATTAACTTGCTTGGGAGATGACCATAGAAATATGCAAGAATATCACGCACAAATGTAAATCTTAGTGGGTGGAAGGCAAGAAAGGTGGAATAAAATGCAAGAACCCTGTCTGCGATATCTGTAGCATCGTTCTCAATAAGCCTATAAATTATTAGCGGGATGACTGGGAGCAAGCGCGCAGCAATGTCATCGAAAAAGGGAGGATAGCTGCATTACCAACATAAAAACTATAGTAAATCAAGCTTCTATAAGCTCCATACAAACCAAAAGGCAAAATAACACAACACACTATGGTTAAAAAAATAAAGTCAAATATCTCGAAATTAACATAATATGCCATCCTAAAAGCTTGCATAAACATAAGTAAGTAACTATCAGAAGATCTATATCGGCCAGGGGCTTGAGGCTAGTACTACCTCCGTTGATTTTTATAAGGTGTGGCTTGACTTTGCCCAGTCTCCAAAATTGAACTTTGACCGTTAATTTCTTTTACAATATATGTTAATAACTATAAAATCATGATGATATGAAAGTAATTTCAAATACGAATCTAATGGTACCACTTTTGTGTCACAAAACCCATTTATTGCTGGACTAATTGTTGGTCAAACATTACAAAGTTTGAAACACGAAATGCATGGGCACCTTATAAAAATCAACGGAGGATTTTATAAACAAATGAACAAATATAAAACACAACTAGATATATAATCCAATGCTACAGTAGTACAAAGTCTAATCTAGCAGCAAATGCATCTCAGAAGAAAAGCATTGCACTAAAGCCTGTTCGGTAAATCAAAAGCTAGTGGCCCTACAGTTGCAAATAGGGGCCACGGTTCCCAAAATCAGCGGGAACCAGCCGGTAACAGGCCAAGAAATTGGAACCGAACAGTCTTCAGTTATTAACCCTCTGGTGCACCCCCTCTCAAGTCAGCGTCCATACCAGTAGGTTTATAATTGTGTCCAGTATTTATCCCAAACTTCAAATTTCAAAAAAAAAAAAACAGAGAAACAGGAAGTCGGGAACTACCCCCGCCTCCCCCCTCGTGTTTTGGGTCCGGTTCCAGTTATGGAAACCCTGGTAGGGACAATACCTAATAACAAAACTAACCCATCAAAACTTTCATTAAATTTTAGGCTGGAATAATGAATGGATAAACACTCATCAACCATAGTAGAAAAGGCCCTGGTTAAAAAAGAAAAACTAAGCACCATAGTGCCCTCAAATAGCTAGTGCTCCAAAAATACGAGGTTGTATCAGGCAATCAAATTAATTAAAAAAAAATATAGCCATGGAATAGCTTGTTGGAATTGTTATCCAATAGCCAAATAAGATTAACAATGCACATATTTGGACATGTGTAAAACAAATATATTATACATAGTTCAAACTTGAGATATGTAATTGCAAAATTAATGAATACACTAGAGTTCCATATCAATTAAAAGATTGCAATTACCGGTCCTTCCACGAGAGATGGTTTCCAAGAGCTTTCTGGAGCTCAACTCGTTTTGGAGGATGATTTTTGAGCCAATGCTCTGGAGAACGAGAACTGCAAAACGCCTTGATTCTTTGCTGAAGTTCCGGTCTTTCAAGCAGACTTATCTGTGATGTTAAATTGATAATAAAAGCAAGTCCAAGTCTGTGCATGGCTGGTAATGGTATATGGGTAAAGTAGCAATTATACCACCCTAGACAATCATGGTTGGTAAGTGGTAACAGTATAGATATATATACCAGATATATATACCACTTGAACTAGCTTTGAAAACTGTAAATAGGATATAACTAGTGGCTTTTAACATATAACCAAGAACAGCTGTTAAACTGGTTTCTAGTAGAATGTTTGCAGCTAGCTTATCTAATAATTGAGAAATAGTCAACAAAAACTAAAATAATGGTTACGATGTAACATATTTAGAAAAACAGCATGCAAACTTGAAAATTTTGAAGAGGACTTACCACAAGACGTAAAGCATAAGGATCGTCATCCCTGTCAATAAGAGCTAGCAGCAGAATGTCTAGTGGAAGTAGCTCATCTGTCCAGATAAAGAAAGCAAGATTTGTGATTGCTTTGGAAAGTAAGTCCTGCATAAATAAAATAAGTGATCAGAAAATTTTACATGCTAGCTACTAAAAAAGTCCACAATAAACAAACAGCTAAAGAGACAGCTTTTTTTTACACACTAAAAAATAAATAAAGCTGGTCTTTTGAGTGAGCGCACCTGCGCTAGATGACCTCGTTGCTGCTCAAGTTGGATATGATGCAGAAGAACATCAACCATTGTATAAATATTTGCTGTAACCTCTTCAGGTGAAAACTCTCTCAAGACACGAGCCTGCATTAAGATCAATAAACACATATAGAGTAATGGACAACAGTAGTATCAAAGTAATCACCAAAGAAGAAATCATACAAGATTTGCACTGTTGATCTCAGGATGACCATTCATCAGCATCCAAGCACCAGCGCAAAGATATTCACGATGCTGAGCGAAACTGTGGTTCAAATAAGTCATGACATATGTTGGTTCAGCAGATGGTGTGAGTAGCTGATTACATTGATTAATAACAGTATTTTCTGCCTGAAATGATTGTAAATTGTCAATACAAAAGGTGAAGAATAAGCCTGGCACAGTATTTCGTATAATAAACATGAGATAGCAACTTAAGGGCACTAAAAATAGTACTAGATTGGGAATTCAAGACCTTTGGAGATCTGATAATTTTTTACACATGACCAGAATAAGTATTTGGAATTGGACACAAAGAATTTTCAGGTCACCAGAACTCTATTTGTTCATCTTAACCATAAAATAGTAAAGTACTAATAATATCATTCTGGAGGTGAAAAGAATTTAATGACATTTCTAATGCCAATAGTACATTAGAGAGCATAAAAACCATCACTACATTCTCCATCAATAGACTACCTATAAATAATAATAGCAATGATTACATGCTTCAAAGAAATCAACAAACAGACGCATGATTTGGCAATCCTCGATAAGCTGGTGATCAGCAAATAAATGAACATGGACTTGACAAAAGAGTTGAACAAAGCATATAAATGGACAAATACTCAACCCAAAAGATAAGAGAATAGTACCTGCTGCCATGCTTGGATAGCTTGGCCCCTCTTATCCATCCTCCCCATTAAAAAATCACGAATAAGCGGAGGAAAATAGCGTAGAGTCTTTTCTGACCATGTATGCTTGCTGGTTGCCATAATTTGCTCTAACAATGGTTGAAGATAAATCATGTGTTCAACCTCAGCAATTCCACGTGTCTTGATGGTGATAGCAAGGCTTATTATCGTTATGCGGTTAAGCGTTTCAGTAAACTCAGTTGGCCCCTACATTAAATACACATAGAAGTTCATTTCCACAAACTAGTGATAGACGAATTTCCAAGGAAAAGCAAGCACTATTTTTACCTTCAATTCTTTTTTCACCAAAAAGAAGTCTCTCAGTGAAAGAATCAAATTCATGCACAAATTTTCAGCTAATCTAAAAAGGCGATGCTCTCCACGTTTTCCCTTAATCATTGATATTATCTTTGTGACATCATACATCAATGCCTTGCTTTTCCCATGATACCTGAACAAAATCCATAATGATGTAAGAAAAAAATGCAAAATAAAATAATCAATAAAAGGGACAAAACATTGGAATTTTCTAAAAAAAACTGTCAAATAAAGGAAAACAAGGGACAAAACATTGGAATTTTCTAAAAAAACTGTCAAATAAAGGAAAATAATGCCAGTTTTGCTGAGGTCAGTTATTAAAGGATGAACGTGTGTATATTCAGAGTATAATTCCAGATCTTTGGAAGGAGATGAAAAAAAGGCAAAAGAGAAAAGAAAAGAAAAGAAATATTCAGGTAAAAATTCCAATAGTTTGATATGCTTGACCTTGATAAGCTAAGATTTCCTGTGAGGAAAAAAGCCAAAATCAAAGATTAAATTACTTAGAATTACCTGTACAGAGGGAGTAGTCTGTAATTCAGTATCTCAAGTAGGAGCAAAGACACACCGGATTTGCTCAAAATAGATGGAGATCTTTGGGTTAATGTCTGCAAAGTTTAATAAAATAGTAAGAAGACAGCAGAATTTCCATACAACTATGGTTTGCATGTCATTCAGAACACGAAATCTTTATGCTTACAAGTTACAATTACAGAAAATTAAGTCACATGTGGCAAAACCTCATGAAAAATATAGATCACCTCAGGAGGCAGCAAAACTTACTGTAAAATGCGGACGGAACAATGAATGAGGTGTTATAAGCAGTAGTCTAACGTAAGTTTCCACCATAGCAATGCTAGGGACAGCCTATCAAAGAACACAAGTAAGAGTTACAGTAGCAAAATAGTATACAACTGTAGAGAATCTAAAGACAAATGAATATTAGCAATGGCAACAAAAGAACACACAGTTGTGATTGTATGCATGCTTCTAGAAAAAACATGTCCAGTTAAGGTTAAAAATGACTTCATAAATTGAAAACAGTTTTAACAAGTTCACGTATTGCTATCAAAACTGTAACATGTGAGGTATTCATAAATTGTTAGCTGAATTCTTTAACACGGGCAGAAGAACTATGAACAGAAGAAAACTATTTGGATTGGTTGTAAAGATTTATTCTGTTGCATGTCACTTATAAATATAGATCCACAATTCCACATGAGCACAGGCATGACCAAATAAAAAGGGTAGTAATTGATACAGGACAGAAATATAAAATCAACTGAGGTATTAGCAGCAATGTAATTCTTTTACCTGGCCAAGAAATATAGTCTCTTCAAGCTGGAAAGCAAGCTTCAAACACAGATTGATAGACAACCCAGAAAGCAACGACATTGACAAAGGGTAAGTTTCACGCATCATCATTATTCTTTCATTTGGCTGCATATTGGGTCCCTGAATTAGATCTGTCACTCCGACTGATGTAAACCAGTTCATGACTGCTTCACATGCTGGTTGTGCCATGGTGAAGGAGAGAACCCAAAACATGCCCATGGCCCGTTCATCCAAGCTCATAAAATCTATCATTCTCTCTCCGGAAGCTATTATTTCAAGGAAAAAATAATAAATTTTCAATTATCTATAGATACATAAAAGAAGGCAAAATTGCAAATTATAACCATGGTTTGCAGGCATACATCTCTCTCCAAAAAAACACATCCATTGCCTGAATTCTGAATTGTAATGCTACTATGTAATGCAAACAGCAAGAATATCCATTGCCTGAATTCTGAATTGTAATGCTACTATGTAATGCAAACAGCAAGAATTGTTTCTACATTTAATTAGTTCAAATTACCTATCTACAAGAGCATATTTCTTTCCATGATTTCTTCTATAGGGTATTACCTTTTGTCATTTGTTTCCACCACTCATCTATCTGTTTGCCTTTCTGAAGCTGGTCACTGTTCAGATGCTCTCTAATTGAAGTGTTGAAAGACCAAATGCGCAAAGTTTGGCTGCTACTTATGAAATCAAGAAGAATACTTTGAGGGCTGATGTTATTAGGATCAAGGTTCTTGTCTTCTTTGTGGAATGAAATTATCTTCCGTGTAGTTTCAACCTGATGACACAAGAAATAACCAGAACAGCTTCTATAGATACCATGAACATGTAATTGGGAAATTAAGACAACAACAATAAGACAAATAACAAAAGGACACATAAAAATACTATCCAAAAATAAATATATACGCATTTAAATTTTAACAGCTCTTGGATGTGAGGTTAATCTAGCTGAGTTTGTCAAGCACCGTCATTAGTTATTACATTTCCAAACAAATTGAGCATAGACCAAATAAAGTGCCTTGGATATTTCATAAGGGTTCACTTTTTTATTGCAGCATCCTGTCATCGACTAAAGAATTGCATTGATTGAATGACTTGCCAAAAAAAGAGGGAGAAATTTATACAGATCAGCATACAAGTAAACATCACCTTCCTTGGGTCTGAACTAAGAGTGTTCATCACAATCTCAATGCGGATAATCTGTGCAAGCAACCAGGTGACATGATTACTGCGTAGAATCTGTTGATCACTATTTGTTACTCGTGAAGCAAGCTTGTCCACAAAATCAAGAAAATCAATACAACCACTTTTCATTAGGAAGAAAAAAATGTCAGCGAACAAAAGCCAATCTTGCCAGCACTGAGTCTCTGCAATAGAATGACAAAGCTGTCATGAGTATAGGCAGCAGACAATAACCAATGACCTCCTTACAAATATCTGACAAGCAGACTTAATTCAAAGCAAAAGTTGCACGACATAAAAGGACATTTAGTGAAAGGGGCATATCCATGGAACACTTGAATCCTATCAACTGTCCACTTTAGAACGGAACTTAATTATATTTGACTAGACAAATAGTGAATCTTCAAATGCAAACCTGAGTTAGTGAGTCTCAGTAGTTCAATTGTCCTGTCAGCAACTGCCTCACCAACCATATCAGGTGAGAAAACAGCTCCTGGTGTTGATGATTGTTGAGAATGTGATCTGTAACAAGGAGCAACCAAAAGAACACGTCTCCACCAGTCTGGTGATGGGGTTGTGCGGAGAGCATGCCTCAAGCAACGCAGAGCACGTTCCCAGTCTAAACCCCCCTTAGGAATGGAGTTTGCAAGATCCTAAACAACGAAGCAATATCAGATTTGATATCCTACCCAAAAATATTAGAAACTAAGGAACTTAAATTTCTATACATTTCCTGCAAACTTTTTTTGCTAACAGTTCGGAATAGTTTCATTTAAAATCTTCATGCTGCTTGCATATTATTATGATCTGTCATAATTATGAATGTTGCATTTACAACATGCAAAATACCCTTAACCTAATAATATTTTTATCAGCAATACTGTACCACTAAACCATAGCAAAAATACTGAGACCTTTGTTCCTAAACACAAATCCTTTCGAAAATTGTGCACTCGAACTATTCCAACTTTAGTCACTAATATACATAAAAGTAACGAAAATGGCCACAGGAGAATGACATTAGTAGACTTATCATAAAATGCTTTCATAAAATTATATTATGAAAAAGATCAATGGTCAAAGTTGTATGTAGGAAGGAGACCATGAGAGGTAAATAAAGATTTATACTCCATCCATGCAAAATATAGGGCATACAATTTTTTAGATCTTGTTGCAAAATATAGTGTGGTTGTACTGTTGTGCATTTACTGAAGCTCTCTCTCTCTCTCTCTCTCTCTCGTTTTCCAAAGCATGCCATAAGGATATTTCAGTCATTTTCCTCATTGTTTTAATGTTTTCTTAATCTTATAACCTTTGTAACATGTGTCTGCAGTCAAAATATGCCCCAACATAGTATTTAGGAAGGGAGGGAGTAGTAAATATCATGAGCTTAAACAGGAGCTTCCAAGCATATAAAAACACTGCATATACAGGTACGGGGAAAATTCATGACAAGCATAAAAGGAGAGATGCAACTAAATAGCTAATTAAAGAAAAAAGTAATATCACCTCTCCATGCAGTGGCTCTCCCAACACACTAGGATAAGTAATGGGAGAATAACGCAAATTAGCAACAGATTCACCGGCTATGCTTGGGTGGGATTGTGACAAGAAACGATGAGTTGCGAATGTTGGGCAATGAAGGTGTTGATCCAACATCTGCATGTGCATACACACCATGTCCCTCCTCCTGTGGATCTCCATAATAATACTAACTAGTGCCTCATCATCGGGAATGTTTTCGAGAAACTGCAAGTTGCTGCGAACAAGCTCATAGAATGGAACACGGCATTTCTCTTCATTAACTAAGATCCATATCACATCTAAGCATAGATGCATCCATTCATGCAAAGGTCTTTCAAGCCTCAAACTGTGCATTCTATCGGCTTCATCCATGCCATGCGGTCTCTGGTCCCAATTAACCAGCCAATTAACCATATGCTGGAATATCACAGCATGGGTAGCTGGCTTCAAATTTGACTCCAGCCCAGCTAAAATAATCCTACAGGATAAGTGATGCAGATAGCTAATTTCTGCTCTCCTGCGCTGGTCACCTCTTGCAGCCATACCGAGCTGCCCAGGACTGGAGAATTCAGCTGCCTTGATGGGTGACACATTTGCACCTACAGGTTGGTCGATACCAGATTGAGTAGGAGATCCTATAGTGTTAATTGCTGACAAAGGAGACGTGGGATTTGAAGGGTGAAAGTTTGGAGCATTTGGCACTGCAACAGCTGACGACGAAGACGTTACAGGGACACCAATAGTCACAGAACCCCCTTGCCCCATAGGTGCCTCAGAAGAGGAAACGGCATTAAGTAGAGATGGAAGGAGGCTGTCCCATCTAAGGTGGCCTTGAGCGCACAGGCACCGTGTAGCAAAGAGAAGGAACTCAGATTGTGGAGCGTGGCTACTGCATTGCAGGACGAATGAGATGAGAACTGATTCCGTGACTGCCTGCAACTGCTCCTGGTCCTAAAGAAACATGCAAATCAAATTATTAATTCCTTCTGTTCTCAACTTCTCATCCTGTGATGAACAAGAATACTTGTGTAATGCTTCTGCTTACTGGAAACTGCATGCGCAACTGCTCAAAATCCGAAATGAACTGCTCATCTCGGGGAGGCAGGTCTCTGTTCAGAGCAGTTACTCTCTTCTGCAGCTTGTTCCTGAATAATTCAATCCCCACAGTACATTACAATTTTGAACAAGGTTACTAAAATCAACTTACGTGGTCAAAATACAGAACAAATACTAGATCGCAATGAACAAAACACATATTTAAGTAGCATGATCTAGTTCCAAAATTTCAGCACAAGATTTCAAAACATCGCAGAAATCATCACCTTGAAACGCTCAATTCATGTACAGAGCGGTGAAAAAATAACGGGACCAACAAAATAATCCGACCCAACCTACCATACGACCTTAAACCACAGAATATTGTACTATATACTCATCCAATCCGATTCGCGCGGAGTGAACTCCACAGAAAAATCCCCAATTTAAAGTCCACAAGAGGGAAAGCAACTTACGAGGTCTCCATAGCTGAGTCCTCGGCTCGCTGCTTCGAGTTCATCTGCAAGCCACGACCAACCAGGGTCAGAACTAGCGTTCACAAGTGCATACGGTGAGAGATTGGGGAAGGGAGAGGCACGCACACCGAGGTATAGGGTGAAGAGATCGGCGGCCGCTGCTGCGGCAGCACTGTCGAGGCCGAAATCGCCGGAGACATCGGCTGCCTCTGCCCGTGGGCCCCGTCCATCGCTGATGCGTCGCCCCCGTCGCCGGCGAGTGGTGCGGTTGTCCGACTCCGACCGGGAGGGGATCGTCAGAAAGGTGAGATGTGCAGTATGGGAGCCGCTAAGGGGCGGATCTAGTATAAGGTTGTTTGGAAAAAAAACCTACTATTTATTAGGTATATATACTAGTAAGTATATTTAAAATATGTATTTGTACTGTACACATAACTCCGTTCGCTCGACGATTCCCACTCGCCACTCGGTCACGCCGCCCCACACCACCAGCAAAAGCCCACCACGGCCCTACAACCACCACGGTCATGCCGCCCACGTCAAACGCCTCAGTGCCTCACTTCTTCCTTACTCTCTCTCTCTCATTTCTATCCACTCACGGTCGAGAGCTCCCAGGGCCTTCTTTCTTCTTTGCTTTCCCCTTTTCTTCCAGTCATATTCTCTCCCCATCTCACTTCTTCTCCATTCTGGTGGTTGCTTTGGCCGATACTTGCTTGAAGAAATTCCCCTCTCCCTCTCTCAGTTCTCAGGTGGCTCTATGGTTCCCTAGCTCCGCCGCTGGTCGCTGTTGGCTTGGCTGGCGCCCACATCCGGACTTGGCCCGTTGCGCCTCCCCTCTACTCACTCCGGTGCTTCCCTGCGCCCTCTGGCTTGTGCGCACCGCGCCCGACGTCTGGTGCTCCCGTGCCCCCTGGCCCAGTGCTCTGCGTGTGCGCCTGCCCCCTACCGTCGGCTTGGCCTCCCTCAGACTAGATTTTCTCTCTCTACTTCCCTTTCTGTTAATTGGTTTTAGTTGTGAATATTGGTTCGTTTTACTGATGTGGTTTATTTGTTAATTATGCATGAGAATGAGGATGGGTGGGGTGGTGGGCTATCCTAGCTTGTGGTGTTGCCGCCATTGCTGAGTCGCATTTAGGTAACTACTCCCATTCCTCTCTATCCCATTGCTCTGTGATGGAATGGATATTAATTATGATAAGTGGATGTTGTCATGTGGATTAGTGGATGTGTATTGGCTATTTGGCTCATGGAATCAGATTGGCATTGATGGCTTATTCTTGCTGTGGTTTTTTTAGGGTTGAATATCACTAATTCGGTAATCCCCTATCCATGTGTCTATATATCTACTCTGATGTAGAAACTAGAAACACTGCTCATGCAAATTCAGTGCACATACATGTATATATGGTAATGTTTTCCTCAATATGATTCCGTTGTTTACATTCCTAACACCATAATTTGCATTATCAGCTCCAAAAGAGTCAGATCGCTATATGACTGTTAGAAGTAATGGATGACTCAACCAAATGCGTACTGGAGTAAGTTCATGACACCAAAACTCAGTTTTTAGCTTTATGTTTATCTGACTTACATGTACACACTTTTGCATCGATAATTATACGGCTGGTCAAATAATTTGTACTTTGTTTTTTTTTATATTATGTACCTTTATATTTTACATTGTACAACATGTTTGTAACTCCGAACACCCATTTTGAAAATCCTGGATCCGCCACTGGAGCCGCTACTTTTCGTAGAGGTTTGAGGAATATATCGTGGGAGCCACTCAATTTCGTAGCAACTTGGAGGCTGACGGGAAAGAAGTCCATTCTACCCCTTAAGTATCGACATGCAGACCAATAACCCTCGGTATTAAAAAAATGAGATCTTTGACATCTTGAAGTTGTAAACCCGAACAACTTACCCACTGAGATTGTTTTGTGCAGTGGTATTGCGCACATGGCATCCGTTCAGCCCAATTTCGCTAGGTTGGCCGTCGTGTCGGCTAGGTGAGCTGACATCTTTGGCACAAAATCCCCTTTACCCATTCGCATTTCTTTCACCTAAGCAATTCCCCTACCACCTGCCGCCAATGCCCATCGTGCTCGTCATCTCACCCATCCCGCCTCCGTCGGCTAGGTTCCTCGCGTCCAGAAGCGGCACGTGGAGGGCCTGGTCCGTCGCTGTCGACTCGTGGTTGTCACCGTCTTCGACCGGTGGGCACTGTCGACGATCAAGACGTCGATCTTACGAAAAGAAAAGGAGAGAGTGACGTAGAAGATCTAGGGTGATAATGGGACTGCTCTTTTATTAGTATGAACTGGGTTTTACAGGGGATGCCTCCTGACTATGTGATGAACTACTCCTATACACACTGAGAACACTGCTTGTTACTTTACAATGCCAGACTTAAAACACGGATCTAAGGCTTGTGCTTCAGTCCGATGGCCTTCTTTCTTCCCCTTTTCCTCCTCCGTCCATGCTCCATCTTTAAATAGCCTATGAAGAGGTGGTAGTTACTTCTGGAGAAGACGTCTGATGTGAAGCGTCACGACTGGTCAGAGTCAGATGACGGTTGATGGAAAGTCAATCGTGTGGCGGTTGTATGTCTATGAGACATATAACCGCATGGTGGTTATTCATCAGTGCTTCTAGATAAGAAACATCATATGGTATGAAATATGCACGTATTCCATTCATCACACGGTAGAGAATATACCTGGAATCAGTTCCAAGTATCAGTTCATACCTTTTACGAGCAGTTCTCCTGGTCGGGAGCTTGGCTTAGGCTTTCGTCCGACCAGGGTACCCATTATGTAACCTCTGGAATCTCTACGACCAGTGAGGTCGTGCACCTCAGGGGTTACGACCATGAAGACGTATGGTCTGTTATGTATTAAAAATAATACATAGAGATTTTAATCCTCGTCAGCTAGCCCCCGAACTTTAAATGAATAGGTCGTGTGAACACCTTTCTTCCGATGAAGTCGTATCGGGCTGACGCTCATTAAATGCAAATGCATTTGAAGCAGTTTGTATTCATTTTAAAGTTGAGAACTTGTTTTGGGAATTGAAGAGTTTTTGTGTCTGTTGGACGAAAAGATTTATGTCCATTGGACTTTTTGGGTAACTCCCGATTGTAGTTAGAAATTCTGAAGCTTATAAAAACCCCTTTGTAGACTTAGGGTTCTTTCACTTCCTGCTTTTCTTCTTCATCTCTTGAGTAAAAACTGCCTCCGACCTCCTTTTCTTTCCTCATCCGAAAGAAATCTGACCATGTCGGACCAAATCACCAACTGGTCGGTTTCCGACTTGGGTGAGAAGAAGCTAGAGAGTTTGGAGAAAATTGGGATGCTTCCCAGCAAGGATCTGCTGATCTTTCGATGAGCTTTCGTCGTAATCGATGGAGAGCCTTTCAGCGCTTCTGCGAGAAGCTTCCATGATGGAGAATGGTCGGTAATCAGCACTTCCTGAGGTTTTTATAATAGTCTCAGTCTGATCCGGTGGATTGCCGATCGTATACTGAGCCTTATCATCCCTACTTGGTCTATGACCAGTGGGGGTTTCATCGACACCGTCACCAGTTGTCGGTTGGCTCCTGGAATTGCCAGAAGCCGTCGGTGAGTATCTATCAACCATGATCGCATCAAGGGTATTTTGATCCTCGAGTTGCGGTGTTAAATTTTTGTCACCTTTTTCGTTGGTCGAGAAGACCAGGCTTGCAGAGGTGTTTGGGTGTTCCGAACTGGTCAGAAGCACTTCCTCTAAAATCGCCACTTGTCGTAGCTGTGTATCCTCATCCATCCGGTCGATTTCGCTGATCTCTGCGATGGGCGAACCGGCGGAAGAGGAGGAGGATGACGAGACTCCGTTTTCTTGCATGGCGCGGATGCACGTGTCTATGTCGAGGTTGGAGTAATCCGCCAGGTCGAATCAATTTTCCTCGTCCCAACTTCCTGCCATAATCGCATGAGCGATTACAAGTGAGAAATGGACAAGGACTTGATAAGCAAAGAACTTCTTTCAGAAATCCGCGCCTATCACCCCACGGATGGCGTCAACTGTCGACGATCGAGTTGTCGATCTTACGAAATGAATAGAGGAAAATAACACGAATTTTTTTTAGGAAAGAATGAGACTGCTCTTTTATTAATATGAACTGGATTTACAGAGGATGTCTTATGACTAGACGGTGGACTAACCCTATTTACACTAAGAGTAATGCTTGCTATGCTATAATATCAGACTTGAAACATGAATATGATGTTAATGACTATGCTTCAATCTGGTACGACCTGATCCCCCCTGCTCCGTCCATGCTCCATCTTTAAATAGCCTTTGAAGAGGTGGCAGTTATCTCTGGAGAAGACGTCTGTTGTGAAGCATCGCGGCTGATCGGAGCGAGGCGACGGTTGATGGAGTATCAACCGTTCAGCGGTTGTATGTTTGTGAGATACTTAATCGTATGGTGGTTGTTCATCAGTGTCTTAGGATAAAGAGACGTCGTGTGGTATGGAATATACGCATGTGTTCCATCCGTCACACGGTAGGGAATATACCTGGAATCAGTTTCGAATATCAGTTCATACTTTTTACGAGCAGTTAACTGGTCGAAGGCTAGGCCTAGGACCTTGTTCGACCAGGGTACCCATTGCGTAACCTCTGGAATCCTTATGACCAGTGAGGTCGTGAATTTTAGGGGTTACGACCATAAAGATGTATGATCTTTTATTATGTATTAAAGATAATACATAGAGATTTTAATCCTCGTTAATGGGCGACCTATCGTAGACACTAAGCATGCTGCCAAGGTTGGGGAAGAGCGTGCTGCCGACGTGCATGCTCCCAGTGATGGAGTCAACGAGGGGCTTCATGTTGTGAAGACTATCAAGACGTCGTCACGGTCTCTCGACGAGAAGTGCCATCTCAGCCAAGACGTCATCTCGGCCCTGGAGCATCTGGAGCACGGCGTGTTCCCAAACATCACGATCAAACCCCCCAACCAATTTTAGTTTTCATCCACGGGAGCTCGCGCCACAGTCATCTTCCCCTATTTCAGTCGGTTCCAGTCGCCACCACCGCCACGTCGCCATCACTCCACCCGGTGAGCTCCCTTTCAATTCCTCCCCATGGGAGTATCGCTACACCTCCCTTGTCCTTCCCCAACCTTAAATTTGAGTTCCACTTCACCCTAGGTCGCCGCCACCGTCAAACATCGCCGCGCTGCCTCAGGCTCACGTCGTCGGCCTCCCTCAGCTTACCTCCGTCACCACCGCCAGCACTGGTGAGTTCCATCGCTCCCCTGATGCTCATGCGTGCGGCCTTTCTCCCCCTCCCCTCTTCAGTGCCATCGTCCTCCTCCTTCCCTGTTTTCGGCCGTCGTGCGCCGCCGTGAGCTCACGCCCGTGCGCTGCTACCCGAGAGACCAAGACCCCTAGCTCGCCTTCCCCCTCGGGAACCCATTTTCGAGGTCGTCGGCTGTCGCCTACGCCTCCCCCATAGGCGCCGCGTTCGTCACCCGAGCTCAGCCACTCCCTTTTTCGGTGCTCTGTTTCCTTCTCTTTGGGTCATCGCCATGTCATAGCTAGGTAATAGTCACGATGGCAAAACCGACTGAACTCAGTGCCACGTAAGCAATACCACCGCACAAAATAGCCTCATGGGGTAAGTTTTCCGATTTTACAACTTCGGGGTGTCAAAGGTCCAATTTTTTAATACAGAGTTTTACTTGTCCGCATATTGATATTTGAGAGGGTAGAATGGACTTCTTCCTTTATATTAAGGTTATGAAACATCGTGTATTTTGCATTTGGTTTATAAATAGCTGAGTTGACATTGAAGTTGAGCCAAACAAGTTATCTAATACTCGTGGCCTCATGGAGGCTAAAACTTATTGATAGGTTTCATGTGACTAACACCATATCATGTAAGCTACAAGTTAATAGGTTTCAGAATCTTCTCTTTTTTTTGGCGAGGGAAGAACTCATTTGCATTGCTCAAAATCATGATTACAATCATGGATGAGAATTAACAGGAAAGCCCGGTGTCTGGTTAATCCACGTACGTCATTGTCTACCCTCACATGCTTGTTTAGCACACAAATGAGCCGTCGTATTTGCATTACGACAAACACATGATACCATCTAGCAAAATGGAACATGCATCATACGTGGTGCACAATTTTTGCATGAAGATATGTCTTGGTAAGGATTTTCTTAAACTGTCGAAAGCACAACACTCTTTCAAACATAGTGTAGTAGCAAAGTGGTTTCCACATAGTTTTTGATGGTGTGGGATACGCTGTAAGGAGGATGAACTTACCTTATCTCACGTCTGATGAGGACATCACTTCCATGCATATAACCAACACTCCTCACAATACACTTGAACATATGCACTTGCAAGGTCCAATCACAAGAGCTCATGCACGCCAATTGAACCATCAGGTAACTTCGTTTCTACGAGTGCATTTTGTTTCTAATAATAATATGCTGCTACTTAATGTATGTGATGTTCTTTTAATCAGGAACTTAGGAGTTAATCATGAAGGGAAGCATGTGCAATTCAATTCGGCCTCCGGAGACAGCATCAACTTCAAACGTGCATAACTTTTATATACAGATTCCGTTTGAGGTGCATGAGTACTTGATTAAAAGCTTATCTCATCTTCTTTCCAACAGATATGACCCCACCTCCAAATTCCTTCTAAGCATGTTGTAATCGTCAAAATAGTTAGACACTGTTTCTGAGTTGACTTGGGCCCATGGGCCTTGTAACCCTAGGCAGTCCGTACGATTCATATGGCTACTATTCATGTATGAACAGTACCACCACCCCTCCTTCTCCTCTTCCTCCTATACATAGTGGTCACCACCATTAGGGTATGATGGATTTCGTTTGCTTAGTTTCTCTATTGTGAAAACTCTTGTTCTTCGCTTTTGTCGACTAGACCAACCGTAAAGAACCTCTACGGAATCCTACATTTTGAACTCAATCATATATTTGCAATTCAAATTGCTTGTTACTTTGTTCTTGCTTGTTCTTCGATTGCTTGCAAGAATTGATCCTCGTAATTAGGTCAATCGGGTCTTTGGCGCGGTTGATAACGACTTGATGATTAGTTCAGCGATTGCTTGGTTTGTACATGCTGCGTTCATAGCTGGATCATGAGAGTTAATCATCATCCAATCAGAATTTATCCTTCTTATCAAAAGATCAGGACAACAAGAGTTCATCAAGTTGTATCAGAGCTACCGTTATCGGTGAGAATTTTTTCCCTATAGTCCATTAGCCACGAAAATCACCAAAAAATAGGTTTAGTTCATCGTCCAAACCAATTTGTGCCTTTGTAATTTTTCTTTCAAGTTTTTGCTTGTTAAATCATTGGTTGCATCATCGTGTCAGTTGCTGATTTCTAGTTAGTTAGAGTCTAGTTCGTCATTGTCTAGTTTGCATATTGTTCTTCTTGTTTTCTTTGCATAGCTTCATCGTTGTGCCCAACTTCTATCACACCACACCATCCCATTGCCGCGGCAAGCCGCTGCTGCCTCATTGTAACAACCCGAATTTTATAAACAGTAATGGGACACTGTTCATGATATTACTGTTCATAATTAACAATTTGGAATTGCTGTTATCAATTGAAACCTCCCTTTTCTAGCCAAAGTCCAATAAATTATTTGATGTTTCGAAGGAAATACAAGATGAAACTTGTATTGTGACTGGGAAGTATTTTCCTTAAAGCCTAAATAAATTATCTTGACTAAAAATAATTTTTGTTGAATTTCTAGAAATTATTTGGTTTACAAAAAAAATATTTACCTTTAAATAAACACTTTCGGGCTACAATAATTATTTATGTATTTTACAAAGTGATAATGTGATTTTTTAAATTTATCTGGGAAATATATCATCCCAGTAGTCTCCAGTAAAGATTTCACGATTTTACAAATTTATTTGCTATTTTTAAAAGCCCAGTCAAACCTTTTAAGCTTTTGAATGGGTTCTGGTCAACTAACCTAGTCTGAACCTAAACCTAGCACTGTAGCGACTCGAGCCACGTGGTTGAGTCCAACCCAGTGCAACCGGTCCGCAGCATCACGCTCGGCGCGAGCCCAACCCCATACGTGATGTGATCCGTCGATTTTCAATCGAACGGCGAGGCTACGACGCTCTGCGAGTGTCCCACGTATCGCTAACCTCCACCATTGGATCTTAATCTAACGATCGAGGTCCGTGTATGCAATCGGACAACTCCGGAGTCCTTCTCAATCTCCACCGTTCATTTCCGATCCAACAGCGCCGCCCTTTTCTTTTTAAACCTAAAGGCGCGCTTTTCTTTGGGCCGTCAGATTCAAATCCTACGGCGTCCCTCTTTCCCGCGTGCTATTAAGGCCTGCGCTTCTCTGGGCCGTTAGATTTTCATCGTATGGTCCAGAGCGATGTATGCATTCGGACGACTCCGGATTATCCCTCAATCTCCGCCGTCCATTCTTGATCTGACCGCGTCGCTCGCTTTCTTTTGAAATCAAAGCGCTTTTATCCGACCTTTGATTTAAATCCCACGGCGCTCCTTTTTGACCGAGCGCAGTTAAGGCCCAAATTTAGTAGGCCATTGGATTTTAATCGTAGGGTCCAGATTTGTGTATGCAATCGGACCATCCGGTTCATTTCCCCATCTCGACCGTAGAAATCCAATCTAACGGTGCCGCGTCATATCATCTAATTGGGTGATGTGTATTCCTTTTAATTGACCATTGGATTCTACTCCAACGTCCAGATTTGAAAGTAGACCCCGCATTTCCTTTGAGCTCTGTTTAAATCTTGATCGACCGATCAAGATCGCACGACCCATATTAAAAGATACCGATTAAAACCTTTTAACCTCTCTATTTATCACGACCGCCCATTTCTAATCGGACGGCTGATGTTTCTTTGAGCTTTAGGTGGCGCGCGCGACTGTGGCTGACAAAGGGACCCACATGTCATATGTTGCCCCTCTTCTTCCTTATCTCTGCGCGCAGCCCTCTCTGGAAACCAAGGAGAGGATTTATCCCAAAGTTTATGCAACTGATTTTTGGGGATATTTAGCCCTAAATGGACACCTCATCAACTCTAGACCTTTCCACTCTGCCCTGTAGCTCAACTCCTATATATAACCCTAACTTTTTGAACTGCTGCCATTGTTGACCACTAGAGCTTTTCATCGCCATTTCCAGTCCAGTGGAGTTTCTTGTTCCTCCAGCTTGTTTATCCATCTCAAGCGCTGGTTACACCTTGTAATGAAGATTTTATATCTTTTGTAGGTTAAAACCAGAGTTTATTTCTCTGTCAATCCACTTCGGTTTTCAGAGTCTTTGGTGTCTTTCCTATACTGGTAAGCTAAAACCCTAGCTTTTGACATCTTGAGCATCTTAAGGACCTTAGAAGTTCCTGTGAATCATCCTTTTGAACATCAGTAGCTCCAACTTTCTTTAAACTGAAAAGTTGTTACTCTAACTTTTCGGTCTTTCATATTATTTTCAAGAAACTAGGGTTTCTCCTGTCAAGATATCATCCTACATAGGTCTAAACTAAACCCTAGTAGCATAATAAGTTAGTCTCTTGATCTTTCTTATTATCTATTTAATCTTGTAACAGAGAATCACCTCTGTCCTCTGTTGTCGGTTTAACCGACAACTTTTGGAGTTTTGGTAGTTTCTGTAATCTGGCCAACTAGGGTTAAACTAGGGTTTGCTTAGGATATTGTCCACTCTAAACATCAGACTACGTTTCAATTTAACATCTTTTACTTAGTCTATTCATAACTAACCCGAAAATTGTCTCTGTCCTGTTTTCAGTTCTTTTCAAAATCTGAAAACTGCAACTATGGTTTACACACTAGTTTCTGTTATTTAAAAGCTGTGTATTATAATATGGGTTATTATTACTATTAGGGTAGTTGTGACTTAAGCATGCTGTTAATCATGCATTTCTTTATTGATCATGCATTTTCTGTTAATTTATACTAGTTGTCATCTTTGGTGTTTATTGGAGTTTATTATCTTTTATAGAATCTGGTTCTTCTGAGGCTTTTGACACTATTTCTGAACAACCTGAACCTGCAACAGAAGTATACTATTATCAAGGCAAGCATCCTCTTTGCACCATGTTGATCCCAAGTTTTATACAATAGATTTTCTAAATCCAGTGACATCTGGGCATGCTACTTTTCTGAAAATACAAATTGTGATCTGTTAGTAGTTAGTTATGATCTAACATGATGGATTACCTCAATTGTCACCATACACTCAACCTTAGTATAGTATTGTATACTATAGTATATTTTCAGTTTTGGCTTAGACATGCAGTCTAGAGATTTTAGAGTTTGACAAGAATACCTTGTCAAACATGGGAATCACAAATGCCTTTTTGTTACTTTAAACTCTTTGTCCAGTTTACTTATGTCAGAAATGAGTTTCCTATTTAAATTGATCTGGACAAGAGGAAGCTAGTGATGGTGCTTTTGTGCACGAGATTGGGAATTGTGGTGGACTTGTCCGGGTTAATTAAGGACCGAACTCTGACTATTCAATTCAAGTCCCCCACGTACTTCCACATGCAGTGTATGGGCGCTGTTTGGTTAAGTAAAATGTTAAGACTATTGGGTTGGAAACAGGAGAGTAAGGATATGTGTATTGACCTTGTATGGCATAGATGTTTTGGTCTTATGACTGCGTTTTATGCCATATGAGCTTGTATGTCAGTATCAGATGTTCTTAGAAGGGTGAGGGCGTATATGCGTTCTATCACATATACGTACCTTAAAGGTGCCGATTGCAATGTAGTATGTGTAGCGAACACAACCTGTATTTCTTTCGATTGGGTCGGCATTCCCGACGCAACATGTGTGCCCCGGTTAAGCAGATGCTATCAGTCGTTGTTTAAGCGAGATCAGTTCACACATGGGTATCCAACTCAATAGTGTTAGCTTGTTGAAAAATATCAAATCTTAGTTTCCCCGGTCGACATACCAAAGGAAGTATGTCATCATTCGGAGGCATCCGAAGGCAACGGGCTAGCTAAGTCGTGTGGGTAAAGATGTACACCTCGCAGGTATAAAGCGTTCGAATAGCCGTGTCCACGGTCATGGACGATAACTTGAATTGATGTCACCTGTATAGAAGTTTTGATTTACAAATCTGGTTTCGGTTTTTGGTTTGGCATGAGGGATTCATGCACTGTGCTGTTTAAATTAATTCATTTACTTACTGTTCTAGTCCAACTTTGATTTATTAAATTGCTTTATCAAAATTTAGCATTTGTAGGTTAAGATGTATTGCTTTATGCAAATCTGAACCTTTATACCTTCCTGTTGAAACCTTATGCATGTATAAATTATACTCCTTTGCATAGGTTCTAATAAACACTTTCTTTTATTAGTTTGTGTAAGACTTGCTGAGTACCTTCCGTACTCAAGGTGCTATAACCTATTGTTGCAGGTGAGGATGGTTTTCTTTATGAAGTGCCCGTTAGCGCCGATCAGGGTGACGCTAACGAGTAAAGCTATTTCTTTCCTCCACGCAATCGCCTGCGGGTGGATGGGGCCATTGGTGGCTTTTGCTGTTTATCTTTGCTTCCATTGTCGATTTTGAAGTGACCAAGTCACTTAATATTGTAGTACTAAACCGAAATTTGTAAACTTATGTCTAGTTATGTAAGTGTATGACTTGTATGTGTATGATTCAATGTTGTTTGAGGGTATATGTGCAATGGTCACTGATCCTGGGAACCATTGTGAGACATGTATCCGGGAAACCTGAGTATTGGATCTGTTATTTATTAAACTTATGCTTTTAGCATGATCCTTAACTAAGGGGCAGTACTGTTCCTTAATTAAGGATTGTGCTACAGTATAATTTTAATTAATCACGTTTCCAATACACCAGGGTCCTCACACTCATTCTCTACCACTGCCAACAAAACTCCCTACCACGCCAAACCTTTCCTTACCGTGACAAATACGCTCACTATCGCGCCACGGAACCATTGCGCGTCGATCCCTTTACGTCTTTGCCACATCGATTTTACATTGCGACAACCAAACCACCAAGCAATTTGGCTAGACAGTTTGTTTCGGTTTATGACAGAGAAGGAAAAGAAAAAAAAGAGAGATTGATTTTGGTTGAGGATAGAGAAGGAAAAAAAACAGAAAGAAAAAAGGAGAGACGAGAGAAAAAAAAAAAGAACAGAAAAAGAGTGCCCACCATTCCAAAATTTGAAAAGCGCATCAAACCTTTGCCAAAATCAATGAAAATTGGTGGAGCCCTTCTGCATATAGCCACAAATCTCCACAAAAAAGTTCAGTAATTTTTGCCCACGGGATCAAAAGATATAGTAGTTTGAAGTTCGAAACCGAGACGAATTCGAGTCTGAGTGGATTCTGATTCCGTGACACCTTTTGTAAAACAGATATAACTTTTGCATACGGTGTCAGAATTCGAAGTTCTTATTCTCGTTTGAAAGCTAACGATGAGGCGCATCCAATAAAACCAAAGCTTGCACTAGTTGCCCTCCAAGACCACCAAAATCAACCATCTTCAGCCCCAAATTCACGTCACAAGTTTTTGGTGATTCTTTCGGTCTTCCCTTTGAAATTTGGGGTTTGCCTCAACTGCAAAGTTGTATATCTCATCGAAACCCTTCGAATGAGTATATATAGCCATATAAAAATTTGTTTTTTCATCATTTGAGACTAGCTGTTATTTTCTGCTAAATCTAGAGGGTTGTTTCCATTGCACCGATATTGTTGTCTTTTGTGCTCTGCGTCGTGCAAACAATCTTGTGCCCTTCACAAAAGTTTGAGTAGGTGGATAGCGTCTCTTCTAGCACTTGGTGTGAGGTTTTTAACTGGTTACATCAAGTCACATTGATCTTTGCGTATGCGTTACTACACTTCTCTTCTTAGGGCTTTTGATTAGGCTAGGATTAGCAATATTGACTAGTACTTTGAATAATTTTTTTAACTTGCATTACTGATTTGATTGTTGCTAATCCTTGCTATATATATTACGCCTGTCCAAGCTCCACTAACCGAACAGGTACTGTACCCTTGCAATCGCTTTGCTCATCACTTGTATCACGCTTATCGCGAACTAGCTATCGGTTGCACCACCTATTTGCTTTGGTAAGAATTTGTAAGAGCTTGAGCGTGTGTGACTCGTAACCTACAGAACCTAGCATTCTCAACACGGCCATTCGATCGCGGCGTGTGTTACGTTCATGAGTTGCGTCACCAGCTTGTAGTACGTCTGCTTGCCTCGGTTCCAGTGCCCCTCTTTTAACTGTGCCTGTGCTCTTCGCGCAGTCGTGCGCCATTCGATAGCTTCGTTCCAACTATAGGATCGCTCCGTGCATTGTGGTCACGCGTGCCTCCGTGAATAACCAGTTCGCTACTCGCCTAAAATCTCGTGCACCTTTCTTTAATGCGCACACGCCACACCTCGCATAGAAAACCGCTCCGTCTTCCTCCATCGATTCTTGTGAGGCTTGTTCGTGCCTTATCCCTACCGTCCTGCCTCCCTTGTATTTCCATGGTTCTATCTCCTGCTTCATTTCTGTCGCAACCTCCTTTGCTTCACTACTGTTGCCATCGCTTGCGTCTCATCGTGGTCGCCCTTCTTAGCCTCCTCTCTTCTTTTGACTTCTCTTTTCTTACCTCCTACCGAGTAAATCTCCCTTGTATTCATCCACACTTTTCCTTTTTATGTTAGTTGCTTCTCGAATAGCCTACCCGTTGCCGTCTCTGTGTTACTACTACTAGTGGTCTTCATTTGGTTGCCTTTTCATGCCCATAGATTTAAGATGTGATTTTCCTTTTGCTTGGGTGGCTTTTTGCGTTCTTTGCATCCTTCGTTTGTTCATAGGGATTTCCTTTATCCTTCTGTTCACATGGGCTCTTCCAGATTCCTTATCCTCAGCCCTTGAGAGTTCCTATTTGTGGATGTTGGAATTGGGCTCATATATGTAAAGACCCATTTATTCCTAAAATTCCAATGCATATATAGTCTTAGACCAATATGGTCGAAGTCTTAGACTAATGTGGTCGAAGTCTTAGACCAGGGTGGTCGAAGCCTTAAACCAGTATGGCAAAGCCATAAACCAATGGGGTCGAAGCCTTAGACCAGTGTTGTCGAAGCATTAGACCAATATGGTCGAATCCAAAAATCAGTGTGGTCGAAAAACATCGGTCGAAGCTGTAGACCAGTGTGTAATCAAGATATGATAAACACTGCTTAATTACCATTAATTAGTTTTGAATTAGCTCGAAGCTCTAGACCAGTGTGTAACCAGGATATGATAAACACTGCTTAATTACCATTAATTGGTTTTGAATTAGCAGTTACCAGTGATTTAATATGAGCTTTATTAAGAGCAGTTACTATAGAGTAATTGACTCAACTTCAAAAAGAGCTGGAGACGTCCAGACCAACAATGATTCGAAAAATACTTCCATTCTTCCATCTTCTTCTTTGGTCTTCTATGCTGAAGAGTTGTGTTGTCAAACTAAAGCCGTCCCTTCTCCTCGGCGTGCACCGAGAAGGAGGGTGAGTGAATATCTCTGAACTATTGTCGTAGAGTTCACCTGCACAGGGCGACAATAAGGTTTCTGAGCAGTGCATCTGTGCGACCTCTCGCTACGCTGCATCATCTACGACCTGCACTGCTTCGAGACTGCGCTGCTTCCTGTTCTTCATCGAACCCGATTGTAAGTTGGTTGTAAGACCACCCTATTCTGTTATAGTCCTATTTTTTGTGTATATTTAGAAGTGCAATGAGTTGCCTGCTATTGATACTGTTTTATGCATCTCTAATTATTTGTGAACTTTGCCTCATACTAAAATATGGAATTAAAATATTGTTCACATTTCCAATAATCCAGAAACCTTATTGTGGATATTTTTGTGATCTAGCAATGGCTGGTGCTTCTGATGCTATGAAACCTAAGAGATTTTCTCGTGAAAACTTTCGTAGATGGCAGACAAGAGTCATGTTTTGGCTCATGTCTTTGGGGCTGTGGTGGGTGATCCATTCACAGTATCCAATTACGATTGAATAGACCATATAGTTTGACACAGATAACAATACAACCCTTGGATGCATTCTAACCATATTGGCAGACCAACTCTATGATGTGTACATGGACTTCAAGTCCGCCACAGAGCTGGTCGTTGGCTCTATATGAGCAAGCAGATCTTCAATTATAGCATGGATGATGCAAAGTCAATAGTTGCATAAGCTCATGAGCTTCAGCTACTGGTCGGAGAAATTGCACATCTGGGTTGCACTTTGCCTCCTAAGTTTGTGGTTGCGGGTATTGTTGCCAAACTTCCTGCTTCATGGCGATATTTTGCCACTGGCTTAAACCACAAGAGGGAAGAGATATCTATCGAGGATCTCATTACTACCCTTGATGTGGAAGAAAAAGCAAGAGCAAAAGATGCACCAAGCACTTCCAGTCAGAACAATCAAATCAATGCAAATATCATGATAAGAAAGACTGTCCACTTGAAGAACAATCAGATCAATGCAAACAATCAGAGATACGACAAGAATAACAAAGGCTCTAAACCAAATAATACAACTAGATTTAAGAAGAAAACTGATAAGAAAGATATAAGGAATATCACTTGCTTTGTGTGTGGGAAAAACGATTATATGGCGAAAGACTTTCATTTCCGCAAGAGTAAGGATGGTGTATAGCCAAAGAAAAAGGTTATCAACGTGATCATAAGCGAGGCTCAACAGGAGGGTATGGTAATTCACCTATTGTATTTTCAGCATGTCAATCCACTGATTGGTGGGTTGATACTGAAGCTAATGTTCATGTATGTTCTAATATTTTCTTATTTTCTTTTATATTAGGCAGTCGGGGCTTCCTCCGTCCTAATAGGGAACGGGTCGCATGCTTTTGTTCTTGGTGTTGGCACAGTGGATCTGAGGCTTACTTCAAGGAAGACTGTCTACTTGAAGAACATGCAGCATGCGCCAACAATAAACAAGAACCTCGTTAGTGGTTTTGTCCTATGTAGGGATGGTTACAGGCTAGTATTTGAGTCAAATAAAATTGTAATGTCTAAGTTTGGTAACTTTGTTGGTGAAGGCTATGAGAATAGAGGATTGTTCCGCATAAGTACTTTAGAGTATTGTTATAATCTGAATATTGCAACTGGTTTGAATTTGAATAAATGTGAGGCCACTATATGGAATTCTCATTTTTGTCATATTGATTTTGATAGTATTGCTAGAATGTCCAGATTAGATTTAATTCTAAAATGTGAAATTGTCAAAGGATCAAAGTGCCAAACTTTTGTGCAAGCAAAACAACCTCAAAAACCCTTTAAGGGGTTACTGGAGGAAAAGAATTTGGCACCTTTAGATCTTGTCCATTCTGACTTATGTGAGATGAATGGATTGTTGACCAAAGGAGGTAAAAGATATTTTCTAACTCTTATTAGTGATGCATCACGATATTGTTATGTGTATCTATTGAAAACAAAAGTTGAAGCTAGTGCACTAGTCTAGGATCACGCTAGTGCACACAGTGTCAACATAGGTGAATATTGATCCACACAAGTGATAAATAAAGTAAACGATTAGTTTGAATAACAAATAAGGGTTTTGACCTTATGGTCGAGTTTACACTTATTGAGCCACGCAGAGCTAACAGAGAATAAAATAGCAGCGGAACAGAAATAACTTCAGCGTAGATCCCATCAATTTACCACAGGCAACCAACTGGGATCCAGACCTTAACGATCAACAACCTTCGACGAACTTCTCCTCGAAAGCAGGCGTAGACTCCTATTCTTCTGTAGGTTTGGGGGCAAGTTTTACAACAAGCGTGAGTACACAACCGTATTCGCAAATCATACCACAGAATACAATTTATAAATGCAGGCTTATTCCAAAAGAAAAGGCTTCTGTGGTTCTTTTGCATAAATGCAACATTTGCAATGGAATACAATAATAGATTGAAAGCATAATTCAAAACAAATAGACAATATTAATTTAACAATTGTTTTCACAAAGACACAAAACTAAACAGATTATTTCACATAACCATATGACTTAGATCACATAGCTCCCATCCCAACCCTTTTGTGAAAACTACCCCTCGTGTCAAATCCCCGAGCATGTCCATGACTGTTGGGACCCCGGGTATACAACCCCAGGACCCTCTGTGCATTCCGAACTAGTCCCAGATTAGTAGGCAATCGAGTGGAGGACGCGACCTAGTTCGCAAAGTCTTCAGGATACTCCTCTTCGTAATATTATGAATTCCCTGGTTTTTCTGTGGGGATTTAACACACAGGACGCAAGCCGTGAGTACTTTGAATGTACTCAGCAAGTCATAGGGAAATGTATGTAATTATTATCCATGCGAGGCTAGACAAGGATGGCTTTATGTTTTCTTTTGCAGAAAGCAACATTTAACAGTAAATACAATAAGTAGATTAAAAGCACAATTTAAAAGATTAATACATAAGTAATTCAGTCCTTTGAAACAACTAGAGATCAACCCAACCTTTCCATCCAAACCCTCAATTCCACCATTTTAAGGAAAACATCTACCCCTTGCGTGAAATCTCCGGGCATGTCCATAACCGGGAACACAACTATTTGAATAGTTTTTATACACTCTGCAGAGGTTGTACAGCTTTACCCACAAGAGATAATCATCTTATACTGTCAGGCGTTTTACGCTTCCGAGGCGTGTGACTAAGAGATTATCACAAGGCCGTTACAAAGCTTTGAACTGGCTAAGAGCTGCCCGCTAAGGTTTCGCTTCTAATGAGCTTCGCACCCGTTAGATTCGTGCCCCCTCTTGCGCCAGCGAATCAGCACGCTCCACCGCAACAGAACTTAGCCAGCTCATTGCTAATTATTAGGCCAGGTCCACCCCATCCTGGACATGTGGTTACACGATGTGACCCAGATCAATGGTTCAAAGTTAAGTCCTTAGTTGGTTGCTCAGGCGAGACTAATCCACATCCCGATGTGCGTTACGACACCCACACTTACCACCGCCCACTCGCCCGAGCATAAAACATTTTCAATTCAACCCGGCCAAAGACCACCCTAGCCTTGGCACAACATCTTTTAATAAAAGTGGCTGCGTCATGATTCCATAATTCCTTTAGTCACGTTTATTCATATAAGCATGTGATCATGAGTCCCGACGTACAACTATAGCAGGGCTAAGCATAATACGATACCCGGGTTGGTAATTTATCAAGGTCTAACTAAAATAAACCCTCCTATGGTGTCCAAGGGTACATGTCATTCAAGGATACATGTCATTTGCAATTTATCAAGGAGGCATATATCAATTAGTCAATTATCTACTCCCGAAACAATTTAATATAAAACTAGCGATGCATGTATATATAAAACAATATAGTTTTATAAAGATGGGTTCAATATCATCAAAGGTCTATGACTTGCCTTCGTTGAAGAGTTGAGGTGCCTTGGTCGTCGGATCCGAGAAATCTTCCGAAAAGCCGGTTTCTACACGTGCGGAAAGAGCAAAATAAATAAAATAACTCCAAATAAATACCAAATTAGCACTACCAGCAAGAGGGGGATTTTAGATGAATTTATAAATTGGAATAACTCGAATTGGAGTTCGAACGAAGAAGTTATGGCCTTCCGAAGTTTGGAAAACACATAAAATGAAGAAAATTGGATTTTCCTCAATTTCTAATTTATTTTTTCAAAGGAAATTCGAATTATTGCGCCAACTGACGTCGGCGAGGGGGTTTTAATTTTCCGACCGAATTATTTTTCAACGAGAAAATCGGAAAAACCACGTGGCGCTGATTGGGCAGCCACGCGGGCAAAAGGGGGTGACGGGGCGCCTCGGTGGCGCTGACGCGGGCACCTCGTGGGCTCCCACGTCAGACCCGAGCGGCGGCGCTCGGGGCCCGATGGCTCGCCGGCGTTTGGCTGGACGGCGACCGGTGGCGAGGGCACCAGCGCGAAGAGGAGCTTGCGGTGATCTCGATGCTCACGGTCTCGTCGGCGGGGAGCAACGGGGAGGCCGGCGGCGAGGTGAGAAGGCGGCGGCGGCGGGTGAACGTGGCGGCGACTCTCCGAGGGGCTTTCGGGGTCCGAGAGGCGCGCACCGGGTGCTCCTCGGTGCGGCGATGCCGGAGGTGAGGTCAGAGCTGGCGAAGGAGGCTTGACGGCGGCGGCGGCGGGTGCGGCGAAACGAAGCTCGACGGCGGTGGCGAAAACTCCAAATGCGGCGAGCTCGGGGGAAGAGAGGGGAAGGGAAATGGGGGAAAAGAGAGAGGAGAGGGAGGCGCAGCCGGGGCTCGCTTAAATAGGGGACGGGGAGGCCCGGAGGAGGAGGAAGGGGAAAAGGTGGCGGCGGCCACTAATGGCGGACGGTGGCGACGTGGGGAAAAAGGCGATGGGACGGGGTATGGGGGCGGCAGCGGGCGCGGGGGAGACGGCAGGGTAGCGGGGAGGCAGCGAGAAGACGTAGAGGTGATGGGGTCGGCGAAAATCGCGATGGCGTGCTGCGCACGGCCGCGCGAGGGAGAGGGGGGTCCGGAGGTGGACGAAGGGTGACGGGGACGAAGGGCTTCGGTCGTCCGATCCAGATCAGACGGTCGGGGGTGGAGGGAGGCGTGGCGGAGGCGGAGCCGTCTGATCGCGATCGGACGGTGCGGGGAGGGGAGGGGCGCGGGCGCGCGCATGGAGCGGGCCGGGGAAGTGCGCCGAGGGCGAAATTCGGCCCACGAGCCGAAAAAGGATTTTAAATAGATTTTCGATTAAAGAAATCCCGAAAAAGCAAAAAGATTTTAGAAAATAGTTAATAGAGTCTAAAAATTCCAGAAAAATTCACAGAAGTCCCTTGAATCATTTAGAACTTAATTAAAGTACTATTAGCTATACTTTAGTTTTTAATTTTGCAAACAAAATAGGTTTTGGCTTGAAACAAAAAAAGGAAAAGCCAAATTAAAATCCAAAAAATGCAATAAAGGCTTAAAATCCAAATAAAATCTAGAAAACTCCAATAAACTAACTTTTTAATTTAATTGAAGTTGGATTAATTCGATTTAAAGGGTTTTTTTATTTCTAAATTTCAATTTAAGCTGTTTGCAACTTAAACCAAATGCTTACTTTTAAAACTTTTGAAAATTCAAAAACTCGCAAATTAGGGATGTTACAATGACCGCGGACGCGGCTATTCGAATAGATTGATTTAACACTCTGCAGAGTTTGTAAACTTTACCCACAAGATACAACTAGTGTAGCTAGCACCAATCGTAATAAAACTGTTCAGAAACTTCATCTCAAACATTGATATTCCCAATGTGCTTTCCCGCCAGACCAGCCCACAAAGAATGCTAGTCCGACACACACCGTTGGACAGGGATGCCAGACCATGTAGTCACACCTCCACCCTGTCACACAGCCTAACCTATCCACCTGAACATCAATGCTGAGAATCCGTAACCTACTATGTTAGGCCCGTCCCATCAGACATGTGGTCGTACAGTAAGGCTCAGTTCAATGGCGCACAAAGTTAAGTCCTTAATTGACCAAGGCAAGACTTCTATTTTCTAACTATACCACAAAGATTATCATTCCTATTCACACAGTCCACCATATCACACAGTATCCACCACTTGTCTCGGTCCAAATCCTTTACCACCCAGTTGGCTTTAGTGCAACATATGCTATCACGAAGTAATAACACATAGCACACAATTTTACACAAAGTTCTATACTCACTTAGTCAGATTTAATATTTGTAACTCAAATGAGATATGAGACTCGTAGCATGGCTAAGAAATTGGTGCTACAATATTACCAACTAATAAACCAATCTAGGGTGACAAGGGATTACGACATACAAAGCCAAGGTGTTATAACAAATTGGATAATAACTATACCCAAAAGCATTTAAATACATAATTAAAGTAGTATGCAATACTTGAAACAAAGTAATTTGAAAACTGGGTTCAAGATGATCAAAGGTATGACTTACCTTGGAAAAGGTCTAGGTACTGGTCTTGATCTTGAGGTGCTCCTTCTTCTCCAAAATTCCCCGACGCATCGACGTCTACTCGCAAACGAAACAAATAAACAAAACAAAAAAATAACAGAGACAAAAAAAATCCAAAAATTAAATAAAAATCTCATATAAATAGATATCGAATTTATATAAATTTAGGAATTTGAATGGGCTCAATCGGAGTTCGGATGCAAAAGTTATGGGCTCTGGAAGTTTCAATCTAAAAGAAAACCCTAATTTTAGATTTACTGGAATTTTCGAATTATTTCTTAACAGAAAAATCGAATTATTGTGCAAGCATGACGTTAGCATAGGGATTTCGGAAATTAAAAGAATAAAAAGAAAACATTAACATGTGGGACCCACATGTCAGCGAGATGGCTCATGGTAGATTAGGTCTACCAAGCCTCGGGACCTGGGGACCGGTGGACTGCCGCGCGGGCGCACATGTGTATGTTGACACGGCGCCACGCACGCGACACGTCGGTGGGGACGCTGACGCGGCGAATTAACGGCGACGGAGGCTCGGGGACCGAGGGTCCCGGCGAACAGCGGCTCCTCGTCGGCGGTGGGTGGTACCGGCGTGAAGAGGGTGCGATAGTGATCACGATGGGGTGCTCACGGGTGCTCGGGGGTGACGAGGATGGCCGGCGGCGAGGTTTTGGCGGCGGTGGATGCGCGGGCTCGACAGGATCGGGGTTACGGCGACGCTCCGGCGAAACGGAGGCCACCACGAGGTAGTGCGGCTCCATGCGATGCCGGCGGTGCGGACCACGGAGCTCGAGCGGCACTAATGGCGGCACACGGGCTCGTCGGAGTTGGTGGCGGCGCAGATTGCTTCTCGAGCTCATGCGACGGCTAGGGTTCGACGCAGGCGAGAAGGCGGCTAGGGTTGAGGTGCGGACGCCGAGGGCTCCCTCTCCTTTTATACCCGGAAGCTCGGGAGAGTCCGTGGCGCAAACGCCCAAAAACGGCATGCGGCGGCGGAGCAAATCCCTAACGGATTCGGGGACAATGAACAGGAGATAAGGGGGCCCACACGTCAGCGACGGCGGCTCAGGCGCGGACGCGTGCGAAACGGCGCGGCTGACTGGTGGGACCGGAGAGAAGAGAGGCTGACATGCGGGGCCGGCATGTCAGTCGGAGGCGGCGCAAGCGCGGGCGAGCTGGCCTGCGCGCAGGAGTTGGGCCGACGGCGGAGGGGAAATGGGCCGGGGTTAGGAATTCAGCCCAAAAGATTATCTGAGATTTTAATTAGCTTTTCTATGTTGTAAAATACTAGAAATTCAAATAAGCGATAGAAAATAGCAAATGAACTCAGAAAAATTCTAGAAAATATATCTGAGCACATAGAACCCAAATAAAATAGTTTTGACTATTGTTCATGTTGGGATTATTCACATTAATTTTTTTTTTTATTGTAAAGTCCAATATTAAGCTTTTGAATTAAAATCAAATAAATCCAAATGGTGACTTTTCTCCCTACTAACTATTTAAAAGGTTTTTCAAGCTCAAAAATTGGGATGTTACAGCAGTCTATAGTGAGATAGATTCCATCTTGGCTAATAGGACTTGGGAGATCATTGATCATCCTATTGGGTGCAAATATGTTGGATGCAAGTGGATCTTTAAAAAGAAAATAAGGCCTAACGGTACTATTGATAAGTAAAATGTAAGACTTATGGCCAAGGGTTATACTCAGAAAGAAGGAGAGGATTATTTTGATACTTACTCTCCTGTTGCCAGATTGACCACCATTCAAGTGCTCATTGTATTAGCTTCTTCTCATAGTTTACACATCCATCAAATGGATGTAAAGACAGCTTTCCTTAATAGAGAGTTCTATGAAGAAATCTATATGGAGCAACAGGATGGTTTTGTGATTTCTGGGCAGGAAAATAAGATATGCAAATTAACCAAATCCTTGTATGACCTAAAGCAAGCACCTAAACAATGACACGAGAAGTTTGATAAAACTTTAACCTCTACTGGTTTTGCTGTGAATGAGGCAGATAGGTGTGTATATTATCGTTGTGGTGGGGGTCAAGGAGTGATTTTGTATTTGTATGTCGATGATATACTTATATTTGGGACAAGCACTGTTATTATTGACAATGTCAAATCTTTCTTATCTAGATGTTTTGATATGAAAGACTTAGGAGAGGCAGATGTTATTCTAAACATTAAATTTATCAAAAATGAGGATGGGATCACTTTAAACCAATCTCATTATGCTGAGAAAATCTTGAGTCGGTTCAGTTTTGAGAACTGCAAGATTTCCCAACTCCTTATGATGCTAGTGTTAAGCTTCATAAGAATAAGGGATTAGACAAAGATCAATTGAGATATTCACAAATTATTGGATTCCTTATGTATCTATCTGGTGCCACAAGACCTGACACATCATTTGCTGTGAGTAAATTAAGTCAATTTACTTCTAACCCAAGAGAATATCATTGGGAAGCACTTGAGAGGCACAACCTTATATGGAATTCACTATACTGGGCATCCATCTGTATTAGAAGGATATAGTAATTCAAATTGGATCTCAGATGCAGATGAGATCAAAGCTACAAGTGGTTATGTCTTTACCTTAGCGGGTGCTGCAGTTTCATGGAGGTTGTATGAACAGACCATATTGACAAGGTCAACCATGGAAGCATAACTTGTAGCACTAGACACAGCCACTGTTGAGGCTGAATGGCTTAGAGAGCTTATGTTAGACTTGCCACTGGTTGAGAAACTAATACTGACAATTCTAATGTACTGTGATAACCAAACAGTGTTGATTAAGGTTACAAGTACTAAGAATAACATGAAGTCCTTCAGACATGTGAAGTATAGGCTTAAATCTGTTAGAAAACTGAGGAACTCGAGAGTGATTACTGTGAATTATATACGAGCTGAGAAAAATATGGCAGACCCTTTCACAAAGGGGCTAGCATAGAAGACGATTTCTGTTGCGTCTATGGACATGGGAATGAGGTCCATTGGAGTTGCAACTCAACAGTAACCCATACCTTCTTGATCGGAGATATCGTGACTTAGGTAATGGAAAAAACAACTTGATGTTTGAACAAGAGAGTATATTTTAATAATATATGTGTACCCGTGTTCTAATAGACAAAGTACTCTCAATTGTATGGAAGAGTGGCTTAAAGCCCTAATGTATTCTAGTGTCTAATGAGGGAAAAAGGTGTTAGTCTACAGGATACCTAGAATGAATACATCTACTTGAGCTTAACTGTGAGGTCGCAGTTCACGAGAATAGGGCATTCTCTAGAAAGCTCATGAGTAAATAAGGGAGTATGACTAAATAATACTCCGTTTAGGCTTGGTTCTTTGACAACCTAGTATCAGTTGAGATTTCAAGTGAAATCTAATAATGAAAGACTATGAATTCAAGGCATAGTCCATTCATCAGTTGTGAGAAGATGAATCTTGTTATTCTATGTGCAAGTTCAACCCATACGAGTTCACAGTAATGTCTTTCGGTTTGAAGATTAGGCCAGAAGATATTCCAAAAACAGCCTTCACCACCAGATATGGACTGTACGAGTTCACAGTAATGTCTTTCGGTTTGACGAACACCCTGCTTATTTCATGAATATGATGAACAAAGTGTTCAGGGAATTCTTGGATAAGTTTGTGGTAGTCTTTATCCATGACATTCTCATCTACTCGAAGGATGAAGAAGAACATGATAAGCATCTCAGAATGATTCTGGACAAGTTCAGGGAGCATCAACTTTATGCCAAGTTCAGCAAAAGTGAATTCTGGCTAAGTCAAGTGGCTTTCCTTGGACACATAGTGTCCGCAGGAGGAGTTGCAGTAGATCCCGCCAAAGTTGAGGCAGTAATGGATTGGAAGCAACCCAGGACAATCACAGAAGTGAGAAGTTTCCTTGGACTAGCGGGTTATTACCGCAGGTTCATTGAAAATTTCTCTAAGATTGCAAGACCCATGACCCAACTTCTAAAGAACGAAAAGAAATTTGAATGGATGGATGCCTGTAAGGAAAGTTTTCAAGACCTGAAGAAGAGGCTAGTCTCAGCACCTGTGCTAGTCCTACTTGATATCCGTAAGGATTTCGAGATTTTCTGCGACGCATCCCGTCAAGGTCTCGGATGTGTATTGATGTAGGAAGGCAAAGTCGTGGCTTATGCATCTAGGCAGTTGAGGCCACATGAAGAGAATTACCCGACACATGATCTTGAGTTAGCAGCGATTGTGCATGCTTTGAAGATTTGACGGCGTTATCTCATTGGTAATCGCTGTGAGATTTTCACAGATCATAAAAGTCTGAAATACATCTTCACGTAGGCAGAACTAAACCTTCGACAGAGAAGATGGCTGGAGCTGATAAAAGATTATGATATCAGAATTCACTATCATCCAGGCAAAGCAAATGTAGTTGCAGATGCCTTGAGCAGAAAGGCTTATTGTAATACCATTATGGTGCAAAAGGATCAGCCCGAGCTGTATGAAGAGTTGAAACATCTGAACTTAGGGATTGTCAGCCAAGGTTGTGTGAATGCTTTGGAAGTACAACCTATACTTCAAAGTCAGATCAGAGAAAAACAGCTAAAAGATGAAGACATTAAAGAGATCAAGAAGAATATGCGAAGAGGCAAGGCCCCCGGATTCTCCGAAGATGAACAAGGAACAATGTGGTTTGGGAACCGCATTTGTGTACCTGACCAGCAGGACTTAAAGCAGTCGATTCTGAAGGAAGCTCATGAATCGCCTTACTCCATTCACCCCGGAAGCACAAAAATGTACCAGGATCTGAAGGAAAAATACTGGTGGGTCAGCATGAAGCGGGAAATAGCTAAGTTTGTCGCCCGCTGTGATGTGTGTCAGCGAGTTAAGGCAGAACATCAAAGACCAGCTGGATTGTTGCAGCCACTACCAATTCCAGAATGGAAGTGGGAAGAAATTGGCATAGACTTCATCACCGGACTTCCTAGGACCCAATCAGGATATGATTCTATTTGGGTGATAATTGACCGGTTGACTAAAGTAGCTCACTTCATCCCCGTCAAGACTACATACAAAAGCAGTCAGTTAGCAGAGTTGTATGTGGTCAAGATCGTCTGTCTACACGGAGTACCCAAGAAGATCGTGTTTGACAGAGGTTCCCAGTTTACATCCAGATTTTGGCAAAGTTTGCATGAAGCCTTAGGGACCAAACTCAATTTCAGTACAACTTATCATCCCAGACAGATGGCCAGACGGAACACACCAACCAAGTCCTTGAAGATATGCTTTGAGCCTGTGCCCTGGATTATGGACAAAGTTGGGACAAGAATTTGTCATATGCAGAATTCTCGTATAACAATAGCTACCAAACCAGTTTGCAAATGTCTCCATTTGAAGCTTTATATGGCAGAAAGTGCAGAACTCCACTCCTATGGGATCAAGTGGGAGAACATCAGCTCTTTGGACCTGAGTTGATCAAAGATGCTGAAAGTAAGGTAAAAGCCATACAGGAACACCTGAGAGTGGCACAATCCCGACAAAAGAGTTATGCTGACAACCGACGGAGGGAATTAAACTTTGAGGTAGGAGACTTTGTCTATCTCAGGGTTACTCCACTCAAAGGCGTAAGAAGATTTCGGACAAAAGGAAAACTCGCACCCAGATTTGTAGGACCATACAAGATTTTAGCCAGAAGAGGTGAAGTTGCATATCAGCTTGAGCTGCCAGAAGCCTTGTGAGCAGTGCATAATGTCTTCCATGTGTCACAATTGAAGAAATGTCTTCGAGTGCCGGAAGACCACACCCTCCTGGAGAGCTGTGATCTCCAAGAAGACCTCACTTATGTGGAGCGACCAATCAAGATTCTGGATGTCGCAGAACGTGTTACTAGGAGCAGGATCATTCGATCATACAAGGTGCAATGGAGTCATCACCCAGAGAGTGAAGCCACATGGGAGAAAGAGGAAGACCTCGGGACCAACTACCCCGACCTGTTTGCTGACCAAGTCTGGGTCGAGATTCCCTGAAGGGGGTAGGTTTGTAACAGCCCAATTTTTAAATTTCAGTAGAAATTAAAATTTATGTAATTTTTTTGGATTTTTAAAAGCTTTTTATAACTTTTCCTAAAGTCAAAACAAATTTATTTGCAAATTAAAAGCCAACATTAAATTGGAAATAATTTTTATTAAGTCCCAAATAACTCCAGGAATTTCTGTGAATTTTTCTAGAATTGTTTGGAATTATCTTGCTATATTCTAAAGCTTATTTGAATTATCAGAATTAAAACAATTGGAAAATCAAATGAAAATCCTCAAAATGGTTTTGGGCCGAAACCCAAACCTCGGCCCAGGCCAACCCTTGCGCACACGGCCCAACCGGCCCACGCCCCGCGCCCGTTCCTCCCCTCTCACGCGCACTGTTGGAGCAAGATCCAACCATCACACCCCACCTCTTTCTCTCTCCCCACCGCTCGGAACTTCGGCCGTTGGATTTAAATCCAACGAGCCGTACGTGTCGTTATCTTCCACATCATCACTAATAATCTTGACCGCTCGATCGAAATCCAATGGCCCATGACCTTCGTCTCTGCGCGGACGCGCCCGAGAACGCCGCCATGACCGTACCTTACGAGCTCCGATTTCGCCGCTTTTCCAACCTCCTCCCCTCATGTGGTCGTGCGCAACCGCTTCCGCACCGCACGCCGCCCCCACTCCTCCCTCGTGTTAGAAATAATGCACGGATCGACAAGGACAAGAGACACGAATTTTACGTCGAAAACCCTTGCGGGAAAAAACCACAGGCGCCAACCGGCGATGATCACTATATGTGGAGCGATTACAAAACGCCGGTGATTACAATGAGCGTCAGGCGTCAACTCTCCCCGTGCGGCTTACAAGAGGTATATAAAGGGACAAAAGGACTTAGAGTCCAAGTAAGAAACTAATCCGCTAATATGGTAACTAATCCGGATACTTCCATATTAGAAATTCGGATCACAATATATCCCATATTTAACAATCTCCACCTTGAGACGAATTTCCTCTTGTAGCATAATGAAGAATCTTCAATCATCAAATATCTCTATAATAAGATAAAAATCACCGTGCGCCAACTAGTCTCTAGGACTAGACTGTAATACCAACTAAGCTTTAGCAAAGCTCAAACTTAGCAGCAGGGACTGGCTTTGTCATCATGTCAGCTGGATTATCATGGGTACTTATCTTGCACACTTTGACATCACCTTGAGCAATAACACCTCGAATAAAGTGATATCTCACGTCAATGTGCTTTGTTCTCTCATGGAACATCTGATCCTTTGTAAGGCATATAGCACTCTGACTATCACAAAATATAGTAGTGCAAGAATTATCTTCACAAAGCTCAGTGTACAAACCTCTCAACCAAATAGCTTCTTTACAAGCTTCAGAAATAGCCATATATTCTGCTTCAGTGGTAGATAAAGCAACAGTAGGTTGCAAACTTGCCTTCCAACTAACAGCACAACCACCAATGGTGAAAACATAACCTGTGAGAGACCTCCTCTTGTCCAAATCACCAAAGATAATCGAAATCAACATAACCAACAAGTCCATCTCTAGAATTCCCAAACGCAAACAAGCATTAGAAGTGCCACACAAATATCTCGAATATCCATCAAATGCTTTCCAATGCTCTTTTCGGGATTAGCCATGTATCTACTAACAACACTCGATGCATGAGATAAATCGGACGAGAATGACCATGGCATACATAAGAGAACCAATTGCACCGGAATATGGAACTCTAGACATGTACTCAATATCATAATCTGACTTAGGACATAAAGCTGAAGATAATCTGAAATGCGAAGCTAAAGGAGTACTCACTGGTTTTGCATCATGCATATTAAAACGATGAAGAACCTTCTCAATATAACCTTTTTGACTAAGGTATAACTTGCCAGATTTCCTCTCTCTGATAATCTCCATGCCAAGAATTTTCTTTGCTGCACCTAGGTCCTTCATCTCAAATTCAGTACTCAATTGTGCTTTCAGTTTTCCTATTTCTGACTTATCTTTTGCAGCAATTAACATATCATCAACATAGAGAAGCAAATAAATGGATGAACCATTAATAGTCTTTAAATAGACACAGCTATCATAATCAGATCGCTTGAAATTATTAGAGAGCATAAAGGAGTTAAATCTCTTGTACCATTGCCTAGGAGATTGCTTCAAACCATAAAGAGATTTCTTTAATCTACAAACAAGGTGTTCTTTTCCAGGGATAACAAAACCCTCAGGTTGGTCCATATAAATGTCTTCTTCCAACTCCCCATGTAAGAATGCAGTTTTAACATCTAATTGTTCAAGTTCATAATCATGCATAGCAACAATACTGAGTAAAGTGCGAATAGAACTATGCTTCACAATTGGGGAAAAGACATCATTAAAATCAATACCTGGAATTTGACTATATCCTTTAGCAACCAACCTTGCTTTATACCTTGCTGGTTCAGTAGAAGAAATACCTTCCTTCCTTTTGTAAATCCACTTGCAACGAACAGGCTTCTTCTCCTTTGGCAATTTCACTAATTCCCAAGTGTCATTCTTTTCAAGTGACTCCATCTCATCATTCATAGCAGTTATCCACTTATTACAATCAGTGGAGTTAATAGCCTTAGAGTATGATGAAGGTTTTGCATTACCTTCAATTTCTTCTGCTACACTCAAAGCATAAGCAACAATGTTAGCTTCTTCAATCAACCTCTTAGGTGGATTAATATCTCTCCTAGGCCTGTTAACTGCAATAGACTGTTGTGGTTGCTGCTCAACAATAGGTGCATCATGAACAATGGTATTTTCCTTATCTGATGTGTTACCTGAACCAACAGAGTGCTCTACTTGAACACTTGAATTCTGCTCACTCTCAACAGGAACATTAGTGGACAGTTTATCAGGAAGCATAGCAGATTCATTAAAGACAACATTTCTGCTAATCACAACCTTCCTTGTTTCAGGATTCCACAACTTATATCCTTTAACACTAGATTTATAACCAAGAAAGATGCACTTAATAGCTCTAGGCTCTAATTTTCCATTATCAATATGAGCATAAGCGGTACAACCAAAAACTCTCAATTCTGAGTAATTTCTTTGGGAACGGACCATACCTCAATTGGAGTCTTTTTTTCAATTGCAATATTGGGTGACCGATTAATAAGATAGCAAGCAGTGGAAGCGGCTTCAGCCCAAAAACGCCTATGCAAACCTGCATTAGACAACATGCAACGGGCTTTGGAAATGATGGTCCTGTTCATACGTTCAGCTACACCGTTTTGTTGAGGAGTACCAGGAACGGTGTAATGTCTAACAATGTCTTCAGTCGTGCAATATGATTCAAATTCATCAGAACAGAATTCCATCCCATTATCAGTACGAAGTTTCTTTACCTTCTTTTCAGTTTGTCTTTCAATCATAGTCTTCCACTCTTTAAATGCTAAAAATGCTTCTGACTTATGTTTCAAGAAATAAGGCCACACTCTTCTAGAATAATCATCAATAATTGTTAGCATATAACGAGCACCTCCTAGAGATGTCTTGCGAGATGACCCCTATAAATCAGAATGCACATAATCCAAAATACCTTCTGTAGTATGAACTGAGGTATTAAATCTCACCCTTTTGTGTTTGCCAAACACGCAATGCTCACAAAATTTCAGCTTGCCGATGCTATGTCCATCAAGAAGTCCTCTCTTACTCAATTCTGCCAAACCAAGTTCACTCATATGCCCAAGACGCATATGCCAAAGATTAGTAGCATCAAAATCAGATAATGAACTTGAAATTACAGCAACATTACCTGATACTGTAGTACCTCGCAGATGGTACAGATTGACAGTTTTAATATCAGCTTTCATCACAATAAGAGAGCCTTTTGATACCTTTAAAACTCCACCTTCACCAGAATACCTGTACCCTTTAGCATCAAGAGTACTCAAAGAGATGATGTTTCTTTTCAAATCTGGAATGTGCCTCACATCTGTCAAAGTTCTGACAATACCATCAAACATCTTGATCTGAATTGAACCAATTCCTGTAACCTTACAAGATGAGTTATCACCCATCAACACAAGTACCACCTTCAACAGTTCATAGGTGGCAAACCAATCCTTATTATGACACATATGAAAGGTGCAGTGAATCAAGAATCCATTCATCATTGGTCTTAGCACATCCAGCAAAGGCAACAAGGATTTCTCCATTAGGACTATCATCAGCAGCAAGAGAGGCTTTACCTTCATCATCTGGTTTACCTTTTGGCTTATAATGGTCGGTTCTCTTTTCTTTATTTTGGAGCTTCCAGCATTCAGAGATGTCGTGCCCACTTTTCTTGCAATATTTGCGCGACTTGTATTTGCCTCTAGATTTCGACCGGTTCTTGTAGCCGTTCGAACTTTTGCCCCGTGATCCATTGTTTGAGTTCTTCTCCTTTTGCCTGCCACGAATAAACAAGCCTTCTCCTTTCGAGCTTGAATTTTCAGAAGGTACCATCTGTTTCATCTTTTCCTTAGCATGCAAAGCTTCATAAACTTCATTAAGAGTGAGAGTGTCTCTACTATATAATATGGTATCTCTGAAATTTGAAAATGAACTAGGCAGGGAACACAAAAGAATAAGACCCAAATCCTCATCCTCATATTTTACCTCCATCGACTCTAGGTCGGCAACAATCTCCTTAAACGTCGAAAGATAATCAAGCACTGATTCTCCTTCTTGCAATTTGTGGGAGTACAACTTCTGCTTGAAATGCATCTTGCTGGTAAGATCTTTTGTCATGCAAATTTTTTCTAGTTTCAGCCATAATGCAGCAGCTGTCTTCTCCATCAAAACATCCTGCAAAATATTATTTGATAGATGAAGGTGAATCTGAGATAAAGCCTTACGGTCTTTACGCTTGTCATCTGCGGTCCATGCAGTAGATTCTTTTGCAAATCCTTCCAATGCACCATCCAAATCCATCTGTGCCAACACAGCTCTCATCTTGACTTGCCACAGCGAAAATCTTGTGTCTCGATCCAGGAGTGGAAGATCATACTTCAAAGTCGCCATGAGGAATAAAACCTGAAAATTACTGGTACTGATATGTGTAAACCTAGCAAAAATCACGACCTTTTTGTACACGTTTTGTGTACGCGGAACAAAAAACTTTGAAACTCTGGTACTGTTCTTCTCGTGTGGACGTAGCAAAGATGGCCAAAAAATCTTTCTTGCTGTCTTGTTGGATCAACATAACTCTTGTTTGGTAATTGAATAAACAAAGATTACCACGTGCATCAATAGAGAGTTTGCTCGGTTGGATAGCTTGCTCGGTGATTAATTAAAGGAAGATTGACCTTGGGACCTGAGCGTTAGAGAAACCGAGCGCACGCGATGGATGAAGCTGATGGCGCACGGACCGAGGAGAGAAGTTGCTGGAGGCCGGGCGAAGGACGCGCACTGGTGTGGAAGACGCACGTCGTGGACTCGGCTGTTTCGCGACACACGCGCGCTCGAGGCGATGCGTGGCTGAGCAATGACGGCGCGCCAACCGAGGCGACGAAGGACAACGCGCGATGAAGACTCGCGGATGAAGATGTGTTGCGAGACGGCGCAAGCTACTTGGAGACGACGCGTGACGGGATCGACGATCGAGGCGAAGGAGCGACGCGCCGGGAGCCGCAGGCGCAGCGCTTGACGGCGGAGCAGCGGAACGGATCTGCTATTTTTTTCTTGTCTCTCAAACCCTAATATCCTGTGCTCTGATACCACTTGTTAGAAATAATGCACGGATCGACAAGGACAAGAGACACGAATTTTACGTGAAAAACCCTTGCGGGAAAAAACCACGGGCGCCAACCGGCGATGATCGCTATATATGGAGCGATTACAAAACGCCGGGGATTACAATGAGCGTCAGGCGTCAACTCTCCCCGTGTGGCTTACAAGAGGTATATAAAGGGACAAAAGGACTTAGAGTCCAAGTAAGAAACTAATCCGCTAATATGGTAACTAATCCGGATACTTCCATATTAGAAATTCGGATCACAATATATCCCACATTTAACACCTCGTTCCCCTCTTCTCGCGCACGTTCTAGCTGAAACAATCGTCGCGCCCGCAACCGCCGCCGCACGCCCCCACGTCGCCCCGCCGCTCCCGGCCACCCCTCGCCCTATAAAAGGGAGCCCCAGGAGCGTCTCTCTTCACTCAACCCGATGCCCCCACTCACTCTCCCTCTCTCGCCGCGAGCTCGTCGTAATTCTAGTTTTCGTCGCCGCCAGGCTGCAAGCTTCCGCCGCCGTTTGCGACGCCGCCGTCGACACCGCACCCCCTCCGTCGTCACCTACAGCATCGCCGCATCATCGCCGTCCCGGTGCGCACCTTGGATTCGCCGGAGGACCTCGGGAGTACCTACTTCGTCGTCACCCGTACCACGTCGCCGCTTCCACCTCGCCGCCAGCCATCTCCGTCCAACTTCTGTCGCGTGGGTGAGCACACCAGGACCGCCGCATCCTCCTCTTTCTTCTGGTGCCCTCGCCGGACACCGCCGCACAGCACAACACCGGCGACCCTCGGTCCCGACGCCGGCGCCGCACTCGCTGACGTGGCACCACCACGTCGGTGCCACGGTAGAGCCACCTCAGCGCCACGCGTGCGACTCTGCTGAGTCAGCGCCGACGTGGCGCCATCTTAGTGCAGCCCTCCAGAGCCAAAGACCGTGGACCCAGTCCACGTGGACCGTGTCTATGACACATGGGTCCCACACGTCAGGAAATTATTTTTATTTTCTTTAATTATGAAATCCTGCAGCTGACGTCATCCTTGCGCAATAAGTTGATTTTCCTTTAGAAAATTAAATCAGGAAAATCTAATAAAATCAAAATTTAGGTTTGACCGGCGTCTGATGAGCGGTCCGACCGGTCATATAAGTGGCATTGGATTTTTGAGTTGGGCCAAAAATAGAGGGTGTAGGCAAGTGAGGAGTTTCTACTGCACTTGGTCTCATAATTTTTGGAGCCTCCAGCCAAAAGTTCTATTCGTTTTAAATTTCCGAGAGGTTGCGGATTTGATCTTGAAATTTTGGCTAAGTCCTGGTGGCGGTCGACCGCCTTACGTTGGCGATCGAGGCCGCGATGTGGCCGACCGCCAAGGGTGGCGGTCTGACCGGTTTTCACTTAACTCGTCGGTCCGTGTGGCGGCGATGGTTACTTGTTAGGTCAATCTCATGGGTTTCATTGCATATGTGTTGCATGATGCATGTTTTGACTAACGTGGGTCAAGTTGTGAAGAACTTGTTCCGGTTTCGATTTGCTTGTCTATTGTTGTGCGAGTTGCTTGGTGGTCAACGACGGTCAACGCGAGGATGATCGGGACTAGGCTTGGAGAGCCGAGGTTGAACGATCGGCGATCTTTGGGTGAAGTCATTGGACTCAAGTATGGTGCAAGATGGACAAAGGTGACCGAACAGGCGTTCGGTGCGGCGATTGGATCAAGCGGCGCGGAGTCTGCAAGTGCCATGGTGGTTTCGGTGGAGTGCGGATGAGAGAGACTTGCCGACATGATGAGAGCCGTTGGATCAACCTACACGTGGCGAGCAGCGAGTGCTTTGCACAACTGGACTCGGTCTTCTGAGAAGAACCGAGAAGGGGTATTTGGTAATCTTACCAAATACCGCCTTAGTGACCTTTGCTAACCGCGGCGCAAGGCGGTGCGTGAGAAGCGGATTAGGTCAAGAGGAGATGAAGACGGCGCTTTAAAATGCGTGCGTATGTGACCCGTTTGTTTTGGGCCTTAACGGGGCCCATTATGGAAACTCTTCTAGAAGGTCTAGGCCTCCACTATAAATAGAGGAGGAGGTGGCTGCACCCCTCAACCCTTTCATTACTTGTAAACCCTAGTTTTTGCTTGTGTGCTTAGGAGTTGATAGTTGGAGGTTAGGGTTCTAGAGAGTTGGATTTGATTTCGTGCTCATGTATTGAGTCTTTGTCCTCCATTGATGGAGTGGTCAGAAACCAATACCCTATCAAATCAATCCAAAGAAAGTTTCCTCAAAGATGAGTTCATTTGCTTTCTTTATCTCTATTTGGTGATTTTGAGTCTTTCTTTGATCCGCGAGTTTTCTTGGGTTTCGGCCGTGATCTAGCTTGTTTGTGACATGTGGGAATACATCTAGGATCATCAAGATCATCAATCACCCACGAGCAAGTCTTAAGATCATATTTGCTATTTGACTTCGGTTTTGACCCACCTTCACTCAATTGAAGAAAGGTCTGAACTTTGGCAAGGATCTTCACGATCGTTGCTTGGAATAGGTTCCCGACATCCTTGAGAAGGTGTGTGTCAAGTTTCACGAAGTTTGGGCCTTACGAATCAAAAGTTATATCAATTTGCGTTTTTGTTTTTCTGGTGATTTCACTGCTCATTGGCACGGAGGTCCGACCGCCATGTATTGAGAGGTCGACCGATTTCCAAAGGTCAGACCGATTTCTAGTTGGAGGTCAGACCGCCCAACTCATTTAGGTTTTGAGTTTTTATGTTTTTGAAGATTTTGCTTCGGAGTTTTGATTGGATTCAATACAAGTCTTCCGCTGTGCATGATTGATTGATCTTCATAGCTTTCATAGCTATTGGAGTGAGATTCATATTGAATTCAATTAGGGAGAAAAAGAGATTGTGCTCCTATTCACCCCCCTCTAGTCGCCTTTTCGGTCCAACAAGTGGTATCAGAGCCCGGTTAGTTCAATCTTGATCTTAACCGGTCACTGAACTTGGCGATGGATAAGTACTCCTCCAAACCGCATATCTTCGATGGGCACGACTATGCTTTTTGGAAGAACCGCATGCGTGTCTTTCTTGAGAGCGAACCACGAGGTATTTTGGAAGTTGTTCGAGATCCGCTCATCTTGCCTGAGGTTGCTACGCCGGCTTCTGAAGCCCTCTTGGCTAATGACCGTAAGGCAAAGAATTTTCTGTATGGTGGGCTTGGTAGACAGGAATATGATAGGATTTGCAATCTCGAGACTGCACATGAGATTTGGAAGACCCTCGAAACCTATCATGAGGGTTCTTCCGAAATCAAACAAGTACGTCAACAGGTCTATAAACGAGAATATAACAAATTCGAGATGCATCCTGGTGAGAGCATCGATGACATTTTCAGTCGTTTTAACACAGTGATAAATCAGATGAAGGCTGTTGGTATTGAATTTACCCAGTCTGAAAATGCCATCCATCTCCTGGCTGCAATCAACACCAGGGAGTGGGAGATAAAGGCTACCGCCATTCAGGAAAATGTCAATTTTTCTGATCTGACCTTGGAGCTGCTCTATAGCAAGCTCGGGACTCATGAGATCCGAAGTGACCATTCTAAGAAGGGTAACATGGCTTTGTAGCGCACCGCTTAAGAGAACCTCTGATGGGTCGTTTGAGTCTTCTTCTGGATTTTCTCTTGCTTCTTTATCTGCAATCCAAGAAGAGGATCTTGAAAGTATTCCTGAGTCCGAGATGACACTTTTGATTAAGAAGTTCACAAGGGCCTACAACAATATGAGAAACAAAAAGAGAGGCGGTCCTGTGACTTGTTATGAGTGTGGAGAGCTTAATCACATCCGGGCAAATTGCCCCAAGCTGAAAGGTAAGAGCAACTACAAGGATGAAAAGCCAGCTTGGAAGAAGCCTTAGGGACGCAAGTCCAAGTTTGATGATGCCAAGCTCAGGAAGGCTGCTCACCGGGTTCTTGCCGCTCTTGGAGATCGATCCTTGAGCGATGTGGACTCCGGGAGCGAGGAGGACAAGGAGGAGGAGCTCCCTCAAGACAAGAAGGGAAAGACCAAGGACTTTACAGGCATGTGCTTCATGGCTGACTCCGACGACATCGATGACAACAATGAGGTATCTCCTTCCTATGATGTTCTCTTTGCTAGATGCGAAACTGTCTATGAGCAAATGCTAGGTCAGGATAAAGCTTTAAAGTTCATCATGACTAGGAATGAGGAGTTAGAGTCACAAGTAAATAAACTCACATTAGAACTTGTGAATGCTAAAAGTCTTGAATCTGATGAATGTTCATCTTGCCATGCTTTACATTCTGAATTTGCTAAACTACAATCTGCTCTTGATATTGCTTTACAACAACTTGAAAATGCTAGGACTGAGCTAGTTGAAGTTAAATCTGCTCCTTGTGAAAAATGCTTAAAGTCTAGCAAGTTGGTTGTTTCTGATATGGTTGAATCTAGCTCTTGCTCTGTCTGCTTAGAACGTGAACGTGAAGTACATGATGTTGTAGAAGCAGTTAGAGTTAAATATGCCAAGCTTAAGGACAGTATTAATTCTGCTACTTGTGCTTCATGTGAAGCTCTTAAGCTTGAAGTTGCTCTTTATAAGAAGAGGGTTAACGCTAAAACTTGTGATTCATGTGTTAACTTTGGAAGAGAAATTGCTTACCTTAAGGACACATTAGAAAGATTCTCTGATGGTAAGAAACAGTTAAACATGATTCTTGACAAGTCAAAAACTCCTTATAAGAAGCAAGGGTTAGGATACAACTTTTCCCATGACAAATCTAGTGGCATTCAAATTTTGAAAAATGACTTAGTTGAATTTGATACCCAACCTGCAAAGATCACTTTCAAATCTGCAGGTTTTTCCCAACCATCTATTCAGTCAAAAGGTGCTTCTCCCAGTGGTACCAAGTACCATTGCACCTATTGCAAGAAGGATGTGCATTTGGTTGAGTTCTGTTGGCGTAGGTTGAAAAATGCTAAGAAAAATATTGCTAGAGTGTCATCTAATCAACCTAGAGCTTTTGTGAGACATGGTAATTTAGAGAGGAAGAAACCTGGTCTAGGATTTGCTTTACATGCTAATCATTCTCATGCTCCTAGACAGGATAATTCTCATGTTAGAGTCACCATTGCTCATAACAGAATTTCAAATAGAATCAAGGATAGCACTTCTGCTTTGCATACTACTCGCAGACATGTGTCTCAGTACTGGGTTCCCAAGTCATGTTTAACTAACCCCAGTATTGAGACACATCGATCTTTTGTGCCTTGATTTTCAGGATCGCCGCGGAAGGAAGGACACGTGGTTCGTTGACTCCGGCTGTTCACGCCACATGACCGGAGACTCAAAATGGTTCACCTCCTTCACGCGGTCGATAGGTGATGTCCTCATCACCTTTGGAGACAATACGCAAGGGCAGATTGAAGGAACGGGATCAATCAGGGTGAACGACAATTTCATCCTGAAGGACGGCGCCCTTGTGGACAAGCTCAGGTGACAGAAAGCATTTTTGTGGAGGAAGATGATGACGAAGCTGATACTTGTCCTCCACCTGCTGCTGTTGAGGCTCCTGTCCAAGCTCCGAACTGCGCACATCGCTTCACCTCCAATTGAGGCTCTGCCGCATCTTCTTCATCAGCAGTACCTGCGGAGGTTGAAGAGATATTGTCTCCCCCGGGCGCTCCACTTCACATTCAGAGGCGTCATCCTCTGGATCAGATGATTGGTAGTCTTCATGAGCGAGTCACTCGCTCCAGGTATCACGATCCGAGTCTCTACTCTCATTCTGCATTTGTTGCTTCTTTCGAACCTCGCGATATATCACATGCATTATCTGATTCTAGCTGGGTTAATGCCATGCATGAAGAGTTAGAGAATTTTGAGAGGAACAAGGTCTGGAACCTAGTAGAGCCTCCTAGTGGTCATAATGTGATAGGAACCCGTTGGGTGTTCAAAAATAAACAAAATGAGGACGGTTCTGTGGTTAGAAACAAGGCTAGGTTGGTAGCTCAGGGTTTTAGCCAAGTTGAGGGGTTAGATTTTGAAGAGACATTTGCTCCTGTTGCTAGATTGGAAGCCATTCGCATTCTCGCTTGCATTTGTCGCTTCTAAGGGCTTTAGATTATATCGATGGATGTTAAGAGTGCCTTTTGAATGGTTTTATAGAAGAGGAAGTGTATGTTAGGCAACCCTGTGCTTTGAGAACCCCAAACATCCACATCATGTTTTTAAGCTATCCAAAGCCTTGTATGGTCTTAAGCAAGCCCCTAGAGCCCGGTATGATAGACTTAAGACCTTTACGCTTAAGAATGATTTTGAGATGGGTAAGGTAGACAAGACCTGTTCATCCTTAGGCGTGGCAATGACTTCTTGCTTGCTCGATTTATGTAGATGATATTATCTTTGGTGGTTCTTCTCATGCACTTGTTTCTAGTTTTTACGAGACCATGTCCAGGAATTTGAGATGAGTATGATGGGATAACTCAATTACTTTACGGGGCTTCAAATCAAGCAATGCAAGGAAGGATCTTCATCCATCGACGGCACACCAAGGATCCGCTCAAGCGCCGAGATGGGTGATCGCAAGCGATCGCCACTCCCATGGCGACTTCGATCGTTTCGGATCCGGATGAGGAAGGAGAAGCCGTGGATCAACGCGAGTACCGCAGGCATGATCGGCTCCCTCCCGTACTGACGGCCTCAAGACCGGACATCCACTTCGCGGTTTGCCTCGTGCGAGGTTTCGAGCATCTCCGAGGACTTCCCATCGCCAAGCCGTTAAGTGCATCTTGGTATTTACACTCTACCCTCCAAGATGGCATTTGGTTTTCTGCTCTTCGTCCTTGTCCATTCGGGGTTTTCGATTCGATTTTGCGGTCGTCGGCTAGATAGGAAGAGTACCTCGGGCACTTGTCACTTCTTAGGCACTTCTCTTGTCTCTTGGTCTTCTAGGAAATGATCTTACATTGCACAATCCATCTTTGAAGCTGAATATGTAGCTGCGCTAGTTCTTTGTAGTCGATTTTGTGGATGGTGTCCACTCTTAAGGATTTTGGGTTGGCATTTGATAGTGTTCCTCTTTTCGTGATAACACTTCTGCTATAAACATTGCTAAAAACCACTGCAACATTCTAGGACCAAGCACATAGACATTCGCTATCACTTTCTTAGAGATCATGTCGAGAAGGGTGATATTGTGCTGCATTTCGTGGAGTCCGAGGCTCAGTTAGCTGATATCCTCACCAAGCCTTTAGACCCAACTAGGTTTGCCACCTTGAGAAGTGAGTTAGGGGTAATTTATCCCTACGGGTTGGTTTGAGGGGGAGTTGGCTCTGTTCTGAACTTTCCTTGTTCTTCTGAACTTTCCTTGTTCATCTGAGCTTTTCTGATCTTTTCTGATACCTTCTTCTAGTGGTATTTTCTTTTGATCTTTTTAGGCTTTTTAAGTCTTTTGTGCATCTCATTGTATCATACTGCATTTATATGAAAAACCAAAAAGATGCATTGTAATATAAGCTTTTATGCTTGTCTTTTAGAATTGATGAAGCTTTGCTTATTACCCTTTTGAGCTTTAGTATTTCAATTCTGCTCAATGCCATGTCTAGTTCTTTGACTTACTAGAATTATCATGCTTTCACATGTGTAGCTAAGTCTTTCTTTGAATGAGCGAAACTTTAAGACAACTTGAACTAAAAACTGCAATTTGTGGATGTTTTAGCTAGTTGCGCAATTAGTGCTCCTTTTGTGACATTGGCCCTGTCAAAATTGTTGTGTTAGATCTTGAATCTAGTATTGATCATTACTTGAGCTTCTTGTTCTTTTAAGAATCTAAATCTGCTCTTGTGAAAAATGAAAAATCAAACTTAAAGATTGTCTTGTGCTTAAAATGTGCCAAACTACTCTCACGAGACTGCATGTCATAGACATGAACTTGGAGGTAGTTTGATGATCCAGACGATCTCATAGGGACTGCTTGTCAAAACTGACATGAACCTCAAGATTTGTTGCCTTGGTAGAAGCTTAGGAAGAGTTTGTGGATGGCTCCTAGTCTAGGATCTTCTTCACTAAGATATACCTTTAATCAACTTCAATATTCATTGCAAATGAAAAACCGTTGAAAAATGGGCATTTGAGACAAATTGAGCAAAATGATTCAATTCAGAACCTGTTTGTCTCTTAATGTGGTCATTGTTAGCTTTTTGATTTCACATTGACATTTTGACATGGTCAGTATCATCTTAGGATCCCTGTTGATGAACTTGCTAGATTTGAAGCTTTGCTTAAAATGCTACAATTCATTGCTTTATATTGAGCCTTCTAGTTTTAGCTTTGTTATATATGTCTAATCATGATTTTGCTAGCGCATTCAGGCTGATATGTTGTTTGTACAATATTAGAAATGCTAGCTTGTTCTTTTGGGTAATCTCCAAAGCTTCTTGTAATAAAAAAAATTTGACAAATACAAAAATATGAAGCAACTCCATTGCATTTCATGCATGCTCCTTCTTATGTTTTTCCCTCATTCTGCATTTGTTATCTCTGGCCGAGAGGAAGGCGTGATTTCTTGATGACTCCATTGTCAAAGGGGGAGAAGATATTTCGAGATGTGTAAAGGGGAGGAGATATAAAAGTGTTAAAAGGGGGATAAAATTGGAGATTTTGAAATTTTCTGAAATCTGAGGATCATAGTGAGGGGGCGTTTCATATTTGCATTCGTGTGATCGTATTGCCATTTATGAACTTAAAATTGCAATTCTTGAGCCTCACGATGATCAAAGGTCATATCGAACAATTGTTCTTTCATATGGACCTTAAGTGAGATTTTGACTCTTTCTGGAAAATGAAGCTTTCTCGCTTTCTTTTGCCGTATCTCACTTGCTTATACTATTCTGAAGCCAGCTTGGTCATTTTCATTGCTTTCTCTTGCATATGGACCAAGTTGTACCTTTGCGCGAAAACGTCGAGTTTTTACTTTTCAAACCTTAAAATTTGTATTTATTGGGAATTGTCAATGTGTTCATCAAGGGGGAGATTGTGGATATCATGGGGATATGCTCATGATCTTAGGATGATGTGACAATTGGCAATGACGTTGAAGGTTTGCGAAAACACGAGTTTTCGACAAAGTTCAGGTTCTGTCAGGTCTCAAGCGGTCTGACCGGCCTTGGTGGCGGTCAGACCGCCCATGCCTTGGGTGAATTAGACTGGCGGTCTGACCGGCCAGATGAGCGGTCCGACCGGTTGGGTGGCGGTCTGACCGGCGTCTCATGAGCGGTCCGACCGGTCATATAAGTGGCATTGATTTTTGAGTTGGGCCAAAAATAGAGGTGTAGGCAAGTGAGGAGTTTCTCGCACTTGGTCTCATAATTTTGGAGCCTCGGTCAAAAGTTCTATTCATTTTAAATTTCCAGAGAGGTTGCGGATTTCGTCTGAAATTTTGGCTAAGTCCTCGGTGGCGGTCGACCGGCCTTACATTGGCCGATCGGGCCGGCGATGGCGATCGACCGCCAAGGGTGGCGATCGACCGGTTTTCACTTAACTCGTCGGCCCGTGTGGCGGCGATGGTTACTTGTTAGGTCAATCTCATGGGTTTCATTGCATATGTGTTGCATGATGCATGTTTTGACTAACGTGGGTCAAGTTGTGAAGAACTTGTTCCCGGTTTCGATTTGCTTGTCTATTGTTGTGCGGGTTGCTTGGTGGTCAACGACGGTCAACGGCGAGGATGATCGAACTAGGCTTGGAGAGCGAGGTTGAAACGATCGGCGATCTTGGGTGAAGTCATTGGACTCAAGTATGGTGCAAGATGGACAAAGGTGACCGAACGGGCAGTTCGGTGCGACTGATTGGATCAAGCGGCGCGGGAGTCGGTGCAAGTGCCATGGTGGTTTCGGTGGGTGCCGGATGAGAGAGACTTGCCGACATGATGAGAGCCGTTGGATCAACCTACACGTGGCGAACAAGCGAGTGCTTTACTGTCTGGACTCGGTCTTGGAGAAGGACCGAGAAGGGATATTTTGTAATCTTACCAAATACCGCCTTGGTGACCTTTTGCTAACCCGCGGCGCAAGACGGTGCGTGGAGAAGCGGATTAGGTCAAGAGGAGATGAAGACGGCGCTTTAAAATGCGTGCGTATGTGACCCGTTTGTTTTGGGCCTTAACGGGAGCCCATTATGGAAACTCTTCTAGAAGGTCTAGGCCTCCACTATAAATAGAGGAGGGAGGTGGCTGCACCCCCTCAACCCTTTCATTACTTGTAAACCCTAGTTTTTGCTTGTGTGCTTAGGGAGTTGATAGTTGGAGGTTAGGGTTCTAGAGAGTTGGATTTGATTTCGTGCTCATGTATTGAGTCTTTGTCCTCCATTGATGGAGTGACTGTAAACCAATACCCTATCAAATCAATCCAAAGAAAGTTTCCTCAAAGATGAGTTCATTTGCTTTCTTTATCTCTATTTGGTGATTTTGAGTCTTTCTTTGATCCGCGAGTTTTTACTGGGTTTCTGGCCGTGATCTAGCTTGCTGTGACATGTGGGAATACATCTAGGATCATCAAGATCATCAATCACCCACGAGCAAGTCTTAAGATCATATTTGCTATTTGACTCGGTTTTTGACCCACCTTCACTCAATTGAAGAAAGGTCTGAACTTTGGCAAGGATCTTCACGATCGTTGCTTGGAATAGGTTCCTGACATCCTTGAGAAGGTGTGTGTCAAGTTTCACGAAGTTTGGACGCACGAATCAAAAGTTATATCAATTTGCGTTTTTGTTTTTCGGGCTGATTTCACTGTTCATTGGCCTGGAGGTCTGACCGCCATGTATTGAGAGGTCAGACCGATTTCTAAAGGTCAGACCGATTTCTAGTTGGAGGTCAGACCGCCCAACTCATTTAGGTTTTGAGTTTTTATGTTTTTGAAGATTTTGCTTCGGGGTTTTGATTGGATTCAATACAAGTCTTCCGCTGTGCATGATTGATTGATCTTCATAGCTTTCATAGCTATTGGAGTGAGATTCGTATTGAATTCAATTAGGGAGAAAAAGAGATCGTGCTCCTATTCACCCCCTTCTAATCGCCTTTTCGGTCCAACAAGATCATAGATGTGTTTATCTCTTGGCTATACTGCATAGATACATTTTTCCAGCTGGCATTATACATATACAGAGTCGTTCGAATCTATTTCTGTCATGCATACTTTATTTACACACACAACAGCCTTTCATATCATTGTAATAAACAGTTCGTAATCTTTACCAATATGAGCGTACACAATCTGTAGCCAATAGCAATGATGACATAATACAAAAGTATCTTAGGTGTTGGGGTTCATAATGACAGATTAAAACCCTTTAATTTTGGCTTGTCCCTTGTTCGATCCCATTTACGTATATCTTAGAATCCATGCCACTTTCACACAACCGAAATTAACATGTAACCTTTGCTCTACAGCTCAAATCCCAGTTTATCTACCACTGCAACGCCCTCCGATATCATCGGAGAACATGTAGACGAATCCGAATAGATCAGAGGTATAATATTTACCTATTTTTCTTCAAAAAACTGCATTTTCCAATCTGTTATGTATGTCTTCTGTCGTAACATTTCGCTTTGCCTTTTTCCCCTCACAGCACATGCCTCGTGTGATGCTGCTACACAACATCTGGTGGGACTCTACAAATAAGCTCTACACCCGATTTTGCAAACTACTATAATAGAATTCGGGCGTATTTTGTACTTATTCCATAACGTCGAACTCAGTTTATCAGTTGTATCATATTCTCGGACGTATTGTAATAGTTTCCAAACAAATCGTTATGTTATGTGCGCAGAGGTACTTAGTTTGCTGACTTTTGTACCAACGACACTTCACCCTGATGACTGATAGTCTATATTTCAGTTTTTACTTACTCAGTACCAGATTACATGCTGCTGTTTAAACTCTCTAATACAATTAACACAAACCGTAGAAATTTGCTAATTTGAAAAAAAAGGTTGCATACCAAACTGTGTAGACTATGTAGTCACAAAAAAAAAAATCTTTACCAATCGGCACGCACAGGCCACTAGTCTTACAATCCTCCGGTATAAAGGAATGGAAAATTGAGGCTCTAATTTGCAGGCCACGTCACCCCGATTCCTTTCCCCCGTCAGATGCCGCGCGCCTTGCCTTCCCGGCCGCCCAATTTCCCTTGTGTTTTGCTTGCCTGCGAAGCATTCGTCTTCTGTGTGCCGTCCAATCGGGTTCGCGTATGCGTGTGACCGTCTCGCCAAAGGAGAGTTCTGGATGGGCTAGCTCGTGTTCTCGGCAGGAACCCTCATTACGCCTCCTCTCTTCCTCCTCGCTTCTATTGGTATAAAGGAATGGAAAATTGAGGCTCCAATTTGCAGGCCACGTCGCCCCGATTCCTCCCCCCCGTCGAATGATGCGCACTCTGCCTTCCCGGCCGCCCGATTTCCCTTGCGTTTTGCTTGCCTGTGAAGCATTCATCTTCCGCACGCTGTCCGATCGAGTTCACGTACGCGTGTGACCGTCTCGCCAAAGGAGAGTTCTAGATGGGCTAGCTCGCATTCTTGGCAGGAACCCCCTATTACTCCTCCTCTCTTCCTCCTCACTTCTATCGGTATAAAGGAATGGAAAATTGAGGCTCCAATTTGCAGGCCACGTTGCCCTGATTCCTTCCCTCCGTCGGATGCCGCGCGCTCTGCCTTCCCGTCCGCCCGATTTCCCTTGTGTTTTGCTTGCTTACGAAGCATTCGTCTTCTACGTACCGTCCGATTGGGTTCACATACGTGTGTGATCGTCTCGCCAAAGGAGAGTTCTGGATGGGCTAGCATGGTTCTTGGCAGGAACCCCCATTACGTCTCCTCTCTTCCTCCTCGCTTCTATCGCCCATCCCTCGTCTTCATCGCCTCCTCTGTCTCTTCCTCCTCACTCATGTGACATGTCGCCCGCTCGTCGCCTTTTGCTTTCTCGTCGCTGTTCGTCCGTGGGGTCCTTAGAGCTTTTATAACAGTCCACGTCACCTGTTACTAAAGAGTTGCCACATCAGTATTTAGATGATGTGGAGGAGAGAAGGTGAGGTTGTTTCTACATGAAGAAACTATCAATTTGTTAATATCAAGGCACAAGAAACAACCAAATACTCTATTGAAGACTTATTTGTTACTTAAAAACGCGTTTTGTGAGTTTCACTGTCTCCAAGCAAAATATTTACCGGATCTCTTGTGCAGTCCAACTTCATTATTGATATGATAAATGAGCCAAAACATATAGAAAACTCAAAAAATAATATATTATAAAATTTTTTTTATTAGATTGAGTACTCTCTCTTTTAGTAATTTTAGTAATAGATACTTTTAGTTCGGTGCTCACTTGTTTCTTCTAGCGTGCAGGTGAAGAGGCTGTGCAGGATGGGGGCGGCTGGAGCATACGCGGCGGGGGCTGCTGGACGCGCTACCGCACTCGCCGCCGACGCTGCTCTGCTACGTCGTTCTCATCGCCTACATCGCCCGCGCGCTCCCGGACCACGCTCTCCGCCTCTATGCGGTCATCAACCACCCCGCGCGGCTCACGCTCCGCTCCAGCCACTACACCTACTCTTCCGTGCTCACGTCCTGCGCCTGCTCCCGACGCCTCCGCTTCGAGAGTTCCGTCCACGCACAACTCCTCCGCCGCGGTCGATCACTCCCCGACAACCCTGCCCTCCGCAACTTGCTCTTCGAAAACTCTACGCCTCCTGCATGCAGTAACGTGATAGCCGCGCCGGCGTCGTCCGCAGCCTGTTCAACGCAATGCCTAGGAAACTTATGCGTCGTTGCTTTTTTTTTCTTCTTTTCCCTGATTAGGCATGTATGCTGTCCATTTTTCTGTTCTTTTCATTAGTTTTTTGTCTACTGTTCTGTTAGTAGCCCCTGATTCCTCGTTTGGAAAATGCCAATTTGGGGGTTGCACGAAAGCCATACTATAATCGGTTCTTGAGTCTTGACATGCAATCAGCCACATCTGAATTGAAGTTTATTTCTGTTGTTTTGGAGGATTGGTGATCTACCACCTGATCCTAGAACATAGGTTTACGATATTGTTACAGTGAAGAGGTTATTCCAATCACCACAAGGCACATGCTCCATGAATTTAGAGTTATCCATTTGTAATGCAGGAAGGGCATAAGGATTTTCACTTTTTTTTTTTGGTTTTGTTGCAGTATCGAATTGCAGAATGATGCTACAACAATTTTTCTACTCTGAACCATTTTTGCACTGACTGAAAGTTCTCTATTAGTGATTGATAATGTCGTTTTTGCTCGTGGAAAGTTCTCTGTTTTTACCAATAGATGGCTCTGTGCTGACCAATTTCAGTAATTCTATTGTTTTCCTTCTGTGCTTACTAGGAATGTTTCGAAGGGCCAAATAATGTTTGGCAATTCGATAAGAAAGATGTGGTCGACTACTTCACCCTCCAGGATCTGTGGGGGCACTGTTATGAGAGTAGCGCGCATGGCCTGGGTGTTCCTGTCCGTATTTTTTTCAATTTAACCTTTTTTTCATTAAAACTCCACATTTATACCCCTGCTCGTCTTATTTCCGATTTTGGACCCAGGGGGTCGGCGCCATGACTCACGGCGCCGAGCTATCTGACTTCGGCGCCATGAGTCATGGCGCCGAGGTACCGGCCACGCAGGCATGACTCACGCTGGCCGCCACGGTGGCCAGGGTGCGGTACCTCGGCGCCATGAGTCATGGCGCCGAGCTGTGTTAGCTCGGCGCCGTGAGTCACGGCGCCGACCCCCTGGGTCCAAAATCGGAAATAAGACGAGCAGGGGTATAAATGTGGAGTTTTAACGAAAAAAGGGTTAAATTGAAAAAAATTCCGTGTTCCTGTCCATCTTGAAACTGGCAAGATCGTCACCTAGCATTTTGTCCCATACTTATCTGTAGATATACACCACCAAGGCTCTTGCTATCTCCAGGTTATTAATTGAGACAATCTCCTGTGTGCTGTGCTGCCTACACATAGTTTTGGTCAGTTGCAAGAATCCTTGGAAATTGACCATTTTCCTGGTCCTTGAATGCAAACACACAGAAGCATGAGAAGCGAGACTGATTCCTGCAGCGACGATAGTATGGGTGAGAAGTTTTCTAGGTCTTGGGATGCTGTATCAGATGATTCAATCCATTGGCTCTGACTATTTCTGCAAAGCAAAGTGGCTACTTGAGTTTCCAGTACATAGAATGGAATACACCCTATGAAAGAGTTCTACTAGCTGATAAGGTACAAGTCCTAACATACTGTTAGGCTATTAGCTGCTTCAGCTTGGGAGTTGGTCAATACTAGCATATCGTTGTAGTAATTTTGATGTACTGTTGTGTTATTGACAGTTAAAGGGTAAGTTTTATAGGACGGCGATCAGACATGCGATACTATATGGAGCAGAATGTTGAGCGACTAAAAGACAACATATACAGATGATGAGTGTAGCGGAGATAAGGATGCTGCGATGGATATGTGGTCACACAAGGTGAAATCGAATCCATAATGAGGATATACGTGACAGGGTAGGGGTAGCACCAATTGAAGAGAAGCTTATCCAATATCGCTTGGGATGGTTTGGACATCTCCAACGGATTCTGAGGCACCGGTACGTAGTGAAATTTTAAGACGTACTGAAAACGTAAGAAGAGGTAGAGGTCAACCAAAACTAACGTGGGTGGAAACAGTTAAAAGAGATTTGAGGGATTGGAATGTAGCTAAAGGATTAGTTTTGGATAGGAGCGCATGGAAATTAGCGATCCACGTACCGTAATCATAAGAAGGTTTAGGGACTGTTTTTTAGACTCTCGGTTCGGATGGCAGGATATACAGTTTAGGATTTTAGCCTTGTAGGTTTTATTATTATTATTATTATTATTATTATTATTATTATTATATATTTTTATTTGCAAAGCTCTCGTCTCTTTGATTTTGAGGAGGTTTCATTCCTAACCTACCCTAACTTATTTAGGATCAAAGGTTTTGTTGTTGTTGTTGTGTTATTGACCAGGTGGCAGAGTTGGCTCAAGATTATCCATGCTTGACATCACTGAAGAGTGCAGATCTTTCACCTTCAAGCTGGATGTCTGTAGCATGGTACTTAATTTTATACATCATTTCATTGCTTTGTATATTGGCTATGTTTTTTTATTTCTTTAAAAGCACATCATTTATATGATAAAAAGAAAGCCTGTAATTGTTTTGATGATGACAGAACAATTTATATTGTTTCTCTGAAGCTAGAGAATTCAATAAACATCAGGCTACAAAGGATTTGTCAGTTTTGTAGAGCTTTATTGCCTTCTCTGGAATTATTGGTTTTGGTCTCGCTTTCTTTTGGGTAAATAGCTACTTGAGATATTCACTTTAATTGCAACTTATCCATAATCAGGTACCCTATTTATCATATCCCTGCACATGAAAACCTGAAGGGGATCTCTGCGTGTTTTCTTACCTGTCATTCTATTTCATCGGTTTTCCAAGGTATATATTTACCATATATCACCTACACGCTTAACGCAAATCATTTGTCGCCTTTCCTATGTACCTTAGCCAATCATTCCATGTTAAATGGAGGCATAATTGATGTGCCTCCCCTGCTCATTGCTTTGCTCTGCGTCTTCTTCTGTCTTTCTTTTGTTCCACTTCCAGGAGGGACCCACTTGTCATAGGCATAGACCTCCTCTCTTTCCATCTCTCACTTCCATATGGGGCCCACACCTCAGCATTTTCTGGTATTAGCTCGGCGCGCTAATGCATGCACCGGGCTACTAGTTACAAGGTAAAAGCAGGTTGTCTGGGGTGCGCTTGGGAGGCAGGCCACGTCCTCTCTTTTTTATTGATCGTCAGACGCGTCTGCTCCCGATCCCGCCCGTCCGATCGGATCGAAGCCTTCGTCGATGGCTCCGTCTCCGTGTGCGCTGGCTCCGGCTTGCCACTCGCTGCCTCCGCATCGCCACGTGTGGCCGCACACAGAGAGAAAGGTTTCCCGGATGCGTCTCCAACATAGCTTCCTTCCGCTTCTTCCGGTTGCGTCGTCCTCCCCGGCTGCACGCCTCCCCCCTCCTCCATCGTCGCCCCCTTCTTCTTTTTCCCCACACCGATGTCTTCCTTCCGCTTCTTTCGGTCTTCTCGCCCCTCGCCGCAGTTGCTTCGTCGTCACTCTCGATGGCCCGCCTCCCCTCCTGCTCCTTCACCGCCCCCTCCCTCCTCCTTGTTTTACCCACGAAAGCCCCCTCCTTCCTCCACGGGCTCTGCATGCCCCCCTTCCCCGCCCCTGCTTCCATCACCGATGGGCGGCGGTGTTCTCGCCGTGCTGCCCCCTCTTCCCCGCCGCCCCAACCCCGCAGTGGTCGCCTCCTCCACTCGTTCCTCGTCTTAGTCGCCTCCTCTATGGAGAGGAAGAGAAGAAGATGATAGCTATACGAGGGCAGAAGGTGTGGCGGCCCTGGCCTCAACTTAGGGCCACCCCCAACCCGAGTTCTTGCGCTCAAATCCCTGTGGAATTTGTGGTCTTTCGGGGTCAAATTTTGATGTGTGTGTGCCCCCGCTGACTTTGTGTGCAGATTGACGAGGATGTGGCGAGGGAGATCATAAACCACCACTCGCTACGGCACCCCAACATAAACCGTTTCAAGGAGGTTGGGAAAAATTCGGATCCGTTTTTCTTTTGTGGAAATTTGTTGTTCTCGGTGGAGGGAATTTGATGTTTCGGTTCATTTGGGGGCGTGTTGTTAGGTCGTGCTCGCGCCTACGCACCTTGCGATTGTCATGGAGTTGGCGGCGAGCTGTTTGACCGGATCTGCAACACCGGCAGGTTCAGCGAGGATGAGGTGATCATTAGTCTGCTCGATTTAGACGGCTCCTAATCTTTCCTAATTTCCCCCAAAACAATTAAATTTGGTGTGCTATTTCTGTTCCCTGATACTATTCTCGGCGAGGTATTGCTTCCAGCAGCTAATTTGCGGTGTTAGCTACTGCCACTTCATGGTGAGGACAAAAACGAAGTAAAAAAAAATCCCCCTGTAATAAATGTTAAAATAATATGCTGATGATTGGAAATTTGTTTGAACTTGCAGTCAAATTGCCACCTAGATTTAAAGCTGGAGAACACGCTGTTAGATGTCAGCCCGGCAACGCACCTCCAGGGCTGCGACTTTGGCTAGAACTTTTTTTATTATTTAATCTTTTTTTTATTATTTTAAAGTTAACCCCTCGCAAACTTTATTTCCAATTATGACCCCTTTGGTCACGCCATCACTCGTGGTGTGACAAAACAACACTGTCGCGCTACAAGATAAGTCCCCAAAGTTGCATTTTTTGTCACGCCACTGGTGGTGGCGTGACCAAACAACACTGTCACGCCACCACCAGTGGCGTGATAAGACTTTGATCAGAAATGGGCTGGCGTGGCAGTGTTGTTTTGTCACACCATAGGTGGTGGCATAACCAAAGGGGTCAGAATTGGAAATAAAGTTCGCAGTGGGTTAACTTTAAAATAAAATTAAAAAAAAGATTAAATAATAAAAAAATTTCCTTTGGCCACTCGAAGGTACTAATTTTATCTTTTGTTCTTTCGTAGCTTGTTTTCTTTGGAAAGGTATATGCCTTTCTTGTTTAGCTTTGCATGCTGGGAGGACAAAAAATTTGACACGAAACTTTCCTGATTTCCTCAATGTGTTTATTAAACTCGTGTCTTTATTATCGCCTGAAAAGAAAAAGGCAATTTTGCCCTTTTCCCCAACTTTATTGAGTGATGTTACTAACACATCTGCTTCTTAAAAAGATTAGGTGCGTCTGTTTTTTCATGCTAATGAGTGATGCATAACAGAATGATTAGGTTACTTGATCACACTGCACTTATGTTGAAGTTTGCCTATTTATCTTGTACTACATTGAAAGTATAGTTAGGTTATTTACAACTGTCCATACATACAACGTGATTGTCAGCTATCCACTTCCACCCGCTCGCCAAGGCGATGGATCCAAATTTCTTTCGAAGATGCTACTGGCTGCTTGACAAGTAAAAAGTTCAACTCTCCAGTGCCTTTCCTTTGCAAGATTCATTTACATTATTTATTGTAACCTATGGTCTTATATACACGTAGGCCATGCTCTTTTTAGCATATTGTTAGAGCAGTTTACTTTTCTGAGGCTAATACGAGCTTCTTGAAACATTTGTTGTCAATATGGCTAAATTCGTCACAGCTTTAATTAAGAAAATGAAGTACTTGGATCATGTTGCACCACTAAACCCATTATGTTATTTGTTGTCTGTGATATGTCCGAAATTTTATTTAATTTCCTATTCTCTAAGCTGAGACCCCACACACACACTTTTTTTTTCAAGGAACCCCCCCTCCCACTTGAAGGACTTAATTGAGGCATCCACATGGATCTATGATGATTGCTTAAAGAATTCCTGAGAATGGAGGTGTTGTCAAACTGAGTTTGGTTGCATTGGAATGGATATATGCAAACTTGGATAGAAATAATAAAATATTGTGCGAATTCTCTTTCCTGACGTGGTTCTTGGTTGTTTCATATTCAGGGAGTTGGAGCGCATAGTTCTTGTGCATTATCGTCAAACATACCAGGTTCTTTATTTCTCCATCTCTTGTTTTCTGTTTTGCAGTAAATATTCCTTTGGTATTCCTTCTGGATGCTGCGTTGAGGAAAGCTGTTTTTTTGTTTACTAAATTAGTTTTACTCATGAAATGTATTGCAAGCTTATTTACGAAGTTCATGTGGTTTGCATGAAAAAAGACATTATCTGTTAAGGACAAATAAAAAGCCTGCATTAGGTTAATCATGTTCTTTCTCTTGCTCATGATATTGTACAGTAGCCTTTTTGGTATTCTCTTATGCAGTTATGCCGCATTGTTGGATTTGGATGATGGAAGTCCTTGTTTAGGGGATAATCCAAACTCAGCTATACAAAGCTTCCATCCAGTGACCAACAAAAGACTCTTCAACATCAACGAGATCTCCCCAGAATGGGCTTATTCTACAGAGAACACCAAGGTTTTCCCTTTCATATTCTACTGAACTTCCATGCTTTTCATTGTGTTTTGATTCTTGAACTGTTTAATTATGGCAAGGTTCTGCTTCATATTCATAGTAGTATGCTGATTAAATGTTAAGCTTAATTGGTCACAATCTAAACCAGAAGTACGTTTGTTCAAACATGCTTTTTTATATTCTGTATTAAATCATTGTTTGCATAACACAAGTTTATGTGTTGGTGCCTAATTAGCATCTTACAATTATATATTTAATGGATGTTCTGCATATCTGTAATGTGTGAGAAGATTAACATGATCTGACTTACCAAGAGTGGTGAGACTTGAGATTAAATATAGCCTGCTTCTCCTAGCTAGTTTTTTTGGTAGCAGAACAAGCCTTTTAGATTTTCAGTTTTTGCTTTATGTTGCTTATCTGTCTCAAATGCCACCTTTTCACCATATGCTGAGTTCTTCGCTTTGGTTTGGCAACATATCTGATTCATCAGGGAGTACTTCATTGCAAAATATTCATGTGAACTTGCTACATGTCAAACCTACAATTTTCTTCTTTACTGCTGATGAGATTTTTTGTTCCTTACATTAGCCATATAAAGGTTTGCGAGGTAAAATTAAAGTGAAGTAATTAGATTTGACTGTGGTAAAGTGTGTTATTTAGCGTTCAGCCATTCATCTTTTTCTGTAGCTGTACCTTTAGTTGAATCATACATTATAGTCAAGTTTCACCTGCTATTACCCCTAGGAGCAATTGCTGACTATTCATTCCCTCTGATTAAACTCTTTTTTTCACTAGGTTCCTACGCTTGAATTCTTAACAGCAATTGAAATCTATTTGAGTATAACTTTCTCATCCGAATTATTATTCAGTAGACATATCCTTCGCCCACGCCAAGACGCACGGAATATGTAGCATAAACTCTAATATGCTTGGACTGATGGAGGATTGAACTAAAGGAATAACCATTTTTTTTTGGAAAATATAAGCCTGTAAATGTCGAATTATGTTTCACGTATACATTTTCTTCCTTTCACTATAAAAATAAGTACTCTCGTAGTGCGGTATTTCACCCAGGCCTTACTGTTTAAACTGAACATCGTAACACCATCTGAATGAAACATGCGAGCTCGGTCAACTTCCGTAGCAGCATTGGCACCGCCAAAACACTCCGCGAGGCGCGCCATACGTCAGCGCTTCGGCACAGTCGATCGCCCCTGTTACGCCTGAGACGGAGACAGCGCTGTGGTGGGGCTCGGTGCGAGGAGGGGAAGCGGGCGCTCACCATGTCGGCCCCAGAGACGGGCGGCGATGACCCGGTTTGTGGGATCCAAGGTGTGGTACGCGTCCCAGAACACGAACGCCTTGCGGTCGCTGCAGGGCCTCGAGTTAGGCACGCACAGGCCCCGACCGTCATGTCCACGTTGCAGCACGACACGACGTGTCGAACCCTGCAGCAACGATGTACGTACGTGCGGAACGGCATGACACTGGGACTAGATTGTGTTCACTGTGCGCTTGAGGTCACCTTAGATGGTGGATTTTATAATTTGCTATTATGATATAGATAGATTTAATGATTTGCCCTTCATGTGTCTATGATATGTGGGTATGTCATAGACACATAGGAAAACAAATTCTGAAATTCATCTATTTACTATGGTAAATTTTAAATTATTCCACCTTTAGATGGTCAACCTCCTTCCATCTCTACTCAATGCTGCTTCCTCTTCCGAGGCACCAATGGGGCAAGGGGGTTCTGTGACTGTTGGTGGCCCCCGTAACATCTTCTTCGTCAGCTGTTGCAGTGCCAAATGCTCCAAACTTTCACCCTTCAAATCCCACGTCTCCTTTGTCAGCAATTAACACCGTAGGATCTCCTCCTCAATTTGGCATTTGTTGTGCCAAATACTCCAATTTGTTGTGCTAAAGCTTGGAGCATTTGGCACAACAAATGCCAAATTGAGAAGGAGATCCTACGATGTTAATTGCTGACAAAGGAGACGTGGGATTTGAAGGGTAAAAGTTTGAAGCATTTGGCACTGCATGTGAGGACCCGGAATATTTAACTAGTAACACTTAACCTCCAAATGGCTCTAGCATTACTAATTAAACATTCTAAGCCTCGATGGACATATGCTTCCCAGAATTGCAGCATATGTACATCATCACAAAATTACACATCAATTCCATACAACATATATCACTAAGTTCAACAACGACATAAAGTAAAGTTATTACAAAGAGAGCCGACTGCCAACTAGAACAATATACAAGAATGACAATGAAGCAAAAGCGCCATAAGATGGCTAGAACAAAAGTCGACCAGGTTAGCCAACATAACCCACAAGGCAACCGACCGGGCCGCCAAGCTAGTCGCCCCGCAAGCTACCACAACACAGCTCACAAAAGTGAGGCCCTTCAGGCTCACCTTCCTCCTCTGCAACAAAAACATTTAAGCAAGGCAACTGAGTACAAAGATTGTCTTTGTACCCGCAAGACTGACGTGTGGAATAGCAGACCTATTCATAAACTACATGCAAGCTTATTTAGGTGGAGGTTGTATGTCTCATTTTGCATAAAGCCAACTTTATTTGCAATAATGTAATACATTTCAAAAGCAAGTTTGCAAATCTGTTTTGTTATCAAAGTAATGAAGTAAAGGTACATACAAGTAACCACACAGGCGACTATCCCAATAGTCACCACAACATAGCACGAATCACGATTCGTACCACCCATCAAGTTTTAGTTTAAAAGGTTGTAGTCTAGTTCTCACGGGGCGTAGCCGAGCGTGTCCATAACCTAGGACGAGGCTATTCGAATAGTTTTAACCCTGCAGGGGTGTACCAATGTACCCACACTTCAGACCGCCTTCAAGCCGCAAGCACACTACCGAAGGTATGCCGGCCCGGCTAAGTCCTACGAGACATTTCCAATCTTGTGTATTAACCACGAGCCGCTCGTATGGATAGAAACCCATACGCTTACATTGCAAGCCGAAAGACAACCACCCGTTACGGGGGGGAAACCTTTCGGACACTACAATGCTCCCACCTCCATCCCTCCTGCGACTCCCTGCGACCCGGAGCCAATACACGCCAAAGTACTAAGTCAAGAGAGGTCCCATACCCTCTAGTGTGGTTAGCACGCAAATTGCTCGGTACGGTGGCGCAAGTAACTCGGTCCTTAATGACCCGGGCACCATTCCATCACACCCAAAATCACACCAATCATACCAAGTGCCCAAGTCTAAATCATTTTGCTTCCAGCTTTAGTTTTCATAAGTAGACATGGCACAAGGTTGAAATCATAATCATAATAAGTTTTATGTGATCAAGGTTATCGACAAGTCGATAACCGCCCATTTCTACCGGAGACTAAGCATGGCTAAGCAATTAATTCGCAACTACTAAGTGACAAGAGCCCATCCACGAACTCTAAATCACGACAAGTAACCTAGGCTCATGGTAGTAGAGGATAATCATTTGCTAAGGAAATGCATCTACTAGGCCAACTATTAAAACAAAATAGCAATGCATACATAGAATTTGTAATCAACATAAATACTTAAAATACTGGGATTAACATGATCAAACTGCTTGCTCGCTTGTCGTTGCTCAATTTGTTATGGAGGGTCGCTCTGGGGTTACCGCAAATGTCGAATCCTAAGCGAAAAGGCAAAAGAACCAAGAACAACCAATAAGACTAGCAACACTTAAACAAAAGAGCAAGCAAAAATTATCCAAATACAACGAAATTTATACACAAGGTAGAATACAAATATACCAAGACATAGAAACTGGAAAAACCTAATTTGGATTTGAGGTGCAAAAGATATTACTTAAAAACTCATTTTCGGCCATAATTAGCACTGTAGCAAAAATATTTTCTAGAAAGATTTTGGAGCTGAAATTTTTATGGCAGCTACCTACTGGTGTAGTGGTAACCCATATAAAATTTCAGGTCATTTGGAGTTAAAATGATTTAGTTATGATTTTTCCAAGTTCTACAACTAGCATATCTCATTTCCTAGGGACATGAATAAAGACAAAGCCTAGATCAAATTAAAGCATGTCTATAGACCAAATTTACCAGGTTGAGTTTGCTCACTTTGCAACTACAGAGAGGAAGTTATGTGGTTTACAAATTTTTCATGAATTTTTAGACCTCATTTTTCATTAAACAAGATCATGCTATTTAAATCATTTTCTGCTACAACACAGGGCCTAAATTCATTCTCAGATTAAAGTTCATACTATAACAAAGCTACAGCCACTGGAATCATTCAAAAAGGAGTTAAAATGACAAAGTTATGCACTTTTGAAATTTGAAACAGCAAAAGACTTAGGAGACTTTGAGCTCTTGGGAGGTCCAACCGAACTGGAAGACAAGGGAGAGGTCGTGGGCCGTCGATCTTGCATCGCAGGGCCACAGACCTCGGCACGCCAAGACGGAAGACCTCCTCCCGACTGGGAGGTCCGAACCGTTGAGATCTCGATCCAACGATCACGACCGGTCGTGCACAACGCACGCAAGGAGGTCTGGCGCTTAACCGAGGTTGTGACCGCCGACGAGATCCGCGGTCCCGAGCACTAGAGGAGGTCCAACGGGTAAACCTTCTGAGAGAGGTCTAGACGGCTAAAAGCTCACGGAGGAGGTCTTCAACGGTCTAGATCTCCGAGGGAGGTCTTTAACGGACACGATCCCGAGAGGAGGTCCCGGGCGACCAAGATGAGCGAGGAGGTCCTAAGGCTTTAAATTGAGGAAGGAGGTCTGGCAGTTAGATCTAAATCTAACGGTTTAGACCGAAGGAGGAGGTCCTAAAGCTTCGGATCTAAAGGATGAGACCCTAGACGGTCAAGATCTACTCGGGAGGTCTTGATCGGTGGGATTGACACGAGGAGGTCTTGGATGGCCACGATCTTCTGGGGAGGTCCTAGCGATAGGGTTTTAATCGGAGGAGATCCGGACGGCTCGGATTAGACCTAGGAGGTCCCGAACGGTCCCGGATCGACGCGAGGGAGGTCTCGAGCGCTAAAGATTTTACAAAATGAGATCTAACGCCCAGATCTAAACCGGGGCGGTCGTGAACGGCTAGGATCGAGCCTAAGAGGTCCTGAGCGGGGGCTTTCTTTGTAAAAGGCCACGGGTGGCTTTTACAAAGACGACCCCGAGGGTGGTCCTGAGGTGGCCTTTGCATAATGACCAAGGGGAGGTCTTTTGGAAAGAGGACCTCGGTGGAGGTCCCGAAGGTGGTTTTTACAAAAATGACCTCGAGGAGGTCTTTTTGCGCAGGAGTGGTCCTAGTGACTCAGATGGAGTTCCAAGAGGTCTTAAACGGCTAGGATCTAACCAGGGAGGTCCTAGCGTGTAAGATTTACACAAAGCCGCATCTAACGGCTAAGAGCTAATCCCGGAGGTCTTTAAAGGTGAGATAGAACTAAGGAGGTCCAGGACTTAGAAATTTCCATGGAAACCCATATGCGATGCAGATCTAACCGAGGTGGTCTTAATGGCCGAGATTAAACGAGGTGGTCCTATGCGGCTAAGATCTAACAGGTGGTCTTAGACGGTCACGATGAACCCGAAGAGGTCCAATGGCTTGACAAAAACACGACAAGGTCTGAGCTCGACGGTGAGCTCGCCAAGACGTCGCCGACGACGAGGGCCACGGCGGCGGGAACCAAAGCCACCAAAATGAAGCTAATAGTATTGCGAACCCAACGGAGGTGCTTTCGACGGCGGCGATGGCCTTGAACGCCGGCGAGCCGGAGCGAGGCGGAGGACTGGTTTTCGGCAAAAACCGAAAACACGAAAGGAAGCGCTACGAGCTATCCTAGCTAGACCTTAAGCTCTAAGGGACTAAAATGAACTCACCAGGGCACAGGGGTGGTCCAGAGGAGGTCGGAGGAGTGCCGGCGGCGGAGCAGTTCACCGGAGATGAGGAAGATAACGACGATAGTGGCTCCTGAGCAATTATAGAGAAAAAGGGTGATGAGGAACACTTCGCGATGACCTTAGGTGGCTTCAGAACCAAGGAATCGAGTGGAGGAACCTCACCGGAGATGGGGACGAAGGAGTGCCCTTACGGCCGCAACCCGCGAAGTCTCGAGTCCGAGTTGCTCCTGTGAAAACAACCCAAACCGGAGTTAGGGACGACTTTGTGATGACCAGGGGCCTTCAGGGAAACAAGATTAGGGCAAGAGGACCACTGGAGGACCCAAGTTCACCAATGGAGCTCACGCGGCCAGAAATGGCGGAAATGAGCTCAAGGTGAGATTTGGCGCTCAACCTTATAGAGAAAGGTTTGGGAGGCGATCGGAGGTAGAAGGGGACTAGAGGAAAGCCTCGGAGGTGCTCAAGTAGCTCAGAGCTGACTGAGCTCGAGGACAGAGGCTTAATGGCGATGGGACAAAAGAGAGGTTGCTGCGCGAGAAAACGAGGCGAGGAGGCAGGTAAGGTCAGGGCAAAGGCGACACGGTTGACAACGAGGGGCTCCGAGCCGTTGTAGGCCCCACGGCGATCGACACCGCCGCCACTCACTGCAAGACGCGCACGCCGCGCATGGCGGAAAGAGGAAGAAGAAGAACGAGAAGAGGAGGTCGGGGTGAGTGCGTGGCGTTGGATTTCAAATCCAACGGCTCACACACGAGACCAGGCCAAGCTCGGTGCGGCCTAGTGACTCGACTCGAGCGAGTCAATTGGTGGGTCGGACTCGGTCCGACTCGAGCCCGAGTCCGACTCACCCTAACTTTGGGTTTCAAGCGATCTGAAGTTTGGGGATTTAAATTGAAGTAGCAAACTCACTCCAAAAATTATGAAACTTTTACAGAGCTTGCTAGTTGAGTTATTGACCTTGTATAATTTTTGCAGAGGTTTTGTGCTATACATTTTCCTCCAAAATTCAACAAGGTGCTGGTCCACGCTTGACCAGATTTTGAACAGTTTGACTGACCTCCAAAATATTCAAACAATTTCTAAAAATTGTGAAATTTTTCAGAGGGGTCACAAACCATCCCAAGAACTTAGGAAAAATATTTCCAGGAGATGATCATAAGATTAGGCAAGATTGTTTTTGAAAGTTCAAGATCTGGATCAAAAGACTTGTGACTTCGTATTTTCATAACTTCTTGTACAATACTTGCTTGGTACCATAGGAAATACAGGATGTAAGAAAAAGTTTTAATTTCTACTCATTTTCTCACATTTGAAACACAAGCCTAAAATTGGGATGTTACAAACCTCCCCCCTTACAAAAATCTCGTCCCGAGATTTGGTTCACTCGGAAAAGAAAGAGGGGTAGTCTGCACGGAGGCGATCTTCTCGTTCCCATGTAGCTTCATCCTCGGAATAGTTTGACCACTGAACTTTGAGGAACTTGATGGTCTTATTCCTGGTTCTTCGTTCAGCCTCTTCAACGATACGAATCTTCCTTTAAGATTTCTTTATCCATTTATAATTTTTTTTTTTTTGTTGTACTTGGATCTAATTCTCGTTCCTTGAGACATAACGCTCAAACAAGCAATCGGTACGAATCTTGGGTTTGACGTGGTAGAAAATGTTCCACTTTAGTTGACACAGAAACTTACCAATTCCGGATAAAACAAGGATTGACAGATGAGAGGTCTTTCTAGATCCTAAGGTTGATGGAGCAAGGTCGTTGTTAGTGGTGGAGCGATTTGTGCGGTCAATTCCGCCAACAACGGATCTCGGCTGTTAACTAGCTATGCGAGTCATCCCTCCGCAACTAGCTTCTTAGAGGACCAAGGCCATTCTCGGTTGGTGGAGCAATTTGTCCAGTTACTCCACTAACGAACGAGACCTCGGCTTGATCACTAGCTATACGAGTCATCCCTCCGAGCTAGTTGGTTAGAGGAGCGCGCCCTTTGGGGTCGGCTGGGATTTGAGGCAAAACGGTATGCGATGCTCTAGGATAAAAGGGAAGGAAGAGTACCGCTTAGTCAAACAAATGACGACATCCGGAAGGTATATTGGGGTTTGAGATAGATTAGAAAGACCTTACACAAACTAGGAGATACCGAGCACCGGATAAAAGAGTGAAACAAATTCCACAAAAGCGAAGAAAAGATGGGGATAAAGGGAATGAAATGCTCGGAATTGAATACAATAGTATTAGGTAAGGGCTAAGAAGTGTACCTTACGGCGTCGGGTACCTCCCGAGCTTTCCCAACAGAGATAGGATTGACTTGAGCACGACGACCCTCCATCACGATGTTTCGCGGTGCATGCGATCGAATCACGGTCGCGAAAAGAATCGAGAGGTTGCCGCAAGCTCCTTAGGACAATTAAAAGCATAATGACCACAGAGTTTGCAAATGAAACAAGTGACTTCGGCTAGGTTACGAGGCCGCTCTGCCGACTCGCAGTGCCCAAGATCGAGACACGACCTTCTGGAGGACAAGGGTGGTGCACTCTCTTTAGGACAATTTAGCGCATAGTGACCCTTGTTGTTGCAAAAGAAACAAGTGACATCGACTATCTGGCGACGCTTGCGGCGATCCTTTAGCTTTCTCTTTCTAGCCCCAAAAACAACGGGATCTTCGACCACAATCGAAAGTCGGGAAGGTATAAACGGTAATTTGTCCCGACTCCGTAGACAAATCATCCAGAACCGTTGGTTTGGAGGCATTGGCGGTTCTTTGTGCTTACTGACGATCAAGAAGCGATCGTTGAAGTTTTAACGACTTGGAGATTACCTTGTTCAAACTACACTCTTTGGGATAGTGATTGTTTCCCTCGCAGAGGAAACAAGTGATTCGGGCAGTCGGACAGTTTCCAGGCAAGTGGTCTTCGTCACAGTTTGGGCAAGCTGTAGTACACTCGTTGTTGTAGTGTCCTTCCTCACCACAATGTGCGCACCTTGACCTTCCCAGTTGCAACCTTCGGCGGCGTGGCTCTCTTCACCACAACCTAAACAAAGGGAGGTAACCGCCGGTCCTCGGGCAACGTGACCAAATTCCGTCACTCTTGGTCCGTCCCGACATCCTCCTTTCTGAAGAGATGGGTTAGCAAAGCAACCCGAAACTAGAAGCTGAAAGGCGCGAAAGAAAAGCCAAGGACTAGGGAGTTCGGCAGAAAGTTGGAGTGGGGATAGATCCTAAGATGGACAAGGATTAAACCCAAAAGCTCAAGGCAAAGAAACAATAACTCATTAGGAGATGAACTCAAAGGCCCAAAACAACCACAAAATCAGCACAAAGTTTCAATCACAAGAGCAACTTCCCTGATGCGACTAACTCGCATGGAAAGAACGAGCAATCGGTTTTAGGAAGGTAAATTTCAGCACCTAACTCAAACCTTAGCACATCTAAAGAGCAAAGAAACACTACTAATATAGTGTTAGGTACTTAGCCAACTAGTATCACATCTTACCCTTTTATTCCCACAAGTCTTAGTTGATTATCCTCTCATTTTCTACCCTATTTAGAACCTTTGAGCTTGCTGTCCGAATCTGAATGATCGCTGTCCAGATTTCTCGCATCCAAGCCTCCTAATTGAAATCTCCAACTTCGGAAGCTTCAAAACCTTGTAGAGGCGGCTAACATTTCAATTTGCCAAGCTCATTGGTCCCAAAACCCAATTAATCGATAATGACTATCTTTTGAGAGAAGGAAAGGAAAATACTTTTAAAACTCAAATTAGAGCAAGACGAGAGAAGAAAGCTAAGATAGGTAAGGAATAAAATCCGAGAACTTACTTAAGCTTTCACAAATCATTTGACCCTTTGAAAATAAGGTTTTCAAAATATCCTAAGGACGACCAAGCTTGGGTTACTACGGTTAATGGCTCGATACCAACTTTGTGAGGACCGGAATATTTAACTAGTAACACTTAACCTCCAAATGGCTCTAGCATTACTAATTAAACATTCTAAGCCTCGATGGACATATGCTTCCTGCAATTGCAGCATATGTACATCATCACAAAATTACACATCAATTCCATACAACATATATCACTAAGTTCAACAACGACATAAAGTAAAGTTATTACAAAGAGAGCCGACCGCCAACTAGAACAATATACAAGAATGACAATGAAGCAAAAGCGCCATAAGATGGCTAGAACAAAAGTCGACCGGTTAGCCAACATAACCCACAAGGCAACCGACCGGCCGCTAAGCTAGTCGCCCATAGCTACCACAACACGACTCACAAAAGTGAGGCCCTTCGAGCTCACCTTCCTCCTCTGCAACAAAAACATTTAAGCAAGGCAACCGAGTACAAAGATTGTCTTTGTACCCATAAGATCGACGTGTGGAATAGCGCACCTATTCATAAACTACATGCAAGCTTATTTAGGTGGAGGTTGTATGTCTCATTTTGCATAAAGCCAACTTTATTTGCAATAATGTAATACATTTCAAAAGCAAGTTTGCAAATCTGTTTTGTTATCAAAGTAACAGTAAGTAAAGGTACATACAAGTAACCACCTGGAAGCGACTATCCCAATAGTCACCACAACATAGCACGAATCCCTGATTCGTACCACCCATCAAGTTTTAGTTTAAAAGGTTGTAGTCTAGTTCTCACGGGCGTGAGCGTGTCCATAACCTAGGGCGAGGCTATTCGAATAGTTTTAACCTGCAGGGTGTACCAATGTACCCACACTTGCATCGCCTTCAAGCCGCAAGCACACTACCGAAGGTATGCCGGCCCGGCTAAGTCCTACGAGACATTTCCAATCTTGTGTATTAACCACGAGCCGCTCGTATGGATAGAAACCCATACGCTTACATTGCAAGCCGAAAGACAACCACCCGTTACGGGGGGGAAACCTTTCGGACACTACAATGCTCCCACCTCCATCCCTCCTGCGACTCCCTGCGACCCGGAGCCAATACACGCCAAAGTACTAAGTCAAGAGAGGTCCCATACCCTCTAGTGTGGTTAGCACGCAAATTGCTCAGTACGGTGGCGCAAGTAACTCGGTCCTTAATGACCCGGGCACCATTCCAGTCACACCCGAAAATCACACCAATCATACCGTTGTGCCCAAGTCTAAATCATTTTGCTTCCAGTTTTAGTTTTCATAAGTAGACATGGCACAAGGTTGAAATCATAATCATAATAAGTTTTATGTGATCAAGGTTATCGACAAGTCGATAACCGCCCATTTCTACCGGAGACTAAGCATGGCTAAGCAATTAATTCGCAACTACTAAGTGACAAGAGCCCATCCACGAACTCTAAATCACAACAAGTAACCTAGGCTCATGGTAGTAGAGGATAATCATTTGCTAAGGAAATGCATCTACTAGGCCAACTATTAAAACAAAATAGCAATGCATACATAGAATTTGTAATCAACATAAATACTTAAAATACTGGGATTAACATGATCAAACTGCTTGCACGCTTGTCGTTGCTCAATTTGTTGCGGAGGGTCGCTCTCGGGTTACCGCAAATGTCGAATCCTAGCGAAAAGGCAAAAGAACCAAGAACAACCAATAAGACTAGCAACACTTAAACAAAAGAGCAAGCAAAAATTATCCAAATACAACGAAATTTATACACAAGGTAGAATACAAATATACCAAGACATAGAAACTGGAAAAACCTAATTTGGATTTGAGGTGCAAAAGATATTACTTAAAAACTCATTTTCGGCCATAATTAGCACAGAGCAAAAATATTTTCTAGAAAGATTTTGGAGCTGAAATTTTATGGCAGCTACCTACTGGTGTAGTGGTAACCCATATAAAATTTCAGGTCATTTGGAGTTAAAATGATTTAGTTATGATTTTCCAAGTTCTACAACTAGCATATCTCATTTCCTAGGGACATGAATAAAGACAAAGCCTAGATCAAATTAAAGCATGTCTATAGACCAAATTTACAGGTTGAGTTTGCTCACTTTGCAACTCTGAGAGGAAGTTATGTGGTTTACAAATTTTTCATGAATTTTTAGACCTCATTTTTCATTAAACAAGATCATGCTATTTAAATCATTTTCTGCTACAACACAGGGGCCTAAATTCATTCTCGATTAAAGTTCATACTATAACAAAGCTACACCATCGGAATCATTCAAAAGGAGTTAAAATGACAAAGTTATGCACTTTTGAAATTTGAAACAAAGAAAAGACTTAGGAGACTTTGAGCTCTTGGGAGGTCCAACCGAACCGAAGACAAGGGAGAGGTCGTGGGCGTCGATCTTGCATCGCAGGCCACGCACCTCAAGCACGCCTGCACGGAAGACCTCCTCCCGCTGGGAGGTCCGAACCGTTGAGATCCGATCCAACGATCACGACCGGTCGCGTGCACGCCGCACGCAAGGAGGTCTCGCGCGCTTAATCGAGGTTGTGACCGTCGGACGAGATCTGGCGGTCCCGAGCACTAGAGGAGGTCCAACGGGTAAACCTTCTGGAGAGAGGTCTAGACGGCTAAAAGCTCACGGAGGAGGTCTTCAACGGTCTAGATCTCCGAGGAGGTCTTTAACGGACACGATCCCGAGAGGGAGGTCCCGGGCGACCAAGATGAGCGAGGAGGTCCTAAGGCTTTAAATCTGAGGAAGGAGGTCTAGCAGTTAGATCTAAATCTAACGGTTTAGACCGAGGAGGAGGTCCTAAAGCTTGGATCTAAAGGATGAGACCCTAGACGGTCAAGATCTACTCGGGAGGTCTTGATCGTGGGATTGACACGAGGAGGTCTTGGATGGCCACGATCTTCTGGGAGGTCCTAAGCGATAGGGTTTTAATCGGAGGAGATGCGGGCGGCTCGGATTAGACCTAGGGAGGTCCTGAACGGTCCAGATCGACGCGGAGGGAGGTCTGAGCGCTAAAGATTTTACAAAATGAGATCTAACGCTCAGATCTAAACCGGGGCGGTCGTGAACGGCTAGGATCGAGCCTAAGAGGTCCTGAGCGGGGGCTTTCTTTGTAAAAGGCCACGGGTGGCTTTTACAAAGACGACCCCGAGGGTGGTCCTGAGGTGGCCTTTGCATAATGACCAAGGGGAGGTCTTTTGGAAAGAGGACCTCGGTGGAGGTCCCGAAGGTGGTTTTTACAAAAATGACCTCGAGGAGGTCTTTTTGCGCAGGAGTGGTCCTAGTGACTCAGATGGAGTTCCAAGAGGTCTTAAACGGCTAGGATCTAACCAGGGGAGGTCCTAGCGTGTAAGATTTTACACAAAGCCAGATCTAACGGCTAAGAGCTAATCCCAGGAGGTCTTTAAAGGCTGAGATAGAACTAAGGAGGTCCTGGGACTTAGAAATTTCCGCGGAAACCCATATGCGGTACAGATCTAACCGAGGGTGGTCTTAATGGCCGAGATTAAACGAGGTGGTCCTATGCGGCTAAGATCTAACAGGGGTGGTCTTAGACGGTCACGATGAACCCGAAGAGGTCCAATGGCTTGACAAAAACACGACAAGGTACAGAGCTCGACGGTGAGCTCGCAAGACGTCGCCGACGACGAGGCCACGCGGCGGGAACCAAAGCCACCAAATGAAGCTAATAGTATTGCGAACCCAACGGAGGTGCTTTCGACGGCGATGGTTTTGAACGCCGCGAGCCGAGCGAGGCGGAGGACTGGTTTCGGCAAAACCGAAACACGAAAAGGAGCGCCACGAGCTATCCTAGCTAGACCTTAAGCTCTAAGGGACTAAAATGAACTCACCAGGCACGGGGTGGTCCAGAGGAGGTCGGAGGAGTGCCTACAAGGAAGCGATTCCACCGGAGATGAGGAAGATAACGACGATAGTGGCTCTGAGCAATTATAGAGAAAAAGGGTGATGAGGAACACTTCGCGATGACCTTAGGTGGCTTCAAACCAAGGAATCGAGTGGAGGAACCTCACCGGAGATGGGGACGAAGGAGTGCCCTTACGGCGCAACTCGCGAAGTCTCCAACCGAGTTGCTCTGTGAAAACAACCCAAACCGGAGTTAGGGACGACTTTGTGATGACCAGGGCCTTCAGGAAACAAGATTAGGGCAAGAGGACCACCGAGGACCCAAGTTCACCAATGGAGCTCACGCGGCCGAAAATGGCGAAATGAGCTCAAGGTGAGATTTGGCGCTCAACCTTATAGAAAGGTTTGGGAGGGGACCGGAGGTAGAAGGGGACTAGAGGAAAGCCTCGGAGGTGCTCAAGTAGCTCGTGAGTGGACCGAGCTCGAGGACGAGGCTTAATGGCGATGGGACAAAGAGAGGTTGCTTTGCGAGAAAACGAGGCGAGGAGGCGGTAAGGTCGAGCAAAGCCGACACGGTTGACAACGAGGGGCTCCGAGCCGTTGTAGGGCCCCACGTGGCGGATCGACATCGCCACGCTCACTGCAAGACGCGCACGCCGCGCATGGCGGAAAGAGGAAGAAGAAGAAACGTAAGAGGAGGTCGGGGTGGTCCGTGAGCGTTGATTTCAAATCCAACGGCTCACACACGGGACGAGGCCAAGCTCGGTGCGGCCTAGTGACTCGACTCGAGCGAGTCAATTGGTGGGTCGGACTGGTCCGACTCGAGCCCGAGTCTGACTCAGCCCTAACTTTGGGTTTCAAGCAGATCTGAAGTTTGGGGATTTAAATTGAAGTAGCAAACTCACTCCAAAAATTATGAAACTTTTACAGGAGCTTGCTAGTTGAGTTATTGACCTTGTATAATTTTTGCAGAGGTTTTGTGCTATACATTTTCCTCCAAAATTCAACAAGGTGCTGGTCCACAGTTTGACCAGATTTTGAACAGGTTTGACTGACCTCCAAAATATTCAAACAATTTCTAAAAATTGTGAAATTTTTCAGAGGGGTCACAAACCATCCCAAGAACTTAGGAAAAATATTTCCAGGAGATGATCATAAGATTAGGCAAGATTGTTTTTGAAAGTTCAAGATCTGGATCAAAAGACTTGTGACTTCGTATTTTCATAACTTCTTGTACAATACTTGCTTGGTACCATAGGAAATACAGGATGTAAGAAAAAGTTTTAATTTCTACTCATTTTCTCACATTTGAAACACAAGCCTAAAATTGGGATGTTACACTGCAACAGCTGACGAAGAAGACGTTACAGGGCCACCAACAGTCACAGAACCCTCTTGCCCCATTGGTGCCTCAGAAGAGGAAGCAGCATTGAGTAGAGATGGAAGGAGGCTGACCCATCTAAAGGTGGAATAATTTAGAATTTACTATAGTAAATAGATGGATTTTAGGATTTATCTTCCTATGTGTCTATGACATGGGGATCCTGGACCCACATATGTTACATCATCTTTAGAGATAACATCTCCAATAGACAATCTCTAGTACATTCTCCAACACTTATATTTTATAATTTTTCTTTAAAACGGGCATACATGTCATCTAGAGTAAATTAATGCATCATGTCTTGTTTCGCGTGCACGATCGTCTCTTCCTGAAGAGACGAAATGTTCTCTCTCTTCTCCCCCTCTCTCCTCCACGTAGAATTTTCTTGACGTGTCATAGCTAAGAGACGACAATAAATGCACTATTGGAGATGCCCTTAAACCACATAATAATATACTATATACTCATCCAATCCAATTCGAGCGGAGAGAACTCCACAAAAAATCCCCATTTTAAAGTCCAGAAGAGGGAAAGCAACTTACGAGGTCTCCCTAGCTGAGTCCTCACCTCGCTGCTTCGAGTTCGTCTGCAAGCCACGACCAACCAGAGTCAGAACTAGCGTTCACAAGTGCATACATACGGTGAGAGATTGGGGAAGGGAGAGGCACGCACACCGAGGTATAGGTTGAAGAGATCGGCGGCCGCTGCTGCGGCAGCACCGTCGAGGTCGAAATCGCCAGAGACATCGGCTGCCTCTGCCCTTGGGCCCCATCCATCGCCGATGCGTCGCTCCCGTCGCTGGCAAGTGGTGCGGTTGTCTGACTCCGACCGGGAGGCGAACATCAGAAAGAGACGGCGCTTCGGCACAGTCGATCGCCCATGTCACGCCTGAGACGGAGACGGCGCTGCGGTGGGGCTCGGCGCGAGGAGCGGAAGCGCTCCCATGCCCGGCGCTCATCATGTCGGCCTACAGGCGGTCGGCGATGACCTGGTTCGCGGCATCCGAGGTGTGGTACGCGTCCCAGAACACGAACGCCTTGCGGTCTGCAGGGCCTTGAGTTGGACAGGCACATCCCCCGGACCGTCGTGTCCATATTGCAGCACGACGTGTGACACGTCGTGAACCTTGCAGCAACAATGCACCACAATGGGAAAAAAAAAACGTTAAGCACGTACGTACGCACGGAACGGCACTCGATCGCCGTGCGTTGTTGTTAACGTTACCGTGTTTCTCGGGGCGGTCGATGAGCTCCATGACGACGGAGTAGCAGTCGGCGAGGGCCATCCGCGTGCCGGGCAGCTTGGCGTTTATGCCGTCGAGCAGCTTCTTGCCCGCCGCGTTGAGCTGCACGGCGTAGTCGTTCACGTGGTCCAGGCCCTGGCCTGCCCGGTGGGCGAGTGGACGCGCTGCGACGGGATGCAGCCGAGCGGGGGCAGCCCGTTGAACCCGACCTTCCGCGCGCCGAGCCCGTACAGCCGCTGCGGAAGCAAACCGATCGATCAGGTCTCATTCTGTCAGATACACTCGACTTCATCCGCACTGATTTTGCTTTCTGCTAATATGGACAGTGAGTGTCTTCTTGCCTTGAGCTGCCGATCTAGAGTGGCGATGAGGAGGCGGATGAACTGATCGTGCGTGTACGTCGTGCCGTCCGCTATGAATGGGTGCAAGAAGTTTTTGTAGTCGTTGCTCCCTTCAGGACAGCAACATCATCTCGTCAAATGAATTAACTAATTAATTAATGCGGTAAAACTAGCTAGCTCATAAATGCGGTAAAACTAGCTAGCTCATAAATGCGGTAAAACTCGACGGATTGAGATGAAGAAATTGCCGTGCCGAGTCCAATTTGGAACAACGCTGCATTGGCCGCGACCTCGGCGGACTCCTTAATTGCCAGTCTTGGCGATCATCGCCTTCTTGACCATCTCAAAGCACGATATTTGCTCGTCGAACGAGAAGTACTGAACCTGCAAATTGCAATGCCACATTCAACTGTGTCACAAGACTATACAGGAACTTTCCAGGAGTCAGTACCCAGTACTAAGGAGAAGTAACAATGCGACTTACAAAGTAGACGCCCGTCTCGTTCAGAATGCCGGCGCCACAGGACGCGAAGTTGACGCCGCCGAGGACGTCGTCGTCGGCCATCGACAGGGAGAGGAACGGCGGTGGGGATGGGTCGCCAAACTTGGCAGCTGCACGCATCGACCCAAATATATATCGTTCATGCATGCCACTTGATCGTGTCACGTATACGATTTTATGTCGTCGTGAATTTCCTTTAATAGTGAACTCAAAATTGTAATGTACTGTAGGGATTGAATTATTCAGGAACAAGCTGCCGAAGAGGGTAACTGATCTAAACAGAGACCTGCCTCCCCGAGATGAGCAGTTCATTTTGGATTTTGAGCAGTTGCGCATGCAGTTTCCAATAAGCAGAAGCATAACACAAGTATTATTGTTCATTACAGGATGAGAAGTTGAGAACAGAAGGAATTAATAATTTGATTTGTATGTTTCTTTAGGACCAGGAGCAGTTGCAGGCAGTCACGGACTGCAATGCAGTAGCCACCCTCCACAATCTGAGTTCCTGCTCTTTGCTAAACGGTGTCTGTGCGCTCGAGGCCACCTTAGATGGGTCAGTCTCCTTCCATCTCTACTTAATGTTGCTTCCTCTTTGAGGCACCAATGGGGCAAGGGGGTTCTGTGACTGTTGATGGCCCCTAACGTCTTCTTTGTCAGCTGTTGCATTGCCAAATGCTCCAAACTTTCACCTTTCAAATCTCACATCTCCTTTGTCAGCAATTAACACTGTAGGATCTCCTCAATTTGGCATTTGTTGTGCCAAATGCTCCAAGCTTTAGCAACGCTTTGACGAGGATTAAATTTCTAAATATTGCTTTAACATTTAATTAAAGGCCACATTATTTAGGTCGAAACTTAGAAATCTGTGTTGATGACTTGGTTGTAAAGAGTATCAATATTGGAGATCATATCTCTGACTTGCAAGAAACTTTGAATAACTTAAGAAAGCATAACCTTAGATTAAATCATGAGAAGTTTGTGTTTGAAATTTCTTCTGAAAAATTTCTTGGATTTCTAGTTTCGGCTAGAGGAATTAAAGTGAACCCAGCATATGGCCACCATGTACTGTACCATGCACATGTACTTGCCCATGTCTCTCTCTCTCTCTCTCTCTCTCGCAGTCTCCTTGGCTTCGGTGCAGCGACTCCGTCTCATGTATCGATCGGCACAGCAAACAAGTATCTAGTGTATCTTCACTTCCCATGTTGTCCTTCCTCACCTCCCTCTCAGCACTAACAATTACTTCTCCAACAAGGAATTCCTTTCTTCTGTTCTTGATCAATTGCTGATTCAATGTTAAAGCAGTATTTAGGAATTTTATCCACAAGATGATGGCCATGTTTACTATCTTGGTCCATTCGGCAATGAATTCTTCTAAAGCTTAGGACTTTGTTCTTGAAATGAAATAGAGATCGAACCCCCCCCCCCCCCAAGTTCAACCGTCCATTTTGCTATTCGTCCTGACGATTCTCTATTTCGGAGAACTTAACTAAGAGGATATCTAGGAGGTACAACCACTTTATGCGCCTGAAAGTAATGCATTAGTTTCCTTGAAGCCATAAGGATACAGTATAGCAAGTTTTGTATCTCTGGATATCGTTCTGTAAGAATGATGCACTCCACATACTCCTCCATGTTTGTCGGATAGTAATTTTATACTATCCGTATGAGATATGCATCTCATCAATACTCAATGAGCTCCCCGTTTGTAAAGGGTATATTCGATCAGAGTGTATGATTTGGCTTTTCGAGCTGTACGATCAGCCTCTACGTCATCTTCAGGAAGTGTGCCATGCTGAAGATAATTGTAGATTGATGTCATCCACTCACTACTGGGATCAATCTATACGACCTCGCGTGAAGCATATTTGTCTTTGGAATGCTCGATCACTGAGGGTGTATCGAGTTGCTCGAGAAAAACTCTGGGTGGGATAGGTGATCTTCAGGAAGCCATCCATGCCAACTGGTATGTCAGAAAGTTGTCCTTTCTAGGAATATGTTGGATATAGAGACCAAAGAAGTGCCTTTCGAGTTTTCGTACTTCCGCTAAATAAGATGGTATCTTGGGACTTGAGCATTGATACTCTTTTCCAACTCGATTTGCTACTAGTTGAGAATCGCCTTTCACTAGTAATGTGCAAATCCCGAGCGCTTTGGCTGCTCGGAGTCCTGCCAGTAAACCCTCGTATTCTGCCACATTATTTGTAGCAGAAAAGTTTAACTGAATGATATACTTAATGTGTTCTCTAGTAGGAGATACCAGGACAACTCCAGCCCCGGGCCTTTGATCATCTAGGAACCATCAAAGTACATGGTGCACTCTTCGTGGTGTTCATACTCAGGCTCTTGGGTGGGTTCAGGGTTCATCCATTCGGCAATGAATTCTACTAAAGCCTGGGATTTAATTGTTGTTCGTGAAATGAAATGGAGATCGAACCCCCCCCCCCCCAAATTCGACCGCCCATTTTGCTATTCATCCTGATGATTTTCTGTTTCGGAGAACTTGACCAAAATGATATCCAGTAGGTACGACCACTTTATAGGCCTGAAAGTAATGTCTTAGTTTCCTTGAGGCCATAAGGATACCATATAACAACTTTTGTATCTCTGAATATCGTTCCTTTGGTCCATGTAAGACTTTGCTTACGTAATATACCGGTCGTTGGATATTGTCACATTTAACGACCAGCACAGCACTGACGACTTGTGGCGTTGCAGCCAGGTATATTAGCAATATTCCTCCCGATCTTGGAGATACTAAGATCGGAGCATTTGTAAGGTATCTTTTGAGCTCTTCAAAAGCATCGTTTGCATCTTTGGTCCTTTCGAAATTTACGTGTTTCCGAAGAAGTTTAAAGAAATCTAATCATTTTTGTCTTAAATGTGTTATGAAACGACTTAGCACTGCCATACAGCTGGTTAGTTTTAGACTTCTTTCTTTGTGATTGGAGGGCGCATCTATTCGATGGCCGTTATTTTTACTAGGTTCACTTCAATTTCTCTAACTGAAACTAGGAATCCAAGAAGCTTTCCAGAAGAATTTTCAAACACACACTTCTCAGGATTTAACTTAAGATTATGTCTTCTCAAGTTATTGAAAGTTTTTTGTAGGTCAGAGATATGATCTCCAACGTTGATGCTCTTTACAACCAGGTCATCAACATAGGCTTCTAAGTTTTGACCTAAATAATGTGGTCTTTAATTAAATGTTAAAGCAGTATTTATGTTTTAATCCTCGTCAAAGTGTTGCTAAAGCCTGGAGCATTTGGCACAACAAATGCGAAATTGAGGAGGAGATCCTACAGTGTTAATTGCTGACAAAGGAGACGTGGGATTTGAAGGGTGAAAGTTTAGAGCATTTGGCACTACAACAGCTGACGAAGAAGACGTTACGAGGCCACCAACAGTCACAGAACCCCCTTGCCCCCATTGGTGCCTCAGAACAGGAAGTAGCATTAAGTAGAGATGGAAGGAGGCTGACCCATCTAAAGGTGGAATAATTTAGAATTTACCATAGTAAATAGATGGATTTCACGATTTGTCTTCCTATGTGTCTATGACATGTGGATCCTAGGCCCACATGTCATAGACACATGAGGGGCAAATCATGAAATCCATCTATATCATAATAGCAAATTATGAGATCCCCCATCTAAGGTGGCCTCGAGCGCACAGGCACCGTTTAGCAAAGAGCAGGAACTCAGATTGTGGATCGTGGCTACTGCATTGCAGAACGAATGAGATGAGAACTGGTTCTGTGACTGCCTGCAACTGCTCCTGGTCCTAAAGAAACATGCAAATCAAATTATTAATTCCTTCAGTTCTCAACTTCTCATCATGTGATGAACAAGAATACTTGTGTTGTGCTTTTGCTTACTGGAATGCGCACAATCGCTCAAAATCCGAAATGAATCGCTCATCTCGGGAAGCGTGTCTGTTCGTGAGCGATTACTCTCTTCGCACTTGTTCTGAATAATTCATTCCCCACAGTACATTACAATTTTGAACAAGGTTACCAAATCAATTTACGTGGTCAAAATACAGAACAAATACTAGATCGCAATGAACAAAACACATAATTAAGTAGCATGATCTAGTTCCAAAATTTCAGCACAATATCTCAAAACATTGCAGAAATCATCACCTTCAAATGCTCAATTCATGCACAACGTGTGAAAAAAATAACGGGACCAACAAAATAATCCGATCTAACCTACCATACGACCTTAAACCAATGAATAATGTACTATATACTCATCCAATCCAATTTGAGCGGAGTGAACTCCACAAAAAAATCCCCATTTTAAAGTCCAAGAGAGGGAAAGCAACTTACGAGGTCTCCCTAGCTGAGTCCTCGCCTCGCTGCTTCGAGTTCGTCTGCAAGCCACGACCAACCAGGGTCAGAACTAGCGTTCACAAGTGCATACATACGATGAGAGATTGGGGAAGGGAGAGGCACGCACACCGAGGTATAGGTTGAAGAGATCGGCGGCCGCTGCTGCGGCAGCACCGTCGAGGCCGAAATCGCCGGAGACATCGGCTGCCTTTGCCCTTGGGCCCCGTCCATCGCCGATGTGTCGCTCCCGTCGCCGGCGAGTGGTGCGGTTGTTCGACTCCGACCGGGAGGCGAACGTCAGAAAGAGACGGCGCTTCGGCACAGTCGATCGCCCATGTCATGCCTGAGACGGAGACGGCGCTGCGGTGGGGCTCGACGCGAGGAGCGGAAGCGCTCCCATGCCCGGTGCTCATCATGTCGGCCCAAAGGCGGTCGACGATGACCCGGTTCGCGGTATCCGAGGTGTGGTACGTGTCCCAGAACACAAACGCCTTGCGGTCGCTGCAGGGCCTTGAGTTGGACAGGCACATCCCCCAGACCGTCGTGTCCATGTTGCAGCACGACGTGTGACACGTCGTGAACCCTGCAGCAACGATGCACCATAATGGGAAAAAAGGTTAAGCACGTACGTACGCACGGAACAACACTCGATCGCCGTGCGTTGTTGTTAACGTTACCATGTTTCTCGGGGCGGTCGATGAGCTCCATGACGACAGAGTAGCAGTCGGCGAGGGCCATCCGCGTGCCCTGCCCGGCCCGGTGGGCGAGTGGAATCATCGGTAGAAGGACTACGTTCGGAAGTGGGCGAGCTGCGAACGCAAGTGGTGCAGATCGCCTGCAACCCAGTTCTGGTGTTGCAACCAGGGGAGTTGCCTTCGATTCTACCACTACCCGAGGCCAAACTGGAGTTTGGGTTCGAGACGGATTTCACACCGCTGGGCAAGGAAGGATCTCAAATCCTCAGGGAAAAGCAATCGGGGAGAGGTTTTCCCCCAATGCCTCTTCCGGACAATGGTACATTTCCTTGCTCTAATTTGAGTACTCATATGACTGATTATGGGGGAGGATCGTTCAAGCATCAAGGCAATTGCCATCCACACCATTTTCCACCCAAATTAGATTTCCCACGGTTTGATGAGGAAAATCCTAAAGCATGGCAACTGAAGTGTGAAAATTGTTTTAGGATTTGCTTAGTGCAACCAGAGTTCATGGTTAGTGTTGCTACAATGTATTTTGTGGGTGGGGCATTGTTATGGTTACAAGCATCTAAGGCTCATACTAGATTTGATACTTGGGAAAAAAATTCCAAGGCAGCATGTAATTGATTTGGTAAGGAGGAGTTCCAACAACTAGTGAGGCAATTCAATCGTCTTCGTCAGACCAATACAGTAGCAAACTATGCAGAAAAGCTTAACGCATTGATGCATAACTTGTTGGTGCATCATTCGTCTTGGAATCCTGTCTTTTTTGTTACTCAATTTGTGGATGGGCTACGTAGTGATGTGCGATCTGTTGTTTTATTACACCATCCGCAAGATCTGGATATTGTCGTAGCTCTTGCTTGTTTACAGGAAGAGGTTCTCGAGACTGTGAGAAGAGATCCTTGTCGGGGAGATTATGGCCATAGTACTCGCCCGAGCCTACGCACAGCGTTGCCGCTACCACCTCCACCTAGAAGGGGAACATTGGCAACCAGCAATCGATCGGATGATCGTCCTGGCATGGATGGAGTGAGAGCTAATCCGATGGATGACAAGCTCGCAGCTCTCCGTGCCTATCGACGCGCGAAGGGGCTTTGCCATACCTGCGGGGAAAGATGGTCCCGGGAACACAAATGTGCATCAACAGTGCAATTACACGTAGTGGAGGAGCTATGGGAAATGATGACAGAGGGTGACAACCAATCACAGAAAGCTAATGATTAGGGCTCCCAAGTAGCAGTGGATTTGATGTCAATATCAAATGAAGCGGTGAATGGGTCTGAAAACAATTGCACATTCTGGTTGTAGTGTACTATTCAAGATCAAGAAGTTGTCATGATGCTGGACTCTGGTAGTTTCCATTGTTTTGTCAGTGCAAACTTTGCTCAGCGATTGAATGGGGTTTAACGAGCAATCCGGCCAGTGCAAGTAGGTGTGGCTAACAGGGGCTTATTGGAATGTGTAAAGGAGTTACCTCAGTGCTAGTGGGCAGTCCAGGGAAATATATTCTTCACTACCTTCAAAATTCTGCCTCTATGGTGTTATGACATTATTCTTAGTATTGATTGGTTAGAACAACATAGTCCCATGAATGTTCATTGATTGAAAAAGGTATTGTCCTTTCAGTACAAGGGAGAAGGGTTTGTTTGCGAGGCATCAAACCCAGTTTTACTCGGTGTTGTTTGGTATGGCAGCAGCAGCTAGAACACCTGGAGAGCAATCAGCAGGCAACATTGCTATTGTCGTTGGGAGCTTGACGAGGATTAAAATCTTTATATATTATCTTAATACATAATTAAAGACTGCATGTTGAGCCCGGATTTTCTCAATCCAGAATCCTTTGTGAAACACTATGCTATTCCCTGGATCAGTAGATAGCACTCACAAATACATTACTGAATCAAATCATACATGGCATAAAAACCATACCATTCATTAATTAACACAACAGAGTTTACATAGACCGCGTCGGGTCGAGTTTTACAATACGGGCCAAATTCATTACATTAAAAAAGCGGAGCGACAACGGAAGCAAAAGGGGTGAGAGCTCATCTCTCCACAGGCAAGCGACTGGGGAAAACTCGTGTGCGTCCGATATTACCTAAAGACTCAGATAATATAGGATGCACGCAAGAACCAACGGAGTCAGCTAGACTGGGGCGAGACTAGAACAGCTAAAGACTACACTACGCTTCATCATCTCCTGGGCCTCCAACTTCTGGATCCTCGTAATAGCCATAATCTTCAGGATTTCCTATTTCTGAGGGTTTTGGGGGAAAGAGCGAGAATGAGCACAACTTCCGTGTTCGCGAGCCAACACACAATGCAAATAATATACATGCAAGGCTAAATAAGGATGGCTCGGGTTCTTTTATTTGCTAAAGCAAAATTTTCAATTAACATAATTATAAAGTCCTATCACTTAGCAGTTTTAACCAAATTGTATTTTAGTAAAGAGAGTAATTGTACAATATTTAATAACAGCAGAGGTTCCCTCCACCTTATGCTTAATTTGATTGGGGTTACCCTCACATATTAACATCACTGAGTCTGAAAACTCAGGAAAAAAAATCCAATTCAGGGCTAGGTGAGCCCACCACATTTTCATACAACCCACAAGAGTTTTTGAAATAGAACTAATTCAAGTTAAGTTCCCATGTCCGCTTTTGACCGTAGGCACGGCTGTTTAAACAGTTTATAACTCTGCAGAGGTTGTACACTTTACCCACAAGAGATAATCATCTTGATATGTACACATGTTCCCGTAGACATATGAATCAAGAGGAGATCATCACAAAGCCTTTACAATGCATCTATCAGTATTAGTTACACTTCGCTAAGGTTTCGTCCACGAAGGGTTACACTCTTTTAGACCCGTTAACCCTTACTCGGACCCCCTCTTGCGCCGTCGAACGACTTACATCGTGCACCCCGACACCCTTCACCACAAAGGCTTACGGCGTCGCGGATCATCTATCTGATGCAACTCGTACTGATGGATACAAATTATTTAGCTAGGTTGTACTTTACAGACTTGTAGTTGCACTTGTTTTACACGGGAGGTCATGACAAGATTAAGTCCTTAGGGTTGTTTGGGCGGTTCATTCCACATTCTAATCCACAACACAACAGTCCTTGGGCTACATTAGTACCCATTGTAATACCATCTATCTTACCGTCCACCCAGACGGGGTAATAGCAATTTTAGGGTTTTGAGGAGTAAAACCAGATTACCACTTTTGTCTCAGTTATGAACCACCAATGACTGCCCAAACTATTTTTATGTTTGAATATATGATTATTGGAACATTTTAATGTCCCGGTACTTAAGCAAGACTAGCATGTCGCTTAAGTACGATCTATAACTAGTATTACCACATAGTTACTAGGGTGACAATGGTTAAGGGATTCAAGTTGTCAAGATGGCATAATAATTAATTACTCATCAAATGGGTATTTAACTATCTTAAGTTTTAACATATATTTGCTTAAAGAATTAAAGTATGCAATTTTCTATTTTAAAAGAATATAATTTGCATAAAATATAGGCTCAATATGATCAAAGTGTTGACTCGCCTTGATTGTAGGGAAGAGAGTCCGGGTAGTCTTGTTCTTGATCAACTTGGAGGTCTCCGTCGTCTTCGAACTCTACACGGGTGAAGTACCAGAAAAATAAACAATAAGCAACAAGAGCAAATAAATACACAAGAATACCCAAATAAACTCTAAACTGAACAAGACCTACGCCATTAGCAAGATCTTGAATTTACAAAATTTTAGAAATTTAATTTATAATTTTTGGAGTTAAAATGAGGGAGATAAGAATTTTTAAAACCTAACTTTTGAATTAAAACAGAAAAGAAAAAGGAAAAGAACTGGCGGCCCATGGCACATTGATTTGGCCCAGCCCGGAGCTTGGGCCAAAACATGCGCATGGCTCGTGGGCTTAGGGCTTGGCTACCCTAAAGAGAAAAGAAGAGAGGGGGGCTCGGGCGGCAGAAGAGGGGAGGGGACGGCGGCGGCGCGCAGGGAGAGGGAGGTGAGGGGGTTCGGGGGGGGGGGTGAAAAGCATCTAGGCCCCTAAAAATTGGTTTTGGTAATTTATGATAATATGTGATAATTGGACTAATGTGTGTGATTGAACATTTGTAAGGTTAAGTCCAAATGGTAAGTATGATCGTGAAGCTGCATGCTAAAGGATATCATGAAGACCAAATTGGATCAAAGTCAAGGTACAAGTAGATTAGAAACCTTTTACCTTTTACCGGTCTTAGGAAATATGGTTGGAAGACCGGATTATAGGTTAAATGTCGTACTATTAAGAGGAGTCATGACTAGTAGCTTGATAGCATGTTCTTGTGCTTTATGGATCAATCTAGGATCATGCATGCATTTGGATTGCTTTTATCTTTGCCAAGCCCGTTTTGTCAGGATGATCGGTAGTACCGGCATTAAACTTGCGGTACTACCGCTCCACGGTATGACCGGGCTTGTAGTGCGGTACTACCGCACGCCGGTTATTTCGATTGTTACTTGGCGGTATGTTTATTACAGAGAGACCCTTTTTATGTTTTCGGTGCCAAACCCTCAGCGCGGTAGTACCGCAAGTATTAAGCGGAAGTACCGCACGCCGGTTATTCCGATCGTTACTTGGCGGTATGTTTTTTCCAGCAAGCACCCTTTTGTCTCTCTTGGAAAACGGTAGTACCGCACTCACTTTGCGGTATGACCGCTCTGCGGTAGTACCGTTCGCCTGTTGGCGGTAGTACCGCAATGCAAGTTAAAACGGCTATGTCAGGTCATTTAATGCCTCTGTTATAGCCGTTACAGAGGTGGTTGGAGAAGTGCGGTAGTACCGTCCGATACATGGCGGTAGTACCGCTCGTGGCTGAAAAGTGGAATTTCGTCTCCAACGGTTATAATTTTTGTTGGGGGTATAAATACTCCCCCACCTGCTCAAGGACAGGGTGCTAGACCACATTTAACATCCTTTGAGCCTTGTGCATCCTTTCAACTCCTCAAATTCATTTGTTCACCCTTTGTGAGGTTGTTGAGCTCATTTAAGTGCATTCATCATTCTAGTTGATCCTCTTGCACTTGAGTGTCGTCAAGCGAAGGTCCTTGACTTGTTACTCTTGGAGTTTTGCCAAACTCCTAGACGGTTTGACGGTGATTGCACGGTGATCTCTTCAAGAAGATTGTGAAGAAGCCCGGTGCCTAAATTGTGAGTGATTTGGTGTTCACCATCTCCGGAGTGGAGGGAGAACAACCAATAGTGATCGAGGAAAGGCTTAATACGTGGAGCCGGCTTGATTGGTTCAAGATCCCTCAACGTGGACTAGTGAAGACCGACAAGTCTTCGATACCACGAGAAAACATCGTTGTCTCTTTGTGGTTATTTCTAGTCTTTACTCTTCCGCATTTATATTTCTAGTTTGGTCTTTGTGCATGTATTGCTTTGCTAGAAGTATAACTTGTTTAGACTAAGTTGTTAATTGACTTATCTCGTTACATTGTTTAAAAGTTTAAAAACCTCCTATTCACCCCTCTCTAGTCGGTTATCCTTGATCCTACAAGTGGGTCTCTCAATTTATTAGACTTTACCGTCTAAGAGAGAAAGGATGGCTAGTGAGGGTGTGCCTATAGGAAAGACTCCTTTATTTGATGGCTCAAATTATTCTTATTGGAAAATTAGAATGTCTATTTTCTTAAAGGCCATGAGTCCAAACATATAGAAAATTGTAAATGAGGGTTATGTTATGTCTCTTGATCCTACAAACTCCACGGTTCAAGATGAACGTAATGCTCATTTAGATGCTCAAGCTATGAATGCTCTCTTTGGTGCTTTGAACGCGGATGAGTTCAATAGGGTGAGTAATTTGGAAACCGCTCATGCTATTTGGACTATCCTCTCCGAAATTCATGAGGGCACATCCACGATCAAAGAAGCCAAATTGCATAGGCTTCGGATTAAATATGAGACATTCATAATGTTGCCTCATGAAAACATCACCGAGATGTATTTAAGACTCAACAACATTGTAAATGAACTCAAAGGTCTTGGTACTAACCTTCTTGATGTTGATGTTGTGCGAAAGATGCTTAGGGCCCTCCCGGATAAATATGAGACGTTGGTGACATTATTTCTCAACTCTCCCGAGTTGCCAAGAATGACACCAACCGGACTTTTGGGCAACCTCATCACTAACGAACTATACAAGAAGGACAAGGAAGAGCTCCTGGAGTCATCTTCATCCAAAAAGAAAATTACCGTTTTCAAGGCTAAAACGGAGTCAAGTGACAACGAGGATGAATAGGAAGACTCGGATGAAGAGTATGCTCTTCTTGTGAGGAGAATGAAGAAATTCATTAGAAGACGCCCACATCGAAACTTCAACTTCAACAAGTTCAAGAAAGGACAATCCTCAAGCGACAACAAGCGATATAGCAACATTCGTTGTTATGGATGTGATGAGAAGGGACACATAATCTCAAATTGCCCCAACAAGAAGGATGACAAAGATAAATCATCAAAGAAGAAGGAATTCGATGGAAAGAAGAAACTTTTCAAAAGGCTTCACAAAAAAGGCAAAAATGAAGCTCACATTGGAGAGTGGGATTCCGATGAAGAATATTCGGATTCCGACTCCGAATCAAGTGATGAAGAATCTTCTAAGAAAAGAGGACTTGTCGGCATCGCCATAAAGGAAGCTCCTTCACTCTTCGCGTCTCCTACATGTCTTATGGCAAAAGGAGATAAGGTAAAATTCATTGATAATGATGCTCCTTCATATGATGAATTAATGGACATGGTTGAAGATTTAAATGAGTATATTGGAAAAGAGAAATCAAAATTTAAAGTCTTAAAGAAAGAGTATATCTCTCTAAAAGACTCTTATGAGGAGCTAAAGGAAGCTCATGATTCTCTCCTTCTAAAAGATATAGAAAGATCTCATTCAAATATTGGTATTACTTGTGATTTAATAAATGAGATGCCTAGAGTAGAAAATGTGACAAATGCTAAATCCATGTCTAGTATTTCTACTTCTTGTGATGACTTGCTATCCATACGTTGTTGCTCAAATAATGATTCAATTGTTGATATGAATAATACTTGTAACCCCTTATTAATTGTTGAAAATCATGAGTTGAAAGAGCAAGTCACCAAGCTAAGTAAGAGCTTCGAAAGATGCTTCAAGGGTAAATCAACCCTTGACAAGTTATTGAGTGAGCAAAGATGTTCATTCAATAAGGAAGGACTTGGGTATGTGCCCAAGAAAGGTAAGAAACCGGTAAACAAACCTCCAAGGTTTATTAAGCCAAGTGGTAAATATTGCAATAAATGTGGTAAGGTAGGACACATATCAAATGATTGCTTAAATATTAATGTTAAATCCTATGACATTTATGATTCTTGCTACATGCTTAAGAAATCTATAGATAGTAAAATAATTGCAAGATTTATTGGCACATCGATTTTAGGCGCTAAAAAGAATGCTATTTGGGTGCCTAAAACCTTGGTCACTAACCTCCAAGGATTCAAACAAATTTGGGTACCTAAAAGAACTTGATTCTTGTTTTGTAGGTGGACTACAAGACCGGTGGAAAACATTGGGTGCTTGATAGTGGATGCACTCAACACATGACCGGTGATAGGAAAATGTTCACCACATTCGAGAACGTAAAAGGGAGTGACAAGATTACATTTGGAGATAATGGTAAAGGAAAGGTAATAGGATTGGGTAAAATCGCTATCTCAAATGACCTTTCCATTTCTAATGTATCTTTAGTTGAATCACTAAATTTTAATTTATTATCCGTCGCTCAAATTTGTGATCTCGGTTTAATTTGTTCTTTCTCTAATGAAGGTGTTTCAATTTCAAATGAAAAGGATAATACTTTAGTTTTCAAAGGATTTAGATTTGGAAATCTTTACTTGGTAGATTTCTCCTCAAATGCTTCATGCTTACAAACTTGTTTAATTGCAAAAACCTCTTTAGGTTGGCTTTGGCATAGAAGGCTAGCTCATGTTGGCATGATTCAACTTAAAAAGCTTTTCAAACATGATCTAGTTGTTGCTTGAAAGATGTGAAGTTTGAGAAAAATCGACTTTGTAGTGCTTGTCAAGCCGGTAAACAAGTCGCAAGCTCTCACCCTTCCAAGAGTATCATGTCAACCTCTAGACCATTGGAACTCTTACATATGGATTTATTTGGGCCAACAACCTATAAGAGTATCGGAGGACATAGCTATTGTTTAGTTATCGTGGATAATCACTCTAGATTTTCATGGGTGTTCTTTCTAGATGACAAGAGCGAAACATCCGGAATTTTCAAAAGCTTTGCAAAACGGGCTCAAAATGAATTTGATTTCAAAATAAAGAAAATCCGTAGTGATAATGGTTCCGAGTTCAAAAATACTAAAGTTGAAGACTTTTGTGATGAACTTGGAATAAAGCACGAACTTTCCACAATCTACACTCCGGAGCAAAATAGAGTTGTAGAAAGGAAAAATCGTACATTAATTGAAATGGCTAGCACAATGCTTGATGAATATAATACTTCCGATAGCTTTTGGGCGGAAGCAATTAACACCGCTTGTCATGCCATAAATCGTCTTTATTTGCATCGCCTCTTGAAAAAGACTTCCTATGAACTTCTTGTCGGAAGAAAACCTAACATTTATTATTTTCGTGTCTTTGGTTGCAAGTGTTATATTTTGAAAAAGGGAGTTCGTCTTTCAAAATTTGCAAGTCGTTGTGATGTTGGTTTCTTGCTTGGTTATTCTTCAAATAGCAAAGCATATCGTGTCTTCAATAAAAACTCCGGTTTAGTTGAAGAAAGACACGATGTTCAATTTGATGAAACTAACGGCTCCCAAGAAGGGCATGAGAATTTGGATGATGTAGGTGATGAATTGTTAAGAAAGGCTATGAAAAATATGCAAATTGGCGACATCAAACCTAAAGATGAACCATCATCTTCTACTCAAGTTGAACCTCCTACCTCTTCCACAACAAGTCAAATTCAAGTGGAAGAAAACAATAATGAAGATGATCAACCATCCAACCTACCACCAAGAATCCACAATGCGATTTCAAAAGATCATCCAATAGATCAAGTATTGGGTGATGTAAGTAAGGGTGTTCAAACTCTATCTCGTGTTGCTTTATTTTGTGAACATTACTCTTTTGTCTCTTCTCTTGAGCCAAAGAATATAGATGAAGCACTTGATGATCCGGATTGGATGATTGCAATGCATGAAGAGCTTAATAATTTCATCCAAAACTAAGTTTGGACATTGGTGGATCGACCCAAAGAACACAATGTCATCGGTACTAAATGGGTATTTAGAAACAAGCAAGACGAAAATGGTATGGTTATAAGAAACAAAGCAAGATTGGTTGCACAAGATTTCTCTCAAGTCGAAGGCTTGGATTTCGGTGAAACTTTTGCTCCCGTAGGTAGACTCGAGTCAATTCGTATATTACTTGCTTTTGCATCATGTTTTGATATTAAGTTATTTCAAATGGATGTCAAAAGTGCTTTCCTAAATGGAGAAATATCCGAACTTGTATTTGTTGAACAACCACCTGGTTTTGAAGATCCTAAGAATCCAAATCATGTCTTTAAACTTTCAAAGGCGCTCTATGGTCTTAAACAAGCTCCTAGAGCATGGTATGAACGCCTTAGAGATTTTCTAGTTTCAAAAGGGTTCAAAATCGGGAAAATTGATTCAACATTGTTCACTAAAGTATTAGATGATGATTTCTTTGTATGTCACATTTATGTTGATGATATCATATTTGGTTCTACTAATCAAGACTTTTGCAAAGAATTTGGTGATATGATGTCTAGGGAATTTGAAATGTCCATGATCGGAGAGCTTAGTTATTTTCTTGGACTTCAAATCAAGCAACTCAAAGATGGAACTTTCATAAGTCAAACAAAGTATGCAAAGGACTTGATCAAGAGATTTGGCATGGAAGATGCAAAACCTATCAAGACTCCCATGGCAACCAACGGGCATCTCGACCTAAATGAGGGAGGTAAATCAGTAGATTTAAAGCTTTATAGATCTATGATTGGTAATTTGCTCTATCTCACCGCATCTAGGCCCGATATTATGTTTAGTGTTTGCATATGTGTACGGTTTCAAGCATCTCCAAAAGAGTGCCACTTGATGGCCGTAAAAAGAATACTAAGATATTTAAAGCATTCCTCTAGCATTGGCCTATGGTTTCCTAAAGGTGCTAAGTTTGATTTAATTGGATACTCGGACTCCGATTATGCGGGTTGCAAAGTGGATAGAAAAAGCACCTCGGGGAGTTGTCAATTCTTAGAGAGATCCTTAGTATCATGGTCATCCAAGAAACAAAATTCTGTAGCTTTATCCACCGCCGAAGTCGAATATGTTTCCACGGGAAGTTGTTGTGCTCAATTGCTATGGATGAGGCAAACTTTGATGGATTATGGGATTAACTTTAATAAAATGCCTCTTTTATGTGATAATGATAGTGCGGTGAAAATAGCAAATAATCCTGTTCAACACTCAAGAACCAAACATATCGATATTCGCCACCATTTCTTGAGAGATCATGTAGGCAAGGGAGACATTGAAATTAGCCACATCCGAACCGAAGATCAATTAGCTGACATTTTCACCAAACCACTAGATGAAGGCCGTTTTTGCAGATTGAGGAATGAATTAAATGTCATAGACTATTCAAATGTTGGTTGAAATTTTACCTCATGTATTTTTTTTGATTTGGTGTTATTCAAACGCTTTTTGTAAGAAAATATTTTCAAAATTTTATAAAGAATATCTATGTTCATAAAAATTATATTCTCATATAGACATTAGTCTATTCTATGCATAATGATCCCTAATGACTCTTAATTGATTGCAAAACTAAGGATCATTTGCAAATTAACCTGTCCAAAGTTTATCCAGAACTACTCTTGAAGTTCCAGGATAATCGGAATTACCGGCGGGTTATGTGCGGTATGACCGCAGTGCGGTACTACCGGCACAATAACCACGGTACGACCGCTTTGCGGTATTACCGGTGGCCAAAGGGCGGAACTACCGTCTCGGTTTCGAAAGAAAAGTAACCCCCAGAGGTTATTCTTCCTCCCGTGCCCTCCTTCTTCATTTCTTCTCTCTCTCTATCTCTCTCCCGAAAAACCTTTCGGCCAAAATCCCTTTAAAACTCGGTTGATCTTCAAATCTTTGTGAATCCTTGCATCTCTAGGGTTTAACCCCTCCCTTCCTCAAGGTAAAACTTCTTAAAATCCTCGTTTTACCGTTTGAATCAAACCCTAGATCTCATTCTAGTTAATTTGAAATGTTGACGATTTGTGCGATTCTAGCTGGGAAAAATAGCATAATTGATGATTAATGATGTTATTGCATCCATTACTTGGATTCAAACCAAAGGAAACATCAATTTTTGTTTAGAATCTTGTGCCCTAGGTCGCGATCTGCGAGCGGTACTCTCAGTGTTCTTATGCGCGGTACTACCGTGATACGTATCTGGCCAGAAAATGACGGTACTACCGCACCACTCGTACTACGGGTGAGGACTTGCGGTTCTCCGATTTTCTTGTGAACAAACAAATCATTCTATTCAAATTTACTCCAGATTGCTTGATCTTTTGAACTCCTTGTAACTTATCCACTCTTTGTAAAGATGCCAAGGACAAGTTTTGGAACTCGCAGAGGGCAATCTTCCACTCAACCTTGTTCTGACCCAATTGAAGATCCCGCAGGCAAGGGTAAGGGTCCTACAGCAAGTGACTCTAAAAGTGAAAGAAGGTCCTCACAGCATGAGTCAGAATCTGGGACTGAGCCTGACACAGAAGAAGAAGTCCAGGCTCAATCTGATGAGGAGATGGGAGACGCAGAAGAACCTGAGATAAATCTAAATCTCATCTCAGCTGATGACTATGCTATTTTGAGACACAAAGACCAATATCTTCTGCCCTCAAACTCCATAAATCCCAGATTTCACACCAAGTTTCAGGAGCAGGTCTATGAGCAGGTATATGGTCACCACAGGAAGTTTGCAGATCATAAATGGATAAAGTGGACACATATCAACTCCCTAGAAAAATATAAAGGTGTGTATCGACTTTTTCAGCAAGTTGGTCTTCATGATTTTGTTGCTTTAAAGCATGACTATGATGAGGAGATTATCAGACAATTCTATGCCACTTTATATGTTTATCCTGATTTCAAGAAAATGAAATGGATGACAGTTACACGCTATGTGGAGTGCACTAAGGCTGATTTTGAGCGTGTATTGAGGATATATTCTGGAAATTGGGATAAGTTATTTGACAGACCGGCCTTGCTTGCTCCTGCCTGGACAGACTTCTATGATCAAAATGTCAGGTATACACCAGGAAAGATTCATGGTTTACTGCCCATTCCTAGCTTGATTAATAGAATTATTAATCATACATTTCTTCCCAAAAGTGGTAACTTTGATGCTGTACGAGGACATATGTGGAATATCATTGATAATATCTCAAATGGGAGAAAGTTTGATGTTGTGGATGTCATTATCAGGGGCATTGTTTCTTCTAAGAATGACAGGGTAAAGAGGATTTATCATGCTCCTTACATTATGGCCCTGATTCTTAGTAAGATTGAGTATCAGGGAGGTTTGGGATCACCCCATAAGGCTTACAAGCCTAGGGAAAATCATCCTATTCGCTTTCAGGGGCAGCAGGTACAACAAGAAGAAATTGCTCCAGAGGTTGCAGCTGCAAATGTTACTCAAAGTCAAGACACTTTAGATCAGATTCTCAAAAATCAGACTTTGATTCTAAACAACCTCCTACAACTAAAGGTCACTCAGCAAGAAATGAGAACAAAACAGAAAGATTTTCAGACTGAGACTCAAAACAGGTTGGCTGTTCTGACAGAGACAGTGGATTCTATGGAACAATTGTTATCGACTCCTCGGCGCTTCACTCGGCGTCGTACTCATCCTGCAGCTGGGACTTCCTATCACCCTGGTGTAGTCCCAGTTCCTCAGGCTCCAGCTACCTCACCTTCTCAGGCTCCTGCTCCTCAGGATTCCTCGACTCTTCCTCCTCAGGATCCAGCTGTTTGACGTTCTTTTTGGTATTATGATGCCAAAGGGGGAGAAGTAGCTAGAAGGGAAGTATTTATCAGATAATCTTTTGCTACCGTGTTAGTTGTGCTTTAATGCTTGTAATAATTCACTATTATTATCATGTTGAACTTTGATAGAACTTGTTGGTTGTCTTAATTTTCAATATGACATTGATATTATCTCTACTGCAATTTCATTTATGAAAATTTCCTCAGTTCCAACAAACTAAAGAAACTCTGCCAAATTTTGTCAAAATTCTCTATGTGTTCTTAAAATATTCTATCTATTTCATGCACATATTTAGGGGGAGCCTTCTTTGCTCTAGCTTAACAAGAGTTTAATTCTTTTCATTTCTTTTAATCATATGAACTATGTTGTTAAGCCATCAAAAGGATATACACTTGTTTCACTATCTTGGGTTTATTCAAAACCTTTCTTCCCACATATTAACTAGGTTGTCATCAATTACCAAAAAGGGGGAGATTGAAAAGCATCTAGGCCCTTAAAAATTGGTTTTGGTAATTTATGATAATATGTGATTGTAGGACCGAAATGGCGACAGAGGGGGGGTGAATGTCGTTCTCTTAAAAAATCGCCCCTGAAAATCCGTACCTGGTCACTTGAACAAAGCGACTCACAGAAAATTAATGCAGAACAAAGCGACTCACAGAAAATTAATTTTAGACTGCATGTAAAAGAGTAAAAGATTGGAACGCATGCGACACTAAAAAATTCAGCAAAAAACAGAGACCAACCAGTAAAAAATTCAACTGAAAATATCGCTGTTTGGACTGCATGCAAAAAGATTGAAAGCTAGGAAAAGAAAGGCTTCCTTGTGAAGAATGGTTCCTTGCCAACGGAAAGCTACAGAAAAGAAAATAGCAAAACCGAATAGAAAGAAAAGAAGTACTGGTCTGCTGCTACAAACAATCAAGAACTAATCCAACCGCAAAAGCAAACAAACAAAGAACTGCCGAACTGAAAAATCAGCACAGGGAGACATGCACTGCTGCTGAAAACTGCAGACTGTTAAAGGAGAGAAAACAGCAAAAAGAACCACTCACAACAGCTGGCCAAACAAAGAAGTCTTGCTTGATTCGTAGTACGGAGGCTGTCCAAGAACAAGAAAAGAAAACAGATGGAGCACACAATGAAAGCTCTCTCGCTAAAAGTATCCTGCAAATTAAACAACAAACCGCCAAAATCTGAGCACCAAAAGCAGAAAATGGATATTGATGTTCTCACGGCATTGACAGAAGAGGCGAAAACGAGAAAGAAAAGAACCAAAAGACATAAGAAGATGAAGTGAGCGTAGCTACTCAACAATTCGAAAGAACCTTTGCTCATTGGAATAAAATGGTCACTTGACCTTGAGGCTATTTTCCAACACAGAGCAAAAACCAAACTAATGAGATGAACTGAATAAACACTTTGCTTTCGGGATGAGATAGCCAAGGTGGCCTTGAGACGATTCCCGTTCAAAGCAAATAAATCACAGCTAAAAGATCAACGAAGCAACTACGTATACTGAAAATAAAGAACTGAAAATAAATCAATAGAACACAAGAACTTCATATCGAGATGAAGAGCGATGAATGATTAATAGATGGATGTTTACATCTACTCTTCCATGTCTCATCCAAGAACACACACAAGGAGAGAAACACATACAACTCTAAATCCAACTCTCTCCCAAAAGCACAAGCATTAGGAAACCCTAACGCTCACACCCATTTTTTTTCTTTCTCACTCACGTGTACAACTCCCACTAGAGAGCACCTCTATTTATAGCCTCCACTAATGGGTTTACAAGCACTTTACCCATTAGGTCACACCAACTCTCCACTAATGGGTTTACACACAATTTTACCCATTAGGTCACAACACCTCTCCACTAATGGATCATTTCCTAATAAAACCCACTTTGCCCATTCTTTCTCAACCCAATCCGCTTCCTTTTGTGCAGCCTTGCGCATTCACCAAAATGCCCCTCCTGCACCTTCCTGGAAGCTTCCTCGTTTCTTGCCGCGCACGCCTCGCAACTACTTCGAGTTCTTGCCGTCTTCGACACGTCCCGACCGTTCTAACCTCAGCACCGCATGTGCCTAGTCCAGTCACCTATGTCTCGCCACGACTCCGTCTCAAAGTCCTGCAGTCATCACAGACAAGAAAACACATTACATAGCACCGCACTAAATATTATGATTAAACAATAGCACCGGTAAAATAGCACAAAGTGCCTGAAACAAACTCAAGCTTTCAGAACACGTGTTAATTACTCATCACACACGCGGGGTCACCTCCACATGGTCTCTCAGTGATAATTGGACTAATGTGTGTGATTGAGCATTTGTAAGGTTAAGTCCAAATGGTAAGTATGATCGTGAAGCTGCATGCTAAAGGATATCATGAAGACCAAATTGGATCAAAGTCAAGGTACAAGTATATTAGAAACCTTTTACCTTTTACCGGTGTTAGGAAATATGGTTGGAAGACCGGATTATAGGTTAAATGTCGTACTATTAAGAGGAATCATGACTAGTAGCTTGATAGCATGTTCTTATGCTTTATGGATCAATCTAGGATCATGCATGCATTTGGATTGCTTTTATCTTTCCCAAGTCCGTTTTGTCAGGATGATCGGTAGTACCGGCATTGAACTTGCGGTACTACCGCTCCACGGTATGACCGGGCTTGTAGTGCGGTACTACCGCACGCTGGTTATTTCGATTGTTACTTGGCGGTATGTTTATTACAGAGAGACCTTTTTTATGTTTTCGGTGCCAAACCCTCAACGCGGTAGTACCGCAAGTATTCACGCGGTATGACCGGTCTACGGTAGTACCGCATGTATTAAGCGGAAGTACCGCACGCCGGTTATTCCGATCGTTACTTGGCGGTATGTTTTTTCCAGCAAGCACCCTTTTGTCTCTCTTGAAAAACGGTAGTACCACACTCACTTTGCGGTATGACCGCTCTGCGGTAGTACCGTTCGCCTGTTGGCGGTAGTACCGCAATGCAAGTTAAAATGGCTATGTCAGGTCATTTAATGCCTCTGTTATAGCCGTTACAGAGGTGGTTGGAGAAGTGCGGTAGTACCGCCCGATACATGGTGGTAGTACCGCTCGTGGCTGAAAAGTGGAATTTCGTCTCCAACGGTTATAATTTTTGTTGGGGGGTATAAATACTCCCCCACCTGCTCAAGGACAGGGTGCTAGACTATATTTAACATCCTTTGAGCCTTGTGCATCCTTTCAGCTCCTCAAATTCATTTGTTCACCCTTTGTGAGGTTGTTGAGCTCATTTAAGTGCATTCATCATTCTAGTTGATCCTCTTGCACTTGAGTGTCGTCAAGCGAAGGTCCTTGACTTGTTACTCTTGGAGTTTTGCCAAACTCCTAGACGGCTTGGCGGTGATTGCACGGTGATCTCTTCAAGAAGATTGTGAAGAGGCTCGGTGCCTAAATTGTGAGTGATTTGGTGTTCACCATCTCCGGAGTGGAGGAAGAACAACCAATAGTGATCGAGGAAAGGCTTAATACGTAGAGCCGGCTTGATTGGTTCAAGCTCCCTCAACGCGGACTAGTGAAGACCGGCAAGTCTTCGATACCACGGGAAAACATCGTTGTCTCTTTGTGGTTATTTCTAGTCTTTACTCTTCCGCATTTATATTTCTAGTTTGGTCTTTGTGCATGTATTGCTTAGCTAGAAGTATAACTTGTTTAGACTAAGTTGTTAATTGACTTATCTCGTTAAATTGTTTAAAAGTTTAAAAACCTCCTATTCACCCCCCTCTAGTCGGTTATCCTTGATCCTACAGGGGGGCGGTGCGCGGGGAGGGGGAGGAAAGGGCGGCGGCGACGCGCGGGGGAGGGAAAGGAGCCCAGGGGCGCGAGCGGCGACGGCGACCGGAGAAGGGCGACGAGTGCGGTGGTGGCGAGGCTCGAGGTGGCAGCGGCGACGGGGGCTCATCGGGCGGCGAGTAGGGCACCGAGTGGCGGCGGCGACCGGAGGTAAGTCCCTCGGTTTCTCCTCTTCTTCTTTTTTGCTTCTTCTTCCTCGGTCCTCTTCTTGCTTGGGAAGAAGGAGAAATGGGGAGGAGGGGAAGGGAGGAGGCGCCGGGTTTAAAGGCCGAGGAGGAGCGGGAGGCGGGGAGAGAGGGGTCCGGGCAGCGGCGCGCGCAGTGGCGTGCGGCGTGGGCGGTGGGTCAGCGGGGCGGCGGGCACAGGTTGGTGGGCACGAGACGTGGCGACGACACGACACGGCGCAGAGGCGGGAACCGGGCAGAGGCGGCGGCGCGCGCGCGGCGTCGCGGCGAGGCGAGCGGCGGCGGCGCCGGGGAAACGGGCGGGGCGGCGGGCGGCGGCGGCAGTCGGCGGTGCAGAGCACGCGCGAGGGGGGGGGGTCCGGCGGGGTTGACTCAAGGGGGAAGAAGAGGGGTGTTACACTGCATGACTTCGTGGTCGTAACCCCTAAGGCTAACGATCTCCGTGGTCGTAAGAATTCCAGAGGTTATATTATAGGTACCTTGGTCGTTGAGATCTTGTACCAATTACCCGACCAGGTAACTGCTCGTAGAAACAATGAACTGTTACTTGGACTTGATTCCAAGTATATACCTTCTGTGTGATAAATGAAATATGTGCCTAATCACTCCAAACCACACGACATTTCATGGCTCTAAGTCACTGATAATAACCCTCATGTGGTTACATCATTCCCTGATATCAACCGCCGAACGGTTGATACTTCACCAACTGCCGCCTCACTCTGACCAGTCGCGACACTTCTAAGACCATCTCCAATGTTGTGTTTTAGCCGGTTCAAATGAGGAGAGAGAATGTATTGAATCGATTCAATATATTGGAGGGGTCGATTCCAACAAAAAAAATGCATGGAACCGAACTCTAGTTAGGAATCGATTCAAAGCATTAAACAATTCATATAAGCATTAAACAACTACATAGGAGAGAGTGCGGTTGAGAGAAGATATTATTATTTTGTGATTTTTTAATGTAACGTGAGTTCCAGTTATTAGTAGGAATCGGTTTAATACATTGGAGAAAAATAACCTTAATTCCTCAAATACTTATGTGGCATAGCTTTGAATCGACGTCGGTTCAATACACTAAAGATGCTCTAACATGCGTCTCTTTAAGAAGTAACTGCCACTACTTCATCGACTACTTAAAGGAGAACACGAATGACAGAAAGAGGGGGGATCCAGTGGAGAAGTTCAGTAGACAGCATTCCATCGGATCGAAGCATCATAATTAGCAATACACTCTGTGTACTTAGAGTTACTCTATTGTCTTATCAAGGATACCCTCTGTAATAGCCAATTCATATCAATAAAGAGCAGTCACATTCTCTCCCAAGAAATTTTTGCCAATTTTCTCTATTTCATTTCGTAAGATCGGCGACTCGATTTTCAACAGCTGGCGCCGTCCGTGGGGAGAATCGGCATCTAATTTCTTGAAGACCCTACGCTCAGCAAATCCTCATCCTTTTTTACTCCATAACTGCTCATGTGTCTATGGCAGGGACTTGGGATGAGGAAAATTGGTTCGATTTGGTGGACTACTCCAACCAGAGAGTTAGACATTTCATGTCATGGTAAAATTATAGAGTTAGGCATTTCATGACATGTTAAATTAGAGAGTTGGGCATTTCATGTTATGATAAAATCAGAGAGTTAGGTATTTCATGTCATGATAAAATCACATAGTTATTCTCCCGCAATTATTTCTATCGGATTATTAAAAAAAAATGTAATTATTTAAAATTGCCCAGCGGTTGAGCGACAAGGGCAGTAGTCGCCTAACCGATGAGTGACTTGTGCAAGTCGCTCAACCACCGGGCGATTAGTCCATTGGTTAAGCGATTAGACCAAAGTCGTCCAACGGTGGAACGACAGGATTATTTCTGTAAAAAAAACTCGTAGTATTATTTCTGTATTTTGGAATAAAATAATGATTATTTTTTTAATTTTTTTTTTCCAGGGACGGTGCCTTGAAGCTTACGAAGAGATATGCAGTTAGGGTTTGTGGATACTGCCCCGTGGTGCATATTGGACCAACTGGCCACAAAGCACGGAACTGTGGAGCCTTCAAGCATCAGCAGAGGAATGGACAGCATGGATGGCAGGCAGTGGTGCTGGATGACCTAATACCTCCTAGATATGTCTGGCACATACCGGAATCTGGGGAGGAATTGCAGAGGGAGCTGAAGAGCTTCTATGGGCAGGCACCAGCTGTTGTTGAGATATGCATTCAGGATGGTGCGCGCAAAAGTGCCGGAGAAGTACAAAGCTACAATGTGACTAGATGTAGGAATTCCTCTCAGTTTGAGAGGCCGAAATGGTCGTCTGAGTGAAATTGGGGTGTTTCTATTATCTATGATTGAGCTCTTTCTCGTGTTGAAAACATAATGTCACCTCAAGCTCCATTCTGGCTGACCTTAGGTTCATTGTTTTACTCCATGTATATACCTGGAACTTATCTCAAATAAGAGAATTTGGCAAGCTTTGTTTGTTTCAGATGCACACTATCATTTACCATCTCTTTATCTGAGGCATGGACACTTCTTACAGGCTTACAGCGGGTTTGAGATGCATATGCTAATGCTGATATGTTTTATATGGTTTGCTGCCTGCATCTACATTTTTGTATCAAAAGTCAAAACCAATAGAGGATTCCGGAGTCAACAGAAGCAGTAATTCTTGCTTTGCAAAAACAATAGAAAATGAGTAACATACAGCTGATTTAACACGTTCTGAAAGATACCATCATTTTTTTTAAGACGGAAAGATAACATCATTTCAATACACACCAAATTTTTGTTCGCTGCCCAACTTATGTTCCTATCTGGAAGCATTAGAAATATCTGGTGCACTATTAAGCACAATCATCAGCACCGCAGTCAACTGGAACAGGCCACACCGGATCACTCGAAATTCTTGACATCAGAATCATAAACAGCAAAAGGTAGTCCCCATTGCCATTGAGAAAATCATGCAATTCGCAAGGCCTTGGTCTAGCTGAACAGTTGCATTTGGGATGCCCGGGTAAGCCACAGTGTATGTAATTCATGAACCATCGTCTGGTCGTCGTCAATGGGGTAAGGGCTCCACTGCCGTCCTGAATAGCAGTATATAAACCTTATCAACGGAAAAGTACAAGAATCCACCCCGGGCATGCGTGACATATGAACCGAAACTTGTCCCTACGATGCAGTGCCAAGCTGGTCCATAGGCAGTGTCAAACTCCTGTCAGCAAAGGATAAGCTCCTATCATATACAGTTATACACAGTATTGCATATGAAAATGGAGGAGCACAGACAAAATGCAGAGTTATAGAATTTGCCGACAAACAATAGGAATGTGCGGGTGTCTGGTTAAGCATGGAGATGAAATACGAGGACTGGTCCCAGATTCAGCTATTTGATTAATTGAAGACTGCAAAATTCAGTCAAGCAAAAATATTTGGACAAACTTTAAGACAGGTAAGATTGTAGGATGAACAGTCTTCTCTATTGCATACTACTAGCATTCCTTTCCTTCTTCTTTTCCTTTGTAGTTTCCGGCCTCCCCTTCAGTCCTTCTTTCTTTGTTCTAGTTTTTTAGTTTTTCGTGTTTTTAGTTGCTGCGGGTGTGCGTGGGTTTGTTTTTTTGTGTAAGTTTGGTTGTGCTAAACTTCTCCTGCTTAATACAATGACGCGCAGTTCTTTTGCACGTTCTAGAAGAAAAAAAAAAGAATACTTGAGTGGATTAGTGGGCGCTGGCTATCTTTTTCGTTGAATGTTCTTCCCTGAGCATAAACAAACACCGGTAATAACCCATGTCATAAGTTATATAAATCTGGTTTGGTGAGATTCAATGCAATTTGCATTGCAGATGCCAGATGACATTAATTAGAAAAGAACTTGCCACGTTGGCAGAAATTGAACTTCTAGATGTGGGAGATGCCGCAGATATGAAAATTCTAGTCCCAAAATACTCGATTGATGCATCCTTGTGGTCAAACTTGCTTACCCTTTTGTGCAATGACATTGACAACCACATGATGACATGACCTTCTGATTGTTCAATGTATTAAATGCTCGCATTGGTAGTTAGCTACATAGATTGCATGAGGATATATTAGCACACCAGCAAGAGCTAGATCATTCAGCTTGACCCCATTGCTTAGGTGTTCAGAAGCTGATACTTCATCTGCCAATGATTCTCAAACCCTTCCAAATGAGCTCGGTGACAAACAACAAAACTATTTTTGTTTCAGATGCATGGAGCAGCTACAGTAGCAACCAAAAGAATACAATCCATCTAGGCAACTAACAAAACGGGGACATCATAATGCAGAGGATCTATCAGCATGGACATCAATGGACTTAGCGCAATCCTCGTCATCCTCGTCACGGTAAGGCCCCAACAACGGATACATTGTAGCACATAGGTTATGACTGCATTGCCGCGAGAATACAATCGCAGCAAAGCATTTACTCCAAGAACCAAAATTGCTCCACACGATGTGTTTCCTAGCCAAGTCCCAGCAAGCAAGATGCTGTCCTCACTGAACATTCATAGATATTCTAATCCTCACATAATGAACTAACGGAGAATAGAAATACTAGAAAAGTAAGCACTGGCATTGGCCATTATATATCAGTTTCGGGAGCAAACAACACACACCCCGCTCCTGGCTAATAAGCAAGTTGGCCACTGGCAATTCGGAGAAACAGCGCCGCAAAGGTACAGTAATGGAGTTCTCATAGTAATGTAGTTTCAGGGTTGTAGCTACATCTGTATAGTATTTACCTTTTTGAGGGCGAGCGCAAGGCGCTTGGGCTCGAGCCGGCGCGGGAAGTGCGGCATCCCGGCGAGCTCGTCGCGGGCGCAGCGGAACGCGCGCCGCTGCAGCGCGGGCGGCATGTCAGCCGCCACCACCCTCACCACCGCCTTCCTCTCCTCGCCGTCGTCCCCGGCCCCCGCGTCCGGCTTCCTCGACACTCCCCCCTCGGCCCCAGCGCCCTCCACGAGGCTGGCGACGCCTAGCAACGACCTGATGACCCTGCCCCGGCGTCCCGCCTCGTCGCCCTCCTGCTCCCTCATGCTCCTTTTCTCAACGTGCCGTTCGGCGCCGGGAGTTTTTGACCAGAAGGGAACGCGCAACTCGCAAGAGCGGAAGGATGGAACGAGTGAGCTGAGATGGCGAGGAGTGCTTCCTCCTTTTTTTTTTTTTTTTTGGCGCTGCGCAGCGGTTGGGGCGGCTTTATTGGGACGGGAGGGGACGGCGTTGGGGTTCGTTTAAAGTTGGCGTAGTACACCGCTTTTTTCTCAGCCCGGGAAAACCGCCGGTGGGATCAGCGACGCGCGCTCGGCTCGTGGCACGGCGAATTCCGGGGCGGCTCGCGATGTTTTTACCTCGCCGAGGCGCGCGACGCGAGTGGGGGACGAGCTCCGTGCGGGGGCGGACCGTTGCGCGGAGGTTTGCGTTTGCCCGGTGACGGGGGCGCACGGCGCACCGGGCTATCTGCTCCGTGCCAGTGTACCGCGCGGTTACTATTATTATAGGGCCGTTGGAATGGGAACGGCAGATAGGGCGGAGGTTGTAGTACTGTACTAGTAAAAGTAGTTATGCCGTTCATGTGGAGATGTACCACTGCGGCTTCAGTGCTTCGTTGTCGCGTAACATAGCGATCAAATGCATGCAAAATACGACATGTCGTGTGTGAATGTGATGAAACGCATTGTGCTGTGCACGCACGCATTACGGGCTAACATGATGATTCGGTCGAATGGGTTTGTGGGCATTTCATGAGACGTATGTCGTTCCAGAGGTCCGGATACTTGGCTCTGGATCATGGGCCGAAGTAACGGGTGGGCCATATGGTAGTAGCATCCCTTAGCTTCTTTCATTTTTGGAGATTAGTGGCCCTCTGGGCTGGCTTTATGTGTGAGCACACCGGCCGTCAAAGTTCAAATTTTGAACATAGCTCTTCCGGAAGGCCTTTCAAATTGGGTGACCGTCAGGCCGCCATCGCCGATCGCGGCGATGGGGTACATCAGTACATGGAATCGTGGGACGAGCTCCGTGCGCCTGTTCCGCGCCGACACCACCTTCGTACGCGACCTCCTCCATCCGAATCTTGCTCAAGGCCACCGACGATCGTCAGTTACCTCGCCCTCTCGCCGTGATGGGATTTACGGTCGTTTTTTTTTGTTAGTTTTTATATTGAGATTCACTGAACTCATTTTGCGGTGTTTCAATGCGATCGCCCTCTCGCCGTGATGGGATTTGCCGAACACTTTTGATACGTCTATTAGCGGACACAACGTCGCATACTGGTTGCATTTACACTTCAAAAAAAAAATAGTGCTAAACATTTGGTGACTTGCTGTTGAATTATACGAGTACTTTTATCCAGGGGCGGAGCTGGGCCTTAGGTCTCCGAGGCAATGGCATGAGACTTAGCGTCAAAATGCTTGGTAAAAGTCTCTCGCTCGGTTGCTCAGCTCTGTGTGGTGTGGGCCGGCTCCGCCCCTGCTTTTACCTGAGAAATTTGTTGGTGTGTGAATCGGTATTTCCTTACTGCGAAGACGAGTGGAGTGATGCATTTCATTATTTTCATTATTCCACCTGCCTGTTCATAGCTTACATGGGCAGCACGGTATCCTTTTCCCACACTTGATTGCTCATTACTCATCATAACAAAGGATGATCCTCTTATGCATAACCATGGTATTCTTTCACAGCTGATTCTGCTGGTAGATCACTTGATTTTCTGGTGTAGACATTTGAACTACTACTACATCAGCATGAGTAGTATTTGATTGCCCTGCCAAATGCGGGCTTTCTAATTTGCATTTTCTATTCATGATCTTTCTTTCCATCATGATTCATGCAAGTGATACTGGTGAGGTGGCTGGGAACTGGAAGGAACCTTTTTACCCTGATCAGTGTGGTCGCGGAACATGGAGCTGGTGAAAGAGATGGGATGATTTTCTTGGTCCTACATATTTTGTGTTCTCCAATTCTGCCAATTTCCGGGACATACGGCATGTGTGGTCAATGCTGCAGTACCATAGGAGCAGTGACGGTGATGGACAGGAAGCAAGGTGCATTTGTATTTGCTGCAACTCAATTACTGTTTGTCTGCTGACGTGTCCTCTTACGGTGGCCCTGTTCGTAGTGTTTGTATTATTGTTGTATTCCATTCTGTTCTCCAGTTTAATTTCCGGCCCTCTCGACAGGAAGACAACGATGCCATGCCTATTCAGAAAACAAGCAGACTCACCTTGCCGGTTTATCTTGTACGGTTTACATCATGTCGGCTGGAGCCAGCTGTAGCAACGGATATATATTTTTTGAGAACTGCTATACATCTTTCAATTTTAGTGCTATGTGATTGGTGAGAGAGAGGGAGAGAGAGTGGGAAGTGAGATTGGGTTAGGGATATAGGGGTGGGGGTGATATCTGGAGCATTAGATCTCTATCTAATGGCTCAAAAAGTGACTGATTTTCAAAAAAAATTCAGTCGCATGTTGTATAGACACTCCCATATTTTTTTTGTTTTTGCGAGGACAACGGATATTCAGTAATCTGTTATCTCATTTACATGCACAATTTGCCAGTAGAAGTGTAGACTGCAAGCAGAAATGAAGTTCTAACTTGAGATGTGGGGATAAGCTAGCGAAGTGAGGGGGGCAATTGTTGCAATGGATAACCTTTGGCCTTTTGTTCTCTATGCATGGTAAGGCCAGTAGGCCAGCCAGATCTTCGGACAAGATCGCAGCTTCAAGGTTAGAAGCGCAATCAATTGTAGTCCACGCCAAAGAACCGAGGACCTGGATGGACGTGGGCCGCCGATCATGCAGCTTAGACCGTATACATGCTCATGTAGCCGGCTGCAAGACCAGAAATTACCGTTTTGGAGTTGATTTTAGAGGAAAGAATTCATGTCTACCGCTCTTGCATTGGACCGTTGATCGTCTCCGCGCCGCCATGACAGTAAACCCAGTCGCGAGGGCTCTCGAATGTACGCAACACTTGTGCAGCTTCCAGTAGCGGGCTCGAGTCGAGCAGCAATCACTCAGAAACCCGTCACTGCCTTTTGTGATTTCGCTGTAGCTGCAGCCTGCAGCAGGAGTCTCGCTCCGTCTCTGCTCCGCTCACCCGATAATCGGCGAACGCATGCAGCGCGCGGCCTTTCCCGAGTAAAACCACGGCTGCAGCCGGGCCGGCGCGGCGGCGTGCATGCAAGCCAAGTGGCGCCGGCCATTGGGACTAGCATGCAAAGTGGAGGGGGGACGCAGTCTACTGATACGCTCTTTAGCCGTTAGAGATCGGCCGCGCGCGGGCAGGGAGGCGCAGACGGTGCTTGCCATTTGCCAGCCACCGTCAACATCCTCACGCACGCAGAGCAGCAGCTGCCCATTGTCACTTGTCACCCTTCTCTTCTTGTACAGGTAAGGAGATTTACTGTGGCAGTACGCTTTAACGGCTCTCCCCCGTCCCGCCCTAACTACTCCACCGGCCGGGCGGCCCCATCCTACGGTCCCCTTTTCCCGGCCCAACGGTCACATTTAACAAAACTGCCGCTTGAGGACACTAATGACAAAAACGTCCCCGTGGTGATTGTGTCGTGGATTGTAATGCACGGGTCGATCTCGCGAGTCCTTTGTACTTATGGACGATCATTTCGCACGGGGTTAAAGCCAAGAACTACGCTAGTGATTAGTACGTGCTCGTGGTTATAAGTACAGTATCCAGGCTCCAGATTGCAGGCATGAAGACAATGTTATCCGTAGAGCGAGCCTAACGGAATGATGGTAACACTGTACTGGTGTCTGTGCTGATTAGATCTCGTAAAGGAGCCCTAGGTGAAAAGTGAAAACACGGTTCATCACCTGTGGAAAAAGAGCAGCGGCGGCGGACGGGCGACCTGAGAAAACAGCAGCGGTCGGCACAGGGCGCGCCGAGCACCGGGTCCCTCCCGTTTTTACTATCCTGCCTGACCGTTGATCCCACCATTTACAGCACCGCCGTCCGGCATGTGGCTGCATGCTGCGTCCACTGCTCGCCGACTAGGGCCGGTCTCGCGCGCGCCCGAGAGGTCCAGACGGCAGACTCTCGAGGGAACTGAAAAAACTGCTACAAATTCCTTACGTACTGACGAGACCGGTAAGCAACTCGATCGTACGGCCAACCCTAGCAAAGTAGGACTTTAAAGGTTGCTAACTTTGGTAATACCACTAAGCATGACTTTAAAGGTTGCTTAGTTTGGTAATACTACTAGTACTAGTTGAAGTGATAGTTATTTGGTAGATATGCTATACTCATTCAGTGTCAATTTCATTGGCACGGAATACACTCCCAGTCCAGGTAGACATTCAAGTACAGAGTACTCTTAACACACAATCTATTAGCCAGCTGGGAGTGTGTGTTTTCCTTGCATTGATGGATAGAAAAACTAAGCCGTTGAAAACTAAACCACATCATACAATCAACAGGATCAACGGCCGAAACCAACCAACCAACCAACGGCAGAGATGAATGCACAGTACTACACCTCCAACTCCCGGCCAAGCTAGCCTCGGGCGCCGCAACGTTCGCCGCGTCCACGTGTCGCTGCCGAATTGGCCTGTGACCCACCATCCTAGGCCTCTTTCCCCTCCCATCAGTCCATGTCTGCGCCCCCCACATGCCATATTTATCCACCCCGCCCGTTCGTCCACCAGCTCACTCACCTCACCTCCCGGCCATTATTAAACACCGGCCTTCCGACTGCTGAGTCAGTAGCAGCAGCAGTACACACACGCCTCACTCGCCGAATCATCGAACCGTACTGCAAATAGTTTGCTCGTGGTGTGCATTGCCATTGCATTAGCTTCCTTCCAGCTGCAATGCCGGAGGCGTCGTTGGCTGTCAGGGCAATGGCGGCGGCGGCGGTTGCAGTGCTGGCGCTGCTGCTCTTGCCGGCAGCGGAGGTGTCGGCCGGGGTCGGGCTGCACGACTACGGCGACGCCCTCCACAAGAGCATACTCTTCTTCGAGGGCCAGCGCTCCGGCAGGCTTCCCCCCGACCAGCGCCTCCGCTGGCGCCGCGACTCCGGCCTCCACGACGGCGCCGCCGCCGGCGTACGTGTACTCTCATCTTATAATTTAGTTGTCTTATATTTATTTAAGAAAGAAGTTGGCAATGCACTATTGTGACGATGGCATTTTGTTTTGCGGGTTTTTCCGGGCATGCAGGTGGACCTGACAGGAGGGTACTACGACGCCGGCGACAACGTGAAGTTTGGGTTTCCGATGGCGTTCACGGCGACGCTGATGTCGTGGGGCCTGATCGACTTCGGCCGGAGCTTCGGGCCGCACAAGGAGGAGGCGATGAAGGCGGTGCGGTGGGCGACGGACTACCTGATGAAGACGACGGCGAAGCCCAACACTGTGTACGTGCAGGTTGGCGACGCCTTCCGTGACCACGCGTGCTGGGAGCGCCCCGAGGACATGGACACCCCCCGCACCGTCTACAAGGTCGACCCCTCCCACCCGGGCTCCGACGTCGCCGCCGAGACCGCCGCCGCTCTCGCCGCCGGCTCCATCGTTTTCCGCGACGCCGACCCCGCGTACTCCAAGCGCCTCCTCGACCGCGCCATCGCCGTAAGCGCTGCCGTCTTCTTGTGGTCTCTCTCTGACAACTCAAACGTGTGTCAAGTGTACTAAAGAAAAACGTTGCGTTGCGTTTCGTTTTTTTGTGCGTTTGTGTTTAGGTGTTTGAGTTTGCGGACAAGTACCGGGGCCCCTACAGCAGCAGCCTCCACGCGGCGGTGTGCCCCTGCTACTGCGACTACTCCGGGTACCAGGACGAGCTGCTGTGGGGCGCGGCGTGGCTTCACAAGGCGTCGCGGCGGCGGGAGTACCGCGAGTACATCAAGAAGAACGAGGTGGTGCTCGGCGCCAGCGATGCCATCAACGAGTTCGGCTGGGACAACAAGCACGCCGGCATCAACGTCCTCATCTCCAAGGTAATGCAAATACTCCTCGCCTGTGCATACTACTAGCATGTGCTGCTATGATACTCCTACTAGGCTACTACAGAAATTTATAGGACGGTACTCGAGTAGATGATAGATTTGTACTCCGTACTAGTGTCACGGAGGACTATAGCATTGCTTCCAACTTGCAAGTGCGTTGCTGACGTCCAAGGCACTGCATCACACCGCGCCGATTTTTTTGTGCCGTTATTTTTCACCGAGACATTTTCTGCCTCTATTACGCTGCTATGATCAGATTGTGCCTTCGTGGTAAGCAGGGATATTTTGGCGTTTCTCGAACTTTTTTATTATTTAATCTATTTTTTAAAAAAATATTTTAAAAATAATATATCCATAACTTTATTCTTATTTCTGACCCTTTGGTCAGCATGTTGACTTGCTATCGTGTAAGGTTTAATCACGTCGTGATAAGTGATGTGACGGTATAGTTTGGTGCTCTTGATGTGATCAAAAGCGATCAGAATTATAAATAAAGTTAAAAAAAAATATTATCTTTAAAATATTTTTTAAAAATAAATTGAAAAAAAAAAAGCTGGCGTTTCTCTGGTGTTTTGTGCGATATCTCCGCACATTTCTGTTGCACGTAGCAGGTGGTGGTGCGACATGCTGCTCCCTCGTCCTTGCGTATCAGCTTTTAGGTGGGCTGCCCTTGACTTACTTTGACAGGTTTGGCTAGATCTCGTTGCGATTATTTAACTATGGTAGTATGATGCAGCAGCCGTTGATGCGCTTTTTACCCTGAGAAGGAAGAAGCATTGGCACTTTGGCACTTTGGCTGTTTCGTCGTTCACGCTAGTGTCGCCCCAAACCGCAAGTTATCCGATATTCCTTCGCAAGCATCATTGTAGTACTGATAAAGAGTTAAAAGCTACTAGCTAACCACTTGATGTAATGACTAACTGCATTGCTTTGCATGTGGGTTCAATCAGGTTCTTATGATGCTTACCATGACAATTAATCAAGCACTCACATGTCCTTGAGACCCTGACGGCGGTGAAAGGCAACTGATCAGGGATCATATTCTGTGTAGATTAGTTTAATCAATAACTGAACAGTAAACTGGTAGGGCCTCATTAATCCAGTATCACTACTCCTATCATATCATAGGATAGTACTCCTAGTGTGACTGTAGGAGTATGCTTGTCTGTTGCAATCTTGGTCGCCTCCTAGGTCCTTGTGCTCCGCATGCTGCCGTCCAGCAGCGAAGAACACTTTTCAGGGCTCACGGGTCTAGACTTAGACTCTCGTGGAATGTCCAGCATACCCCCAAGTTTTAATTTTTGGGGTAGTATTAACATGCTACGCATGCATGTACTTGTGTTAATTGATCTGCTGTTACTCTCCACTTCAGGAGGTCCTGATGGGGAAGGACGAGTACTTCCAGTCGTTCCGTGTCAACTCCGACAACTTCATGTGCACCCTTCTCCCCGGCATCTCCAATCACCCCCAGATTCAGTACTCCCCAGGTTCTGATCGACCGTCTAATCCTAACCTTTCTTTAATTCCTAGTTACAAAGCTCTACCGCTGCTGAAACTGATTTGTGTCCTGTGAAATGCATTGCAGGGGGGCTGCTGTTCAAGGTCGGGAGCAGCAACATGCAGCACGTGACGTCGCTGTCGTTCCTGCTTCTCGCCTACTCCAACTACCTGAGCCACGCCGGCGCGCGGGTGGCGTGCGGCGCCGGGGGGTCGGCGTCGCCCGTGCAGCTCCGGCGCGTGGCCAAGCGGCAGGTGGACTACATCCTCGGTGACAACCCGCTGCGCATGTCTTACATGGTGGGCTACGGGCCGCGGTTCCCGCGGCGGATCCACCACCGCGCGAGCTCCATCCCGTCGGTTGCGGCCCACCCAGCGCGGATCGGCTGCAAGGCCGGCGCGCCCTACTACGCCAGCCCGGCGCCCAACCCGAATGTGCTCGTCGGCGCAGTGGTGGGCGGGCCCAGCGACGCCACGGACGCGTTCCCCGACGCGCGCGCCGTGTTCCAGCAGTCGGAGCCCACCACCTACATCAACGCGCCGCTCATGGGCCTCCTCGCCTACTTCTCCGCCCACCCCAACCCAGCCGAGTGGGCCGACGACTAAAAACATGTCGTCGAGTTGGTTAAGGGAGTAAGTAAGTAGTAAGTATACATAGAGTGGGGTGAAGAATAGATGGGCCTAGGCTTTTAGGTGGACTTTGGTTTGTTGCTCGGGCCGGATTGGGTGATTCATGTGGTTGCTGCTTGGTGGTATTGGTGTAACTAATTAGCTACAGCCGCCCTCCTTTCCTGCAAGAGAAACCAGGGAGGAATGGATAGGCTGCCATGTTGTATTAGTAGGTTATACACGGGTAAGATTTAGCGTGCCACTATATTGCCGAGTTTTTGGTATAGATGATACTGTTGTGGACGTTTTTGCAAACGTAGCTCTTCTCGTGCCGTATTGCCAAAAATGGCAACACAAACATGCCCCCTACTGCCACGTGTCCTTCACCGCTCGCTCCTAGCCCGGACAGGGTTTGTCCGTGGTGTGCGCGCCTGGACGCGCAAAATTCCATGTGCCCCTAGCCCGGTTGCTTCTGCGCCTGGCACGTGCCTTGTCCGCACTCCCCTTGCCCCGGAGACGTGTCTTCTGCGCTGCCGCACACCCATTGCCCGGACGCATGCTGTCGGCATGCGTGTCGCCCAGAAGCGCCAGTCCGCTCCACCCCGCCCCGAACATGCCACCATGAGGTCCTTTCCCCTCCCAGATGCGCTTTATTCTATGTCGCCCGTCCATCGCTGTCTTGGCTATGCATGCATGCAAATCGCAGAGGGAATCCGATTCCTCCCGTCGCTTCGCGGTCGGATGCGATTTGCGTTGGGTAGACATAAATTCGGAGGCGACGGCAAGACGCTTCGCAAAATCTCATCCTTGCTCGCTCGCTCTGTCGATTTCGTTTTCGCAGACAATTAAGGATGGTTTAGAACCGTCATTAGCGGCCACATTGGTAGGTAATTTTTTTCTTGTACTTGATAATTGGCTACAGGACACAGCCCATTGTCCACCTTTGCCAACGGGCACTGAATAAACGTGGTACAACCATAAAGCACTGACAAAATATGTAATTTGGCCCTAAGACACTGAGCCGCTTATTTTATCATTTCGCCTGGGAGAGAAAATTTCGAAAAGGCGAGTGCCTCGCAAACCCGGTGCGATCGAACCCTAAGGCAACGTTTCTTCTCCCCGTCGCCCGCACATTCTTCTCCCCGTTCCCATGAACCCTAACGCAACGGTCCCTCACAGTTGTTCTCCCCCAAATCTCTCCCCGTCACCACCCCATCTCCACCTTTCGGATTCGGTTGGAGCATGTGCTGCTGAGGGCTGAGGTCTATCGGAGATGAAGGCGCCGATGTCGAAAATGCGGCGCCTCAGGAGCACGGACTCCCCGTCGAAGCCTGTGAAGCTTTCGTGGGTCCCCGATGGGTAAGGTTCTTCCTCATGCCGATTTGGTGTTGATCTAGTGTGTGTAGTTTAGATCTGGGTTGATGTGTGTCAATTTAGGGTTGTAAGCTGATGTTCCTATCCTCGTTCCATTGTATTATGCGTCGATTTAGGGTTGCGCTCTGATGTTGCTATCTTTGTGTCATTGTATTGTGCATCGATTTAGGGTTGTGCTCTGATGTTGCTATATTCGTTCCATTCTAATGTGCGTAGGATGGATTCGGGAATGGCATGCAGAGTAGTTGTGCGTGTCGATTCTTATGTCGAGGTCACTGACGACGATAGGCAAGAGTACCATGTTAGCTGGGACATTAACTGGGTTTTAGACAGGGATACTAGTTGTTTCCTTGACTTACAGAAAGATCTGGACGATGAGGTGCGACATGAAAACAACCAAACACTTGCTGTCACCATTTGAAACAAAAAGTGTAGTAGATATACCGAGGTTGCTTCTGACTCAGCACTGCTTGATGCGTTTGACATGTACTGGGACATCAGGAGGCTCCCTTTAGTTGTTAGTGTATCTGGTTCCAATGCATGTAGGCAGGCAAGTACTAGCAACCTGTCTTGTGTCCAGCAGGCCACCTCCTCACAGTAGACATTGCCATCTGCCCCTGATTTACCAACACAAGACAGCACAGCTTGCCCAGACAATGAGCCAGGACCTTGCAAATCTGCTGCTGTTGATGTGGACAAATGGGCTGAGGCTGGTGATGACCAAGAAGATTATGTGGGTGTGGATGATGAGCGGCTTCTGTACAAAGATTTGATGTCAGGTGATGATACCTCAGACCAGGAGTATGTGCCAAGTGATGATGATCAAAGTGAGTCTTCAGTTGATGATGAGGCTGGTTGTGAGTCTAATGTTCATGTAACTAACATAGAGAATCCTAACATAGATGTTGGAGTTACTTTTGAGGATGGTCAATGCTTTAAGAGGTGTATAAGGCAATATGCAGTGCTTAATGAGGTCCAACTTGCAGCTACCTACAGTGAGGCATCGAGGTACCGAGCACATTGCAAGGCCAAGAAGTGCAAGTGGAGGATACATGCGTCAAGGCTTTCCTTTGTAGATTAGGAAGATGCCATACAAACATTCATGTCCAAGCTCTAGCCAAGTAGAGAGGAACTGTATGGCTAACAATGCACGGGTAAGGGATCGGGTTATTGCAAAGTTGAGACAGGATCCTACAATTGGTGCTACAGCTCTGAAGAAGTTTTTAGAGGAGAAATTCAAAATCAACATATCATATTATGTTGTTTGGGATGGGAGGCAAATGGCATTGGATGAGATATTAGGCAGATGGGAGGACAGTTTTCAACATGTTTTCAGCTTCAAGGCAGAATTAGAGAGGAGATGTCCTGGCAGCATAGTAGAGATAGAGCATGAGCGGGTGGGCAACAAGATGAGGTTCAGCAAGATGTTTGTTGCCCTCAAGGCTTGTGTTGATGGATTCCTTAATGGTTGTAGACCTTACTTAGGCATTGACTCAACTGTGCTCACTGATAGGTGGAGGGGTCAGTTGGCATCTGCCACAGGGATTGATGGCCACAATTGGATGTTTCCAGTGGCTTATAGAGTCTTTGAATCAGAAAGTGCTAAGAATTGGCAGTGGTTCATGCAAAATTTGCACAGAGCCATTGGTTCACCCCCTGGCTTGATGATATCTACAGATGTAGGTAAAGGCATTGATATTGGAGTTACTAGGATCTTCTCCAATGGGGTTGAACATAGGGAGTGTATGAGGCACCTTGTCAAAAATTTCCAGAAGAGGTATCATAGTGAGGTTTTCCAGAGGCATCTGTGGCCTGCCTTCAGGACTTACCAAAGGGCCAACTTTGACATGCACTACAAGGTAATGGAGGAAGCATCACCTAGAGCCATGGAGTGGATTAAGGATAACCACAAGCATCTATGGGCTAGGAGCATGTTCTCTACTGCAAGTAAATGTGATTATGTCACAAATAACATTGCAGAGACATTTAACAGCTGGGTGAAGCATGAGAAATCACTCCCTGTTTCCTCCACAAAGTCCCTGGTCCAGTAACAAGGAGGTAAATCTTGTTTCCTCCAATCTTGTAAGGTTCTTACTAGTTTGTAAATGTCTATACTGCATTGTAACATTTTGTTCATCAACAGCCAGAGCAGTCCTAGGAGGCTAGGCAAGTGAATCTGAAGCAGTCCTGCGAATGCTAGGCATGGATGGGAGAAGAAGGAAGACTTTTGTTTAATAGAATGTTATGGACATGTAATCCACTGAGTTCCAGTGGCTTTTGTAAGAGTACTGACAGCTAGTGCATGTACTTCTGGAGTTGAGTTGAACCTGTAATTCAGTACTTCTGGAGTTGAACATGAATTCTGGACATCTCAATATGTCATGTAATCCAGTACTTTTCGTATGGAATATCTCAATTTTAGTTCTGGTATGGTTCTACCATGGTTCTATCATGTCAATATTGAAGTTTTGCCATTACAACATAGACCATTATACCATTTCAGCATTACAAGCCAGAATATTATCAACAAAGTGCATAGGAGAAATTCTGGGTTCCTCATTCCACAGACCATTTCAGCATTACAAGCCAGAATATTGTCAACAAAATACATAGGAGAAATTCTGGGTTCCTCATTGCATACACCATTGACATCTAAATCTACTTCTTAAGAGACACTACCAGGATAGCCACAATGAGGAAGACAATTGACCAGCCAAGTATCATCATCCTCTCATGCAGGCGACGGTTCTTGTTCACCATAATGCCAGCCATCCCAACCCTCAGTCCCTTCATCTCACCATACATTCCATTCATAGTATTCCTCATCGCAGTCAAAGCGGGAGGAATTGCAACAATGAAACCCTTCATTTCTTCCATGGTCTCCTGGACCTCCTTAACAGCCACCTTCAACTCATCCAAGAGGGCTTCCATGGAGGCCGCCGCCGCCGGCACTTGGGTCATAGCAACATCGAGAATCCCAATGTCAAAAGGGAACAAACCATTATCAACCAAATAGGCTTCGTACTTATCTTCCCATATGAAAAACTTGCAATAGTTCGGAAGCTGAAAATCAACTAATGTACAAAACCAATCAATTGAATCCGACAAATTCCAACACAAATGCATAACCAAGTACAAACAAAACACCAAATACTACCCACATTTTCATTCTTCACGCACTTGAAGAACTTCTTGCCCGGATTGGAGCTCGTCCGGGAGGTGCGCTCCACCACCGACGTCTGGCAAAGGGGGCACTACACCAGGGGGAGTCTACCACTCCACGAGTGCGCGTGGGGCCTCCAACGCGCCGTGGAAGAAGACCCAGAGAATGAATCACCCGCCATACCCGGCGCCGAGAAAGACCCAGTCGCCGCCGCCGCCGCTAGCATGAGAGAGAGAGAGAGAGTCAAAGCGTGATTGGCGAGAGAGAGTCTGGCTGGGTAAGGAGCGGGCCTAAATGGTTCGTCTTAACCAAGTCCAACCGAAGGGCAAAAAGGACAATTTGCATGCTTTCTCTCTCCACTGCGGGCGGGATAAAATAAGCGGCTCAGTGTCTTAGGGCCAAATTACATATTTTTGTCAGTGCTTTATGGCTGTACCACGTTTATTCAGTGCCCGTTGGCAAAGGTGGACAATGGGCTGTGTCCTGTAACCAATTATCCATTTTTTATTAACTGTGTAGTTAGTTAATTAGTTATAGTATTACCCATAGTTAATTAGTTGTACTTATTTAGGCGCAATGAATTTAGTCGTTTTCATTTTTCCTAATTAAATTTGTGTTAGTTAATTAGTTGCAATTAACTAGGTCCTAAAAAATTAGTCGTAGTTAAATTAATTTTACGTAATTATTCGTGGCATAGTTGATTAGTAAAAAATTAATTAGTTGTAATTAGTTAGTGTTAGTTAATTAATTAGTCTTCATTAATTATTCGTAATTAATTTGGTCGTAGTTAACCAGTCGTAAGTAATTTAGTGCCCTTATTGAGTCATAAATAATTTAGTGGCCCTATTACATCATAATTATTTATTTGTAATTAATATGTGGTAATTAATTAGTCGTAGTTAATTTAGTGACCTTATTACATCATAATTATTTATTCTAAGCTATTGCCACTTGCGGTATCTATATATTAATTGGTGAGGTTGTAATTTCTTGTGATTAACCTTGTAGAATCAAATTAAATGGTATTGTTCCTGACTTGTTTGAATGGATTTGGGAATTTATGGCTAGATTTACATTTTATATCTTATGACCTAATTCCAGTTAAAATATGGACATGCACCTAGATAGCCTATAACAGATACAAACTCTTCACAGCATTAGTTCTGGGATCTGGACCTTGGAAGCGAATCTATGTATCTCTTGGATTGTCATACCAATTGAACACCACTGAATCTTAACATACAAAAGAAAAATTAATCAACCATACAAATCGAACAACAGAGAATTTAGTCTCTACTAGCCGTACTTACTATTTTTTTCTTAGGATCAATATCAACAATGCAGTCCACAGATGTACCATTAGAATAAGGATTGATTGTTCATGTGCAAATGTACCATTTGTATGATTTTTCCATGGTGTTTAATGGTAAACAATTACCTTTTTTGCGGTGAAAAACGATAATTGATTTGTTTTGTTTATTTTCTTATTGCAAATGGAAAGACTTTATTCATAGTGGTTCAAAGGGCCACATTATTCAGTTGATTAAACCATTTTGCCGTGTTGACTTCTTAAACATTTCATTTATGTGTGCATTTTTTCGCAGTTTGCGCATTCAAGTGGATGCATCAATTGTTTGGATGCTGTCACAAATTAGAAAGAAAATCTGCGGTATCTCTCAGGTAGCACTTATCCTTTTTTTCTGATAGTTCTGACATTTAGGTATTTTCCATTATGACTCATATTAACTAAAAAATGTTAGCTTTGCACCAAACCATGTCATCTTGTGGTATATTTACTTTTATTTTTACTAGGCAAGGGTTCATGCTCATTTGCTAGGTTAGTTGTTACATGTTAGAGTGGAATTGCCGAACGAGCCACCCCAAAATTTGGGATTTCCTGTTGGAAACAGTCAGCAAATTTTGTAGGATTCTTTGAACGTTAGCTTGCATTGGTAGTCTTATTGTCTTTAGACTCTGCTGAAGAATATACTGCTGTGGGTATAGATCGGTTTGTGATCCTAATGGGAAGTTTTAGTTTTGAATTTGTCCTGTCCTGTTCTTTCTTTCTTCTTCTTCTTCTTTTTCAGACCAAGTGTGATGTTCTTGATTTTAGTTTTGGAATAGTCATATGTTCGTTACATCCTCAAAAGAAAAAAAGAGGTTACAAGTTAGAACTGGTTCGAAATCCAAAGTTTCAGTGATGAATGGGATTACGTAACAGAGCCCAGGTGTTGTTAATTGATAGCTCATTCGTTCCAATATCGCCTTGTTTCACATTATGCATTCACAAAGGCAAAAATGTAGTGTTCGTTGTTGAAAAGTATTATTTGGGAAAAATTGGGACACAGGGCGTGTTTCTTTCTTCTTCTTCTTTTTTAGTGAAAATCACTCCCTTCTGGCCAAGTCCATTTTCGCACTAAGCATATGCCATCTTATTTGAACTATTAATCATAATGTTTTCCTTAAATCTTTTTTTAGTGTTTCTTCTTTCTATACTATCCATGCATGTTATTTTTCTTTTTTCTCTGTGTGCATCACTGAACCTGTGAACATCATAGTGATCAATTAATAGTATAATTTTACTTATTTTGAAGTTCTATTATGATCACACAAAAGCAATAGTAGAGAGGGACCATGAAGCATTACATGATCGGATTTCTGGGAAGATGGTCAATTTTAAAAGAGTTTTTTTTGTATAAATGGGTGGTACCACTGTTGCCGTCCTCGATGTTAGCAGGTGAGCTTTTTCCTACATGTAAGGTAGGATGATATATAGATGTTATGTTGTTAGATAACATTTATTTGGACTATGTTCTTTTCCATGTTGCCTGGCTAGATCATGCAAATCTGACAGAACAAAGCATTTTATTGCCCTGAGAATTTTCATATGTTCCGCTTGATAGAAAACTTAGATAATGGAAAGTGTAGAGGTGCATTTTTTTGGGCTCCACTAGTACAAAACAGGTTATAGTAGACGCCTCATCACAGACGGTTAAAATGAAACCGTCTATGTTGGGTCTGTCGGACCTATCACAGACGGTTTGTATTACAAACAGTCTGTGATACTCAGTATCACAGACGGTTCTATTAAAAAACTGTCCGTGATAGTATCATAGACGGTTCTATTAAAAAACCGTCTATGATAATCTCCAGTATCATAGATGATTCTATTAAAGAACCGTCTGTGATAGTATCACAGACGGTTCTTTAATAGAACCGTCTGCCGTCTGTGATACTATCACAGACGGTTTTTTAAACGAACCGTCTGTGATATGTGATTCACAACGCAGGAGTTCGAAAATTTTGAACGCGTGCGCGGGAGTAGCAGGAGTCCTTATATATAGCCGGTCCTCCAACCTCCCGCAGTCCTCCTCCTCCTCCTCCTCTAGTCCTCCTCCTCCCTGTGTCGGCGTCCTCCCTCTGCACTGGCCTCCTCCCACGCCGGTCCTCCTAGGCGCGCATTGCCGTCTTCGGCCCCAACAAGCTCGAAGAAAAGAAGGTTAGTAGTGAGTTTTGACTAATTAGATTAGCTGCGAGCTTTGCTTTTGCATAATGTTGTAACAATGGTGGCATGGTGCTTGCGTGCGTGCACAGGAGAGCGAGATCCTCAAGTTCTTGGGGTTCATGTGGAACCCTCTGTCGTGGGTGATGGAGGTGGCAGCAGTCATGGCCATCGTGATGGCCAACGACGACCACCGCCGCGGATGGCGACGCCGTCGGCATCATCGTGCTCCTCCTCATCAACTCCACCATCTCCTACATTGAGGAGCGCAACACCGGGAGCTCGGCCAAGGCAGTGGAGGCAGCGAAGAGGCGGAGAGGCGGATGACCAAGGGGAAGGCCGCTGTGGCCACTTGCAAGCTATACATTTAGTATTTTTTTTTTGCAGTTGAAAAAACTATCACAGACGGTTCTTAACAAGGACCGTCTATGATAATTACTATCACAAACGGTTCTTGTTCAGAACTGTCTGTGAAAATATACTATCACAAACGGTTCGGAAGTAAAACCGTCTGTGATAGTAGTTATCACAGACGGTTCTACTTCCGAACTGTCTGTGATATTCGTATCACAGACGGTTTTTGAACCGTCTATGATAACGCATGTTATCACAGACGAGCTTTTTCAGACGGTTCAGAAAACCGTCTGTGATGACGGTTTCGAACCGTCTGTGATGAGGCTGTGTGTAGTAGTGCTCGCTGTGATTCATTTTTATGATCTCTCTTTGTTGTATGCAGAGAGCAAAAAAAAAAACAAAACAAAACAATTATGCTGCTAAGTTTGGTGGTACTTGTTATTAGTTCTTTTATATCACAGTTGTCTTCCTTCTGCAAATTTTCTGCACTTCACCTCTCTTGGCTCACATATTGTTTTCTGATCTCTTTACAGCAAAGTTGTTTATATTCATTTCTAACAGTACTACTGTATGGATGCTAGAGTTTAACCTCTCAAATGTGACGCGTACAATTCATGGAAGAAAGAATAATAGTTGGTAGTTTAGACCTGAATCAGTGTCCTTGGCTACCAGATGAACTGACTGGAAAGAGGTCTAGGATAAGCTAATTGAATTTTTTTTGGAATGCTATAGGAGATTACCATGCAATAAATACGTACTTTGCTTAATGTTGTCACTTAGATTACTTGCTTTCAACACCTCTGGGTTGTTTCCAATTTCCAATGGACTGAGACTTCACTGGACTTAACTGAATTTCTGCAATATTTGCTTTTCAATTGCACTCGATTTTAAATTTTAATTTTGTGTTGGTATCAAATGGTGATTTACATAGAGCATGAGTTGCCATTTAGAATATCCCGTTGTGTGCCTAGCTATATTTGATTGTGTATGTATAAAGGTGATGCAAAATGCTGATTTTGATGAATTAAAAAAAGGCATTTTGTCGCTTCTTCAAAGAATGGTAATATGCTAATATTGCTTTTGTAATCAATCCATATTAATAGGTACATGCAACACGCCATACAAGGATGTATCTCAGCAATGCCTATGTTGCCAGGGAGCTCCAAAGAAATGCCCTGGCCTATGCATTGTTTGACTGGTCTAAAAAACTTGCTCGTGAATGGGGTAAGTTCATTTTATTAACCGCTTAATTCATTTGCTGTATGTATTTGCATGATGTTGTACTTATTCTTATCTGGTATTTCGTGGTTGGACTGCCCCCCACACGACGATATTTTTTTGTGTTTGGTTTGAGTCTTTGACTATATGAAAAACCTGCTAACTTTTGTTCAGGATTTAGCATCTATTACCAGACTTGTTCTTTCACTATTGTTTGAGAACCGTTAAACATAGAGGTTGCTATTAAAAATGTCCAATTGCTTTGAACTGGCACCACTTAATATGCTTCGTGACAGTATAATGACATCTACGGACTCAAATATATTTAGCCGCTATATGCATCTTCGTATATTTTGTGACAGTATAATAACACCTATATATGATTACTCAACTTACTTATATCACCGTATATTACCGGACAATCCACCTAATGCGAATTTTTTTTCAATTGACTCTGTTCCTAATATTTCATCCATTACCAATCGAACTAGGTTGTACCACGTCAACCATCCTACAAAGCACCGTCAAATATCCTACATTGTACAGACGGAAGCACGCCGAATCGGGTCTGTCAGGCGCTGACTACTGAAGCAACCCGCAGAGGTAGAGCCGTAGAAATCACATGCAATCTTATTCTGTTCACGGGTGGCTGTCGCTGCTTCGCTTGACGAATCTTTCTGTTGTGCCTTGCGGACATATTTTTGGAGGTACTCCTTGCGTTGCGTACTTGGAGCTTGGTAGCCCTCTCCCCCTTCTCTTACTCTGACAGAAGCCTTCAGCTTGCAATAGTAATGAAATGAAACCCCGCTACTGTATGATGTCACAACAAAAGAGAGTAAGAAACTTCTTTCGATCATCCTAGCCTGAAATAAGTAAGGGATCGCAACATCGCGGAGCTATATGACACCACTTTTCAACTGCTTTGCGTAAATTTCGTCGTAGTAATTCCATTCATTCATACGCAGGAAATCAGGACGAGCCCGAGACACTGGTACCAATCATCGTTCATCAGTAACACTTGCATGCCAAAATTAAAGGGAAAATTAAATAGAGCAGAACAAATGACAAAAGAAGCAGGCTCCCCCGCCGAAACCATTCCACTCGATATTTATTCAAGCTCCGCCGCTGCAGATGGCGGTCAGCAACACCGGCAGCCTTGCCAGCGACGACGACCCCTGCGCCGACCTCCGCAGCTTCCACTTCCCCCTCTCCTCCCCGACCCCTGCCGCCGCCGACGACGACGGCAGCACCCTCCCGTTCTCGAACAGCGGCGCGGTGGCCTCCCTCTCCTCCCCGCCGTCGCCGCACAGCAGCCCAGCGCCGGAGAGCTGCCTCTCCATGTCCAGAAACTGGCCCAGCGACGTCGGCCCCCCGACGTCGTCCCTGCACAGCCGCCACCAGCTGCCGCCGGCGCTGCGCCATCGTCGCCGCCTCCTCCACTTCCGGCGCCACCTCCACCCCTCTTCATCCGGCGCCGGCGCGCGGGGCCTCTCCCTCTCCTCCCCAGCCTCCCGCCTCGCCTGATTCCCCTCCTCCCCGTCGGTGAAGGACACGCCCATGAGCGTCCCCAGCGTCGTGCTCCGGTCCCGGAAGAACGACCCCGTGGACTAATAGCAACAGAAGCATATATATATATATCAAGATTTTGCTCATACACATAACGCATGATTAGAAAGAATCAAATGAAGAGATATGGCTTATGATTAGAAAGAATCAAATGAAGTGATACGGCTTATGAATATTGAGCACCTCGGTGTCGATATCGGACGAAGAGGGTGATGTCTCGGCGGAGGGCGAGGAGGGGATCATGCCGGCATCCGTGTCCATCCCCTTGCCTTCCGGCGACAATGCGAGGAGGCAACGAGTGATGGTGTTTTCTATCTGCGCTGAAGCCGGAACGATCCGAGCGAGGGAGAATCTGGACAGGACAAGCGAGGAGACTGCCGGGGGTGGTGGTGTTTTCTATCTGCGCTGCCGGACGCGGCACAAGGCAACAACGGTCAAGGGAGCCCTTTGCCAATGTGCCCCTGTTTGTGGGGAAAAAAAAATCTTATGGCACCTAGTCTATAACTTCATCAACGTAGACTAACTCTACAATGTGATACGTATCTTTTTACGAATCTCAAAGCGCACAGCCTTATAAATTATTGATATAATTTTTCACGAATTAAATACTGAAGGCTAACATGTCACGTTTTAATATTCGTAAAAAGATACGTATCACACGATAGAGTTAATCTACAATGATAAAATTGTGGATTAGATCTTATATAAATTTTTTTCCCTGTTTGTGACCGGTGAAATGAGTGAGTGCTGGAGCTCGAGCTCTGAGCCTTTTGACTAGTATGTGGGGTACAAGCAAAATCGCAAAGGCGTAGGCTCCATGCAATAAAAAGCGACTTCCAAGGCGTGCTTTGACCGCACTGTTCGTTAGCAGCGGGCTAGTACAGCACAGTGCATTATCTTAGGACCAGGGGATGCAGCTTAGAGTTACATGCAGGGGCGGAGCTACAGGGTATGCCGGGTGGGCCACGGCATACCCTGGGCCCAGCCGAACAATCCCTCAATCACACATTCACATGGAGGAAGATAAACAGTAGATGTAGATCGAACGGACTCACCAGTTGGCGACTTCGGCGGCTTCGCGCGAGGCGCGCGAGGCGAGAGGTCGGCGCGAGGCGAGGGGAGGCGCGGCGGCGAGGCCGAGGAGGCGAAGCCGGAGGGGCGAGGCGAGGCGGCGAGGGCCGGCCGGCCGGGAGGCGGTCGGAGGGGCCGCCAGAGGCGGCGAGGCGGAGGAGGCGGCGGAGAGGCCGGGAGGCGAAAGTCGGAGGGCGCCGGCCGCCAGTGAGGCTGCAGAGCCAGCGCGCCAGCGCGAGGAGGCGAGCGGCGATTAGCGCCGGAGAGGACAAGGCCCGAAGTCTTTGCTGCTGCCGCGCACATGCTAGACTCTAGTATTTAATAAGGTTTGAACTTTAATAAAGTTTGTACTTTGTTAGTTTATTTAGTAGTATACTAGTACAGTAGCTATTAGCCAGATGATATTATTGATGTTTTTTTGGAATTGTTCAGTTATGAAGAGAAGCGGAGACATTGCATCTCTTTTTCAGAAACATGCAGCCAAGAAGGCGATGGCTGCTTCAAATCCTGTCCCATCTTCGGTTGAAAATGTGACGGAAAAGCAAACTCAAGAGCAAGAGAGAGTAATTGATGAAATTGAGAATCCTACGCCCCCGCCCCCCGCCACCGTCATCGCCGCCGATTTATGACATCAATCGCCTTCCGCATGATCCAGGTGAAAGGCAGCCCATTGAAAGTTATTTTGTTAATGATCAAGATGCAATTCGAAGAGCATATATTATTAAAGGCCCATTTCAACCTTATACACATGATTTTCCAAAAAGAAAGATTGGAAATAGAGATCGTCAATTCAATTTTGTATGGTTTCATAAACATGAGGAGTGGCTTGAATATAGTATCAAAAAGGATTACGTGTTTTGCTTTATATGCTACTTGTTTAAGAAGGGTGCAGGGTCGATAAATTCTTGTTGGTGGTGGAGAAATTGGAATATAGGAGAGAAAGCACTTCTCAAACATCCGGGTTCTAAAGCACATAATGCACTCAAGAGAGATACATTGGCTTTAAGAATCCCAAGGTAGCAATTGATTATCACATTGAGAAGTGGACTGATGAGGATCTTCGTCTTTACAAGAAAAGGTTGACTTATTCACTTAGATGTATCAAGTTTCTTTTGCATCAAGGATTGGCATTCGTGGACATGATGAAAGTGAAGAGTCTAGCAACAAAGGGAACTTCCTTGAACTTTTGAAGTTTCTTGCGAAAAACATGAAGAAGTGAGCAAGTATGTTTTGAACAATGCTCCAGGTAATTGCACCTTAACTAGCCCAATGATACAAAAGCAAATTATTCAATGTTGTGCCATAGAAACTAGAAAGAAAATAATTGAAGAACTTGGTGATGAGCCCTATGCAATTTTAGTGATGAGTCTAGTGACATATCACATAAAGAACAACTAGCTCTTTGCTTGCGTTATGTTGATAAATTGGGAAGGCCATGTGAGCACTTTATTGGAGTTGTTCATGTAGATGATACTACCTCTTTATCACTTAAAAATGCAATTGAAGCTTTACTTGTTAGTCATGGCTTGACTATGGCTCAAATCAGTGGTCAAGGTTATGATGGGGCTAGCAACATGAAAGGAGATATTAAAGGGTGAAAACATTGATCATGCAAGAGTCACCTTCGCTTATTATATCCATTGTTTTGCACATCAACTCCAACTAGTTCTTGTTCTTTGTTGCTAAGGGCATCTGATTGTGTGAGTTTTTTGATCAAGTATCTCTCTGTTGAATATTATTGGAGTTTCTTGTAAGCGTCATGGCATGCTTGAAATGCTCGGCTTGAGAATATAAAAAGCACTTGATTGTGGTGAACTTGAATCAGGAGTGGATTAAATCAAGAGATGGGTTTGCCTAGGCTCAGTGAGACTCGGTGGGGCTCTCATTACAAAACTGTATGCAATATCATTATTATGTATTCCACAATCCATGATGTACTCATAGATCTTGGTGATGATACTGCACATAAGGCCGATTGGACAAAAATACATTTTGTGCTTGGAGCATTTGAGACCTTTGAGTTTGTTTTCTTTGCACACTTAATGTTTGTTATTCTTGGATACACAAATGAATTATCCGAGTGTTTGCAAAGAAGGGAGCAAGATATTCTTAATGCAATCTCACTTGTTAATGTGGCAAAGAACAGAATGCAACAATTGAGGTCTGATGGTTGGGATAAGTTCCTTGAGAGGGTCACTTCATTTTGTGATAAACATGGTATTGAAGTTCCTACTATGGACGGTGATTATGTGCCTTATGGGAAATCAGCAAGGTACGCTCGTGCTCGAAACCAAACAAATGATGATCACTTCAGAAGAGAAGTATATATTGGTGTCATTGATCAAATTAGCCAAGAGCTTGATAATCGGTTTGATGAGATTAATATGGAGTTGCTCTCTTGTATGTCAGCCTTCAATCCTTCCAACTCATTTGCTTCTTTCGATGCACATAAGGTACGTGACTAGCTGAGTTCTATCCTAAAGAATTCTCGAGCAATTATTTGCTAAAACTTGAATTGCAACTTGGTAATTATATTGATGACATGAGACAAGTTGATAGTTTCAAAGATCTAGACAATCTTGTTGATCTCTCAGTTAAGCTTGTTGAAACAAAGAGACATAAAGTGTATGATATGGTTTACATGCTTCTCAAATTGGTTTTGCTTCTACCAGTGGCAACAGCAAGTGTTGAAAGGGTATTTTCTGCAATGGTTTTAGTGAAAACAAAGTTAAGAAATAAGATGGGTGATAGTCTTTTGGATGATTGTCTAGTCACATTCATTGAGCGGGATATTTTCTTTGAAGTGGATGAAGATGATATAATTGAGACTTTCATGTCTTTTAGAAAGCGTAGGCCAAAAAAGTCAGACAAGTAGTATTGTAAGTCTCTTTTATGTATATTTAAGACTATTAGTATGGTGTTTGAACTATTTATATTGTAATTTGTGCAAGTTTCTAACTTAATCATTGATTTTAAGACTTATCATATTATATAGTGCCTGTATACCGAATCACGGTGCAAATTTTATAATTATTTACCGAATTGGCAAATGGTTTTATCGAATTGCATATGAAAATTTTGGTGTGGCATACCCTTTGGTAAAATCCTGGATCCGCCACTGGTTACATGCTAATGATAGTGCTCCTACATACGCTAATTAAGCCGCCTTTTTGGATGGTCCTATCCCAAGTTTAGCTGAGTGCACGCAGATGTCCCTGCGAGCTGCGAGATTCGCACAAGAAGTGAACGTTTAGATATGCACGTACGTGCTGAAGGATACGTTTAAGCAACCAAGGGTTTACTCATGAACTTCAACTGCGCAGAATGTAACAACTCCTAGGTAGGACACGGATCGTGTTTAGACTCTAGACGATGGGCGCACATCAGGGGTGTACCTGTGCGACGAAATGTTCCCGTTTTTTTTTTTCAACCGGAGGAATCAAAACACGTGGTCGTGCGGTACGTGTACTGGATTCGGCATGCATGCATGCACGAAGTACGACTGATAGGACGGGCAGGGGTGGCCGGAGACACGCGCTCACGCGTGTTTGATCCGTCAGGCGCTCACCTCAGCAGATATATACGAGAATCATTTATTGTTGCGTCTCAAACTTGTAGAGAGAAAAAAAATGTACTTTCACTGATATGACTTTTATCGTAGTCGCAATAGCATCACTCTCTCCAATCGTTTCAAGAATATCAAAAGGGAATTCGATGCGCAGCAAAAAAAAGTACTTACACCTGTTCCTCACGTAAGCATTGCTGACCCTGTGGCATCGATCAGAGAAAGTTACCAGGCCGCCTTTACGCGGATCCGGATTCAGTGACTTTGCAGAGCAAAGTCACACCGTGACTTTACAGATCTGGACCCTCCAGATGACATCTGACGGCTGGATCTAGATTGAGTGATTAGAGGGAGAAAAAAAAAACAAGATGGACAAATTGATCCAGCCGTCAGATATCATTTGGATGGTCCAGATCTGCAAAGTTACGGTGTGCAAAGTCACTGAATCCGGATCCCCTTTACGCATGAACACGGCGTTGCACAAGCACAACAAAAACAGGGGATAAAACTTGAATTCCCATGTAAACAGCAGCTGTGAATATATATTTTTTGAAATGTATGATCGTATCGCGTAGATAGACGATAACTCGAGGCAAGCAACATTGATCAATCTTGATCTCTCCAAAATCCAAATGACTTTAGTCTAAAAAAATCCAAACAAAAATTCATCGAAACCCGTGGATCATGCACGCTTCGTTTCCAACAAATCGCTGTCGACATCAAAAGGCCCAAGTAGTTCTAAGGACTCGAATCTCGGAAAATTAACTAGACTAAAAAACCATTACAACGTGAAACCCTAAAACTGATCATCCTTTACGCTTGCGGCTAATCACAGCACTAGTCTAGGTGCATACGCGCGTCCACGAGCGATCCGAGAAGAAGACGTGGGGCGGATGGCTTACGCCCCCTTACTAGTTGCCATCATGGTCTTGAACTCGTCGAAGGAGATGACCCCGTCGCCGTCGCCGTCCACCGCTGCGACGATCTCCGCGCACCGCTCGGCCGTCAGATCCTCCCCGCCGAGCCCCAGCCTCCGCAGCGCGCGGCGCAGCTCCTCCGCCGTGATCACCCCGTCCCCGTCCTCGTCGTACTCCGCGAACGCCGCGCGCAGAGCGTCCGGCTCCCCGCCCTCCAGCAGCGCCCCGAGCTCCTCGAAGCTGACGAACCCGTCCCCATCGCCGTCCGCCGCGACGACGATCGCCTCCGCCTCCGCGGCCGTGCAGCCGAAGAACTCGCGCATCTCCGCGGCCGAGATGCGGCCGTCGCCGTCGGCGTCGAAGCGGCGGAAGATGCGGACGAGCTCCGGCTCGGGGTCCTTGGATGGCGGGGGTATAGCAGGAGGCATCGGCGGCGGGGGCGGCGAGCGGCTGCGGCTGCGGCCGAGGCCACCGCAGGAGGCGGCGGCGGACGCGACGAGACCCATGGCGAGACAGATGGCTGGCTCCGTGCGGCGTGCGTTTCCGTGTTTTTTGGTGTGGGGTTTTGGGCTCTTGCGTGAGTGGGTTTAAGTCCCCTCTGTTTATTTATAGGGCTCGCAAGATTTTGGGCTTGGACTGGGCTGGGCTCGGATTGGTGGATGCTTCTGGGTGTTGTTCGTTTCCGTGGGCGCAAATTTGGGATGTGTTTGTTCATGTTGATGTATGGTAACGTTGTCTTCGTGCCCGTCACTCCGTCTCTGCTACAAACACGTTTCGAAATTTTCTGTGAGAAGCTTTGAAATTTCTGTGAACGAATGAATTCGTAGCTTGAGTGCATGATGTCCAGGATTTAAAAAACCACGCGTTTTAGTTGTTATTTTGTCTCGAGTTTCATATCAATCTGAAAAAACACTTCCATATCGAGGAGATGTAAATCGTGACTTATTTGTGGTTGGATTTGTCACTGCATGTATATTTGCGTAGACCAGCAACCTTAGCAAAATTTTAAGTTTTCGAGCCAGCTAACCTTAGCAAAATTTTAAGTTTTCGAGCCAGCTACCTGACAGGCAAATGATGGGCACAACTTAAGACACTTGATCTCGAATCGGACGGTCAAAACCACCATGAAAATACGGAGTTTTTGGCTGATTTGGCATTGTTGCCGTACGTTTTAGCACATTTAGTTTCTCTCCCGATCAAAGCCGAAAATAGCACCTTAAAGCCGCGCGGACGTGCCACGTACCCTAGTACGTGCCTCAGGGACTTGGAACATGACGTATGTACCCTAGGGGCACGGTATTGGCATGTCCACCCCCTAGGGGCATGATACTGCCCTAGTCTGGCCCTTAGTGGCACGACACTGCCCACGTTTGGTCCCTAGGGGCACGACACTACCCTAGTTCGCCCCCTAGGGGCACGATAACGGCATCTCCGCCCCCCCCCCCCCCCAAGGGAAACAGACATCCCCCTGATTTTTTTTTTACATTTTGAACAAAAATTTGTGCTTTCGGCTGTCCCCGAATTCTCACTGTCCCCCGCATGTACGGAAAACCCGACGCTTCGGGCATGGGAGGGAATCGGATTCCGTCCTATCGCTTCGCGGTAGGCCTTCGCGCGGCTATAAAACCCAGTGATACGCTCTCATTCCTCTACACCAAAACCATTCCACTCTGCGTAGAGAGATAGAAAGGATCGATCAAGTGAGAGGCAGCGCGATCGGCCGAAATTAGTTCCGATTTCGCCATCGATTTGAGAGTTCTTAGAGGAGTGTTTAGCGATCATTTCAGTAGAGTTAGTTCGACATCAATTGGAGATCTTCTAGAGAAGGTAATGCTTCTTGTATGCATTATGTTTATTAACTGTGTAGTTAGCTAATTAATTATACAGTCGTAAATAATTAGCCGTAGTTAGTTAGTCGTAAATATTTAGTCGTAATTAAAATAGTTTTAATTAATTATTCATAATTTATTTTTGAAATTAGTTAGTTGTAATTAATGTAGTAGTAAATAATTAGTTATAGTTAGTTAGTCGTAATTTTTTACTCGGGGTTAGTTAGTCGTAATTTTTTACTTGCAGTTTGTTAGTCGTAATTTAAAATAGGCATAATTAATTAGTTCTAATTATTTAGTGCTAATTAATTAGTCATAATTAATTATTTATAACTAATTTTTTGTATTTAGTTTAGGCGGGATTAATTACTCATAATTATTTACTCGCATTTAGGCAGTTGTAATTAAAATAGTCCTAATTAATAAGTCATAATTAATTAGGATAAATTAAATAACACTCATTGATTAGTCCTAATTATTTAATGGTAATTAATTAGTCATAATTTATTTATTCAAAATAATTAATCATAATTAGTTAGTCCTAATTAAAATATTCTTAATTAATTAGGCTTAATTTAATACTATTAATTAATCATAATTAATTTAGCTTAACTAAATATTTGTAGTTATTTAATCTTAATTAATGAGTGTAAATTAATATAATCTTAATTAACTCACCATAACTAATTAGTCATATCTAATTTTGTAGTTTTTTTTTTACAATGCACTTAATAATCCGAAGTTGTTATTTTGATTAGATTGGGTAGTGTGGTTATTTTTCTAGGGTAGGGAAATGTAGATTACGTAGTGCGATATGTTTGTTATATTGTGCATAGTAAGTTAGGTTGTTGTGGTTTTAGGTAATATCAAACATACAAGATTTGCTAGTGTTTTATGGCGATGGTTTGTACGGATGGACCTGATGGGTTGGATCTGTCGAGATACCTATACAAGGTGGTCCAGGCAGAGAGGCTCAATGCGATGAATATTCACGAGCTGAGGAGCTGCATCCAGAGGGAGTTCGACATGAAGGCAGCGATGAAGAAGCTTGTTATCGAGAGGATCACCTGCACGAATAGGGAAGGGCAAGGCGTATGGAAGCTACTGAAGGTGAATGGTAGCGTTGCATGATGCCAGTACATGCAGATTGCTTCCCAGCCCGAGACAGCGATATACGGGAAGGTTATGGTGTATGTGAATTTCGTGCATTGGGCGCAAGCAAACCTTGATGATGCCGGTTCTCAGGAATCGGGAAACCGTAGGCGATGCGTGAAGACAGTAGCACAGAATGCGCTATTAGCACAAAATGTGTTGTTTTAGAGGGAGACTATGAGAGTAGAGTTGCTCATAATTTTGTGAAAAATAAGGGGTGGGACACTGGTGGTCGGCCCGCATTGATTACCACGAGTTCCTACTGGACTAGCCGGTCGGGTCAGAGTCCGAAGAGGATGCTAACCCAGGATCGGATGGTAGCGAGTAGGATGCACCCCAGGGTGGTGGTCCGACCAGCATAATTGTGTCATTGGAGGTGCCATACGTGTCATCCAGATTTGATGACCTCACGGTGTGGTCACTTGTACTGCCACAAAAAGAAGGGTCCCACTTGGGGTTTGATGCTGACACTCTATTAGTTAAGCAGCACTTCTCTAACAAGACAGTCATGTGGTAAGCTATAGCACGGTATATCTTGTCCATCAGCCGTGTGTATCGGGTGCACCGGTCCATCCCAGGACATTGCACAGCGTAGTGCCTAGTGGGAGGTTGCCCTAGTTGCCAATCTGGCTCTTTGGCTTGGTCATCATGATTAAGATGGTGATTGACCACACTTGCGAGATGAGTGAGCTGTTGCGGTAGTATCGGAATGTGACTTTCACATATGTGGAAAGCCTCATCAGGCATCTAGTTGCGGAGGACATGTCTGTCTCCCCTAAGATGTTGTTGTCAGAAGTCGTCGATCTGGTTGGTTATCCAGTCAGCTATAGCAAAATCCGACAAGCCAAGCAGAAGGTGTTCGAGGCTATGTACGGGACATATGAGGAGGCTTACAACCTTATGCCAAGGATGCTTCACTAGATTGCCAAAGTAAACCCCATCACGTACATAAACAAGAAGGAAAGTGAAGATCCTGATGGAGGTCCTAACTGCTACATACTAGACTATGTATTCTGGGCTTTCTTATAGGCTATAGAGGGCTTTAAGTGTTGTCGTCTAGTATTCACGATGGATGATACTTTCCTCACCAGGAGGTACAAGGTCACCTTTTTCACTACGGTGGCAGTCGACGCGAATGTCGAGTTTCTTTCGATCACTTTTGCCATCATAGAGAATGAGAACACTTCTAGTTGGCTGTGGTTCCTGACAAATGTCAAACTGGCAGTTGTGGGAGACTAGCCTAACGTATGACTTATCACAGACCGCAATACTAGATTGTTGTCCACTCTCAGCACCATGAAGAATGGGACGGAACCCCTGTACCAGTGGAACAACGTGAAAACTCGGTGGTGCATGAGGTATCTTTTATCGAACTTCTTCACGCGGTTTCATAGTTAGGAACTAATGAAGATATTCAAGATGTTGTACATGCAAAAATAGAGGCGAAAGTTTGAGTCCATCTGGACAAAACTTGAACATCGGACTACAAGGCATACAAGAGAGTCCTCTCCGGAGGCACAGGAGGGACAACATGGCGCGAGAGGGGAATCCATGAGCCCCATCAGTTTCTCCTAGTGGATTAATCTCCATGCTCTTGAGTTGGAGAAATAGTCCCAACTATACGATGCGGACGATGCGAGGTACGAATTATGACGACAACCATGTCTGAGGTGTACAACAGTGCTGAAAGTTGTGCGGTGCCTCCCTATCACCACGATCGTTGAGGAGGCCTAGACTCGCACGATCAGTTACTTCGTCAATAGAGCCACCACAACAAGGCGACAACTGGAAGAAGGAAAGCAGTGGTCCGAGAACATGCAAAGGTATATGGACTAGAAGATGAAGAAAACTCGTATGCACGGTATCCAAGTGATCGATGGCTTAAGGAGGAAGTACAAGATCTTGTTGAAAATATGTCACCATTCATACCATGGGGAAAGAAAACATGCTTGCACCCTCGATGATGTGGCTACATGCATCTACAACAAGTTGAAGCTCTTGCACAAGCCATGCACGCATGTGTACAAGGCGTGCGCGCAAGTCAGGCAGATATCTACATCGTACATCTCTTAGTACTATTATATGCACCATCTTTTCAGGATATGGAGTGTTGAGTTTCACTCGTATGACATAGACATGAACTATAGAGATCTTTGACCGGACATGGTGAAATGGGCCCAAAGATAGCCTTGAAGGCAACTGGGAAGGGACGACGGTATACGCGACGCTTTTGAAATGACATGGATGACAGCCAGCGTGGGGGGTCTTAGCTGTGCGAGGAAGTGCTAGATATGCAAGACTCTTGGCCACTCCATGAAGGATTATCCCAACAAACCGAGCTCGTCTAGGTGTCATTCTGTGTCGTAATTAATTATATTGTTTGCATGTTTGGGGACCACCATTTTATGTAAACGAGTAGTATTATAATATTTTGCACCTTTGTGTACGTCATTTTTTTCTTAACGGGTATGTATTTTGGCATTCTCTTTGTTCCAAATTGACTTGCCCTTATTCTGTGAGCTAGAGCATAACATTGGGTCGGTCTTGGAGATGTCGAACTTGTCGGACTTCTATGCGAAGATGTTGCGGAAGCGCAAGTGACTTGCCGAGAGGGCTAAACACTACCCGGATTGTTCTATGAAGGATGCGTTGATACCACCAAAGTTTTCACACCCACAATGTGTGTGCGAAGAACCGATGAAGATCATTCAGTCCATATACCCGACGACTGCCACCCGAGTGTACTACACGCGCAGGGACATCCTCGTAAGCAAATTTTACGCACATATCTTTTTCACATCTTACGTTGCATTCCACATATTCCTAACTTCATCCGCACATAATGACAACCGGAGATGCGTTTCAACTTCTTCCAATGGATCGATGGCCCGGACATGTACGATAGGACGTTCATCGACCAGAAGTACATGTTCAACTATGCAAACCAAACCGAGACCTTCAAACGATGAAAACCTTACGCACCTAACCCTATTGAAGAGACACCAATCGACAAGGGGAAGGCTCTTGCTTGTGAGACTAGCGGCCGTCCTAGCGCTCCCCGTCGTCTTGGCACACTTTATATCAAAGATGCAAGTCATGTTCAATTTGTATCCTTATTACTGATTTCGCCTTGTTCTGCTAATATCATTCAATCTTCCAGTCTGTCTCGCACAACAAGGTTGCCTTTGAGACTGGCTGTCACCATGGACAGTCAGGAGACAAGGGGGAAAGGACCGATGGGCCGCCAAGACTAATTTTGATCCTTGATATTTTCGATTCCAAAAAGGCGTAGATATATTCTATGTGACTTTCAGTTTGTTGATTCGTGCATGTTGTTGTTTCTAATACACGTAACTAAACCCTACACGTCATGTAATTTATAAATTACATTATGAAGTCTCTAAAATTTTATTCCAAAATTTCATTAATTTCAATTTTTAATTTTTATTCCAAAATTTCATTAATTTCAATTTTTAAATTTCATTCTCTAACTTCACATGAAATGACGATGGACGGCGAACTTCACATAAAATGATGATGGTACACGGGAGAAGTACCGTGCCCCTAAGGTATAGGCAACATGTTTCGGGCACCTAAGACATAGACTAGAATACGTGGTGCGTCTGTGCGGCTATTTGTGCCATTTTCTACTTTGATAGAGAGATGATGATAAATTCACTAAAACTCACGCCACCGATGCCAAAAGTCCAAAACAGCCAAAAAAACTCCGAAAGCACGCTCGTATACGTGGGAAAGCGGCGCAAGATACGATTCCCAGGCCAGGTCGCAAGTCGCAACAGAACCAACCGACCCGAACCTCTCTTATCCGGAGAACGCCTTCCAGCCCTCTCCGCCTACACCCTGCTCCACCCATGGCCGCCGCCGCCGCCGCGGGGTGACGTCGACAACGGCGAGGAAGGCCCTCTTCACAACTACCACCACTCTCCTCTCCTCCTCACTCTCGCGCAGCCGTCGTAGCCTCTCCTGCTCCGTCACCGCCCCGCGCATTGTGCCGCTGCCGCCGGACATGCTCCGGTGCGTGCAGTGGGAGGGAGGATTTGTGCACCCTGCCCTCCGCATCTCCGAACACCCCGAACAGGGCCTCGGAGTCTCCGCTGCCATGGCCGAAGGCGACATCCCGCCGGGCGCCGTCCTCATCGCCCTACCCGGTCGCATCCCACTACGACTCCACCGTCCTGCTGGCGCTGCGGATGCCGTGCTTATGCAGCTCGCTGACCAAGTCCCCGGTAGTGGCTCTTTAGATTCTACTACTTATGTTTGTTACGTTTTAGAAATAATGCGGTAATTCGTGTTTGTATTTGGGGAAATTTGATCATTTGCCACACATTACAGTTCATTAGTCAATCGACAATTTGCCCTTTTAGAGAAAAAATGCCAATTTTGCACCTCTCTTCTTCTCATTCTTCTTACTTGCTCCAGCCATGGCTGACCCACTGCGGTCTTCGTCAACGGCAACGGTGGGACAGGAGCGCGGCGAGCTCCGGGAGGAAGCTGGGGACCTCCTTACTCTCCCCACTTGCGTCCGCCGCTGTCGCCATCAATGTCGTCGTCCCCGAGGTGCAAATCGCTCCGCCACTCCCTTCCCCGGCCGTCGCTCAGATTCAACCGTGCCGGCGGCTTGTAGGCACGGAGGCGGCCTCCTTGTCGGATCCACCCGCGTTGGGCGGTGCTCACGGTGGCGACTACCTCCTCGCTGATATTGCGAAGCCAAAGCGTGTACGGCTGGACACGATGGCTTCCTTACCGGATCCGACGAAGGCGAGGCCGGATGCGGCCTTGCAGGAGCTTCAGCGGCGTAGCCTCCTCGCCGGATCTGGCCACACTGGTGGCGGCGTCATCCTTAGAATGGCCACATTGCGGCTGCAGTGGCTACTCCAGTAGGTGGGGGCGAGGGAGCTAGCCATGGCAACCAGATCCGGCGGGGGAGGTAGCCATGGCTGGTGGAGGGAGAAGGAAGGGGGAGGAAGAAGAAGAGTGTACGGGAGAGACGTGAGGAGGTGGCGGAGGTGTCGGGTCGACCATGGCCGGAGCAAGGAAGAGGAAGAAGGGGAAGAAGAAGGCTGGGGCAAATTTGTCTAAAAGGGCAAATAATCAAGTAGCTCATGAAATTTGAAACGAACAAGTATGAGAGCTGCCCATTATATTAATAAAGTAGGAGAAAATAGAGAAAAAGAAGAAAAAAAATACAACCATCGCCTCAACGGGGTAGACGACATAGACGGGGAAGGGACCCTCTGAACACCTAGCAAAGCAACCTAACACACAGGCTAGGGTAACACCAACTAGCCACAGTGGACACCGATTGACTCTTACACACCCAAGCCACACACCGCAACCAAAGGAAGTATGACTTCCTCACCACCTAACACGCTGAAGTTTTTGGTAGTTGAGTTAGCGATGCAGATGTTAACCAAAGCACAGTGCTTGAGATAGAAGATTAAAAGCAAAAGCCTGGAGAGCCAAAGCTCCGCCGCGGCTGAAGAACCACAGCAAGCACTCCACCCTAACCAGGTGACCATCAAGTCTTCAGAATGTAGTGGATGAGGGAAGCGGTCCTTCGCTTCACAACGACAGTGGACGATGTGCAGAAGAGACAACAACTCCGGCTCCTCACCTCCTCCAACGGGGATGTTGACGGTGGCCTATCTCTAGGTCCGAACCGGCTGTTTGACAAAGGGCATCCACAACGGTCGGCCTGCACTCCAGGACAGCGACCCAACAATCGAGCGTCCAAACTCTTCAAGCCTCTTCAACTATTGGCATTCGACAACACAAGGGTGGGATCTTCTTAGACGTGGACCAGACGACGCCCAATCCGGAGAGTATGGAAGAAGACGGGAAGGCTTCGGCTACAGTGGTGAGGAAGGCTCTTGGGAGGCGGTGAACATTGGTGTAACCAGGAGGGGAAGAGGAACTTGGGGGGGGGGGGCGGGGGGCGCTACTCACCGCAATGCCCTACCACCGGTTTGCCGCAGTGCGCCGCCGACGAGGTACAAGCCACGACGCGCCGCCACCAAAATGCCGACCACCGAGCACCAACCATCGCCGGATCTACCTCGACCTTGGCCCTAGCCCTGCCTTGGGGGCAGATCTAGCGAAGACGCAGGAGGTCGCCACTGGTACACGGCTACGTACCGGATCCAACGGCGACAGGGCGGGGGCGAGGGAGCCGGAACCAGCAGCGACGCGTCGAGGCGCCCGGGTCTGAGCCCCGGCTACGAAGAGATGGCTGCAGATCCGGAGGGGATGGAGATTGGGACGACGGTGGGCGCCCGGATGTGAGCCCCAACGACGAAGGGACGCTGCAGATCCGGAGGGGAGGTAGTCGGGGATGAAGGTGCATATGAGGTGTGGCAAATGATCAATTTTCCCTTGTATTTGTGAGTGCACCGTAAGATCTGCTTTAATTTACGAAATTAGGATCACGTGTCTTAATGCTGTTCTATTTTGACGTTGGAGCAATTCAAATGAAATGTTTCTAGCAACGTGTTCGTTTAGTAATGATTGGATTACTTAGTTACTTTTGCACTTGTCAGAGCATCAAACGCTGAATGCTGTTTCTTGTTGCTGATAGCTTATGTTAGTGTTTGGTCTTGGAAGCTGCCAATTGTTAGATCACAAAGTGAAAACTCATGCTTATAACATTGTGGTAGGAGTGCTATGTTAAACGAACACATAGGCTCAAAGATGGTGGAGCTTAGTCCCCAGTTTACTTTAGAAGATTAGTCCCTGTTTGGTGTTTTGGTTGTGGTTGAAATCACTTCGGGATGTCAGTTTTTAGAGATTGCACGTGAGAATACCAAACATATCTTCTATAGGTCTTTTAATTTGAAAATTTCGAAGTAGAGTGACTATTCAATGCTATAGGTATTTTTTGTCTTCATTTTGTTTAGAGCCCTCTTTGTTTCCTTTGGTGAGTTGAGCAAGCTTGGAGTCTTGTTTTCCAACTGTTCACTTCTATAATCTATTCTATACATATGTATAGCTAATGTTGTCTTGTCATTGAATTGCCACATGCTTGACAATTGACATATTATTTATTCAAGTTATAATAACACCATTTTTAGTGTATGATGTGATGGCCATTCTGTAAAATTAGTCTAACTACCTTCTAATGAGGAGTAAACATGGTTTTTAAGGCATCGCTTAGGCGACGCTTAAGCGTCGCCTAAGCGGTAAGGCGGTCCGGGGTGTCAAGGCGTCGCCCCGCCTTGCCATCTCCCGTCGCCCATGCGGCGTTGGAGAGCCAGATCCGGGCGGGAGGCGGAGAAGAGGAGGCCCCGTGCGCCGGATCCGGGCAAGAGAGAGCTCGGGGCGACGTCGGGGAGCCGAAGCCGGACAGGAGGGGGGAGCACGGGAGCAAGGGAGGCCCGGCGGCGCTTCGAGGGGGACCTGGCGGCGCGTCGGGGGAGCAGGGGAGGCCCTCCCTCCCTCCCTTCTCCCCGTCGTTCGCCATCGACAGTCATCGCTGAGGGAGGAGATTGAGGCGGCGGCGCTGAGGGAAGAGATCTGAGGAGGCGGTGGCGTGGCGTGCGAATGCAATGCCCTCGGGCCTCGGCTGGGCAAGGGGAAAAGAGGCGCGGGCAGGCGGGGCGGGGCTCCGGGCAATGGGATTTTCTATGGCATTCCAACCTGCTTCGGGATCTTCTGCGGCCAAAAAGCCTACTGCCTTCTGCTTCTGACCTACTGCTGACTGCTCTACACTGCCGCCTTAGGATGAGTAAGGCGTCACCTCGCCTCGCGCCTTATCGCTTAAAAGGTGTGAAGGGGGTGGGTCGCCTCGCCTCGCCTTACCGCCTTAATAACCATGGGAGTAAATTCAATCCTGTGGGTGACAGAGGAACTATGGGCTATGAGGTTGGGCTTGAGGTTGCTTCAAGAAAAGGGCAAAACCTGATTCGTTTTGGTGGCCTTATATCGCCAATCTACCAGAGACTTTTGCAGTACCGATCTTCTTTCCAGGGGAAGACATAAAGAGCTTGCAGTATGCTCTCCTCCACCAGGTTGTTAAAAAAAATGTAGTTAAGCCCTTAGCTAGTTAATAATTATTGATTTTTCCCTCTTTTCTCACAGATGCTATTTCAGGTCAATAAAAAATGCCACTTCCTTCTTGAGTTTGACAGAGAGTTAAAACATAATCTTGGTACCGTGCCCTTGGAAGAGCATCCTTTTTGTGGACAAGATGTAAATTCATCTTCCCTTGGATGGGCTATGTCAGCAGCATCTTCTTGAGCATTCCGTTTGCATGGTGAAATCCCAATGCTGTTGCCTCTCATCGATATGTGTAACCATAGTTTTAACCCGAATGCTAGGATTGTCCAGGAAGGAAATGTGGATATCCAAGATATGTCAGTTAAGGCAAGTATCCTGTGATGTTCTTGCACTCCTGAGTTTCCGTGACTGCACTCCTAAAATTTTAGATCTCCTAAAACAAGTAAGTTAATGATCTTGGTTAGTAACATGCTTTGCACAGAAGTGGCACGAATAAGTGCCTTTAATCAACTTTGTTCGCTGGATACATATTGTTTTTAGTCCATGATTTATTTGTTTGAAGATGCAAATTAAATCTATCTAATTATCTTTGCATTGTGCTATACACAGGTTGTCGCTGAGACAGATTGAACAAAATGCTGCAGTAACACTGAACTATGGTTGCTACCCCAATGATTTCTTTCTTCTTGATTATGGATTTGTAATAACATCGAATCTGTATGACCAAGTGGAACTGATCTATGATGGAACCCTCCTTGACGCTGCTAGCATGGCAGCAGGAGTTTCTTCTCCCAACTTTTCAGCACCAGCCAAGTGGCAACAGGATATATTGTCAAAGCTAAATCTACATGGAGAGGGTGCCATTCTGAAGGTCCTGCCCACGTTCTTAGTCTGCTCTTGTTTATTTGTCGTAAATGCAAGTCTACTCCATGCAATATTCATGTACCAATCTGAAACTGTTAAGCTTTAGTTTCAGTAATTAATAATTATGGGGCATGCTCATTGCAGTGTGGTAATATAGACTGTGTTGTCGTCGTTTGTGTGACTTGGGTTTCCTTGCTGGTAAGCTTAGGAGGTCCGGACATAGTTGATGGGCGCTTGTTAGGTGCTTTGCGGGTTCTTCTTGCAACTGACCCAGAGGCTGTGCGTAAGCATGACCTGAAAACTTTGATGTCACTTAACGAGAAAGCTCCTTTAGGCCCTGTAGTTGAAGCATCAGCACTCCGAACTGTTCTTGCACTTTGCGCCATCGCTCTACAGCACTTCCACACCAAGATAATGGAGGACGAGGCTATACTAAAAGGAGAACCACCTCTCACTACTGAACTGGCCGTGCAGTTTAGATTACAGAAGAAGCTGGTGATCGTGGACGTGATGCAGAATCTTAGTAGGAAAATCAAGATACTATCTACAGAGAAATTCGCCTTGTAGGATATTCACGTCTTGGAATCGCTTTGTCGGACATTCAATTATCGTTTTGTACTAACTACTGGAGATAACAATAAAGCCCCCAAATTTTGTTCCCTCACCATTCCCCTATTGCTCAGCAACCAAATTCGAACATGGAAAAGTGGACACTTATGTAAAGTTAACACCAGATTGAGAGAGAGAGATTAAATTATACGAGAATAATTGTTGCAGGCTGTCTCTGCGTAAAGAATAGAAGAAGTGTAACAATCAAGTCTCTTGGTTGTGAAATCCAGTTTCTTTCTGATTAACCGGTTCTTCAGGGAAAAGAAGCCGTCTCCTAACTGAACCGCATGTGTCAGGCAGTTTCAGTTAGGAGATGACTTCTTCAGGCAAAAGAATTTCTCTACAGCTGATCATACAGAAATATAATTCTAATGATATAGTCAGAATCTCCCTTTTCGCAGCTTAACATCAATACCTTCCCGTCGATTGAGCACGAATTTTTTTTAAAAAAATGTAGCACCATCCAAAATAACTGCCCCGAACTGAACTGAAGAGATGGGAGACTAGCAACTCACAAAGAACTATTTACAGAATCATCAAGATGAAAACAGCATCATAGCAACTGAAAATTCTCGCCTCGTCTCGCAAAAGCCCCACTCATGTGGACAAGATAACCAAAGAAAATCCTAACAAAGATCAGCCCTGTCCTAATACACGACGAGAGAAGAGGAGACGATCGTCTTCCTCCGCTCCGGGCGGTGGGAGGGGCCCTACGAGTCGCCGCCTATGGAGATCGCCGGCCGGCCGACCCGTCCCAGCGGCGACCGCGACCGCTGCCTGGCCAGGTCCCGGAGGACCAGCCGCATCTCCGACACCTGGTGCTGGTACGTCTCGTGCACCTTGACCTTCTCGTCCTCCTCCTGCTTGATCCTCCTCACCTGGCTATGCACCACCAGCCGCTGCCGCTGCTGCCCTTCCTGATCCCTAGGCTTCTCCATTACAAAATTGGAGACCTTCTCGTATTCTTTTATTAATATGTGTATCTAAATTTTCTTTCTGGAGACGGCGATCACCGGTCAGGTAGGAAAGAAGTTAATCTACCATTCGAAGTGAACATTGCGTTGCATGAGGGGTGGTGTATAAATAGGGGGCACGTGTGAACGCGATCAAGAACTGACCGGTTCCCATCCGTGCCGTTATTACGGGAGGACGAGTGGAGGCAGCGTACACGTGTCGGCCCGTTTAACCGATCCGCACTTGGCATCCTCTTCTTGCCTCGCGTCGACTCGCGGTTGCTTTCTCCTCAGATTTTTTTTTTTTTGCACGTCGTGTAACCGAGCACACGCGTAACGCGTGCATGCATATCCATTCATGAATCATCAACGGTTCATCCATCCATGTGTACATGTTGACGTTACGAGACTGCCGTTTGTGACCATGCATGGTGTCTATCCTGCTATCCGTATGGGCCTGGCGCCTGCCTAGACGTGTCCTGTATCTGAGGTTAGTTTACTAATGGGCACGACTAGCATGCGGACGTATGATGAAAAACTCGTACGTTCCCCTTACCGTTAAATCTTATTTGTGTTGATTCTCAGCCGTTCGATTTGACGCAACAAAGAGGTAGTATTCGGTGGCAATTGATTCTCAGCCGTTCGATTTGACGCAACAAAGAGGTAGTATTCGGTGGCAATCTCTAGCCGTCGTCGGCTCGCCAGAGCTCCAGCTTTCCGGAGGAGGAGACCGCGGCGGACGGCCTCCCTTGAGCACGAGTGGTGGCAACCTCGGACCAACGGCTGATGTTGGAGCTCAGTATGCTAGTGGCAAGGTTTGTGACGCCTGTAATCGTAGCCTGCTTCCATAAAGGAGGCGCAAGGAGGGAAAGGACGACCTTCGGCCGTCGCTGGCTCGTCGGAGCTCCAGCTTGCCGGAGGAGGGAGGAATGGAGGAGGAGGAGGAACCAGACGGTGCTTCATGAGACGCTTGCAACAAATTTAAAATGAGGCACAACATCAATTCGATGAACATGCAACAAAATCCCCCAAGGTTGTAACAACAATCACAAACAAAAAAAATAGTGCACCAAACTAACAACCAACTACAACAAAAAACACCATGATGCAATACAGAAGAACTCTCATGCAAAATCAACAAAATAAATATTGAAACAAAATAAAACTACTTGTGCAACAAATCGACACAACTAATGCAACAAAAAATATTGTTGTTGCAACAAACAGAAAAGATAGTTGCAACAAAATAGTAATTGGTTACAACAACCATTTTACAGAAGCACACAAGTCTGCAACATTTTCAGTCGGTCACCATCAATGCGCGAAAGCGCCGGCGGGGAAGGGAAATGGAGGCGGAGGCAGCGGCGGGTCTGGTGGAGAGGGCGGCGGGGGAGGCGGGCGGGACGGGAGGAGGGGACGAGAGGCGGAGGCTCATCGCGCCAATCCGCATCGGCGGTGGCTCTATTCCGGATCTCACTTCCGATCTACATATCTGGTCGGCCACCACCATCTTCATGGACGTGCGAAGGCACCAGTGGGGGAAGGGAGATGGAGGCGGCTGCAGGTCTGGTGGAGAGGACGGCGGTGGAGGGAGGAGGGGGCAGAAGTAGAGAGGGCAACGGCGGAAGGAGTGGGAGGGCGATAGGAGGTGGAGGCGGAGAGAATGAGGTGCGAGGAGAGTGGGGCCCGAGCGTGGGAAGGAGAGAGAGAGAGAGAGAGAGGTGGGGTAGGGGATTAGTTAAGGTTTCTAACCTAGGCTCTCCCACGTGATCTCGTCTTCCCGATCATGATCCAACATAATGAACTTTTTCGCTAATGTGTCCAATGTGATTAGAGACCCTTTTCATGCCCTCTTATATTACTTAATTCATTATTTATTTGCCAGTGAACCCTCCAAGATTTGTTCATGTAGTTCATTCTTTTCCTATGGCATTTGTGCTTTTACTTATTGAGAAAATATATTACATTTGATGACGATGATATTGCTGTTCTTGCAGGATTAAACTGTGGTCAGTACATCATTCAAATGATGCATACACCTCCAAGGACATATGTTGATCGCTATATCGAAATGATGCTTCCTTGCAATACTCCCCGACCTGACATGTACTGAATGTCTGAATACAACATCAATGCAGCTAGGTATGCAGTTCTATTTTGTCGTACCTTTGCCATTTCTTTCCCTTGGATGCGCCTAATGTGTTCTAGGAAGTCCGAGCTCTTCATAAAAGTGTTGATGCGGTACGTATAATTGGCATGAGGTTAGCCAGAAACCAAACCACAGGTCCACGGCAAACTCGATCGGCAAGCATAGAACGACTGGCCAGAGCTGTGCCCGGCTCGATAAGCAAATGCAAACTAACACACACATAAAACAAAAAATAAGCCTAACGGCAAAGAAACACCGCACCGGGGCGGGCGAGTGAAATTTGGTTCTATCTGCATGCCACCTCCGGTTAAATTTCATACCGGTAAAAAATCGGATTCACATGATTTCTGTAAAATATAAAAAGAAGTTCGTAATCATATCTAAACACATTCGCACAGGTACTCTTGGGGTAAGGCTGCTAGCCTTAGAAAGGGGCAGGTCTTGGTTTCAAACCCTCAAAACTACACTTTTTAAAAGTCTTTTTCGTTTTAACTTTTTTTTATAAAAAAAATCGAATTTTGATTTGCAAAATTTCGCTTGAATTCAACCGAAATTTTCCAAGAACCGGTAAAATCAGTTATACCGGTGACCCGGTCAAAAAAATAATAATCAAACCCCTGCTTTCTCTAGTATGGACCGTCGTCGACGTCAATGATCGATCCGTGACGTGCCTTGCTTACTTCCTCTGCACCGTTGATCGATCAACAAACCGTGCTGATCTTCTGTTACTTCCAGTTCCAGATGTGTGTGGTTATAATGGAACCGTGCCATGTCCACATCGCAAGCCTTCCTAGCTTCGTCTCGGGCACGATGGCGATGACAAGGACGCATCCCGATCTCTCGATTCTTCCATCTAGGATCGATGATCAACATGCTGTAAATTAATTGTTCCAACAGATCGAATTGGCTCTAAATGATGCCCCGCCGTACAGGAAGGGGGGAGAAAATGAGGTGGTCGAACGATACATGTGGTCCAGGATTTCTATCTCCCGACTAATCGTGATTAGTAGGACCTGAACAATGACCTTTCAGCTACACAGCCACCAGATCTGCTCTACTAACAATCAACTACCTACCAGCTGATGACTCCTAGAAATTGTAGAACTAAGAACTAGCAGTTTAGTAGTATACAGTAACTAGGGTTGCCGGCTACATAGTACACTGAATTAGTAATTCGCTAAATCAGGAAGTCGCTAATTAAGCGATTAAAATGTGTTTTTCACTCTTCGGGAGAGCACGGAAGCATTTCCCTTGAAAAGTGAACTATATATACGACTTGATCATGCATGCATGCATGATCCATCACCATCCAATCATCCATGTCCAGTCAAAAAATTGCACATATACGTAGTTTCAAAAAAAGAAAAGAAAAAAAGAAGCACATGTACGTGCTTACTTACCTACATATATGCATGTAGAGAGCCGGCCCAATGGGCTCCAAAGTCTTCAGAAATGAATCGAGCCTCACCTTCCAAGTAACTCATGCACAGTTAGAATATCAAACCAGACGCTGGTGTATCTGACTATCTGAGACCCATATCTGACTATCTGAGACCCAAAATCCTTCGAAAAGAATCTGAGACTCAAAGTTGAGTTTTTGGCGTATTTAGTATTGTTGGCGCATGAAAAAACAAAAGTAGCCTCCTCTTTGAAGCAATTGCAAAAATAACACCAAAGAACCATGCAAACACGATATCCGTGCCCCAAGGGGGGCGAACTTGCCTCCACCGTGTCAAGGGCACGGAAAAGGTGAGTCCGGCCCCAAGGGCGTGGACAAGGGCTCGGTCACAACTCAAAATTCGTGAACAATGTTTTTTGATACTATTTGAATACTATTTAAAACACTATGTAGAACACAATTTAACACTTTCAAAAATTCAACTACGAGCACATTTTTCTTTGAATTTTTTCTTCCTGTTTTTTTTTTACCTCGTACTCGCAACTTCAAATGTATTATCACATGCACCAAAAAAAATTCACAAATTTTTTCACATGAAATCACGACGGAGCACAACACACGCAGATTCAAACTTGGGTGTCAACCATCGCCATCGCCACCCTTCGCTGCCCTCGGTGGCTCAATGAGTCGATGGACGGTGGTGGCCTGGTGCCCTTGCTGCTAGGGTTAGGTTGCCGCCCGCCATCGCAGTCTCGCTCTCACACATTTGCACTCAGGTTGGAAGGTACGGTTATGGTATTATATGATCTGCATGCTAAGCATTTTCCTCAGTTTGTTCATAGACAAGCTTACATAGCCTATGGTACAGTACAACATTAAAGAATGTCATCCACATTAAACCTTCAAATTAAAAAAGAATGTCATTTCTGGCAATTTCTACATGATACGCTCATAGAATACGTCACTTTCCTTTTATGCCTGAGTTTCTATGTATTATCACATGTAGCAAAAATGTATGGGGCAATTTGCTCAGTGACACTACAAATATATCCAGGGTTCGCCTCCAAGTGCGGCAGCTGCGCGCAGTTCGTGAGGGATGGGGTGCTCGTGCCTGCACCAAGCATGGGTGCACATGTGAAGAATTTAGACCCGTAATTATGAGTTAATAGAGTTTTTGATAATGAATAATAATCGTCATGTGGACTAACATTTTTCATGAGTTGGTGAAACAGATTGAGTCCCATGATGATGAACACTTAGGACGTCACCATGTCTTGATGAGCATCAAGACAAGATTATGAAGTGAAGAAGATCATCATGTGTTGATGATATTTAAGTTAAGATCCTGGACTTGGAGTGGGGATGTTTATCATCAAGTGATCACTCCAAAATTGATGTTCAAGGCAAAGGTATGACTAGCATAGGCTAAAGATGTGTTCCTTGTTTTTTACCGATCTCGGTGTTTGGTGTGGTGACCGGATTGCTAGTATAGGTTGTCGTACTATTAAGAGGGGTCTTGACTGGTAGATTGAGTGTGTCATGTGTTGATAGCTCTTAGTGCTTGCTCTAGCTCTCCATGGTATGTTGCCGATATTTTGCGAATGTATTTTGTAAATAGTTGAGGCTCATGCATAATCCTTGTAGCATGTGACTTAAGTTTGCGAATGTGCTTTGCAAATGATTTAAGTCCATATACCTAATTCCTTTTGGCGTGATTCTAAAAGTCAGCAAATGTGTTTTGCAATTTGTTGATAATGATGCTTTCATACCTTGTTTGTATCGCGCATCAATTAGCAAATGTGTTTTACAAAATTGAGTTGAAGCGAAATGCAAAATCTATTTTGCCAAGTCTCTGACGGTCTGACCGTAGCCCTAGGGCGGTCTGACCGTAGCCCTAGGGCGGTCTGACCAGCCCTTGAGGGTTTGACTGGGCTGAGTGTCGATCCAACCTTCCTAGCGGTCTGACTGCCTGCTCTAACCGGTGGGCAACCAGTCTGACCGCCATATATTGGCCGGTCTGACCGGCCCCACGGTCAAAGTTCCTTCTTAGCTTTTTCCAGGTCCCCTTGGCGGTCTAACCGGCTTTGGTCCGGTCTGACCGACCCTTGTAAGGGAGGTCAGTCCAGTTGAGTGTCTAACGACTAGTGTTTATAGCTGTTGGAGTTAGGGTGGTCTGACCGGCCATTGGTTGGCGACCAGACCAAGATCCCCTGATTTTATGCAAATTCTCCTCTAACGGCTAATTTTCTTGTGTGAGTATATAAATAACTCTTGTGGTCGATTGTGGGAGAGTGCGGGTGCCATTTTCGTTCCCCTTGAGCAAAGAGCAAGCCCTCTCTGCTCTTTTGTGCTTGTGTTTCACTTAGTGAGTTTAGAGAGCAAAATCTTGGTACATGTGTTTATTAGGTGTTGGATTTAGTATCTATCGTGCTTAGACACTTGATTCGTTCAAGTGAGCATCTTCAACTTGTTACTCTTGATGTTTACTAACATCTAGATGGCTTGGAGGAGTTGCACTGATGATCTTCTAAAAAAAGGTTGTGAGAAGACCTGGGCGGTTGTGAGTGGCTTGGTGTTCGTCATCTCCGGAGTGGAGAAAGAGCAATTCTGAGTGGATTCGAGGTGTAGGCTTAATTTGTAGAGCCGGTCCAATTCATGTATGCTTACCTCTACTTGGACTAGGGGAAACTGGCAAGTTTCCGACTACCACGGGAAAAAGATCGAGTGTTCTTGTGGTTTACTTTCTTGAGCTTTACTTTATTGCAATTTACATTTGTAGAATTAAATTGCTTCTTTGTATCTCCTTAGGATTGCATTCCTTTCTTTAGACTTAGATTGTTGGTGCACATAGTGAGACTAGTTGTTTTAAATTTTAAATTGTGGAAAACCGATTTGATTTATAATTTCACATAAAACTCGATTTTAGCCAAAAGAATTCTTAAAACCGTCTATTCACCCCCCCCCCCTCTAGTCGGTCCTCCTCGACCTTACAACATGGACCCCCCAAGGCCGCGGCCGGTGTACTATTGCCCGCCATCACCTCGTCCGGTGAATCGTTGCTGCGTCAAAGGGATTGTGTTGTGCTATGTCGTGATTTCATATGAAAAAAATTATGAATTTTTTTGGTACGTGTGATAATAAATTTGAAGCTGCGAGTGCGAGGTAAAAAAAAAAACAAGAAGAAGAAAAATCAAAGAAAAACGTGCTCTCGGTAGAATTTTTTGAAGTGTTAAATAGTATTATATATAGTATTTTAAATAGTATTCAAATAGTACCGAATAGTGTAAAAAAACATTGTTCGCAATTTTTGAATTGTGGCCGAGCCCTTGTTATTAGTTGCACATGTCCATGTCGATCGATGTGGTCTACCAAATCTGCCAATATATAGTTCGCTCGATCGATCGATCGCCTCCATCACGCCCCGTTGATTCTTAATTTAGTTTCGTCATCAACCACCTCCATGGACTTCAATTATTTGCATACTCTAGCTCCTGATTCGCCATTAGTGTTTCTTAGGCTCTCGTGTGTTTATATACAGTTTCTTGGAAAGTCACTAGTTAGATAGGATGCACGTTCGTTGTCAGAAGCATTGCTTATAGTTTCTGCTTCATTCCAAGTAAACTTGCGCGAAATTACGTCAGGACCTGAATTCCTAACTCACGTGCAGACTGCAGTACCTTGAATTAACATCAAGAAAAGTGATTGCAGTAGACAGTAGTAGTTGCTCAGCGATTGGTCAGTCGATTTTTTCCCTTGTTTTAAATTGCATGTGAAAAGTATGCTCGTAGTTGGCAGATTGGCAGGCCACAACATGAATGAATGGAGCATGAAGAGATGGTTGTTTAGGTTCCCGGGCATCTATCATCGATTAAAAAAATTCGAGTCGATGGTCTGACCGAATCTCACTTACGCAGGGTGACTGTTGATGCATCATTAAAGATGATTAATTCGTACGAATCACAAATATATCATGGACGATTAGCTACATAAACTAACTAGCACAAGAAAGGCATTTTGGGGTGGTAATTATCTAACTGAACGGCATGCTGAGAGCCTGAGACTAAAGAAAACTGGAGAAAGAAACCAAAAGCTTTCAGTTCACACCAGAAGAACATGATGCATGAGACTAATTAATAAAACGTTTTCATGGCGCCAAAGGCTGCTGTGTGCATACAGTAGGAAGGGACCGATCGACTTGGCATTGGTGCCGTAGCTTTTAAAATGCAAAATGAATCCATCCCAAATTGGCGAATTTCCAATCGATCACGTGGTCATTTCCTAGTTACAAGCTACCATTCAAACGCATGTTCTTTCAAAAGAAAGAAAAAAGGGGCTATTCAAACATCACTGACCAAGGCACTGGTGTAATTTCGTTGATCAGTAGGACACATGAGTAAAGAAGATTCAGCATGTAAATAAGACTAGACTGTCGAGAGAATTTCCATGACAGTGAAACGTCCTGCGGAAAACCAAAGAAGATGAAAAGAGAAGGCGAGAAAAAGGAGAAAAGGACACCAACAACCGAGCCGACCAATAGAGCTCAAGAGGCAAAAGAAAACATTTGGAGTAATGCATGTGCATGTCAGGTGTCAGCATGTAGGTACATGCATGCACTACTGACGGACGCACGGACTGGTGAATTGAGGCACATGCCAGGCAATTTCAGGGAAGACTTCCAGGCACTTGATTGGCTCCATATATGCTATGAACGCTGGCCACGGATTGGATCGGCAATGTCGTAACAAAATGCAGTTATATCTGCAGGACTGCAAATCAGTATGATCTATCTGAACTACACATTATCCCGATAGGATAAACAGCATGCACTGGTCGCATGCACGACATTGCGTTCACACGGCCGGCATGGACGTCCCAACAACCGGAGGACACGACCTTCCTCTGTCTTCATCACAGGTCCGGCCGGCGTCCCAACTAACTCGCGAGTCGGAAACGACGTACTCACACAAATAATTATCAGTAAGACAAAGAGATGCCATGCATTTACATGCATGCTGCTTAGAAAGAAAGAGAAAATTAAAGGGAAACAGGCAGCAAGCAAACAAATTGAAATGGAGACAAACAAATTAAAGCAAACCAAAAAACAAAGCAGAGATATGCCAGCAACTGCACACTTGCCGTGGCCTCGTGGGGCTAAGCAAGTAGCTAGCAAGCGTCTCCTAGCTTGATTGCATGAATTAATGCATTGCCCGTGCTGGTGGAGACCGTGCATGATGCATAATTGCACATAGCTGGACGCGCGCCAGCGAGAGCGATCTAACATGGCTTGTCGAGTTCCGCGGTCACTTACTACTTACTTGGGTGGTGTCCACCGCGCGGGCGCGCCGCGGTGGTGTTTCGATCTCGGTTCGGTTGGTGATCGAGCAAGGACGTACAGGAGCCGGCCGTCAGCTGCATCGGTCGCGCCGTTGGATTGCAGCTCCGGGACATGTCTCTGACCGGCTTGGTCCCAGACAGGAAACGTGCCGGCCGCTCAGTCTCGCGCGCGCATAGGCTCAATCCTGTCGAGTGCTAGCTCTGTACGTTGCTGCAAGGAAATTTGGTGAGACGAAAAGTAAGTTCAGTGCATGCATATGTTATGTTGGCATAAAGGTGGATCCGATCCGTGAATTTATATAGACCGAGGTGATTCGATGGATCCTTTGTCTCCGTGACAATTTTGGCTTGTCAAGTTACTCAAGTATACGTACTAGATCGTATATATCTACTTTGTGCAGTTTCGGCATGATTAGTACTGCAACTCCCGTGCCAATCACCACTGGGGTGGTCCATTTGGTTATATCGAAATGATGTTATTTTTGACAAAAAAAAAAACGCGACGCTAATCCCTTGCAGGCTATCTTGTTGAGCGGGCATTGGTTGAGTGTTTTAGCAAACTTGCAACAATCTGTTCAGAAAGAGTCCATGTTGGCTGGGAGTCTAAGGTTAGAGGTGGCGGCAAAGCAAATCCTCAATATGCATGGGTGGCGGCTTACACTACTACAGAAAAGGTCTTTACAGACGGGTCAAAAACATCATCACAGACGGTTTTGTGAGCCGTCTGAGTCTATGGATCAGTGATGACACGAGTCATCACAGACGGTTTTCAAACCGTCTTTAAAAAAAGCTATCACAGACAGTTCGTAACAAGAATCGTCTGTGATAGTCTATTTTCACAGAGTAAGGAAAATTCTAAGTCACAGACGGTTTTTAATACAAACCGCCTGTGATATTATACTTATCACAGACGGTTCGTATTAAGAACCGTCTGTGAAGTCTACAATTATCACAAACGGTTCGTGTTAAGAACTGTCTGTAATACTTCACAGACTTTTTTTTAATACGAACCATCTGTAATCTAGCCCTCTTCACAGACGGTTTTTAGCGCAGCTAGTAACACAGACGATCTCTAAACCAAAATCGTCTGTGATTGCATGTAATACAGACGGTTTTGGGCAACCGTCTGTGATGAGGCGTCCAATATGTGTCTTTTTGTAGTAGTGTTAGCCACAGGATTTACAATGATTGAACTTAATCTCCATTAGTATTTTGGTTGTAAGGCTCCAAGCCGCTTTTAACACATTTGATTATTTTGGTATTTTTGTTTTTTTTTAATAAATTAGACTGTGTGGATTCTTAATGCAGAGATCAAGAAAGATTCTCTCTCTTCTATTATCTAAAAAATCACCACGGGGATGAATGAAATCAGTTGGCACCAACCAAAGACTAGTCCTGACCCACACTGGCCACCAAAAATCCAACCCCATTATGGGTGCATTTCTACTCAATTTCGCGTCGGCGACAACGCCAGAATGACGGTGTCAGAGGTAGCACGTAGAAGCAGTAGAGTAAGACCGTCGCACCCGTGTATATCATGGAGCGAAAACGTACGGCATTTTCACACTCTCCGCAAAACGTGGTTATGTATGGGGTATTTCCCACGTGGCTAAATTAGTGTTATCGCCTTGTAGTTCTCTTTCGCTAAATTAGAGTTTAGACCGAGTTAAGAGTGAAAGGAAAGAACGGCAGTTCATTGAATATCATCCTCATCCTACCGCACTGTCTCGTCGTCTCTTTTCACAACCAAAGAGAGCCGGACGCAACACAGGCAGTATGCGAACATCTCAACATATTTTGCTGATATGCAACTTGCAAAGTATGATCACAGATGGCTTACTTCCATGCATAAACCAGCATTAACTCCGGAGAGATGGAGCGCAGCGACGACACTGAGGGCATATTCGATAGTTTATTTTTTAAGTTGTTTTTAACACCCTCTGTGTCATACTGAGTGAATTTTAAAGTTAACTATTCTAATACAGTGTGTCTTGAGCTATCTCTTTAAAACCTTATAAGCATTTAAGTTTTACATGAATCAAGTTCCATGTTTCGTGTGAATAAACGATGACTGCGTTTCAACAACAAAAAGCTTCGTCGCTAGTGTCTTGTTTCGTGTGATGCATCTGTTGCATTCTCTCTCATCCTTCACTCTTCTCTACGTTAAAAAAAATATATATATGATAACCTTAGAGAAAGTTAAAATGATACTATGGAAGATGTCCCGAGGACACTGTTAGATACGATAAACAAGGGGCTAATTAAGCGCAGGAATCGATGGAAAAGATGGACTTGCCATCCACGGACTATTTGGTTGTTTAATTCGGACAAGGATGGATACGCTCATACGCAGGGGAGGGGAGGCGAGAGAGCGTGTGGGCGTACGGGCATGCGCGTACGCGGGCGCGGCCGACGGGAGCTTGGCTGAAGAAAACGAGAGAAGCAGCCGCGAAGGGCGGGCACGGTCACTCGGCTGCACGTACGCGCTTTGTCCGCACCTCACCTCTCCTCGGCCCGAGGGGCATCGTTTTCCCCCTCCCCCCTCCTATCGCGTGGGCACGGTCCATGGACCGCGGGCACTGCCTGGTGCCTACTCGCCTAGGTGATGGTGTTCACGCTTCCTCTGGGTGGCAAGAGCGGTTGTCCCTTTTCATATAGGTTTTTGTTAGGGGTTGGTTTAACTGCAGGTAATTTCTACTTCGAGGAAGATTCCGAGCCCGACCTAGTCGCAATTAGGGTGTTTAAACTATGTAACTTTTATTTTATGTGACGCTTCCTTTAGGTGGTAGGAGCGGCTGTATGTCTTTTTCATGTAGTTTTCTGTTACAGGTTGATGTATGTACGTAAACACGCTGAGATTATTTTTACTTCGAGGAAGATTCTCGAAACAATCTGGCGGTTTCAGTTAGAGTGTTGATGTTATGTCTTTTGTATTTGCGCAGCTAGATTTGTTTTGATCCTTGTATAAATATTTGAGAATATATTTACGTAACGTGTAGGTTATTTAGATTTTAAGATACAAAAAACGTTAGAAAATAACAATAGAAACTTGAAAGAAATCACAACTCGAGGAACGTAATTGAAGTATGTACTTTGATGAAAGAAAATCATTAAACATAATAAGTTGTTAGGGTTCTTAAAAACTAATCACCTAAAGTTTCCACACACGTCGGGTTTCCACACCAAACCGTGTGGCTTTTATCTCTTCTCGCCGCCACAACTTTTTTGTTTCAACCTCCAGCAGGAAACCTAAATCTTGATCGACCCCTCTAAGCTGCTACCATTTCTAATCAATACTTTACCGTATAGTTATTTTCTACTTCTCCCCAATTATTGCTTAATGCTAACCATTGCGACATTAACACGCATACAATGCAACTGTCGCTGATCCCAGCCGGGGACACGTGTCACGCTCTCTCTGGTGACCCGTGACCCCGAGCATATTCCCTACGACTCCGTCATCTCTACTCCAAGCTTTTTTTTTGCTCATCTGCCTCTATACATCCGCACTTCTATTTGTACGGATGCATAATGTTACACACGCTCGACGTCCTCTTCTCTCTTGTTGGTAGCTCATCTTCTTCGATGTTGGCTAACTCAATTTTGTGGCTTCTTCACTATCGATTCCTCTCAACTGCTACCGCTTCCAATGCAATAATTTACCACATAGTTATCTTCTACTTCTACTTCTCTTCAATTATTGTTTAATGTTATAGCTATTGTGACATCAACGCACATACACATGCAATCATCGTCGATCCCAACTGGGGACACATGTCTACTCCAAGTTTTTGGCTCATTTTCCTCTGTATGTCCGCGCTTCTATTCGTACAGGTGCATGATATTATACAAGCTCAACGTCCTCTTCTCTCTTGTCGGTCGCTCCTCTTCTTTGACATTGACCAACTGAACGTTGTGGCGACCTCCCATCTTCACTAATGTCGACATATCTACTTTAGTCGTTGTCTAATAATATGGATAATTTTTTCACCATCACCAGCGTCGACGTGTCCCTCACCACTGGTGGCACACTCCTAGCTACCTGATGACCATATATCATCAATAACTCGTCTTCAATGCAAAACTTCATCTCCTCTCTGCGAGGGCTTCCCCATCATTGAGCTTCTTTGCCCACTAATTTCTTTAACAATGCCGACGCTCACCACTTGTCATCGTGGCACTTGGCTCATTCAACATTGGACTTTCTCTTCAATGGCTTCGGCGAGCAACAAGACATTGTTCTCATTTTCGTCGTCGCTGCCTCAGCTCTTCACTTCTCTATGTGTCAATGTCTTCTTGCAGGATAGATTGATGCCATTGCACCCTTTTATGGTATTCTCTGACACCATTCGTGCTATCCTTGTTATAACTTATATTTTCAATCAAAAATTTAGACCCAAGAAAATTCAAACTTTGATTCAAAAACTTGTTCATAGGTAGATGATGATCAAGATGACCCTAGATGAATTCCCACACATCCTAGCAAGCTGATCACAGCAAGAACACCAAGAAAACTAGGGGAACACACAAAATCCCAAAAGACATAAAAAGAGAGTAAGACAAGATAGGACTCATCTTGGAGGAAATCTTGCTTGAATTGATTCAAGAGATTGTTGATTTACAACCACTATAGCATATGAAAAAAAGCTCAACACTTGAGCACTCAATCAATCCATCTCCCTTAAACCCTAGCCTCCTCTACTCCACTTTCCTCAAATCACACATTAGGGTTTCTACTTGGGAAGGCTCAAGAGACACAAATCCTGCACCTCTTTATTTTATAGTGGAGGCTAGGTTAAGAGAGAAAATATTATCGAGCACCTGTTAAGCCCCCCACACACATGTTTCATTTAGGCACGCATTTCAAAGGGTTATCTTCATCTTTACTTGACCTAAACCATCTCTCCTTACACCGTCTTGCATCGCGGTTCCTCCAAAGGTCACCAACCCGATATTTTGGCGAATATACCAAAATACCCCTTCTCGATCCTTCTCCGAAGACCGAGTCCAATCATCATGAAGTAATCCCATGCTTCGCCACGTGTAGAAAGTTGATCAATGGTTCTCTTCATGTCGGTAAGTCTCTCATCCGGCTCTCACTGGAACCACCATGGCCCTTGCACCGCTCCCACGTCGCTTGATGCAACCCGTCGCATCGAACTTCCTGTTCGGTCATCCTTGTTCATCTTGTGTCTTTGCTTGAGTCTAATGACTTTACTCGGCATCCTCGATCATTCTGGACCTCAGCTCTCCTAGCCTAGTCCCAATCATCCTCATTATTAATCATCGTTGACTCTAAGCCACCTGAACAATAATAGATCAAGAAATCGTTTCTGGACATAAGCTCCTCGCAACTTGACCAACGTTAACCAAAACATATATCATGCAACACATATGCACTAAAACTCATGACTTTGGCCCAAACCACGAAGTTCACCGCCCTCAGCGCATGAACACACAGCCTGGCCGATCAGACCACCGCCCTCGCCCGGTCTAACCGCAAGCCAGCCGGTCTGATCGCCAACCAGTGGCTGGTTAGACCGCCCAAGGACTTGGCAAAATTTTTGCCTTGAAAATCCACACCCTCTCTGGAAACATAAATATCTATCTACTTTCAGCTCAAACTTCCAAAAATTATGAGATCAAGTGCAAACGCATCCTCTCACTTCCTCCACACGTGATTTTTGGCCAATCGCCAAAATTCCACTTTTTCATTTTGGCCAGTCAGACCGCCACCCATGGTCGGAGACCGCTAGTCCCTCGGCCATCACCACGGGCGGTCTGACCGCCACAAATGGCCGGTCTGACCTTCTGAGGACTATCAGTAGGTGATTCTTCCCGAAAACGAGGGTTTTGCCAACACCTCGACACCATTGTCAATTATATCATCATTCTAAGATTAGGATCATCTACCATGATCTCCACATTTGTAAAGAATGAAACATGAATATTTTCCAACATCAAAGGAACGAAACCACTAGAATAGTGGTTATCATCAAGAAAGAAGCTCGTGCATGGATAATAAGCTGTGCAACAAAGCTAGATGCCTATTTGCTAGAGGAATAACTTTTCAATATATCTTAGCACATAACTATTATAGTTTTTCTGTAGTAGTAGCTGCCGGTAGCTAGGCAAGGCTATCATGTAAATTAAACCTTTGTTTTCGCTTCCTTTCGTTCTTTAATGAAAGAATAACAGATCTTCTGCTGTTTCCTAAAAAAATCCTTGTAGAAAAACCTGTACACTACATTCTATCTTTTCAATCCACAAAAGCTGAAATTGTATGGTCAATAGCCTATCTCAAGCAGTTGATAACTTTAAACTGAAATGGACTGAACAAAACCAACCATAAGAAAGCCACCCAAGCAGAACTTGAGCCACAGAAGATCCGTACGCTGCGTCCACGCCCCCAACCAATCCTGTGCTCGTCCATACTCCACACCCATGTTAGTATGTTACCTATTGTTCACCCGGCAACAACACCAACAGCATTCCATTGATCTCACCCGCTTGCGCTATAAAATACCCCGCGATCCCCAGCTCCATGGCCGCAAACCAGCAGCTGCAGCATCAGCATCAGCATCCATCCTACTCTCCAATTCGTCTCTGCACCTAAACATTAAACATCTAATCTAATCAGGCAAAGATTCCATGGCCGTGCTGGTGGCGAGGCAGGGCCGCGAGCTGCAGCGGTACAGCAAGAGCACCGGCGGGCGCATCGTGGTGGGTTGCATCCCGTACCGTGTGCGCGGCGACGACTGCGAGCTGGAGGTGCTGGTGATCAGCTCGCAGAAGGGGCACGGCATGATTTTCCCCAAGGGCGGGTGGGAGCAGGACGAGTCCATGGACGACGCGGCCCGGCGCGAGGCCCTCGAGGAGGCCGGCGTCCGCGGTGACACCGAACAGATGCTCGGCTGCTGGTACTACAAGAGCCGCCGCTACGGCCAGACCTACGAGGGCATCATGTTCCCCCTCCACGTCACCGATGAGCTCCACCAGTGGCCCGAGATGGCCTCCCGCAAGCGCAACTGGGTGAGTACACTGCACATATTGCTTGCACCTTCAGTCCTTCACACATGCCAACCAATGGCAAACTCAACTCAATCAAGAACATGCCACCTAAACGTGTGCGTTTGCAATTGAATTGAACAGGCGACGGTGCAGCAAGTGATGGACGGATGCCAGCACGGCTGGATGCGGGAGGCGCTCGAGCGGCTCGTCGCCCGGCACGCGAAGCTGCAGTCTGCTCTGTAACCAATTAAGCGGAGCGGACAGCGCGATTCTGGCAAGAAAGGATTGGGAGCACGAACGGCGGTGTGCGCCGTCATGCCTCTCTCTCGGTGCAGCGGCAGGCTGGCCGGTGTACGTTTCCGGGCTCTATCGGATCGAGCATATATATTTGGTCGCCCTCACCGGAGAGAGACGGCGATGCACTGCCTGGATCGATGCTGGCGATGCTTTCTTGAGGTGCAGATCCGTCGCTGCGGCAAATAATGGCACGAATTGAAGAGTATGTAAAGATCGAAACCGGGCACACAAATTTAACAGCACTGCAGAACAATCCACGATTCGTAAATTTCTTTGGAGTAACATGAAGTGTAAATTAATTGTAGTAACCGTTTCTTGGTGGTACAATTAATAGTACAACTGTTGAAGAAAAGTTGCACACCCCATTAAACAGCTCGTAAACCTGCTCAAAGACAGCAACATGCATGTTACTCTGATCTCTTTCTCTCTCTTTTTCTTTGCGTGTTCTCCCAGCATCTCGCTGCCTATCTGGCTGGAAATGGTTCCTCTGCATCACGGAGAAAACACGCTCCATGTTACCATGTAGGACTAGTAACTTGTTGCCTCTTGGAGTCTTTGCGTTGGGCGGCAGCTACTTGGTCGAAAGCAAGTGTTCGAGATCACGACACGTCGAAAAATCAAACTCCCACTCTCATCTTAAGTGTAGGAAGATGAATATACTGTAACGGATAATTGTATTGAAACTCGAGGGTGGTTTATATAGAGTACAAGGCTTGGAGGGTAAGAAGTCTCTCATAGAGATAAGGCAGGCAGGAATTACAAATCCTAAACTACCAAATATAGAGATATGTCAATATACTCTAACATCCCCCGCAGTCATAGCGGTAGCATTGCGGACAGCAGGAGCGTCGCGGACGATCAGACTGGAGAGGAAACCGAAGGTGGGGAACCATCGGACTGACACCCCCCGCAATCGCAGCGGGAGCGTCGGGGACTGCTGTGGCGTTGCGGACACGGTGACTGTAGAGGAAACTAACGAGTTTGCTCAAGATAATGATAGAGCCCTTTGTTGCCGAGGTAGCCGAGAGCGAGGTGACCATGGACGTAGCCGTGGAGGAGATGTCGATGGCATGACCACAAGTGCGGGCTCTTAGTGGTGCGACGGCTCGTACTCGCGGACGACGGGCCGGCGATGATGATCCGGCGTGATGACGACGGTAGATGGGGCACTCGGAAGGCCGTGGAGGGAGGGTCGTGTCGACGAGCGCGCCGCGTCACGCCACGACGTCATCGGAGGAGAGGAGGCGCCGGAGAGGTCGAAGCCGAGGCGGTGAAGTCCGGAGTCGAGGAACGTCGACGGGTCGGCAGGGCGACGCAAACCGATCTATGATCAGAAAAAAATAGAGAAAATCCGATCTGAAGATGACCGAAAAAAACTCTAATTGGTAGCCGATCGGATGATCGGCGACACGACTTAAACTACGGGTTGCGCAGCCCCCGGGAGAGATCATATATAGAGATCGAAGCATCCCCCAGGGGCGGCGCGGCGGAAGCTGTGGAGGCGGCGGCTCAGGAACGGCGCGGGGCCTGATACCATGTAGGAAGATGAATATACTGTAATGGATAATTGTATTGAGACTCGATGGTGGTTTATATAGAGTACAAGGTTTGGAGGGTAAGAAGCCTCTCATAGAGATAAGCCAGGCACGGATTACAAATGCTAAACTGCCAAATATAGAGATATGTCAATATACTCTAACATTAAGACGTGATTTTGATTGGACGGCTTTGGAGAAGAGATGATACACATTTGTGCACTTTCGTGAGTAAATGGTGGAGGATCCGGTGGCGGTGGTGTAACTACAACCAGGTCGTGCCAAAACTGAGTTTTCCTTGCTCGCAGCGACTGCTCCCGGGGCCCCACGAGCCGTGCCTATTCCTGTCAGGAAAAAACCTACTTTTCAACCTCGAACTTTTCGAAAAGTCTGGAAAACAACCTTGAAGTCGAAAACCAGACATCATAGGACCTCGACGTTTGCAAACCGGACAAAATACCCCCTGCGTCATTTCCACCCTAGTTTTGTGCTGATATGGAGGTCCATCTGGCACCCTTATGCTGACGATGCCTGTATAACACGCGTGCGGCCTTCTTCCTCTTGCTCCCCTTCGCGGCGCCCTCCGACATCGCTCTCCTCCTCGCTAAGGTCAAGCCCGCCCTCTCTGGCGTGCTCCCGCCCTCCATCTGGAACCTCTGCGACAGCCTCGCCATCCTCCGCCTCCATGGCAACGCTCTCACTGGAGCTATCCCCACGCCGGCCGGACCCAACACCACCTGCGACCGCCTCTACCTTCTTGACCTCGGCGTCAACCGCTTCTCCGGTGACTTCCCGTCCTTCCTCACAGGCTTCCGTGGCCTCCAAAGCCTCGACCTCGGTGGCGGAGCACGGCGGTGATGGTGGCACGACAATCATGGCGATGGCACCGGAGGGGAAGAGGGGAGGAATGGGGGTGAGCACGAGCACCCGGAGAGCGAGGGAAACTCACCTGTGCAATCAATCAGAGACGAGGAGGCCGGAGGCAAGCGGGCGGCAGGAGCCGGCGGTGACGCGGGCGGTTGGTCGTAGGGGCGCCGCTCGGGTGAGGGATGGCTCAGGTGGAAGGTGGTGAAAGCTTGGGGAAGGTGAGGAGCTCCTCCTCCTCAGAGGAATCGGTCCGAGACTTGCCGAGGTGACCACGGCGATGGGGATGGCGGCTTTGACCGGAGTTGGGGATGAAGCCGACAGCGGCGAACTCCTGTGGTCAAGAAGCAAAATAAAGAGGGGGTTATTGCTCCTTTGGACCTTAGACGTCGCCGGAACCACCATCCCCTCCGCCTCCGGCCGATTCAAGCTCCACCGTCGCCATCTCCTCCTCGGCGCCCCTCGGGTCAATTCTTCGCTGCAGGAGCTCCACCGCGACATCCCCAAGCTTCTCCAATCGTCGACTGAGCCTCCCCGCCATCCTAGGCCGCCACCACCGCGAGTCCTCCCCTGCGCCGCCCCAGCCCCACGTTGCCGGCCCGCTCCGGTGCTCCCCTGCCTCCACGGACCGCTCGGTGAGCATCCTTTCCCCTCCCTTCCCCCTCTAACCCCCTCCGGCCACCGTCGCCGCCGTCCGGCCCCTGCGCCCACCAGCTCCAAAAGCCGCCGCCTTCTACTCAGTGCTGCCCCGGCCCCAACGCTGCCTCACTTGGCTTCCTCCCCTCCCGGCGGCCCATTTTTCCGGTCTTCGCCACCCCTCAGGCCGCCGCAGCCATGCGCCTCCCCCTGGTTTCCCCAATCGGCTGAGCCTCCTCTGTTCCCCAACTCGGGAGGAAGAAGGAATAAATGAGGAAGGTGAAGGGAAAGAAAGAGAAGAATAAGAAAGAAAAAAAAATTCCACATGTCATTCCAACTAGGATCTACTTGGACAACACATCGACAATCTCTTGCTAACATGGCGTAAGTCAGTCCAAAACCACTAATTTCGTTGCCATGTCAGCGCCACATAAGCCAAAACTACCTTAGTTTAGGTTGAGCGAGGTAAAGTGAACGGTATTGATAGTTGAAGGGGTCGGGTGTCTGGTTTTGTAGTTCAAATATAATTTTCAGATTTTCCACAAAAATTTAGAGATGAAAAGTAGTCTTTTTCCTTCCTGTCACGTAGCTGTAGGCGGAGGCGTCGTGCCTGCGGTTTTTCCAAAGCGTGGGCTGCAGATAAGGACGGCTGGGCCATGTGCCCCCGTACTATTTCTTTGCTCCAGTGAGTAAACAAGCTACTACTTGCCACAGCGCTGCACTGCCGATCGAAGGCGACGTGCCGACGGCGGCCTGCCCTGTGAGGCTGTGACCCCATTGCTCGATCAGCTCTGATTATAATGTGAAGACTGACTTGACTTGGGAGACGATAGGATTTGTCTGGGTCGGTAAAATTATTGAGGCTGGCCGGCACGGTGACGGAGCCATGTAGTGGTGCATTATTCGGAGACTGATTAGATGATTATTCGTTCCGGTCCATGTATGCACGCGCGCTCTTTGTCAAGGCGTTAGGTGCTGCGAGACAACTGGTGACAAGTCTTCGCTTGCGCGCGCGAGATAAACAACTTGGCGCTGCAGAATTTTGGCTGCATCGCACAGGGAAAGAGCCAAAAGATGACAGAGCCAAGAGAGAGAGAGAGAGAGAGACGGGGGCGCCCTTCGTTTTGTTCATGGGCATCAGCGCGCGCGCGGGCGCTTGTTACTACTGATTCCGCGCGCGCGCGCGGTTTAGATTTTTTGCACCGGCCGGTGAATTTCGGCGTCGGTGTTTTCTGATGGTTTTCTTTCGGTGGCATGCGCTTTTTACTATGTACTGATGGAGTGAGACGAACCGTTTGCGTCACCGACGCTGACATCTCAACGCGGTTAGAGATTCTTCTAGTTCTTGGGCTGGGATTAGATCATTGCAATGATCGTGTCGAGGGTATTGCTCCTCGATCGACAACCTCACTTTCGCGTGGTACTGTTCGTCAAGAGCGCTCATATCCAGTGGTGAACCAGAATTTTTAGGATGGGTGTTCGGACTTTAGAGCTAAGTTATTCAGATATACCGATAACAATACGTTGTTACCGTGAGATGTCATCCCCCCAAACAATGATACGATGATATGCGTATATATAATATAATAAAATAAAAATTTGTGCTTTGTCTTGGTAGAGGTTATGTCTTCTTTTTTAATATAAAAACTTGTGCTTGGTCTTGGTTGTTGTTGTTTTCTCACTTTTTTCTGTTCCAGGTTATAACAGCTAGACTAATAAAACTTATTTTCTTCCTTTAATAGTGATCGGTAGAGTTCCTGCCTTCTTTTTTATTTATTTTTACAGATGCATACCTTGCTGATCCTATTATCTTTTGCTCTTTTCCCATCAATAAGAACCTAATCTAAAAATGTTCTTTCCATAGAGCAAAAATTAGCATGTAAACATGTGTAACAAAGGTATAACTATCTGTTCATTGCCCAAGACAAAGATTGTATTTTTCTACAACATCCATTAGAAAGAACCAAGAAAACAGAGGAAGAAGCTAGACTCCAGAAAGAACCAGAGCTGGAGCGGAGCAGAGTCAGGGAGAAGAAGTGGAGTGCGTAGAACACACCTAGATCTAGAGAGAAGACGGTGACGGTAAGCTGGATATGTTGCTCTCTTCCCACCGCCACGCTACCTCCTAGCCACCGCGTTGGTCCTTTGGTGTCGCCCGCTCCCTTCTTCCCTATTTATCACGTTACCACCCACTTGCTCATGTCGCATCTCTGTTCGCCCCACGCAGGTGCGCTGCCGTACGCTCACCCTGCGTCGTCTCACGCCTGCTTGCCGTCGCGTTATAGCGCCGTGCCCACCGACTGTCGCTTGCTTTCGTAGCCCGCGCCTCTGCTCGTTTGTCACTTGGAGGTCGGAGCCCCCCTACACACAGACAGCCACAAGATGAGAGAGAAAATAAAAGTTAGGGTTTAGTGGGCTGAAGTAGGAAGGAAAATGAGCCTAATGTGTTATATGGGTCACGCATAAGGTGTGGGAAATGCGAACTGGATTCATTTGCGAATACAAATATATAGTTTTAGTCTAACTAATAACATATACATCTAATATATCTATTATATACCAGATATTTTGAAGAAAAAAATAGGTATTCGACTGAACACCCGTGCCCTCAAGAGCATCCGCCCATGCTCATATCTACCTGCAGTGTTCGAAGAGACCGTGCGCTAGCTTTAGGTCAAATCAAAATCATCAGCCAGTGAGTGAGTCTAAGCTGCATGCGCACTGCTAGGAAACATTCGTGCAGTTGCACGTGGGTATGTACAATTGCGAGGTGTTTATATACAAGTGATTAAAGAAAGAGAATATAGTCATGTAATCAAGTACTTATGTAAAAGTCGTTTCCTCGGATACAAACATATGTTTTGTAGGTATTTAGATGATTGTATTATCTATTAATTATATATAGTTATATACATAAGCATCTCTTAAACACTGATACCTAATCAAGCATCGATGCTACAAAATAAACACTTTATCTGTCTTACGCGACAAAAAAATTAGTTTTTCTTTACTAAACACCTATCTAAGTACCTGCATTGTATATGCTCTTAATACATGTAACAGAATGGTCGCTGGTCTGGCCGAACGGACGATCGAGCTTGTTCAAGCGAAGGCAGCTCGACCTGATCAATGTGTGGTTCCGAAGCCGTTCTGAGAGAGCGGGCCTAGTCTAGTGGCAACTTGGCACGTTCAACTGCTCAAGTCGGGGAGACGCAGTAGGCATTACTACTGGGTGGATGGCGGCGGCGGCGGCGGCGGCGCGGTTAGTGCGTGAGCGAGGAGGAACGAGTCCCCGGCTGGACCGAGCCCGCCGCGGTTGATTGCCTCGCTCTAACAAGTGTTTCCTGTGGCTGTCGCGCGTGGGCTGGGCTTGCACGAGTTGAAACGGACGCGGGCTCCTTCTATTTCTGCATGCCCGGTTAAGCATGGGCCGTTAGACACGGTAGAGTGCTTGTCTAGCTGACTCGTGTGAGTCGTGTCTGTTCAGCCCACAAACAAGTAGACCAAGTTTGCACGGAAGAGGTTCATGAGTGACTTGCATTTGCGTATGGCATAGCACTGCAAAATCTTCGCTAAACTATACAAAGCAACGGTAACGATCATTGGCTGTTGTTGTTTCTCCGTGTCTCGGAGCTGGACAGCATTCAAAACTTGTGCCCAATCCAATTCGTGGTGAATTTTCTCCACATTTTACACTCGTCCATTTGTGCCTATCTGGCTCATTTCACACCTGCTATCTCGGTTTCGTGTAGGCGTTTACAAGCTTACTATTCTGTTAAAAAAAACTCTAGCATTTAATGGGCAGTGGCAACCCTTAATAATGGCATATGATGGCCAGAGATTCTTAAAAAGAAAAGACATGTGGATGGCTAGAGAATGTCTCGCTCACGCATGTAGCAGTAGCAGCCCAGACACGTAGTGGCACTCTGTAGCACTAGGCGAGATATGATGACAACGCAGGCAACAAGCATGGATGTTGAAGAGTGCGGGTCTCCCCTTCAGAAATCGCGCGGCTCCGAAACTTTCGGCGATCCTACAAATGAGGCGCACATCCGGACACAAATGCTGCACACACGCCGAGGCCGAGAGACGCACGCAGCGTCAGAGGGACAGGAAAGGACAGGCCAGTGAGCGGTCAGAGCGCGAGACAGGATCGTGGAGGAATTGCCGGAGGCGATGGACGCTCGACGACGACGGTCGTGTCCGGGGGCGGGGGCGGCGGCCGCACCTCTCCTGCTTCTATTCGTCGTGTCCTTCTGTAAGGCTATGGCCTCGGGGGTTTGCATTAGCTTTGTTTTGCCCCCATTTTAATTTGCCACCTGTTTGCTTATCCGTTTGGCTTCTGATTCCGAGAAGGGAGCCAGGCGGCGGCGGCCGGCGACGCTCTGGCCGGCGGGACGGCGCTGCAGAAGCACGTGGGGTTCTTCGACCGCGACAAGGACGGCATCATCTCCTTCTCCGAGACATACGAAGGTGAGCGCGCATGCCTGTCCTCCATTTTCTTCGCCATTTGCTTCCACATGGATCGAGGAGCACTTTTCGTTCTTGCTCTTGCCGTGTTTTTCGTTGCAAAACTTCTAATTTTGACCTTTGTATATATATGGATGGTGGTAGGGTTTCGTGCCCTCGGATTTGGAGTTGCCATGTCCAAAGTCAGCGCTGCCTTCATCAACGGCGCCCTTGGCCCCAAGACCAGGCCTGTAGGATCTCTCTCTCATGTTGACTGGAAAAAATCTGACGTCTTTGTCGTTTATAACGGTGTTTAAGGTGTCTGGTTCTGGTTAGCCTGTGACTTGCAGAGAAACCTTGCTTCACTGAGAAGACAACACAGAGAACAATGACATTTTTTCTGTTTCAAACAAAAAAAGAGAACATGACATTTTTTATGCTTCATTCGGCGCTTAATTCATCCGATCATTGGTTGATGTGTCGAAAATTTAGCGCCTTCTTGTGTACTGTTATGTACTGATCCTAATCAAAACTTCAATTCCCCACAGTATTATTGTGTAGTATTAGATATAGTACACCAACTTAATTGCGGAATCTGATAAGATTATGGTCAAATCACCAAACATACTTAAAGCTTCACAGAGAGGTACTTAACTGCACATTGTGACAGTACAAGCGTGTGAATGTGTGATGTAGACATGATTCGTTAAATTCTACTTACTTAGCATGCTAATTGTTAACATTCTTTTACTGTGATGTTTCATGCAATTTTCTTATACATGGTTATTAATTATGTGAATCCATCATTCAAGCACATCTTACAAGTGTGCATAGATGTACTTACAAAATGAAGTGCAAGTAGTATTTGATTGAATCATTCGATCTGTGTATCTAATGCATGCAGAAAAATGCAACGGCTCCACGCTTATCTATTTACGTAGAGAACATCCATAAAGGGATCCATGGAAGTGAGACACACTCGTATGATGCTGAAGGAAGGTATGTCCTCGTTTCGTAGACTGTCCAAACATGAAAAAAAAAAGTCCGCGAATTCAGCAAAAACAAACTGCCTGGGTTTGTCTTTGTAGTTGTTTAGAACATCTCCTCTCGGTTCTTCCATCACTTCCATTAATCCCAACCTACCTACTCAACGATATTTTTGTCATCGTCGAACAAGAAAGCCGTCATCTTTCCAATATATTTGCTAGTAGCTAGATTTGCTAATATATAGTACTTCCATTTCGCAGGTTTGTCCCTGAGAAGTTTGACGAGATATTCACCAAGCATGCAAAAACTGTACCTGATGCTCTGAATTCAGACGAGCTAGACGAGATGCTTCGTGCAAACAGAGAGCCCAAGGACTACAAAGGATGGTAATCTTTTGTCTAAGTCTTAAGAATAGTACCTATCAATGCTCCTATCATATGGTCTCACTGTCTTAATTAACTTCGCCGCTGTCCCGGCATAAAAATGCAGGCTTGGAGCTTCGACGGAGTGGAAGATGCTGTACAAGCTCGCCAAGGACAAGGATGGCCTTCTCCGCAAGGACACCGTGAGAGCTGTCTACGACGGGAGCCTCTTTTATAAGCTGGCGAACAAGGGTTCATCTGGAAACTGAGCATGATTAGTACCTGATGATTATCTTATTACTGAACAATAAATTAAACCGATTAAGATAAAAGGCTCCGTTTGGCGCTGATGTTGCCGTTTGTGCATGCACGAGTTGAGCAAGAGCAACGAGCCAAGCATACTTTGCCTGCAGGTTTATGTGTTGCATGGATTAGTTGGGCTTCAGCGAGCTGCTCCCGAAGGAGCACGGGCTCCTTTCATTTCTACTTGTAGGCCGTACTTCAAATGAATCGGTCCAGTTTGGCTGCTCTTTGATTTAGGAACTGTGCCAGGACGTCTGACCTTGGATGCTACTAGATTGGGCTATTTTTTTTCCATGTACCAGTAGGCCGTTGCATATTGTTGGTCTTAGTAAACTAGGCTAGTGTGTCTATTCAGCCCATAAAACGAGTAGACCAAGTTTACCTAGAAAAACGCTCGGCAGAATTGCCCTTTAAGCTCATAAACTACTATATTTTGTTCAATCTCCTCATCTATCAAGCATCTCATGGTATGGTTGCTCTTCCTTTCCTCCGTCGTGATATATACCGCACTTGTTAGGAATATGTGCATTTTTATGATTATTTTAATTTCAAAAACAATAATCGATGCAACAGTAGCATATATACTAGGTATATTTTGAAACTATGAACAATTATGATCATGAACTCAAATACATATATCTCATATATATGCATTAACAAGGCAAAGTCTAGAATAAGAACACTACTAACACAAGTAGGAATCATCATCATCAAATGATTAATTTCTAGGAAGTAAGGCCTAGTCATATCAAGTGATATCACCGCGACTTATAGATAATCGCTCCAGCGAAGGTCGCGGTAGAGTCTGATGCGAAAAAAGACAACTCAAAGCGGATGATGGAAGAAGCCTTGAACACGCGACACCTTGAGCAGTTGTGTAAACGCTTCCCAAAAAACCTGATTCGCCCTAACCCGTGTAGGATCACAAGGGACACCAACTTCGGAGACAATGCTCTCCCTACATCGGTGCACGCCAAGGAAGGGATGGAATAGCCGAGGTTGCGCAACACAGAAGGACAGGGCAAAAGGTAGGTACTGATCTCTCTCTATTCCAAGTCTAAGAGGGGACGTCTCTCCCTCATATGGAATCAGTGATAAGAAAGGAAACTGTCGTAGTTTCCAATTTGTATACGTGTATTGCATGGTTTTGAGATGCAGAAAGAACCAGCAGCCCTACACCCAACAGGACATGAAATCACTAGACCATTCATGCGCACATCGCACTCAAGCGGGCGGGCAATGGCGTGGCGTGGCAAGGCGAGCGGCGATCACGTGTGTTCTTATTTTGCTTGCTTTAACTAGATAAGATCAACTCCACCTTATAAGTTGATATTCTCCCATCTAGACTAGCAATATGGTACTAAACTTTCCACCTTCATCATGCATGAGTGAGCCTTTGGGATTTTCCTAGAATTTATGAAGAATATATTTGGGCCAAATCTATAAACTCCAACAACACTCACATCGAACCAGTGCGGAATGGAGGCTGCAGCGCGCGCCAACAACAAAGTGAGGAAGGAGCGCCCACCAGCAACCCCAGCCATGTGACAGTGACGGCCTACAACGAGGGTGTGTGGACCGGTAGCATGAAACTTGGATATGTGTTTGGGGAGAAATCTTCGGTTTTATTAAATTATCGGATTTGTTGTCAGACTGGACACGCACTGACCGACCGAGGCTAGCGATCTAACAGCCAGGGGTGGTGGTCGACCGGTCGTGGCCGGCGATGTGAGCTTTTGAGGATTATGCACCAAATAGGCAAATACTTGTGTGGAAGTGTTTGAGAGAGTGTTTGCACCAGGTAACATTGAAAATAGAGACTGGACGTAAAACTAGATAGAGTTTTATCGAAAAGTCCAGAGAGGGGTGTTTTCTTGAATGAGGAAGTGATCTGACCAACCGATTGTCGATGATCAAAACACATAGTTCCCTATCAAGCTTACCGGAAAAATAATATGATAGCATTATCTAAATGAAGACTCTTTATTATAGTGCACACACTGAGTGTATGCGTGAGAATACAATGGAAATGTTATAGAATTGATCGAATGATTGTATGGAATTGTTGAATGATGAACTTGAATCTTAATCTTAATGATCATTAATATATTACAGAATACACGAGCTATCCCTTTTATAGCTATTCAAGGGGTGACAGTAAATGCCGTTAAGGAGCCTCTAATCTTCCCATGTGTTCCTCTATTGAGTCTTGAACTGTCATGTCTCTTAGCCAACTGTTGTAAGTTGTCAAATGCATCAACAACCGCTCTCACATTAGTTACGTGGAAAACTGTCATGTCTCCTAACCAGTTTGTTGGTTGGGGATGGTCCAAAATCGTATGGCTGATCGAATGGTGTCCATAGCTGGTCATTTCATGACCTAAACTGGGTTACGACCAGTTTGATCATAGTAAAGGGAATTGGACTTCCTTTAAGTATTGGTTGTAGGTTCATAATCGTTATAAAATGAACCTTTGGTATGTGGGTCTACTTTAATAGAGACTGACTTTGACCGAAAAGGTGGACCTCGTTAGGAATCCTCATCACCAATGGTTGGCGATCAGACTAGTGGCGGTCTGACTGGTCCCCTGTTACCGAGGATGACGGTCAGACCGTCCAGGAGTGGTCAAACCGAACGTTAGCTAGCGGTTTGACCACTGGTGGTTTGGAGGTCTGGCCGACCGAGGGTGACGGTCTAACCGGCCAGGTGGAGTTCATGCATAATGAGTGTGCTAAACTTAGGTCTTGCGTGATGCATGTTTTGTCTAATGTGGGTTAAGTTACGAGGAACTTGTGTCCGGAATCGATTTCTTGGTCTATTGTTGTGCAAGGACGCTTGGAGTCAACTATGGTCAACGAGAGGATGGTTGGGACTAGGCTAGGAGAGATAAGGTCCAAAACGATTGAAGATGTCGGGTGAAGTAGTTGGACTCAAGCATGTCGCAAGATAGACAAGAACGACCGAACGGGATGTTCGGTGCAATGGGTTGCGTTAAGTGGCTTGGGGTCGGTGCAAGTGCCATGGTGGATCTGATGGGAGCCGGATAGGAGAGACTTGTTAGCATGTGGAAAGTCTTTGATGAACCTATGAGTAGCGAACCATGGATTGCTTCACGATGATTGGACTCGGTCATGGAGAAGGATCGAGAAGAGGTATTTTGGTATCTTTGCCAAAATACTGGGTTGGTGACCTTGGAGAAACCGTGACGCAAGACGGTGCAAAGGAGAGGTGGTTTAGGTCAATAAAAGGAGAAGATCATGAAGAGACGAATTCAGGAGACCCGAATTGTCATCCGCTTTGAGAAACGTGCGTGAGTGTAGACCCATTTGTGTATGGGCTTAACGGGTGCCCAATAAGATTTTCTCTCTAGGCCTGGCCTCCACTATATAAGGGTTGGTGTAGGATTTGAAGGGTTGGTGTAGGATTTGCACAACCAAGTCTTGGAAACCCTAATTTGATATTTGAGAAAAGTGGAGAAAATAAAGGAGGTTGGGGTTTGAGAGAGATGGACAATGAGATTGTATGCTCATGAGTGAGATTTATCCTCTATGGTGGAGTGTCTATAAACCTACAATCACTCTAATCAATCCAAGCAAGTTTGTCTCAAGATGAGTTCTCTCTTTCTTGCTCTCTCTCTTTGGTGATTTTGGGGGGTTTTATGTTGTAGGGGTTTTGCTTTGTTCTCTTATTGTGATCTAGCTTGTTAGGACTTGTGGGATCTGATCTAAGATCATCGGGATCATCTTCCACCCACAAGCAAACCTTTAGATCAAGATTAGATTTTCCCCAGTTTTAAGCCTTCTTGTCCTCAATCAAGAAATTTGTTGAACCTTGGAGATGATCGTCTCAATCTTCGATTGGAATAGGTTCCTGACCTTTTTGTTGAGCTTTGTGTGAAATCTCAGGAGATTTGGATCACGGGATCAAAAGTTAGGTCTATTTGTGGATCTTTTAGGCTGCTGTTTTTCAGCCGGCGGTCAGACCGACCTCACCGACGGTCAGACTATTAGACCGGTGCGGTAAGCTAGTAGCAAGCATTATGCTCGAGGTTTCTCGGTTTCAACTTAAGACTTCCAATGTGATTTTGAGCTTTTGAACTTGATAGCTTTCGTAGCTATTGGAGTGAAAAGGGAAGTTGAATATGGGAGGTGAAAAAGAGGTTGCTCCTATTTAGCCCCCTCTAGTTGCTATTCCAGTCCAACAAGTGGTATCAGAGCTCGGGTAGTTCATACTTGATCTTAACCGATCGATGAACACGGTGATTGAAAAATACTCCACTAAACCTCATGTATTCGATGAGCTCAACTATGCCTATTAGAACAATAGGATGTGTGTCTATCTTTAGAGAGAAGGTCAACCCATATGAAAGATCATTCAGGATCCTTTGGTTCTACCCGAGATTGCTATGCCGGCTTCAGCGGCCGCTTTGGCTAACAACCATAAGACAAAGAATCTTCTATATGTTAGGCTTGGTAGACAGGAGTATGACACGATTTGTCATCTTGAGATCGCGCATGAGAATTGACATACTCTTGAGATCTATCGGGAGGACTATTCCCAAATCAAACAAGTGTGCCAAACGGTCTACAAGCAAGAGTAGAACAAATTCAAGATGCTTCCTGAAGAGAGCATTGATGATGTGTTTACTCGCTTCAACAAGGTATTCAACCATCTGAGAGTGGTTGTTATTGAGTATTCTTAGTCTGAGAATATCACTCACCACTTGGCTGCCATAAACACCAAGGAATAAGAGATGAAAACTACCGCCATTGAGGAGAACGTCAACTTGAGCGATCTCACCTTGGAGATGTTGTATAGCAATCTCAAGACTTATGAGATCAAAAGAGTTAATCATCCCAAGAAGGAAGACATGACACTGATAGCTAATCCCACTAGGAAATCTTATGATGGTTGTCAGATCAGTGCGGTCAGACCGGCTAGCGATCAGACCGGCATCGGTGGTCAGACAGGCCTGGCTCGATGGTCAGACCAGCAGGGAGCGTTGTGCTCAGGGTTTTTCGGTTTCAACTCAAGATTTCCGCTGTGATATTGAGTTTTTGATCTTCATAGCTTTTGTAGCTATTGGAGTGACAAAAGAAGTAAAATACCGGAAGTGAAATAGAGGTTGCTCCTATTCACCCCTCTGGTCGCTATTTTCTTCCAACACATTCAAATCCTGGAAATACAATTATGAGAAGAGAAGGATACATGTGTACAATGTCTAGTGGCCTCGCACCTAGCTGGCAGTCATACGCATTAGTCAAGCTAACAGAAGGATCCAACTAAACAAAATTGGATAGTGTGCAAATAAACAACAGAGCAATATAGGAGTCCGGTTCAAAAAAAAAAAAGGAACAGTTCAGAGGCTTATAATGCAATTTTGCCAAAATATTCAGAAGTGACTTTCATTTGCGTATATGAATGAATGGATGAATAGGAAATGTTCACCAAGTTGCAGAGAGCAACGGCACATACTACAACCATCTCAGTAACGGTCATGGCCCATTCTCACATGAACAAGCCAGCCACCTCTTGCCCCGGCGTTTTTGGCTTTTGGCCGTTGTTGTTTCTCCTTGTCACGGAGCTAGACGAGTAATCGTCTCCTCTAACAGCATCTCAAAACCTTTGTCCAAGCCAACTCATTTCATGGTGGTGAGCAAATCTCTCCATATTTACACGCAAAATATTAGCATTTTGCCAACCACTTTTGCCTTTTCAATTTCGTGTAGCTAGTCGTGTAGCTATTAGGATTTTTTCTGGTTCATTAAAAATCCGTTAAAAGTGAAAATATTTTTATAATATCTCAAAAGAAAGATAGTATTAACTAAAGATAACCTGTTTAAAAAAATTTAGAGGGAAAACAAAATGTGTTGTTTCTGTATTAAAAAGGAAACAATTCAACATCTTTTTATTGATTGCCCTTTTACACGACTTGCATGGTGGGCTACTCAATGTGCGTTTAATTTATCCCCTTCTACGAGTATAACACACATGTTTGGGAATTGGCTAGCTGATACTCCAAAAAAAATTAAAGTCACAACTTCTAGTGGGAGCTAGTGACTTATGTTGGTCTATTTAGTTATATTAGAATGATGTTATTTTTGAAAGAAAAAAAAACTATTACTAATCCTTTACAGGTTATCATTTTGAGTAGGCACTGACTGAGAAGGAGGCAATGGTAGCTGAAAGAGTCAGATTGGATTTTGTGGTGAAGCAAATCTTCAGCCTTCATGGATGACAGTTTAGTCACAGGATTTATAATGATTGAGTTTAATTTTCAATCGTTTTTATGGTTGTAAAGCTTTCACCACTTTTAACTATCTTTGGTCTTTGTGTTACATTACTTTTTTAATAAAATAAGTTGTGTGCATCTTGATGCAGAGGTCGGGAGTCAACTAAAAAATAGGCAACTTTATTAACTTCTAATCAGATGAGACATGACAGATGATATTGATCTCATTTAACCAGTGCTCCTGGGGCACGAAGCCACGACACGCAAGCGTAAGAGTGCGGGTCTCCTCTTCAGAAATGGTGCGGCTCCAAAACTTCCCAGCTACTTAGGGGCACGGCCCTGCCGATCTGATCCTATATACGGCGCACATCCAGACAGCTGCACACACGCCGAGAGACGCAGCACGGGCGAGAGGTACAGAAAAGGAGAAGACGGTCAGCGCGCGAGGCAGCCTGAAGAATTCGCCGGAGATGGACTGTGCTCGGCGTCGACGGGCGTCCCCGGTGGCGGCGGCGGCTGTGCCTCTTCTGCTTATCTTCCCCATGCTCTTCTGTAAGAGCCTCCGGGACATTGATTAATTAGCTTTGTTTTGCCCACTTTTGCGACTTGCTTTGCTTACCCGTTCTCTTATGATTCCGGAAAGGGAGCCAGGCGACGGCGTACGGCGACGCTTCGGGCGCCGGCATGACCGCGCTGCAGAAGCACGCGGCGTTCTTCGACAGCGACAACGACGGCATCGTCTCCTTTTCCGAGACATACGACGGTGAGCTCTTCTTTTTCTCCATTTACTTCTTTCTCTCTTTTTTTCAAAAGAGATTCTCCATTTACTTGTCGTTAATTTTTTTGCCACATGTATATCTGCTCGTTGCATGGCAGGGCTTCGGGCCCTCGGCGTTGGAATTGTCCTCTCCAGCTTAAGTGCTGCCTTCATCAATGGCGCCCTTGGCCCCAAGACAAGACCGGTACGACTTCTCTCTCGCTAGAGAAAAATATCTTACGTCTTTCTCGTTTTATGACGGAGTTTAAGGTGTCTGGTTAGCTTGTGACTTGCAGAGAATCCTTGCTTTACTGAGAAGACAACTTAGAACATGTCATTTTTATGTTTCGATCAGTCTTAATTCTTCTTCTCATTTATTTCGTTCTGGTTTGTTAGGCTAGCAAGTTATAAATTTGGTGTGTTGAAAATTTAACACCTTGTACTGTGCTGTTATAAGTCGTAATCAAAATTCAGTTCTCGACACTATTCGTACGAGTGTATTAGATGTAGTACGCAAACTAATTGCGGTATCTGATAAGATGAGGGTCAAATCATCAAATGTACTTAAAACTTCGTAGGAAGGTTTGATTGCAGACTTTGACAGTACAAGCGTGTGATGTAGACATGACTCGATACTATTTTTCTACGAAAATTAGGACATCTTAATTAGTATACATACATGCATAAACTGTTTTGTACTTAAAAATGTTTTTTAAGAGTTAAACTGTTGGATTGTATCGAATTCATGCAGGAAAATGACACATCACGCTTATCTATCTACATAGAGAACATCCACAAAGGGATCCATGGAAGTGATTCAGGCGCATATGACTCCGAAGGAAGGTACGTAGTATGCCACAATGCCCTCGATTTGCAGACCATCAGAGCACCAAAATCCCCAATTCATCACATCAATTGGCTTTGATTTGTCCCTAATTTGTTATTTAGATCATAATTTTTTTGTTCCTCCTCTATGAGGACTACCTCATTCAGCGATCATTTTGACGAATGGTTCAGTTGAACAAGATAACCATTATCGTTCCATTTTGAAGTACATGTCAGTAGATTCGCTAACACTCTTCAGCTTGGCAGGTTTGTTCCTGAGAAGTTCGATGAGATATTCACCAAGCATGCCAAGACTGTGCCTGATGCTCTGACATCAAGTGAGATTGACGAGTTGCTTAGCGCGAACCGAGAGCCCAGTGACTACACAGGACGGTAATTTCTCCTCATACACTAAAAATATTTACGAATTATCCTGTAATTCTTACTGTCATAATTTACTACTTTCCTTGCACCAAATGCAGGGTTGGTGCTTCAACGGAGTGGAAGATGCTGTATAGCCTCGGCAAGGACAAGGACGGCCTCCTGCGCAAGGACGCCGTAAGAGCTGTCTACGACGGAAGTCTATTTGTCAAGTTGGCGGAGGAGAGGAGATCTCAAGAAAACCAAGCATGACTGGTGACAAGTTGAGAACTGACAAGAGCATCTCCATTAATTCTCCTCTAAGCATCTACTATATTATGTGTTACTACTGTACAAGGAAAACGATCGATATAATAATGCCAGTGTGAACTCTGAACATGCTGCCTAGCATCAGATATCAGTTGTATGAACAAGTGTGAACAGAATCTGCAGACGGGACGGGTGGTTCAGGATGGTCTGTTTGTTTGTATCCTGTGGATTTGGATGTACATCTAAGTTGTTGGCCGTGCAATAACATATTATTTGACGTCTCTTGCCCGTGATGTTTGCCTGCTGTGTCCTTGTAATCAAACCCGATTAGTTCGCTGGAGAGCCAACTAGGTTCCTATCATTATCTTTCCCGTGCTTGCCTGCTCACAGAGTTTCCACTTCTTAATCTACTTGCAGGTTGTAACTGTTCACCTGCTCAGCTGGTATCAAATTCATTGGTGTTGCTAACTGATTGCATTGGTTGGTATTAGAGCATCTACGGTAGTTCATATCACTTGTTATTAAAGAATTGACACATCAGAGAGATAGTGAACAAAGAAGTTGAGTTTGTTTCTAGATGAAGAAATAAGCAAATTGTTGATACCAAGAAATAAGAAATAACAAAATAACTATTAGAGACTTGCTTGTTACCCAAAAACTTGTTTTGTGGGTAGCAATTGAAGTATCAATTAAAGTCTTAGATACAAACTCAAGAAACAATCAATTGGAAGGTTTGTTTCTTTTATGAGATTGAGTACTATCTCTCCTCTTAGTAATAAGCTAAAAAATAAATTATTGTAGATACTCTTAGTTATCGTGAATGTCAAGGCAACATCAGTTGTTAGTCATGCGGCCAGCAGGTGGAGTAGTTGTAAATAAGGATTTTTTTAAAAAATAATCATTATTTTATTCAAAAATACAGTAATATACCTGTATTTTTTTTATTTTACAGAAATAATACTCTGTTGATGTACCGTTGGGCGACTTAGCTCAATCGCCCAACTGTACAACGACAAGTGGACTCGTCACCCTGTGGTTGAGCGATGTGGAATAGTCGCTTAACAGTGGAGCGACTAGTCCACTTGTCGCTCCACCAATGGGTGATTTAAAATAATGATATTAATTTTTTAATAATTCGATGAAAATAATTATGGGAGAATAAATAGCAATTTTTGCAGGTAATAAATTTAGAAAATCTTGTTTGTAGGTTGTTGATTTTTTAGAAATAAAAGGGTGATGACAAGGTTGGTTGGTCCTTTTGTGATTTTCACAGATTCTCAAGGATACGAAATCTGTTAGACTCACAATAACATTTTGTGACCATCGTATGATGTAGTATTGTGGATAATTTCTGAAGAATTTTTGAGGACGATTGAGGTAGCAATGAGTCGTACGTAGGAAGGTAAGTGATTCTTGCGAAGAAACGTCGTTACGGTGTAACTGGAAGCGAAATATTGGTGTGAACTCAAATGCGATTTCATTACAGGCTGCCTTTGGTCAAGGTGTGCACGTAAAAAAGAAATATTGAAACACGAACCAAACATAATAATAGTTGTACACGAGCCTTGCATAGTATAGTTGTACAAAAAAGAAATATAGAAACACGAGGCTAGCATAATAATAGTTGAGTTCTCCCCGCACAACGAAGACTGCCTACTAGCCGCCCGCTACACCACCTGCAGCACCTCCTCCATCGTCGCCATGTCCCACCCCCGTCCGTGCCCGCCCATACGGCCCCGCTTGGGCTTCCTAAGCGTGGGGTGTGAGGTCCCCGACGGGGTGAAGCGGTCAGGTGCCTTGCTGACCTGTGGTCCCAAGGCCTGTGGGGTCGACTCCATCGTGGCCTGCGTGCCCGCTGGGGCACCGCCAAGCTGCGACCCAGAAAGAACCTCGACGGGTGGGGGATGAGGTGCTCCCCTGACCTCCCTCGGGTCTTCCGCGAAGAAGACGCCCACGTCCTTGTGCTGGGAGAGCTGAACTCCCGACTGCGGCGCGAAACCTACATGACAAATTATGTTTATACGTGGGCTATATGATGACCTGAAACAAACCTGACAAGATGAAACATACCTTCTTTGTCATCCATGGCGCACGCCCAATGGTCATACCAGCCGTACCCACCGTCGGGGAGGAACGGATACTGCCCTGGCACTATCGGGAGTGGGTAGCCACGCACCAATCCTGACACTCTGGCTTGGCTCGGCGGAGGTAGGGTTGGGTAGCCACACGCCTAGCCTGACCCTCCAGCCTGGCCCGGCGGCGGCAGGGGTGGGTAACCATGCACCCAGCCTGACACTCTAGCCTGGTCAGGCGCTGATGGGCCACGTGCACGTGCAGCGTGCTAGTTGGCTACATGCATGGCAGTCTTGGTGTAGGCGCTAACGTGGCCACCTCTGCAACCATCCTCCACGACGTTAGGGCCACGGCATGCCTCGTCCCCAAGTAGACCCAATGGGCAAACTGCAGCAGCTCGTAGCGCGTCACCTACGCACCGCGGGCGACCCTATCTAGGATCGACCCGGAGTCCCTCGCCATCCCAACGTTGATGTTCGTCTACAAGGAGTACATGAAAGCACCAAACATGTAATTGAGATAATCGTACTCAAACATTTTGAAACATGACAGTACGTGCCGCGAGGTGCACGTTCCGCGTAAAGTGTAGAGGGTACGCGCCAGTCCGTGTTGGTACATGAGCGGGGGGAGGGTCGACGACATGCACCAGCTTGGTACGTGTCTACGGAGCGTACCAGCATAGGTACTCGTCGTACGCGTTGGGGTCATACGGGACGCCCTCCTGCACGCAGTCCTCGAGGGCCTCCACCCACTCTGCTAGCCACAGCTCCATCTTCACCGCCTAGCTCGTCTTGCTCCCACCCCTCGTACTATGCCTGTGAAACATACCACTGTAATTAGAAGCCATCGTAATAGAACTGAGAAAAAAAATATAGGGACATGTGCTGTGTGTAACTCATGCGTGGACCGAGTTGGGCACCTGACGCCCGACAGGGACTGGAACAACCTGGCGGAGGCTGAACTGGCGCATCACCCTGTTCACCTCATAGTCCTCGACGAACACGCCGAAGACCAGCTTCTTTCACGTCAGCAAGTATGTCTGGTTGCACCAGCACAATGAGGACAGCCCGGTAGGAGCGCGATGCTCCATCTCCTAAGCAAAGTACGGCTCCTAGCGTATGTCATCAGTGGTGAGGCAGCTCAACGAAGTGCTTGTACACACGTGTAACCTGCACGTGTGCAAACTCCGCATGTGAGCCATAGACAGTGGTTACAAAGGATGACCCGTAATACGACTAAAGTAAAGATATAGGACAGTACGTACCCGTCTATGGCACCAAAGGGACCCTGCGGTTGGCTAGTCCACCTCGGCCCCATGATACATGTCCGCGTGGTATGGACTAGTGTCGAGCAGCATAGCCCATCTGATGGTGAAGCGCTCGAATGACCAAAGCTGCAGTAGGAGGGGCAGCCTGTGAGGATAGAGCTCAGCCTCGTCCTGTAGCATGCCTCGCACATGCCGCGGTACGTCGTGGCAAGTATGGCAGATCCCCAGCTGATATGCAGCTCCTCCCCGTCGGTGATGGCCCTCGCGTACCGCACGAGGCGGGCGTCAACGGAGTCACCGTGGTTGCTGGTAAACAGTACCCAACTGAACAGCCACAACAAGTACGTCTCAAGGTGCGGTGACACCTGGTAATTGTTGGGCTCCGAAGCCATCCGCTCGACCTGTCCACAAACGAATATTTAGTAAGCCAGTCATATGGCAAGGGTAGTGCATCGCAAAAAATGGAAAACGGATCGCATACGTACCCAGAACTGTGAAAGCCACTTCAGGGGCGGGCCATGCCTCTATCGTGTCGCAAAGTGTTAGTACGCTGGTGCAGCCTCGGTCGAAAGAACCCCGTCAACCCAGCCCAGCAGGTCATCACGCCATTCGACAGGCGTGTCCAGCGGGGACACAGCGGCTCCCGTGATAGGCAGGCCGAGCAACACCGTGACGTCCTCCAGAGTGGGGGCCATCTCCCCGAATGGGAGGTCGAAGGTGTGCATCTCGAGCTACCACCGGTCCACCAGAGCTGTCAGCAACGACTGATCGAACGGGAACCGTTGTGACTGCTCTGGGCCGGCCTCGACCTCCCCATCGTCCTCGATCGAAGCGCCATACTCGTCGGTGGCCTCCACCATCCGAGCGAGAGGTAGAAGGCCGACCGCGCTCAGCCTGCAAAGCACGAAGAAGTAAGTACATATCACATACATATGATAATGAGAAGTGCCACATTTGGCAGACAAACCTATCTGCCGAGCGTGAGTCTAGCCTCCATGCCCGTTGAGGTGTCCGCATACGGACCACCCCCAAGTCAGTCGCCTCGTCCCCACCCTGAGGATGCGGGACATGACGGCTGGCGTGGTGCTATGCGTCGATGCGCCGGTCCAGCAGGCTGTAAGGCCAATCCAAACCACCTAGGTCGCGAGCCATACCTGCAAATCAATTTTAAGTTAGCAATTACGACACAATTAGTGGTTTAATTACTTATAGCGTAGCTCTGAAAATTCCAAAAATTTAGTTGTATTCTACCATAAACCGCATATTCCTCAACATATATAGTTGTTTCAGGGTTTAGGGGGGTTAGGGTTAGGGTATATCCATAGCCGCATTACGACTATTAACAACTAAATTCACGTTAGTTCTATGACTACACTATTTACAACTAATAACAATATGCTACGTACCTACCGTGATTTGAGTTGCTAACCCACCGTGGTTTAGTTGCTAACCTACGACTACACTATTTTCACTTGTGAACAAAATGCCACTGCACATCTAATGATTTTAGTTGCTAACCTACACTATTTACGACTACTACACTATATGATAACATATTTGCTAACCTATTTACGACTACACTATTTGCTAACCTGCACTCTTCTCCTCCTCCTCCTCTCTTTCCCTCCCTCTCCTCTCCTCCTCTCTCCTCTCTTCTTCTCTTTTCCTCCTCCTCTCTCCTTCTCTTTTCCTCTTCTGCCCGCCTCTGTTCTGCCCGATGAACATAAATGGCAACGACGTCGCGCGCGCGATATATAAGCCCCTAATCGCTCAACCGTTGAGAGACTAGGGGCTATAAGCCGCTCAACGCTTCAGCAACAAGTAGCCGAAGCGACAGTCGCTCCACCGTTGGGCGATAACGCCACATGTCGCTCGACGGTTGGGCGACTTGGATCAGTCGCCCAGCAGTTGAGCGACTAGACCCAAGTCACCCAACGGTGCAGTGACAGTGTATTATTTCTATAAAATAAAAATGACAGGCATATTACTGTATTTCCAAATAAAATAATGATTATTTTTAAAAAATTCTGTAACTAAGCGATGCATGTGGAGTTGCGGACTCTCTCTATTATTAAGGTTGCTTCAAACTGATGATGCGAAGCAAAGTATAGTTTTTAAAAGAAATTTGTAGATTCCAATGTGTACTTTTCTCTCAAAATGCCCCACATACTACACTCCATTTGCAAAGATCAATTATGCCGTGATTCATTTGGGATGTTTCGTACGGACTTCACGCCATATGAATCATTGCTTGAGCTAGCCCTAGCAAATACCGCGCTCAACTTTGTATTAGACTCGAATACATTTGACTAATGCATGGCTGGCCAATTTTTTAAAATATTATTAATTTAAAATATAATTACAAAAATAAATAGTCGAAATAAAAAATTACAAAACTAGACGCTCTTGTCGCTATTTCAATTGTCGACGGGACCTAACCACTGGCAATAGGGGGCTCAACAATACTAACATTTAGCACAACGTTATAACATCTTTTGTCGATAAATCAAAATCTCTACTGACTATTCCCGAGCATATTTTTTGTCGACAAAATCATAATGATATTACATAACATTCAACACAACGTCATAACATCTTTCGTCAATAAATCACAATGACATAACATTCAGTGCAACGTTGTCACATACTTTATAGATAAATCACACTGATATTACATAACATTCAGCACAACATTATAACACCTAGTTTCTTACAAATCAAATTGATATTACAAAGCATTGGGTACCACATATTTCAACTGGACGAACCTTTCCCGTGGCCGCGACCTCAACGTCCCCTATGTGGACCGCATCAAGTCGGGCGGTCGGATGAGGTCCCCGTGGCGACGTCTGGAGTTCCGATGTCTACTTCGTCCTAAGAATTCCCGTAGGGCATTTATCGAAGGTGTGCCCAGACTCTCTACAAATGGAGCACTTCTTCGTATGACGCCCGGCTTCTGCTTCGTCCATGTCATTCCTGATGTGTCACACCTATTACCGGTCAACCTTTCCCTTCAGTCTATCAATATCTGCGACCCAGATAAGTTGGTCCCAGGTCAGATGGTGATGAACCCGAAGGTCCGATTGTTGGCCCGATCTTTCGATGAGAACGATAAGTTCGGTAGTAGTCGCTCAACTCTCACGATCCTGGCTACGAACTCGCAAGGTCCGAAACCACGCAATCGCTGAACTGCTCGACAAGTCGTTATCAACCGTGCACGAATACCCGGTTGACCTGACCACGAAGGTCGATTCCTGCATACACCGAAGAAGCACGCAAGAACAAGATAAAGCAATATGAAATTGCAAATAGGAATTGAAATATTTGAATTGAGTTGGGATTCTGAATAAGGATCTTAATTGGGTGGTCTAGTCGACACACGCAAAAGATACAAGTTACAACGAAGGCAAACCAAACATAAACAAAATCCACGAAAACTAGAGGGGGTGCGACCTCCTTAAATAGGGGATGAGGAGCTACACATCTAATAGAACTAAGGGGGTGGGACTAATCTTATGGATACTGTTCATGTGAACAGTATCAGCACCCCCCAGGTGGTCTACCGGCAGATGGACTAAGTTCAGTATGATTACAAAGCCCAGATTGACCCAAACAAGTGATATGACGTCTTCTTTTGATGATTTCGATCAGTCCAGAAGGAATTTGAAGGTGAGGCTGGATCCGTTGGAAAGAGGACGAAATAAGCTTTCAATCAAGTACTTGTGGACCTCCAACGGACTCCGTATGTGAAAGTTATGTCTGTTTTAAGTTGGTTTTGTCAGGCTGATTCTGGAGGACGAACTGGATTCCAAAACGGGTCCAACTCAAACTGCTTGCTTGTCTTGGACCAAAAGTGACATGGCGCTGATAATTTAAGTGAAGTGTACGAGCTCTTATACTTGGAATAGTAAGCATAGCAAATATGGTTGTATCCATAGGGGTCATGTCCTCATCAGATGGCCAGTGAAATGGCCAACAGAAGTGTAACCATATATCTCTGCACTTCAGGTTTACATCACCCCCTCGCTGAAATAGTCAGAGAGGTACTGGCTGGGATGCTGCGCCACCGTCGAACATACGACCATGACATGAGAGCAGAGCCTATGCAGAAGAAGAGACTTATTGCAAGTGCATACGCAACTAGCACAGCGTAGCGTGCACTCGTGGGTGATCCTCTCGCGGTTCGTCCCGCAGTGTCCTTTATCCCCGCTCATTATCTCAAAGCGAAGCTCCCTTGTGTCCATCTTGAATATCCGGTGCATCTCATCCTTCTTGCTCTTCTTCTCAATGTACTTGATGAACATGGCAGAGTAGAGTACTCTGTCATTTGACATGGCGATCGATGTGTTGTTACTTCTGTCAACAAAGTAATTTGTGGTACCGCAAAGAATTACCTCCATAATACCAACCAAAGGGAGGCACCTTGCGCCACGTATGAACCAGTTATACACCTCGGCTTGATTGATTGTCATCATACCATATCGAGCACCACCCCTGTCATGTAGCAACGACCACTTCTCTTTAGGCTCGTGCCAGTCCGAGAAGCATTTCACTTGTGCCCCATCTTTCTTATCACACTGGGATCATCTCTGGGTAGCTGTGGCGATGCATCAGGGGCCTGGTCAGCGCTTGGGGTGACTCTTTTTGATGTCTCCCTTTTGTGCGTCTGAGTCCGCTCATCTAGAATCTTCTAGAGTACTTCAAACTTTTGCTACTGGTTCTAGTTGTATAGCCACTTAAACAGGTTCATCAAGTACTTGTTGCGGAACTACTTGTAGAAGTTTGCACCCAAGTGCCTCATGCATCACCTGCTCTGCAGATCTGCCCATGAAAGTGGTTCGTTCTTTCCTTGTTGTAGCTGAGTTATTGCACTCAGCAGGTTTGCATGCCGATCATGTATGACGTATACGTTTGGATGGCCCTGTACAACAGAAATTCTAAAATTCCTTAGGAACCACAACTAGTTGTCTGTGTTACCGCTTTCAACGAAAGCGAATGCCACAGAAAGAATTTGATTGTTTTCGTCCGTCGCTATTACAATCAGTATCTGGCCATTCTACTTTCTAGTAAAAAATGTGTCATCAACGCACAAGATTGGATGGAAGTGTCAGAATGCATTGATGCATGAATCAAAGGGGAAGAATGCTCACTGCAGTACCCTCTTATTGGCCCACTTCGGATGTGTGGAATCTTAAAAGTCAACATGAGTGTCGGGATTCCTGTCTTGTATGACTCAGAGAAGCCTGGGGAGGTTGTGGTAGGAGTCCTCGAATGCCTTCTGTTTTGCTCTCCATGCCTTGCCATAGCTGACTGTGTATTGGAACATTGCTACAATCGCCTAAATGATAAAGTGTGGTTTAAAATCTAGATTATCCACGATCTCACCATACATGAGGTTGGCGATGAAGCCTGATGTCAGGTTCCTGTAGGACTGCACTGACTCAGCGACGACACATATGTGAGGGACCACTATAGAGCATTTCCCAGTAGGTGTGCCACTTAGGCTGAAATGCGTGCACTCTCCAAGGGCATCCTTCTATGTCGCACTCCACATCGTAGCATCTTGGGTTAGACTTGATGACTGTGAATGTACGCTGCACCGATAAGACATAGAATTTGACCAACTCCTGTACGTCATCCTTGCATTTGTATATAACTCTTTGTCTCACCTCGCTCTGATCGTACTCTCACGGCACACGGGAGCCTTCGTTAACGACAAGGTTGTCATACAGTATGTGTGCTCCACTCGAATGGAACCACCTGCTAGTCCACATCATCCTTGTCGTCGGATCCTTTATCTTTTGACAATGCCATGTAGTCCCGGTCTTCGAGATATATCCTTTGCACTAGGGCTTGCAGCTCCTCACCCTTGTCAACAATCCCACTAGCTTGCCTGGCTGAAGGAGCTATGTTCGCAGGGTTTTCATCGACAGCATCAGCAACTCTGGGAGCTTGGGTTATTATGTGCGCAGCGCTGTGGCTGGAGTCCCTGACTTTTTCTTCGGCATCACTACCCCCTTTTGTTCAATCACCGATGTAGGAGTGGGCTTGGCATAAGCCTGGGCCAGAAGGACCAAATTCCATAGTTCCTCCCTCGCCTTGTGTACATATGACTGCCATGACCTTGTTCCCTTGAGCTCTACTAACTCCCAATATGTGCGTTGTGTTGCTCGGGGGCAAGGCAACTCAATCTCATATCATACACAACATGGTCCAAATCGAATGAGTGAAACAATCATCGCATCACAGCGCCCCATGTATGTTGCTCTGGTCTTGGCAGGAGCACGGTCATCTATTGGAAATAACGCAAATCAATTCCCTCGGGACCCTCAAGAATAGTCCTATAACCGTAGTAAATTTTAAAGTTGGTAGTGTCTGACATATTTGAAGTACTGCACCGTAAACAAGATTTTCACGATTAACCACATATCTAAAACTAAACTATCTATAAAAAAGGATTATGTACAACATACTACACTACGTAACCGTACATCTAAAACTATGTAAACCGTACATCTAAAACTATGTAACTCATTTAGTTAAAAAAATCCATAAACAGTGGGCGATCGTACAGACAACGCTTCACTAGCTTCTCTCCTCCCCTCTACTCCTCTCCTCTCCCTTCCCTCCCCTCTTTATTTTTTCTGAATAAAAGTGAGTTTCCCCGGATTTTTTGGTTTCGAGGGTTTTTTATAGGAGAGATTGTGTCGCTATTTGGAATAGCGACAAGGACCTGCGGGATCCTTATCGTCATTTAAAATGATGTTTTTGCAAATTTTAAAAATTTTAAAATTAAAAATCTCTGTCTCCAGTTGAATTGGCGACAAGGACCAATCGCCAATTCAAATGGCGACGGGGAGCTCTTGGTACTGTTGAGTCCCCTGCCGCTAGTGGCTAGACCCCTGTCGTCAATTGGAATGACGACAAGAGTCTAGTTTTGTAATTTTTTATTTTGACTATTTATTTTTGTAATTATCTTTTAAATTAATATTATTTAAAAAAATGGCCGCACGGGTGGGCCTTTTAGGCCTTCAGTGTAAGCATGGGCTAAAAGTGAGCGGCCAAACAGATGGGCCAAGCTCTGCCGGCTTTCCTATACCCAGCCTGGCCTAATCCGGCCTGCTAAGCCCATGAGACTCTTCGCAGATACGCCGTGCGCAAGCGCAGCGTACGCCGCACGCGCACACGCAGACACACTGCCTTAAAAAAAAACTCTTGTACCCCCGAGGCCCCGACTCCCAGCCCTCGACTTCTAGGCATTGGACACCCGTAATTAAGCTCACTAAACGCAAGTGCGCGTGTGCCGAGGAGACGAAAGAAGTATGGCTACGCGCGCCGCGGCGACGTTACTCCCCATCCTCGCGCTGCTCCTGCTGCGCGCGGGCACCTGCGTGCGCGGCGCCGACGACTACTCGGCGTTCGTGTACGCCGGGTGCTCGCAGGGGCGCTACGACGGCGGGTCGCAGTACGCGTCGGACGTGGACTCCGTGCTCACCTCGCTTGCCAACAGCGCGCCCTACACCCCCTACGCCAACTTCACCTCCCCATCGGCGCAATCCTCCAACGTGGTCGGCCTCTACCAGTGCCGCTCCGACCTCGCCGCCGCCGTCTGCAGTGGCTGTGTCCGCTCCGCCATCTCCAGGCTTTCCCATCTCTGCGCCTGGGCAGCCGGCGGCGCGGTGCAGCTGCGCGCATGCTTCGTGCGCTACGGCAACGACTCGTTCCTCGGGAGGCAGGACACGACCGTGCTCTTCAAGAAGTGCGGCGGCGCGCCTGGGGACGCCGGTGTCGTCGCCATGCGGGACTCGGCGCTTGGCGCCCTCGTGGCTTCGGCGGCGCCTGCCGGGGGAGGGTACCGCGCCGGGGGCTCGGGGGCCGTGCAGGCCATATCGCAGTGCGTAGGGGACCTCGCCGCCAAATCCTGCTCCGACTGCGTCTCGGCCGCGGCCGGGCAGCTCAAGGCCGGGTGCGGCTACGCCACTGCCGGTGAAGTGTACCTTGGCAAGTGCTACGCACGTTTCTGGTCTAACGGCGGCGGCGGCGGCGGCGGCGGCGGCTTCAGCAGCGCTGCCGCCAGGTATGGATACGGATTTGTGCCGCGCATGTACGGTGAGCATGGTAAGAGGCTAGTTCTTGCCGTCGCCGGCGGTTTCTTCGCTTCCATGGCCTACTTTTCACTTGTACTCATGTAGTTGCAGTATGGTCTTGGGAGTGAGTGGTACGTAGCTATGCTGTGTTATGTCATCATGTATGATACAGTGCAGTTTGCCATGTGCTTGTAACTTAACGGGGTTTCTGGAGTTTGTAATTGTAAATTTGATCTGATAAAGTATGTAACTATATATGTGTGAGTTGCTATACATCTTGCGATTTTAGCACTCTGTGATTGGTGAGAGAGAGAGGGTGGGAAGTGAGATTGGGTTAGGGATATAGGGGTGGGGTGATATCGTTAGATCTTATGGTTCAAAAGTGACTGATTTCAAAGAAAAATCAACCTCCCATATATTTAAGCGTTGTTACAACTTACAACCTTTGTGCATGGCGATCATTTTTGCCCCCCTGTTCGCTACTGTGGCCAGTACTTCCTGTGGTTACTTTCGTGAAGACAACCGTGTCGATCAACATTTGCAGCAATTTGGTAGCGCACACGATATCGTAAGAAGTTCGGCATAAACAGAGCCCAACCCCCAGTACCTACATCTTTCTCTCATAGCATGTCAATAATTTGTGGCACCAACTACGAGCGTTCTCGTCTTCTTCGCCGTCTTTTATTATACGACATTCAGAAACCAAGCAGCCTCTCAAAAACATTCAGAAACCAGCATGAGCAGGGTTGCTTAACCACAAACCCAGAAAACTATAACGCATGCTATAGCTCAATATAATTTCAGTGGCTAGAGAAAGCATACGTTCTCTGCATTGAGGTTGTCTATATTCAATAATCACCAGTACCGTCAATAATTCGAACGCACATAGATAGAATGCTAGGCAATAGTGACCCGGGTTTGAAGAACGACTCATCATGCTGTGCTCAAAGGCATGTCGCAGGCAGAATAGATCAAAAAGAGCTTTAATTTTGTTTGCCTTTATCTTTGCTCTGAGCTTTTCTTGCTAGCTTTTGATGTGGACTCACTTTATTGGTGTCACTAAGTTCAGATGGAGTTTTAGTATACATCAAGTGGATTCAAATGATTATGCTTTTGCGTGATTTTCTTATAAGAAACAGCCCGCAGGACTGCCTACAATATTAATAAAGCAGAAGGCAACAAACATATATACAGTAGAGCCGAAGGCCTAGAAAAGACTCTTAAGGTTTAAATTACACGTGACGTAATTGCTCTAAGCATTTTGCCTCTGCTAGGGTCCACAGTCTCCCTTCATCCCTTATCTTTTCAAACAAATCCACGGAGAGGTCGACATACTATTGAAAGTTCTGGCATTGTGTTTCTTCTAGATTTCCTAAGTGGTTAGAATGATCACCATGGTCGTCGACCTCCTTGGGAGGTGTCTCACGCTAGTGGTTTTCGACCACCAATCCTCGATGTTGTGACTAGAGGCCCAGTGAGATGGCTTTAGCGGTTCACACCCAGCCAGTCGACTATCCTGTTCCAAACTCGACAAGTTACCTACACTCGGAGAAGAGGTGCAAGGCTATTTCTGGTGAATGTCTGCAGAGCGGCCAGGTGCCATGGTTGGGCCAGCCTTACGCAGCTGAGGTTCTCCAAATATTTTTCGGTTGTGGTCGTTGTGGAATTTCACCGGAGTTACCATGACGCATTGTCAGCAAGCCTGAGCAGTTTGCCCAGGCTGGAGGGACGGTGGATCCGCACATGGTCTCATGGCTATCACCTTTACCTCATTCGTCAGAAGAGCTGGTGGTGTTTTCTAAACTTCACTTGTGAATTAGGAGTATGATTCGCTTCGATTGCTAGCGGTTTACCACGCCATTGTTACTGATCTTTCAGGCATAGGAAACTCAGCTCTTCTTTGAAAATGCTGCGGGTAAAAGCTAATTGCAAGATGCGCTAGTTTGCTATGATAGGATCAACTTGCTCGAACGTCGCCTTTCTCTTTGCCCGTCTCTGTCCTTACCATTTAGGTCTCTTTTTCCTGGCACCGTTCTAGGTCAAAAGAATGAGCACCAGCAGCACCACGCTTCACTGAGACAAGCTAAAAGAAAAGCTTGTACACCACGGTGTTTGGTGTGAAGAGAAGATTCCAGTCCAGCCACCAGCCCGCAGCCAGGGAGAATTGGTGACAAGGGAACATATGCAGTCTGCACTGCGCATATGGTGTCTTATGTACAGTTAGTTCGCCATGTCTGCTCTTTTTTTACGACCAAATTCGCCATATTTGTTCAAGGAGGCTACAATCGTGTACATCTTTTTGTCTCTAGTTGGCCCCTGTATGTACGGTCCTGTAGTCTAACATGTTAAATGCAGCATCAGGAGGAGGTTGTCAACAATACATTAATGATTCACACAACTGATCTAACGTATCTTAGGGCTCTCTTTAGGACTTTTGATCAATTTTTTAACACAGAAAGGTTTTATCCGGTCGTATCGTTTCGGATTTAATATAATAATACAAGTATATATATTTATAAGTATATATTTGTTTAATTATATGCACACTAAATATCACTTATAGTATTATTACAAATACATAGTAGTACTATCAAATATAACATATAATTCAATAGATGGTATTATTAATTCCACCGATATAGCTGGTATTAACCAGTATGACCGATATTATTCGATATCAAACCGGTATTTAGACCGATACAGTATGTAGAACTACTTTGTACCGACGTACGTCGGCTGATATAGCCGGCACTTATACGATATTGATAACTATGAAAATTACGTAGGGCAGACCAGCCTACCACCCAGCCTGTGTAGCTAGGCTGGTCTGTTCGGCGTCTGGCGACTCGGTGAATGGCCAGGCTCAAATCGACAAGAGTTATTAACGTGCTGCGATGTTGGGCTGGCGTGGAGGATGCAAGTTCGTCGTTGGTGGTGTAGACTGTAGAGGCAGCAAAAGGGGCAGGCCGTAAAGGTGGCACGGACCAGGCAGTGGCGGCACAACGTGGGCACGCGAGCAATGCGGAATTCGCGGAATACTAACACCTCATTTTGACACATCAACAAGACTAGCTCTCGTTTGATGTTCGTTCCACTGTGACATGGCCCATGGGGATGATGGGAAAACCCTGATAGCGATGATTATGGTAACACAAAGATGTTCTAGAAGTGCCGAACGAAACGGGTTGGCGTGGTCTTGCCGAGATCCCAACCTTAAACAGCCAAACAAAGGTGCAAAAATATTCCCCTCTCTCAAAAGAAGAAGAAGAAAGACCTTGCCTCTCTCTTCGCTTTGTGCCTTTCGTCCACGAGTCTCCTTGCCCCCCGCTTGACTACACGGGCCTCGTGTTGGATCAGAGCCGTCCACGATGGTTTCGGTGGCCGGCACGAAGTTTCTCGTGCTCTTTCGGCCATTCCCGTACACCCATGACTCAGCCATCAGGTTCCTCGAACGTGTCGCCCATCTAAATCTGGTGCACCGCGTCTGCGAGAACCTCTCAGAAACCTTTCCTTTTCCAAGCATCGCATCTGTAGACCCTTTCCACCCAACATCTCCACCTCACCGATCCACCGCCCTCTTCTCCCCTCCCCTCGCTGAAGGCAAAAGCCTCGCCCGCACAGCCGACCCCCGTCTCCCAAATCCCTCTTCCAAAATCCCCGGCGAATCGAACCCGAACCGAGCCGACCGGTCGCGATGGCGCTGGAGTGGGTGGTGCTCGGCTACACGGCGGGCGCGGAGGCCATCATGCTGCTGCTGCTGACGCTGCCGGGGCTGGACGGGCTCCGGCGCGGGATGATCTCGGTGGTGCGCAGCGCGCTAAAGCCGATGATGTCGGTGGTGCCCTTCTGCCTCTTCCTGCTCATGGACATCTACTGGAAGTACGAGACGAGGCCCACCTGCGGCGACGAGCACGCCTGCACCCCCTCGGAGCACCTCCGCCACCAGAAGTCCATCATGAAGTCGCAGCGCAACGCGCTCCTCATCGCCGCCGCGCTGCTCCTCTACTGGATCCTCTTCTCCGTCACCTCCCTCGTCGTCAGGCTCGACCAGCTCCAGCAGCGCGTCGATAAGCTCAAGAAGCGCGTTGACTGACCCGGTCCCAGTATCACAACCCGTCCCGTCTCGGCGGGTGGTCTCGCTGTTTCTTCTTATTACTTGTTTCTGTTCCTAGGTATATCATGTGATGCATGGGGTTCGTGTTTTTTTTTTTGTAGTGTGGATGCTTGAGATCGATATCCTGATTTGAGCGTTCTAGTATTTGCTTCAGATCTAATTTGAGTAATTTCAGGTCTCTATGTTATAAAGATCATAATTGAACAACGTTCTTCGAAGATGTTGCAAATGTGACTTTCTAGGTTAAATTTGGTAGCTGGAATCATAATTTTACATGGTTTGTCATGAATCTGTATAGATTAGTGTGAAAGGTCGATAATACTCGTCGATCTTGGTACCATGCTTGAGAATTTAGCACGGGAGAATTGAAATTGGTTGTGGCTAGGTGCCTTGTTGTGACGTGATGGGTCTCATTCTATGATTTTTGCCACATTTCTCCGGGAGGGTTCGGGTGCTTGCAATTGGAGGCTGATGTTAACTTGATGTCAAATCAAATGAAACAGAATGGAATTTGTTTGTCTTCCCTATTAAACGATGTAAGCCAACTCTTGTTGTCTGGAACGTGAATTGGTTTACATTAAGATGGGAGAATAGTAGTACTCTTTTCAAACCGAGAACAAATCGCACACTGGAAATTTACATGGTGCAGAGTACAATTCCAGTCTCATACTCGTCGGAAACAAATCGCTGACACGTGAAGGTATGGTATGTAGCAACTTATTTCCTGCAATGGAGAGTATGAGATGCAATGAGAGAGACTGGAATTTTCGAAGGAGTCATAGAATTTGATCCATATTCAGTCTGTTGATGTTCTTATAGCTCTTTTAGTGGTTGATCTGTATTGCCTTATCGTTTTTGGAATGCGTAGCTTGTTCTACTTCATTGGTTGCTGCTTGATATTTCTAGTTTTTACCATTTCTTTGTTTACAACTTTTTATCAGAATTTGATACGGCTCTCAATTGAAGTAATTGATGAACTGCTAATGCAACAAATGTAATTACTCTAATGTAAGCGCTTTCTAATGCAACAAAGCGAATCAATCTAATGTGAGCGCTTTCCAAGTTTATTGAAATTTGAGCAAGTGTTTATTCTTCTTTCATGCTGTTGCTTTCAACTGGAAGCGTTTTGATGAGTAATTCCTCCATTATCTAATACCATTTCACTTGCAATTCTCTTTTGATCATCTTGTGGTTTTGTGTTGTTACATGTTTCATGATGTGTAGTTGGCATTCTTTGGCGATTTTGTATTATTTGATCATTGTTGTGCCCTCGAACCAGAAATAGTGAGCTTTCTACCCGTGTAAAGTTAATTCTGGATTTTATGCTCAGTTTTGTGATTCTTGGGAATTTCAAGCTTATCTGTTTCAAATAAACTAGGAATTAAAAGGAGAAGTGCTCCTGTGCTTCCACACATCATGTGGCAGCTCAAGAACCAGCATTGATGGATAATCAAGGTTTTAAATCGCTATTTTCGCGCGGCAATGTCAAAATAAGCTATAGCTAGCTATTTACCTATTTTAGCACACTTCTTTCATGGTTTGCTCTCGTACTGTGTCCGTCGGCCGTCATTCCACCAGGTTCAGTGCTTTTAGCGTGTTGCTCTGTTTGTGAGCATCTGTCCAACGGTCTTTCAAGGAGAATGCTTGGACCTGACGTCCGATTGAATCACTAGACGCAACGTGGCTTGTTTTTTTTTTTTTATATATAGAAAACTGTAGGGAGATCCCGGCAGAAATATATATTATGAAATAAAAAGGGGTATGTGTAATATCCCAAAGTTATGTTACCAAAATAAAATAAAATAAAGTTATTGTTCTAATTGGACTTTCTGAGAATTTGCCAGAGTTTGATTGCCTTATTTGAATCTCTGAAATTTTGAAAGTCAAATTTAAAATTTATTTGAAGTTATTGAAGTTTTATTGGATTTAAATTGAAAAATAAAAATTTACTTAATTTCTAGAATTTTCTGAGTTTTTAAAAAGCTTTTTCCTAAGTATTTTCAAGCCAAAATAATTTATTTGCAAAATTAATAGCCAATAATGAATTGAAACTATTTTATTTAAGTCCAAAATAACTCTAAGAATTTATGTGATTTTTTCTAGAATTTTTGGATGTATTTTGCTATTTTCTAAAGCTATTTTGAATTTCTGGAAATAAATCAATTAAGAAATCCATTTAAAATCCCAAAATTTCCTTTGGTAGAAACCCACCGGTCAGGCCCATCTCCACACGCTCGACGCCCACTCCACGCCGCCTCACCTCTCTCTCGCTCTTGTCCCACCGCCCGATTTCCATCAAACGGCACTCACGCACTCCACGCCTCACCTTTCCCGACCGTCATATCTCAAACCAACGATCGATCGGAAGTCATTCGGCGGTCCGAATGCCACAGAGATAAGGGCCCTCCGATCTACATCGAACAACCACTACCGCACCCACGCCACCTATCTTCCCAACGCCGTCCGATGCGAATCCAACGGCAGTCGAACCTTTCTTCTTCCCACTCCGTCTTCCTCGCGCCCGAGTAATCGCCACCATTATCGCCGCGCGAGAGCTCCGTGGCGCCGTTTCTCTTCCCTTCCTCGCCATCGTGCGCATTCAAACCGCCACTCAACACCGCCTCCACTCCGCCCATGATCTCCTTTCTTCGCCGGTTTGCCGTGAGCACTAAACGCCGCCGCCACCTTCCCGCGCACGGTCTCCACCTTCCGCTTCCTCCGACCCTATAAGTAGCGCCGAGCTCCGCTCTTCTCGCCCATCCCGCGCCCAAACCCGAGACCTCTCCTCCTCAATCGCCGTGAATTTGATGTTTCCGTGAGCCCGGCTTGGTCCATCGTCTTCTCCGGCCGTCCAAGTCCGCTCCGACCACCTCGATCCTCTTCGACATCGCCGCGACGCTGCTACCCCGTGCGCACATTAGCATCGTCGGAGAACCACCCGAACACCATCGCCGCCGAAAGCCGCATCGCGCCGCCGCTTAACCTCGTCGCCGGTAATCCTCCGCCGCGCATTCGTGCAACCTCGGTGAGCATTGTGACCCCCACACTCCACTCTCTCGTTTGGTGCCATCCATTCCCCTCGCCGGAGCCATCTATCGCCGGCGAGCTCGCAACCGAGCCGCCACGCCCTGCGCCTCGTGGTCGCCACGTGATCGCCACCTCGCCTCCACCTCGAGAGCCACGTCGCGCTAACGCTTATGCGGCATCCCCGTGGCGCCACATGTGCATACGCCTCCACATCCGCCCAATCCCATTCCCAACCACGGTGGACTCGATCCATGTGGTTGTGAGACCGACATGTGGGTCCCATGCCGAATTTCTTTTAATTCTTTAAAATTCTGAAAATCACTCGCTGACGTCATGCTTGCGCAATAATTAGAATTTCTTTTAGAAAAATAATTCAAGGAATTCAATAAAATCTGAAAATTAGATTTTATTTAGATTTAAAACTTCCCGGGGTTCGTTCTCCCTCATACGAACTCCGATTTCGTCCATTCAAATTCCTAAATTCATATAAAAACAAGATCTAGCCATCTAAACCAAAATCATTTGATTTTGGGTTCATTTGACCTGCAATTCTTTTAAACCCTAATTTATCATTTCATGTAATTTCAATCTTCTAAAATTCATATCTTTTGCTCCCGAACTCCGTTTTAGTCCATTCAAGTTTGTAAATTCATATAAAATTATTATCTAGCTAACTAAAGTAAAATATTTCTATTTGGAGTTAATTTGATCTGTCCTTTTGAATTTATTTGAATTTGAGTTGAATTTGTTGTATTTGCACGATTAGAGTTCGACGACTTCGGAGAATCAGATTTCGACACCAATTGAAGAGCAATATAAGAAGATTGATTTTGACTGTGTGATCATCAACGACTTCGGAGAATCAGATTTCGACGCTGACTGAAGAGCAACATAAGAGGATTGATTTTGACTGTATGATCATCGTGATCGTACACTTAGACTACCTGAAGATAGTACTTGTGAGTACTAGGTGACCTGTTAAGAAAAACAACGTCACCTCAACACCAGAAGTTCTGTTAAGGTGATCTGTTAAGAAAAACAACGTTACCTCATCAAGCAAGGCAAGTTATACCCTTGATCATATTCATCCTACTATTTTAAATTATTCTGTTTTAAATTATTATTGCATGCTTATTTATATCAGTAATCTTAAATTCCTGTTTTAAATATATAGTTATGCCTAAAATCCTTAGTATGACCAATGTTGATATTGAATCAAACACATTGTCACCCTAGATCAAACCTGGTTGATACGATAGTATGAACTAGGATCATTTAAACGTATTGCTTAACCATGCTTTTAGACCAAACTTGTTTTTGGGGAATTTCAGCCATCAATCAATTATTGATTAAATTGTACCCTTGGCATCTGTGTGTCATGAGAGTTTTACAAATGACTTGGAAAATAAAATAAAATGATGGTTTGGACTTGGGCGGAATGGATGATTGGTGGGTGCAGGTTCATGCACGGGCTTAATCTGGTTAGGGTTAAGGCCCATGGGTTTTATTGGAAAGTTGCCCAAGTCAGTTAAGGACCGATCTTCGAGCGCATGATGCTACGCCTAACCGTACCACCACATGTCCCGTATGGGCGTGACTTGGTTAAATAATTTGTAATGTCTTAGTGTCGTTTGTGCTATGTTGTTGGTATGGGCGTTGGTCAGACATTAGACCCATCTGGCGCAAGAGGGGCTTCCGAGGATGGCCACCCAATGGTAGCGAAACCTTAGCGGCACGAATACATTAAGACGTAACATTGTAAAGGCCTCGACACGTGCTCTAGACCGCTTACCAAAGGTAGTGAGCGGTGGCATAGATATATCTTGGACAAACTAGAGAAGTCTTGTCATGTGGGTAAAGCTGTACAACCTCTGCAGAGTGTAAAACTATTCGAATAGCCGTGTCCGCGGTTATGGACATGCTAGCAGAACTACTCAAAGTTAGACTATGATTTTGTCGGAAAAAGACTTCTTCAAAACTGGTTTATCCAATTGGGAATTAGGCAAACAACCATGTGATAGGAGGATATCCTTCACCACTCATGTGTGAACGTTATCTGACTATAAAATTGAGAATTTTATAAACTTTAGTTATAGAATAACTGCTTTGGAATCTAGTACCAGTATTTAAAGAAAATGCTGCTTTATGCAAATAACTTTATAAGTCATCCTTTGTTACATCCATATATGCATGTCATTCTGTTACTTGACGGGTGTAACTTGCAAGCACGGAAGTTGTGCTCATTCTTGCTTATGCAAACAAATTTCAGATGAGAAGGACTTTGCTACCGACGTGGATCTCGACGACTAGGCCGCTTCCCCAGTCGATTGCCTGTGGCAGATTAACTGGACCCTACTATTTCTTCGTCTTCCGCTGTGTTTATTTTATTGTGGGCATGTAAGCCTCCTTTGTAATTAACTATGTCATTATTTGTTAATAAAGTTGTGATGTGAATTTGTTATCATTTTGTTTACTGTGTGAACTAGCCACTGATCATGAGACTAGTTCAGTTATGCACAGAGGATCTGGGAGTATTAATTCCCGGGTTCTGACAGTATGTACAAGGCGGATGGAAGTACAACCCAAACTGGGACTAAATCAGATTAGAGACTTTAGCCAGCTAGTTAAGTTTGATTTGTGAGGTTCTTTCGCTCTATACAAACGAAGAGCGACTTCTCTTTTGAACTGATTCTTCCAATTGGTATATGGAGGAGCAACATTATAAAAAATCTTTCCATTGCGCTCTTTCCAAATATGCTATGATAAAAATGTTCATGAAGAAAGAACGGTGGAAAGACAGCCGTGCATCCCGCGTTCTCTGAATATGTAGGTAGTTCCAGCACCTCATACTGAAAGAACAATCGAAGAAAAGATGCAGCATGGTTTTCTTCAACCTGACCCTGATAGAGGACACAATTATGGTTGTCTTGAATTGTGATTTTTCTTATCGGCAACATGTTTTTTTGTGTTAAATCGATCCGGGAGTACCGGAGTAGCAACCAAACAAAAACATTAGTTTTATGGTGCATTTGCTTTTCCAGAACCGAGAGTAGCAACATGTCTTATCTTTATCCACTCATCCAATCCTTATCCACTCAAGTTCCATTCCCTTCTGCATGTAGACACACCATCACTCTCTTTCCCCATTTTCTATGCCCCACACCCTCTCTCATGCTTCTTCCCCTGTCCGGCGGTAGCACATCAAGGCTCCCCGATGACGTATACTCAACAGTGGGGGAGCATCGCACCAAAGACCATAGTGGTGAGCCGCTATCTCCTCAGCCTTTGCAACCTCCATCATCCTCCCTGACCTCGTCGTGGCCGGCCGCAACCTTCACGAGCGGCACCATGGCGCTACCCGTCACCGCCCTGCGCCCCGGCCTCCCCGCGCCCAGCTGCCACCATGCTTGGGCCGAGTCATCTCCTCCGCGCCCAGCCACCTCCTCCGTCGTGGTCGCCATACTGTCCGGAGCTAAGGCCGAGTGTGTCAAGACCGTCGTTGAGGGCGAGGCTAGTGAGTTAGGTGTTTGTTGATGTTATATGTTTTTTTAAATTGCAACATGTGATTTTAGATGTTAGGACTGTATTTTTCAATGTTTCAGTAACAATTATTGAAATGAGTTTTTTTTCTCAAGAATTTTTTTAATGTCAAAATTGTTCTGCTGGTTGTTACACAAACGAAATCAAAATGTTTCATAAGTTAGCCTTAAATGTTGGGCCGCTTGAAACGTCTGATACTTGGAAATTTGTTGCAGGAGTTCTAATAATTTATTGCAAGTGCCTCCCAAATTGTTGCATTTGTGTTTTCAAAATGTTGCAGATGTTATAGTATCATTGATTAATGTTTCTCTAAACTTCTGTGCTTATTTTTCAAGTATATCCATGTATGCTAACGAGATTTTTTAATTTTTAAGTGAATTTTTACAAGAATATGGACCCCTCTCCATTTTTCGAGATCCAAGTATTTTGTTGCATATGTTGAATTCTTTTGTTGCATGTGTGTGTTGGATATATTGCGGAGAGGAGTCATGAGCGTACCATAAGATACGTGATAGGATACGTCTGAGTGCTAGTTGCTCCCCGTCTTTCAATCTTCTTTCATCTATGTTTTTAACTTATGCCTTTGCAATTGCTTGTTTGGATTCATACGGGTTAGGCCGGGATGATATGACACCGATGGCCTCTATCCCAGCCCACATACCCCTTGTAGTATATCAACAATTGACTCCAGCCCAGCTATGAATAATTGACTCCAGCCCAGCCGGCAGCAGGCAGCCCCCAGAGCTTTTTGCTGCCTCCTGCCTAGCAGCCCACTTCGCTGAGGGAATCGAGGCGAGAAGGCTCAAGCCAGCGCCCAGCAGCCAACAGCACAGACTCGCCTCTCAAGGGTTTGTCTGTTTGGTGTCTTGAATTTCATGTCTAAAAATAGTGTATAAAAGTAGTTTAAAAATAGATAATTTTTATCTGATCAGGTAAATCTAAAGATGAGTTGTTTGGTTGAAAGTCTGTGTCTGAAATTGATAAATGAGAAATAGAACACTGGATCAAAACTACGAACGGTGGATCGGACTGCCTGGCTCAACGCTGCTGCCTGGCCTGGCAGCTTACGCTGGTACCAAAGCAATCAATGAACCGGCAGTCACCAGGTGCTCCTCCGGCCAGGCAAAAGGCTCCCAGGTATCAAAGCAAATGGGCCTGCATTTCTCAAAAAAAAAAAAAGAGTCCTCAATGCATTTTCTCAAAAAAGAAAAGTCCTCAATGCAGATGTCTCGATTCCCCTCGCCTCCTCGGCGCCGCCGCTCAGAACGCACTCGTTCTCCCGCCCCCAGTCGCCCATCTAAGCGTAATGGTATCGGTGATCAATCTATGAATGATTCTATCATTTGCTTTCGTGAAGCAAGGCTTTTTAGCTACAATTTCAAATAACGATGTGATAGATCGCTCCTCCTCAGAACGCACTCGTTCTTCCGCCCCAGTTGCCCACCTAAACGTAATGGTATCGGTGATCAATTTATGAATGATTCTATCATTTGCTTCGTGAGCAAGACTTTCTAGCTACAATTCCAAGTGATGATGCCTTTCTAGCTATAATTCCAAGTGATGATGTTGATAGATCGTTTTTTGAAGAAGAAAGAACGTAAAGAGCGACTATATAAGTCTACGAGGGTAACCGCTTTTGTAAAGTGAAATATTTTCATGATACATCGTCGTTAATTTATTCCCCCGTTTATACATGTCGTTAGTTTATTAAGCTACTAGTTAGTGTTATGATCGAGCTACTAATTAGCGTTATGAGTTCGTTGGTCTAGCAACATTTTTTCTTGGATCCGTCCAGTTGCATGTTCTATTTTCTTCTAGTCTGTCTGCAATTTTGCATGGTTCTTTTCTCAAGACACAAATCAAGAGAGAGAAAATACATTTAAGAATATTTTTGGATGAATTTTTAAATATAAAAAATTAGCTCCAAAAATTATGAATTTTTTTTTGGAGACTCCCATAACAGTATAGTTGCTTTGGTAATTTTTTCAAAATTTTATGAGTTACTATTTTTCCTGTAAAATTCATTTAAGTATATTATTTGTAGGAATTTTACAGAAAAAACCGTAACTCATAAAAATCGGAAAAAATTACCAAAGCAATTAAACTGTTCTGGGAGTCTCCACAAAAAATTTCATAATTTTTGGAGCTCATTTGATATATTTAAAAATTCATCAAAGAAATATTCTTAAATATATTTTCTCTCTCCTCTTGGATTTATGCATGCTGAGAGGAGGAGAGGTGCTGCTGTGTGGGACGGCAGCACCTTGCTGCTACCGTTGGGGAGCGCAGCACCTAGGTGCTGCCGTCTACGTCCGCAGCACGCGCCAGCAGGGGGCTAAAAGTGAAAATTCGGAGCTAATGAGGCTAGTTTAGGAATTACGAAGCGCTACGGGGCCAAAAGCGGCGAGAACTCGTTCTTTTGGAACGCAGTCTGAGCTCCTTTTGTGTGATAAGGTCATATAGCCAGATCTTGTACGGTTGTACTTTTGATTGGACTGCCCTCGCTTTTACAAACCTTAGCTTGTAAGTATACAAGATAAAAACATGACAATGTACAGGATGGACTGCCCTCGCTTTTACAAACCTTAGCTTGTAAGTATACAAGATAAAAACATGACAATGTACACGATACTAAAGGGAACATAGTTTTTGCAAGAACATCCTTTCCCCGGCCGTCTCCTGAGACTGATACCCGGTACCATGCAAAACAGAACGCTTACATGCGACGCCGCGACCGCTGCGTCCATCGGCGACGCGACGACAAGCTTTTTTTGGAAGGGAAGACTGTCCGAGACGATCAGGCGCCGCCTCGACTGCGTGGACGGTGGACCGGATGGTCAGTGTGATTGAGACTAGGCACGTCAAAGGGTGTAGCACCCGCACCGGTGAGAGATTTAGGTGTCCACCGGGCTCCTCGAACGCTGCGGGAAGGACGCCGAGATCGCCACGGTGCTCGGGCACGAGGCACATGTACATCCACGCACTCATCCATCCGTGCACGGTGTTCGTACATTTCAAGGTGTTCGATGCGTGTAATTTTTTTTTTGCAGGTTGCCTGGTTGGGGACGTGATTGCGAGGGCACGCCGTGGAGGACCGGAAGCACTTCTGGGTCTCGGCATCCTCTCCCGTCAACTTATTGGCGGAGCTCGTTGACGTGGCGAAACGACTAGGTCCTCTCGTTGGGGAAACACGTGAAGCTCCTGAGCTACAGGTGGTCCGAGCTCAGGCTCTCCGACCACCGGCCTGTGACCGCCATGTACACCGCCGCGCCGAGGTGGAGGTGTTCTGCAGCAGGAAGCTGCAGAGGGCGCTGACGCTGAGGGGCGCGGAGGTGGAGGCTGCCGCAGCCACTGTGGTGACGCGTACCAGCTGCAAGGCTTCCATGGACATCACCACCAGGGACCTCTGGGATCGAATCCAATTCCTGGACGTGGACGGTGGCGCGTCGAAGCAGGGGTGGGAGGTGGGCGTTCAGAGCAAGGAGAGAGAGAGGATGAGGAGAGACGCTGGTCAGGGCGAACGGCCGCCTTAGGGGTTGTTTGGGAACCATAATCCCGACCGAGATCCCAGCCGATTCCCACGTATGAAAATTCACAGGGCAAATTTCCTCGGCCCAGCCAGAATGCTTGTTTGGATGCTCACAAGACAGATTTTTGCTCTAATCCGTGTTGTTTCCACTGGGAAAAATCCTTGACCCCACACGTCGGGAAAGTTTTCCCCGTTGCATCGTCGCCTCTCGTGAGTTGCGACCACACCCCCATCTCCATCTCGTGATGATGCTCGCGGCTTGCTCCGGCTCTGCCTCCCTCTTCTCGCGATCGACATCGCCGCATGCCTCCCTCCCTCCGCCACCGCCACCGCCACCTGGCTCCACCACTCCTACATTTGTGGATGCCGCCGACTTTTGCCAGCCTCACCTTCCTAATGGCCTCCCTGAGCTCCCTCGATATCCACTGGTTAAACCGCCCGAGCACCACCACCCTAATGGCGCCACCGCCCGACACGTTGTTGCCTTACACGCCGATGCCGTGATCCTAGGACATGGGTGACCTCCTTGGTTTCCCTCGCTTCCCCTAACCTCGATCTACTTTGATCCAAAGTCCCTCCATGGCTCCTCACCACTGCAACTCGCCCACAAGTGCCCGACGCTGTCACCGTTCGACTTTGCCGCCATGGCGCCACTGTTGGCTACGTCGGTCTTAGGGGACCTCCACTGGTCCCCTAGGACCTCACTCTTCCTTTCCGCTCGAGCCCTACACTGGGTAAGATTGAATCACCCTCTAACCTACTGGTTCAGGCTGTGCTTGTGCTTATGATGTGATGATCTGAGATGTAATGAGTTGAATGACGAATGGTAAATGTGAGACAATGCTTTCTGAGATGACGATGTCTAGAATCTAGATGCATGCCAGACTGATGCTCACAAATATTTGCAATGATCTGAGATGTAATAATGAGTTGAATGACGAATGGTCAATGAGATAATTTTTTAAAATAATAATATTTTAAAAAATAATTACAAAAAAAACTAGTAAGAACTTTTTTATATATAAAAGTAGGTGCTTTTCGCCATTTGGTATGGCGACAGGCTCTTGTCGCCATTCCAATTGGCGACAGGACCCTGTTAACTGTTTGTCATCAATTCAGCTTCCTGTTGTCATTTGAACTGACGATTGAAAATAAACAGTGTTCCTATCGCCATTTCAAATGGGTTCCTATTGCTAGTTCAACTGGCGACTGGAACTGGCTACTTAACCACAAAATTCGGTGTAATGTCATTCTAATTCCTGAAAAAAGAGAAGGGAGGGAGAGGGGGAGAAGAGACATAGCGAAGTCCTACCAATTCCTAGCGGAGGAGAGAGAGACGAATTATCAGATCTGGTCGGTCATTTTACAGGTAAATATTTTTGCAACTTCGTACATTATTTTGAAACCCTATCGGTTAACAAATAAAAATAGTGACATAGAATTCAATAGATTAGATAATTTTAGCTACTTTATGTAGTACATCATTTGATGTGTGTATTGTTTAGTTAATCGTGCAGATATTGTTTATGTTACAGTACACGAATAATTTAGAATAAATATGCAAAAATAGGAAGACACCTATTACAAATTTATAAAAATTACAGAGTAGCTAAGTAGGGTAAGTAGGGCTTAATAAAAATAATACTAGCTTAATTTTGGTTTCCATTTATGTGTGGTAATTATTCCTGTTAATGCCAAAAAAATCTTTTTAAACTAGAAAAATAGCATGACACATCTTAAATTATAAAAAAAAATCGGAGTTGGTATATAGGCTACGTAGAGACGAATTAAAATATTGTAATCTATATTTTTTGTTTTCATTTGCACATAGTAAATATGTAAAAAATAATGGAGACACTTTTTAAACAAGAAAAGTAGTAAGATACGTATTAAAAATATGTAAAAATTGCAGAGTAGCTTAGTACGGTTTGTACAGTTAAACCAAAATAATTATGATTATCGTTTGTGCGCAGTAATTATTATGTTATCAAAAATATGTTTGAAGCTAGGAAAATAGCAACATTTCTATAAAATACCTATAAAAATTGCAGAGTGGGTTAGTAGGGTTTGTGCAGCTTAATCAAAATAACCCGAACTTAAATTTTGTTTCTACTTGTGCACGATAATTATTTTTACAATGTATGTACTGAATCTTCAGGTATGACGGACCCAAGACACTGGTGCGTAGTGGCCGTACGAGTTGCTTGACCCGGTTATTGACGCACATCATCGTAGCCGCTTCAGTACCATCCTCCCCCAGGAGGATGAGACGGCGATTAAGCTTGGTGCACTAGCGGCTGCTCATGCCCATGAAGGCGTGGAGGGTGGACCCATGTTGCATTCTGAGGTACGTGCAGTTGTGACATTCATGTACTAATTTGCAGCTTGACTACTTTGGGTGAACTAACGTTTGTTCTTAATCTTTTTTGACGCAGTTTGAGGGTGACAGACATGCTTCCATTGGCGAGGATGGTTGAGGCGATGTGGGAGGACGACCAGGACTGTGTGGGTGGTGGTTGTACGTCCAGGCGCTTTCTGTACTACCAGTGCCTCCCGACGGCGCTGGTTGACCGGTGGAGGCCGAAGATACACACGTTTCACCTTCCGTGTGGGGAGATAGCACAAATGCTTCAGGACGTGACCTTTCTCACCTGGTTGCCCTGCACTGGCTTCCACCTAGCGGCGTACGACATCCCGACCACGTGGTACACGGAGTTCCTAACGCAGTTCCACGGGGTGTTACCGTGGGACATCGGCTACAGGGAGCTCAGCAGCACCCACGGGCCGACGCTGAAGTGGATGTGTTGGTTCTACGTAAGGCTTCATAATTGTTTTCCTCTCGCATCAATTGATTTGTGTACCTTTGTTGATATTTATCTGTCTTCTTGCAGCCCAAACGCATGGTGGAGGACGCACCCAACCATACGGTGAGGAGGCACTTCGAGGCCTACTTGTTGTAGCTGTTCGGGTGGGTGATGTTCGTAGGATCCCACAACGACAACATCGACAAGCAGTACATCGGGTACCTCATTTGCCTGAGCGTTGGACGTACTCGCACCAGCACTCACAGCCGCCCTAGACGAGGCCAAGGGCGACATGTGGGGTATGCCCCAAGAGGGGCCGTGAGTAGATATTTATTCTTGTAAATATCAGTCATGCCATGTAAATATTAATTTATGTACTACTTATTTTATGCATGTCTCATGGTTTGATATTTCTTTTTGGCATTGTAGAATCAAGGATGACTGACTAGAGAGGGTGAATAGGAGGTTTCTAAAAAACTTATACTCTAATTGACAATTTTAACAAGTATAGTCTAATTAAAGATTTCTAGCATAAGTCAAGAGATATATTCAAATTTTTCACTAAGACACCCCAAGACAATGTCAACACTAAATACAATACTAGCTAAGTAATTCTACATAAATGAGAACTTGAAAAGTAAATACAGAAATAGTAAAGACAACGCAGAGGAAACCGCAAAGAAGACAATCGATGTTTTTCCCATGATATTGAAGACTTGCCGGCCTTCACTAGTTCACGTTGAGGTAAGCCCAAACGAATTAGACTAGCTCCACAAATTGAGCCTAATGAACCTCAATTCCACTAGGATTGCTCTTTCTCTACTCTGGAGATAGTGAGCACCAAACCACTCACAACCATTTTCAGGCCTCTTCACAATCTTCTTAAAGAGATCACCACACAAAATTCCTCTAAGCCGTCTAGGTATCGACAAGCACCAAGAGTAACAAATCACAACTTTTGCTTGAAGGTTATCAAATGTCAAAAATCAACTAATGATGTGTATGCACTTTAATGCTCTCAACTACCTCAAAATGTGAAAGCTCAATGGTATTCAATGAGGCCAGGGGTTTTTAGCTTGGCGCTGGTGAGGGGGTATTTATAGCCCCCAACCACAAATTCGATCATTTGAAGCAAATCCTTAAAACAATAAACAAGTGCGATACTACCGTCATTGATCGTCCGGTACTAACACACCTACTATTCAACGGTCATTTGGGGTGCATTAAGTGCTTTTAAACTAGCCGTTATAGTTTGGTGAGGTACTACCGCACTCACAAGGTCTGGTAGCGGTAGTATCGCCTAGCTCAAACGGAACTACCGTTTTCGAGAGGAGGAAAAACATTCAAAAACATGCTCTCTAGAAAAACATACCACCAACTAGAACTCGATCCTATTGCACTGCGATACCACCGCTTCTTAGGTGTTGTCATACCGTTTTTACTGATCTTTTTTCATATGATGTTCTAAATGCAATGCATGACTCTTAGTTGATCAAGATGGCACAAAAATAAATCCTCAAGCTACTAGCCATGATCCTTTTTTATAGTATGACATCTAGCCGGTAAATCATGTCTTTCCACCAAACACCGAGACCGGTAAATCATATCTTTCCACCAAACACCGAGACCGGTAAAACTATAAAAAGATCCTAGGGCTACATAATACCTTTGCCTTGAGCTATGTCAATCCTTTATGATCTTTGCATTGCCATTTCTATGTTATCATCCATAATCTGGGAATAAGTCTTTAAAAATATCTTAGCATGCATGTTAGCCCCTTAACATATTATCATTAATAACAAAAATTATTTTTAGGGGCCTAGATGCTTTCAGGCGTGACATTGCGACCATGTGAGGAAGTCAGTATTGGGACACCCCACACCATCCTGTTTCTAGCTTTTACTCTGTCACTTTTGCAGAACGATATGACGACAAACTGCGACGTTGTGACGCTAACTTTTCAGACCAACAAGACCACACTCCGCCACGCCACCTTTCCAGACCGAAAAGATCGCCCCCTGTTATGCCACACGCTGCCAGTTTTGCAAATCAATATGACAACACATTTCGACGCTAACTTTTCAGAACGACATGACCACACTCCGCCATGACACATTTTCAGAATGAAAAAATCGCACCCTGTCACGCCGCACGCTGCCACTTTTATAGACAGAGATGACAATACACTACGATACCACCTTTTCAGACCGAAGACCACACTAGGCCACCACCCTTTGAGGCTGAAAAATCCCTTTATAAAAGGAGGTAGAAGAGAAGATAAGTAGAGGATAAGAGAGCTACAGGATAACACTACACCACCGTACCCAATACTACACCAAAGCCTGGTTCACACAACTTAGAGAAAGGAGATAGAGGACTCGGCGAGCTTCTACAAGAGGATGCTATAGAAGCACAAGTGGCTTGCCGAGAGAACTAAACCCTACCGGATAATTCTATGAAGGATGTGCTGGTACCACCAGAGTTCCCACGCGTGCAATGTGTGTGCGAAGAACCGACAAAGACAATCCAACCCACACACCCGGCGACGCCCGCCTGAGCGTACTACACATGTGGCCACCACTTCGTAAGCGTATCTTGCACACACATATATTTTTTACATCTTAAGTGCCATTACACAAATCCTTAACTAAACCCATGCATAATGGCAGCTAGAGATATAATGCAACTTCTTTCAATGGATTGATGGCCCGGACATGTACGATAGGGTGTTCATCCAGCAGAATTACATGTTGAACTATATGATGTGAGCCGAGACCTTCAAACACTGAAAACCTTACATACCCGACCCCAACCCTACTGAAAAGACACCGGATGAGGAGGAGCATGAGCACGCGGCGCACAAGGGGAATGCTCCTGCTAATGAGACCAACGACCATCCTAGCGCTCGCCGTCGTCAGGGTGCAGTTCGGATAAAAAAGGTAAGTTATGCTCAGTTTGCATCATGATTATTAATTTGATCCTACATTGTGCTATGCTAATATTATTCAATCGTCCAATCCGTCTCGCAGGACATGACTGACTTTGAGACTGGCCACCGCCACAGCCAGACCAGAGACAAGGGGAAGGGGCCGATGAGCCGCCACGACTGATCGTTTTCGTTCCAATCAACCTATTCTGGATTTCACAAAGGCGCACATATATCGTAGCTGTATTTGAGTTTGTTTAGTCGTACATGTTGCGTTTGTAATGTACGTAGCCAAACTGTGCACGCCATGTATTATGCAAATAAATTACGAACTCTTTCAAGCTTACATCTCCTTTTCCCAAATATTTGGACTATTAAAAATTACGTAATCTTTCCTCTAAGAAATCGGTTCTACGAAAAATGCAATCGGGATAACATCATACATGGTAACCCTTAACCCAAATATTTTGTTTATTCTCTACTTCACGTTACATTGTCTTCTCCGATTTTGCATTCTAAACTACACGAACACTTTAACTCCAACTCGCCTGGCTACAGCTCAAGAACATACTGACAAACAGTACGTTCTTATCTTTACTTTGCCACTGCCTTCTTTCTTTTTAAGCTACGCAATTAATACATGCTAAAATCATTGCTTACTCGGAGCGGCCGGCAGCAACGTCCTCACGGCGACGACCTTGCGCAAGGAGGCAACCGGGGCGGGAGGAGTCGTCGGTGGTGATGCGGAGGCGACGACGGAGGCAGCGGTGGTGGAGGCGACGCCAAGGCAAGAAGAGCGGCCGCGTGCGCGGCGACCTTGCACGAGGAGGCAGCCGAGGCGGGAGGAGTCGTCGGCGGTGATGCGGAGGCGACGACGGAGGCAGCGGTGGTGGAGGCGACGCCAAGGCAAGACGCGCCGAGTCTGGGTCCAGACAAGCGGTGAAGTCGGCGCCGGCGAAAACAAACCCTAGGTTCGCTCTGATACCATGTTATGAATAGCGCTTGTATTCAATATGGGGCCAATGGGCCAGTATATATACACAAGTAAATGTGGTGAATATGCAAAGAACTGATATTATAACAATGGTGAATAACACACTATATATATATATATCTCTAGCATATATATATATATATATATATATATATACAGAAATTCATATTGTTTGGAGATATAGGACAATCTGTGGTTGGTAAACAGGTTGGTGCAATTGTAAGATTAAATCGTGGCAGAGATGACATACCACTTGGTTCGCAACAAATACACCTGGCACATTAGTATAACATAAAAGAGCTTCCATGGCCTTACAAAATCGTTCCTAGTCAACCGTGTTATAGTAGCCTTAGGAAGACAAACCACTATTCCACGAATATGCCCTTCAGTACCTAGCCCATCAAAGAACTTTGAGATGGCTGCCTCCATCAGCCGAACTCAAGAAACAACCAGTGAAGTCTCTCATCAGATCACTGTGCTACCACAAAGCAGCGTCGAAACCCCCACCAAAACTGATGCTGCTGAACCGTTTCAGACATCAATATCTCTTTGAGGTACTAAATCTGTCTTCTACTATTCAGCATGCATCAATATAGTATCTAATTTTAGATCACTCATATCATACCCATTGCAATACACGTTTTTTCCTAAGTGTTAATACCACTGTCATTCATTACTATATAAAACAAACTCCACTATTTTGCTTCCTAACAATGTGTATATCTCTATGTACCTAGACATCCAAGCACACACCATCAACTCCAACTCGCCTGGTTACAGCTCAAGAACATACTGACAAACAGTACGTTCTTATCTTTACTTTGCCACTGCCTTCTTTCTTTTTAAGCTACGCAATTAATACATGCTAAAATCATTGCTTACTATCATCAGCTTAGACACACCGCATGTCACAACTTATTCTACTCGAAAAAGACTTCGACTCATCGAAGTCTTCGGACCAGGCTATGAACGTTAGTATTTCTAACTCCTGCCTGTACATACAAAACATATCGCAACCACAAACAAGAAATTTACCAAACTGAATACACAAAAAAAAATAACATTCACGTTTCATCACGTTCGTATCATCACACATGGTATTAGTGTTTACGTTTACAAATTTCTGTGCACAACATATGCAGAATATCGAGGCCACAAAGCCCGAAGAAACAGATAATCTTACCACTACCGCGCAGGCTGCAGCTAATCCTCCAGAGAAAAAAAAAGCCGCTGTAACTGATAATGTCAAACTTCAGACTATTATATTCAGTGCAAAAATATTTCCCTGTTTCCCCCCTAATATATGATACAGTTCACGTCTTACTCCTTATTGTCTTAATATAGGTCCTTCTTTGAAGCTCAAACTGTGGATGTACCAGTTACTCTTCGTGTTCTTTGATCGCATTAGTGGACCTGTCCTGCTATATCTACACAACACTACGGACCTGCTTTATATAGTAGCTTATAGCATCGTCTTATCGATTTTTGTATGTAACACCTCTAATGCATATGTACATCGCTAATATTCGTCTCCTATATCTACAGAATAGTATCTATCTGTTATGCATAGTAATTTGTATCTTCACGTTTCCATGTCTGTCTTATAGCTTACGTACATATATTCGCTTTCTAATTACTGCTTACAGACAGTTTTTTGTCCTTCATAAATCCATACATACAGATTCTGAAACAAATATCACTTATCTCTGATTACCTTCATAAAATTAACATACTTGAAACAGTTATCACCTATATAACATGCAATGCTGACCATTCATATAGCGTTGCCGTATATCTTAAACAAGACAGGTATCCTTACATCTGCATATCACATATTCTCTATCTTGTGCAGCTCTCAGCATGAAATTTCTACCGAACCAGTAGTCTCTCTCCTATACTATGAACTATGAAGAAGAGGCAACCAGATGACGACGCCTCGCACTAAACACAAGGCATAATAGTCTTTTTTCCAGTACGCTATTATTTTCTTCAATTTCAAACGCAGCTAACAGTACTGCACTTGGTTTCCGTCTTTTACGTAGCAGATCAAAGACAAGTCGCCACTACCAGACGGAGCAAGTTCGGTCCCTAAGCACAGCGCTTAAATCTATCCCTAAGATCATGTCTTTTGTAATTACATATCGGCAGTACCACCTCCATACACTGCCTCGTTCTACAAAACATGCTGTTACCTTCTGTAAGCCAGATGTAATATTTTATATGCATAACTATGTAGTCCAGAACCTAATACAGACTGATTTTGCTCGCGCGCCAAACGGCGTGTACGGGCTGCTAGTAGAAGATGAGAGGAGGAAGAAAAAAAGGAAATAAGATAGAGGCAAAAATGTCTAAGAATCAAATGCCTCTTTGAATGTGTGTCAAATAATAAGCGCATCGAAAATAAATACAAACGATAGAAGCGGCAAAATGATCGATTTTCCTGAAAATTAAAGAACATGAACTGCTTGAAGAGCTCGCGCTCCGTCCTCCGCCGCAAGCCCGCCGCCCGCCCGCAGCCGGCGGCGGCGGAGCCGTCCACTCGGTACTACTACATCTGCCCGCGGCGTCCGGAGGTCATCCACTCCAGCCGAGGACTCCTCCGCCACAGGCCCGCCGTCTGCCCGCCGCCGCCGCAGGCACCTCTCGCTCGGTACTACCACACCCGCCGCCGCGGCAGGTCCCGGTGGTACCACGACCCGCGGAAGCTCACCGCGGCGATCTTCGTCTATGGCGGCGCGGCGGTTGCCGTCTACTTCGGCAACCTCGAGACCGTGCCCTACACCAACCGCACCCGCTTCATCCTCCTCTCGCCCCAGCTCGAAGGCCAGCTCGGCGAGTCCGTGTTTGCCAATCGCAAGAAGAAGCTCGCCCCGAAGATCCCCCCCCCCCCCCCACGCTCCACCCCGACAGCGTCCGCGTCCGACGCATCGCCTCCGAGATCGTCCGCGCCGTTCACCGCGGCCTCGACGCCTTCTTGGCCGATGACGCCTCGTACGGTGACATCTCCGCCGATCTCACCATTAAGAACCGCGACGCCGATGCCGACGGCGTGATGCTCCGCGGGTCCCCTCTCAAGAACGCGAGTGCAGCTGCGGCGGCCCAGCGAGATGAGGAGGTTCTGGATGACAGGTGGGTCACCGAAAGCCGGAACCGTGGGAAGGCACGGGGAGCGCAGCCACAGACGAGGCATCTCGATGGGCTCAATTGGGAGGTGATCGTTGTCAGAGATGAGAAGGTCAATGCAACGTGCTTACCTGGTGGCAAGATTATATTCTACACTGGATTGCTCGACCATTTGAAGACCGATGCTGAGATTGCCACTGTGCTTGGGCATGAGGTAGGATTATTGGATTATTGTGTTCATGTGTGATTTTTGGTGGTTTTCCAGTGGATGGGAACTGACACAGGTGCCCTTTTTGTAGGTTGGGCATGTTATCGCAAGACACTCGGCAGAGACAATCACCAAGATTATGTGGTTTAAGATCCTGCAGATTGTCACCCCGCAGTTTATTTACATGCCAGACTTGGTCAATACAATGTCGACATTACTCCTTTGGCTGCCCTTCTCACGAAGGTATTCTTTCTGCATTTCACATTGCTCATGGTGATTTACATTCTGCATGTGATAAGTTGCATATGTCACTGAAATGAGATACTCCCAATTTGGTAAAAGCCATAAATTGGTAACAATGGGCTTTGTTTGTATAAAGAAGTAAGTTATTTTGCTATAAGTCACAGGCCTTTGGGTTCAAGTTCCTCCAAGTAGGCCCACACTAAATTAGTGTGAACCATCCTATTTTGTCAGCTCAACGTATCACAGGTCAACGCGAATCCATCTAGGTAAAATGATGTTTATATCCCACATCAGCATCTCAAAGGGTTTGCTAAGTTTCATCATTGTTACTGACATTGCAGTTGTGTAGATACGACTAGTAAGATTAGTATCAGTTATCATTTGACTTGACAGATGTTCTGAAGAAATACATGTCTGCGATCCAGGTTTATAACCTCATGGAACAAGAGTTGTTCTCAAGACATTAGATCATATCCTTTCATGGAGAGAGAGAGTTGATAGAAAATTTAGGTTATTTAGAGGCATCCTTGAGGCACATACTATTTAAGTTCTCTAGGGACTAACCCATAGTTTTGACATTTTAAGTAATAAAACTCCTTGTGCTTGATAGTCCTCCTACAGATAAGATTATTAGTTATAGTTCTTGTCCCAAGCAGGACTTTGGAGCAACATCCAATTCTCAGTTCTCTCTCTTTTGGATGGTATCTGCAGGGTCCATTTGGATGGACCTAACTTTTCACACGAATCTTCAGATGTGTACCCTTCTCCTTTCGTTTTAGAAAGTAGACTCATGAGCTCCCAATAGCATATAGCATGTATGCAGAAGCCTGAATTGCCATGGCATTGCTCCCAAAATACCAAATTTGACTAGAATGATATCCTTCTTGTACAACTGTTAGAACTCCATCACAAAGGCATTATCATTTACAGTGCATGACACTTTGGACTGTTAATCAATTTTCTATCAGAATTACGCTTAAGAAATTTGTTACAGCATACATGTGAAAATTGATCATTGTGAAGATGAACTAGTCTATAGTTGAGATGCACAAGGCTTTTATTAGTTAAGGCAATAGGTTTGCGCTGTTGACTTAGCGTAGCATCAGTCCCCATGCCAAGTTCATCTTGTTCCACTTTGAAGCAGTGGTCAATTAGGATCTTCAGTGAGGGGAACAATATGAGTAAAATGGGGAAATCATTTGCAGAAGTAAATTTTGAAAGCAAAGTTTGTCCCACATTTATGCAAATTTATTCAAAGGGCAATTACTTTTGTCTGTTTGGGTACCTTTACAGTTCATCTGTTACTTATCGCAAACCCTGTATAACCTTTTCCAAAATGTATTTATTCAAATCCACTCTCAACCTTAATGGGATAATGGGTGTTGCTTTACTGTTGAGCCTCATCAATACAATTTGTGTGCCCGAAGTTTGCCGCGTCACCATTGAACTGCTGTATGCCACTCCCTAGGCTGCCGCGCACATAGAGGTGGGCATTTGGCTTAATAGGTTTATAAAGCTCGATTTATTTGTTTTTTCATATTCGGTTTTACAAATCACCTGCCAAACTTACCAATCTATAAGCTGATTTTCCCGGTTCAGTATATCTGTATTTTGGTATTTACCGAAATAGATTATGTACTATGTACAAAGAGAAATGTGAACATGAAAAATCCACACCTCCTAATTATATTTGAAAAACAATATATCGAATCATCTACAGCACAAACATTTATCTGGTGTAGCTAGCAAAGCTGCAAAGGCATGCTGGACCATTGTCCAGTGGTGTCCACAACTTGGCCTATGAGGCTTAAGGGCTGAATGGCTGATGCTTTAGTCAAGTGGGCCTTATCCCTTGACTACTTAAGGCCCATATACGTAATAAAACTAGGTACACCTGCTGTTCAATCCATATTCTGGTATATTCGGTTTTGACTTAGGTAAACCGAGCCAAGTACAAAATACTGAATAGGTTGGATTTTTTACCATACGGTCCATACCAAACACCGAATACCGTATAAATCGAATTGTTTAGTTCATTCGGTTCGGCACGGTGTGGTTTCTTCGGTTAGGTGAGAAAATGTCTGCCCCTACTTGCACACTGCTAACAAGCACAGCTGTTGCAGGCTATTGCCAAGCAAGCAACCAAGGGCAGCCATTGCATGCTTCTGCCAAGTGCAGCTGAAACGTTGCACCATATAAGGAATTGAGCATTAGTATGTTTAGTGATTCCCTTTCTGTATCCAGGAGTTGCCTTGAAACAGAATGGCAAGCAACTGAAGGCATCTCTGGAAACATGGACTACTTACTGATCGGTCGGTCTTGGCAATCTGATCTGTCACACTTTTGCTCTCATAGTTTACTCCATTCCTAGTCGCATGATTAGTTTTTTCTTCGACGAGCATTATTGAGTGTCTGTTTCTCCATTCTGCCTTTTCCAACATGGTCCATGGACCCGCTGGTACTATTTTTTTAGTGGACATTAAATATTCTAGAACCCCTCAGTTGTCGCTTCCTCATTGCTACAATGATAAATCAAGAATTTATATGATTGGACAATGAGTTGCATAGCACCTTTCCCATGTAAATCTTGCACTACGTGTACTCTATTCAGTTGTTAGTCATGGTTAATTATTCATGTTCTGTATATCAAAAGATTTGCGAGGATATGTTCATCTATGTCCTTTGTTGTTTTTCATAAGCTGTTTTAATTCTAGTGAGTTATATTTCTAGGGCCAGTAAGAATTGCTTGAGCAGGCCCTGGCTTTTGCCCATCTTCACTAGAAGCCACTACTGTTCTTCGGATGGAACTGGCTGGTTGGCCAAATCCTATGTGCCATGATATCATAAAGTTCAACGTAGCCCTCCATGAGAATTGTTCCTGAATTAACTTGTGTGCTGTGTAGTTCTCTACCTTATTGCATTATAAAACCTATGCAAGTATTGCTTGTTAGAAGCTCTTTTCATGTTGTTACCTATGTAGGAAGGAGCTAGAGGCAGATCACATTGGACTCCTGCTACTCGGTGCTGCTGGTTACGATCCACGCGTAGCCCCTACGGTCTATCAGAGGCTAGGAAAGATCTCAGGAAATTCAGCATTGAATAATTACCTCTCCACTCATCCTTCAAGTAAGAAAAGAGCGCAGCTTTTATCGCAATCCAAGGTCATGGAGGAGGCACTGGAATTATACAGAGAAGCTAGTACCGGCCAAGGCACTGAAGGTTTCCTCCGTTTCTTTTTTTTTTGGACAATACTGAAGGTTTCCTCTAGGTTCTAGGTTTTTCAAACTCTCCTGCTGGTTAGGCATTTTCTAGTGACTGACCCAAAAACATGCTCTTATTAGCTGCACAGCAACAACCGGTAATTTTGAGAGCGTCCTTCTATGTCTGAAGATGTATCTTTTCTGGCTTGTTATTGTCAGTTTTTCTGAGGCTGAATGAGCCCTCTCGCGAAGCAGAAATTTAGCTGCTTCAGTTGTGATTAGAAAAAAAGAGAGGAAATGATCCAACTTCTGACCCCGTTTTCCTTTGGTTTGTCGATTTTGGTTAATTTTTGTTACTATGGATGATACAATCATGACTATGTGCTGGTGTGTCCATAAATAATTCACAACTTCATATCTATATCTATGAGCTGGTCAGGATTCCAAATTGCACGAGCGAGCATCTGTCCTGACATAACCGGCGATATGTATCCATCCATCACGCAGTTTTTCTGCTGATATCATACACTGCCAGCATATTTGCTGGCATCATCAGCATCAACAGAATACAGTGCTGAATTGAGCCACTCCTGGTAGCGTCATGATTCATTGAAGAGTTATCTGATTATCCCAGTATCCTACTCCCGATTTCTTTCTTTTCTGTTCGTGCCTCTCATCAGAGCTGCAAATTGCTGCCATATACAGTGCTCTCCTCTCCTCGGAACAAGAGTAGTTTATCATAAAATTAGAGCTAAGCTAGAACTGCAAGAGAGTAAGGTAGTGTCGTTAGCTTTTCGCAGCACGAAGTGTCACTTGCTGATTTGTTGCTTTCTTGCCGATCCATGGTGATCATGCTACGGGGTTGGACTTGGACTAACCAGCCCTTTCGGCAAGTAAAGGATGGCGGCCTTAAGCTTGCCTTTTGGGTCACAGTTCTACAACCAATTCGCAGTGTATTTTGACTAAGTGGTCGTGTTTCGACATTGGAATCAACGAGATTCTGAGAGATGTGTTAGTGACCGATAAGCTAAACTGACTATGTCACTTTGCCGTGAGAAAGACCAGGATACCAGCAGGTTGACCGGGTAGAGGTAGAAGAAAGATGGCGTCGCCATTCAAGACGTGATGGGGAGTGATAATTTGCATTGTACCTATACGAAGTTGCAGCAGTTGGTGAGGTTGCTGTAATTGCCCAGCCATAGGTCAACATTGTGAATCAACGTCAAGAAAAGAAGGCCATAATAATGGCGTCACTAAGAGTGGTTGGATTGTCTGAAAAACTTGAAATGATATAGGTTGGTGTTGCAAGTTGCATACTACTATTCCGTCAGCTGATCCGAGCTATCGACGCTGCTTCTGTTTGTGGGGAAAGCAAGTTTCACCTTCCGCTTGTGGCCTTGTGGTTGTGGGGCAGCGCTTTCTCGGAGCGAAAGGCGTGTACACTGGGTGCAGTGCAGATCCCCTAGAGTCATCCTCAAATCCACCTTGTGGATCTCATCAAATCTGGGCTTTTGCTTCATCTGCGTGGTCTAGATCAAACCACGCCACCCCCTTTACATTACAACATCCCTAATCTTATCATCTAAACCAGTCCAAAATGTTCTTCATGCGGTCGATTTCCTTGAGGCTCGGTCCGCATGGATCATGGATGCCCTGCATCGTAGAAATGTCGATGGCATTACCAAGGTTTTTTCTTCAGTTATTCTTTTCTGTCTTCTTTTTAATGGCGGCGTTGCCTTTGCCGGATTAGAAAATTCTCTTCTTTGTAATCGCTGCTTTTGGAGGCCACCATCTAAGCTCAACATTTTCGCTCCCAAATCCCAATAGAAGAACACCGTAATTGCCTGGACGAAACGAAACAGAAGGGCGATGTGGGGACTCAGGAAGAAGGGTGACGTGGTTTGATCTACACTGGAAAGGAGTCAACAGCCCAGATTTCCGTGGAAGCCCCTCCCTCCACCCCCCAAAAAAAAGAAAAAGAAAAAGAAAAGATTACTCTAATCTGAACTAAGAAAAGCTTTATTACTATAATTATCTCGTAATAATGTTGCCACCCACTGTCTGCACAGCAATGATTCTCGCATCAGCTAAGTGGAAGAGTAAAGCCACGGCCATCGGAAGCGCACCAACTTGCATCATTAAAAATAAAGCACGTGAAGATGAGAGCATCCAGTGGCAAACACCATCCGTAATGCGAGACAGGTACATTGGGTACCACGGCTGCGGTACGGCCATTATTAGATTACACAAAAGCACCCAAACGGCAAGGGAAAACGGCAATGCTTTGACACACCTCTTGCCACCACCCAAAGACAAAAAAAAAAAAAAAAAAGACCAGACTGAGACCAAACTAAATGGAGTATGTAACCAGACGGAAATGAAACGAGAAGTTTGCATTTTCCCAGCACAAATGCAATTGCCAAATCCTCCAATGGCCACCACCAAACCGACTAACACGGCGAGCGGAATTGGAGCGCTTCAGGGCTTCCAGACGATGGTGGTCTCGGCGATCATCGAGGTGACCACGTAGGGGTCCATGTTGGACGCTGGCCGGCGGTCCTCGAAGTAGCCCTTGCCGTTCTGCTCCGTCTCGCGGCCGACGCGGACGGACGCGCCACGGTTTGCAACTCCCTGCAGAGCAAGCGGACATAGTTTTTCGGAATCAGCCTTGCAACGAGATATGAATTCAGGTGATTCGGAACAAGAAGAATGCACGGTGCATGCATACCCAGCTGAAGGTGTTGATGTCGGCGGTCTCGTGCTTGCCGGTGAGACGGCGCTCGTTGCCTTCACCGTAGGCGGAAATGTGCTCCCTGTGCCTCAGCTTGAGCTTCTCGATCGCGGCCTTGATGACTTCGTAGCCACCATCGTTCCTCATAGACTTGGTGCTGAATGCAAGGCAACCGTGATCAGCAGAGTACATGACAAAATTAGCACGAACATATGTGTCTATTTGAACATCTTACCTGTAGTTTGAGTGAGCACCAGCACCGTTCCAGTCTCCTGGGATGGGCTTCGGGTCAAACGAGACAACGACACCGGCAATCTCAGTGATCCTCTCAAGAATGTAGCGAGCAACCCACACTTGGTCACCGGCAGAAATGCCAACAGCCGGACCAACTTGGAACTCCCACTGAAGACCAATCATAATGTTACCATAGTCAGAAAAACAGTAATTTCAAGACCCAGAAAATGTTAATGTACACTAGTATTTCACCTGTCCTGGCATGACTTCTCCATTGATGCCACTGATGTTAATGCCTGCATAGAGGCAAGCCTTGTAGTGGGAATCAACTATGTCACGCCCAAACGACTTGTCAGCGCCGACACCACAGTAGTAAGGACCCTAAACACACAGAAAATTGGGACCAGTTAGGTTACACTTCAAACATACTTACTAGAAAAATCAAGCAAGCAAGCCTTAAGCAAACAAAGAAATGAGATGTACCTGAGGACCGGGGAACCCACCAATGGGCCAGCCAAGAGGCCAGTTGATTTCCTTCTGCAGGAGGGTGTATTCCTGCTCAATACCGTACCTGTCATTGCAAGAACAATATGATCAGTCAATCAATCATCATCCAAAATAATTAGAAGATTATTTGAAGTGTTGTGACGTGATAATTATTAAGCAATTATTTACATACCAGGGCTCCTCAGCAGCAACCTCAGGGTTGTTAAATATCTTGGCAGCATTATGTCTCTTGTTGGTGGGGATCGGCTCGCCAGCTGGGGTGTAACAATCGCACATGACCTGCAGGTTATGTGAGTTTATTAAAAGTGATCTCAATTATTAGAGAAGGTAACGAAATGACCCATTAGATTCCTCAACTATAGTTAGGTAGACCAGACAATCACACCCAATAAACAAAAATCTAAATCTTTGCATCCCGAGTCGTCCTAGATACAACTTGCATACCAGATCAAGATCCAAAAAGTCCAATATCAGGAACAGGTAACGACTACATGATCCAAATAATTCAACTTCTACATCAAAACAAATTAAAGTTGATTCTTTTTCAACAGTACATCCCATACATTGTTGACTATTACTATACTATACAACTACATATCACTTCCATGATATTACTAAAAGTGGTCACTTACGAATGCAAAAAAAGAAAGAAAAGAAGTGGTCACTTACAAGGATATTGTTTCCCCTCCTGAAAGGGTCCTTGAAGATAGCCTGTGGGCTGCAAGATGGCACATGCACAAGGAAAAAAATTACTCCTTTCATCCAAGTAAAAACATGAACACCTTGGCCCGCCATGGCATGGCACTTACTACAGGATGACCTCGCTGTCCTCGCCAGGGGCCTGACCGGTGCTGGAACCGTCGTAGTTCCACTTGGGCAGCTTGCTGGGATCGGTCACCGGGCCGGAGAGAGTCTACACCAACCGGATCGATATAATTAACAAAAAGAATTAGGCAAGCTCTGTTATAAGCGCAGGAGCAGCTCAGTGGATAACTTGGCAGAAAAGTGCTGGGAATCTTTATCTTACCCTGGCCTTGCTCCTGAGATCCATGCCAGATCCACCGATCCTGCGTTAAAAAAGAAAGAAAGATGAAAACCAGAAACAATCCAACCAACTTCTGATTACTTATCACCATGGTTTACCGAGCACAGTAACAATATTAAGACATGCCTAAGAACAAAAGCTTGTATCTTTGACCGTAATATGCGCAGGCAGGAGAGATTAGCGGATGCAGAAACCGATCAGGCGAGCAAACAAAGCATCTGCCCGTGGCCAATGGCACAGAGAAACGGCATACACGCACGGGAGACCAGGTGGCAGGCAGAGGCTGCCACTCCAGAGATCCTCCCCCAACAAGACAAACACCAAGGAGTACCAGCGGTACTGCATCTCTCTTAAAGCATATCTATCCAGAACCGGAGTCCAATAGTCATTCGTGAGAAAAATAAACGACCAAAAACCTCATCTTTTACTCGATAACATGAACAGGTAAAGGCGAGACCGATCGGAAGAACAGAGGCGCAGAGCAGAACGGCAGAAAAGAAGAGAAAAAGGTAGTAGTACCACGACCGCTTCACACACGGATCATAATAAAGGCGAAAAGGAAGGAAGAAAAAAAAACAATACGCATCTGCGCAAACTATGGCAAGCGCGTCCCAAAAATCCCCCCCGAAAGATCACTCCTCTCCGCGGAACAGGCGCCAAGAGCCCGTCCCCGGCGTCTAAACCGCCATGAGCAAACGATCGAAACACAAAAAAAGATCCCGCAAAAGGAGATGATAGCGCGTAGGACAGACAATCACGGCGTACCATATGTACTCGGCGATGATCTTCTCGGTGGTGTCGGAGAGGTCGAGGTTGACGAGATCGGTGAGGGAGGCCATGGCGGAGGAGGAAGGCAGCTGCAGGTACACGGGGAGCTCAGTTTGGGAAGGGGTTGCGGTGGTGGTGGTGCGAGGCAAGGAGGAGATCGGGAGGGCGGCTATATAGCGGCGACGCCCTAGTGAAAACAAGTTGAATTTTTCTCTTCTAAATAAACTATTTTTTTTTAAAAAAAACACACAAAAACAAAATAATATTTTAATTTTTTTACAAAAATAACCGAGCGCAACTGGGCCAATCGCTCGGTGGCCGAACAATTAGCTGATTTGATAGGCCCAGTCGTACGATGGAACCACAGTATGCCGACACTATCGGCGCGTAACGAGGACAATGAGCCATGTCACGGTCCGGCCATGTAACTAATCGCCCAGTCGCGTACACGTGGAGCGACTACGGCCAGTCACGGTATGGAGGTGTGATTGAGGGCGATTATATGCTTGTTCTAGACGCTATTCCAACCGAGGAAAAGAGAAGAGAGAGGAGAGGAGAAGAAAAGAAAAAAGGGGAGGGAGAATAGAGGGACGGAGGAAGACTAGGGGTGGGCATTCGTGTTTTTTTGTAAATTCGGTTTACCGAATGTTCAACACAAATGTAGAGCCAATCGCACAAATAACAGAGCAGTAGTACATGACCACCGCCGCCTGCCACTCGCTTCTCCCTCTCACTGTCCACCTCCATCGGCCTTTGGCCTCTCCTCCTTGTCGCAGACCGCTCGCCTCTCTTCCTCACCACCCGCCTCGTCCTTCTTGCTACCGTCCGCCGCTCACCTCTCCCCCTTGCGGCCCGACGCCCGCCTCTCTTCCTCGCCACCCGCCTCTTCCTTCTTGTCGCCACCCTCCACTCACTTCTCCCCTCGCCACCCACCTCCAGCCTCTCCCCCTCGCTCTCTTGGGTGGTCGAAGCCTAGCAAGTGGTGACTTGGACGACAGCGACGACAACTTGGGTTAGGAGCCGAGCAAGGATGGGACGGGAAAGTGTGAAATGGGAACTGATTGAGTGAGTGTGTTGGAGAAAAGGGTTAGGGTTAGGAGCTGATTGGGTGGGCTGGGAGTTGGCTATCTCGGCCGTGGGCTTCGGTGGGAGCTTGGGTCGTTGAGTGGTGCGAGAACCTAGGAAATGATTTGTTCAGTAATTCGGCCTATTATGTTTCTTAGAATTGGAAACCGAACTGAACATCGTATAGAGCCAAAAAAATCGAACCGACCACTAAAAACCGAATAAACCAATAATTTTAGTTAATTCGGTTCGATTTGGTAATTCAGTTTTGGTAAAAAAAAATGTCCACCCCTAAGGAGGAGACTCACCCCGAGTTCTTCGTTCTTTGGTGAGTTTATTGTGTTCATGTGGTTTATTGTTCATTTCGATAAAACACATGGTAGGTTAGCGACAATAAACATAGATTAGTGGTAGTAGATGTAGATTGACATTTTTAGGGTTATGTCGAGTTTAGTATTGGAATGAGTGTTATTTGTTTAAATGTTTTAGCGTAATAACACGAGGCTACCCCACTAGGAGAACGATTAGTGGAAGAACCTAGCATGCTTAACTTTAGATCCGCATGACCTAGGAATCTCGATTTTAGGATATTTATAATTTTGTAATTTAATTGAACATTTGCAATCATTTTTTTAATTTAATCGAAATAGCGATAGTAGTTTGATATGCACGGTAGAATTTGGTTTTCGTTTGACTCAACGTAGCATGCTTATTTAGCATGTGTTCTAAATATTTTGAGTCATGTGGCAGGTATGTTAGGCCAACATTTTTCATATTGTTTTACGGGCAGGAAGTTGTGAGGGGCAATGTGGGTTGATTTGTGTAGGTTTTCGCAGACCACAATGTATCACCCACCCCCGGATAATCAAAAAATCTGAGAGGTGTTGCATTGGTTGACATGTAGCTTCTCGCTAGACCCAGCACTGTATGGTGTCACTATGAGATGCTTGTGAAGTTGTTCGTCGGAAGTGGTCCGTTGGGAGTTGAGGCTGATGGAGGAAACAGAGTCATGACATACTTGGTTGGAAGCGTGCTGGTGTCATAGCTATGAATGTGTGTTGTAGGTGCAAGCGTGTCTGAGTACACTTGCAGTGCCCTGAAGTGGGGGAGAGTAGTGCGGGTGTGTAAATGGAAGTTGAGGATGGTGGGAGAGAGGATGGTAGTGCATATGCAATTATGGGGGAAAACGGGCATATCGATCCTAGTGGACAGGCGAATGAAGGGGAGGATATTGAATTCATAGTAGATGATTTGGAGAGGGAAGATTGGAGGGCTAGGGTTGAAGAGCAAGTATTTGAAGAGGACGAAGAGGATGACGATGTCCTTGATGTGCTCATGCCTGAGGGTAGAGAGGAGGGTCTATGGAGGGGACATGTACATCTGGGTCGATGTCAACCGGCCGACCGTGGGATCCATGTGGTGCCATGGGGCAGTAAGTGGTTCTTAATAATGTCAAAGCAAGCTTCGGTACATCCACTTTCTTCGTTGTGTTTTCACATTGTTCTTTCTCCTTTGCCATCCTAGTGGGTTGGTTTCCAGGAGCGCAACGTGTATGACTACTTCACAAAGGCCTTCGACCAGATCACGGATAATGAGGTGCGGTGGAAGCTGTATACGTAGTAGGAGGTGAACGCTCGCGCACAAGGCGAGTAGTCTAGCCTTTGCACGAGGGATCAGCGTACTGGCTCACACGAAGGAAGCTGGTGTTCGACATCTTCATCGTGAACTACGTCGTGCACCGCGTGCTGATGCAGTTTGGACGACGACAATAGTTCCTAGTTTTGTTGGGACAGGTGGTCCCATCCATGACGTGTTCGTAAGTGTTTTATCTGTGTTATTCATATGCGTTCTATGATCTTATCTTGACTTATTAACCTGAAGTCTTCACATGGCACGCCACTCACATGGGTTCATTTGATCCGTGTTGTTGATCCATCGTAGGTTGAGCTTGCTCGGGACGACCACTTGTACCCCAGACAGGTTGGCGTTTCTCCGCACTTGGTGGTATGTGCCCTATTATGTATATTGTCATGTAAATTACACTTTGCATGCTACTAACTTTGATGTTGCATTTCACAAAATGACCTCGGGATGGATATTAGTAGAGATGTGCACTCCATGTGTGACTGCATCCATCGGGCCTGGAGGTCACACGGGAGGATGTCAGATCAGTCCTAGGCCATCTCTACTAGTAATCCCGACGTATCGTCAACTTGACCTCCTGCCGTGAGCTACCGACGTTGTGGGACCGTCCTCACAATGTCCTACTCAGCAGACAACCCGAGCCATGGCAATCCACCACGACACCCAATAGCTCCCCCGCCAGACCAAGCAGGTAGCTCGGCATGGCAGCAGGTGTTCTCGTTGTACCAATTCCCCCACATGAGGTAATGCAATAAACATAGTGTGTATTATTGTACGTATTATCGCAACTAACCAAACTTGCATCTCACACCGTAGGTCCAACATCTCAGTGGGCACATCATATGACATTGACATTCTCATCACGGGTCCCACCCACGATGACGCCCACACCAAGTACTTGCCACCATCGCTTTCTAGTTTTGCCATGATTGAAAACTTACAAATGCATCAAGTGTTAAATAGTTTACTACTTATGCAGACCAGGTACGCATCAGTCAGCACCTCCGATAGGCGCATCCCCACGGTAAGGTGACATGGAGGACTACCTCGTCGACGACCCGATCGTACACCCCAACATGCTTACACGTTCACATCAGTTTGGCACGCTGCTCGAGACACAACCCACGCAGGTCATGAATCCGTACTCCACACTTGCTCTTGTTGCGCCACTTGGAGATAGGGTCGTCCAAGCACCTGAGTGGTGGAGACATTCGAAACCTAGACAACAACCAGCAAGGGCCTATTGGCCCAAGCACGCCGACAATAGGGTCAGGGGTGTGGATAGGGAGAGGGGGAGGGAGATGCACAGGTAGATCATTATTACCATGCGTGGTATGTCTTTTATTTCACACCTTAGTATCAATGTAGATGATGGGATTGTTGAACTATTGTATGCATTAAAATTATGCATGTTATCTCATTTGTTGAGGTGCTTGGGTCCCTCAGTTAACACCACGACGATGGGACGTGTGACGTAATTCTTAGTCATACTTCCTCCTGTTAGCACTGTGACAGAGGGGCATGCTACTCAATTCCAGCTTCCCTTAGTCAGTACTGTGACATAAGGGGCTTGCTACATGAATCTCGCTATTACTACTAGATATCCTCCCATACTCAATGAGAATTGACAACAACATGCCGTGTCCATTTCAAGCTAAATAGACAACACTCCGACCCGTGCTTTTCGGAACAAAGTGACAACACTCTGCCATCTGCTTTTCATACCGAAATGACTGGACCCTGGTTCCAGCATGGTGTATATCTGTCAAGTCCGTCGCTTACGTCTGAGAGGGCCTATAAATTGTGCCTCCAGCTTTTCAGGTGAGAGCGATCATACCATGCCACCTTTTCAGTTTGAGTTGACAATATACACCAGCTTTTCCTTGTTAATTGACAACTCGCTGAGCTATCATGTACCCAAAGATTCCTTCTCACTGACATGAGTGACTTTTATTCACCAAAATTTACTCCTTCAATGCTATACCCTAACCACCTATAAAACTGGGGCATATTCCACCACTACAGGCAAGACTCCATTCGAGCTAGTTTGAAAAACATGGAGAGGATGATGGATCTGCAGAGGAATGTGGACACACACGCACTCAACGCTATCGCCTGAGACGAGTTCTCAGTCTAACTGAAGCTCTAAACAAAACGAAAAACTCTGAAGAACACTGTAGCTCATTTTGACGCGAACGACAACCGCGTCGTTTTCCTTCTCTGTTATCTCTTATAAACTGAATCGAAAGAGAATACAATTGAAAGTGGATCCTAGATCTTCGGTGAGCACTAAGCTCGTTCTGAGACTCACGCAATTACCCGGGAGACCGGCTCCCACTAACTGAAAAACCGCAACTGACTGAAAACAGTGAACGGAACTAAATGCTAATTGCAATCGGAAGCAAAACTACATGCAGCTACATTTGTGCCACTATTGCACTCGCCCACGATGCCCACATTTGCACTAAAACTAACTAATGCAATCTTAATGAGTTAAGATTATTTCCAACAGAGGAGAGTGAGAAGAGAGGTACAGGAGGTCACTCCGCCCAATTTAGGGATGTCGGACTACGGGGAGATGCCGCGGAAGCGAAAATAGGCTACCAAGAAGGCACGAGTGTACCCTGATATTTCTTGCAAGGATGCTCCTGTACCGCTAGAGTTTCCACGCACGTAATGCGACTGTGGTAACCCTGTATGGATCATTCAATCTATACATCCTAGTTACTGCAGCACAAGCTTTCTATTTGTGTGGGGATTGCCAAGTAAGTGAATGCCATACATCGATATTTCACATTGCATGTTGCATTTTAAATATGGATGATTTTATCCATGCATGGCATCCGTTGGAGCATGGATACTTCTCCCAATGGATCGAAGACCTGGAGAAATATGACAAGACATTCATTCAACAGAAATCCATGCTGAACTATGCAATTGCATCTCGAGGCCTTTACCTTTGAAACCTTACTCAACTAGGAGCGGGGAAGACAAGAGAAAGACACCGATAGTCCCTGATGCTCCTGTTGCACTGAAGATTATTCCGGACAAGGACATGCCCAGAAAAGACCTTTGGGCCGAGTATTGGGAGGCCCACGAAGGACCGTGCTCACAAAGGGGAGTAGGATGTATTCCCGTAAACCTAACTTGATTTTCGTCTATCAAGTATTTTTTTCTTCCAAAAGCCATATTTGTATCGTAGTTGTAGTTCATATTGAAGGTCAGTGCATGTAGCCATTTGTAACGTTGGAATAGTAAGTCAGACATATGCACCTAACCCGACCCTACACGCAATATGATTCAAACCTTCATAGTCAAGTGTTATGCCGGGTTTGCAATCTCATTTTCGTTGCTCCATTCTCGTCTCGTTCAAATCGAAGTTTACTAAATATTTTGCAAATTTTAGATTATTTGTGTAAAAACTTAAAATGGTGAACATCTACGTAAAATGATTTAAACATGATTTATTACAAACAATTATAGTCACAAACTCTATTTTTTTTACCACTAACAATTTTCCACAAATAACTCTTCAAACCATCTAAGTTTGTAAAATTAAAGCTAAGTTTATTTAAAGCTCAGTCGCCGGCCTGATGTGCGACTGGCTCAGCATGGGCCTTAATCATGTCATTGACTCGCGACCAAGACTCGTGGTGGACTAAGGGCATAGTCGAGTTTCCGTCGCGCGATTGGGCCTTCCGTGTCAAATAATTGTTGGGCCACCGAGCGATTGGGCGCAGTCACGTGGTGGGTTATTTTTTTGTAAAAATATTGTTTATTTTTGTAAATTTTTTCAATAAATAGCTTATTTAAAAAAACACGGTGATGAGTATTCGTGTTAGTTTCAATAGGAAAAATATATTTCTTTGCGTATACAAAATCTATAGTATACGTACAACTATACGGAGTATACCGAGAATTTTTGGCAGATACAACACTTTTGCGATGTTAATTTGCAAAAATGACCACAAACGAAGCATATTTGCATAAATGGCACCGTTGGCGCATGGTGACCGTGCACCAACGGTTCCCACACTGCCACATGGTGTTAGCGCATGGTCACCGTGCACCAACGGTCCTCGGCCCACCACGTGTCCTAGGTTAGGTTAGGGTTAGGGTTAGTTAGGGTTAGGTTGAAATTGATAAGAATTTTAAAATATAGCAAATAAGTTCAAAAAATTATGAAATTTTTGGTAGAGCCACCCGACACCGTGTACTTGCTTATCTAAATTTGTCATAATTTTATTCATTCAGAATTTTCATCGCTATTTCGTATAAAAGTCTTGTTTATATGAATTTGTAAATATAGAAAATGAGCTCCAAAAATTATGAATTTTATTTTGAAGGCTTCTCACGTAGTGGACTTGATTGTGTAATGTTTTGGCAATTTTATATGTGTTCTGGTATTGTCTCGAAAATTTAGGATTTAGGTCGCGAAAATTTTGATTTTAGGTTTCGGAAATTAGGGTTTCATGCTTTCATGTGACTTGAAATGTATAAAAAAGCGTTGCATCGCAACTCCGCTGGAGATGTCGATATACAATATGACAACACACATAACAACTAAAATACACGTACAAATATAGCAAAACAAAATTGCATAACATGCGACACTCTTTGTTTATTTATCGGTTGGAGGAGGGGGTATTATCACATGTAACCCGATCAAATAGGACACTCTTTGTTTATTTATCGGTTTAATTTGGATGATATATTTTAATATTGTATTGTACCACATGCTAGATAAGCTTATACATGAACCAATTAAGGGAAATACGTGATATGCAAATCATATAACGATGTACCATAACCTCCGACTCGTGTGCATTTCGAATACTACGGTACATCGTTATATGATCTGCACGCCACATATTTCCCCATTTGGTTCATTTACAAGCCTATCTAGCCTGTGGTGCAATGCAGTATTAAAGAATAGCATCCATATTAGGGTTTCATGACTCAGGGTCCTCCTCCTCGACGTCCTCCTCAACGTTCACCCCAATGATATGCACCTCGAGGTCCTCTGGATCATCACTGAGCCACCAACATCCCTGCGCTGAAGAGTCTGAAGAACTCTCTCCTCTGGCAGCTGCAATCTGACCGTGGATCTCCTGAACTAAAGGACCAGTAGTCTTCGTGCGACACACCTTCTTGTGTGCGGCCATCCTGTGGGGTACGTCTCTAAGACGTCTGGCTAGCTGTAGGTCTGGAGTCGCTCCACGATAAGGTAAATCATTCTGAGCTGGTGGAGGTTGATGTTGAGCTGTCTTCAGTTGGGCAAGCTCTCTCTCTCTGTAGCATCCAGTCTCTCATACACTCGCTCCAACTCATTGGCCATGAACACATAGGCTTCGTCCTGCGCCTTGATCAAGGACGCCATGTGGGTGATGGTGGTGTCCTGCTCCCCCTCAGTGGATCTGAACCTGCTAAAACCTCTCCCTTCTTGCGGTAGGGAAAGTAGCGAAAGGCGGTATGTCTCAGTGCACTGCGATAGTGGAACCCATATGGATGATGGCCTCCTGGCAGCATCTTGCATCTCGAGCTTGTCTGTCTCCCTCTCTACCGTGAAGCTCTAGGGTCTCTCTTTGTAGATGGCTCTTCGAGTAGACGATGATCTTGACGTGCCACATTTCCTTGCTGTACTTGTTGATAGTGAAGCCATGATACTCCGGTCGGTGGACGCAACCCAAACACTAAAGTATACACCACAACTTTGCATAGAAACCTCCTTCCTTCACAGCATAGGTTTTCATGAAACACATCTAAATTTTTTTGAAATTAAGAGAAGATCAGTATCTAATTTAAGCCATGACATTTTTCTACATGCGACTAACAACATTAAACTAAGTAAATGATTGCAAAATTACAACTACGTAACGACAAAAAATCGACGAAGATAAAAATTACCTGCTAAATTGGCTTATAATGACGACAGTTAATAAGGCTAAAATATCCCTAAAAATATAATCAATACAGAGAGCAACCGAAAGAGAGAGCGAGCGAAAGAGCGGGTGAGAGATTGCGAAATGAAATGAATGAGCGGAAGAGCGAGCGAGTGACTGCGAAATGAAATTACGCTCGTTTGCTCTAATTTATAGCCGCTACGGGAGGGAATCCTTACCCCATGCTAATTAAGCCATGCATTTTGGGAGATAAAGATATAATGGATGAGACAAGAAAGTGGCAGGATAACAAGTGATTAATGTTTTCAGTGGAAAAGAAAGCCAAATAGAAGGGGTCTCATTCAGATGTTTGAACAAACAACAAATGGAGGGAGGGCCTTATTCGGGCAAACAACACATGTCACGATTTACTGTTGATTTTTTTGTTCTTGCACAAACAGGACACATACGAAATAGCGATAAAAATTCTAAACGAATAAAATTATGATAAATTTATACAAGCAAGTACACGGTGTCGAAAAACTCCACAAAAAATTTCATAATTTTTTGAACTGATCTACTATATTTTTGAATTCTTACTAATTTCAGCATAACCCTAACCCTAACCTAATCTAGGACACGTGACGGGCCAAGGCCCGTTGGCACAAAGTCACCATGTGCCAATGGTTGGTGCATGCTCACCGTACGCTAATGTGACGGTACGGGAGCCGTTGATGCACGATGACCGTGCCCTAACGATACAATTTCTGTAAATACGCTTTGTCCGTGGTCATTTTTGCAAATACACATGACAAAAGTGCTGTATCTAAAAAAATCGTATACCGAAGCAACCTCTCCTTTCCGAGTTCCGCGCATATAATATTCGGTTATTTGATCGACGGGGTAGGTCCGTGATGTTACAGCTTTCTCACCTGATTCTGGCCCAGTCCGGCGGCTAACATGTGGGTCCAATCCCAAAGTGATTTGTTGCAGAAAAATAATATATTCCGAGCGGTAGCCTTACCAAGCAGCACTGAGCCACGGACCGATTTTTATTATGACTTCCAAGCATAGAGGGTAAAAGAAAAGAAAAAGGAATCCGTAGCTTTTCCGATGCCTTGAGAAAGTCCAAAACGGAAAAGAATTGATTAAAAAATTGTTGGATTCAATCAATAAATCATCCTACCTAAAGCCACCACCCCACACTAGCATGCCTTTTTACTTGACAACGGGGCTGAAGATTCGGGCTATCTTCGTATATCGTTTTCCTTTACTTTTCCCTACTAAGTTATGTTGGTTTGTAAATACTTTTTAGGTGGCATGTTCACACTATCTTTTTGTGATTTTAATTATTTTTTGACACTTCCTTCAATTATTTTAGCATTTATTTAAATGATTTCAATACGTGTGTTCAATGATTTGAGTAATTTTAATATTTGTAATGCACAATTTAACATCGAAACGTTAGTAGTGAAATGGTGTATTACAATTACCAAAAATTGAAACAAGAATTGACATGGTACCAAATATAATGAAAACCACGAGAAATGGTACTAAACATACTGCTGGGATATTTGCATGTCAACTTGTCAAGTAAACTTACGAGAGACAAAGTAAGCGATAATTAGATGTGGAGGGCAAATTGAAAAAATAGGTAACTTATGGGAGTGTTTATGGATTTTTTTTTCCCAAAAGAAATGGGGTACTCCACCTCTCTGCATTTTGTTAGCTAAAAATATCGATTGTGAGAGAAACAAATCGGAATTTGTAATCGTGTTTGTGTGGTCTGTCTAATAGCCACGCGCATAAAATCAACTGACGACTTTGGCGCCCCCCACAAGAAGCATCATAGCATGCGCGCTGCCCATCGTTGAAAAAAAAGTAGTACAAGAGATAATAAACCTGAGTTTGCCACTTCGATTTTGCGTAATTGACACGACGTTTTCCTGCAACTGTAAAAAATGTTCTGCCAGATCTCCTTTCAAAGTGCAAATGTTACTCAGCTCAAATCTCAACAGGATGTAGCTTCACATAGGGGGGAAATACTATTCCTATTCGCATGGCATTTTATACCCGCGGGTTGCATTTTCTTCTCTTTTCCGCTAGAGGCAACTGAACTTCAAATGGGCAGTATCTCATATTCTTATTCTTATATAAGTTGCTTTTCATCACCCATGCTAGGTGATTGTATCACAACTCATCCACATGCTTCTGTCAGTTGCATCAGAATCACTACTTCCTCCAGTGCTGCATCTATCCCCATTCCAATACCGCAGCAATGCAACCTGACTAGATGAGCCGCTAGTGCCAACTTGCGCGGGATTAATTAGGCCGTGACGAACTGACGACTGATTCCTGAATCCTTCTTTTCTTCTTTCTGAAACGAAATCGTCTACTCTTCTTGGGCATAGCCGCATAGCTTCTACTCGCAACACTCAAGATTTGGCATGAGCTTTTCTTTACAAGGATCGATCGGATTAAAACTTCTTTTCCCTTGGTTGCATCACAATTCATTCTGTTCGATCTGCTGGCCAATGCCGCCCCGGCTTCGTGCATGCCGGGAACAAGAAAAAGGATGTTGCTTTAGTAGCTGTTGACACATTCGGTACTATATCGTATCAGCAGAGAATGTATTATATTCACGTTAGGTAGCTATATACAGAAAAAGAAAAGTTTCAGAGGAACCCAGGATAAAGCTAGATACAGAGTAATAGTTCCAACTATGCACTGGATAAGAAAATAAAATTCGCCGCTTCGTAAAACATTTCGACAAAACAGTTGCATTGTATTCTCTGCCAAATGTGCGTATTCCTATCCACATCAGTTTTGGATAAAGGGGGTTTCAATGCATCTACAGCTTTGTTATTGTCAGCTAATTCTAGAACCTGACCTTCCGTCCAATCCCATATTTACTTCAGTAAAAATGTTCAGAACTTCAGATAATAATATAAAAAATGTGTGAAAATTCCGATACGAGCAAAGCTAAAAAGTCTCGGTTTTGCTGTACAGGGTACGTATTTGCAAGACAGCGACAGATCAAACCTGTTGGCGGTCGCCTACACGCCAGGCCAAAGACCATGCATCTCGGATTCTGAATTATATTGTCATACGAGTCACATGGACGCTTTGTTTTATCTATATTTGCATGTACTAAATCACTGATTGGTTGGGCTACACTGTTCATAATACTATTGAGATCCAACTTTAGTAAAGAACCCTAAAGATTCGTAGATCCAGATACTAATATATTTCTGAACCAATAGTCGGGAATTAAAAGGTACATTGGTTGTGTATAATATAATAGACAATAGTACCTTAATATTCGAAGTCGCAAGATTGGTCGTGAAAGGAGAATACGACTGGAAAATAATGAAAACAATACAATTTCTTAGTACCATCTATCTCGCGTAACAGATCATGGGATCAAGTGCAAACCAGCTATAATGTTCTGCATTATCTTAATCCTTCCTAATATTATCACCTGGATATGTGTGTTTTTCGCTAATCTCACTAATAATTCCTTGGAGTCAACGGCCAACCATGTTTTCGACATTGAAGTTTCAGTTGTTTTCATCAGCGTTGTCGCCTCATCCCCTGCCCTTACCGATACATATACAACAAAAACAATGCACTCTGTAGTTTTTTTTCTTTCTTCGAAAACGATTGCATTCTGTAGTTACCACGTCTACCCGGAAATATCACTTCTCTTTAATTAATTGACCTAACTAAACCCAGCATCCAGTCTGAAGTTACTACCGAATTGTTCAAGCGTGTGTGTTCATATGTAATTACCATCTAATTTCAACTTCCTGAGACAGTGAGATCGACGTTCCTTTGGCAATATTTTTGTCGCGGTGTTCCTGTTGGATTTAATATGGGCTAGGCCCAACTTTAATTCTAATTAAATCCTGGAAAATCCCAGCGTGTGTGCGTGCTAAACCTTTTAGTTCCATATGGAGAGTTAAAGGAGTTACACCAATTTATAAGGTGGAACATGGGAGTCTCTTGTGGAATTGGAGAGAGCCATACACGCCGCTGGCGCTCGCCTCGCCTCGCCGTGCGGTGTGCGTGTGCGTGTCTTGTGCGCGTACGGCAGCGTGTCGGTGCGTGCGCGTTTTCTTTATCTATTCGAAAATCAAGCGCACCGACTATAATAAGCGGTGGCAATAATTGCATTGTTCGGTCTCTTCATTTTGCAAATTAAAAGAACGATTGCTGATTCAAATAATGGTGGCGATAACTAGTGAGTAATGGCGACCGTTTCGGGCTCTTGACTAGGCGATGCGGCTGCATTTACGATGAGTAATGGCGACCGTTTACGCCTCTTGACTAAGCGATGCAGTGCTTTACTAGTGAGTAATGGTATCGTTTACGTGCGTTGTTATATATAGTCATTATCCGGACAAGTGATGTTCTCCATTCTCTCCACAAAAGACACCACGATTCTTTGTTCTTTGTCTCGGCGATCTCCATCCGGCAAAGCGCGTGTCTGATCGCGCAGGGAGAGCGGGCCTCGGAACCTCGTCCTTGAAGGCTTGCACGAGCAAGGCGAATAAGGTTTTTGGGAGCGTTAGCGCGGCGCTCATCGCTTCCTCTCCATTCGACTCTCGCTCGCCTACAACCGTCGACTACTACCGCGGCGTCCATCGCACGACTACTTACCACTACGCCATGACAAGCGGCGATCTCACAAAGACTCCCGCCGCTTCTTCCACTCTGCTGCTCCTTCCACTGGATCCGGGTATGTCTATTTCATATGTATTTCTTGCTTAGTAATATTACTAGTTGTTACCTTGAACAACGTGATAGATATGCTAGTTTCGTTATTCGGATATTAGTATGTCTATAGTGTTCTTGCTTACTGCTTTGTGAAAGTGGCTAGAATATTCATCATGTTTTATCTACTATATTTCTAGATTAAAGTAATTCGAAAAATGCTCTTATTCTCAACAGTTCCATGGTAGGGGAGAAGATCCAAGGAGTAACGCAACAGCTGCATACGTAGATTCCAATCTCTTTCGTTGAACCAGTGAACCTATCGATTGATTTTCTTGCCGGTGCCGCCGTCACTCGCGCAGTGATCGACGCAGATACGCATCTCTTCTACGCCGTCGAAAGCAACGGCGTTGGACTTGATCAGAAAACTATCGATCAATAGTTGGAACTTGGAAGAGAAGAACAGTAAAACAGTAGAAGGTTCTAGCATTCCTGATGGTTGGTATCGCTTGTACCTTTCGTTTCACAGAAGTCTTGCTGTCCGTTCACGAGTGTCTTTCACAACTCACAAGTCCTCAAGTCGTGGGTCTTTGCATTTCGCACTGGATCTAAAATCAGATTCAAGTGGGAACGGCTCAAGCTTAACTAAAGGTTTCGTGCAAAATCAGCTGGGAATGTGCCTGTGTTAGCAGTGGTGATGCAGACGTCGGCAGATCGCTATGCTGATGCAAGTAGTAGCAGGTTTTGCTTGACTTGTACTCTTGCTTCCCGTATTTCCGGCTGTCGTTTTAAAGTGCGATGGTTTTTCCTCTTGCATTTCGTCAAGAAAAGGGGCTTTGCTTCCTTTGGAATCATCTTTGGAATTGCAGCCCTTCAAGAATCTTAGGACTTCATGGCACTTGCCTTGATGCGACAGAGAACTTTTTCAAGAAGATAGGGGGCATTCCTTCACCAAAATTGATATGCAATTTTACGGTATTACATCTGAGTGTCCATGCGCTGCAACGGATCTCAAGTAAACATATATATAAATTTTAAACTTGAAAACTTAACATGTATAAGATAATTATTCTCACATCTAAAAGTTGCACATATAATTTGCATCCGATCAATAAGCCACAAAGTTTTATCACAAACCACATGCGCAGACGATTTAATTATCCACATAAAATCCTCGTAATAGCATATGCGTGTATGCATAGATTTATCCGCAAAAGATCACACTAACCCAAAAGGTTAGAAGGTAGACGTCGTCGGACTCATCATCACCACCAAGTCCTTTTATAATAGTAAAAATTACTTGAGGGTTCTTATTGATCTCTTAATTAAGCGCCTAGTGCTAAAGGGAAAAAAATTATATGCCACTATAAATGTTTTGGTCCCTAATCTGTCATTGCAAAGTGTCCCCCTACATGCCACTCCACTCCAAACTCGAAACCATACCCTTTTATGCCACTGCCGTCAACTCCGTTGATTTTTTCCTTTAACTTTTTCAAAAATACCCATATTACCCTCCCCGTTTTTCTCTTCATTTTCTTTCTTATCCCTCCTTTTCTTTCCTTTCCCTCCCGCTTCTCTCCCTTCTCGTACGCACCCATCGTCGCCGCCTCCTCTGCTCACGCCGCTACCGCTGATCCTCACCGACGGCAAGCCAGCGCGCCCGGCGCCACCTCCTCCTCCTCTATCTCCCCCTCTCTCTATGCTTTCTAGCACCACCGCTACCTGGTGTTGTCGCCTCTATGCGTCGTTGCCACCAGGCTTCATCGGTCGGTCGGCCTCTCCTTCGACAAGATCTGGCCTCCACACCGACGGATTTATTCGTTGCCGCCGCGCCGTGGAAGGGGGGCCACATGGAGTTGGTTGGTGGTGGGAGGAACTCGCCGACCGATGTCGAGATCGAATTTATGAATCCAAACCCTCTGTGTATTTCTGCACCAGTTCCATGATCAATAGCTAGTGCACACAGTAGAAACATCGTTGATAACAAGTTAGAATCATGAAATAACATTAATAAACAATTGAGTACCGGATTTATGGCCACTTATTACAATAGAGGTCAAAAGACCTTAAGTCTTACAGCAGCGGAAATAACAAATGATAAACTCCGAGTGATGATCCATCAAATTTTCCATTGGCATTCGAGTGGGGAGCGCAACCTAGTACTTCGAATGCCCTTCATCAAAGCCACAGGCGAAGTAGTTGTAGTCGTACGTTCTCTGCATCATTGAAGGCTTTGAGATTTATTTTGAGTGTAGCATGTGAGTACATAAAGTACTCCGCGAGTCTTAGAAAAAATACATATGCATAGCTTTAACAAATGAGGCTTATATGGTTTTTTTTTGCACAAATCAATATTTTAGTTTCAACAGTTTTCATAAAGCATATTTGATGAAAGTAGTTTCAATAAATAAATAATTGTATTACTAGTGGAAGTTCTAGCTACCAACCACTAGCATCAAGGCTCTAACCGCCAAGGTTTTCAAAGGATAGGGCTCCAGCTGCCCAACTGGCTCTAGCTGCCAGAAACTATCCGAGAGTCCTAACTGCTCCCAGGTTCCCGAAATTTACTCTTTAATATCAAAACCAAGATATACCATGTAAAAACGTAGCTTGCCTGCCCTTGACCATGGGCACGACTATTCGAACAGTTTTACACTCTACAGAGATTGTATAGCTTGACCCACACGAGATAATCGTCTTCTAATACCGGCCATGACACACTTCCTTATGCGTGTGACTAAGCGATTATCACATGGCTTTTACAATACTTTATCCTAACATTAGCCCGCCCGATGAGCTTAACCCCAAGTCATAGACGTCATTTACCATCGATCTGGAACTCACAATTGTGAGGGGTAACCTGCCCGAACTTGGACGTCATTTACCAACGTCCGACGCAAGTCCCGACGGACATGGACGTCAATTATCATCGTTTGCACTACCCAGGTAACTCCTACCATCTACAGCTTGCGGGCGTAATGCTAGAACATAGTAAATTATTCAGCTAGTTCCTTCCCATTCAGGACATGTGGTTGCATGGTATTGCTCAGTTTGGATAATCACAATCGTCGCTCCTTAATATGACTTGGACGAAATTTTACACAATACAAGCTCTCATTGCTCTAGCTGCACCCGCCTAGACTTACTGTCCACCCAAGTCGAAATAGATTTTCATCATTTTATTTTATTTTCCAAATACTGACATTACCTAATATAATACATTTTCCAAAATAAAGCATATCAGGTAATGATGGTTTCCCCCCAAAGGTTGATCAAGAACGAAAAACATGTCTAAGTAATTCTACCGCGTTTAACTATTCCACAATGTTATATTCAATGTTGCAGAATTACTATGCTAGGGTTACAAATGTATATGGCACAATTATCAAGGAAGACATTAACAGTTTTTAAGTTTATCTGGCAAGCTACAATTTAAACTTATCATTTTAAATGAAATAGCAATGCATAATACTTTAAAACTGAAAACAATATTTAAAAATCATGGGTTCAAAATGTTCAAAGGAGACTCGCCTTCGTTGATGTTGGAGGTTATCACTTCCTCTTGGTCCAAACTGGGGTCGGCGACGTCAGACTCTACACGTGCGAATCGAACTAAATAAATAACAGAAAACAAATAAAAACTAATGGTATAAAATAAATACTGGAAGGTAGATTATAAATTTATAGGAATTTAGGAATAAGAATTGACGGATTTGGAGTTCGTATGAAGGAGAGCGAATATCCAGAAGTTCGATTCTCACATGAAATGATATAAATCCTTGGATTTACTATTCTGGAATTCACTGTTCAGGTATTCTGGTTTCGATTGCTTACAGATTAGAGCTAAAGCTTGAGGGCATGACATGTAGGGACCACATGCTAGTGAACTACCAGAGAAGCAAAGAGATGAAAGATGAGTTAATGGATGGTGGGACCAAGACATCATTGACTCAAGAGAAAGCTTCATCGAGGACTTCACATAACCAAAGCAACGTAGAGAAGATAGCACCCTCTAGGTGCATGGTCCAGGCGGTGGCACTGGTGAGGTAGGCGACAGGGTGGCCGGCGAATGGCCAAAATGGAAACCCAACGAGATGTTCTACCCCTACGTGGCGGCGGTTCGACCGGAAAAGCCCTGCGGCGGTGGCGGCGAGCCTGGGTGGCGGTGGCGCACGGCCAGATGGTGGCGACGGCGGTCCAGAGGCGCTGGGAAGAAAAGGGGGGAAGCACGGGCAGCGCCTCGGCCTAAGGAGTGAGTAGGAACGATCGGTTTGGCTGGAGGATGGCCGGGATGGTCCCTCCACGGCTCCCGGCGACGACAAAGGGACGATGATGGCGACAACAAACCGTAGTGCAAAATTGAACAAATTGTGGTGAGGGATAGATAGGAAATCACCGGGAACACGCGGTGATGTGGTCTATTCGATGAGAGACTCACCGATGAAGGAGATCGATCGTCGTGGATGAATTTGGCCTAGAAGGTTCGATGATGAAATTCGAGCAATTCGCTGCATGAAACAAGAAATTCATTGGGGCTATTGATCACCTTGCTTGGGAACACGATATGACATGCTTAGAAGTTGCAAAAACTCACCGGAACAACGAATGCACGATTTGTGTGTAGTGACTGACGTTCGGGAAAACAAGAAATTTGATGTCGTCGGTACTTTGGAGGTTATGAGACTTTGAGAGAGTGCAAAGGGGGTCTAAGAGATGCAGTGTACCAATTTATAGCCTCCCTCGTGACTTGAATCGACGGGAACGCGAGCGAATTCGGGCCATGGTTTTGGTTCAGAGGTAAATAACGACGGAAATGGCAAAATTAATTGTGGTTGATAGGGAAAATATGCAATTCATGAAGGCATGGTGTGGGCGAGGTTAGTGGGAATGTTATGCTTTCAGACGGAATTGAAAACGGACGCTCGAGCGAGAAGAATGAAAAATGGAGGTGTGGCTGTTGATGTTTTGGACAGAGAACAGAGAAAAGCAACATAGCCGAAGGAAGAAGAAGATGGAGGAGAGAGAAAAGGAAAGAAAAAAAGGGAAAAGAAAAGAAAATCTAAAAATAAAATAAATTTAAAAAATAATAAAATTCCACAAAAATCCTTGGAACATGAATAGATTAAATAAAATAATTTTGAATTTAATTAAAGTTTATTTTTAATCATTTAAAATATTATTTATTTTAAAAATTTCGAATTAAACTTTAAATTAATTCAATAAATTGCAAATTGTTCCTTTTATTTTTAAAACTTAAAAAAGACTCAAAAAAATTAGGATGTTACAGCCGCCACTACCGTCGTTGGTGTGTGGTGGGGGTGGTGGGGACGACATGCACATCGGCGAGGAGGTCAACCACCGCACCGCCTCCACCAGCCTCGCACTGCTCCGATCTGTTGCTCCACTGACGATGCCTCAACGAGCTCAAGTTCGCGATGGAGTTTGCCATGAACGACGTGGTGAATCCAATGGGCACGAGGGCAAGTGCGTTGGCGAAGAGAGCCTCGGCCTCGTGAAGCAACCCGGTGACGACAGTCTCGTGGAGCAGCTCGGCGACAGTGGCCGCCCCTCCGAGTGTGTGCACATGTGTTGTGTGTGAGAGAAGAAGGAAGAAGAAGATGATAAGGGTAAAATGGTATTTTCACCGCTACTTCACGGTTTGACTGGTTATAGATGATATAAAATGGTATGGTTTTGAGATTGCACTGATATGTGAGAGAGAGCTCACTTTGTAACGACGGATCAGATATCCAAGACATTCACCGTGACATATCAAAATATCTATTAAATGAGAGGCTTCTCACCCTACACACAGGCTTTCTCTCTACCTATTTACGAGAGTCTACCTCTACCAATTGTACTGCCGAGCCCTTTGAAAACAAGAGTACAACCTGTGGATTCCTCTATTTGACTACGATTTTCACGTAAGGGCATGTACAATGGTACAGACAGCTGCGATCTATGGTAACTCTCCATGTCACCTGTAGACAGCACTAAAGTCAGCTCATATAATGAATTGTCTTTTTACTTGCTTTTAAAGATCACACAATCTTTTAATGCTTTCATAAACTTAAGGAATATGGTTGGATAACCTCCTTAGCTCTGGTGATACAGTCGGCTACAAGATTGTAGACAATATATTTCTCTCTTTATTCTCTTTCATCCACATCAGTTTAAATTTTACGTGACAAAAATTATAGATAACTAATATAAACTCATTATATATGACCTAACTATCCCACGACTTTAATGCTGCATACGCTTTGAATCTGGCAGGTTGGCAGCTGTGGACTCGCAGGTTGGCAGCTGTGGGAAGTCCAACTTGCTTGACGGTGCCGGAGTACTCGTACGTTGAACAGTTCCCAGATTTGGACTCGGCGGGTATCGTCTGTACCTCTGTACCAGTCGGTCGTGCGGCACACCGCTCTCCCGTGTCCTTTTCTCGTGTTGGCGCATGAAGATCCAGGGACGCGACCGTTCGATCCTACGGTTCCTAGCTACGCTGTGTCCGCCTGGCCGAATTGCGGTGCAGCGCGAAGCGGGGACATGTGGGCTGGTTTAGGCCAACGCGTACGGTTTGGCGGAAGGGGCCCTACGTCGCGCGACCCGCGACAGCAAGCCGAACGGCCGTGCGGTGCGGTGCGGCAGCACAGGGCAGCATGGGCTGATGGGCGCGCGCCTGCGCTGCGGAACGGCCGTGCGGTGCGGTGCGGCACGCAGCGCAGACGAGGGCCCGGATTTGTTCCGTGGGCGTGTGATAGGGCGATGCTGCGGTTTTGATCTTTGGGAGGTGGGCTCTTGGCGTGCGGTGGGATGCGGATGCCTTCTGGCTTTTGAACTCGGCAGCCGGTAGGACTAGTTTTAGTTGGACTGTGGCTCAACAAGACCCATCCGCGCCACAGACACAATTTCTTGAACCGGCCCTCCAAAAAAAAAACTGGAGTTGACTCCGGCCCAGTTCCCTCTAACTCTACTAGTAGTAATCAGCTACAGAACACTCAAATTTTCTGTCTTTGCCGAAAGATACGAAAAATTTGTGACTCTTTGCTATAGGACATGAGGCTAATATAGTAATATTATTTGTTGTTTTGGAGAGATAAACAATTCAAAATGACCTTCATGCCCTTATCGTCTTATTCTTCCTCCTTGTTCCTTCTCCGGCGATCCCCTCATGGTCGACGGCGAAATCCGACGAAAATCGACTTAAGTAATGCTCGCATTGTTCCATTTTGGTGGTCTAGGTTGGCTGGGAAAGCCACTATCAACGGTGGCCTAGTAAGGCGGTGGTGTTCGGTGAAGGAGAGAGAGGCGGTGCGGCCACTACAGGAGGAGCTCACGGCGAGCCGATGGCGGCATAGGCTCGTGACCAGGGAAGGAGGGAGTGCGGCTTGCGCGAGGTGGCTGTACATTCAGATGCTCTTAACCTTTGAGATATGAATCATGTGTTTTGTACTGTATGACTTGTGGGATGAATCATATGCTCTTAACCTTTGAGATATGAATCATGTGTTTTGTACATTCAGATTCTCTTAGACTGTACTCAACCTGTCTATACAATACTCAACTCGTCTATACAAGATGGAAATGATCACCTATACTTTAAGTGCTAAATCGCAGAACATGTTTCAGCATATGGAACACATTCTGGAACATATTATTCACAGGTTTGCATTGTTTCATAAACATTATTCTCCCATTAGATGGGGCACAATGCTGCAGCAAATGCCATTACTAACTTTAGTGCAAGCTTACTTGACTGAGCTATCCTGCTGGAAGGACTTTTTAATGCAAGAATTGTTTATTGAGCCTGTGCTATGTGTGCGAGAAGCCTAGAATGATAGTTTTGTTGGAATATTTCTTAGCATGGAAGTTCCTTTACGGTGTCAATGGATCAGCAATCGATGATGAAGATATGAGCGTCTTTCGTGATAGTATTGCTACTTCTTTAATGGTCGTAAGAGGATAAATATAGTACATTAATATGATATGTATATAATTGCATCGTATAGCTTTAAATACATGCTTAAAAAGGTCACTTAAACCCTAAAGGGCAATTCAGACTTTTTACTATTCACACACAACTCCATAAGCCAACATCCTATAAAAAGCCATATTACCCAACACCAAAACTTAGCTTAAAAGCTAAGGGCTTATAAACTGATTAAGATAAAAAAAAAATGGCTTTAAGCTATAAGCAAAAAAACCTTAAACCTAAACAAACAAGACCTCAGTCTGCAGTTTTAGTTGCAGGCAAAAATGAAGCTACTCTTACATATTACAGAATACAATTGGCCCAAAGAAGGCAACACCAAAACACACACACATAATCCGATAGTTTAGTTGACAGTCGGTTCTAGTGTGCGCCTCCTCGTTTGTACATCCTCTTTAATGCGATAGAAGACTTGTTGGATCAGGAGGTAGTCGTGATCAAATGTCCGTGGTTCCTTTCCTCGCATACATTCCAAACCGGGTAGAGGACGATGCCATCAAAAATCAATTTGTGCTCCTTCATCTCTTCCACAGTTCAGCCCACCAGTTCGCAAACCTCGTTGGTTCCGGTAGCAGCACCAATTAAACACCTTTGTCCATACTAGAAAGTAACCCGCGCCAATGGCGCGGCTACGACGGGTGCTAGGGGAGAGGAAAGAAGCTATGTTCATGTGTGCTTTGTCTCTTTTTTTAGTGAAGGATGATATGTGTGAAGTAACAATCGTTTGGCCATTGTTCAAATAATATAAGGATATTTAGTCTGAAAATGTAACAACCAGGACATCGTAGTGTGTTAGGAAAAAAATGGATAAGCTACAGACATAGTACATAACAACAACAACGTGTAATGTTGAAGAGGAGAGGCAGACTGAAAGTATTTTTTAGAAAAAAGTGAAGAAAAAATGCAATAAAAGGTATTGGTTGACCGTGTTTTTTGCGGTAAGTAAGACAATAGGGTGTAGTGCCGATAATACTCTCGCTGCCGATTATAACCTGAAGGTAGTGTAAAAGGTGGATCTCAAAGGAGAAGATGCAAGGATGTGCTGTAAATATCAAAGGGACTATATAGGCGTAGTGTAGACCTAAGCGGAATAAAATATATACGACCCGAGAGTGTGCATGTGCTAGAACAGGACAAAGCTATTGAACGAAAGATAGATAATACATGTGTGAAGATATAACGAACAGCAAAAGTACCATATATGGTATGAAAAACTGGAAAAGGGACATGTATGATGGTACTCTATGGCAAAGAATCTTAGGAGATGAATAGTTTTTAAACGATAATAGTTTAGATAGTTTTTGAACGATAACGGTTTAGCTATTATACTAAGAGTAGCAGCTAAAGGAATTATTAGAGGGGGGGAAAAGATATAGTAAGGAGGATAACTAAAAAAGTAGGCAGGTACCTGTAACAGTGTATCTGGATGCGAATGGTGGTTCTGTAATTCAGTTGAGCATGGTTTGTCATGTATGGTAGATGGTGTTTCTGTTACAACTTCGGGCAATGGACATTTGGGTGTTCAGTGCTAATTTGTTGCATGTAGGCTGAACGTGAGGCTGCGGAGTAGACTAGTTTTAGATCGGAAAAAAGAAAGCTTCTGTGAGAATATGACCTGGCAATTTATATAAAAACGTAATCTAACGACAAATCTAAGCAATAAGAGAATCATGTTTAGGCTCTTCAAACTGCATATATTAGACTAATCACTGTGAGCAGTAGTGTTTTAATCAACGAAATAGACAATAACCTCTTAATGTGGCTGTTTGTAAAGTATGAAAGACATGCTAAAGTACCTAAGTCTATGTAACCCACCAGTATTACATGTGGTGGTTCGGTTTTTTTTCCCCATAATGGTAGTAAGGTAGGAATAGCAAAATCTAAAAACAATGTATATAATGAGCAAGCATGATAGTGTAGTTCTTGATTATAACATATTAATGAGCAAAGGTAAAATGTAAAGTAACATGCAAACTATGTATATGTCTACAGATATGGCTAACTGAAGAGGAACGTAAGATAGTTTTTTAGTTCAAATTTGTAGATAACCATAGCTATCTAGTGTACTATTCTTGGACGTCAGATTTTCTAAAAGATTCGAGGGTATTGACTCTGACAAAAGGTAAAGTTTATCTACTCACAGTGAGTTCAAAGGTTGCGTCTACATTTTGCCGTCATACCCTGTCTTAAGACCTGTTTGTTGCAAAGGATGAAGCAACATGATCTAAAACAAAAAAGAGCAAAGTGGTCATGACGAATACATATATAGTGATTTTTAGACAACAGAAACAACATCTCAGTAGTGGAGTTCATTAATATATAGATTACATGTGTAGTACAAAGGCAAGTAGCACAGGCATCTTAAATTCACAACTACTATTTAAATCCAGTCAGGTAAATAACGAAGCAAGAATCTAGATTTAATTATAAAAGCTATTCTCATCAAGAAAGGAATATAATGCAAGCAAATATATTATACGATGCAGCCTAGGACAACTAATAAAATTGTAAAATAGGAGAGGGAAAATTCTATATAACACAAAAACAATTCACTTTGAAGGTACTGGTCCTCTGCATGTAGCTCCTCTTGCACTGATGTGAATACAGTAATCGAGCAGATGCGATAGATCTGCACATTATGTAACTGAGGAGGAAAAAATGAAATAGGGAAGGAAAAAATGAACAAAACATGTATCTTGAACTGAGGAGGGAAAAACATCTAATAGCCTCACAAGTATAGAGCATGTCCACTGTACTAAAGAAAGAAACAAAAACCTGCAACACTGGGAAGAACAGAGTACATCTTCAGTGTTCTTATAGAAAAAAGTGAAAAAGAATGTAAAAGCATATATGTGCTATGCATGAAAAGGCACAGACATGTAGCAGCCTGTGAAGAAGCTTTATACTGATACCATCATACACCATCTAAAAAATGCATCATTTTGGCATTGACACTTTCAGTACATATATAAGCAGACTGAGAAGAACAACCAGCTAAATTTAGCTCTATGAGTTCATTCTCTGCGAGAAACATTATATGATCAACGCAAGATCTCAAGAATGTTCAAAATAACATGGATACCAACCCTATATATATATATATATATATATATATATATATATATATATATATATATATATATATATATATATATATATATATATATATATATATATGTAAGCCACATCATTAACAAACGAAAAAAGCATTTCAAGCAACGATGAGTTTTTGGAGCACTAAAAAGGAGGAGAAGCAATAGTTATTTTTAAACTAAACTATTTGTTTCAAAAGGTATTCACTATAAAAAATATATAGAACACTCATTCAGGATATAATCGAAGCATATGAAATGGTAAAACAAACCGAATAATAAGTACCTCTTTTTTTTGTCTGATGATATCAAAAAATAATATGCACCAAGAAGGCTGCAGCCCACGATATGCAACAAAGAGATTTATTTAGTGCCACTTAGGTTCCTACAACTTGTTAGGTTTGAGGTCAACTGAGAGTTGGGGCTTTGATACTCTGCTAATGCGTGTGAATACAGGATAGCTTAGTTGAGTGCATTCCATTTCTTAAAGAGATACATGGTTCCGTTGAAGGAATTAGATAGCGGTTTAAAAGTTAGCATAATATTATGCGATTGGCCATAGAAGGACACATAAGAGAGGTAAATAAACAATCGAATGGAAGTGTGTATGTATGCTTAATATCTGACAGCTACAACAGTTATGGTTACTTAATATGTATAGAGAACAGCTACAACAGTTATGGTTACTTAATATGTATAGAGATGCCTATACGGAAGCGTGTAGTATTTAGCATAGCTAATAGCTAGTACTTTAGCCTAAACAGCTCTTTATAGGATGGTTATAGAGTCCATTTGATAGATAGCACTAGAGCAAAGTTGTAAGAACATACGGAGCAGCTGAACAACGAATTTGAAATAGAATAGAGTGAATGTTACCTCTAAGGTAGTTATGTGGTGTTCCCGTTGTTCTGGAAACATACATTAGTGTGGATGTGTGTAACCTTGGGATGAAGGCAGTGTGTAACCAGCCATCTAAACTGGAGTGGGATTTAGCATATGAGAACCAATTTACATAATGGAGATAAACCTTTCGAGTTTTAAAATGAGAGATCAGATACCTTGTAGAATAGATTGGATTTTTCTGGGGAATCATTTGCAATATGCAGTTGCATATTGCAATACCAAACGCATGACACTAAGCTAGGTTGGGTCAACAGAATCTAGTAAAAAAACACGCGCATGCTTTCATTGGATGCAAGCCACTGTATTCGTAGACATGATAGAATAGCTTTCAGGAAGTAAATTCTCTGAGGCTAGCAAGTACATCGGTTATTGTAGGCAAAGTTTCAGAAAAGGCAAAAAGAATTGCACATTCTAACAGAGAAAGTACATCTCACTATATTTTCCAGCTGAATATTTAACTCAGTGACAAAAATTAACTCGAAGCTCTAATAATTATATGAAAATCCTAAATGTGTGTTTTCAATGAAAAATATGAAACAAACGTAACGATATGTAAGGTATTGTACCTAATTGGACTGGATAGAAGATCATATGGTAATGTTTCTGCCTCAAGTTCCTAAGTAATTCCCACACATTAGGGCAGGCATCCTGGTGGCGATTCGCACAAGTTCTTTGATCGATCTGCATAATTTAGTAGCACAGGAAAGCTGTAGTGCAAAAAATCTACAGGATGGCACAAAATTGGCACTATGAGATCGACAGGAAGATAGGCTGATGACGTTGCAAACTAAAAAAACTGTATTACACGTATATTTAATTAGAATTTAAAATGTCCTTACAAAACTATCAAAGACATGCATAGATGTAAAAAGTTTGTTGAAGGGAAAATCTAACAGAATAACTAAACCCCTAGACATATTAAAAACCGAATGCAGTCACAACAATTATAATTCAGAAAACCTAAAATAACAAATGTAGTCTTTGGTCTTTAGCAAGTTCAAGTCTTAAGCCCTCAAACAAATGCTCTTAACTATCTCATTACTATAACTGAAAGAATGACAACTAAATGGGGAAATCCTACACAATAAGGAATACAAGTATGCATTGGCTTTTTTTTTCGAATTCAGCCTCTCTGTAGCTCTACTTCAAGTAAAAATAACTCTGTGTTTTTGATAACCTGATTATACTACATACGCATAACTTTTCGCTAAGCTATAACAAACGTTGTTGTTGATGGGTAATACAACGCCTTAGGTATGAAAAACACAGATGTCACAGTAAATGGCAGAGCCATGAAATGGAAAAGAAATATGCATTGACGATGCTATGGTAGACAGTATATGGTCATGCACTTTGATTTCCTCTGGAAAGGTATGTAGAGGCATTACACCGCCAACTTTTCGATAAGGATCAAAGAAGTGTTCACCTGAAGTAGTGTCAATAACGAAGCACAGGGAACTTCACAGAGCAATAGGGGGGAGAGAGTAGAGAGAGGGATTGAGGGGAGTAGTAACTCAGTGCTCAGTGAAAAGGCAACAACGCTACCAGTAGCAGCACAACCCCAAATACATCCATTATTCATGCATAAGCAACCTTAAGCCGCACCAGTGAAGGGAACGAAGCATATCATTGAAACCAAATCAAAAACAAAATGGAAAAGGGGGTGTACTGCACGGGTCGGAGGGGAGCCAGGAGGAGCCGAGCCGAGTGCAGCAGTAGGTGGCGGTGCACATGGAGCTGGGACCAAGCCGGGGCGTGGGCGGTAGCACCGGAGGGAGCTGGGCGCGAAGGAGGGGTCCACGGGACGGGTCGGGCCACAAGGTGAGCCGCGAGGAGGCACAAGCTGGCGCCACCGCTGGCCACCAGGCCGCGCCGGGGAAGCGGGGAGGAACTGCAGGGTGGATCAAGGCAACGCAGGAGGCGGCGGGCTAGTGACTGGGAGCCAGGTGGGCGCAGTGAAGGAGGCGCACGGGCGCAGGGCTGGATCGAGCCAGGGGAGCCGATAGACGGTGGCGGGCCTGCAGTCCCAGGCGGCAAAAGAGGAAGAGGGAGGGGAAAGCTGCGAGGGGAGGCGATGCGTCGTGGGATTGCGCTAGAGAGAAGATGGGAGGAGAGAGATGAAGAGGCGGCGGGGAAAAAGATGGAGGGAGCTGCTGTGACTGTGGAGAGAGCTCAAGCAGGCGGTGTAGGAGGGAGAGGGAGGGGACGGGAGGCAGCGGGGCAAGTAGCAAAGCGAGGAGCGGTGGTGCGGGACTGAGCGAGAGAGAGGAGAGATCGAAGGGGAGAGAGGGCGAGGGGCGGCGCCGACACAGCGGCTGCATAGGGAGCCCAAGGGGGTGGGAGGGAGGAAGAGGGAGACCGCTGCAGCGGCGGGTGAGGGAGACCGGGGAGGGCAGGGGAGGAAGAGGAAAAGGGGAGACATGCTGCGGGTTAACGCGAGAGAGTTGACGAAAGGAGCGAGACGGTTCGCGACGCCACACCGGCGGGCGGCGTGGCGAGCGAAGCGCCAGCAGCGTGTTACCGAGCGCACCACGTCGAATCGTGCGGGTGCGAGCAGATGAGCGCGTGATTGGACGGCGCAAGAATTCCTGTCGATGTAGAGGGCCTAGGTGAGCTCCAATCCTTCCAGCCTTATATGTTTAGTAATATATTTGTTTTGCGAAGTAACAGCCAAGGAAGATACGGTCAGTCGTCTTTGGACTCTTACGCACACCAGGGGTTGTTGAAGTACAAGTGAATTATTCATCTTTCTTCATCAGTTTAAACTCTTGAGTAGAGTGGTTCGTACATACAATTCAATATGATATCATAGCCAAAATGTCTTAAGTTCAAGATCCGATTGACGCAGTTGAAAAAGGAAAATGTCCATTTGACCCCTGAAGTATCATTGTCCGGACACTTAATCCTCTGACCTAAAAACTAGTCATTCCTCACATTGCAAAACCAATGCACTTAATCCCACATGGTTATTTTGCTCGGTGGTATTACCCACGTGGCACTGGATTCGGCCGGTTTCGCCACATGGGCAACTACATGGTAGCGACATGCCTAGCCCGGGTGCGGCCTGGCTTAGCCAGCTGTGCATAGTGCTAGCTCGACACTATGCTCTTTCTTCTTCGGTTCACAGAGAGAGCAGGAGAGCAAAGGCGCAGGACGACAGCGAGCTTAGGTAGTGGAACGACGACGTGGATGCGAGCACGACGTGTTCCAGAGGGAGGCAAACCAGATTTTGATGGAACAAGATGCCATAAGACTATAGCAGCTGAAACAGTGGGGAAGAGGCCCCGGCCGCGGAAGAGAGGGAGAGAGAGAGGAGGCGGTGGCGATTCAGGCAAGATACGGTGGCAGAAATAAGTGCACCACATGTTCCAGAGTATGTGGAACCCATTCCCGAGGTCAATGAGAGCGGAAGAGGCACTGAGAATGCCAACGGTGAGGAGGAGGAGTGGAGGACGACGATGGCGACCTATGGTAGAGAGGACGGCCAGTGGAAGTGGGGAATTACTCCATCACGACGAGGCAAACCTCGTGACACAACTGCTGAGGGAAGAAGGCGACAGAGGCAGCAGTTCGATGGGAGCAAAGACGAAGCCGACAGCGAGATGGGGCGACAGCGATGCTCCAGTGGTGAAGCTGTCGAGCTTGGGAAAGATGGCGAAGGATGGCAACGCCACCTCACCATCGAGTTCCTTCCCCTGTCTGTCGTGCAGTGGGCCATCTCTGACCTCGGCTCTACCAATTCGGATTTGAATCTCGGTGCCAAACCCGTCCCTAGGCGCTCCTTCGGTGACGCGCCGCAACGAGAGGAAGAAGGATGCGGCGACGGCTGCCCCTCATGTGCTTCCAAATTGAAGCTTTCAACTCAAAATTTTTGCTTTCAACTCAAAATTTTTGCTTTCAATTAGGTGAAATCACAACTTTAAGCACGAATTTGGGGCTTCCGCAGCAGTGGCGATGAGGCGAGGGACCGCGGCGTGGGAGGTGGTAGTGGCGGGGGATGGAGGCGGAGGCGAGGGGTGCGTGGCGCGGTTGCAGAGGAGAGCGACGACGAGAGTGAGAATCGGGAGGAGGCGAGGGAGAAGAAGCCAACTACCGAGCCTGACCTTAATCTGACCGAAACCAACCGAGCCACCCTCATGTCACAATCACGTCAATCACCACATTGTAGCCACGTCAGTCGCCACGTGGCAAAACCGCCTCCGAAACCACCTTGGGGGTTAAGTGTACTGATTTTGCAACACGTGGGTGTCAAATGATTGGATTTTTAGGTCAAGGGGTTAAATGTTCGGACAACGATACTCTAGAGGGTCAAATGAACATTTTCTATTAGAAAAAATAATAATTGCATGCTACATCTATTCCATCTCTTAGGTTTGAGGGAGTATACATATAAGGAGAATGTTGAAGTACAAGTGAATTATCCTTCTTTCATCATCAGTTTAAATGTTTTTGAGTGAACTGATTGGTGCATGCAACTCAATAAGAGTAAAACTCAATGTGTGACCGCCTCCAACGCATCAAATTGTCTGCTGTGAGTATTTTCCTTTGCAGCACTGGCCAGCCGAAGAACCTGCATTTCATCTCTGTTCCTGCTTTCCAAATAACGGAGCGGTTTTCATTCGCATAAGTCCCATGCAATTGGGCGTCATACTGCTTGCCGAGTTTTCTCGCCTCGTCGTCCAACGCCACGAGACGACATCTGGAACCTGTTCCTGCATGGTGACGTTTTGGATTTTGCACCAAAGGCTAACAAACTCCCAAGATGTTTTGTGGTCAGGATCTTTCGCACAAGCTGGAATTAAAAATAGAGTGTACGTTTCTTCTTCCGGAAACTAGACGGATCAAGGAAATCAGGCAGGAAGCCAACTAACAGTCTAGCACAAGTGGGCGACGCGCCGCGATGCGCGTCGGGCGTCCGTGCAAAAGGCTCGCTCGTCGGTGCTTGGTGCTTTCGCCCCCTTCCTCTCCTTTCGCTTTCTCGCATAGAGAGAGAGAGAGTCCACCCGCACCAATCAGTGTAGTGACTAGTGACAGCAACGGCGGGCACCTCCAGTCCCGACCCACGCCGCGAGGCAGCACCACGTTGGTGCCCACGGCCGCACGGCACGGCACGGCAGCCGCTCGCTCGCCGATGGATCTCCCGCCGCTCTCCCACCAGGCGCTCTTCGCCGCCGTCCGATCCGCCGACGCCGACGCCGTCCGCCGCCTCCTGGCCGGTGCCGAGGCGTCCGGCTCCTCCGCGGCGCTTGCCATCGCGCAGACGGACGCCGGGGAGACGGCGCTCTACGTCGCCGCAGAGGCCGGCGCCGAGGAGATAGTCCGCCTCCTCCTCCCGCTCTACGACCTCGAGGCCGCCTCCCTCCGCTCCCGCCTCGACCTCGACGCCTTCCACGTCGCCGCCAAGCAAGGGCACACCGGTGAGCGCTTCCTGTCTCGCTCTCGTCTGATGCAATTCTTGCGTTAATCCAGCGGAAGGTGGAACCTTTCCTTCGATTCCGTTGGATTCTCGGAACTATTTGATGTTTCGAGTCCAATGAGTTGGTAATTCTAGGTGATCGCAACTCCCTTGACTGTACTGGTGGGAGTTCTTGGTGTATTGGGGTGGAATGGCGTTATGGCGGGATCCTTGCTCGATTAAGTTGATCCAGGGTAGTTTTGAGTTGTTTGGTGCTTACGACTTTACTCTCCGATTGATTACCCTATTATATATATGCCACTATGCCAGGATATGGGAGTTCTCAAGTTCCATGGTTGTACGAGTGGTAAACATAGTGGCTATTAGTAGTAATCACAGGGAAAATTGGTACCTTGGACGTGTTTTGTTTGGTTAAGATTCTTAAAGAGTTTTCAGATTTAGCATGAATTGCATCTGCATATGTATATAGCACAGTGTTCTTCTAGGATGTGAATATACTGCACATGTACATCTTCTAGGAATGCTCAAGTCTTTTCTCATGGCAAGTGGGACTGATACAATGGTTTCCAAACAATTATAAACAATATAATTTTGTGATGATAAAATGTTTACTAAGTTACATAGGTCAACACAGATAAGTTTGCAATGAAATGCATAGTTTTCAAGGAAAATATTCATAGCATATCCATCCAGAGTCATCAATGTTAATGGCACATTAGGGTTTTCATATGTGGAGGGCCACTATTTATATGAAATGTGAAATTCTTATCTACTTTTTGAAAAATCCAATCCAAATCATAGCTTATAAATGACTGAAAAATGCTAACAGGGGTTGTGAAGGAGTTTTTGGGGCGGTTGCCCAAGCTTTGCTCAGTGTGCGACTCTTCCAACACTAGTCCACTTTACTCTGCTGCCGTTAAAGATCACTTGGATGTGGTTAATGCCATATTGGACACTGATGATAGCTGCATAAGAATTGTGCGGAAAAATTGGAAGACATCACTACATACTGCTGCAAGAATTGGGTACCATCGCATTGTCAAAGAACTCATAGAGAGGGATCCGGGGATTGTTCCAATCAGAGATAAGAAGGGACAAACTGCACTTCACATGGCTGTGAAAGGTAAAAATACAGATGTGGTGGAAGAGTTACTTGCGGCTGATGTTTCCATCTTCAATGTGCGTGACAAGAAGGGAAATACAGCTTTGCACATAGCTACACGAAAATGGAGGCCCCAGGTATAGTTCTTCGCTAAAATCATGTAGAAATGTCTTCTCCTGTATGTTTGATGTTTTTAGTTAAGTATACCTTGCTTCTAAAATGTATAGCTAAATATTTGGTTATTTGTTTGTTCACACTTTCAACAACTTGCCCCCTGGGCTGCTGCTTCATGACAGGAATCCGGTTAATTCATTAAGATGTGGCATGTGCTCTGCAGTTGCAACCAGTGTTTAAGAAACCGGAATATGATATTTTTCAGACAAACTGGGCGGCTACCGGAATTTTGCCGGGAAACTGTAAATCAGTCGAAGTCGGTCAAAATTGGCCAGACTCGGTCAACGTCAGTAAAAAGGAGCAAATTAGAATAAATCAGCACGAAACTTTAAAGCCGGACGAGGTTGCATTTCCCGGCCCAGACTGGTTTGACCGAAAACCGGCCGGTTCCCACCGGTTTTCTGACCCTGGTTGCAACTACTATTCTTCTAGATAGATCTTCACAGACTCACAGTGCTAGCAACAAAATCTCTGCTGTTATATCCGGTTTTAGTCCTTCAAATATTTGGCCCGAGACTGGTATTGGCTGATGAAGCACTAAATAATTTGTAGTAGACACTCGGAGAAGAGGACTGGTAACATGATGGGCATACTAAATACAAGGAACCTAGGACATTTTGTCTGTTTGTCCCTTAATGAGGGTAATAGGCTACTAGCACTAGGATGTCAACACTGGGTAATAAGACGGTGATCATCTAATATGTTGGAGGATATCATATTACCATGATTCTATTAGACCAGACTTTCCAAAATGTACAGATCATACTATGAGATAATAACACAGTGGTTGGGGCCTTGAAAATGTCATGCTCAATTTGGTAGGATGGTTAATTTGAGAAACTTGCCAGACTTTCTGAAAGTAATAAACATATGCTTTGGGTAAAGCCATTTAGTGATTGCTTAGTGGAATAGAGTATCTAGGAAAGTGCAAAATATATCAAATAATATGTGCCCATCTTATATGAAGCACTATAAAGACATCGTTGCTGTCGCTGTTGAGTGTTGACTGTCTGCCACTAGTGTATTACTAAGTCATTGCAAAGATACTTGAATAAATATGAGGTTAATACCGTACCACTACAATGAATAATTGAATATTGAAGTTTCTTACCGAATGACCAACTACTAAACTTATGTCCTCCAGCCATAGTACAAAAAACCGGACCGGACCCCGGTTCAGCCAGAAAAAACCGGGACCAGCGGCTAGGCTGTTCTGGTAATAGAAGTGGACCAGATGGGGAAAAATCGGACAAAAAAGGCTTTTAAATGGGAGCCTGCGGAACCTCAAGGCCCAAACCAAAGGCCCACAAGGCCTGCAGTGAAAATTAGCCAAAATATTGATGAAAGGAGGGCTTGGATGGGGTTCAAACGTGGGTTGGGGTGATGAAACTTGGCTGCGTTGATCTCCCCACCAGCCAAGTCCATGTGTAATACGGGGATATAGCAGATAGATAAGGGTACATGGAACCACGGTTCAACCTGAGCCCAGCTTTTAGTCCGTGCCTGGCAGTTTCAGCCGTGGTCCAGTCCATTAGACTCTTTTCTTTGTCACCAAAAACCTTCCCCGGTTGACACAACATCCCGGGCTATGCATCTGGAAAGCGCTGATCGATCCTAGCTCGTGACCAGGGAGAGGACCCTGATCACCTTGCCAACAAATTAAAGGCCTTAGGGAAGTTATTTCTCCTGCTCTTGGCTCATCAAGCCCTGGATGGATGGCTGTATAGGTTTCGATCATGTGTAGGGTGCATTGGGCTAGCTGTCCAACCCGGTCAGACCGCCGGACCGTTGAACCGGGAGCATGAGCGGTTTGGTGACCGGTCCGGTTTTTTGTACTATGCCTCCAGCGTCCAGCCCACTGGTCGTAGTCCTCAAAAGTTTGAAGTGAAAGAAGCATGACTAATTTTAAAATTGTGAAATATCCATCCACAAACTCGCAGGTTTGATGGATTGCTTTTCTATTTTCCAGTGCATGTAAGTTGTACCTTTGTACATCAGCTGGACTAACGATAAAGCTAAGATTGAGACACGCATTACCCTTCTACAGTATATCCAGTGGCCAGTGGTAGTCTGTATGAAGTTGAAAGCCACTTGGTGCAGTAAAAAGTCCACTGTAGTTTGTCTAAATGTTCTCTTGTTGTGTTTGTACTGGTCTTCCTGAATCAATTACTACCATAACAAAGAGCAAAGTGGCTTGACATTACCGTTGATCTGGTAAAGCTGCAGGGTGCGTCTTAAGTGGATTTGAAACAACGATTCACTATTTTCATGTAAACTGATGGATTTTTTTTGTGCTCATGTCCCAGCATGTTTTCCATGACTTACCAACTTTATCTCTCTTTCCCATATTTTTTTCAGATGGTACAGCTTCTGCTTAGCTATGAGGCTCTTGAAGTCAATGCTATCAATAATCAAAATGAAACAGCTATGGATTTGGCTGAGAAAGTTCCTTACGGTGAGTCTAAAACGGAAATAATAGAGTGGCTGTCAGAGGCTGGTGCCAAGAATGCCAGAAATGTGGGAAAAGTTGATGAAACGTCAGAGCTAAGGAGAACTGTGAGTGATATCAAGCACAACGTTCAAGCACAGCTCAGCGAGAACGCCAAGACCAATAAAAGAGTGACAGGGATTGCTAAAGAGCTGCGGAAACTACACAGAGAAGCTGTTCAGAACACAATCAACTCAGTTACTTTGGTAGCAACCCTGATTGCCTCCATTGCATTTGTTGCCATATTCAATTTGCCAGGTCAGTACTTCCAGGATAGGAAGGACGGGGGAGAGATCGGTGAGGCCCACATAGCTAAGCTTACTGGTTTCCGTGTTTTCTGTCTTCTGAATGCCACCGCCCTTTTCATTTCCCTTGCGGTGGTCGTAGTGCAGATCACCCTGGTTGCCTGGGAAACTGGTGCCCAGAAGCAAGTTATCAAGATTGTAAATAAGCTAATGTGGTCGGCATGCCTTAGTACATGCGCGGCTTTTATCTCATTGGCCTATGTTGTAGTTGGCCCGCAGCATGCCTGGATGGCTTTCACCATATCAGCCATCGGAGGGCCAATCATGATTGGGACTCTCTTGTTCCTAGCCTATTTGTTGCTGCGCCCGCAATTCAAGTTTGGCGAAGACAGACAGCGGCGCATCAAGAGGGCAAGTGGCAGCAAGTCCTTCTCCTGGTCCATCCACGAAGGTTTCTCAGACCTGGAAGCCTTCTCTGACCATGAGAAGAAAATCTATGCCCTGTAGTGAGTAACTACTCTTGTTGTAGCCTTCTCTGACCATGAGAAGAAAATCTATGAAACATAAGGTACTGGGAGTCTGGGAAGAAAACATTAGCCCTTGTATATACTTACTCGGCTGTGTTTAGATCTGTTGTGACAACAAGCAGACCTTTCTCTGCACCATGTTGATAGTTTGTGTACTTGGATACTTGAAGTCTTGCTAGTGTAATATTTGAGAAGGAAGAGCAGCACCTATTGCAGTTTGCCAGTATGGTGACAATGTTACTGAGCACCTCCAACGTTTCAAATTGATATTCCCTGTTAAATCCTGGTTAGATAAAAGTTCAATTTTTAGTTGGAGTGTAATGGTTTTAGGGGCAGTTTGCCGCTGTTTTGTCAGGGATTTCTGTGCAATATACTCCCTCTAGTTTACAAAAACATATCGTTTTGGACATCGATACAGTTACCAAAACACAACTTTGGTAACTAATTTCTATTGTAATATATTTATAAAATCCAATAATATCATAATATTATTGAAGTGTTTTTCAAGACAAATCTACACATGATTTTTATGTATCTAATCTAAATATTTAAAAAGATATCTATAGCTAAAATTTAAAAAGTTTAACGTGCCAAAATGACATGTTTTTGTGAACCAGAAGTACTTAGTTACGTGAATGAATCCATGCAATCTAGTTAATTACGTGAATACTTACCAATTCCATTAAAATTTTGTTGTTATAACTTCAAGAAAAACATATTTTGAAGTGACTATTAAATAAAAAAAACGTGTTTGCTATGGAACATGTAAAGCTCTCCATTCTAAAATCAATTTATTGCCAGATCACTGTTGCTGACATGGTGAGTGGTGGTTGAACTTTTTTTATTAAATAATCATTTTTTGAAAAATATTTTATTTGCAACTTCTTATCAACTTTATTTTTCGGCAAAACAACATTGTCACGTCAGTATGGCAGTGTTGTTTAGCCACGCTAGTAGTGGGGCGAGAAGTGCTATTTAGCTAGACTTATCTTGTGGCGTGACAGTATTGTCTCGCCACATGTGACGTGACAAAAATGTTTAGATTTAAACATAAATTAGGAGATATGTTAGTAATAAAAATAAATTGAAAAATAGATCAATTAATGATAATAAAAAAATTCGTGGTGCCTTCGCTGTCGTCGTCATTAAAATATACTAGTATTACACTAGAGCGCCTTTAGGCTTTGAGCCGAACAAACAGATGGAGTATTGCCTCCTGCACCCTTATCCACAGCCGCTTCCGACCTACCCGCCTCAAATGGTGCCCCTGCCGCCGCCGTCATTTCCTACGATGCGCCGCCACCTCCGCGGCCACCTTGGAGAGAGAACTCCTCGTGCCACCCGATACCAGAACCGCTCAAAATCCCGGTCCATTGAACCCGCGTAGCATGTTCGACAGAATGCCTGAGAGGAGCGCCACGGTTTCCACGGCGGGTAACCTGTTCGACGAAATGCCTCCGACGAGCGGCAAGGGCGCAAGCGAACGTGGCCTGCCCGGGGAAGCCCCTCAGAGTAGCGGCGGGAAGAGCGCGAGTGCGGCAATCGTGGCGCTGGCGCATGCCGGCAGGCACGCGGAGGTCGTCGAGCTCTTCTGCAGGATGCAGAGGGACGGGGTCCCGGTTAGCAAGTTCGTGCTCCCGAGCGTGCTCAGAGCTTGCGCCGGCCTACAGGATAGCAGGATGCTACGGGCTGTGCATGTCCTGGCCATCAAGTGCGCCTTGTGCCAACATGTCGTCGTTGGTACTGCATTGGTCGACGGGTATATTGATTTTGGATTGATGGATGATGCGAGGAAGGCATTCGACGGCATAAGCGAGGCCAATATGGTTTCTTGGAGTGTGATCCTTGGCGGCTACGTCCGTTCTTCCCGGTGGGACGAAGCCTGGGATGCTTTCTCTGCCATGCAGCGTGCTGGGGTGCTTCCAAATGATTCAGTTCTTGTAATGGCAATTCAGGTGTGCAGTGCATTGGGGTGCCTGGTACGTGGAAAGCAGCTGCATACGTTAGCAGTTGTACTCAGATTTGAAAGGAATTCCACTGTGTGGAACTGCCTCATCGACATGTACGGGAAGTGTGGCGACATTGACAGTTGCAGGATGGTTTTTGAGACGATGATTGGTAGGGGTCAAGTGAGTTGGAATACAATCATCTCAAGTTATGTCCGTCTTGGTCGTTGTGAAGAGGCTCTCAACATGGTTGTTCAAATGCAGGAGTCTGGTTTCACTGTCGATCATTTCACCCTTGGCAGTGGAGTAGCAGCTTGTGCCTGTTTGGCTGACATTGATAGCGGCCGTGCATTTCATGGTTATTTGATTAGAAGAGCATTGGATACTGATGTTATTCGGGGTAGCGCGCTTGTTGACATGTATGGTAACTGCGGCTTGATGGAGCTTGCTCGCTTGGTATTTGACAGGATGTATGAGAGGAATTATGTATCATGGGATGCACTCTTGTCTGGGTATGTTGAAAATGGGCAGGTTGATTCAACGCTTGACATTTTCCGACAAATGGAGTCTGCAAATATAAAGCCTAACCAACATACCTTTGTGAACCTTCTTAAGCTTTGTGGCAATAGAAGGTATGCAGAGTATGGAAGGCAAATTCATGCCCATGCCATTAAGGTCATACACCAGATGAATATAGTTTTGGAAACTGAGCTTATTGACATGTATGCAAAGTGTGGCTTCATGGAGGTTGCCCTATTACTATTTCTCAGGATGAACAAGAGGAACTTGATATCTTGGAATGCCCTCCTTTCGGGTTATGCAGGGGATGGACAACCAGTTTCCACGATAAATATTTACCGCCAGATGGAGCTGGCGTGTATTAGGCCTGACCAATACACTTTGGCAGGGCTTTTAAGCCTTTGCCGGTACGAAGGACTTTTGCATTATGGAAGGCAGATACATGCTCGTCTCATCAAGACAGGCTCTGAAATGAACGTGGTACTGCAAACTTTACTTGTTCATATGTATGTCAAGTGTAGAAGATGGCGTGATGCTGAAAATGTTTGCACAATGATCAAAGAGAGGAATTCGTATGTGCACGATGCATTTCTAAAGGTCTATGGAGATGACTACTTGATCTGAAGAAAATGAAACGACTCATCGTCCACTGGAGTTAGAATTGCGGGAACACCTTCGTCTTCAACTCTTCATTGTGGATTACACATGGAGATGCGGATACTGTGGTGCCAGTAAACAAAGGATTAGTAGTTTTTTTAGTGTTATTTACCACTAACTTGTGTTGAGAATAAGAGCATTTTTCGAATTACTTTAATCCAGAAATATATTAGATAAAACATGATGAATATTCTAGCCACTTTCAAAAAGCAAGTAAGCAAGAACACTATAGACATACTAATATCCAGAAGAACATAAACTAGCATATCTATCACAGTGTTCAAGGTAACAACTAGTAATATTACTAACCAAGAAATACATATGAAATAGACATACCGGATCCATGGAAGGAAGCGATGAGTGGAAGAAGCGGCGGTGAGTCTTTGTGAGATCGTCGTTTGTCATGCCGTAGTGGTAAGTAGTCGTGCAGTGGACGTCGCGTTAGTAGTCGTACGGTTGTAGGCGTAGCAGAGAGTCGAATGGAGAGGAAGCGTGGCGATCGCGCGAACGCTCCCAAAACCTTATTCGCCCTTGCTCGTGCAAGCCTTCAGGACGAGGGTTCGGAGGCTGCTCTCCGGTGCGATCGTACACGCGCCTCGCCGGGATGGAGATCGCGGAGACGAGAACAAAGAAGCGTGGTGTCTTTCGTGGAGAGAATTGGAGAACCTCACTGTTCGGATAATGACTATATATAACAACGGACGAAAGCGATCACCATTACTTACTAGTAACGCAACCATTCTTGTCTAGTCAAGAGGCGAAAAGCGGTCGCCATTACTCACTAGTAACGCAACCATTCTTGTCTAGTCAAGAGGCTAGAAACGGTCGCCATTACTCACTAGTAACGGCATTGTTACTACCTAGTCAAGAGGCGAAACGGTCGCCATTACTCACTAGTAATGACAACGAATTCTTCGCCGACCATATTTGAATCGGTGCCTTGTTCTTTTAATTGCAAAAATGAAGAGACGAAAGCGATCGCAATTATTGCCAGCCGTTTATTGCGAGTCGGTGCGTTTCGATTTTCGAATAGATAAAGAAAAACGCGCACACACCCGACACGCTGTGTGTATGCGCGCGCACGCATACGCGACAAAGACAAGACGACGGCTCGGCTCGGCTCGGCTCGCGGCTCGGCGGCGGCGGCGGCGCGCGTGTATTGGCTCTCTCCAATTCCACAAGAGGACTCCCACGTTCCACCTTATAAATTGGTGTAACTCCTTTAACTCTCCATATGGAACTAAAAGGTTTAGCACATGCACATGGGCCTTTAGGATTTTCGAGAATTAATTAGAATTAAAGTTGTGCCTAGCCCATATTAAATCCAACAATCCCCACGGATCCCAAGGGCACATGTCAAATTCCTTGATCCACGTATTGTTTTAATATATCGGTGTTTGATGAAGACCGGTTAAGGTTGAACATCCATCTAGAAACAAGCTACACTTATCCACAATCGCACAATGGACTAAGCCTTGAATTGTGAGTTTGTGTGAATAAGTTTCACTTAAGTCCTTAATCGATACTAGGTGCCGAGCATCCCCGCGGGTTGGAGCATATAAGTCATACTCTGGCCTATTCATCGACTTCCTAGAGATTACCCTATCTCATAGATTGTGACTAGCAATCGAGGCTCATATAGGTGTGTTCTTTCAAGATCGCTCAGTGGGACAACATCTTTGCTTAAATAAGCCACAGAACACATTAAGATAAAATCAACCTACCATACTGATTTAGGAGAAATTGCATCTCCAATGGAGTGGGTCTATAAAGGTACTCTCCTCCCGATTAACCAAAAGCTTGTTTCGCCAATCCTACTTCACGGATCTCGGTCATATAGGATGGGTTACCACTATGGTATAACTCATGTGGGTCTCAAACCCATCTCCCTTGATGCATTGTCTATCACATTCCGTGATAAACCCTTTGTGAAGGATCGCGATTCTTAGTTGTTTGGATATAATCCAAAGCTATTACTCGAGTTTCTCATTTTCTGACGAGACTTGATCTTCTCTTCACATGTCTTGATGATTTCATATTATCCTTAGAAGCTGCTTCACCTTGACGATCACGATCCGATTGTCACATTCATCGAATAGCGATGCAGGTTTATCAACCACCGCAGATCCATCAAGAGCTCACGAAGCCATTCGGCTTCAACGATGGCGATATCTAATCTTTGTGAGTTACGCTTCCATTGTTGACCTCGTTAAGATGGTGCGCTTGCAAGACTTCCATGAAACGGCGCCACCTCCAAGTGTGAAGACATATCCACTTGTGGCCTTAATCTCATCAAAGATCGGATATCGGTTTGAATCACTATAACCCTCTAGTACCCTTGGGTACCGGTATAGTGAATGCCATAACTCATATTACCCTTTAGATAGCGCATTACCCTCTCAAGAGCATGCCAATGATCATCTCGGATTAGAAACAAGCCGGCTTAGTTTGCTCACGACAAGCGAGATGTCGAACCCGTACCGCTAGCTAAATACATAAGTGAACCAATTATCGATAATATCTCAATTGGTCTCGGCTATTCTCCGATTCTTCCTAAGCAACACGCTAGGATCATAAGGTGTTGGAGAAGGTTTGCGATCGCTATAACCAAAACGACTCGAAACCTTTTCCACATAATGAGATTGCAACAATGTAATCCCACCATCATCACCTCTCAACGACTTGATGTTCAAGATAACATCGGCTACTCCCGGATCTTTCATCTCAAAATTCGAGACAAGAAATCCTTGACCTCCTTAATCACATTAAGGTTGGTCCCAAAGATCGATATGTCATCAACATACGGACATAGAATGACTCCTCGCCCCACCATGGCGATAATACACACATCCGTCGACTTCATTTACAATAAAGCTGCGGATGTTAAGGTTCTGTCGAATTTTCATGCCCTTTGCTTAGGTGCTTGTTTAAGACCATACAAAGATTTCAACAACTTGCACACCTTTCCTTCTTGACCATTTACTACAAATTCATCCGTCGTTCCATGTAAATTTCCTCGTCCAACTCTCCATTTAGAAAAGCCGTCTTAACATCCATCGATGAATGAGAAGACCATGTGAGCGACCAGAGATAGTAGTACTCGAATAGTGGTCAATCTAGCCACAGTGAATAAGTATCAAATAAATCTTCGCCTTCCTTTTGGGTATAACCCTTGGCCACAAGCCGTGCCTTATACTTCTCGATAGTACCATCGGGCCTAAGCTTCTTTTGAACACCCACTTACATCCTCTGGGTTTACAACCATAAGGGCGCTCGGTGATCTCCCAAGTTCCATTAGAGATAATGGAATCCATTTCACTCTGGATCGCTTCCTTCTAGTATTCGCATCCGGAGAAGCATATGCTTGAAATGGTACTTGGAGTATCATCCACAAGGTACACAATGAAATCGAAACCAAAAGACTTTGCAGTCCTTTGTCTTTTACTCTTCCTCGAGTTTCATTGTCTTCCTCCTCGGAATTTGATCGGGGTTTGCTCAAAATATTCCATTGAAATGGCGAGTTCGGGAGTTGTATCGGGCTCGACTCGATAAACTAGGCATATCTTTCATCGGAAAAATATCCTCAAAGAAAGTAGCATCTCTGGACTCCATAATTGTACCGACATGCACGTCGGTACTCAGATTTCACCACTAAAAATCTATATCCAACGCTATGGTGAGCATAGCCTAAAAAGACGCAATCCACGGTTTTTGGTCCAAGCTTACGCTTTTGGAAATTGGCGTTGACTTTCGCCAAACAACCCCAAGTGCGCAAGTATGAAAGTGATAGTCTTTTCTTCTCCCATTGTTCAAATAGAGTTATCTCTTTATTCTTTGTGGGAACCCTATTTAGGACATGACATGAAGTCAATATAGCCTCCCCACCATGCCTTGGAAAGACCATTGTGTCTAACATGGCGTTAACCAAATCGATTAGAGTGCGGTTTTCCTTTCAAAGAACCCCGTTTGGTGGGGTGAATAGGAGCGTCCTCTCATGGATTATACCATGTTCCTCACAGAATAAAATGAACTCGTTAGAAAAGTACTCGCCACCACGATCAGACCTAACCCTTTTGATTTTCTTTTCAAGTTGGTTCTCAGCTTCTGCCTTATAGATTTTAAAGTAGTGAAGAGCTTCATCTTTAGTTTTCAAAAGATACACATATCAGAACCTAGTGGAGTCATCAATCAAAGTCATGAAATATCTCTTACCACCTTTTGTCAACACACCATTCATCTCACACAGATCTGAATGTATGAGTTCTAATGGTGCCAAGTTTCTTACCTCCGCGGCCTTGTGAGGCTTACGAGGCTGCTTTGATTGCACACAAACTTGACATTTAGAACCTTTGGCAAGGGTGAATTTCGGGATTAACTCTAAACTGGCTAAGCGCATCATGCAACCAAAATTTATGTGACAAAGTCGTGAATGCCAAATAGTAGTCTCATTACCACTGGAAATATGATTCACAACATTATTACTCAAATCTGAAAGAGATAGGCGGAACAAGCCTCCGCACACATAGCCTTTACCAACAAATTGTCCACATTTGGACATTACAAATTTATTGGACTCAAATACCAGTCTAAAGCCATCTCTACACAGAAGAGATCCGCTCACGAGATTCTTATTGATAGATGACACATGATGCACGTTCTTGATTGCACAATCTTTCCAAGTAAACTTGGATCGACGTGCCAACACCATGAGCATGGCATGTGACCCGTTCCCCATTAGAACGGTGAATCTCGAGTGACTGGTAAGAAGAAAACAATGAAATATCGGTACACACATGTATATTAGCACCAGTGTCTATCCACCAATCGGTAGATTGACATACGGAAAAAAAAGAGGTAAATTACCATACCACGAAGTTCCGTCTCGATGAGTACCAACAACAACATTGGCGATTTGGAATTCGCCCTGCCGATTCTTCACACCCTTGCGTTGACTGCAATCCTTGACCCAATGACCAGATTCGCCACACACAAAGCAAAGGCCATCCTTTGTGTTCTTCTTCTTCTTTTTAAAGCTTGTTGTTTGTGCAGTCTTGTTTTTGCCTTTGAACTTTTGAGCTTGGCCATTCTTTTTCTGCACCACATTGGCACTAGAATGTCTCTCATTTTCCTCTAGTGTGTGTATCTTTTGCCCTCGCCTTTTCTTCAACATCAAGAGACCCAATGAGATTTTCAACAGAAAACTCTTGTCTCTTGTGTTTCAGAGAAGTAGCAAAATTCCTCTAAGAAGGAGGAAGCTTGGCAATAATGCCTCCCGCGACAAACTTGTCCGGTAACACACACTTGAAATGCTCAAGTTCTTTGGCCATGGATTGTATCTCATGAGCTGCTCAACTCTGAGCGACCATCGACCATTCTCAGTAGTCATGGTATTGCTCCATGAGATCAGTTCACGCTGCATCCAAACCCCAAACTTGGCCTCGAGTGCATCCCATATCTTTCCCATTTGTAATCACCATGTATGCATCAACTAACTTCTCACCAAGAACGCGATCACGGCACCTTTAAAAAGGTTATCAGCAGCCTCGACGCTTGCTCCTGTTCAGGAGTAAGTGTTCCTTCAGGCTTGCCTTTTGCCACATGAAAAACGTTCATGGCAGTTAGCCAAAGCACCATCTTGGTGCGCCACCTCTTATAATTCGCACCATCGAATTGAGAGGGCTTAAGCGCGGCGAAAAGCGATTGATGAAAAATGCCTATTACAATAAGGTTTTTGGATTGTTGAGAATAAGAGCATTTTTCGAATTACTTTAATCCAGAAATATAGTAGATAAAACATGATGAATATTCTAGCCACTTTCACAAAGCAAGTAAGCAAGAACACTATAGACATACTAATATCCAGAAGAACAGAAACTAGCATATCTATCACAGTGTTCAAGGTAACAACTAGTAATATTACTAACCAAGAAATACATATGAAATAGACATACCCGGATCCAGTGGAAGGAGCGATGAGTGGAAGAAGCGGCGGTGAGTCTTTGTGAGATCGTCGTTGTAGCAGAGAGTCGAATGGAGAGGAAGCGGCGGCGATGCGTAACGCTCCCAAAACCTTATTCGCCTTGCTCGTGCAAGCCTTCAGGACGAGGATTCGGAGGCCTGCTCTCCCGATCGCGATCGTACACGCGCTCGCCGGATGGAGATCGCGGAGACGACAACAAAGAAGCGTGGTGTCTTTCGTGGAAGAATTGGAGAACCTCACTGCTTCGGATAATGACTATATATAACAACGGACGAAACGATCACCATTACTTACTAGTAACCGCAACCATTCTTGTCTAGTCAAGAGGCGAAACGGTCGCCATTACTCACTAGTAACGCAACCATTCTTGTCTAGTCAAGAGGCGAAACGGTCGCCATTACTCACTAGTAACAGCGACCACCGACACGCGCGGTATGCGCGCGCACGCGCTGCGAGCACGCACGCACGGCACGTGCACGGCTCGGCTTTCGGCTCGACACGGCTCGGCGGCGGCGCGGCGTGTATTGGCTCTCTCCAATTCCACAAGAGGACTCCCACGTTCCACCTTATAAATTGGTGTAACTCCCCTTTAACTCTCCATATGGGACTAAAAAGGTTTAGCACATGCACATGGGCCTTTGGGATTTTCCAGGAATTAATTAGAATTAAAGTTGGGCCTAGCTCATATTAAATCCAACAACTTGTACTATTATTGTCTTGTATTTGTTATAAAAAAAGAATCTTCTTACACCCAAGAAAAAGGAATGATAGAGGAGTGGTTTCACTGATCTCATCTCTCATGTCGTGCATTGAGACTGGATTGCTGGTATTCCTGAGCTTCTGTAATTCTATAATGTGTATACGCTATAGATCAGCTGTTTTGTAGCGATTTTTGTTTTAGCACTTGCTCTCTGAATTCGACGCTCATAGCCTCATGCACCAAAGGCATAGAGAATTGTGAAGAATTGTGTAACTTTATAATTTTGGAAGTTATGAAAGTACGAAAGCAATTTTGTATACAGCTGCGCATTGTTTGCTTCTAAATTGGCATATTTACTGTAGAACTATGGTGCGTCTCGAACATGTAATTCCCTCTTGTTTCCCCAGGTAACGCCGATGCGCATTTTCCATGATGAGATAAGCATGGTGTTTTTTTTTTACGTAAGAGATAAGCATGGTGTTACCGTGTTAGCCTAGGAGTATCAATAGATCAAGGACATGATGATGATTTCTCACAGTTGTAGAAAGGAGTAGGACCAACGAAACGACACTCTTCTATACAGTCCGGAAAAACAGCACCGGCTGCATCAAATCTGAAAATGTACCCAAACCGCACAGATGTCCCACCTGTAGGGCTGCGTACAGGTGCTCCGCAGGTCGAAGGGTTAGTTTGCGGTGCATAATTTCGTAGCTGCGTGTAGTGGTGGTGAAACGGGCGGTCTGGACAGCATGGCCCGATAACGTCCGGCAGCTAATTGTGCCGTGTCAGTCCGTGGGCTAGGATGCCGTTCCACGCCGGCACCTCGGGCCCAGTCAGGCTGGGATAAGGCAGCAGCCAGCCACACCACACACACTCGAGAGCCACGCCTGGCCTCCTCGGCTCCGCCGCCTCACGATCCCAGCCGCCCCGCTCGGCCGCGCTCCGCCGCCTCCGTGCCGACCGCACCGGGCCTCCTCCCCGTGCCACGTCGGCCTCATTGGTTCGCCACGGTTGCTGGCCGAGCCACGTCGGGCATGACACTGTATGTCGAACCGCGGTTGCTGGCCGAGCCACGTCGGGCACAACACTGTATGTGTCGTGTCGCCGTAGACCCAGGCACGGCCTAGGCTTTTTGTGCCTGCTTCAAATCAGCCCAACTAGCATGGCCCATCTGGCCATTTCTTGCTGCGCCTGGCAAAACACGGTTTGCTAACCAGCTTCAAGTCTGACAAAATATGTCCTGCGATGGTTGCTCATCTTATATTTCCACTCATTTGTGCATTAACACGACTTGGTTTTTTAAAAATCAGCAACCCGAACACCAAAATATTTGAAAGCGGTTCTACCAAACAAGATTATCAAAATCCGCAGATAGCCAAACACCAAAATATTTGAAAGCGGTTCTACCGAACAAGATTATTAAAATCCACCGCAATACCAAAGCGGACCAAAAATGTAACATCCAAGGTCGCCAATTTCAATCCCTTCCTATACAGAAACAGCACAACTCAAAAAGATCTTTACAATCGAAATTAGCACAGCAAACTTTAAGCTATGGTTCATTCATGTACAGGTTGTTACCATATCCTAAACAGGAAAACACACAACCAAGTCTCCCGTAGAACAGAAGCTCTTAAAGTGATGTCATCAGCTTACAAAAAGATGTGAATCACAAAGCTTCACTTGCAGCTTGCTCTACAAGTAGGATGTCCATGCATACAGGCATTGCGTATGGAAGTTGTGTCAGCATAAGTCGGTCATGCGCTTTCACTGCCTTTGAGAATGTTGTACTTGCAAAGTGGACAGGTTGCATGCATGCGTAGCCATTTGGTAATACATGTCGAATGGAAGTGATGGTTGCAAGGGAGAGCAGATAGCTCCGCTCCATCATCGTACGACGAGAGACAGATACAGCATTCCTGACAGAACAAAGAAGCTGTCAGCAAAGCACGGGAGACTCGATAATACTGGACAAAGACGCTCGTGTTGCATCATAAGTCCATACTTCATAGCGCCGTTTGATTTGTGTACAACTGGCTAGAATATATTGTCTGAATTTGTGTACTGACATGCCAAAAAATCATTTCTGGGATATAGGGAAGCAAGTCAAGCAACCTATAGCATATAATTATTAATGCCTTATAAAGTTCTCTGTAGTGTAGGGGATCAGTAAACTCTATGCTCTTTTTTTAATGGAAAATACCCTAAGATATAGGAAGTTCAAAACATAATATAGAGGGTTTCATATGGAAACAAAGAAATTTCAACTAAAGAAATTAGAAAGCACAAAACAAAATCCTTACAGCATCCTCACGAAGGAGAATACGTTCACTTGTCGATGTTCCACTATTATTCAGGATGGGGATCATAACCCCCTCATCTGTTCCTTTTTGTCCATCCTCGCTGGGCTCAGAATATTTATATCTGGGAAGAACGCCAATATCTGCATCTGATGCACCCTCCTAGGTAGGTAAGACAAAAGTGAGCAATAAGTAGTAAAAATATGGGTGGTACAGAACCATCTAGTTTTTCTCAAATGTACGAGAAATAACCGGGTATTTCAACAATCTGATGGTAATGCTGCATTACTACATCATAAGATTCAAAGCTTGATCAACCTCTGGATGTACCGGGCTAAACCCCAAGTATCAAAATGGTATTCGACAGTGGAGCCAACTCTTATTGTAACTCTCTACGTTGATATGTATTTTCCTTCTTTCTTTTTGGTTTTTTCTTACTTGTTTCTCTTGTAACTCTTGTTTGACAACCATTAGAATATAACGGTCATAAAGTAGAGATTCCTTTACCTTCTTACGTCAAAAAAAAAAATTCTCAAATGCAAAATTCCATTAATGTACCTGGCCAGCCAGAGCATACAGAATTGCAATGACACAGGGCAGGCAGCAGCACAGTGCAATCCCAATGAAGCAGGCCACAGCAACGCAAAACACAGCGAAGAAGACATCAAACGCTAGAAAAACTACAGTTAACCTGCGCAACAAATTCCGAAGCAGGTAACTCTGTTAAGCATAACAGTTAGAATAGCTCTCACCAATTAGTTGTGTAGAATATAGCTATATGTATCTGTTGCACAAAGCATTTGGGAGGAGAAGGTAACAGCTTTATGTCCTTACCCAGATAATAGCTTTCATAACTAACAAATTATTATATTCATATCACATGCCAGTGTACGACCTTAATCAATTAGTATTGGCGCGCTTGTTCAGGATTTATTCTACACTGTTTTTTCCGACAACGTGGGATTTATTGTACGTCTTGCATTCTCCTTTGCATGTTGCAATTTCCAGTTATGGCATTATTACACAACCTTGGTTATCAATATGCAAATTAGTTACTGCAAGTAAGCATTCGAATTTCCCACTCAAAATGTAGTGAGTGATGGGTACAGGTTTAGGGCCACAGTACCAATACAGCCTTGGAGCAGCGTGCTCGAGCACTTCGCCGCCCGACACCACCCAGTAGAACCCAACGATCCACCACAGGAATGACACCATCGTGTTGACCGACTCACAACGGTTCGCAAAGCTGTATGAGTAATCCAAATCATCAAAAACAGTTATGAGTCAACACGCACACAGACACAAGCGTCAAGCGTGATTTCGAGTTAAGCTCATACCACAAATCCCAATCCCAATCCCAATCCCATTTCCACCACACCGCAAAATCCGACGAAAGTTTGGGGTTTTCCTTTCTGCCTTACCTGCTCCTCTGTTCCATCCCCTCGTCGTCGTCGTCGTCGCTGTCTGAGCTTTCGGTCCCAGTGTCCTCGGCCTCGGCGGCGGCGGACTCGATGTCGGAGCTACGTGCGCGGGCGGGGCGGCGGCGGGGGTCGGAGCAGACAAGGGCGACGTGAACGAGACACTGCAGGGTGTACCCAACGAGCCACAGGCGGAGCGGCGTGACGGGGCTCTCCGCCGTGGAGGCCTCGAGCACGGCGGCGGCGGCGGCGGCGAAGGCGACGTTCCAGGCGATGTCGAGCGCGACGACGGGGCGGGAGTGGGCCCAGTCGGCGCGCCTAATCTCTAGCTGCAGCGCCGCCGTCTCGCGCACCAGCATCGACGGCCCGCGCCGCCCCGCCGCGCGCCCAAGGAGCGCCGCCAGGCGGCTCGGCCTCGCTGCCGCGAGCGGAGACGGAGGCGTTGCATGGTTACCGGACCCCCTGACGGTGCGGGAATCCGGCGGCTGGAGCAGCGGCTGCTCCGGCGACGGTGAGGAGGCGGCCGCCTCCATTTGGGAGTTCCGTGCGCGTCTGCCTGTACGACTGTTTATCGAGTCTGTCTTCGACGACGATACACCCCAAGTCTCTCTGCTCTTCGGTTCGATTCGGTTCTGGGCCGAGCTAAATAAACTAGCGGATCGGGTGAGTCTTCTGCGTGTTGCGGCTGGGCCGGGCCGGGCCCATGTTCTCTCCCTTCTCTTCACGCTGTCTGGGAATTGGAAAAATCAACGAAGTTCTGCGTCCAGGATTAGTCTGCTGTTCCTGTGATCCGGCGAGCTGTGCAGTGTGCACCAGCAGCAACAATCAAAATCGACATCTTAGCTGCACCACTCGATTCGTGCTTCCTGGGAGCTTAGGGCATGCTATAGATAATTACTGTTTATAGTAACTATTCATATCATCTACAGACTATATTAAAGACAAATTCTACGATAGATTGTCTTTTTGTTGAGAATAATAGCATTTTTCGAATTACTTTAATCCAGAAATATAGTAGATAAAACATGATGAATATTCTAGCCACTTTCATAAAGCAAGTAAGCAAGAACACTATAGACATACTAATATCCGAATGAACGAAACTAGCATATCTATCACGATGTTCAAGGTAACAACTAGTAATATTACTAACCAAGAAGTACATATGAAATAGACATACCGGATCGATGGAAGGAGCAGCAGAGTAGAAGAAGCGGCGGTGAGTCTTTGTGAGATCGTCGTTTGTCATGGCGTAGTGGTAAGTAGTCGTGCGATGGGCGTCGCGGTAGTAGTCGTGCGGTTGTAGGCGTAGAGAGTCGAATGGAGAGGAAGCGAGCGATCGCGCGAACGCTCCCAAAACCTTATTCGCCCTTGCTCGTGCAAGCCTTCAAGGACGAGGGTTCGGAGGCTGCTCTCCGGTCGCGATCGTACACGCGCTTGCCGGATGGAGATCGCCGGAGACAAGAACAAAGAAGCGTGGTGTCTTTCGTGGAGAGAATTAGAGAACATGACTGCTGTCCGGATAATGACTATATATAACAACGGACGAAACACCACCATCACTCACTAGTAACGGCGGCCTTCTTGCCTAGTCAAGAGGCGAAAACGGTCACCATTATTCACTAGTAATGCGGTGCTTCTTGCCTAGTCAAGAGGCGAAAACGGTCGCCATTACTCACTAATAATACAGAACCGCATCTTGCCGACCATTATTTGAATCGGTGCAATGTTCTTTCAATTTGCAAAAATGAAGAGACCGAAGCGATGCAATTATTGCCAACCGTTTATTGCGAGTCGGTGCGTTTGATTTTGAATAGATAAAGAAAACGCGCACGCGCGACTGCGCTGCTGTGCGCACACACACACACACACACGCTTCGCACTTCGCACACGCACCGCACCGCGCACCGCACCGCATCGCAAGACGGCTCGGCTCGGCTCGACGGCGGCGAGGCGAGGCGAGCGAGCGCGTGTATTGGCTCTCTCCAATTCCACAAGAGGACTCCCGTTCCACCTTATAAATTGGTGTAACTCCTTTAACTCTCCATGTGGGACTAAAAGGTTTAGCACATGCACATGGGCCTTTGGGATTTTCGAGATTTAATTAGAATTAAAGTTTGGGCTAGCCCATATTAAATCCAACAATCCCCCACCAGATCCCAAGGGCACATGTCAAATTCCTTGATCCACAGTATTGTTTTAATATATCAGTGTTTCGATGGAGACCGGTTAAGGTTGAACATCCATCTAGAACAGAAGCTACACTTATCCACAACTGCACAATGGACTAAGCCTTGAATTGGCAGTTTTGTGTGAATAAGTTTCACTTAAGTCCTTAACTGATACTAGGCTGCCAGGCATCCCCGCGGGTTGGAGCATATAAGTCATACTCTTGGCCTATTCATGAGCTTCCTAGAGATTACCCTATCTCATAGACTTGACTAGCCATCGGGCTCATATAGGTGTGTTCTTTCAAGACTGCTCTGTAGGACAGCATCTTTGCTTAAATAAGCCACAGAACACATTAAGATAAAATCAACCTACCATACAGATTTAGGAGAGAATTGCATCTCCAATGGAGTGGGTCTATAAAGGTACTCTCCTCCCAGTTAACCAAAAGCTTGTTTCGCCAATCCTACTTCACGGGATCTCCGATCATATAGGATGGGTTACCACTATGGTATAACTCACGTGGGTCTCAAACCCATCTCTCTTGATGCATTGTCTATCACATTCGTGATAAACCCTTTGTGAAGGGATTCGCGATTCTTAGTTGTTTGGATATAATCCAAAGCTATTACTCGGAGTTTCTCATTTTCTGACGGACTTGATCTTCTCTTCACATGTCTTGATGATTTCATATTATCCTTAGAATCTGTTCACCTTGACGATCACGATCGATTGTCACGATTCATCGAAATAGCCGATGCCGGTTTATCAACCACCGGCGAGTCCATCAAGAGCTCACGAAGCCATTCGGCTTCAACGATGGCGTATCTAATCTTTGTGAGTTCGCTTCCATTGTTGACCTCGTTAAGATGGTCTCGCTTGCAAGACTTCCATGAAACAGCGCCACCTCAAGTGTGAAGACATATCCACTTGTGGCCTTAATCTCATCGACATCGATATCCAGTTTGAATCACTATAACCCTCTAGTACCTAGGTACCCTGTATAGTGAATGCCATAACTCATATTACCCTTTAGATAGCGCATTACCTCTCAAGAGCATGCCAATGATCATCTCCTGGATTAGAAACAAACCGGCTTAGTTTGCTCACACAAGCGAGATGTCGAGCCCGGTACCGCTAGCTAAATACATAAGTGAACCAATTATCGAGAATATCTCAATTGGTCTCTGGCTATTCTCCGATTCTTCCTAAGCAACACGCTAGGATCATAAGGTGTTGGAGAAGGTTTGCGATCGCTATAACCAAAACGACTGTAACCTTTTCCACATAATGAGATTGCAACAATGTAATCCCACCATCATCACCTCTCAACGACTTGATGTTCAAGATAACATCACTACTCCCAAATCTTTCATCTCAAAATTCGAGACAAGAAATCCTTGACCTCCTTAATCACATTAAGGTTGGTCCCAAAGATCGATATGTCATCAACATACGACATAGAATGACTCCTCGCCCCACCATGGCGATAATACACACATCCGTCGACTTCATTTACAATAAAGCTGCGGATGTTAAGGTCTGTCGAATTTTTCATGCCACCGCTTAGGTGCTTGTTTAAGACCATACAAAGATTTCAACAACTTGCACACCTTTCCTTCTTGACCATTTACTACAAATCCATCCGGTGTTCCATGTAAATTTCCTCGTCCAACTCTCCATTTAGAAAAGCCGTCTTAACATCCATCGATGAATGAGAAGACCGTGTGAGGCAACAGAGATAGTAGTACTCGAATAGTGGTCAATCTAGCCACAGTGAATAAGTATCAAAGAAATCTTCGCCTTCCTTTTGGTATAACCCTTGGCCACAAGCCGTGCCTTATACTTCTCGATAGTACCATCGGCCTAAGCTTCTTTTGAACACCCACTTACATCCTACTGGGTTTACAACCATAAGGGCGCCGGTGATCTCCCAAGTTCCATTAGAGATAATGGAATCCATTTCACTGGATTTGCTTCCTTCCAAGATTCCGCATCCGGAGAAGCATATGCTTGTAAATGGTACTTGGAGTATCATCCACAAGGTACACAATGAAATCGAAACCAAAAGACTTTGCGGTCCTTTGTCTTTTACTCTTCCTCGAGTTTCATTGTCTTCCTCCTCGGAATTTGATCAGGGTTTGCTCAAAATATTCCATTGGAATGGCAGGTTCGGGAGTTGTATCGGGCTCGACTCGATAAACTAGGCATATCTTTCATCGGAAAAATATCCTCAAAGAAAGTAGCATCTCTGGACTCCATAATTGTACCGACATGCACGTCGGTACTCGATTTCACCACTAAAAATCTATATCCAACGCTATGGTGAGCATAGCCTAAAAGACGCAATCCACGGTTTTGGTCCAAGCTTACGCTTTTGGAGATTGCACGTTGACTTTCGCCAAACAACCCCAAGTGCGCAAGTATGAAAGTGATAGTCTTTTCTTCTCCCATTGTTCAAATGGAGTTATCTCTTTATTCTTTGTGGGAACCCTATTTAGGACATGACATGAAGTCAATATAGCCTCCCCACCATGCCTTGGAAAGACCCGATGTGTCTAACATGGCGTTAACCAAATCGATTAGAGTACGGTTCTTTCTTTCGCAATCCCATTTGGTGGGGTGAATAGGGGCGTCCTCTCATGGATTATACCATGTTCCTCACGAATAAATTGAACTCATTAGAAAAGTACTCGCCACGATCGGACCTAACCCTTTTGATTTTCTTTTCAAGTTGGTTCTCGCTTACGCCTTATAGATTTTAAAGTAGTGAAAAGCTTCATCTTTAGTTTTTAAAAGATACACATAGCAGAACCTAGTGGAATCATCAATCAAAGTCATGAAATATCTCTTACCACCTTTTGTCAACACACCATTCATCTCACACAGATCTGAATGTATGAGTTCTAATGGTGCCAAGTTTCTTACCTCCGCGGCCTTGTGAGGCTTACGAGGCTGCTTTGATTGCACACAAACTTGACATTTAGAACCTTTGGCAAGGGTGAATTTCGGGATTAACTCTAAACTGGCTAACCGCGTCATGCAACCAAAATTTATGTGACAAAGTCGTGAATGCCAAATAGTAGTCTCATTACCACTGAAAATATGATTCACAACATTATTACACAAATCTGAAAGAGATAGGCGGAACAAGCCTCCGCACACATAGCCTTTACCAACAAATTGTCCACATTTGGACATTACAAATTTATTGGACTCAAATACCAGTCTAAAGCCATCTCTACACAGAAGAGATCCGCTCACGAGATTCTTATTGATGGATGGCACATGATGCACGTTCTTCAGTTGCACAATCTTTCCCGAAGTAAACTTCAGATCGACCGTGCCAACACCATGAACAGTGGCATGTGACCCGTTCCCCATTAGAACGGCTGAATCCCGAGTGACCTGGTAAGAAGAAAACAATGAAATATCAGCACACACATGTATATTAGCACCAGTGTCTATCCACCAATCGGTAGATTGACATACGGAAAAAGCGATGAGTAAATTACCATACCACGAAGTTCCGTCTCGAGAGTACCAACAACAATATTGGCGGACTTGGAATTCGCCTGCGATTCTTCACACCCTTGCGTTGGCGCAATCCTTGGCCCAATGACCAGATTCGCCACACACAAAGCAAAGACCATCCTTTGTGTTCTTCTTCTTCTTTAAAGCTTGTTGTTTGTGCAGTCTTGTTTTGCCTTTGAACTTTTGAGCTTGGCCATTCTTTTACGCACCACATTGGCACTAGAATGTCCCTCATTTCCTCTAGTGTGTGTATCTTTTGCCCTTGCCTTTTCTTCAACATCAAGAGACCCAATGAGATTTTCAACAGAAAAACTCTTGTCTCTTGTGTTTGAAGAAGTAGCAAAATTCCTCCACGAAGGAGGAAGCTTGGCAATAATGCCTCCCGCGACAAACTTGTCCTAACACACACTTGAAATGCTCAAGTTCTTTGGCCATGGATTGTATCTCATGAGCTGCTCAACTACTGAAACGGCCATCAACCATTCTATAGTCATGGTATTGCTCCATGAGATACAGATTCACTTGCTCGCATCCAAACCCCAAACTTGGCCTCGAGTGCATCCCACATATCTTTCCCATTTGTAATCACCATGTATGCATCAACTAACTTCTCACCAAGAACGCGATCACGGCACCTTTAAAAGGTTATCGCCACCTCGACGCTTGCTCTGTTCAGAGTAAGTGTTCCTTCAGCTGCCTTTTGCCACATGAAAACGTTCATGGCGATTAGCCAAAGCACCATCTTGGTGCGCCACCTCTTATAATTCGCACCATCGAATTGAGAGGGCTTAAGCGCAGCAGCAAAGCCAGTTGTTGAAAAATGCCTATTACAATAAGGTTTTTGGATTGTTGAGAATAATAGCATTTTTCGAATTACTTTAATCCAGAAATATAGTAGATAAAACATGATGAATATTCTAGCCACTTTCATAAAGCAAGTAAGCAAGAACACTATAGACATACTAATATCCAGATGAACAGAAACTAGCATATCTATCACAGTGTTCAAGGTAACAACTAGTAATATTACTAACCAAGAAGTACATATGAAATAGACATACCCGGATCCAGTGGAAGGAGCAGCAGTAGTAGAAGAAGCGGCAGCTGGAGTCTTTGTGAGATCGTCGTTTGTCATGGCGTAGTGGTAAGTAGTCGTGCAGTGGACGTCGCGGTAGTAGTCGTACGGTTGTAGGCGTAGCAGAGAGTCGAATGGAGAGGAAGCAGCGAGCAGTCGCGCGAACGCTCCCCAAAAACCTTATTCGCCCTTGCTCGTGCAAGCCTTCAAGGACGAGGGTTCCGAGGCTGCTCTCCGGCGATCGTACACGCGCCTTGCCGGATGGAGATCGCGGAGACGAGAACAAAGAAGCGTGGTGTCTTTCGTGGAAGAATTAGAGAACATGACTCTGTTCGGATAATGACTATATATAACAACCGGACGAAACACCACCATCACTCACTAGTAACGGCGTAGTGCTTCTCGCCTAGTCAAGAGGCCGAACGGTCACCATTATTCACTAGTAACGGCGGCCGCATCTTGCCTAGTCAAGAGGCGAAGCGGTCGCCATTACTCACTAGTAACGCAGAACTTCTTGCCGACCATTATTTGAATCGGTTGCATCGTTCTTTCAATTTGCAAAAATGAAGAGACCGAAACGATCGCAATTATTGCCAACCGTTTATTGCGAGTCGGTGCGTTTGATTTTCGAATAGATAAAGAAAACGCGCGCGACGCATTCGACACGCCGTGTCTACGCGCTGCGCACACACACGCACACACACGCACACACACGCACACGCACACGCTGCACGCACACACACACACACACACACGCACGCACGCGCACGCGCACCGCATCGCACCGCACCGCACCGCACCGCGCACGCGCGACGCGCAGCGCGCGCGGCTCGGCTCGGCGCGGCTTCGGCGAGGCGAGCGAGCGAGCGCGCGTGTATTGGCTCTCTCAATTCCACAAGAGGACTCCCGTTCCACCTTATAAATTGGTGTAACTCCCTTTAACTCTCCATGTGGGACTAAAAGGTTTAGCACATGCACATGGGCCTTTGGGATTTTCCAGGATTTAATTAGAATTAAAGTTTGGGCCTAGCCCATATTAAATCCAACACTTTTTATATGTCTCTACAAATAACTTCTCTATGTACCATGTGTCATGTTTTTTCGTATTACAGTCGACTACTACATGAGAGACGGCTCAATTATTTATACTCCCTCTTTTTCATCCATATTATCCCATATCCTATATGACAAGTTTTACAGACAACTGACATCATACTATTGTATATACTCTTATTGGCCGTTTATTTGTTTTGCAGCGGAAGTAGTAGTCGAATTTCGTGGAAGAGGGTTATTGCGAGCAATCATTAATTTCAGACGACTCACAAAATGCGAACGGTCACAACTGTAATTACGACAGATCCACATCAATCTCTTCCGTTGTACACAACTCAACAAACAAACAAACAAAGAGTACTTGAACAAGGATCACGTAGACATAGGAGTACAAACTATATTCCAATATAACATGCATGTGAACTGCGGCACGTATCGTATTAGCCAAGCAATTGCAATTCATCCCAAAAAAAAAAACATCGAACTGTTCGCAGCTAGCCGGCAAGACATTTTCCACATCCATATTTACATGCTGGATAACAGCAACAGTTCACGAGGCTCCTAAAACACGCAATACAAATTGTACAAGCACCTCTAAATTAATCGTAGCTTTTCTACTAACAAGGGGCGGAGCTCTATGCAGCGGCCCAACCTGACCGCGGCGCTCTCTATTTTGGCATCTCTATATGCATTATTAAAAAGCTAGCAGCTTATAGCCTTATACATTAATCATTAATTTTGTCTCCTCTAGCTTATCAACTTATAAATTCAAAACTTAGCTTTTCAATATTGATATTCCATCTTTACGGATGGTCCTCACTTGATCTGTGGTCAAAGCTCCGCAACTGCTACTAACCATGCAGAACAATTGACAAGTTGAATAGCTAGACTTTGGCCACCATGCATATAGAGTAGTGTACTGCATGTATCCCTAAAAACGAATAGTGTACTGTAATTCACTAATGCACAGTGCTTTGAACACTCCAGAGTCTAGCTAGACCTTTTCCACCTCCCGGAAGCTGCCTCAGCCTCGCCTCGCCGCCGGCGGCGGAGGCCACGGTATCATCACCGCATATCGAGACGGCGTGCCTCCCCAGGAGCTCGGTCAGGAAGCCGCCCTTCTTGGCTTGCGGCTTCGGGGATAGGCTCACCTTGGCCCTCTTCCGGCGGTGGTGGTGGTGCCCGTCCGCGCTGGCGTCGGCCCCGCCGCTCTCCCTGACGAGCAGCCTCTCCAGCTCCCGCGTGATCCACTCCACCTCGTACACGTCGAGCAGCGTCGTCGGCTTCCCCGCCTTCCCCGGCGACGGCGGCGGCTTCGCGAGCACGGCTTCCGCCTTCCCGGGAGGATCCATGGGTGGTTTGCGCAGATGGAGGGATGAGATTGTGAGAAGGGAAGAGGAGGAGGAGGAGGCCAAGTCAAGTCGGTCGAGTCGAGGAGGCTTTGCATTGCATGCTTAAAATAAATAAAGGTGCTGGGGTGCAGAGGCTGACAGCGTGGGGCCGGCACCATTTATGCAGCGTAAGTTGGGTAGCACGCGTGGTCAACTCTCTGCTCTCCGATCCAAGTTATGGTTTCCGCCGGCTGTGGCACGGCAAGGCAAGGCAACACGTCGTTACACGGCAGCACGAAGCAATGCAAAATGCACTTGGCTCCATTTTCTTCTCTGCTCATGGTTGCAACAGACGGCGCTGCAAAGACGGCAGAATCCATGCAGTAAACTCAGATTCGAAATGGTAAATAGTAATACTCCTATTATACCAGGTGTGCTAAGCTCGGGGAGTACTGACAGTTGCTCTGTACGTGACTCGTGTGCTCGTAAGAGGATTGGATGGGAGGATCGATTAGCTGGAACGGCACGACGTGATCAAGGGATCAATCAGTGGATTTTTTTATGGGCTTTGAACGTGCAGCGCAGACAGGTAAACAGTTGCAATGATTAGATTACTCGTGCTAAATGGTCAGTTTAGTCGCGCCTTGTTACTGAACTGGGGGCGCAGAACTCGCCCGTCCAACTCGCGCGTCCTCGCGCCATCACCGTCTGTGCTCCAAGCTGTCGTGGCTGATATAATACTGCTCCTAATTGATTTCAGGGCAGCGAACTACTCCCACTACAAGAATAGAAAATGAGGGGGCTGCAGCACGTCTAGTGAGGGTCATCAGGGGCGGAGCTAGGGCTGACCATAGGGGGACCAATAACTCAAGGAGAGATATGGATTTGTTATCATCCAATTTAATCTACTTATGAAAGGAAAAATCCAGAATTTGTCATTCCTAAGCTTCTTGATTTAGTATTTGCCACCTTTAAGTTCCTTCTTGATAATTTGCCACTCCTAAACACTAAATACTTGTGATTTGACACTCGGGCGTTTTCCAGTATTTTTGTTTTTATTTTGCACCAAAATCGACTGTGAAAAGCGCATTTATCCTCCCTATTAAAAAATTTAACGATGTCAAATCCTAAATCAAGGTGATTAAGAGTGGTAAATCCTCAATTTTCCTTATAGAAAATAGAAGCTTCCATAGGAGAAAACTTTTATATGAAAAAGCAATAGGAAACAAATAATGATCATGATAGCTGGTAACTTGGGTTTGGTGGAGTTTGGTGTACATGCACACTTCACCGAGCCACGGAAGGTGTGACAGAAGTCAAATACAAGGAAAAAGTGTTTGATCAAACTCTAAACATGTAGCTACGCAGGGAAATGAAATATCATGTACTTGTACAGTACAAATAAGACTCAATACTAGCTTAAAAATTTGAAAACAAAATAGAATCTAAATGCTACATAATATGAGTTCATGTGCCACAAATTAACTCCTAGACTTTTAGTTCCATCCTAATTGTTACTTAATCACATAAATTTAATTAGTAAGGGTTTAGTGCTTGCAAAATTCTAATGCTGCTATCTGCTAATGAAAGGTAGTAAAAAATCGTCCCCTTGGGGGTCATAATTTGTCGTTCCCACGTACACAATACTACATGCGATGGAGACAGCGATACGTAGAACCTGTAGTATGTCAGATGCTACGTTATCTTGTAATCAATTTCGCCTGCGTGATCCGCGAGCGACTGCTAAAATACTGATCCAATCATTCTTTTTCGCAACTCGATTCTTCACGCTACCAACATTAGAGCAAGTAATTTTTTTACGCGTTTCATTGGATGGAAATTCCCTGTACGTAAGTACGTGTATAGCTCTATGCAAGAGGCGTTCAAGGCTTCAAGCTGTGTTCATTTAACGCCTATAGCTTGTATATGTTTAACCGTTGCTATCTAGCTAAAACTATGGCCATGTGATCCACCATCGATCACCCAAAGGCTTTTGATACAGAGAAAATTCGATCTATGTCACGGATGTTTTTTGGATTTTGGTTTTTGATATTGTTTTTCACCTTATTGGTTTTATGCCAATGGAATTGTAAACTTGGCTTTGATACAGAGAAAATTCGGTCCATGCCACTGATGTTTTGTGGATTTTGGTTTTATGCCAGCGGAATTGTAAATTTCTTTCGAAAATACCACTTTGATAAGGTCAAAGCCTTTTGACTAAGCCGAAATGACCCTTATGCTATTTCCAATTCACAAAATTGCACTGCATTAGTTGTTGCTACCGCACGAGAGAAAAACATTGGATTGAAATTCCAAAATAGAAAGGAGAGATAAAGATAGAGATTGATCATGGAGAGAACACAAGAGATGGGAGAAGAAGATAGTAAGGGCAGTTCTGTTATTTTGAGAAAAGTTAAGTCACTTCCCAAAGAAGTTGTGATCACGATGACGTAAAACCTATAAGACAAAAGGCAATAGCAAAAGCCAAAAGTCACAAAACATTAGTGACATAGACCGAATTTTCTCTTTGATATATCTAGCTTACTGCCAAAGCTGCAATCAGGTATAGTATATGAATGATCGGATAGTGCTAATTTAATAAGCACACACGAATTTCATTTGCTGCAAAAGCTGTTCCATGGACTGGAAACCAGGCAGTTTTTTAGGCTTAATAATTTTTTAATTGCACTAACATTCGTTGATTAGTTGTTCTCAACAAAGTTGTTAATTAGGATATCATCACTAGAATTTATGGCCAACCGCCGAATGACCAACCATCTCCTGGGTACATCTGGGCTATTCTAGCTGGTCATTCATTGGATTATAGTACATGTTTTTTCTGTTGAAAAACAAGTGATATGTACGTCAAGAAAGTACTTTTCTGGGCAGTACTGTACCTATGTTGCCTTGGTTGGGAAATCATCAGTAGTACCTGATGGCATTAAGTTTGATCCTGCTCCCTTTGTTGAAATTTGTGATTGGAGTAGTTTCTTGTGATCTTTGAATACAAGTACAACAATACATGTGCATTTGCCATCATCTTTTGGGGAGTTCTGGGATCCTCTGTCCAAACATACGTTGAACCAAAATCCCAACTCGTCATGTAGATGGACCACCAAGATCCCGGCCTTGAATCCCGCAAGGAGTAGAATTCCCAAGCAAAGCCTAGAGGGAAGTTCGGAAGCTCTCGTCCTCTTTTTGGGCTTTAATTTCTTTGACACGCAGTTTAAGCAACAGGGGGCAAGGAAATCTGAACCAGAGGGGCCCAATAAGCCCACAACACTAAAGATATATCGATCCATCGAAAGGTCTTCTAAGCCTGTTACGACTTCTGATGAAGCCCAATGCTCGCACCAGGTGGACGAACATGTTCGCTTATTAATTTAGGGCCACCTGTACTTGGCAAAAAAAAAAACATTGGGAAATGCTTGGACTCATACGTCCGCTCGCTTCGGACGCTTCAACCCAGCCACCCAAACACACGTACAGGATTTAGTTGTAAGGCCTAGTCAGATTTGTGGTTGCCGGGCGACGAGGCGGCGGTTTGGACCAGCTGCCGCTTCGTACTTCGGCCGCTCGTGTTCGTCTATGACTCGGTCTTTCTCTTTTTTTTTATTGATTTTCAGATTTTTGATGAAATGTTGTATATGTAGAAAAAATATTATATTTATATAAAAAAATATATATTACATACAGTTCACGGCAATGTTACAATGTTTTCCAACATATTTTTTCTAGATGCTTTGTTTTGATTTGTAATGTTGCAACTATTGCCCGGAGATATTGCAACCATTGTCCTAGGATGTTGCAGCTGTTGTCCTAGAATGTTGCAATCGTGTCTAGAGGATGTTTTTTTTTCTAATATTGTTATCGTCATCTCCACCCAAAGAAAATGATTTAAAAATATCTTGTCCAACTACTAGTAATACTAGTACTCGGTAGTATTTGCTTCTCCGGTGAGTTGACATTGTTTTCAAACCAAGTACCAATTTATTCCCTAATTAAATGCATGGGAAACAAACAAATTTTGATTTGGTGACACAGATTCCATGTCGGCCGAGCAAAACGGCGTCTGTTTTAGTTTTCAAGGTGATATTTTGCAAGTTGAGGTGTACGATGAGAATCATCTCATCGTATCGTATGTACGACCCTTAGTACCCGTAGTGGTTCCAAAAACATTTTGCTAAGCTGTTGTGATTTTAAGTTTGTTAAAGACGAAAGTTTTTTAAAAAAGTTTGTTAAAGACGACCTTGATTTGTCAAATCTGATTGGTGTTCAGAGAGTACAGGCTAAGGACTGTCAATACTAGGACTAATTACCTACCAATAAGCGCACTTAGATTCACTGCTGTGAAAAATACTGCTATCAAAAGGGAAGCAAAAGAGGGAAAGGGAACATTGTAAAGAACAATTTGCACGTACGAGCTCTTGAAAGACATACTTTTCCAAGGACATTGATCGTACACCAATAGGTCAAAACCGCCCTAATTAACCATCTTTAAAGCGCAAGGCGACACTCCCAACTTGACGGGGCAACTAGACCCGAAAGCAACGTGTCATCGGTCCGGTCGAATCACAAGCGCGATGAGGCTAGGACGTACGCCGAACTAATCCATAATCACAAGCGCATGGCCCGCCATCCCGTCGGCGGCGCGGCGCTGTGCCGGGCTTGGTTACAAGGTTTAAGGTTGGGGTTCGTGTTTAGGGCGAACTTGTTGCGATCGATGGTGACTTGCCTTGTACTGATCGCGCGCTCTCCCAACGCCAGGTTGCGTGCTTCAAGGAGGACGGCCACACCCACGCAAATGGGCTATGACCAGAAGCGAATGTTTTGGCTTTAAGCTACGTCTTCCATGCATCTTTCCACTGCTGTGCCGTGCCATTGCATGGCTAGCTCGGCTTGGCGCGCACTATCTACCCTTAGCTCCCCTCCCCTCCCCTCCCCTGTCTTTCTTTGTGGCGCCGCACCAACTCGATCGGCTAGCTAGCCTGCATAGGATTCCTTGGCGACGGCATGCGAGCTCTGGGGTTCATTGCATGAGTACTGTTGCAATGGGACCTGGGCTGGAGGAGTATCTTTTCCCAAAAGTGTTACTGGTGGGCGGTGGCCTGAAGCCGCATGCATGGCTGTCCCTGTTGCTGCCCAGCTCAGGGAGGCCTCTGCAACAAGAACAAGCTTGGAATCCTAAACCGGGAAGCGGCGAGCAATTAAGCGGTGCAATGCACACACACAGAGGCACAGCAGCTGTCTGAGGAGCTGGGTGTAAGTTAAAGATTTGTCAGGTAGACTGTACATGTGGCCGGTTGCAGCTGCAGAGGGAAAGCTAGCTCAGGCCAGGCCATCGCTGACAGGCCTTGACTCTTGACCGCCGACATTTACATTGCATAGACCATAAGTTATATATAGGGCTTGTTTGGTTTGCGTCCTAGCGCTCGCTCGCCTAGCTAGGACACTGCTAGGAACCTGCTGGGGTGGTGTTTGGTTACAGCTCTGGGTGCATCTACCTGCCAGAGGAGTGCTCCTGGCCTAGCCGTTCGAGATCGAACGCCTGGCTTGCAGGTGAGCTTCCCGCGTCATCTTCCTTCCCTAATTGCCAGACTCATCTAATCATCCTCGTCCTCACACTTATCAACATCGAGGTTCTGTGCACGCCTGTACCCTGCTTTGTTCCACCGCTCTGTACCCACCCCGTGCTTTCCCCTGCCGCCCTCAGGGACCAAGCACCCCCAATCGAGCCCCTCAGTGGCTCTCTCCTCCTCTTCTCCAGGCTATAAAAGAGCCAAAGCAGCCCCTTCATCTCCTTTCCACGCCCAACTATCCTTCTCTCGCTCTTGTTGCTGTGGTTTGCCCAAAGCTCCGAGCTCCGAGTTCCGAGTTCAAGCCGCTGCGCCCCTCCTTTCGGTCCTCACCGCACCAGTGTAGCTCCCTTTTCTACCCGCGTCAGATTCGTGTCCCATAGCTCCTTGAGGCAATTTCCTCACTCTATTTCAGATTTGTTTCATAGGAACCGTTGTATTTTTTTCTTCTCCTTCGGACCCGGTTGACCCCTTCATCGTCGTCCTCTTTCGCCTTCAATCGCGAGCTTCCCCGCCGCCGTTCGCCGTCCGCCAACCTCCTTCGGCCTCTCTCTCTCTCTCTCTCTCTCTCTCTCTCTCTCTCTCTCTCTCTGTCTTGGTGAGTTTCTCTGTGCCCTACTCTCTCTCTCTCTCTCTCTGTTCTTTCAACCGCGTCAAGCAGTCAAATCTTTCTTTATTCTTTCGACCACGTCGAGAAGTCGAATCTTTCCTTCTTTTCTTTTGACCGCGTTAAGCAGTCGAATCCTTCTTGTCTTTTGACCGCGTCCAGCAGTCGAACCCTTCTTTTCTTACAACCACGTTGAATAGTCGTATCCCTCTTTGGACCTGGTAGTTTCGCCTTCTTTTGACCTCCTTCCGACCAAATGGTTGAACCTCCTTCCGACTAGATGGTCATATCCTTCCGACCACACGTAGTTGGATGAGCAGTACTCGAAACCCAGCTTCTGAAGCTCCGTTCTCTTCTGTTTTAACTCCGATTTCAGTGAAGCTAGTTTCTAAATTTGTCTAAATTCAAGATCTTGCTTTTGGTTCTGATCTTATTTAATTTCTAGTTTGTTATTCGTTAGTATATATTTGTTCTCTCTCCTTGTTTGTTTCTCTTTTCGGTGTTCGCTCGAGTAGAGTTCGAAGAAGCAGGGGATCTCCATCTCGATCAAGCCCTCGACTACCAAGACCCTTTTACCTTTAATCTAGGCAAGTCAATACTTTGATCATTTTGAGTCTATATTTTATGCAAATTATATTCATTTAAATTACCAAAATTGCATAATTTAATTCTTTAAGCAAGTGTATGTGAACTCTTAAGGTGGTTAAATACCTATTTGATGATTAATTAATTATTATGTCATCTGTTAACAATTGAATCTATTATTCCATGTCACCCTAGTAACTATGTGGTACTTTACTAGCTATAGGCTGTCCTTAAACGATATGCTAATCTTGCTTAAGTACCGGATCATTAAAATACCCTGATCATCATCTCTTCAAATTATGAACTTGTTTTGGGGCAGTTGTGGGAGGTATATGACTATAGTATTTGGGATAAAATTGGTTTTCCCCATAAAAACCCCAAACTTTTTTTAACCACATCTGGGCGGATGGTACGATGGTGGGTGCGGATGTAGCACGAGAATGGTGGGAATGCGGTATGAACCGCCCAGATAACCTTAAGAACTTAATCCGGTGATGACCTCCCATCATAAAACAAGTACGACTACAAGTCTGCAAAATACAACTTGGCTTAGTAAAGTTAGCTGATTCAAAATTCATTGACGCGAGCTTTACTACGAATACAAAGGCAAGCCTATTTCTTGATCATCAACCTAGTTATATTAAATGTAAAAGTTACCTTATTGTATCCTTATATATATGTGCATTAAAATTATCTCTCAAAAATTCAAATTTGATAAAAGAGATAAGAGAAAAGAGATAAAGTAGGTACAACTAAGATGAGCAGCTGTGCTGTAAGAGAACTATTAGGAGGGTAAAGGAGGCCCTTGGCAGGAAAGAGAGGGAAGATGTGGGACCCTTTACATATGGATAAATACATAAGGACCAACAAAACTCTCACTCAGATAAGGGGCCGTATTTAAGTGCCAACCATTTTTCTGTCTTCGGCGAACAGAAAATGCTACCTTATTACGTGACTATACTCTCCACATGGGGTAAGTAATATAATGTGTGAGTGATGGAGGAACTTAATTAGGATTGGTAGCTCAAGTCTGGAAGTAGAGGATTCAAGGTGCATATATTAGCACAGGTGGAGTGGTGGGTGAAGGATAACCGGCCCAACCAATACTATTGGAACTCGGTGAAAGACTGGGTGAGCGTCCCAGGACCCCGACGGAAAATGGATGGGTGGAGACTTATTCATGTAACATGAAAAACATTCCGTACTCTGAACTTAACACCGCATCAAAGGAAATGCGAGAGACCTAGCTTAAAGAGGGCTCAAAGTAGCTATGGTAAAGTGGTACAAGCCTGCGCAGTGCTAAATAAAACCTTGAATTCATGCTTGTCTCTTGGATTAGAGTCTACGGTGACCGCTAGGGGTCTATCTTCTCATCGAGTGATAAGTAGTCTTTTCAGAATTAAAACTTACCACTTAAATTTTGGTGAATTATTTTTCAGAGAAAGAGATGGGCTAGAAAATATGATAATCAACATAGAAGAGTTATGCAGTGCACCATTGCTAATAAATGTTTGCTGAGTATACTAGTGCTCATTCTTGCTATTACTTCCTTTGTTAGATCCTAGTCCAACCGGGGATTATCCGAGTGGGATGAAGGATACACAGGTGCCGAGGAGGCGAGGGCGCTTACTACGAGGACTAGGGTGAGGTGGACACCCTATTCGGCGAGTGGGACAAGTAGACGTCCGGTGGAGCAGAGCAGGCGAGCACGAGGGTTTTTGTCCCTTTCTGCAGTTGTAATTAAATATTTGTATTAAAGACCATAGCCTTGCGTGACTACCTGTTGTAATAAAGTACATCTTCTATCTTATTGTTTTGTTGCGTTAACTTTGGTAAGGTTTATTATTCGTCGGAGCGGTGTCCTACCGGGCAGACGAATAATAATCCGTTTGTTTAAGTGTGATTATCATCGGAGTAATGTTACAGGGCGCTACAGTTTCCAATATTTAGGATATCTTAAAAGTCTAAATGGCCTACAAGATACGTAAATATATTATCAATTATTTATACAAACTTCGAAACAAATATAGCTGTACAAATGCGCGGGACAGCCTGCTAGTTTATTGAAAGAAAATGCTATATATTTGTGTTAACTTTTAACTGTCTAGATATTTGATTCTTTCTCTGTTGGAAAAGAGAAGGGACAGGGCAGAAGCACGGGTTCACATGTTTTTTAGCTGCTAGTGGCCTGAACAAGGTGGGGCTTTCTTTCCTCCACCCATCATATGGAGTTGGCCACTGGCCGGTGCCTTTTGATCGATGGTGCAGTGGTCGTGGGTAACTTTGCCCCAGTTGGGAGGCATGTATATATCACGTATGCATCCAAGCAAAGCTTCACAAAACACTTCTTATATTGAGCTATGCAAGCATGCATACACGCATCCAGCTTCAATGTTTCATTGGCCTTCAAACACAAGCATATCACGTATGTGATGTGTCCACCATTGGTTCTCTTCCCCCCACGGCCCTGATCTCTTTGTGTATATTATCCCATTTACTTGGGCCCCCCGTATCTAAATTTTGGATTAGGGAGGAAGAATTTGATTTGTGCTGTCACTAATGACTGATTTGTGATGCCAACTGTCCTCTTGGCTTGCACTTTTGGTGCATGTGGCTAGGTAGTCCCATCTTCAATGGGCCCACGCAATCTAAGCAAGTAATCTAATGCAAGGGGAAAAGTTTGTTTACCAAACAACTGATGTCATTATTCCATTGATTATACTAGATAGATCAGTGGATTGTAGTTTAGGCAAACATTCTCTCAGTCCTTCTTGGTATGCATATTGCATAACCCTGTCCAGCACCATTTATTTTCACAAATTGAACGTGTAGTATGCATTTTTCGTACTTGTTTTTTCTCCATCCTTCATTTTTTCCAAATTTGCGTGCTACCAAATATATATCATCAGTCACCAAACTACGACAAGCTAGACATAAACATGTTGACAAATTAGGGCACCCTCGGTCGCATTCAATCAATACATACATGTAGTACAGCTAGAAGATAACCTCCAAAATAAAATTTGGTAGTGAGTAGTATCATCAGGGAGCGTTCAGCCAAATACAGGCCAACACCGTTGACATGCACCTAACAGGATTGAGAGCAACCAGCGCTGGCAGTGCCATGAGTCCATGACATATCGATCTCATAGGAAGCCTTAAATGGTGGATTGATAACATCTGTCCCAAAAGGATCTTTAAGCTAGCATGTAGCGTCTCACTTTAGGGACCTAGCTAGGAGATGATTAGGCGGTACTCTTCTTATGATGTGACACCGGCTTTTACCACCTCGGATCCTCTCCAGGCTGCACCAACCCGATCACTGATTGTTACAGGGTCCACTGGATGAGCACTTAGATTCTGTTTTGGGGGGAGCTTCCGTTGTGACTTGAAGCAACAAGGAGTTATCTCTTATGTACTCAGATCATAATCTCGATGTAGCGAAAATATACGTTAATCAAACCCAATTTATAGTGAGGAGCCGATCGAAACTTGTCTTGGATTATCTTAAAACCGTCCAGTTTCGGCAAGAAGGTGCATGAGCTCTCCCAAACAAGCCCTCAATGTCGGCTGAATTGACGAGATATGTTGAACTTGAAGTAACAAGGCGGCCGGCAGGGATCCGACTAACCGTATTTTGCTATGGAAATCGCTGCCTTTCTCGCTCCATTTCTAGTTTCTACAACTGGGACGTCAAACGTTTGCGCGATCGGTAACAACGACGCCCGAACCGTCCGTAACCATGGTGGTCCTGATAATAACAACGTCGTCTTCTGGTTGCAGCAGGTAGATAGAAGTAACGCGCGGCGCCGTTGGTCGGTTCGCTCGCTCGCTTTGTTACAGGGTAACAGCCGAGGGCATACATGCATGTGGCCACAGACACAGAGGCAACGACAGCGAGGTGGCAGCGGCCGCGGAGACGCCCAGCTTATATTAACCTAAGCACCGTCGGTTAATTCTGCCCGCGGATGTGTGGACAATAAGTCAAGACGGCATCACGCGAGCCAGTCCGATACAGCGCGGCTGTACTGCGTTCGTACAGGCGGATCTGAGCCCAGCCGAGCTACATAGCAGCAGCTAGCACATGCTGCAGAGATAGCACACCAGCGGCGACGCCCGTTTTAATGCGGATCAAGCCGCGCGGGGGCAGAACCGTGCCGTGGACCACGCGCGACTGATGCATGTGCGTGCGCGCGCGGCTCGTTACGTGCGACGGCCAACGCGGAACGGATCGGAGCGGAGGCCACGGGTGGGCACCGGCCGGCGCCCAGGCCCGCGCGTACGTGATTACGGCGTCGAGTAGGACCATGTTGCCAACACAGGGAGGGAGCAGGGTACAGTGCCAACGTCTGAACCCCCTTGTCTCCTCCCTGGAAGTTCGAATGCCGTTAAATTCTCGCATTCGGTCATGTGAGTTTGGCATTATGGTTTACTGAACCTAGGGAGCAGATAATTTTGTTTGATCTTGGCATGGTGTGAGCGTTCCCATGGTTTATCTCTATCGTTATCAGTAAACTGTTTAACACAAGCAACAGCGTACATACAGCCACGGGGCCACCAATAATCCAATATACTGGAGACTAAACAAGTGAGACAATTCGGATCCTTCCAGTAGATAGATGGTACGGAAATCCCAAAGGTAAAAGTAACACCTGTACTTAAGCACGGTAGCTTTATTAGAACGTGCATGGAAGAGCAAAGTAACCAAAGCTAGGTGAAACAGAGAAGCACCGAGATACCGTGTGTTTGTCGCAACGTGGTGTGCATCGCCGCTTGAATAACGCTGGCAACAGGGGGAGTAGTGTCGGTTAATTACTTTTTAACCGGCCGTCGCCGATCGATTGGGCTGAAGCACCACTTTTGCTCACGTGCTCGTGGTGGCATAGCTTTTTTTTCTTCTTGGGCAGTGGACATTGCTGTGTTCAGTAGCGTCCTGAGCACTGAAGCATCATGCAGGCCGACCGTGGATCGAGCTGAGCATCCTATGATCAAATCAATGGGTATTATGTACTTCACCACTTCTGAACTTGACACCGCTAAAGCGTTCGGTGGATGAGCATTCTGATAAGCATGCGAACAGATAGCTTGTGCGCTTAAACTCCTCTTGGTTTGAAGTGAGCTCAAGCTGATGAGCTAATTATGTGGACCTGAGGGTATTTTCTTCTCCCGTTTTTGCCACACTAATTATGTGGACCAACTGGGCACCTACACACGATTCCATTAGCTCTTCCATAAGTAGCCATGATGGTGTTATTATTGGGAATGGAAAGTTTCATCAGAAGGTAATGAACTGGACAAATCATGAGTGAGAAATCATGAGTGCACCACCACTGGGTTTGACCTAATTTTTATCATCTTATCTCATATGCGTGGCTTGAGGAGCACACAACCTCCATACGTGGCTAAGCAGACAGCAGCAGCCACGGAAACGTACACTGCAGTGCACATTTAGAGTTTGCTTCTGTTGCACACTAGTTTATTCCGTTCCTTTCTGTATCATCAACACCCCGTGACATCAACACTTGTTCGGCCTGCATAAGCAAAATTCGACGCTTGAAAGGGACAACTCGATACGACACATTCCTCCCCTACCGGCAAAGCAGTGCCGTAAGAACCATGATGGCCTTAACAATGCTATTTTCTTTCTTTCTTCAATATCTCAAAAATGGTTTTTGAATAGTGATGATTACTTGGCACAGTGAAGTTCTACTAGATGTGGTTTTCATAAGTGCGAGTTTAACCAACTAAAAATAACACCTTTGATGCTCGCTCATAACGCAAGCATCCACATCGACTGCCATCGCCGACGGTTCATACCACGGTGTTACTTGTTAGCGAAATAGAGTCCAACTCTTGGTGGAAACTCCAGCCGACTGTGCTTCCGTATATCCCTTGTATAGATATGGTAATTGTAGAGTTTGATTCCCATACGTTCTATGTCTTCCTTGCATTGCAAGCTTCTTACTATTTATTCTGATCAATATACAAGGCTAGGGCGTGGCCCTTCTTCCTTCATATTTGCATGGTATCAGAGCATACGTGCCTCAACCTTAGCCGCCGATTTCATGGCCAACGACAGTTCCTCTCCAGTGCTCGGTGACAGCTCCTCCAGCACCCTCCACACCTCTAGTCTTGGTGCAATCTCCGGCGCCATGCCTTCCGCCCTAGCCCCACCAAATGTTCTCCAGACTTCCGGTCTTGGCGCAACTGCTAGCGCCATACCCTCCGCCCTAGCTCCACCTCCCTTGGTTTCGACCGTAGCGCCATCTTCCTAGGCGCTCAATATCGCTTCCATCAAAACCAATATCCCTTCACCCTTGATCTCAAAGCCTGCAACTATTCCAAGTGGCGAAATCTCTTCGAAGTTATGCTCGGCAAATATGGGTTGTGCCAACACATTGCGCTCCCGTTCCGTCCACACGATAATGCCGAGTGGATTCAGCATGACTCATCGTGCTCTCCTGGCTTTATGGATCTATTTCCACGGAGATTCTCGATATCGTCATGATCCCCGATGCCACTGCCCACATCATATGGCAACACGTTGAAGATCTCTTCCACAAAAATAGAGAGAATCGTGCCCTTCATCTCCATGCTGAGTTCAACAGCTTCTCGCAAGCTGACATGACAATGACGGAGTACTACCACAAGCTGAAGGTTCTTGCCGACTCCCTCACCAACGTCGGTGAAGTCATCCCTAACAAAACCCTCGTTTTGACTACTCTGTGAAGTCTTAACGAGCACTACAACAACGTTGCCTCCATCATCGCCATGAAGACCCCCTTCCCCAGCTTCATCGCTGCCCGCTCTCTCCTTCTTCTTGAGGAGACAGAGAGAGCCAACCGTGCCAAGAACAAGGATGCCACTACCCTCCATGAAGCATCCGCATGTCAAGACTCTGGTGGTTTCAACTCCAACAACCTTTACACAGGTCGTGATGGTAATTGTGGTGGTCGCGGCAACGGCGGTTGTGGCCATGGTAGCAATCGCAGTGGCCGCGGCAATGGAGGTTGTGGCAACTTCAGTGGTGCTCCTCCTAGTTGTGCTCCTTCCTAGTTGTCCATCTCCAACCCATGGACCGGCCTGATTCAACTTTGGCCCGCCCCGTGGCGTCCGTCTCCAAGCGCAACACCAGCGTCCTCGGTCCCCATCCACCGCAGCAACGCGTTTGTTGGGTTCGCTCCTCCTCTGTTGCCTATTTTGTCACCTTTGCTCCCGACTGGTTTCACTCCTCACTTGGCATCATCTCCATCACCATCGTTCCTGGCGCATCTACCAGCAGCTACATTGCCGTATAGCACTCTGGTTTGGGATCAAGCCGGACTCATCGCTGCTTTTAACTCCATGCCTGGCCAGCCAGCTCCCTCCAACGAGTGGATTCTCGACTCAGACGCCACATCCCATATGACATCTGACCCTGGTAACCTCACTTCCTTCTTTCCCTCCTTCTCCTCATCCATGGTTACAGTTGGTAACGGCTCCTCTTCTCCCGTTATCCACATTGGCCTCACAACCCTCCCAACTCTCTCCACTCCTCTCAAGCTCAACAATGTTCTAATTGTTTCTAATCTTGTCCGTAATCTTGTTTCTGTCCGTAAACTTGTTGCTGACAATTCTTGCTCCATCGAGTTTGATCTGTTTGGTTTCTGTTTCAAGGATCTTCGAACCATGCAAGAGATCTTACATTGTAATAGCAATGGTGATCTCTATCCTATCATCATCGGACCTTCCTCCACCAGCTCGTCTACGTCCACACATCATCCGCATGCTCTCCTTGTTGCATCTACCTCCACGGAGATTTGGCATTGCCATCTTGGCCATCCCGGCCATGACACATTATCTAGTCTTACTCGTTCTTTTCATATACCTTGTAATAAAGTAGTTTTTCCTCTATGCCATGCTTGTCAATGGGGTAAACATGTGAGGCTACCTTTCTCTTGCTACAACACTACCACTGTCACTCCATTTCAAATAATCCATTGTGACTTATGGACATCTCTAGTTTTAAGCAATCCTGGTTACCAATACTATCTCGCCGTTCTTGATGATTTCTCTCACTACTTATGGACGTTTCCTCTCCGTCGTAAGTCCAAGGTTTTCTCCATCCTCTACTCCTTCTAACATTGTGTTCAAACTCAATTTTAGCTTTCTCTTCAGTCCATCCAAGCTAATAATGGCCGAGAATTTGATAAAACTTCTCTCTACAATTTCTTTTCCTCTTGTGGTGTTCATCGACGCTTTTCATGCCCCTACATTTCTCCATAAAATGGCAAGGCTGAAAGGATGATCCGTACTACAAATGATGTCCTTCGGTCTCTTCTCTAGGCTCGCATGCCCCCTTCCTATTGGGCTGAAGCGCTATTCGCTACCACATATCTTCTCAACCACCGCTCATGTTAGCCCCTTAATTTTGCCACACCTTTCGAGAGCCTCTTTCGTTCTCCTCCTAGATATCTTCACCTCAGGATTTTTGGTTATCTCTGTTACCCTAATCTTTTCGTCGTCGCCCCACATAAACTTTCTCCATGCTCCTCTGCTTTTGTCTTTCTCAATTACCCTAGCTCCCACAAGGGTTACCGTTGTCTCAATCTTGCTTCTCGTCGCATTATTATCTCAAGACACGTTGTCTTTGATGAGACTACCTTTCCTTTTGGTTCCTCTTCATCCAGTCCATCGCACGACATTTCTTCTTGATCCTACTGTCGCTTCCACTCCTTCTACCACCACCATCACCCAGGTAGATTCTATTCCTGCTGCAATACCAATTCGTTAGATGCGGTAGATCTTTCTTCTGCAGCGACAGTCATTCCTCCAGTCGCTAACCCCCATGTCATGGCTGCAATCCCTCCTGCAGTGCCAGCAATTCATCCTACGGCTGCAGACATCTTCCCTGTTGCAGCAGCAATCCTTCCCACCACAGCTGTGTTACCACCTCTCTCAGCAACACCAAACCCTCCTACCGCTCTTGCTGCTCCTTCATCCAATGCTCATCCCATGGCCACTCGATCGAAGCTTGGTATTCTAATCAAGCCAAATGGGAGACTTAATCTTTATGCCTCTCATTCAGCTATTTTCCCTATTCCCACTTCTTACCGTTCGACTTTGTTGGATCCCAACTGGCTTCAGGGCATGCGTGATGAGTACACTGCTCTCATGCAAAATAATACTTGGTCTCTCGTCCCTCCTTCTCCCGGGGTGAACATCGTTTCAAGCAAGTGGATTCTTCACCACAAATTCCATTCTGATGGCTGCCTAGCTCGTTACAAGGCACGCTGGGTTGTTTGCGGTTATTCCTAGCAGCCTTGTATCGATTTTGATGAAACCTTCAGTCTTGTTGTTAAAACAACCACTATTTGTGTTGTCCTCGATCGCTACCTCTCACTCTTGCCTATTCATCAACTCGACATCAAGAATGCCTTCCTTCATGGCAATCTTGATGAGACCGTCTACTGTCAGCAGCCTTTCGATTTTGTTGATTCTTCATCCTCATCATGTCAGTCATCTTCAAAAATCTCTATACAATCTTAAGCAAGCCCCTTGGTCTTGGTACCAACGTTTTGCCACATACCTTCGTATCGTAGGCTTTGCTGCCTCGACATTCGACACTTTTGTTTTTATTCTTCGCCACGGTACTGATGTCACCTACATTCTTCTCTATCTTGACAATATCATTCTTACCGCTTCTTCGGCCGCTCTTCTTCATCATATCACTCAGTCTCTTCATAGTGAGTTTCCCATGACCGACCTTGATTCTTTATACTATTTTATTGGCATCTCTGTCTCCAAGAATGCCTATGGTCTTTTTTGTCGCAACGATAGTATGCCCTTGAGCTTCTCGAGCATGCTGGCATGACATCCTACCATCCATGTGTCACTCCTATCGATACACACTCCAAACTCTTGGCATCTGACGGTTCTCTAGTTCCGGAGCCTACTCACTACCGGAGTCTTGCAGGTGCGCTCCAGTACTTAACTCTTAGTCGTCTGGACATCAGTTATGTCGTTTAGCAGGTTTGCCTTTACATGCACGATCCACGGGAACTGCATCTCAACTTGATTAAGTGTATTCTAAGCTATATCAAGGGTTCTTTGGAGTTTGGTTTACAGCTCTATGCCACTCTTGTTGATTCTCTTACAGCTTACTCTAACACCGATTGGGCGGGTTGTCTAAACTCATGACGCTCTACTTTCGATTACTACATCTTCTACGACGACAACTTGGTGTCTTGGTCCTCCAAACGTCAACCGACTGTCTCTCGTTCTAGTGCTAAGGCCGAGTATCACGCAATTGCACATGCCGTCGCTGAGTGCTGCTGGCTTCGGCAACTTTTATAGGAGCTTCATCGTCCTATATCTACCGCCAAGGTTGTCTTATGTGATAACGTTTCTACGGTCTATATGTCCGCAAACCCCGTACAACACAAGCGCACGAAGCATATTGAGATCGACATTCACTTTATTCGTGAGAAGGTTGCCCTTGGTCAAGCTCGTGTTCTTTACGTTCCTACAAGTTAGCAATTTGGCGATATCATGACTAAAGGTCTACCGTCACCGTTGTTCTCCGAGTTTCATTCCACTCTCTGCATTCAGTCTACCGACACATCAACTGCGGGGGATGTTAACGAGATAGAGTCCAACTCTTGGCGGATACTCCAACTGACCGTGCTTCCATATATCCTTTGTATAGATATGGTAATTGTAGAGTTTGATTCCCATACGTTGTATGTCTTCCTTGCATTGCAGACTTCTTTGTACTATTTATTCTAATCAATATACAAGGCTAGGGCGTGACCCTTCTTCCTTCACATTTGCATTACCTTTGATATCAATGGCCCGTTTGAAACGTAATACTTTCAAAAAATATCACAATAATTCCACATGAAACAATCCATTTCCAATCTTGCGTTGCAAACGTGGGCTAACATTAGGTAGTTACCGATGAAAGGAGAGAGTCAAGTAAAAAACATGGACTACAAGTGAGAGCAACGGTGACCACTGCATAAAGCCACCAACACACAACTCAAGAACCTGGAAGTAACCAGCTCTACGAAGTAAGGTCATATACAATGAGCTTACATCAGTCGTCTATAGTATCTGTCACGTAGTTTTTTTTCTGATGTGGAGGAAATATAATAAAGAGAGAGAAATATGCTGTCTACAATCTCATAGCCGACTGTATCACCAAAACCAAAAGACTATCCATGAAAGCATTAAAAGATTATGTGGTCTATAAAGGTAAGTAAAAATACAACTCATTGTATGAGCTATCTACAGGTGACATTAAGATTGTTATAAACAGTAGCTGTATGTAACATTGCATATGCCCTAACCCAAGCTTACTCCTGTCCTGCCATTGTATTAACCACCATGATTAGCTCGTCGTGATTAGCCTTGAGCTAATCACTCCCGAAACCCGACGCTTTAAATAACCCGGAAATACCTCCCCTTTCCTGTCCTCTCTCCCCTCCGGATTTTAAACACACTGTTGCGAGCAAGACAACAACTGGTAGCAAAGCAAAGCAAAGCGCCCACGCCCAGAAGCAACCACCCGAACCCGACACCGGCTAGGGTTTTCCCCCGATCCGGCATTGCGGAGGTCCCAGAGCCCTATCCTGCGTGGCGGATTCGGAGCTCGCGGCGGGGGGACGCTCGAGCTGTCTCGCGTGATTTGGATGGTGGGTTGCGGCGCCGGGGCTCAGATCTGAGATGGCCGACGGCTGCGGCGAGGAGGGGAATGCGTCGGCGCACAAGGGCTCAGCGCGCCGGCGGGGGCCGGTGCAGGCGGGCCTGGATGCCGACGAGCTCCTCACGCTGATGCACGGGTCGGATCCCGTCAAGGTCGAGCTCAACCGGCTCGAGAACGAAGTGAGGGGTGAGTTGATTCGTGGCTTGGTTCCGCTTCCTTGGTGATTTTCCGCTGCATTTTAGGATCTTACAGGGCATTGTTTGATATTTTTTTTGTGGTTTAGATAAGGATAGGGAGCTGGGCGAGGCGCTGTCGGAGATAAAGGCGCTGCGGCTGTCGGAGAGGGCGCGGGAGAAGGCCGTCGAGGAGGTAATCTCCTAATGTGACTCGCTATTCGTGTAAAAGTTACGTTTTTTCATTTGTTGTGGAGATTGGAGCGATGTCGGTGAACGAGAAATTCAGAGCTAAATTTGGTGGATTTGGGGAAATACCCTTTCGGGGCTCCATATTGTTGTGGTTTTGGCGGGAATGTTAGGGACAAGATCTGATATCTTGCGTTTTTTTGTGGTAGATGTAATTTGGTTGGGTTGATGGATTCAGAGAGTTTTGTATCTCCTTCTTATGTGGTATACTGTTTGAGCTTAGCATAAACTTGCTATTTTACTCAAAATATGCTCAGTTTAGCAAGACTACATTTTTTTTTCTCAGCTAGGGTAAATCATTTTCTTTTGTACCGAGCTTGAGTTGAGTATCTTTATAACAGCATGTTGCTTCTTATATAGTTTCATACTTTTTTCATCTCATACCCTGGTTGTTTGTTCGTAGGTGTAGTGAATCAGAATGTTACGACTATTCATATAGGATTATGGAGTCCCTGTTCTGTGCTGGAGTTTTTCCAAATATGTTGGAGTTTGCTAGAGCGAAACGATCCCCATCTCTTGATTCTGGAGCTTTTCTTTACGGGTTTAGAAGATTTTTTTTCATTTCCCTTGTTCTGGAGCTATATGTTTCGCAAGTGCTAATTTTTGGTACTCGAAGAACTTTTGAAGTAGGGTTCTTATATTATTTTGTTTTTTTGGCCCAATTGCAACATATTTGGTTTGTGAGCATGTAATTATAACTTGCATATATGTTGAGCCTGCCCAATTCAACTCAGAAGGATATAAACAAAAAATGATGTCCACTTTGCTCTTGTTTCGATGAGCGAAATGTAGTCAGCTCTCACCAATATTTTGGGGGTAGCAAGGTTAATCCCTTGCCTTGATTTTTCTGCTTTTCTTTGGTGCTGCTGTAAGATTGCAGGGATTCATCTTGATCTTGTTATTGCCTCAATTTCCTTTAAGATATCCAATTCCTTTATTTTTCTTGCGGCTAGTTTGTCATAGGTTTTCTGACCAATTGTATGGACCCTTATAGCATGCTTGTTAATAGGCAAACCAAGCAGCTTTCGAAAAAGTGAGTCACCCAAGTTTTAATTGTGGTACCAGTTAAGGAAATACATCCTTCATTTCGTCTTAGCTTTTGTCCTCTTTGGATGCTGAGGTGATGTTGAGTGCATCTCTGGTTCTTCTGTTGGCATTTATTTGTGTTTTAAAACGTTTCTGTTTGCACTGTATCTTTTGGTCATGTTAATGCTCTTTTTCTGTGCCCTTTTATTTGATCAAGTGACTATGACTTTGGTTCTTCGCAACTTAAATAATTGGGCATACTAATAAATGAAATTGGATTTTGTATAATATTTGCTGAGGTTAGTTAAACAAAGAATCCTTCTCTTGGTCTAAAGTTGATTGTGCTATTCTGTATGGGACTCATGAGCATGGCCTGGCATGTTGTGTCCTGAGAGTTTGTCAAATGAAAGTTATATTTGCCCATTTTGAATTGGTTGGTGAGCTACACCGTTAATTAACTTTTGACCCTTACTATGATACAATTCCTCCATCCCTATGACATATTAGTCTGCCATATAAATCAGTTTAGATGACCTGATAGACGGGTTCTACATTTCTCAAAGTTAGCTCATGCTACATTATACATGTCAATGCATGTTTTTGTAATGACAACTGGGTTTTTCCCTTTGATAAAACAAGGGAAAAATCAGGAAAAAATTGCTTCCTGGTGTTTTGTTGCTGATTCTTGTTTTCTGTTTTTAATGTGATTATCAATTCCTTATCTTGTGATGACAGCTCACTGCTGAATTAGAGAAGCTGAATGAGAAGCTCAAGTTGACAGAGTCTCTCCTTGAAAGCAAAGTATCTATCCTATAACTTTTTGTTTAGTTATTTCTGCCCCTCTCTTCTGATTGCTCTCTGATAGAGTAAAACTTTTTGCAGAATCTAGAACTCAAGAAAACAAATGATGAGAAAAAAGCTGCTATGGCTGCTCAGTTTGCGGCAGAAGCAACACTAAGAAGAGTACATGCAGCCCAAAAAGATGATGATATGCCACCTATTGAGGCCATTCTTGCACCACTTGAAGCTGAGCTAAAGCTTGCTCGGCAAGAGGTAATATTTAATTTTGTCTGGTGATGAAGTTATGTTTACCTCATACTTCTTTAAATATCGATTTTCTCTCTTGCTTGCATGGTCCATGCCCAACTCCTTTTATCCACTGGATGCATGTTTGCTGTAATTGACAAAAGAATCACTTGGTTGTTTTCAGAATGCAAAGCTCCAGGATGACAACAGAGCTTTAGACCGTTTGACAAAACAAAAAGAGGCAGCACTACTAGAAGCAGAGAGGACTGTACAAATTGCATTAGCAAAAGCCGCTATGGTTGATGACATGCAAAACAAGAACCAAGAGTTGATGAAGCAAATCGAGATATGCCAGGTACATAGAGATCTCTAGTATTTTACAAATGTGTTTAATTGTTGGAAGAAACAACTCTGTCAAGTCATTCCATTAAAACAACTCAATTGTAGGAAGAAAATAAGATCTTGGACAGGTTGCACCGCCAAAAAGTTGCGGAAGTAGAAAAGCTTAGTCAAACTGTGAGAGAGCTGGAAGAGGCTGTCCTTGCTGGGGGTGCAGCTGCTAATGCTGTTAGAGATTACCAGCGGAAAGTTCAGGAAATGAATGTAACATACTATCCTTCTTCCATTGCGTTTTCTGCAAATCTTAGTTGATTAATTGTACAAAAGTTGACCCATTCTATTTTGTCACCATGACACACTTAGGAAGAAAGAAAAGTTCTTGATCGTGAACTTGCTCGGGCAAAAGTTACTGCAAATAGGGTTGCTGTTGTAGTTGCAAATGAGTGGAAAGATGCTAATGACAAAGTAATGCCTGTTAAGCAGTGGCTTGAAGAGCGCAGGTTCCTGCAGGTAAGATGGTTAAACTCTCCTTTTTTTTTTAGGCAGATCTGTGGTTGTCCATGCTAAGTTACACATTCTGGTCCAGTGGTCCTTTATTGAAGTTTCATGCAATGAAAAATGTTTATGCAGGGTGAGATGCAACAACTTCGTGACAAACTTGCTATTGCAGAGAGAACGGCTCGATCTGAAGCTCAACTAAAGGTAAACAAACTGCTATGTTCATTTTGAGCAAAACTGTTATGGAAGAGGAATATTCATTGTGAGCTGTTTTAAAAAATTATCTGAACTCAGGAAAAGTATCAGTTGCGCCTAAAAGTTTTAGAAGATGGATTGAGGGGGCCACCGAGTGCTTCTAGTCGTCCTCCTACAGAAGGAAAGATTATCAGTAATGGATCTTCCCGTCGGCTTTCGCTAGGTGGAGTTGATAATATGTCTAAAGTTTCCCCAAATGGTGTGCTAGCAAGGAGATCTCCATCTTTCAATTCAAGATCCTCTCTTTCTACTAGCAGCAGCTTGGTCCTCAAGCATGCAAAAGGAACTTCAAGGTCGTTTGATGGTGGTACCAGGTCATTAGACCGGGGGAAAGTTCTCAGCAATGGACCTCATTTACTCAATAGATCTACAGATGCTGTTAGAGACTGTGAGACAACTGATAATTGGAAGGCTAGTGCAGAAGAGAAAAGTAATGAAACCACAAATAGTGATTCAAGTGATACGGTCTCTGGTGTACTCTATGACATGTTGCAGAAGGAGGTTGTTGTATTGAGAAAGGCATGCCATGAGAAGGAACAAAGTCTAAAGGACAAGGATGATGCAATTGAGGTATGATGCTGGAGTTCCTACTTATTATTGTGTTTTGAGGGGACAGATGCTGTGGTGTAATGCTTTTGCTTACCACCTCTTGTTTACAGATGTTAGCAAAGAAAGTAGATACATTAACCAAAGCCATGGAAGTGGAGGCTAAAAAGATGAGGCGAGAGGTAGCTGCTATGGAGAAAGAAGTTGCTGCTATGCGCCTCGACAAGGAACAAGAAAACAAGGCCAAGCGGCTTGGTAATTTGAAAGGACCTGGAACCGCTTCTCAGGCACCTCCTGGAAGGTACATCTGTAAGAATGGCTTATTTTTTGAGAACTTTGTCTTTCATCTGTTGGGATATTCAAATGCATATACCGTGGATATTGGAAACTTTGTAAAACTTAAAAGTATGCCATCCACTTCAATACCAGGGATTCATATATGCCATCCACTTCAATACCAGGGATTCATACTTCAATTACTTAACGTTTTTATTGCAGTCAGTCCTGCTTAATCGCTTTAAGCGGACTGACTGCCCTCTGTTAGACTACCAAATCTTACTAGGTGGACTGGGAGTTCCCTTTCTCAGGCACAACAAATTATTGTCTGGTTTAATTGTTTGTTTCTTGTATAGAATGAGCTTTTTTTTTCTGTGGAAATTTTGAACACTAGGATTCACCAAGTTATGACATTAAAGGAGCATTTCGACATATTCACTTTCTTAAATATTGCTAGTAGTTACTGTAGGCATTGGCTGGCACGCCTGGCACACAGAAAAAGCATTAGGTTTTTGCTATTTTTTGCAGCAAGCTTTTGTGGTTTTGTGTGACCTTTTAATATACCTTTTTCATTGTTTATGCCTTCCTAAATCACATCGATTTGTGTTCTTTTGCTGCAGAAATGCACCACGGGGTGGGTTGACGCGCAACCTCCAATAACATACTCTAACATCAGGCAGCATGAAATTCTTCGATAGGTTCCGTTTCCCTTTGTATTTGCTCCCTTCTGCCCCTATTAATTTTGTGATTGAGATAGCACAGATGACCCTGCGATACCTAGATTGGGGAAAGAGTAGGCTTGCATCTGACACGACTTTGCTGTAATGTAGTGAAGGTAATCCTACGGTAAGGTTTAACCTTGCGGCACGCTCTCATTTTGTCAAGGCAGTGCTCGTTGTGGTTGTATAGGCTGGACGATCCTGTGTCTTCCTCCCATCTGTAATTTAGCTAGTGTGCTTGCTTTTGCTTGTCCGGGTTGTGAAATGTGAATATTATTGTATTCTACTACGGTCACCTTTACCGCTCTGTTTGCCCTTGGGTGGGCTGGAATTGGTTTCTTGGGTTGGGATACCCATTGTACCATTCGTTTCAATTTCTAGCTGAATCAGAATGGAACCCATTGATGTTCAACGGGGTTTTCCTTCCTGTCTCATAAGTTGCCTCCGAGCGGATCCGGTGCGTGTTTTTTTTTTTTCCAACAAGGAAGAACCCAACTTTTATAGAAAGTTAATAACAAGTCTTACAACTATGGCTCGACACTGTTAAGTTGGGGATACCAACTATCTAAGGCAAACAACCGAGAACCATCGGAAACATCATGCAAACGCGAAAGATGACATATAATAGAGATAAACCCTAACAGTCCACAAAAACCTAGTGTAAAACTAGACATCTTCCATCGCATGTAAATTCTTCGACCAATCCTCAGTCGAATTCAGTAGGCCTTCTGGCTTGAGCCGATCAACTTCTTTGATTAGAATATGCTAACGCTGTAAATACGACATAAATTTGAATATAACTTTAGTTGGTTACTTAGGAGAAGTCTTCTCAATTGTTACTTTATTCTTGATTTTTCCGAGCGTTCAAGTTGAAGTTACAAAAATAAATAAACCAATATGGTAATCGTTAGCACCCTTTTTATGTAGCCAACAAAGATGAAGATCATCTAATGATTCCGGGATTCTTTCCCACATTGACACACATCCAAGCAAATTTAGCTAGGACACAGCGAAAAAGAACATGATTTGAGCTGGTTTGTCGTCTGATAAGTCTGCTAGAGAAAAATCTTAACTTTGAGTTGACTTCTATTTGCCTAAAGCTTTTGCATTTTTTTGTAACCCCCATAAGCCACATATCTATAAAGAGATTTGACAGTAAACTGACCAGTATTTTTTTCAAACACCACACCATCCTATCCTCTTCCCCCTTAAGATCAGCCCCATTCCCCATACAAGGTCTCTTTCAAAACCTTCCACTGTTCCTCCTCTTCCTTTCCAAAATTTCTGACAAAATTGATTTGCCAAACCCCATTCTCCCAACATTCTGCTACACTAACATCAGGATCTAGACAGATATTGAACAATCTTGCTACACTAATATCAGGAAGTGGATGGGGGACTTCAGTAATATCAGAAACGTGGCAAAGTATGCTGCAAGGCAACAGCAACCTTGAAAGTTCCTAAGCACGAGGTGGAAGAAATTACAGATATAACAAATGGTACAAAGTATGTATTTTCTGTTGGAATAGGATAGATTTCAGCAGATTTTGCAATTGAAGTTGCTATGAAGTGCAACTTGATACGCTATGCTCCTCCTGCTTTCCAAATAAGGTATGGAGGTTATAAAGGTGTTCACTATTGACCCAAGATCGCACGAAGAAGCATGTCAAAGTTTCAGTCAGAGAACATCACACTAGATGTCCTTGCATACAGCAAGTACCAGCCATGCTTCCTGAATCGGCAGTTAATTACACTTCTTTCAACACGTGGAGTCAGAGATAACATCTTTGAACTGAAGCAACAAGAAGCTGTGAAGCAATTGAACAGAATGGTGACTGAACCAGAAGCTGCTATTGAGTCAATTGAACTTATGCCCATGGGAGAAATAACCAATGCAGTTAAAGAATTATTGTTGTGTGGCTACCTGCCTGATCACAAACCATATCTTTCTATGCTGCTACAAACCTTTAGAGCATCCAAGTTGCTAGAATTAAAAACAAAGGCAAGAATATTCATCCCACAAGGACGACTGGACGAGCAATGATGGGATGCTTGGATGAAACCGGCACACTGAAGTATGGCCAGGTATTCGTAAAGCTTCCGCTAGTGCAAATGACCATCACACGTCCGTTGTGACGGGAATAGTTGTCGTTGCCAAAAGCCCTTGCCTCCACCGAGGTGATGTCCGGGTTCTCCTGGCTGTTGATCTTCCTGCTCTGCACCACATGGTTAACTGTGTTGTCTTTCCACAGCAGGGGCCAAGACAAGTATATAACAATGTATTCGCGTATGTTTTCTTGTTCGACTTTGAGAAAAAGCTCATGTCTGGAAACACGTTTTTTCTGGGTTTGTTATGATAGTAACTGTTATGAATAGCGCTTGTATTCATATGAGGCCAATGGGCCAGTATATATACACAAGGTACAGGTGATTAATATGCAAAGAACCCCTCATAACAATGGGGAATAACAACTATACATATATCTCTAACACCCCCTCAAACTCATGGTGGATCAACAACACGAGTTTGGAGAGGTAGAAGCGTGTTTGTGCTCGAGTCCGGGCTTCGTGAAGAAATCCGCTATCCAAGCTCAAGGCACATACGAAGAGTAATCACCGATCATGCACACAAGTCCTCGTGAAAGAAGCATCAACACCAATATGCTTGGTGAGCTCATGCTTCACGGGATCACGAGCAATACCGATAGCACTGTCATCGTCTCGACAAGAGAGGGGTTGGTGTAGTGACGAAACACCAAAATCCTCAAGTAACCACCGTAGCCAAGTAATCTCCGCCAAGAGAGCCATAGCTCGCAACTCACCCTCTGCACTCGAACGGACAACTGCGATGCTTTTCTTCGTCTTCCGGCAATAAGAGAACCACCACCCCTACACAGTCAGGTACCTCCCCATGGATCCTTGATTCTGGAGCATCTTTTCACATGACTCCTGATCCTTCCAATTTGTCTTCTATTACACCTCTTGTTTCTCCTGTCAGTGTTCTTACTGCTGATGGTACATCTCTTTCTGTCTCTGGTAGAGGAACTCTTAGCAACTCATCCTTTCATGTTTCTTCAGTTGCTCATGTTCAACGGTGACGAGGCGGCGCGACGGAAGCGCGGGAGGCCGAGTCGGTGGCCGGCGGGCCGGAGTCGGCGGCGGCGCGGAGGTCGGAGTCGGTGACGGCGACGAGCGGACACTGGCGCGCGAACCTTAGGTGCGAAAAACCCTAGTTTTGGCTCGATACCATGTTATGAATAGCGCTTGTATTCATATGAGGCCAATGGGCCAGTATATATACACAAGGTACATGTGGTTAATATGCAAAGAACCCCTCATAACAATGGGGAATAACAACTATACATATATCTCTAACAGTAACAATGAAAAGCCTAAGTCTGCTGCAGTTTTGTAAATTGTGATAAAAAAATCTTTTGTTAGTGGAGTTTAGGCGCTCCTCATGGATATGTCATTTGATCCATTAATTTTATTTTTGGATGCTATATTCTTGCTTAGTTTGTCCTTTGTTATCTAAACCATTTTCAAATTTGGTTGTTCATGCAGGCCTCATCCTGATGAGTGTTCAGGGAGTGATCTTGATGGGGACATATATTTTGTTTCTTGGGAGGAATCTCTCATTTCACCTCGCATGGTGGCGCCTATGGACTATACTCCAGCACCAACAGAAACATTAGATCATGATGTTACAATTGAGGTAGTCTAAGTTTCTAACCAAAATTTTCATCTTTCGTGTTATTCATTCTAACAATTTTTCATCTGCTGGCATCAATGCTATCATTAAGTTTTGCTTCTGACTGTGAGTTGATTTCTCAAGAGCCTGGCTCTTGTAATTCTCAACAGCCGACTATTTAGTCCTATTTTCCGAGTCCGGCAGGATTTTTTTTTATTTAATTGCAGGAAGAAACAGAATAATGTCAGTGCACACTCTATATGTGGTTTTTAATTTTGAATTAAATCCTTCGTTGCAACTGTTATAAATAGCACTTGTATTCATCATAAAACTAATGAGCCAATATATATATAAGTACATGTATGACATATATACAGATAATCTCTTATACAACAGGGAAAATACGTAAATAATAATACACATCTAACACCCCTCAAACTTATAGTGGATCAACAACATGAAGTTTTGGGAGGTAAAAGCTATGATGGGCTCTGATCTATGTCTTTGTAAAGAAGTCTGACACCTGAAGCTCTGAAAACACATACTGAAGAGCAACAACCTAGTCTACACCTGTGTCTACATGTAGGGAACATCAATACCAATATATTTTGTAAGCTCATGCTTTACTGGATCTTTAGTGATGCTAATAGCACCTATACTGTTAGACAAAAGAGGAGTCAGTGCAGAAACAGAAACACTAAAATCCTTAAGTAACCACTATAGCAAGTAACCTCTGTAGTCAACAAAGCTATAGTTCGCAACTCAGTCTCAACATTCGAACGAGAAACTGCTGTCTGCTTCTTAATCTTCTAAGCAATGAGAGAACCATCAAGAAAAAAATAGACAGAGAGAGACCGACGATCGAGTGATCACTAGCCCAGGTGGCATCAGAATATGCCTGGAGCTGTAAAGAACTGGAGCGAGGGAAAAAGAGACAACGAGTGATGGTTCCACGAAGATATCGTAAAACACAGATAAGATGACTATAATGGAGCTGAATGGGAGTAGAAACAAACTGACTCAAGATATGCACAGAATAAAAAGGACGAGACTCATCAAAAGTGACGTCCCGAGAAATCTGCATCCGTTGGCCAACAGGCCCCTAACAACGATATCCTTTATGCTCAACACTATAGCCCAGAAAAACACACTCAATGGACTGAGCGGTCAGCTTGGTACGCTCACGAGGTGTAAGAAGAACATAGTACACACACACCCAAAGAGGCAAAGACCAGAATAATCATGAGTCTTGCCACAGAGACACTCAACTGGGATCCCTCCCTGAAGAGTAGAAGGTTGAGTATTGATCAGTAATGTGGTAGTAGAAACAGCCTCAGCTCACAAATGTGGTGAACAGCAGAAGCAAGCATAAGAGCACGAGCTGTCTCAAGAAGATGACGATACTTTCGTTCAGCTACACCATTCTGGGCATGAGCACCAGAGAAGAAAACTAAGAGAGCGCCCTGCTAAAAAAGAAAAATACAAAGAACCTCACTACAAGATGATATAGAGTATATCCATGTGTGTCGAGAAAAATCATCAATAAAAATTATATAATATCAGTGACCTCCTTTCAAAATGAAAGGAGCCGAACCCTATACATCAGAATGAACAAGATCAAAAGGACGTTGTGACATCGACTCACTAGAAAGGATAGGGGAGTTGAAGCTATTTACCAAGCTTACAATCTTGACCATTTAGAGAAGCATCACCAGACACAGACCCTAAAAGACCGCGACGAACTAAAGAAGATAGACGCAACCCGCAAAGATGTTCCAAACGATGATGCCACGGAGCAAAAGACGCAGTGGAGGATGCAACAGAGGTGGAGGTGGTGGTGGAGGCGACAAGACTGATTGGGGCAGCGGAAGGAAGATGAAGCCAATCAAGCTCCCCTCGCCGCCGTGAGTCACGGCGGCGAGGGCCAGTACCAGTACCAAGCAGAGTCCCCGTGCATCGATCCTGAACACAATAAGAATCAGAATCAAGAATAACACGACAACCATAATTAGTGAGTTGACTGGCGGATAAGAGCTACATGGTTAGTTTAGGAACATGAGAAATAGAAGGAACATGAAAAGGGAAATTCGAAAGAGTGCCTCATCCTACAACAAAAAGAGAGGTACCATCTGCTGTTTGAACAGTGAAAGCGAGACTAGTGGAATCAGATATCATATGAAAGGAAGCACCAGAGTCAAGAATCCAAGGTGATATACCTGAGAAAGAAGAAGTAGAAGGTGGTCTCTCACTAGTAGACTGTGCAGCAGAACCAACAAAATCGGACGGTGCAAAAGTAGCCATGCAACACAGTAGTGTGAGAAGCTCCTGAGTATCAGAAGTAGCAGAGCTCCTCTGAGAGGAGGAACTGCCAGTTCCCTTTGGAGGACGGTCACCACGACGTAAATCTTTCTTCTTCCTGTAGTAGAACTGCTCCACATGTCCATCATTGTTGCAATAGGTGCAGTGGAGTCCCTTACAAACAACAACTGTCACTGGTGAAGGCAACACTAGTGAAGGAGTAGCTAGAGACATAGCGGTGTAGAAGCTGAAGGAGCTGCCAGAATCGAAGGAAACGACGGTGACGGCAGCAGACTTGCAGCACGAAGGTGAATCTCCTCAACACGAATAGATGCAAGGGCCTCCAACAGAGTCACATGAGGGTGGCGCGCCAACAACTGAGCACAAGTCTTCTCATACAGCCCGAAGACGTGTCAAGAAGTCGTAGATGCGACGAAGCTCTCAAGTGTGGTAAACATCCGGTCCCAAAGAGTCAATCTGATGACATACTGTGGACAACTGGACATAGAATTCGTCCAAAGTGGCATCTCCTTGCTGCAACGACTGCTCCTGACGCACAACAGCAAGATACAAAGAATTATCAAGCGGTTCGTAGCGGTTGCGCAGATACGCCCACATCAACTATGCTAAACCCAAGCCAACCACATCCCCAGTGAGATGCACTTCTATGCTAGCAACTAGAATAGCAAAGGCACGGGCATCCTCATCAATCCATGTATTGTAGGCAGCATATTGAGTCTAAAAAGTCTCCATGGCATCCTCAAAAGCAATAGATGCCTCTTAGCGAGTGTCTTCGGACACATCCTTTAGGAGCAAGGGCTCAACAAGTGGAACAGGTCGAGACGGACAAGGCAGCTCGCTGGTGAGATAATTCCAAAGACGCTGACCACACATGTGGAGACGCATGTGCTGGAACTAGTCCCGATAATTAAGACATCGAAGATCACCAAGCGATGAGGAACAAAAACAATACCCAAAGAGGACGACATATTTTTTTGGGAAAAGCCGACACTATGTTTCTGTTAGAGATGTATATGTATAGTTTGTAATTCCCCATTGTTATAAGGGGTTCTTTGCATATTCACCGCATGTACCTGTGTATATATACTGACCCATTGGCCTCATATTGAATACAAGCGTTATTCATCACATGGTATCAGAGCGAACCTAGGGTTCCGTCGCTTCGCTTGTCGCCACCGCATCGTCTCCCGGTGGTTCTTCTCCCTCTGCTGCTGCTTCTTCCGCAGTCGTCGCGACTGCTCGACGATCGCCGTCGTCTCCTCGGCTTGAGTCAGCCACCACTGCCGCTCGTCCTCCACAGCGCGCAGGGGTGCGCTCGGGCGTTGCCGTCGCTCTCCGACGCCTTGCCGTTGTCCGCTTCACCCGCCGCTCCACCGACGCTGCCGCTCGCCGCCAGCTTATCGCTTCACCGCCGCCGCGCCGCCCGCCTCTGGGGCCGACTCCTGTCTGCCGCTGGTCCGCGCGTGCGTCGCCTCTGCCGCCGGACTCTCCTGTCTGCCGCTGTCCGCGCTGCCGCCGGATCGGCGACTTCGGCGCCGTGACTCACCGGACGCCGCCGCCTGAGCCGTCGGCGCGCCACTCGGGGAGGGGTCGCTCGCCGCTAAGTCCGCGCTCGCCACTCGCCAGTCGCCGCCGCCAATGAAGTCGCCGCCACCAAGGGGGAACCCTAGTCCCCGCCCGTGCGTGTGCGTGTGTGTTTGGCGTTTGGGCCGTTTCCACGGTCAGGCCGGAAAGAAAAGAAAAAAAATGTTGTTTCTAACTGCCCGCCGTCCGGGCCGCTTGTTAGACCTCGTTGTCTTGGTCGCCGCGCGCCAGTGCCGCTACCAATGGGCACCGCTTCCTCTCTCGCCGCCGGTGATCTTCGATGGTGTTAATTACACCGATTTTGTGTCTCACATGCGCATCCACATGCGAGGTCTTCGCTCTCAGGCGTCCTCTCGGCGATGTCACCGCCCGCTTGCCTATTCTCCGACGAACTCGCGCTGTGCGCTACCCCAACAATGGACAAGGCTGCGATTGAGGCCGCTGGCCTTGCTGATGATGAAGATGTTTCTGCCTACCAAGTGGCTCTGGATTCCTACAAGGATCGCCTGACCGCCCACACTCAGTGGTGTGATGATGATGCTCAGCCTGCGCTGTCTTCATCGCGATATCCAACCTCGATTTTCCGAGGTTGTGGGACTCTCACGGCTTTCCGGATGTGGACTCATCTTCGTCGGCACTATGAGCCCTCTGTGATGCCCATGCCTCTCCGTGGTCCGCCAGGAGCACTCTCTTCAGCAGGGTGATGCTATCTGTTGATGCTTTTTATGCTCGTAGCTCATTGCTTTGGCGCCACCGGACTCCTTCGCACCGCCGATGTCGCTCTTGTCCCTGTTGTTCGCCATGCGCGGGCCGACCGAGTTTCACGGATCTACGAAGTTCCTTACTCCGCCCCGTCACGAGTTCGGCGCGCGTCCCGCCTTGCACGCCACCCTCGTGTCACTCTCTGGAGGCTCTTCGCGAGATACGTGCGAGAGACTACCCGAGTGGTGCCGCTCGCTACCACTCCGTCCGTGCTCGCCCGCCCACCGCTACACCGACGGCTCCACGTGTCGGCTGCACGCTTCCTCCTCGTGGGCCGCCACAGTGGTGGTGGCGCCCATCCGGCGGCGGTCGCCTCACCGCTCCTCTTTGTAATAAGCTCGGCCACATTGAGTCCCGTGCATACAAGCGGCGACATCTTTCTCGCCGTTCTTCTACTAGCACCGCATCGGTGCTTCTACATCGACGTGCAGATCGACTTCTTCAAAGAAGCTTCTTTCATCGAGCGGTGAGATAGCCGGACTTCGACGCCGCTTGCCGCTCGAGTTCTCCTTGACAGTTCTCGCAGCTCGCATCGACTCTTCGCACCGAGAGACCACCTCCTAAACAATCGATACCTCCCGTGGATTCTTGATTCTCGAGCATCTTTTCACATGACTCGATTCTTCCACTCGTCTTTCCTTACACCCTTGATTCTCCCGCTGTTCTTACTGCCGATGGTACATCTCTTTCTCGTCTCTGCGTCGAGGACCTCTTAGCAACTCCTCTTTTCACGTTCCTTCGCTTGCTTATGTTCCTCACCTTACCATGCGCCTTCTTTCTGCAGGGCGATTCGATCTTGGTTGTCGGGTCATTCGACTCGACTCTTGTTGTGTTCAGACCGCCACACGGGAGCTCGGTTGGTTCTAGCCTCGGCGCCTTGACTCACAAATGCCTCTGGGAGCTTGACCGCTTCACCTTCCTTCCACTGCTACTGCTGCCGGTCTCTCGCTTTTCTACCACTTCGCCTACCAGCTCTTTCCAGCAGTGGCATCACCGTCTTGGTCATCTGTGTGGATCTCGTCTGTCGTCTTTGGTTCGTCGTGGTCTTCTGGGGTCTGTCTCAGGAGATGTGTCTTTAGATTGTCGTACGTAAGTTAGGTAAACAGATTCAGCTTCCTTATCCTCATAGTGAGTCAGTGTCTCAACGTCCTTTTGATCTTGTTCATTCAGATGTTTGGGGTCCGGCTCCCTTCGTTTCGAAAGGGGGTCATCGATATTATATCATTTTTATAGATGATTTTTCTCGTCACACTTGGATATATTTCATGTCTTCTCGTAGTGAGGTCTTATCTATCTATAAACAATTTGCCACTATGGTCCATACACAGTTCTCCACCCCTATTCGTGTCTTTCGCGCTGACTCCGCTGGCGAGTACCTCTCTCGTTACCTGCGCAGCTTCCTTCGAGCGGTACTCTCCGCCGATTCTCTTGTCACGGTGCTCATGCTCAGAATGGTGTCGCTGAGCGCAAGCATCGTCATCTCCTTGAGACGGCTCGTGCACTGATGATTGCCGCCTCTATTCCACCTCACTTTTGGGCCGAGGCTGTTTCCACTGCCACCTATCTCGTTAACATCCAACCCTCTTCTGCTCTTCAGGGTGCGATTCCTGTTGAGCGTCTTTGTGGTCTTCTTCCTGACTACTCTGCCCTTCGTCTATTTGGCTGCGTTTGCTATGTTCTCCTCGCCCCTCGAGAACGTACCAAACTAACTGCTCAGTCTGTTGAGTGTGTCTTTCTGGGATACAGTGCCGAGCACAAGGGATATCGGTGTTGGGATCCTGTTGGTCGACGGATGCGGATTTCTCGGGATGTGACTTTCGACAAGTTTCGTCCCTTCTACCCACATCCTACCTCTCCTTCGGCTTCCTCTGTGGAGTCTCTGTCCTTTTTGACCTTTCCAGATACACCAATATCTGTCTTACCCTCATCCACCCGTCCCACTGAGTCTCCACATATTCCTCCTGTGGCCTCTCCGCCGTTGTCACCGCCTGATTCGTCTCCTGCGGCTCCTCAGGCTCCTCCCACTACACTCGTCTACACTCGTCGACCTCGTTTTGAGGATGTTCCCGATGAGCCATTTTCTCCTGATGTTCTATCTTCTCATGATGATCCATCTTCCCCTGATGGGTTCTCTTCTCCTCGCTACGCTCTCCGCAATCACCGCCGATTCGCCTCCCGCTGCTTTGGTTTTTAAGTGCGGCTACTCTTGAGCTCGTCTCCTATCGGATGCTTTGTTATTCATCCCGAGTGGCGACATGCTATGGCCGAGGAGATTGCGCCTCGAGCGCATCGGTACTTGGGATCTTGTTCCTTTTCCATCTCATTCTCGCCCCATCACGTGTAAGTGGGTCTATAAGATTAAGACTCGCTCTGATAGCTCTCTTGAGCGTTATAAGGCGCGTCTTGTTGCTCGTGGCTTCCAGCAGAGCATGGTCGTGACTACGATGAGACTTTTGCTCCGCGGCTCACATGACCACCGCCCGCACTCTTCTTGCGGTGGCGTCATTCGCCACCGGTGCATTTCTCGACTTGATGTCAAGAATGCCTTTCTCAATGGCGAGTTGCGTGAGGAGGTCACATGCTTCCGCCACCGGTATTCTGCTCTCGAGGGCATGGTCCGCCGCCTTCGTCGTTCTCTCTATGGCCTTAAGCAAGCCCTCGTGCTTGGTTTGAGCGCTTCTCCTCTCGTGGTCACTGCTGCGGCTTTTCGGCTAGTGATCGTGATCCTGCGCTCTTTGTCCACACTTTGTCTCGTGGTCGGACTCTTCTTCTTCTGTATGTTGATGACATGATCATTACCGCGATGATTAGTACATTGCCTTTTCAAGGATCGTCTTAGTGAGCGATTTCTTATGTCGGATCTTGGTCCTCTTTGTTACTTCCTTGGGATTGAGGTTACTTCCACTCGGATGGTTTCTTTATGTCCCAAGAGAAGTATATTCGAGATCTTCTTGATCGTGCCTCTCTCATCGATCATCATCGTTGAGACTCCCATGAAGCTCAATGTTCACCTCCGACTCTCGATGGCGAGCCTCTTTACGATCCGACTCGCTATCGCCATCTTGTTGGGAGTCTTGTCTATCTTGTCATATCTCGTCCGTGATATCACTTATCCATCCACATTACAGTCGGTTCGATCTGCTCCCACTCAGTCCACTACAGCCACCTCCTTCGAGTTCTGCGATACCTTCGTGGAACTATCTCTCGTATCTTTTCTTTCCAAACTCCGATTAATTCTGACTTGAGCTTATTCGGATGTTACTTAGGCGGCGATCCTCCGATCGCGGTCTATCTCTCGCATCGTGTTTTTCTTGGTGGTTCTCTCATTGCACGGAAGACGAAGAAAGCATCGCAGTTGTCCCGCTCGAGTGCAGAGGTCGAGTTGCGCGCTATGGCTCTCTTGGACAGAGATTACTTAGCTCATGGTGGTTACTTGAGGATTTTGGTGTTTCTGTCACTACACCGACTCCTCTCTTGTCCGGACAAGATGCAGTGCTATCGGTATGCCCGAGATCACGTGAAGCATGAGCTTACCAAGCATATTGGTGTTGATGCTTCCTTCATGCGATCTTGTGTGCATGACCAGGTGATTGCTCTTCAGTATGTGCGTTCAGAGCTTCAGATAGCGGATTTCTTTACGAAGGCTCAGACTCGCGCACAGCATGGTTTCTACCTCTCCAAACTCAGTGTTGTTGATCCACCATGAGTTTGAGGGGGGGGGGGTGTTAGAGATGTATATGCATAGTTTGTAATTCCCCATTGTTATAAGGGGTTCTTTGCATATTCACCGCATGTACCTGTGTATATATACTGGTCCATTGGCCTCATATTGAATACAAGCGTTATTCATCACAGTTTCTATAAGAAATAGAGACGGTTTCTAAACGAAATTGTATCTGCGACGGAGGCGAGCAACCAGGCGGCGGCCGAGCTTGGGCGGAGGCGCGGGAGGCTCTAGCGGCGGCGCGGCGGATCTGACGGCGGCACGGCGGATCCGGAGGCTGGCAACCAGGAGGCGCAGTTGCGGCTGGAGGGCGGTGACTCGGGTTCGAGGTCCGCGGCGCGAGGGCGGTGGCTCAATCTCGAGGTCCACAGCGGATCCGACGGCTTGAGCTCGAGGAGTTCAGGCGGCGGCGGCTCGGGCTTGAGGTCCAGGGCGGCAGTGGCTCGGGCTCGGCGGCCGTGGCGAGCGGCGAGAGCGCGCCGAACTCGGCGGCGCTTCGGCGTCGAACGGCCTAGAACGCCGGTGGTGACGGGCGGATAGCAGCAAGCACAGTGGAGATGGCAAAGCAGCGGCTGGACGAAAACAAACCCTAGGTTTGCTTTGATAACATATTATAAATAGCGCTTGTATTCATCGTGAGGCCAAATGGGCTAATATATGTATAAGTACAGGTATGACATATATGCAGATAAACCCTTGTACAACAGGGAAAAATACATAGGTAATAATACACATCTAACAACAACCATTTCGATGATCTTACTCTTCTATCGCACTGTTTTCTTGAAATTGTTTTCCGAATATGTGGAAATGAAATCAGTCTGCTTGAATATTAGTAGGATGGGCACCACCGCTTTCTCGTTAGAAACTTAAATTTATGGAGAGAAGTCGGTATACCATGCAGCCTGATTCAAGTTCAAGGGTTTTTAGTGAGTTCCTATGTAAATAAAATCCTCAGTAACCAAATCTGGTCTTGTGTGCTACACCAGTTTTTGTCCAGTTGATTTTACATTAAATAGCATCTTCGTTTTCCCGTTTGAATTAAAGAATTACCTAGTTCATGTTCCTATATCTGAGAATTTTAACATAGCAATTGATTCTTTTGCTGGTAGTACAGTTATATTCAGATTACTTAGAAGTAAGGAAATTCATTTTTTTCAAAAAATTTTAGAACAATTTTTTAACCAATCTGATACCCTGCCTCGGAACTATTATATTGTACGGTTTTGCTAGTTTTAAGTTGTCTGGAATTTTCTTAAGTTTAAGTCACTTGTTGTGATCATTGGATTTATGTAGGGTTTGGTGTGTCATATTATTGTCATATGATTAGATATTGATCAAATGGATGTCATATGATTCGATATTGATTCAATAGTCACAACAAGTGACTTAAACTTAAAAAAATTTAGACAATTTATGAATAGACAGTCCCAATATTATATTATGCAGGAAGTAGAGGAGTACTTCACAAATTACATAGTTAATGAGAGTCCGGAAATCATCGCCAATGCGCATGTAGTCTTCGCAGATAAGGAATTACTCAAGGCCGAAGCCCGAAAGTGCGCTGTGGATTGGGCTGGCCAAGCTCTTCTCTATTGCTGTTGACTTCCCAAAGACAGGAGTACGGGCTTAGATTCCACCTGAACTACATGTCAAGGAATATCCTGATTTCATGGAGAAGCTCGATAGAGTCACCTATGAATCGACGGGAGTAATCGGGAAACTCTACATGGAAATAAGGAAGCAGACCCCTCGCGTAGAGCACTTCACAAAGGATGTGGCAAGGCGGTCTTATGACAATGATTTGATTGTTGATGGCTACAAAGATTACATTACTTATGCTATGGAGTTCAAGGAAGAGTACGACTTCAAGTTGGGTAATCTGATGGACCACTATGGAATAAAAAGTGAGGCAGAGATTATAAGTGGATGCATTCTTAAGATGGCAAAGAACTTTACCAAGAGTAGTGACGCTGATGCTATTAGATTGCCATGCTTGTTCAGCGAGATGAGTGTTAGTGTGATCTCAGGCATTTGACCCAACGGCCAAATGCCACCCTTGACCATACGCCCGATCGGGGCGCCCACCCATTTGGTCAGTGGCCCTGTCGCGACGCCATATAAAAGAGAGGTGGGGGCCGGGGCGGCACGCACGACGAGGTTCACCGTGCCGTCACAAACCCCACCTACAACCCTAGCCGATCTGAGAGCTTGGCGCTGTAGCGACGGGAAGCACCACCGCCGTCTTCTTCATCGGATCTGCACCGCCGCCGTCGCCGTCTTCCTCTTCCCGATTCACCACTGCCGCCATGGCCGGATCCTCTACCTCCGACGGTAATCTCTCCCTCTCCTCTCCCTTCCCTCTCAGATCAAGAACCCCAGGCAAGATAGAGATCAACAATGGTATCAGAGCCATACCTTTTGCCACCGTGCGCGCGCCGTCGGGCTCGCTCCGCCGTCGCTCCGCTCGTGCGACGCCGCTTGCCACCGTGCGCGACGCGCTGCCGGGCTCGCCCGCCATCGCCCGCTCAGGCGACGCCGCCTCGCCGGTGCTCGCCGGCCACTCGCCGAGCCCGCTGGCTGGACGCTGCGCGCGCCCGCGCGGTGCCGCCGCCGCTTGCGCCCTCTCGAGGCCGCCGCCGCTTGGGAGCCAGCGTTGAGCGGCGCGCTCGGTGCTCGCGTGGATCTCGGCGCCGCCGCTCGCGCCTCCTCACCGCGCCGCGCCTCCCGCGGCTTGCCGCCGAGCCGCCGCCGCCTCGCCGCGCGAGCGCGCCGCCGCTCGGTTTGCGACGCTGGTCGGCACCGCTCCGCCTCGCCGCGGTGCTCCTCGCCGCCGCGTGGGCTCGCCGCCGACGCGCGCCGGCTATGCTGCAGCCTGGTGGCGCCGCTCGCTCGCCACGAGCCGCCGTGCCGCCGCTTTGTCGGTGGGGTTGCAACCGAATGAGGCGAGGCGGGGCTTAGGTTTAGGGTTGGGCGAGCGCGACGCCGTCCGATCCGTCGGACGGTGTAGTCCTTCCGCCGATTTCGGCCCAAGAGAAATGGGTTTTGGCGACCACGAGCGCGTGGGCCGTGGCGCGCATGGATGGGCCGGTTTTGATGTTTTGAACAGTAAATTCCGAAAAGGAGTTTTAATGTTTTTCAGAAGCTTTTTTGAATGAATTTGAATGCAAATTGAATCAAATTTCTGGAAATTTTTGCACCAACGTGTTAATTTTTTCAGAAATTAAATGAGTACAGTAAGAATGCTTCTGAGTATGAATTATTTTTAGAATAATTACAGTTTCCGCTGCAAAAGTTAATATTGATTGATTTTTCATTATTAAATTCGAACCAACGGGAGAATTTAATTTTGGAAAAATAGAGATAATTTCATATTATTATGATATTGTTATTTTCTGACCAACGTTGATAATAACAGATTATAATTTTTAATTAATGTTTTTATGCGTTATTTCTATTTACCTTAACGGTGATGTAGATTTAATGCATAGATAAAATTGTTTTAAATTGTATGTCGATTTTTGACCAACGTTGGAAATAAGACATATAATTTTGTCATATGTTCTCACTTTATTTGAACTATTTTTGATGGATACAACTTGATGAGTTGTATCGAGAGATCCCACTCTCAAAGGAGATAATTATGGAGAGTGCAAGAAAAAGATAGACTTAGCGTTTATCTTGGCCGAGGTGGACCGGGTCCTCACTACAGCACGTCCCACTGAGCCTATTGCACCAGTGAGGGATCAAAATGAGGATGATACTGTTTGGCAGAAAAGACAGAGGGACCATGCTCCCCTTACAGATGTCTTATGACCTTGAGCATAAGAAATGGACCACAGCCAACAAGAAATGTTTGGCTGTAATAAAGAACACGATTGAGCCTGCAATTGTGGGCTCAATCGCAGAGTGTGACACTGTCACAGAGTACCTTGAGAAAATAAAGAGTCAGTTTACTGGCTCTTCAAAGACATACACTACACAGCTGATTAAGCAGCTTGTGACAGAAAGGTACTCTGGCGGTGGCATAAGAGAGCACATACTAAGGATGAGCAACTTGGCATCCAAGCTTAAACCAATGGATTTGGCACTCAAGGATGAGTTCCTAATTCATTTGATTTTTGCTTCCTTGCCAGAAAAGTTTGACACTTTTGTTGTCAACTACAATATGCAGCCCGAGAAATGGGACTTAGAAAAGTGCATAGCTATGTGTGTGCAAGAGGAGGAAAGATTTAAATCCTCACATGGTGGTTCTATCAACTATGTGAAGGACAACAAGAAAAAGAACTTCAACAAGAATTCTCCTCAAAGAACAAGGAAAAGCCTCATCCATCACCTCAACGAGAATAAGTTTGCATGAGACAAAGATCAAGATCTTCATTGCAAGAAAAAGGGACATTACAAGAAAGATTGTCCCGATTTCTTGAAAATGATTATGTCAAAGAAAGGTGAGGACATTATTACGTTCATAAATGAGTCCTTGTATGTACAATACTCAAAATCTACTTGGTGGATTGATTCAGTGCAACTGCTCATGTTGCCAATAATATGCAGATTCCGTTCGACGAGGAATACGCAAAGAAAAGAAAGATGCATTAAAGTCGCAAATGGAGTCCAAGTGAAGTTGAAGTCATGCATGCGATCTTTCATTAGAGCTAGTGATGGTTTCACTCTTTTACTTAGAGATGTTCTTTATGTTCCTCTTTACAGAGGAATTTGATTAGTGTTTCATGTTTGGACAATGATGGTTATGATTGTCATTTTGGAAATGGCAAGTGTGAAATAATGTTTAATAAAGAATGTGTTGGTCTTGCCATCTTACAAAATGAGCTTTATTTGTTATCATTATGTGATGATGTGAATGTCGTATGCGATAATGGGAACGTCGCGTGCGAGAAAGTGAATGAATCCTCGTCTACGAATGTAAACAGGAAACGAAAAAGAACTCTAGATGCGTCGTCGAAATTATGGCACTGTCGTTTAGGCCATATTTCGAGGGGGAGAATAGAAAGACTAGTTAAGAATGATATTCTTCCTCTATTAGAGTTCTCAGACTTAGAACAATGCAGAGAATGCATTAAAGGAAAATATGTAAAGAAAATTAAGAAAGACGCCAAAAGAAGCACATGAATTCTACAAATTATTCACACAGACATTTGTGGTCCTTTTCCTGTGAAAAGTGTGGATGGATATGACTCGTTCATAACATTCACGGATGATTACTCCCGTTATGGATATATTTATCCAATCAAAGAAAGAAATGAAGCCTTGGATAAATTCAAAATATTTAAGGCTGAAGTTGAAAACCAACACGATTTAAAGATTAAGATAGTCCGATCTGACCGTGGGGGGGAGTACTACGGTCGACATACCCCATATGGACAAGTTCCTGGACCTTTTGCAAGGTTTTTACAGGAAAATGGTATAGTAGCCCAGTATTCTACACCGCGAACCTCAAAGAAAATGGAGTAATGAAAGACGCAACTGCATTCTCGATGGATATGGTGCGAAGCATGATGAGCTATTCCACACTGCCATTGAGTCTATGGATGGAGGCGTTGAAAACCGCCATTCATATTCTTAACAGAGTGCCTAGTAAGTCGGTGCCCAAAACACCGTACGAGTTGTGGACAGGAAGAGTTCCCTCACTAAACCACTTATGTGTGTGGGGAGTCTCACGAGGCTAAAGTATTTAACCCAAACCTTGGGAAACTTGATCCCAAATGCGAAGTTGCCATTTCATTGGCTACCTGAAAAGTCAAAAGATTTTCGTTTCTCCGCCCGCATGATATACAAAGTTTGTAGAAACGAGACACGCTGTCTTCTTAGAGGATGAAATGATGAGAGGAAGTATGGTAGCTCGTGAGATTGACCTTGAAGAGAAGCGGGTGTATGCGCCCACTCCGATGATTCAAGAACCATTCTTCATACTACTCGCCGCCGCCGCACCGACGTGCAAGACACGTGGTGCCAAAGACTGTTATTGTTCCTCCCGTGGCAACAATGAATGAGAATGAGGAACTGTTTCTTCAGATCCTATAGAACCCATTGCCACGATGAGGGGAGCAACAAAGAATTTTCAAATGTAAGATGTACCAAATGAGGAGGCCCCGAGGAGGTCTCAAAGAGTAAGAAGATCACCTATCTCTGATGATTATCGATTTATCATACAGAGGAATTTCAAATGGAGGATGATCCCACCTCATTTGAAGAAGCCATGAGAAGCTTAAAATTCTCAAAATGGCTTGAGGCCATGGAAGAGGAGATGAGGTCCATGAAGACTAATAAAGTCCGGGACTTGGAAATTATTCCTAAAGGAGCCAAAACAAGAGGGTCAGAATGGGTCTACAAGACAAAGCTTGACTCCCAAGGAATGTAGAAAGATACAAAGCGCGACTTGTGGCAAAAGGCTTTACGCAAAGAGAAGGGATTGATTACAATGAGAACTTTTCTCCGCCTCATGTAAAGATTCCTTCGAATCATAATGGCATTAGTAGCACATTATGATTTAGAGTTACATCGATGGATGTAAAGACGACATTTCTTAATGGGGATTTGGAGAAAATGTTTACATGGCACAACCGAAAGGTTTTGTCGTGGAAGGAAATGAAAGAATGGGATGCCGCTAAAGAAATCAATTTATGGGTTAAAGCAAGCTTCAAGACAGTGGTACTTGAAGTTTGACAGTACAATAAGAAAATTTGGGTTTAAAGAAAATGTAGAGGACAACTGTGTTTATGCAAAGTTTAAAGATGGAAAGTTTATCTTCCTAATCCTGTATGTGGATGATATTCTACTAGCTAGTAGTGATGTCAGTCTGCTACTGGAGACAAAGAAGTTTTTGTCCTCAAACTTTGATATGAAAGATCTTGGTGAAGCTTCGTTCGTTCTAGGGATCGAGATTCACCGGGAGATATAAACAAGGGGATATTGGGACTGTCACAAAGGCATACATAGAGAAAGTCTTAAAGAAATTTTGTATGCATAAATGTAGTCCTTCACCGCACCTATAGTCAAGGCGACATATATGGGGATTTTCAATGCCCCAGAACCAAGACGAGCTCGATCAAATGAAATCGGTTCCATATGCTTCACCGTTAAGCTTGCGATGCTCAAGTGTGTACGCCACCGACTTAGCGCTTGTTACCGGGTTACTTGGCGATTCCAGCAATCTCGAATAGAACATTGAAATTGATAAAGAAAGTCTTGCGTTATTTGCAAGGAACAAAAGGCCTTATGATGACATACGTAAGATCGATTCACTCCATATAGTGGGGTATACAGATTCTCGATTTTATGGGAGATGATAGAAAGTCTACATCCGGATATGTGTTCACTCACGGAGGAGCTATATCGTGGAAAAGCTCAAAGCAAACCGTCACTACATCGCCCACAATGTATGCCGAGTTTGTAGCATGTTATGAGGCTACGGGCGGTGGAATCGCAAAGAAGTTCATACCGGTTTAAAAGTGGTTGACGACATCAATAGACCACTTAAGTTGTATCGCGATAATGAACCCGCAGAACGTATGCCCACAACAATAAGTCAAGTGGTGCCGCCAAACACATTGACATAAAGTACTATGTTGTGAAAGATAAAGTTCGGATCAAATTATAAGTCTTGAGCATATAAGTACCGCAAAGATGCTAGCGGATCCGCTTACTAAAGGCTTACCACCCAACGTGTTCGAGAGAACATGTAGCCGTATGGGTTTAAGGAAAGCCTATGATTCTGGACTAAAAGATGGCCCAAAGGATTAAAGTAACTATTTCAAAACAGAGAGGTGTATTGTAACTGTCAAATCTATCGGCGATTGACCGTGACGATGAGACATGTTCTATGCACTAATCGTGATGGAATGTGTAAAGTCAAAAGTAATTAAAGATACGATATAGATTGAGATCAAGGGGAGAATGTTAGTGTGATCTCAGGCATTTGGCCCAACGGCCAAATGCCACCCTTGACCGCGCCGATCGGGCGCCCATTACCATTTGGTCAGGGGCCTCGCCGCCGCGCCATAAAAGAGAGGTGGGGCGGGCGGCGACGCACGACGAGGTTCACCGTGCCGTCACAAACCCCACCTACAACCCTAGCCGATCTGAGAGCTTGGCGCTGTAGCGACGGGAAGCACCACCGCCGTCTTCTTCATCGGATCTGCACCGCCGCCGTCGCCGTCTTTGTCGGGACCCAAAAATGCAATTCTCGACCTCTGTGTATTCTCGCACTAGTCCAGATCACGCTAGTGCACACAGCAGTAACATAGGTGAATATCAATCCACACATGCGAAATATAACATAAACGAATAGTTTGAGTAACAACTTAGAGTTTTGACCTTAAGGTCGGGTTACAACTTATTAAGCCACGCAGGCTAACACTAAAGAAATACTCGCAATGAACGAAATAAACTCGCAAACTCCAATCAAGACACCACAGCAACCGATCGGGATCGATGACCTAGCGATCAACCTTCTTCCACAAACTCCTCCTCAAAGCAAAGAAGACTCCTCCACTTCAGAGGTTTGGACGCAAGTTTTACAACAAGCGTGAGTACACAACCGCACTCGCAAATCATACCACGTAATGCAATATATAGATGCGCACTTATTCCAAAGGAATGGCTTTTGTGGTTACTTTGCGTAAATGCAACATTTGCAATTGAATACAAATAATAGATTGAAAGCATAATTTAAAACAAATAAGCAATATTAATTTAACGATTGTTTCACAAAGACACACAACTAAACCGATTGATTCACACACCATATGATTGAGATCACACAGCTCCCAATCCCACATTTTATGAACACTACCCTCATGTGAAATCCCGAGCATTGTCCATGACCGAGGACGCGCTATTCGAATAGATTGATTAACACTCTGCAGAGGTTTGTACACTTTACCCACACGATACAACTAGTGTAGCTAGCACTAATCGTAACAAAACAGTTCGCAACTTCGCCTCAACATTGACGTTTTATTCACACAAACCCATATCACAAAGCTTAACCTATCCACCGAACCCCAATGTTGAAACTCCGTAACCTACTAAGTTAGGCTGTCACCGACATGTGGTCGTGACAAAGATAGCTCAATTCAATGGCGCACAAAGTTAAGTCCTTAATTGACCAAGGCAAGACTTCAGCTTTTCTAACTAAACCACACGATAAGTCCCAATCACAAAGCCACCAGCTCACACAGATCCACCACTTGCCTCGCCTAAATCCTTTACCACCCGGTTGGTTTAGTGCAACACATGCCATCACGAGTAATAGCACACAACACACACGCTTTATCACACGCCCATAATCACTTAGTCAAATTTCATAATTGCACTCACATGCGATGATGACTCGTGGCATGGCTAAGCAATTCTAGTCGGTCTAACCAACCGTGTTGGCAATATGCTAATACCAACTAAATAACAAACCAATCTAGGGCGACAAAAGGTTAAGGTATACAAGTAGGCAAGGTGAACATAGCAGATTGGATCAATAACTAGCCCAAAAGCAGTTAAATACATAATTAAAGTAAATGCAATACTTCCACACAATATAATTTGGGAAACTAGGATTCAATATGATCAAAGGTATGACTTGCCTTGGAATAAGTCTATGTACTGGTCTTGAACTTGGTTGAAGCCTTCTTCGCGAAACCCCAAGTATCGACGTCACGCACAAACGAAGCAAAACAACCAAACAAATAAATAACAGAGGCAAAACAAACTCCAACAATTAAATAAAAATAATAATTAGGTAGATCTCGAATTTAGACAAATTTAGAAATTTGAATGGGCTCAATCGAGTTAGGATGCAAAAGTTATGGCCTTTGAAGATTGAAAATACATAAAATGTCAAAACCAGATTTCATGAATTTCTCAATTATTTTCCTAAAGGAAAATCAGATTATTGCGCAAGTCGACGCCACGGAGGAATTTCGGAAAAGAAATAATAAAAGAAATCTCGACATGTGGGACCCACATGCCGTAGGCTAGGCTCACGGTGGACTAGGTCCACCGAGCCTCGGACTCGGTCCGAGATCGCGCGTGGCGCACACGTGGACCGACCGGCGCCACTGGCCGCCACGCTGCGCACGGGCCGACGCCGGCGCCGACGTGATGACGACAAAACGGCGGCGCTCGGACCGTACGACAACGACGACTGGCGGCGCTCCGGCGAGGTCCGATGGTACCAGATTGAAGCTCGTGTTATTGCGAACACGATGGTGCACTCACGAGCGCGAGACATCAAGATGGCCGGCGGCGAGGGTTGAGCGCGAGGGCTTTGGCTTTGCCTGACCGAGTTCCGCGAGGTTTTGGCAACGGCGAAGGGTCCTTAAGGTAGCCTTGGCATCACTGATCTCGGTGGTGCACTCGGCGACGACGCGGCGGCACCGACGGCGACGAAAAAGGCGAAGAACAGAACGGCGCGAAACCTAGAACTCCAATTGCGCGCGCTAAGGCCTAAGGCTCGGAAGGAGATGAGGGTGGCGGCCTGGTTGCGGAGGTCCGTGGCGGCTCGGGGCTATTTATAGGGTGGGGTGCCCGGATAAGGAATCCTAAATTGAGGATTTCGCTGAAAACGAAACGGAGATAGAGTTCGCTTCGATCCCGATTGAGGGCGACACGGCACCGGAAGATTAGAGATAGAGTTTGGCAAAGAAACCGAGGTTTTTAGTTAGGAAAGTCCGTTGTCGGATTGAGCTTCTAGAAGACGGCAATGGCGGCGGCCCACTTCGGGCGCGAGAAGAAGGCGCCAAGAAGACGGCCGACGCGGCAAGCGGGCCCACACGTTAGTGGCTAGGTTAGGTGCGGCGCGCGCGAAGCGGTGCGCCACAAGCGGACTCAAGATCCGCCGCCCAGATTCAATCGAACGGCCCACAATCAAAGGGACATTCCGATCCGCTCGTTGCCTCACGCGCATCTAGCCGCCCATGCTTGATCCAACGGCGAGAGCAGCGCGCGCGAGAGAGAGAGAGAGGGGCCGACAGCGGGTCCACTGTCTGCTGAGGCGGCACGGGGCGAATCGGGCCGCATGAGTTGGGTCAAGCGGGGACAATGGGCCGGAGGGTTGATTTCGACCCAAAGAAGATTTCGAGATTTTAATTAGTTTTTCTAATTTAGAAAATACCGTAAATTCAAATAAGCAATAGAAAATAGCAAATGAACTCGTAAAAATTCTAGAAAATCTAGAAAATATATCCGAGCACAAAACTCAAATAAAATAGTTTTGGCTATTGTTCGTGTTGGGATTATTCACATTAAATGTTTTTTATTATAAAGTCCAATATTAAGCTTTTGAATTAAATTCAAATAAATCCAAATGGTGAATTTTTCCCTACTAACTATTTAAAAGATTTTTTTTTTAAGCTCAGAAATTTGGGATGTTACAGTCTTCCACTTCCCGATTCACCACTGCCGCCATGGCCGGATCCTCTACCTCCGACGGTAATCTCTCCCTCTCCTCTCCCTTCCCTCTCAGATCAAGAACCCCAGGCAAGATAGAGATCAACAATGAGCACAGATGAGAATGGACATGGTCAAGAATCAAGATGCCTCTGATGCCAAGGCATCCGCTTGGTATCATGTTACGTATCACCCGGAGTACTGCCCCTCCTCCATCGTGATCGGCGCGCAGCTCCAAGTCAAGGCCCACGACTCCACGAACGCGCCGCACTCGCCCTCAGACCGAGCTCCCGCACGCCGCCGTCCCGGCCCAAGTGGGCGCGCAACGCGGCGAGGCTGTCCGAAGTCGAGCTTCGCCCATGTCATTCTCGGGTCTTCTTCGGTGGCGCCCGAAGGAGGGGCAGCAGACGGTCCGCAGCGGGCGCCCTCAACATCAACTCCGGCGCTTTCTTCGCCTGGGTCGCCGTGCTGCCGCAGGCCGCTCAAGTTCGTGGACACCTCGCAGTGACCATGGGGCCACAGACAAAGACGGCATCGCTCGCCATCGGTGCAAGGCTCGACGCCGACAAGGAAGATATCGCCGCATGTCAAGTTCTCCCGCCGCAGCGGCTTCTGACAAGGTATTAATCCCGTAGTTTGTACGCTTTTCACGCTAAATGCTAACCACCGTAAGATCAAGACTTCCTGCTACTCGTTTTTCATTTCTACCATCCTTCTGTATTTTGGGTTTTGGTTTGGGATATTTTTTTATTTGGCCCTCGATGCCACATTAATTGCAAAAATGGGCCCGTGACGTCATATTTGCAAATCTAGCCTCTTTCCGAGCGAGAGCATGGGATGGTGACACATGCCGCATCCTGCGGTCGAAAGCGCAGAAAGCGAGCGGCGACCGCTGGAATGCGGGCCAGCGTGGGAGCAAGGCGACCAACGCGGAAGGTGGTGGGCCTAGGTACTTTCCACGGTGCCGAAGCGCAGGAGGTGGCTGCTGCCTTCCTGGCGGTCCCGGAACGCAGGAAGCATGCAAAATGCTTATTTAATGCTAATGCAAAGCAGTGCAAGGAATGCAATTAATGCTAGCTTCATGCGCTCGGGTGGCGCAGGATGTTGTCGACGTGCTCCCGCGACTCCGGTGGCGCTGAAAGCGGCTGGTCCCGCGCCTCACTGCAAGCCCCCGCGCCCGACCGGCGTCCCGCGCTGCTCGTCTGGTTTTCGCGCCCCCGGACCGTAGGATGCGCTATGCGTCGTATCCGTGATTCCGCGCTCGTCAGGGGGCTAGTTTCGCAAATATGGTGGCAGGAGGGCTATTTTTGCATTTACTGGTAGCACTACGGGGCCAAATAAAAAAAAATTTCTTGGTTTGGATCCGTGTATTGTTGTATTTTTTAGGGCTATTTGGTATTTCTCAATTAGAGAAAAAGAAGAAATAGAAGATAAAAGAAAATGAACTGTGGCCCACCTGTCATTGACATAGGGGTTTGTCTCCAACCCTAACCGAGCGAGGCATTCGATGTTTGGGGGCTTTAGCTGGCGGTGGCTCGAGCGTGATGCTCGTCGGCCGTTGGAGCGGTAGTTCGGCCTCCTCTCCTCCTCATCTTCTTAAGGCACCTGGATTCTTCCTCTCCTCCTCGTTAGTATTGTTGTTTTCCATTTTCTGCATTACTTTACTAAAGTGTGATGTGCTAGTTGATTTTACATTATGTAATTTTTTACTAGTACCGAGAGACTTGGTTTAGTAATGTTGTGGGCTCGAATTAATACTCGATGAGGATTATTGTTACTTGTGAAATTGATTTGACAGTGCTAAATTAGACTTGAGCTTGTTGATTGCATACTGTTGTTGATTCATCTCTATTGTCATAGCTCTGCTATTTTTCTGTGGTTCGGTTGCCTCTCTCTCTGTTGACCAAAACTGATTAGTATTAATCTCTTATTGCACTGTGACATACTTATTCCTTTGTTGACCGAAAGCAGTAAGTGCAATTTTGTGATTTTAGTTTTACACTGTGATATACATGCTTTCTTTGTTGGCCGAAAGTGTTTAGTGCTGTCTATGAGCAAATAAACAAACATTTAAATCTAAGCATTATGCTAATTTTACATGTTTCCAATTTCTATCTTTTGAGCATATTATCCTATTTAATTGACATGAAGAAATTACATGTTTATATGTCAATTTTGTCATTTATATGTTGCTAAAAATATGCTTTAATTATGATTATTGCTTCTGGAATTATATATGGATATTTGCTAAAACCGCTAATTTTACAACATATGCTGATGTGCGATGAGTGCAAATTAATATCGAAAACAAGAGGTATCGTTTTGACAGAGTGCAAGAAAAAAGTTTCATTGCTCCTAGTCTTTCACTGAATCTGAACTTGGATCTTCCATAAATTTCAATGCAACACTTGTCAAACACTGGATTTAGTATGAACATGCAGTACGCCTTAACAAAAGGCAGGAAATTACACTAGGTTACATTACAAATCAAACCACAGGTATTAAGTGAACGACTGCATCCAAAGACCAAAGGTCTATAGACACATATACATCACAGATAAGCTGTTCAGCGGTTCGCTTGACTGCAGCTATCATTCAAGCACCAGAATGGACATGTTCACTGCAAACGTTCTAAGATATGTACAGAAGCAAACCTGTTGGTAATACTCAACGGAATCTCAAGTTTAGATTCATCCTGTTCTGGAGCGACAGCACATCAGGCTCCATCCTCCTGAGAAACCTCCTCCTTTGCTTGATGCGCAGCAACTTGTCATAGACACACCATGGAAAGCTGATGAGGTGTGGTCGCTCAAGTACTCTGCCTCACACAATCTCTGCCTCACTTTTTAACATGATACGTAACAAGCAGCTTATAATCTCTGCCTCACTCATGATACTCTACCTCACTTATAATCTCCGCTCAAGCAGCTTGTCATAGACACAGACACAGACAACACTAAACACTTTCGGCCAACAAAGAAAGCATGCATATCACAATACAAAACTGAAATCACAAATTAACACTTTCGGCCAACAAAGGAACAAGTATGACACAGTGCAATAAGAGATTAATACTAATCAGTTTCGGTCAACAGAGAGGCAACCGAATCACAGAAAAATAACCGAGCTACGACAATAGAGATGAATCAACAACAGTATGCAATCAACAAGCTTAAGTCTAATTTAACGCTATCAAATCAATTTCACAAGTGACAATAATCATCATCGGGCATTAATCCGAGCCCACAACATTACTAAACCAAGTCTCTCCGTACTAGTAAAAAATTACAGAATGTAAAATCAACTAGCACATCACACTTTAGTAAAGTAAATGCAGAAAATGAAAAACAGCAATACTCACGATGCGATGACACTCAAAGCCACCGAGTAGAACCGGGCAAGACACATGAAATGCACTGTCTTAAAACCAATCGTCCCGTTGTGCCGCGAATACCAGACGAGGTTGACGGAGATTCAATGTCAACTTCACAAACTGGGACACACCAGTGTGCGAAGACGAGGAACAGAGAATGCCACACAAGACCCAATCAAGGATGCACCGGCCAAATGCACCCACAAAGTACCAAGCAACAAGAACCGAAGTCCTTCTTCCACACAAGATCAAACCAAAGCCGACCGATTCCCACCCCCAAACGGTGCAAATCTAAGCCCCCACCACAACTCAACAGAGAAGAGGAAGCAAGAGGGGAAACCGAGATGCGCAAGGAGGAGGGAGAACTAGTCCTCACCGCCGACGGCGCCAGGTCCAACCATGGCGCGTAGTAGCTCTCAAAGCCGCAAAATCCGAAGCCAAAATCGAGGAAGAAGATGAACCAAAATTGGATAGAAAGCTCATTGTTTTTGGGTGTAGAAAGAAGAACCGAGGCATCTTAAGAAGAGGAGAAGGAGGAGGAGGAGAGGAGGCCGAGCTGCCACTCTAACGGTTGGCGAGCATCACAGTCGAGCCGCCCGCTTCGCCCGCTCCGCCGCCAGCTAAAGCCCCCAAGCACCGAATGCCTCGCTCAATGACAGGTGGGCTCTACAGTCTATTTTCTTTTCTTTTCTATTTTTTCTTTTCTCTAATTGAGAAATTACCGAATAGCACTCCAAAATACAACAGCATACACAGGATCCAAACAAAAACCCAAAATACAAAAGGAAGGTAGAAATGAAAAACGAGTAGCAGGAAGTCTTGGTCTTACGGTGGTTAGCATTTAGCAGCAGAAAACTGTACAAACTCTGGGATTAATACCTTGTCAAGAAGCCGGTGCGAGCAGGGAGAACTTGACATGCAGCGATATCTTCCCCTTGTCGACGTCGAGCCTTGCACCGGTGACGATCCAGTACCCGGGCTGTCCTGTGGCCCCATGGTCACCTGCAAGGTGTCCACGAACTTGAGCAGCTTCTGCGCGCCGACAGGCACGGGCGGCCCGCCGGCGAAAACGCCTGAGTTGATGTTGAGGACGCCAGCCTGCGGACCCGTCTTCTGTCCCTCCTTCTGGGCGCCACCGGAAGAAGACCCCGAGAATGACATGGACAGGAAGCTCGACTTCCCGGACAGCCTCGCCGTGTTGCGCGCCCACTTGGACTGGACGACGGCGTACCCGGGGAGCTCGGAGTACAGGAGCCTGAGGTGCAGCACGTTCGTGGACTCGTGGGCCTTGACTTGGAGCTGCGCGCCGGTCACGATGAAGGTGGCGCGGCGGGCACCCGCGCCGCACCACCGCGGGTCGTACTTCACCGGCGCGGTGCAGACGTGCGCGAACATCCGCCACTGGACTGGCTCGTAGTATCGGTCGTCGGAGACCATCTCGGACCCTCGCCACGCCGGCCGCTTGTCGTGCCGGATGGCGATGAACGTCGGGGTGGTCGAGAGGTGCTGCAGGTGGACACCCAGCCTGATGCACGTCATAAGGAAGTTACTCAAGTTAGCGAGCCCGCGGTAGCTCTCGAAATTCTAGTTGGGTAATCCGTCATATATGTACAGACTCATGTTGAAGTGGTGTGAATGGTGTAACGTTGTCCAGATGAGATCGACCCGTCGGCCATCGCGTTTCTCCTCTGCCTATCTGCCGTGCCGGCACGTTGGCCGCGCGCCTGCACAAGCGACTAACACCGCTTCAGATTGATGTGCCGCGTGCCGGGCGTCTCCGTCCCTGTGTATGTACCGTCGGCCGCGCGATCGTTGGTCGCGCGCCAGCCCACCCCCAGTATCGGTTGTCCGCGCCGCGCGATCAATATTACGTGTCGCGGCCCCCATTTTTGCCTGCCGCGCGGGCGGACTCCGCGCTGCTCCTGACGCGGCCATCGTGCGTCTCCGAGGCCGTGAAAAGCGACTGGGCGACCCTAAGACGAAGCACCGCGCGGGCCACTGCCCTTCTGGACCTGCGCACACTTTTATGGGCTGTTTCTTTTCAGGGCCGTGTGCTTTGTTTAGGTGGACCGGGCACAGAAAAGCCCCTTCTAACCGTGAAATTCAACTACCGTTCTGAGTTTTTGCTGCGTTGAGGGAGAGAGAGATTTTGCGTAACGGAGGAGATTATTACGACCTATGAGTATACTTGTCTAGCTCACCGGTTGTTTTTCTTGCCTTCGAGGTGCAGCCTCATCCCAGTAACCGGCAATTTCGGAACAATAACCTGCATTTTGTCACAGATCATGCATGGGTTAAGTAAGAAATCTACAGATGGTTGTTACCAAGGACTGGGCTGAGTGAAGATTTCCGACCTCACTTGAGCTGACATAGAGCTTCGAACCTAGAAGGCTGAAATGCAACGCCGGGCTGGAGCCTTGCCGGTTCGAGCAAGGGCCGAGAGGCAGTTCGCCGAGCACCGGGGCCCACATTTTGTGATGCTGGAAATCCAGGAAGTACTTCAGGTCAGCTACAGGAGGCTTATCTGTAAGTAACAATCACTTGGTTTGTTATGTGTCACATTTTGTGATGTACTTACTATACTCTCGAAAGAAAAAAAATGATGCGCTTAACACATGCTTAGGCCAAACGAATGTGACAAATTTGTACTCACATCTGAGATAGAGGTTGATGGCATGAGAGAGGAAGCCAGTGCCAGCAGCGCCCCTGATAAGGGAGGTGATTGGCACAAGCTTGACGTTGATCACATCGGGCATCGTCGGCACGGTCAGGAGCCACTCCGAGTGGCTGCTCACCATCGTGTTCCCTCCCCTCTTGGAGTACAACACTGTCACTCCCTGCAGCAGTTAATTAAAAACCTGACTAAAATTCTTATCACAAGAAAATGAAAGTGGTTCACAGTTACTTAAATCAGAAGATCGGAATATATAGCCAGTTACCTCCTTGGATGATGCAAGAGTGGTGATCCCTTGCAGCCTCTGCTGCGCCACTTGTGCATCGAACACATTGAAGGCCTCCGGTATCTGCCATCAGAGTCACTGATTTTCAGCATAAACACTGTTTTGAAGTTGAACTTTTGAGTATGCATGAGATCATTCTACCCCTACAGTAATTGGCACTGTTTTGAGTTTTTGACCTTGAACTTGTCTTTGGATTTGCAGCGCAGAGGAGGCATGGTGCACGTCCCGGTGAAGAGCTGGTCTCCTAGCTTGTCCAGATGCTCCTTGATCTCCGACGGCGACAGCGGTGACGACTTGTCCTGCTTCACATACACGACGTCCTGGCCGCCCATGCTCAGCCCTACGATCACATGCGTCCCGTACTTCTCGATGAAGCTGCACGCCCACAGGTTAATTTGGTTGCATGCAGAAAGTCAGTAACGTCTATCGATTACCCCTATTAAAAAAAGGGTAATTTCTAAAGATTCATACGCGGTGTCAATATCAGTTCAGTATCTGAAAACTACGTGTCTACCTAATAATACAAATCAGGTGTACGCGTCATGCTTCAATTTGTCAATGACGACATGTTCAGAGTTCAGACTACTTATACGTTCATCAAAGACGGACAAAGAAAAAGGGGGAAGAGGTATCTTGACATTAAAGTGATCTGTTCATTTTGCTGAGTAATGCATTGTCTTGTTGTAGAGTCAGTAGCTCCAGTACCCAGTTTTTGCAGCAAACTTGGACATCTGAAATGCTTTGTGCGGTTACCGACTAAATTGCACTGGAGACCTGGAACAAGTCAAGTCCTGCAAGTGCAAGCACTTTTATGAACCTGGTGCAATTTGCAGGTTTTGAAGTGGTGAATGAAAAGTCTACGTCATTATTCCACGGGCACCGGGCGTTTTCAATCTTCATCCACATGGTACACTGTTCATACCCAGTGGCGTACTTGGCGATATGAACAGGTCAGGGTGGCTGTACCGCGACAGCCGCCGTCGTGCGTGACTGAACAACAGGCTTGTGAATAGGCCGGATTCTTGATTGGGATCTCTCAAAGAAATTGTTTCAGATTGGAACTTTTAAGCCCTTGTTTAGTTCTTATAGGTGGGGACTCAACATTTCAAGTGATGTTAGTTGCATTGTTGCATATCAATACCGTGATCATAAGAACGTGCAATTGCAGCAATCACAGAAGGGCATTATCATCAGTCAGTCAGTGCCACTCAAAAAGGCTAAAAGTCTAAAAGGTTAAGTCACTCACAATTCACAAAGTATGTTATACTGAGAAAGGTAGTACTAATGTGCAAGTAACTTTCATGCGCTTACAGTGCTTGTGCACGAACCTTGCGATGGCCGAGGGGTCCCAGGCGGCCGGCACGTCGTCGAGGACGTGGTTGGCGAGGGCGAGCGGCAGGCGGTCGAGGCGGAGGTCGAAGAGGGAGATGGAGTAGCCGTCCATGGCGAGGCACTTTGTGCCGGACGCATCCTGAGCCCACGAGCCGCTCTCCAGGTCGAACGACGCGTTGAACAGTCCCGACGGGATCTTCCCCTCCACCGAGCTCCTCTGGTTGAACAGCTCCGACATCTGCATGCATGCCTCGAGATCGGCGAAATTTTACAAGCACTTTTCTTTGATCATACTTGAACTGCTCATTCAGGAAGGTTGAATAGGAAAGCTTAGTTTAGTTTAGTTCAAGTACTGATCTGCAATCTACGGATCTCTATGGTCAAAGTCAAACAAGGCACTGTCACAGTTCTAGGTACTGTTGTTCATACTGAGTGTTATTTTACAGGCAATTTTGACTTAAATTTACGGATAATAATGGAATGGATAATGTAAAAAGAATAGGACCACTTTGGGCAAATTTATTGAATTTTAATTTATTTCGATATGCTTTATCTTTTTCTATATAGTTTATTTTTCACGCAGAACTGCACAGGTCTGGTCAACATCTAAAAAAATAATGAGGGAAAGCTCTATTCGCAGACATTGATCACCAACCACTAAATCTTTTCTAAATCACGTTACTTTCCCAACTCGGATGAACAAATCTGGCTTCTGAATTCTGGAAAAAAAACGCGTAAACTTTCCCCTCCAAGCAGTTTCTTAATCCTAAAATAGATAAATGAGATTCAATACTGAAGATTCGCTTATGACGTTTCTCCTTATCTCCGATGCAAATCTAACCAATTGTTCAAAGCGCCTCTAATTAAACAGCACACTCCTTGATTGGATTCGAACAATGAACTTAGATCAATTCTACTTATTCGTTTCTCTTGTTTTGTTCCAATTTGATGCCCCTACTTAGCATGTTTACACAAATCTTCTGAACAAAAAAGAAGAAGAAAGAAAGAAAGCTCGAATAGAACAGATATTCAGAAACATGCATGCCATGCAGGGTGGCCTAGCTCGAAGTGCTAACCTTGTTGAACTCGAGCACGTCGGACTTGAACCGGACGCGGTCGCCCTTGTCGAACTTGACGTCGACGGGCACGTCACGGACCACCCCGACCCCCGGCACGGCAGCCGGCGCTGTCTCGCCGCTCCTGGCAACCATGCAGCCCCCGGCGTCCTTGCAGTACCTGAGCCTCAGATCGCACGTCATGTCCAAGCCCCGGCCGAGGCACCTCACCGCCTTCTCGGCCGCCGCGACGGCCATCGATCGGTTCCCTCTCAGCTCGATCTCCTACTCCGCAGCCATACCTTCTCGGTAGCTAGCTAGCTGCTAGTTGACCATATATGCCATTACTTGCGCCAAGAAGTTGTGCCAAGAAACTGAAGGAACATATAGGTGTTAGGCTAGCAGCTGTAAGGGTGTCAAGGATTTTGTTCTTGGTGTGAAACTAAGTGTTAAAAATGAGGGCAATATTTTAATTCCAAATTTTATTAGAAGGCAAATATTGCAAAAGACTAATGATGCATAAAACAGTACTGCTAGCAGACAACTCATTGTACTTCACAATATATGAAAACCAGGATGTAAACAAGTCTATCAATCACACAAGACTTACGGATGGGTCCGATGAAGAGCGAGAAGCGGCGCAGAGTTGATGCGAGGCGTAAACGTAGATGTCGCAGTCGCAAAGAAGCGGTCGCGCGAGATCGCTGCCGAAACCTTATTGCCGCCTCGTGCAAGTCTCCACGCGACAACGGTTTGGAGATACCGCTTCCCTTCTTCACGGTGCACGCCGAGAAGAAGAGTCGGCGAGGTTCGACGGTGCGATGCAGACGCATTAGAAGGAAGAAGAAATGGAGGCTATTCTTGTACTCACTATGCAATCGGACGTCTCGGACATATATAGATGCATCGTAATCGACAGATTAAATGACCATTTACCCACCGTAATCGACACACTTAACCACCATTTACCCATCGTAATGTCACACTTAACCACCTTTTACCCATCGTAATCGTCACACTTAACCGCCATTTACCCACCGTAATCGCTCATCATCATCACTCAATAAAGCTCGAAATTTAAACATTTGAATCTCATTCAAACAGAGAGAGATGCATGGTTCAAAGAAAATAAGGTGGACTTGGTCTGCCAAATGGCGTGCCACGTCACGGCACGGTCGCGCGTCGCAAGTCACAAGTCACGCGATTTTTCACGCGATTTTTCACGCGAAAATACGCGAACGCGCGCGCGCGTGCGTGCGTGTGTGTGTTTAGCCAGAGCCCTCCTCATGCCATCCTCATCCATCCATGTGTTACATGTTTCAAGGAGTGGCAAGGACTCCACCTTATATGTTGGTCACTTCCACCTTGCCTTAGCAATATGGTACTAACCCATAAATGCTTTGGAATTATAGAAAATGGGCCTCACTCATATGAGCCAATTTCTAACAATCCCCCACCAATTCCAAAGCAAGAAGCAAAAAGGATATCAAAGATATTGTGTTTGAAGCTTGTTAATATACCGCCTTTTAGTGTAAGTCCCGTCACGGTTGAACTTGCACCTAGAATGACAAGATTCATCTTCTCACGGTGATGAATGGACCATGCCTTGAATTCACACTTTTTGTGATTAGATTTCACTTGAAATCTCAAGCGATACTAGGTTGTCAAAGAACCGCGCCTAAACGGAGCGTTATTTGGTCATGCTCCTTATCCGCTCATGAGCTTTCTAGAGAATGCCCTATTCTCGTGAACTGCGACCTCACAGCTTGGGCTCAAGTAGGTATATTCTTTCTAGGTATCCTGCAGCTAATACCTTTTCCTCATTTGGACAATGTAATATATTAAGACTTTATGCCATCCTTCCATACAATGAGAGTAATTTGTCTATTAGGACATGGATTCAAAGAATATATACTCTCTTGTTACAACATGAACTTGTTTTTCCCATTGCCTAAGTCACGGGATCTCCGATCAAAAGGTATGGGTTATCGTTGAGTTGTAACTCCAATGGGCCTCATTCCCATGTCCATAGACGCAACGAAATCGCCTTCCGTGCTAGCCCCTTGTGAAAGGGTCCGCGATTTTTCTCGACGTATATAATTCACGTAATCACCCGAGTTCCTCAATTTTACGACAGATTTAAGCCTCGCTTCACATGTCCGGAGGACTTCATGTTATCCTTAGTACTTGTAACCTTAATCAACACCGCTTGATTATCACAAGACATTAGGATTGTTTGGTATTGGTTTCGCAACCGTGGCAAGTCCAACGAAGCTCTCTAAGCCATTCACCTCAACAATGGTGTGTCTAGTGCTACAAGTTACGCTTCCATAGTTGACCTCGTCAATATAGTCCTGCTTACACGACCTCCATGAAACTGCAGCCTCTGCTAGTGTAAAGACATAACCACTTGTAGCTTTGATCTCATCTGCATCGAGATCCAATTTGAATCACTATATCCTTCTAATACGTAGGATGCCCAGATAGTGAATTCGTATGAGGTTGTGCCTCTCAAATAGCGCAACACTCTCTCAAGTGCCTCCCGGTGATCATCTCACGGGTTAGAAGTAAACCGACTTAATTTGCTCACAAAGAAATGATATGTCAGTCTTGTGGCACCAGATAGATACATAAGTGATCCAATAATTTGTGAAAATCTTAATTGATCTTTTCCTAACCCTTGATTCTTTCAAGCTTAATGCTTGCATCATAGGGAGTTGAAGAAATTTTACAATTCTCATAGCCAAAACGGCTTAAGATTTTCTCAAGATAATGGGATTGACTCAAAGTGATCCCATCCTCGTTCTTGATTAATTTAATATTCTGAATAACATCCGCTCTCCTAAGTCTTTCATATCAAAGCATCGAGATAAAAAGATTTGACTCGTCAATTATGGCGTTGTTTGTTCCAAATATAAGTATGTCATCTACATATAGGCACAAGATCACTCCTTGACCCCACCATAACGATAGTATACACATTTATCGCCTTCATTCACAACAAAGCCAATGGATGTTAAAGTTTTATCAAATTTCTCGTGCCATTGTTTAGGTGCTTGCTTTAGACCATATAAGGATTTCAATAATCTACATACCTTATTTTCCTGTCGAAATCACAAAACCATCAAAGTTGATCCATATAGATTTCTTCCTCCAACTCTCCATTAAGAAAAGTGTCTTTACATCCATTTGATGGACATGTAGACCATAAGAGGATGCTAACGCAAGGAGCACTCGATGGTGGTTAGTCCAGCGACAGGAGAATAGGTATCAAAGAAATCTTCTCCTCTTTACTGGTGTAACCCTTGGCCACAAGTCTTGCCTTGTACTTCTCAATAGTACCATCAGTCTTAGTTTCTTTTTAAAGATCCACTTACATCCTACAGGTTTGCACCCGATAGGACGATCAGTGATCTCCCAAGTCCCATTAGCCATGATAGAGTCCATCTCGCTACGGACTGCTTCTTTCCAATACTCAGCATCAGAAGATGCATAAGCCTCTGAAAGGGTCTTTGGCACATCATCCACGAGGTATACAATAAAGTCATCACCAAAGGTTTTCAACCCTTTGTCTCTTGCTCCTACGAAGAGCTTCGTGACTAGATTGTTATCCTCCTCGTGATATCACATATTGGTTGAGAGATGGTGGGAAGTTCAAGTTTGATTATTTTCAATTTGAACATTCTCGGTTTGTGAAGTATCTTGCTGCTATTCTCATAGGAAAATAATCCTCAAAGAATGAAGCATCTCTAGACTCCATTATTGTGTTAGCAATAATCTCGTGAATTTCGATTTAACTACTAAAAATCTATAGGCCGTGCTATTATGAGCATATCCTAGAAAAATACAATCGATTGTTTTAGGTCCAAGCTTTCTCTTTTCTCGCAATGGTATATTGACCTTGGCCAAACACCCCAAGTTCTAAAATTGACATTGGGTTTTCTCCCTTCCATCCCTCATATGGAGTAATATCACTCTTTTTAGTGATTACTCTGCTTAGGACGAAAGTTGTCACAATATAGCTTCCCCACCATGTCTTAGGCATACCAAGACTCTCTAACATGGCATTAACCAAGTCCGTTAGTGTGCGGTTTTTCCTCTCAGCTACCCCATTTGATTGGGGTGAATATGGTGGTGTAAATTCATGGACTATTCCATGCTCGTAATGCAATTGAGAAAATTCATGAGAGATGTACTCTCCTCCACGATCGGACCTTAGTCTTTTATTTTCTTCTCTAGTTGGTTCTCAACCTCGGCCTTATAAGTCTTAAAGTAGTATAAAGCTTCATCCTTAGTTTTTAGCAAATACACATAGCGATGGCGTGTTGCATCATCAATAAAAGTTAAAAATATCTTTTGCCTCCTTTTGTCAACAATCCATTCATTTCACACAAATCAATGAACAAGATCTAATGGTGCCAAGTTCTTTTCGTCCTCTAATCCCTTAAAGGGTTTGCAGGTCGCTTTGCTTGCACACATGACTGCACTTTGATCCTTTGACAATTTCATATTTTGGAATTAAATCTAATCTGGACATTCTAGCAATACTATCAAAACCAATATGACAAAACGAGAATGCCAAATATTTGCCTCACATTTATTTAAACCATTGCAACATTCAGATTATAACAAGACTCTAAAGTACTTAGCGGAACAAGCCTCCGCTCTCATAGCCTTTACCAACAAAATTCCCGAACTTAGACATTACAATTTTATTTGACTCAAAGACTAGCTTATAACCGTCCTACATAGAAACAGAACCACTAACGAGGTTCTTGTTTATTGTAGGAGCATGCTTCGACGTTCTTCAAGTGGGCGGTCTTCCCAAGTAAGCTTCGGTTCTACCGTGCCAACACCAAGAACGAAGCATGCGATCCGCTTCCCATTATGACGGAGGAAGCCCTCTGCTTGCCTGGTAAGAAGAAAACAAGGAAATATCGTAACATACGTGAACATTAGCACCGATATCAACCCACCAATCGGTGGATTGACATGCTGAAAAAACAACAGGAGAATTACTATACCCTCCGAAGTCGAGGCCTCGCTTATGATCACGCTGATGCCTTCTTCTTTGTTGTTCACCATCTCTCGCTTTGCGAAATGACAGTCTTTCGCCATATGACCGTTTTCCCACACACAAAGCGGTGATGTTCTTCATATCCTTTTTCTCGCTTTTCTTCTTAAAGCTAGTTGTCTTGTTCGTTTTGTTGGATTTGTACTTCTTTGCAATCAGTCTTTTCTCTATAAAATTTGCATTGTTCTCACGGTAGTCTGGGTGCATCTTTTGCTCTTGCCTTTTCTTCCACATCGAGGCGGCAATGAGATCTTCAACGAAATCTCTTCCCTCTTGTGTTTCAAGCTAGTGGCAAAATCCCGCCAAGAAACAGAAGTTTGGCGACAATGCCCGACCACAAACTTAGGAGGCAACACACACCCGGATCGCAATCTCACCAACCAATAGTGGGAGATCATGAGCTTGTCCAACTATGGACTTAGCCTCATCCATGGTAAAGTCAAGAATTGCTCACACATATAGAATAACGACCTGCCTCGCCTCTGCATATTTGTGCTCTAGTGCATCCCACAACTATGTGGCGGACTTATAGTCCATGTACACATCATAGAGCCGATCTGCGGAATGGTCGAAGGCGACCAAGAGCGAGTGTTGTTCGCATTATCGAATCGCATATACTGTCAATCAGAACGGATCTTGTGGGTGGATTACCCACCACCCCCCAAAGACATGAGCGAACTTGGCTCTAGTACGCCATCTACTGAAATTCGACGAAAAACCTCTCGTGTTTCATAGCATCGAAGCTCCGACCATAGTTGTGTTGCAACAAAGTTTACAATAAGGTTTACGGAATGTTAAAAATGAGGCAATATTTTAATTCCAAATTTTATTAGAAGGCAAATATTGCAAAAGACTAATGATGCATAAAACAAGATCGCTAGCGCACAACTCATTGTACTTCACAATATATGAAAACCGGGATGTAAACAAGTCTATCAATCACACAAGACTTACGGATGGGTCCGATGAAGAGCGAAGCAAGCGCAGAGTTGATGCGATGCGTAAACGTAGATGTCGCAGATCGACAAGCGGTCGTCGCGAGATGCGCTGCCCGAAACCTTATTGCCGCCTCGTGCAAGTCTCCACGGCAAAGAACGGTTCGAGATACCGCTTCCCTTCTTCACGGTGCACGCCGAGAAGAAGAGTCGGCAGGTTCGCACAGCGCGATGCAAAGCCTGATTAGAAGGAAGAAGAAATGGAGGCTATTCTTGTACTCACTATGCAATCGGACGTCTCGGACATATATAGATGCATCGTAATCGACAGATTAAACAGCCATTTACCCATCGTAATCGACACACTTAACCGACCATTTACCCATCGTAATCTTGTCACACTTAACCACCTTTTACCCATCGTAATCGTTACACTTAACGATCATTTACCCACCGTAATCGCACATCATCATCACTCAATAAAGCACGGAATTTAAACATTTGAATCTCATTCAAGCAGAGAGAGAGATGCATGGTTCACAAAAATAAGGTGGACTTGGTTCGCCAAATGGCGTGCCACGCCACGGCACGATGCGCGTCGCAAGTCACAAGTCACGCGATTTTTCACGCGAAAATACGCTGAAGCAGCATACAAGGCGCGTGCGTGTGTGTGTTTAGCCAGAGCCCTCCTCATGCCATCCTCATCCATCCATGTGTTACATGTTTCAAGGAGTGGCAAGGACTCCACCTTATATGTTGGTCACTTCCACTTTGCCTTAGCAATATGGTACTAACCCATAAATGCTTTGGAATTATAGAAAATGGGCCTCACTCATATGGGCCAATTTCTAACAATAAGATCTCTCTCTCTCCCCCAATCAAACTAGAGCGATTCTCTCTCTTTTTTTAAGTTGAAACATGCCTGGTTCTTGAGGTTTGAATCACGAGTGGGTAAGTTGTTATATATATGCACAGAGAAATGGGTATGAGGAGAAAGGAGAGATGGTGCTAGTGGTAGTGGGAACTAACGATTTTTTTTTTTTGTTGGGGTTTTCGAAGGGGGTAAAGGTTGACCGGAGTGGTTAGTGTTTAGTACTTAATTTTATCGGGACCGGATTTGCAATCCAGAAACTTATGTGTATACCATGATTAATCTATAAATCAGTAGCTAGTGCACACACTTATATTATTAAATGTTAAACACATATATCGCAAATGTAAAACTATTATATAATATTAAATAGTATATAAGTAGACCGTACTATCGCTTTACTTACACACAGACCAATCAAGTTAAATACCTTAAATATCTGTAGCGGAAGCGGGAATGGAAACAACATCCAAGTGGGACCCCCAGGATATGCTCACAGACAATCAACTGAGGCTAATGACCTAATTCTTGGCCTCTTTGATTTACGGTCCTATTGGACACAATTAAGTGCCGACAGAGTCTTCTTCTTCTCTCATTATTGAAGGGGATAGTCATTGAGCAACAGTGAGTACAAAAGTACCAAGCAAGCCGCCACACAGAATGCAATTATAATATATGCAAGGTTGAATAAGGGAAGACTTGATGTTCTTTTATTTGCAGAAGCCATATGTCGATGATCGGAACATAGCGTTCCCTATTGAGCTTATCTGGAAAAATGATACGAGAGATGTCCTAAGACTGCATGAGAAATTCCGAGATGTAGCAAATTGCTCAATAGTATCTGGCAATGCAACTCTTTTCTGGCACGATACTTGGAATAATAATTAACTTGATGTCACACCTGTTTCCAAGATTGTATTCTTTCGCAAAGGACAAAGACATTTAGGTGAGAAGTTATATTAATATTAATGAGATCTCTAAGCTTTACAATATTCCATTGACAGTTCAAGCATACCAGGAATACAATTAGCTACAAAACTTGATGGCATCAATAAATGTTTCAATGGATGACAAAGATGTCTGGTCTTACACTTGGGCAAATGGCGGTTACTCTTCTCAGAAATATTATAAGTTATATTTTTCAACATCTTCATGTTCCACATTCCCACCTTTGGATTTGGAAGAGCAAATGCATCATGAAACACAAAATTTTTGCTTGGTTGTTAGTTTCGGATCGTCTTAACACAAAAAACATGTTGCAAAGAAGACAAGTCACTATTCAATATAATCACAATTGTGTTCTCTCTCAAGATCGGGTGGAAGAAACCATGATGCATCTATTTTTTGACTGCACGTTTAGTAAGATGTGCTGGCTCCATCTCAATTTAATTTGGAACAATTCATCAGAACTCAATTACAAGATTTTGGGAGCACGCCTATCTTTTCAATATCCTTTATTTATGGACATTTTCACTATTGCTTCTTGGCATATTTGGAAACAACATAATGAAAAAATCTTTGAGAATATTGACCCATCATTCAACAACTGGAAGGTCCAGTTCAGTAGAGAAGTCACTCTTCATTTGTTTAGAGTGAAACAACCCCTAAAAGCAAAACTTGTTAGCTGGTTAGATTCTCTAATCCCTCCGCCTTGTACATATTCCCTTTATTTTTAACATATTTTTTCCGTCCGAGCCTCCCTTACAGTTTATTAAAAAAAATGGCATGAGAGCACAATCTAAACGAAGACCCTTTGTTACTGTGGACATAATGAATGTATAATAATACAATGGGGATATTACAGGATTGATTGAATGATCATATGTAGTCGTTGAATGATGAACATGTTTTATAGCTATTGAAGGGCGACAGTTAATCTACTAAATGTATCTTTTATCTTCACGCACGTTCCTCTGTTGAGTCTTGAATCACCATATCTCTTAGTTAGCTGTCATAAGTTGCCAAATGTGTCAATAATCACTCTCACGTTAGTCACGTGGGAAACTTCCATCTCCCGTGTAACAGCCCTAAATTAGGGTTTATGTTTCAAATGTAAAATTTTGAGGAGAAATAAAAACTCTTGCTGTCTCATCAAATCATTTGGAAGTTTTCCAAATTTTCCCTAGCAATTTCCAATTTTTAGAAGTTAATTCTTGTGATTGGAAATTGTTGTCAACAAATTCTTAGCTTTCAAACTTGTGATCATCCTCTGCAAATAATTTTCCTATCATCTTGATCATCCTATCTACCTCCCTGAATTATTTCACAATTTTTAGATTTTGTTTGCTATTTCAAATAACCAAGTCAAACCATTCCAAAATCTGGTCAAACCCCTAGAGCAGGGGCTTGTGAATTTTCTGCAGAACAATGCGGTGCATAAAAAGTTCTGGAAAATTTATGCAATGTTGTTCTCTGTCCCTAGTAGCTACCATAAAAATTTCAGAAATTTTGGAGCTCGGGAACTACCTCTAACAATTCTCCAAACTCTCTCAGCCTTTTAAAACTCCAAATCGGTATTCATCGCTCATCGCTCGAACCCGAGCCCGACTTAAGTTCGACCGCGTCACTCGGCTTGATCGCGCCAACTCACCGCGTCGCCGAGTCTTTTCGCTGCGTGACCGTCCGATGCGATCGCACGGTCCACGTTTATGTATACAATCGATCGTCCTATTGCTCTATCGGATCTCGATCGTCCGTAAGATCCAACGGCCGATATGATCTTGATCGAGTTAAACCCACTCGCCGCACCGCGCTGCACTCGCTCGAGCCGCCTTCTCTCTCGCGACAGAGCGGTCCCACTGCGCAGTCTTCCCGCCACGTCGTGAGCCGCTCTCTCGCGCACCGCCGCGCGCGCGCTCTCGGCCGCCGCGCGCATGCATGCGCCACCTCGCCTCACGGTCTTTTCACCGCCACCGCCTCACCTCGCTGCCTCCGCTGCTCCTACAAAAGCCACCGAGGGCCTTCCTACCTCGCTTTCTCCACCGACTTTCTTCTCCACCGAGCTCACGAGCCGTGAGCGCCGCCGCCGCTCGAAGCGTTGGCGCTCCGGTGATCTCCGGTCATCGCCGAGAAGCGTCACGGTGTGCCTAGCATCCCGTGGAAGCTAACCTCAAGGAATTCGAGTCTCCATCATCGTGGAGCGCGCGCTTCCTTCTTCTCCAAGTCCGCCGAACCGCTTTTTCGCCGTCGCGTTTTCTCCGTGAGCTCGGCCGATTCTTCGCTCGGTGAGCATCGCTCGACTCCACCTTCCTTCTCCGCCACTCACACGCCCTCTCGCTCACCTCAGCCTCGCTGCCGTTGACCACCTTGCGCGCCGCGGCGCTCGCCGGGCCACCCGACTACCCTCCGCATCCGGCAATTTCCCGGTGAGTTCTCGAGCCCCACCGATGCTCATGCGCGCACTAGTTTTCATCGTCTTCCTCTCTCGTGCGATGCACCTTGTCACCCCCATCGCCGGCCGCCGAGCTCGTGCGCGCGCGCCTCGGTGCATCTCCGGTGCCTCGAGACCACCTTCGCCTTCAACAGCTTCTCCCACAACCCATTTTGGCCGTCGTGACGACCAGCGCCGCCACTCCTTCACGGCGACGACTTCCAGTCCAGCCACGCCGCGAGCCTCTCTGTTTCTTGGTTGTGCTCCTCTGCATCATCGACAGTGGGACCCACTCCTTCAAAACCAATCCTTTAGCCGCTAATCTTGATTAGGAATGTTCTTTAGTTTTCTCTCATGCATGATCAAAATTGGTATTGGAGGTTAAAAGTATTATAGTTCTAGTTCTCTGTATGTCTCTATGTGTCGTTTTTTCGTTGTCGATGGCCAAAATTGGTATTATGCTTATGTCGTTTAGGTTTTGTTAGACTTGATGAATTCCTTAGGAAATAGTGTTTGGTAAGGAATTATGTTAGTTAGTGATTCTAGATTTTAAAAACCCTTGTTGGCATGAGTGATCTAAAGAAGTTGTTTGGATCTAGTGGTTTGTCTCTGTTCTTGTTTTTCCTGCTTTTACCAGTGTAGTAAGACCTTGTAGTGATAGCATGCTGTAATTGTTAACTTTCCTATATGATTGGTGTGATACTTAGGTGTGTAGTAGCTAAATTTTATTAAAGCCCAACCTTAATTAGAAAATTGTTAGCATCTAATAGTTGGCTAATTAACTAGTTAGTGTTTCAATAGTTTCTTATAGGTTTTAGTGATCTTATCACTAATGATGGTTGTTTAGAGTAAGTAGTTGTTTAGATGTGTTAATTTGATGCTTATTTAATAGATGTGCACACAATCACCATCAAAGTCTGTCGAAAGGTTAAAGCATGTAAGAGGATTGATTATGTGAATAGCTTGGTAAGTAAGTAAGTTTGGATAGAACAATCATGAAACCATGTCTAATTTAAATCATCTCCGTAGCAGCTTTGTTATTCCTTTTGTTTTGATCTAGCTTCTGTGATTAGATTTGTGGTTGCTTTCGAAATTTTGAATTTTTGTCGGTGTTATTCGTTCTTATTCGCTGTTTTGTTCAATCGTTAGGCTTCGACATTTGCGGTAACCCTGAGAGCGATCCTCGCAATGATTGAGCATTCGAGCAACAGCGGCGAAAAGCGAGCTTGATCATGTTTATCCCAAGATTTTAAAGTCTAATATTTTGTTTCAACTGTATGTATGCATTGCCTAATTTGTGTTAAACCGATTAGTTAAGACCGTAGTGCATATCCTCGTAGGTGAAATATTGATCTCTACTACCCGAGCCTAGGTTATTTGTCTGATTAGAGTTCGTTGGATGAATTCTTATCACTTAGTAGATTACTGAGTTCATTGCTTAGCCATGCTTAGTTTTCCAAGATTTGGGCGATCATCGACTTAGTCGATGATCTTGATCACATAAAATTATTATTGTTCTTATGTTCCACTTGTGCTATGTCTAATTGCAAAACTAAAAATGAAAACAAAAACGATTTAGACTTGGGCACAATGGTAAGTTTTGTGTGATCTGTTGGTGTGATCGAAAGGTGCCCGAGTCAACAAGGACCGAACATCTTGTTACACTAAACCAAGCATTTTAGCGTGCTAACCACACTAGAGGGTATGGGACCTCTCTTGACCTAGTACTTTGGCGTGTATTAGTTCCGGGTCACAGGAGGTCGCAGGAGGGATGGTGTTGGGAGCATGGTAGTTGTCCGAAAAGCTTTATCCTGAGTGGGTAGTTGTCTTTTCGGCTTTACCATGTCAATGATGAATTTCTATCCATACGAGCGGCTCGTAATTAATACACAATATTGGAAAAAGTCTCGTAGGACTTAGCTGTGCCGGCATACCTTCGGTAGTGTGCTTTGGCTTAAAGATGGTCTGAAGTGTGGGTACAGTGGTACACCCCTGCAGGGTTAAATCTATTCGAATAGCCTCGTCCTAGGTTATGGACACGCTTGGCAAGGTCTTCCAAGAGTTAGACTACAACATTTAAATTAAAACTTGATGGGTGGTACGAATCTGGGGATTCGTGCTATGTGGTGGTGATTATTGGGATAGTCACTTCTAGGTGGTTACTTGTATCTATCTTTATTTCGTAGTTATCTCAACATTAAAAATGAATTGCAAACTTGCCTTTAAACTGTATTACATTATTGCAAACAAACCTGGCTTTGTGCAAATGAAACATATGGCCTCCACCAGATAAGCCTGCATGTAGCATATGAACAGTGCGCTAGTTCACACGTCGATCTATGCAGTACAAAGACAATTTTTGTACTCATTGGCTTTGCTTAATGTTTTTGTTGCAGAGGAAGAAGGTGAGCCCCAAGAGCCTCACTTTTGTGAGTTGTGCCGCTTCGTGTTGGACGACTAGACTTGGCGGTCCTGGCCGATGCCTTGTGGGTTGAAGGCACGCGATTGGCTTTGTTTATAGCCATCTTATGGCACTTTTGCTTCATTGTCGTTCTTGTTTATTTGTGTATCTTGTGGTCCATGTCGGCCTTTGTCCTGTAATAACTCTACTATTTGTTTATCTTCCGCTTGGTAGTGTGTTGTTTGGACTCTATGTTTGGAATGGAGTTGATGCATAATTTTGTTGTGAGGTGTGTATACGCTGCTCGGAAGTATACATATCTCGAGACTCAGTTTATTTGATTTGTGATGCTAGGACCAGGTGGTTGGTTAAGCATTACAAGGCAAATAAATTGGGGTCCTCACAAATTTGGTATCAGAGCCATTCTGACCGTAGCAACCCAAGCATAGTCGTCCTTAGGATATTTTGGAAAAGCTTATTTTCAAATTATAAAAAGGTTTATGAAAACCTAGGCAAATTCTCAGGTTTTACTCCTTATCTATCTTAGCCTTCTACTCTCATCTTACTCTAATTTGAGTTTAAAAACTTGGTTTCTCTCTTTCCTTTCAAAAGATAGTTATGCGCCGGTTAAATTAGTTTTGGGAGAACTATGAAGTTTAATCCAACTAAAACTTGTGGGGATAATAGGGTAAGATGTAAAGTGAGTAGTTATGTGTTTGATTTTTGCTGTTTGGACTTTACCCTGTGATGTGTTTGTTTTGGGGCTGTTTTCAGTGAATTTTGGGCTTTCTTGCTCTTAGATTTATTGCTAACTTGTCTTAGTGAAACAGGATGGCTGGGAGAACGCGTGGCGATCGCCAGATCGGTCATGATGAGGAGCTTCCTCCTCCGACCATGGTCGAGGTTCTCGCCGACGAGCGAAACCGCATGGACCAGACGCGCATTTTGGAGGTTATTGCTAGGAATACCTCCACTCCTGCCGGTGGTGGCGGGCACCAGACTCGCGGGGGACTTGCAGAGTTCCTCCGTACGCAGCCGCCGACTTTCTCCCGCTCTGAGGACCCTCTCGATGCGGATGATTGGTCGCGCATGGTTGAGCGAAGCTCAACATAGCTCGATGCCGTGCACAGATAAGGCACTCTTCGCGTCCCACCGCCTTAAGGGCGCGGCACTCTCATGGTGGGAGAACTATCTCGCCATGCACCCGCGCCATGTGGTCGAGTGGGAGGAGTTCAGATCAGCTTTTCGTCGGACCCACATCCCTGATGGCCTGATGAAGCTGAAGAAGAAGGAGTTTCTCGCGCTCAAACAAGGGCGCAAGACTGTGACGGAGTACCTCTACGAGTTTAATCATCTGGCTCGTTATGCTCCGGGTGAGGTGGCCTCTGATGAGGCCAAGCAGGGGAAGTTTATGGATGGCTTGTCCGAGGAGCTGCAGGACAAGCTATCTATTGTGGACTTCTCTGACTTTCAGGCCTTAGTAAATAAGGCCATTGTTGCTGAGCATAAGGCTAAGGCGTTGGGTGAGTCCCGCAAGCGCAAGTGGGAGGCGCATCAGTTTGCTCACACCAGTCTCACTCGTCCTCGGGCTGGGCCAGCACCAGGGGCCCGTTCTTTTGCTCCACCAGCCGAGGCTATCGCCCGCTCCTCGCCCACCGCAGCCGTGTTTCAGCCACGCGCGCCGCGATCCAAAGAGACAGGTGGCCTCCGCAATCCGGCGGCCGAGGTTACTTGTTTTCGCGCCACAACAAGGGCCATTATGCGAATGCCCGCCGAGTGTTGCAGCAGTCCCTCGTCCCCAATGGAGGACGCGGGCGAGGAGTGGTCATCCACCTGACCAGAAGTTGATCCAGAAGCCCCAGGGTGCGAGCAGCGGTCGAGTCAACCATCTTTCAGCTGAGGAGGCTCAGGAGGCGCCAGATGTCGTGATGGGTACACTTCTTGTCAATTCTCGTCCTGCTGCAGTATTATTTGATTCTGGAGCATCACATTCTTTTATTTCAAGATCGTTTGCTACTACTAGTGGTCTTCATTGTGTTCCTTTGGGAGTCCCTTTGCTCCTTCGCTCTCCAGGGTCAGAAATGAGAGCTGATTTAGAATGTCGGAATGTTCCTATCGGAGTTAAAGGAGTGAGATTCTTGGCAAATCTCATCCCGCTCAACTCAATGAGCCTGGATGTAATTCTTGGCATGGATTGGTTGTCCCAACACTTGAGACAGATCGATTGTGCCAAGAAGATGGTTTTTCTCACCAACCGTTATGGTGAACAGTTGGCTTTTCCCCGCAAACGCAAGGGTCACACCTTTGTGCACTAGTAGCAAAGCCACTTTGAATATTCGTGAGGTTCCCACCGTCGTGATTTTGAGGATATTTTTCCGATGATTTACAGGATGCCTCCGGTTCGAGATCCGAGTTTGTCATTGAGTTGCTTCCGTCGCCTCTATCTCAAGGCGCCAGACGCATGCCTCCCAATGAGTTAGAAGAATTGAAGAAGCGACTTGGTGAGCTTCTGGCAAAGGGTTTCATCCGTCCCGCCATCTCCTTGGGGTTGTCCTGATCTTTGTGAAGAAGAAGGACAAGACTTTGCGCATGTGTGTTGATTACCGTCCTCTCAATGAGGTGACGATGAAGAACAAATATCCTCTGCCTCACATTGATGATTTGTTCGACCAGTTGTCTGGGGCTCAGGTGTTCTCAAAGATTGATTTGAGATTGGGGTATCATCAGGTCACGAACAGATCTGAGGATATTCCGAAGACGGCTTTCACTACTCGTTATGGTCTTTACGAGTATACCGTCATGTCTTTCGGCTTAACCAATGCTCCAGCTTATTTCATGAACCTCATGAACTCGGTATTCATGGAATATTTGGATAAGTTCGTGGTGGTGTTTATTGATGATATTCTTATCTATTCCAAGACTGAAGCAGAGCATGCTAAGCATCTGAAGATTGCTTTGGGCAAATTGCGGGAACACCAGCTATATGCAAAGTTTAGCAAATGCGAGTTCTGGTTGAAGGAAGTGGCATTCTTGGGCCATGTTCTTTCAGCTGAAGGCGTAGCTGTGGATCCCAGCAAGGCCAGCGATGTTCTATCTTGGGGTCGGCCCAAGTCAGTTACAGATGTGCGGAGTTTCCTCGGTTTAGCGGGCTACTACCGCCGCTTTATCGAGAATTTCTCCAAGATCGCAAAACCAATGACCGAATTGCTCAAGAAGGACAAAAGTTTGTGTGGTCCTCTGCTTGTGATGAGAGCTTTCGGAGCTCAAACAATTGACTTGACTTCAGTTCTTACTCTTCCGATGTCCACAAGAGCTTCGATATCTATTGCGATGCCTCTCGCCGTGGACTCGGATGCGTTCTCATGCAGAAGGCAAAGCGATTGCCTATGCATCTAGGCGCTTGAGACCTCATGAGCTCAATTATCCCACCCATGATTTAGAGCTTGTCTTTGTGGTGCATGCACTCAAGATTTAGCGGCATTATTTGATCGAAACCGCGTGAGGTGTATTCCATCACAAGAGCTTAAAATATTTGTTCACCCAACAGATCGAACCTCGAGCAGAGGGAGATGGTTGGAATTGATCAAAGATTATGACATGGGTATTCGAGATCATCCGGCAAAGCTAATGTAGTTCTTGATGCACTTAGCCGAAAGGTGTATTGCAATACTTTGATGATCCAAGAGCAAAGAACTCGCACTTCTTGCGAGTTTCAAATGTCTCAACTTGGGTTTGGTTGAGCATGGTTCCTTGTCGCCTTGGTTGTGCAACCCACCTTGGTGGATCAAGTCAAGGCGCGCAGCAATCGGATGACGGGTGAACCGCATCAGCTGAATGTCAGGATGGGATAGTCGGTGTTTTTCGTAAGATGAGCATGGTGTTGTGTGGTTTGGGCGGCGCCTCGTGGTTCCAAAGGTTCCGGAATTACGGATTTGATTCTCCAGAAGCCCATGATTCCCCTTGTCTATCCATCCCGGCCACCAAAATGTACCAAGATCTGCGATGAGATTCGGTGGACTCGCATGAAGCGCGAGATTGCGGGTTCGTTGCGGTGCGACGATGTTGTCGCTGAAGGCCGAGCATCGGCCCAAAGCAGCCTTCTCCACCTTTGCCTATACCGAGTGGAAGTGGATTCCGTGGGCATGGATTTCATCACCGGATTGCCCCGCTCATCCAAGGGAAATGACACCATTTGGGTGGTCATTGACAGGCTAACTAAAGTGGCGTATTTCCTTCCAGTCAAGACTCAGCTCCGTGTGGAACCTCTAGCTGAACTTTATGTATCAAGGATTGTGAGCTTGCATGGTGTGCCCAAGACGATTGTGTCTGACCGTGGGGCGCTGTTTACCTCTCGGTTTTGGCATAGTCTGCAGGAGGCCATGGGAACTCGTCTTACCTTCAGCACGGCCTATCATCCTCGGGATCGATGGTCGACGGAGCGCCAAACGTGTGCTTGAGGATATGCTCCGTGCTTGTGTTCTTTCCTATGGGAAGAATTGGGAGAAATGCCTACCGCTCGTCGAGTTCTCCTACAACAACAGCTTCCAGGCAAGTCTCGGTATGGCACCATTTGAGGCCTTATATGGGCGGCGATGCAGAACACCGTTGAACTGGTCAGAAACTGGTGAAAGGCAGTTCTTTGGTCCAGATTCCATCAATGAGGCTGAAAACCAAGTGCAGTTGATTCGTGAGCACTTGCGCGTAGCTCAGTCCAGGCAGAAGAGCTATGTAGACCGGCGTCGCCGTGAGTTGAGTTTCAAGCCCAATGACTTTGTGTATCTCAAAGTCTCACCTTTGAAGGGTCATCGCTGCTTGGTGTCAAGGCAAACCGCTCCTCGATATGCTCGGACCGTATCGCATCATCAAGAAAGTGGAGCTGTTGCATACAAGTTAGAATTGCCGCTACACTTGAGGGGTGCATGATGTTTTCCATGTATCACAATTGAAGAAGTGCCTCCGTGTTCGGTTGAGGAAACGCCATTGGAAAATATCGATGTGCGGGAAGATCTGTCTTATCGTGGCGCGCCTTCGCATTCTCGAAGAAGTGAACGAAGGACAAGGAACCGTGATCAAGTTCTCAAAGTTCGATGGTCGAACCACTCCGAGGATGAAGCCACTTGGGAGCGGAAGATCGCTCTCGTGCGGACTACCCGCCCTTTTTTTCGATGATCGAATCTCGGCGAGATTCTGTAAGAGGAGATTTGTAACAGCCCTAAGTTAGGGTTTATGTTTCAAATGTAAAATTTTGAGGGGAAATAAAAACTCTTGCTGTCTCATCAAATCATTTGGAAGTTTTCCAATTTTCCTAGCAATTTCAATTTTAGAAGTTAATTCTTGTGATTGGAAATTGTTGTCAACAAATTCTTAGCTTTCAAACTTGTGATCATCCTCTGCAAATAATTTTCCTATCATCTTGATCATCCTATCTACCTCCTGAATTATTTCACAATTTTTAGATTTTGTTTGCTATTTCAAATAACCAAGTCAAACCATTCCAAAATCTGGTCAAACCCCTAGAGCGAGGGCTTGTGAATGTTCTCAGAACAATGCGGTGCATAAAAGTTCTAGAAAATTTATGCAATGTTTTCTCTGTCCCTAGTAGCTACCATAAAAATTTCAGAAATTTTGGAGCTCGGAACTACCTCTAACAATTCTCCAAACTCTCTCACCTTTTAAAACTCCAAATCGGTATTCATCGTTCATCGGGCTCGAACCAGAGCCCGACTTAAGTTCGACCGCGTCACTCGGCTTGATCGCGCCAACTCGCTCGTCGCCGAGTCTTTTCGCTCGTGACCGTCCGATGCATCGCACGGTCCACGCTTGCGTATCTGATCGGTTGTCGTTCTATTGCTCTATCAGATCTCGATCGTCCGTGTAAGATCCAACGGTCGATATGATCTTGATCGAGTTAAACCGATTTTGTTTCAACTGTATGTATGCATTGCCTAATTTGTGTTAAACCGATTAGTTAAGACCGTAGCTGCATATCCTGTAGGTGAAATATTGATCTCTACTACCTGAGCCTAGGTTATTTGCTGTGATTAGAGTTCGTTGGATGAATTCTTATCACTTAGTAGATTACGAGTTCAGTTGCTTAGCCATGCTTAGTTTTCCGGTAGATTTGGGCGATCATCGACTTAGTCGATGATCTTGATCACATAAAATTATTATTGTTCTTATGTTCCAGCTTGTGCTATGTCTAATTGCAAAACTAAAATGAAAACAAAAGCGATTTAGACTTGGACACAATGGTAAGTTTTGGTGTGATCTGTTGGGTGTGACTGGAAAGGTGCCCGAGTCAACAAGGACCGAACATCTTGTTACACTAAACCAAGCATTTTAGCGTGCTAACCACACTAGAGGGTATGGGACCTCTCTTGACCTAGTACTTTGGCGTGTATTAGTTCCGGGTCGCAGGAGGTCGCAGGAGGGATGGTGTTGGGAGCATGGTAGTTGTCCAAAAGTTTTATCTGAGTGGGTAGTTGTCTTTCGGCTTTACCATGTCGGCGTATGGATTTCTATCCATACGAGCGGCTCGTAATTAATACACAATATTGGAAAAAGTCTCGTAGGACTTAGTCAGTGCATGCATACCTTCTGTGAGTGTGCTTTGGCTTAAAGGCGATGCAAGTGTGGATGCAGTGGTACACCTGCAGGTTAAATCTATTCGAATAGCCTCGTCCTAGGTTATGGACACGCTGGCAAGGTCTTCCAAGAGTTAGACTACAACATTTAAATTAAAACTTGATGGGTGGTACGAATCTGGGATTAGTGCTGTGTGGTGGTGACTATTGGGATAGTCACTTCTAGGTGGTTACTTGTATCTATCTTTATTTCAGTAGTTATCTCAACATTAAAAATGAATTGCAAACTTGCCTTTAAATCATTACATTATTGCAAACAAACTGGCTTTGTGCAAATGAAACATATGGCCTCCACCGTATAAGCTTTGCATGTAGCATTTGAGCAGTGCGCTGGAGTTCACACGTCGGTCTTGCGAGTACAAAGACAATCTTTGTACTCATTGGCTTTGCTTAATGTTTTGTTGCAGAGGAAGAAGGTGAGCCCAAGGGCCTCACTTTTGTGAGTTGTCTTTGCGCTCCGTGTTGGACGACTAGACTTGGCGGTCCGTCGGATGCCTTGTGGGTTGAAGGCACGATTGGCTTTGTTTATAGCCATCTTATGGCACTTTGCTTCATTTGTCGTTCTTGTTTATTTGTGTATCTTGTGGCCATCGGCCTTTATCTGTAATAACTCTACTATTTGTTTATCTTCCGTTTGGTAGTGTGTTTTTGGACTCTATGTTTGGAATGGAGTTGATGCATAATTTTGTTGTGAGGTGTGTATCTTTGCTTCAGGAAGTATACATATCTCGAGACTCAGTTTATTTGATTTGTGATGCTAGGACCAGGTGGTTGGTTAAGCATTACAAGGCAAATAAATTGGGGTCCTCACATCCCGACTAGCAAAACTAGTTGGAGATTGCCCAAAACCGTATGGCTAGTCGTGTGGTATCCATAGCTGATCGTCTCTTGACTCAAACTAGCCTATGACCAGTTTGGCTATAGTAAAAGGGGTTAGACTTCCTTTAAATACTGGTCGTAGGTTCATAACTGTTATAGAATGAGCCTGATATGTGGGCTTGCTTTTGACAGATACTCTGGTTTTAACCGAAAATATTGACCTGGTAAAAAATCATCGTTGCCACATTTGAATTAGATTAAATAGAAGGGCTGAGACCTAGCATTTCGACTAAACCAATTTTAATGGAATTAAGTAATGTTGTAAAATACTAGCGAAGGCTTCAACCTCCAAATATTATAAAGTGGCTTCAACCATCCAATACCATAGAGTGGCTTCAACCACCTTCAACCTTTTTCATTGGACTACTATCCACATTTTTCATTGGCTACAACTATGATAAATCAAAGCCTTGGGCTACTACCCACACTTTCCACTGGCTACAACTAGGACAAATCAATACTCCGAGTTGAAACCCGAGATTTCATCCCTCCCACAAATAATTTTATAAAAGCTAAGACTAACCAAGCAAATTCTCGTGCATCACCCATGACGATGGGTACGACTATCCGGACAGTTTTTACTATGCAGAGGTTATACAATTTTACCCGTAAGAGATGATCATATTGTAATATCAACACATTACCATACACGTATGACTAAGAAAATCATCACAAGGCCTTTACAATGCCTCACCCCAATGCACCTCCACCCGCTAAGGTTTCAACCGCCGGGGGCTACAACCTGCCGAGAGGCCCCCCTCCTGCACTGTTTGGGCCAGTGGATCCAACCAACCCCACATTCCACCGGATGGTGAAACTAACACTGAGGCAAAGTATGGTACTTAAATACAGACTTAGTGACTAGTAAAGTTTACCACTATTCCTAAGGCAATAAAGATAATGTCCAAGATCAAGGAAGGGATTTTAATAGCTCACTTAACATTAAGGCATTAATTACGAGCTAATGCTAACATAACTGTAATAAATGTGTAGCATGCAATTTTGTAATTTAAGACAATATAATTTGCATTCAAAATGTAGGTGCAAAATAATCAAAGTGTTGACTCATCTTGCTCAATGTTTCGATAATCTAGGTCTTGCTCTTGGTTGAATTTGTTGCTCCTTCAGGACTTCGAATTCTAATTACGCAAAAGACGATCGAAATCAAGAATGCCTGAAAACAACCAAATGAAACAAATAAACTTAAAGGCAATCAAATAGATCCGAAGAGAATTCAAGCCGACTCAAATAAATCCCAAAATTCATACATTTGGTATAAGGGTGTAGATTTGGATTTTAGGTGAATTTAGGATAATGAAATATTGGATTTGGAGTTAGGACAAGGGAGACCGGGCTATCGGAATATTTGTCGGTGGAGCAATTACGGAAAAAGAGAGTAATATCTGGAATATTCATCTTAGGTCATTTGGATGAGAGAGATTACGTTAACAAGTAGGATATGCTGATCTTTATGTATTTTACAAATTGTTCTTCCATTGGAAGCAGATAATTGTTGCTAATAGATGGGATCAACTTGACTTTGATTTATTTTTGAATTACTATCGTTTTATTGACAACACCTCATCATGTCTCACATGTGAGGTCTAGTTCATTTAATGATTTCCTTCATTAATTTATATTATCAAGGAAGTTCCAGGGGCGATAGGCGGGACCTAAGGGTAGTTGCGAGGGTCCACATGCGATAGATATAATTTTAACTAACCAAATTAATTCTAGGTTTTACATCGCGAGGATCCCCATGACATATTACCATTTGAGTTTCAAATATTAGTTAATTAAATGATTAATTTAATTACTAACTAAAATATGGGGCCAGTTATTTAATCAAACTCCAAAATATCCTTATACTAGAAACGTACCTAAATGGTCGACAGGTCATACTAAGATTGTGGTATTTAATAGAAAATTTTAACTAGACCATTAATTATTCACTAATCGTAATTGACAATTAATAAACCCTAGTGCCTAACTTTTGTGAGGCGACGCAGCTTGGTGAGAACAGGAGGTGCGAACGACTCGGTCGTCGGATGTCAGATCTAGGAGGCCGACTAGAGGGGGGTGAATAGGCGGTTTTAAAAAATCTTTTGGTTAAAACTGAATTTTATACGGAATTGTAAATCAATCTGGTTTTACCCAATTAAAATCTAGATCAACTAGTCTTAACTAAGTGCACCAACAATATAAGACTATTGATAACGATAGCAATCATACAAAGATATGTAAGTAATTTAATTCTAGAAATGTAAATTGCATAAAGTAAAGCACAAGAGAAAAAATCACAATGACACAATGATGTTTTACCGTGGTGGTCGGAGACTTGCCGGTCTCCCTAATCCACGTTAAGGTAAGCCCAACCAAATTGAACCAGTTCCACAAATTGAGTCAACACCTCCGAGGTAAGTCCAACCACTTGGATTAGCTCACAACTCGAACCAACACCTCGATCCACTCGAGGTTGCTCTTCCTCCACTACGGAGATGACGAGCACCAAACCACTCACAACTGCCCGGCTCTTCTCACAACCTTCTTCTAAGCCGTCTAGGTGTCGGCAAATATCAAGAGTAACAAGTCGAAGACACTCACCTGAACAAATCAAGTGGATACACATCCACTACCTAATGCAACACATACACTAGAGTTTCACACTCTAAGCTCACTAAGTGTAACACATGCACAAAAGAAAGTAGAGGGCTTGCTCTTTGCTCAAGGAAATGAATATGGAACTAGCAACTTCCCCACAACCGGCCACAAGGGATATATATATCCATACAAGGAAAACTAGTTGTTAGAGGAAAAGTTCCAAAAAAACAGGGAGACCTAGTCTAACCGCCAACCAATGGCCGGTCAGACCGCCCTTACTCCAACGGCTATAAAACTAGCCGTTGGACAAACATTCGGACTGACCGCCCTCACAAGGGCCAGTCAGATCGGACCAAAACGGTCAGTTCACCAGAGGGGCGGTCAGACCGCTCCATAAAGGAGCAAGCCAAGACCAGAAAATATCTTCTCTGGAAAAACCTGACCAGGTTACATGACCCAAAGGTCCGATCAGACCGACCAACACATGGCGGTTAGAGTGACACCCCACCGGTCAGACCGGTCAACCATGACAGTCAGACCGCTAGAACAAGGAACCAACACACAGCCCGGTTCACCTCTCAAGGGCCGATCAGACCACCCACAAGCCTGCGGTCCGACCGCCAAAGATTTGGAAAGTTGAAAAACAGATTTTTGCATTCCGCTTCAACTCAATTTGCAAAACACATTTGCCAATTGATGTGCGATGCAAACAACGGTTAAATGCGAGATTCTCAACAAGTTGCAAAACATATTTGCCAACTTTTAGAATTACACCACAAGGAATAAGGTACATGTACTTAAACTATTTGCAAAACACATTTACAAACTAAAGTCACATGCTACAAGGATTATGCATGAATCTCAACTATTTGCAAAACACATTCGCAAATATTGGCAACATGCTAACGAGAGATAGAACAAGCAAAATGAGCTATCAACACATGATGAGACTCAAGCTACTAGACAAGACCCTCTTAATAGTACGACAATCCTATACTAGCAATCCGATCTTCTAACTAAACACCAAGACTAGTAAAAGACTAGAAACACATCCTTAGCCCTAACTAGTTATACCTTTGTTTTGAGCATCCTCTTGAAGTTTGATGACGCACATCTTCACTTCAAATCTGGGTCATTGTCTTGATATGCATCAACCCATGATGCATCTTTTACACGCCTTTCATCAATACATGATGTGTCTTCTCTTGGCTTGATGATCAACTCATGACCATCTTCTCTTCGGGATCTTGATGTGCATCAACACATGATGCATCCTTTCTTGAACCTTGACTTGATGACGATCAACTCATGATACCATCCAAAATCTCCATCATCATGGAACATAACCTATTCATCCAACTTATGAAAATGTTAGTCCCACAATGTGATTGACATTAATTACCAAAATATACCTTTAACTCATAATGGTTGGTATATATTCTTCAATCTTTCTCTTTTGATAATTGATGACAACTACCACAATTGTAAATAATTAAATATACAGCAATATGAGCATATATGAACTACACAAATTTTATATACTCAATGATATGTTTCAAAGTAGAGATCCTTAACATAAGTAAATGAAGAACAAGGACCAATACTAATGAAAATACAAAACATAGAGTGAACTCGTTCTAAATGTGTGCATACAAGAATGTGTAATAAAAACACATGCACATAGTCAAGTTAGATTTTTGATGGAGTTTAACCTATATTTTGGATTCGAGGAATGCAACAATATATAGGAATATGATGTCAAATGCATACCTCCATAATTTTCACCTTTTCATCCAAATGAAACTAAACAATATCATACTTAACAAATGAGTTAGTCTCACATTTAGATTTCTTCTTAATCACCAAAATACCCCGGGGACTAAGGTGAGCGCAAGCTAGAGGAGATCAAGGCACACTAAAAAGGTAAGGACGGAGTAGCGGGAGCTCACTCGAGCGACCGGAGCGACTAGGCGACCGAAAACAGAGCTCAGGCTCCTCGGGCTCTCTTCTCTCTTCTGGAGCACGAGGGAGAAGGATGAGGAGGGGGAAATGGTGCAGAGGGGGAGGCAGGCTCGACGCGCGCCTCAGTCGCAAGTTAAGTAGGCGGGGTGGCCGAGCGGGAGCGGTGGGGCTATGTGTGGCGATGCGGCATCAGGGCTTGGTGTGGGTACGGACAGGCGAAGCGACACGAGAGGGAGCGGGGTCACACGCTAGTGTGGTCAGGGTGTGGGCAGCAAAGTGATGGCGATACTATGGGAACAGAGCTACAGGCGAGGCGCAACAGCGTGGGAATAGAGTGGCGGGCGCAGCGAGCTAGGCGCATGGCCGGGAGCGGCGCAAGGGCCAGGAGGGAGGCCGCCTAGGCCGAGCGATGCTAGACCGGGAAGGGAGGAGAAAGAAGTGGGCCAGGTCGGCTCTATTTTGGCCTAAACCAGATTTTTGAAGTTTTTATTTTTCTTTCTATTTCCTTTACTTTTAAATTCAAAGTTCAATTCAATTTTTTTGATTTGGTGATTCAAATTCAAATATGATTTTAATTTAATTTCAAGTTTCTTGACTTTAACCAATTTGCATTTTATTAATTGATTTGTGAAATTCAAAATACAACAAAACTCAAAATAATTTGCAGAATATTCGCACAGCGCCAAAACACATTAAAAGTTTTAAAAATCTCACAATTTCATGCTCCAGAATTTTGGTTACAAAAATTAGGGTGTTACAAATTTACTTGTGCAATTTATTTTGTTTTAGCCGTTGTTTGCCGGCGCTCCAAAACCATCTTGGCCTAATGTGAAAAGGAGGATTTGCAGTTTATGTTCGAAAACAATAGATCAGCTCGTTTTAATCGACATTATATAATCGAATTTTGGGAGTTCATGTTTTCAAGTGAGTACCCTTGGACAACGGACAATTGGTACTGGATTTAGGTTAAACATCTATGTCAATGTGTTCAGTTTTTCCTTTCTGCTGCGAGCATAAGAGCATAATTATCACATCATAGCATGCGGAACATTCACCTCTGCCCTAATTAGTAAAAACTCCGTCCCTTCTTGGATGTGAATTTGCCTGCTGACGGAGGAACTCAACCCCATTCTTTTATTAAGTTGAAGTCCCTCTCACAGTTGCAGCATGTGTCTGTCTCAGTTACGCAACCAAGTGGTACCACATTACGACTTCGAAAAAAAAAAGTGGTATCACATTACGACTTCGAAAAAAAAAAGTGGTACCACATTGCAGCAGTACAGTACTTCAAAACCAAACGGCAGGTGTTGAAGAGATTTGCTGAAGACCTGTACGGCTGAATCTGACTCCAGAGACTCCGGCGCTGGACTTGAAGTCCCGAAGCTTTACCAGGTCAAGTCCAGACATTCCCAAGCTCAGTGCTGCTAATTATGTTTACATGACAGCACGTATGAGTCTGGTTGTGGTTACATATCATCAAATCTGAAAACGACTTATGAACTCATGACTTGGTCTAGCCTGAAGACCCAACGTTCATATTCATGTACAGACCAGGATTACATGCTCAGTACGCCATGAACAGACACAAGTGAACATGGTGAAAGGAATTGGGTATGCTTTATTGAACAAGATGAAGCAAAAGTTTCCACTGTGTTTTGGTTGAACATGGTCCCGGTTTAATCACAAGTTGAAGCATGGTGGACGAGATGTGGGTTCACATTTGCATCAATTGGACACCATGCTTTCCGTCTCCTTGACGAACCCGTCGCCGGTCCAGTCCTTGTCAGATTGCAGGCCCTGCCTGATGGCCTTCCTCTGCTTGATCGCCTCCTGTTGCCGCTGTACCAAATCGGCGTGTGTGGTGAAGTACTGGAGGGAGGCCCTGAGACGATGAGACGACCAGGTGTTACTGATTAGGTTCCAAAGAGCAATCAGTCACATCGGCAGTTCAACAACAGAAGAGGGGAAAACAACATTATGCATTTCAGTAACTAGAAAAGAGGCAGCCTATATGTTTTCTATAAGTGGGCACATATTTAGGACAGAACCACTGATACTTCAGAGAAACTTCCTTGCAACAACAGAGTAGAACAAGGTCAAACCGTTAAAGTGACAAAAAATTAATCATCACACACGGTACACAAGATTTAATTCTGCACCATTCATACAGGGTAGGGTCCGGCGTGCAAAGCAGGGCCCCGGGAAGGATTGATTGCCCATAGAAGGCATTAGTGCAGATGAACAGTGACATACACAAGACAAAAATAGAGGAGATGCTAGTGGGACAAAGTCATCATGAAGTAAGCTACCAAATACACATTTAAATGTCACGTGCAATCCAAATTGATGCATAAATTATGAGGAATAAAGTTTAAATGGAAAATACATTAAATGTACTACCTTAATAATGGATAGTACGTTTCGAAAACCCAAAAATATGCACAAGTAACAATCTTAGGAATAAAATTAACTAGATTTATGATGCAAATAATTGTGATGCAAATAATGACAGAGGTATTGGAAGGGTACCAAGGGTGCGGCAAGCGGAGCCGGTGCTCCAGCCCCATTGCGCCCCATGGTGGATCCGCCACTGCAGATGAAGGCAATAGCTAACAATGACTATCGCTAACAGTACGTGTAAGTCTTCCATTAATGATTACCTTCACCCCATTTCCACATCTTTTTCTATTTTTGACAAGGGGCAATCTTCTTTGATAATCATGTCTTCTACTTAGTAACATGTGTCACAGAAAATTAGCAAGAATAAAAAAAAAACGTGTGCCCTGAGCTTTTTACATGGAAAGGTCCTGAGTCCTCATGTTGATGATTCATGATTATATATTACATGCAAAGCTCAATTGCTATACTTTAGCAACAAAATGGTGCTTAGAAGTTCTGGGCAAAGAAGTAAACTTTTGGAGGTAACTTAGCCTTAGCATAGTCAACTTCAGGATGTCTTAGTAAATAGTCCAAAGTAAAGTAATTCCTCCTGATGGTTTCCAACACCATAACAACCACAATATAATCAGCAAAAGGAGAGTGGGTACATACCCTTGGAAATCTTCAATTGATGTGAAGTTGTGCTTTCTCATAAAATCCTGCAATTCTGCACAAAGCTTCTTGACAAGGCCATAACCATGCATCATTACGCTTGTACATACCTGTAATGAATAGTCAAAATCTTGGTTAGATTATTCTCAAGATGTACGGACATAACTGTGAAAATGGTGTCTAAGAGAGAAAAAAAGAATACAACTTGAGATCAATTGTGCATCAGTAGCACACATATGGATGCGCACAATAAAGGTAAGAGCCACATTGGCCCTGGATATCATTTTTAAGAGCTCACCTGTACTGTATCTGCGCCAAGCAGAAGAAACTCAGCAGCATCATTGCCAGTCTCAACACCACCAATAGCAGAGATTGACTGTCCATCAGCGAATTCTTCTTTCATCATCCTTGCTATCTGCATGACTTTGGCAAGAGCTATAGGGTGCACAGCTCTTGCAGAATAGCCTCCAGGTGTCGAATACCTGTGGAACAGAACGGTATTTCAAATTGGTAACAATAAATGAAAATGAACAATTCAGGGAAGAGTCTAACCCCTCCACACTAGGTTCTGGACGCAAAGTTTTGAGATTAATCCCCATCACACTCATAATTGTGTTAATAGCAGAAACTCCTTCACATCCTGACTTAAGAGCAACTCTTGCCGGCTGCACAATGTAAAGGCAAGATATGAAAACATTGACCAATAAACTTGGCAAATTCTTTAAAAAACTCTCGCTCAGATTTCTAATGTCAAAATAATAGTACCATGGATGGTCATCTGCAGTGCAAGTGTGCAACTGATGGCAATAATGTCATTTACTTTATGGAAAAATATTTTCTTTCAGGATGGAAAATGGATAGAGACATCAATGTGCAACGCATGTTTCAATAATTAGTTTTAAGCTATGATGCTAGGGCTTTGTGAGATGTCAAAAAGAATAATAAGCCTGATACCGTGGAGTATTAGAATCTGGGAAGCAGCATTGAACTGTGAAAGCTTATCATAATTTAGTGACTACATATCTGATTCCAATAATAGAACATGGACAGAGCTCACTTTTTTTATACCTGGACAGAACTCACTTTTTTATACCTGGACAGAACTCACTGTTTGATATCATTTGAAAATATAGAAGTGAATGAAACAAAAAGAGTATATGTAGAACAATGCAAAAGACTAAGTACTCCAAAAGAGTGAACAAAAATTAGTACAGAAACAGTTCATTGCTAATTTTCTTCTTTTTTTTCTTTTCGAGAACGTGCAAAGATTTACACGTCATTTCATTAAGAAGAAAGAGAAACACAGTACAACAAAGTTACAACGAGAAAAATAAAAAGACAACAACAACAACAACAACGCCTTTGATCCCAAACAAGTTGGGGTAGGCTGAGAAAAAGAAAAAGAGCAAAAGAAAGAAAGAAAAAAAGGCCTAAAGCAGAGCAAGAAAGGAGCTAGGCGACCTAAAACAAAGCGATTACTCTGGAAAAGGTAGCGCCGCCAAACAACGAGCACCCGCCATGCGCCAAAGGCGAAACGGAAATCACTTGCAGCAGCAAGGTCACCGAAGAAACCACCGTGTTGAAGACGTGATTGTTCCTTTCCTTCCATAACATCCAAGAAATGAGAGCGATACAGGAGTCGAGCCCTTGACGTTGGTTCTTCGGGACCGAACTGCAAGCGGACAGCCATAATTGTTATAAGGAGAGTTGTTGGGCCGGAATACAGGTTTGAAAACCAACTAGAGGGAGGAAACGAGCCTAGATTTGGGCGGAGACAGCACAACCGATTAGGAGATGATCGATTGTTTCACCGGCCGAACTACAGAAAACACACAGCCAATGGCTTGGGAGACCTCTGCGCCAGCCTATCCACTGTCCAGCAGCGTCTGCGAACCGCCAACCAAAGGAAGAATTTGCACTTGAGCGGAGCCGCCGATTTCCAGATGGGTCTGTCACAAGCGAAACCCACAGAACCGAAAAAGGAGGCCCTGTAAGCCGATCTAGCGAAGTACTGAGCCGAGGTCTCCCAGCGCCAAAGAAAGCTATCCTCCTGCTACACCAAGATGACTGCCCTAAGAAAGTCCTAGAGGTGAAGATACTCCAAAACACCCTGCACACTGGGGTCTCCTTTGATGTCAACAACCCATTGATTATTAGATAAAGCCTGAGACACCGATCGTTTGTTCCTAATCGCCAGCAGAACCGCTCCAATTAGCGAAGGCGCCACTGCCAGAATGCCTTGTCCATTGATCCACCGATCAGACTAGAATAAAGCGTGTTCGCCGTTCCCCAACCGATCCTCTAGCGAAGCCTGGAAGAGATCCATCTCTGCCCTATTGGCCTGGGCCGAAAGGGCACGCCACGGCCGCTCACTCCACAGCGTTGCAGCCAGAGCCAACGAATGCGCAGAGCTCGACTGAGAACCCTGAGATTATAAAGACTCAGCACTCCGTAGCAAGTAGGCTTACAGACCGACTGCCAGTTGACAAGGCAATGGCCTCTGGCGACCGAGTCGGTACCTTTCCACAAGAAAGCACGCCGCCCCTTATCAATTTCTTTGATCACCGAGTGGGGGGTTCCAGCGCCAAGGAGGAGAATATAGGGAGGGCAGTAAGCACCGTCTTCACTAAGATGAGGCGACCACCTTGGGATAGCATGCGAGACTGCCACATCTGCAAGCGAGCGGCAATTTTGTCCAAGAGAGGTTGAAAGTCATTCTTAGTGGGTTTCCAGAGAGAGAGAGGCAGCCCCAGGTACTTGCAAGGGAAGACGACCAACGGACATCGCAGCTCCTCTTCAATCAGCCGCAGGTGAGCGGAGGAGTAGTGAATTGGAGCAAAACTACTCTTGGCGAGGTTGGTCTGGAGACCAGAGGCCTCTCCAAAAGCTTGTAGAATGACGCGGATCGCCAAGAAGTCAGATCTGACCGGTGACAGGAATAAGACTGCATCATCTGCAAAGAGAGATAAGCGATGGGGTAATCTCCCTGAAAGACCGAGGGGCTGCAGTAGCGAGTGGGAATCTGCTAGTGAGATGGGGTTGTTTAGGACGTCCATGACTATGACGAAGAGCAGCGGTGATAAAGGATCTCCTTGACAAAGGCCTCTTGCATACCAGACCTGGCGACCGGGCTTCCCATTGAGCAACACACAGGTGGAAGCTAAAGAAAGCAAGATGGCAATCCAGGAACACCAGTTCGGCCCAAACCCTTTTCGGTGAAGGACTTCCAACAAGAACGGCCAGGAGACGGAGTCAAAAGCTTGGGCGATGTCGAGCTTGAAAAGAAGTGCTGGCTTCCGGAGACGGTGCAATGCTCGGGCTGATTGTCTAACCATAAAAAAAAATATCTTGAATCGAGTGATAAGCAATGAAAGCGGACTGGTTGGGCGCAATTAGTTTTGACATTACCAGGGCCAAACGCCGAGCCAAGATCTTGGAGAAGATTTTAGCGAAGCTATGCAGAAGGCTAATGGGGCGATAATCTTTGGCCTCCTGAGGTTCTTGTTTCTTGGGTAAAAGAGTGATCAGCGCTTGATTAAGCCGAAAAAAATTAGCGCCCGCGAAGCTACCAAGCTTGTAAACCGCTGCCATGATTTCTGCCTTAATGATAGGCTAGCACTGTTGATAGAACATCACAGTGAACCCATTCGGGCCGGGAGCCTTCTCTGCCAGCATGCTCTTAATTGCATCCCAAACTTCTTGTTCAGTGAATCCCACTTCCAACGCATGAAGATCATGGACCTGTACATTTAGAGCCGCCAAGTCCAGTGAATGAGAGCGACGAACCGGCTGACTGATGAGCTAACAGCTAACTTTTGCTCAAGTATCCGCAAAAATCTGATGAGAGAATCAAATTACTTAGATCAGTGTAAAGCAACTAAAGGATGTGAAAACCAGGGAGGGATAAAAACTAATTTAGGACTTCGCTGGTTATTGATACAAGTAAAACAGAGATGATATGTGACCATTAAGTATTGCATAGATGTATATGTTTGACTAACCTGTGTAATATCTGTAATGTTAGGAGTCATCTTTGCCCAAACAGGCACGGTGGCCTTCTCATTTATCCAACCACAAACCTCCTCTAACAAGCCGCAGTCTTGTCCCACAGCAGCACCCATTTTTCGCTCTGGCATGCCATGTGGGCATGAGAAATTGATCTCAAGAGCATCCTGATTAAAAAAAAAACAGATCAGTAGCATTTCAGTATTATAACTCTGATCAAGAATGCACCAAAATACACATACGAGAACATTACCACTCCGCTCTCTTCAACACGTTCAATAAGCTCATGCCACGCAGCTTTGTTGTACTCCTCCATTATTGAGCCAATGAGTATCCTGTCAGGATACTCTTTCTTCAACTGCTTGAACTCATTCAACATCGTCTCCAGAGGTCGATCACTGATAAGTTCAATATTCTCCCATCCAATGATAGGACTCTTGGCAGCGCCATTAGGTTCCGCCCTGAGCCGGGCATAGCGAGGGGTTACGTTGATTACTTTGCCAGCATCCAAGGACACCTGCCATTCATACCAACACTTAGCCACAATGTTACACCATGAAAGGAATATTTCATCGCAAGTGATTGGTGAAAGTGGTGACTGCATAGGTCTAATGTAGAGTGGTACCACCAATGTGAAAGTAATGATTGCCAAGGTCTAATGCAGAATGGGACTAGCGAAGGTAAAGCTCCTTTCTCAAATTTATTAGTGAGGGTGCAATGTGTGATGAATAGCGCTTGTATTCAATATGAGGCCAATGGGCCAGTATATATACACAGGTACATGCGGTGAATATGCAAAGAACCCCTTATAACAATGGGGAATTACAAACTAGACATATACATCTCTAACACCCCCCCTCAAACTCATGGTGGATCAACAACACCGAGTTTGGAGAGGTAGAAACCATGCCGTGGCGCGATGTCCGCCTTAAAGAAATCCGCTATCCAAGCTCAAGGCACATCTTGAAGAGCAATCACCGGTCATGCACACAAGATCGCATGAAGGAAGCATCAACACCAATATGCTTGGTAAGCTCATGCTTCACAGATCTCGCAATCTTGATAGCACTCTTCGTCGATAAGAGAGGAGCGGTGTAGTGACAGAAACACCAAAATCCTCAAGTAACCACCGTAGCCAAGTAATCTCTGCCGCAAGAGAGCCATAGCGCGCAACTCACCTCTGCACTCGAGCGGACATCGCATGCTTTTCTTCGCCTTCCGTGCAATGAGAGAACCACCAAGAAAAACACAGAAGCGAGATAGACCGGCGATCGAGGGATCGCCGCCCAAGTAGCATCCGAATAAGCTCAAGTCATAACGAATCGAGTTTGGAAAGAAAAGATACGAGAGATAGTTCCACGAAGGTATCGCGAGTAACTCGGCGAGGTGGTCAGAGTGGACTGAGCGGGAGCGATCTGAACCGACTCGTAATGTGGACCGGATAAGTGATATCCGGGCGGTAATGCAAAGATAGACAAGACTCCAACAAGGTGACGATAGCGTAGCCTGATCGTAAAGAGGCTCGCCATCGAGAGTTTGAGGTGAACATTGAGCTCCATAGGAGTCTCAACAAGATCTGATCATCGTGAGAGAGGCACGATCAAGAAGATCCGAATATACTTCTCTGGGACATAAAGAAACCATCTGCAGTGGAAGTAACCTCAATCCCAAGAAAGTAAACGAAGAGGACCAAGATCCGACATAAGAAATCGCCACTAAGACGAGCCTTGACAAAGGCAATATACTCGAAATCATCGCGGTAATGATCATGTCATCCACATACGTAAGAAGAAGAGTCCACCACGAGACGAAGTGTGGACAAAGAGCGCAGGATCATGATCACTAGCCAAAAGCCGCAGCAGCGACCACAGAGGAGAAGCGCTCAAACCAAGCACGAGGGCTTGCTTAAGACCATAGAGAGAACGACGAAGACGGCGCACCATGCCCTCGTGAATGAATACCCAGTGGCGGAAGCATGTAGACCTCTCACGCAACTCGCCATCGAGAAAAGCATTCTTGACATCAAGTCGAGAAATGCAACCAATGGCGATCGACGCCACCGCAAGAAGAGCGGACAAGGGTCATGTGAGCCACAGGAGCAAAAGTCTCATCGAGTCACGACTCATGCTCTCTTTGGAAGCACGAGCAACAAGACGCGCTTTATAGCGCTCAAGAGAGCCATCGAGCGAGTCTTAATCTTATAGACCCACTTACACGTGATGGGACGAGAGTGAGATGGAAAAGGAACAAGATCCCAAGTACCAAGACGCTGAGGCGCAATCTCGGCCATAGCATGTCGCCACTCGGGATGAGTAATGACATCCCGATAGGAGACAAGCTCAAGAGTAGCCGCACTGAAAAACCAAACGAAGGGGAGGTCGAATCGATCGCGATCATGAGAGCGTGCGAGGAGAAGATAACCCATCGGGGAAGATGGATCATCATGAGAAGATAGAACATCGTGAGAAGATGGCTCATCGGAACATCCTCAAAACGCAGGTCGACGAGTGTAGACGAGCAGTAGTGGGAGGAGCTCGAGGAGCCGCAGAATCGAGCGGCGACAACGGCGGAGAGGCCACAGGGAGGAATATGTGGAGACTCGTGGGATCGGTGGATGAGGGTAAGACGATATAGGTGTATCCGAAAGGTCAAAGGACGAGACTCCACAGAGGAAGCCAAGGAGAAGTAGGACGTGGGTAGAAGGGACGAGACTCGTCGAAAGTCACATCCCGAGAAATCCGCGTCCGTCGACCAACGGATCCCAAAGACACGATATCCCTTGTGCTCTGCCTCGATCCTAGAAAGACACACTCAACAGATCGAGATTAGTTTGGTACGTTCTCGAGGCGAGAGAACATAGCAACGCAACAAATGCAGGCGGCGGGCGAGTAGTCGAAGAAGACCACAAAGACGCTCAACAGAATCGCACCACGAAGAGCGTAGAGGTCGGATGTTAACGAGATAGTGGCGTGGAAACGACCTCGCCCAAAAGTGAGGTGGAATAGAGGCGGCAATCATCGCCGCACGAGCCGTCTCAAGAGATGACGATGCTTGCGCTCAGCGACACCATTCTGAGCATGAGCACCAGGACAAGAGAACTGAGCGAGAGTACCTTGCTCAGTAAGGAAGCTCGCAGTAACGAGAGAGATACTCGCCACGTGAGTCGCCAAAGACACGAATAGGGGAGAAGCGTGTATGGACCATAGTGGCAAATTGTTTATAGATAGATAAGACCTCACTACGAGAAGACATAAAATATATCCAAGTGTGACGAAAAATCATCTATAAAAATGATATAATATCGATGACCCTTTCAAACGGAAGGAGCTAGGACTTTCAAACATCCGAATGAACAAGATCAAAAGGACGCCGAGACACCGACTACTATGGGGATAAGGAAGTCAATCTGCTTACCTAACTTACACTCGACAATCTAAAGATACATCTCCGAGATGCACTCCTGAAGACCACGACGAACCAAAGATGACAGAGATCCACACAAATGACCAAGACGGTGATGCCATCTGGAAAGAGCGGTAGGCGAAGTGGTAGAAAGCCGAGAGACCCACGCAACAGTAGCAGCGGAAGGAAGGTGAAGCCACAAGCTCCCGAGACGCCGTGAGTCAAGGCGCCGAGGCCGAACCAACCAGAGCTCCTGTGGCGGTCCAACACAACAAGAGTCGAGTCGAGAATGACCCGACAACCAAGATCGATGTCGCCCACAGAAAGAAGTCGCATGGTAAGGCGAGGAACATAAGCAATGAATGAACATGAAAAGAGGAGTTGCTAAGAGGTCCTCGACTGCAGACGTAAAGAGATGTACCATCGCAGAAGAACACCGGCAGAGAATCAAAGGTGTAAGGAAAGACAGAGTGGAAGAATCGGGAGTCATGTGAAAAGATGCTCCGTAATCAAGAATCCACGGCAGGTACCGATCGTGTAGGAGGTGGTCTCTCGATGCTCCAAGAGTCGATGCGAGCGAGCCAGCAGTAACTCGTCGAGAAGAACCCAAGCGGCAGCGCGCCGAAGTCCGCCATCTCTGCCGCTGAAAGAAATCAAGAAGTCGATGCAGCGCCGATGGAGAAGCACCATGCCGCATAGTAGGAGAACGGCGAAAGATGCCGCCGCTTTATAGCACCGACTCAATGTGGCCGATCTTATTGCAGTAGGAGCGTGAGGCGACCACCGCCGGATGAGCGCGCCACCACCACCGTGGCATTGCCGGAGGAGGCGCAGTCCGACGCGTGGAGCCGCTTCTGTAGCAGTGGGCGCGCGCGAGCACGGAGGAGTGGTAGCGCCAAAGACCACTCAGCGAGTCTCTCCGCACGTATCTCGCAAGAGCCTCCAGAGAGTGACGCGAGGTGGCGTGCAAGGCGGGCACGCCGTTGCTCGAACTCGGGGCGGCGCGAGTAAGGAACTCGTAGATCCGTGAACCTGTGTCGGACGGACACCAGCAACAGGACATGAGCGACATCCAGCGGTCGCGAAGAGTCCAATGACGCCAAACAGCAGAGCTTTGAGCGTAAAGCGCCAATCGTAGCATCACCTGTTGAAGAGAGTGCTCTCGCGAACCACGACTGTGCACAGGCATCACCAGAGGGCTCGTGCGCCGACGAAGATGAGTCCACATCCGAAAGCCGTAGGAGTCCCACAACCTCGTAAGAAAATCGAGGTTGGATATCGCGATGAAGACAAGCAGCAAAGAGCATCATCATCGTGCCACCGAGTGAGGCGGTCAGTGATCCTTGTAGAATCTAGAGCCTCCCGGTAGGCGAGAGACACTCATCATCGGCAAGCGCGAATCTGTTCAGCGGCCAGCCTTACCAGCTTTGTTTGAAGCGTTGGGCAAAGCAACAGCGAGGCGGAGGCCGGCGTAGGGCAAGGCGCGCGATGATATCGCCGAGAGGACGCCAGCAGACGAAGACCACGCATGTGGATGCGCATGTAGACACGAAGTCGGTGTAGTGCACCATCGAAAATCACCGCAACGGCGAGGAGAAGCGGTGCCCATTGGCGGCGCTGACGCGGCGCGGCGACTAAGACAACGAGGTCTAACAGCGGCTGGGCGCCGACGGTCGCAACGTTTTTTTCCTTGGCGTTTTTCCTTGGGCCGGCCGACGCAACACCTACCCAAACGCACACGCACGCACGCGCAGGACTAGGTTCCCCAGGTGGCGCGACTTCCGGCGGCGCGGCATCGGCGCGGCGCGATCTGGCCAGGCGAGCGGCGGGCTCAAGCGGCGAGCAACCCTCCTCGAGCGACAGCGCGCGACGGCCTGAAGCGGCGGCGGTCGGTGAAGTCACGGCACCGAAGTCGCCGATCCGGTGCGCGGCGCAGGAGTCGGTGCCGGCTGGCCGGCGAGCGGGCAGAGGCGACGACGCGACGACGAGTGCGGCAAAGCGGGCGACGCACGGACCGAGCGGCGTGAAGCGGTTCCGACGGCGCGGCGGCAGCGGAGCGGCAGGAGCGGGTGACGACGACCACGGCTTGGAGAGTCGACGGCAACAATGGAGCGCACTCCTGCGCCGTCGAGGTTCCGAGCGACGCGCGCAGACGGCTCTCGAAGCGGCGGCGTCCGTGAGTCACAAGCGCCGAAGTCGCCGATCCGCGTGGCGCAGTGAGTCGCCGGTGCGGGGCGGCCCGCAGAGGCGGCGACGCGACGACCTAAGCGCGCGCGAGAGGCGAGCCAAGGAGACGACGGCGACTCAAGCCAAGAAGACGACGGCGATCGCCGAAAGCGATCATGGCGGCTCGGAAGAAGCGGCGGCGGAGTGGAGAAGAACCATCGGGAGGCGATGCGGTGGCGATAAGCGGCGACGGAACCCTAGGTTCGCCTGATACCATGTGATGAATAGCGCTTGTATTCACATGAGGCCAATGGGCGATATATACACGGTACATGCGGTGAATATGCAAAGAACCCCTTATAACAATGGGGAATTACAAACTAGACATATACATCTCTAACACAATGTTCATCTGGAAAATTTGGGATATCCGACTCCAAAAGCAGATCGACATTCTTTGAAGTAAGGGGTTGTCAGATTCCATAAAACGGGTTTGTCTTGTCAGAAAAGAGCAAAGCATAATCATTAAAAAAAGGAATAAGTCCACTTTACACTCTTGAACTATAGCCCGAGTCCAAAAAACACCCCAAACTACAAAACCGTTCACTTTACACCCCCCCTCCAATTATTGAAACTAGAGCAAATCACCCCCTCACCCTAAACCACCCCGGTTTTGGATGATGTGGCGTCCACATATACATGTTCCGCTGACGTGGCATCCACGTGGCCTTCTCCTTTCGTTTTCTTTTTCTTTTTCTCCCACCTTATCCACTCACGGCCGAAGCTTTGCTTCTTGGTTCCTCTTCTTTGCGTTGCTTCCTCTTGCCCGATTTCTTCTCTCCAATCCCCACCTCCATTTCTTTTCTGGTGAAGCTGCTCCAGCCGAAGGGAGCTCCATGGCGCCACCTCCTCCTGGCTCGGCTTCTTCTCCCCCGACCGTCGGCCTCCGCCCGCCGGTCGCGCCGCTCGGGCTCGCGCGCTCGCCACCGTCATCGCCTCCCTGGCCCGACCTCCCCTCCATGGCGCTTCCTCCCCCCCGGCCCAACCTCCCCTCGGGCCCACATGGTGTTGCTCCTCCTGGCGTCTCCGGCCGGCCCCACCACCGCTGCCGCCATCAACGCTCACCTCTCAGCTTGCTCCTACTCGCCCTTGCGCGCCTCCACGCGCCGCGCCGTGAATCCCGCCACGCGCCTCGCCCGCGATCGCCACCGCCGACTCCTCTACCGCCGCCTCTCTCCGATCGCCGCCGCGCGCCCCGTGGCTCTACCACGCTGTCCAACTCCGGTTCCGGTCCAGCTGTGCCCGCGCCGCCTGCACCTCTTCCTCCCGCGTCGTCGCACTGGAATATTGCCCGCGTCGTCGGGGGCACGCTCGAGAACCACCTGTGCCAGATGAGGGGCCGTGTCCTCAGCTGGTACCACCGCATCAACATCGCCATCGAGCTCGCAAGCGTGCTCACGTACCTGCAGGCGCACGAAGTCGCCCCAACCTTCCTTCATGACCTCAAGCCCAGCGAGCATGGGGCCGAGCCAAGCCACACACAGACGCGGGCACAAACGGCGCCATGGGGCCGAATCGGGAAAGGAGCCAGGAGGAGGAGGCGTCGGAGGGAGAGTCGAGTGGCGCGCTGCCACCGTGCCGCGCCGGAGGCTGGGAAAGCCGAGGAGGCAGCAGGCTGTGAGCTGCCGAGGCGGCGGCAGAACCGGGCCGAGGCGAGGAACCGGCGGCGGAGAGAAGAGCCGAGCGCCGAGGGTGGCAGCCGAGCGCGGCGGCGGCGGCAAAGCGCAAAGACCGCCGAGAGGAGGAGAGGCGGCACCAAGGATGGGAGAGGGAGAGGTGAGGTGAAGTAAGGAATGGTTAGGAGGAAGAAGAAGCAAGAAGGGGATAAGGGATTTCGGCTGAAGGAGAAAGGATTCCAAGTCATCAGTGCGCCACGTGGATGTCACGTCATGTACATATGGACGTCACATTATCTAAAACCGGAGTGGTTTAGGGTGAGGGGATGATTTACCCCGGTTTCAATAATTGAGGGTGTAAAGTGAACGGTTTTGTAGTTCGAGATATTTTTTGAACTCAGACTATAGTTCAAGAGTGTAAAGTGGACTTATTCCTTAAAAAAATGTGTGATCTACATGACAAGTCCAGCGTGGTCATAATGAACAAAACGTACATGCTAGAACTAATTCTCCTATGATACTCAAAGATCCAATTTTTAACCAACCGTATTAGTGTCTTAATTCTAACTCGGGCACCATCATAAGATCCGTCCCCAACCTAATGAATCTAATGTGGATCAACACACATCCACTGTCCCAGTATTCGATTTTCCTCAACCCAGACACACACCACCCATCAACTTAGGAGGTAGGAGCTACTGGTTCTCCAGTAACTTGAATTGGCCCCCACACCGTATCCAACCCAAATCGGAATCATTCGGCCAAGAGGCAATGGCGTTAAGCGAACTCTCTCACTATGATGTCACCGAAGTAATCTAACTAAGTCTCTGAACTACAGCACACAGATCCTATCCTTGTGCCGTGCGCACTGACGACGGCATATCAGAGCAGAGCGAAAAGAAGGCAACTTTGCATCGTAAGCGAGTCATCCAAAGAAAATCTGCGAGGGGTGAGAGAATTACTGTCTTGGCGATGACGGCGCCCCAGCCCTCGTCAAAGGCGCGCTTCATGACGGTGTAGTTGGTGCCCGGGGGGCCCGACCCGATCACGAACGGGTTCGGCATCTTCAGCCCGTTCACGCGCACCGACAGGTCCGGCTCGCCGGCGCCGGAGCTGGCGGAGACGGAAGCGCGGACGGACGTAGGCCGCCGTCCTGGGAGGCGAAGCAGCGGCGAGGCGGTCGACGGCGAGGCCCGAAGAGTCAGCGACTCCATGGTAGCTTTCTTTTTTTTTTCTCTCTCTCTCTTTTTCCTCTGTTTTTCGATAAGAATCTGTGGGGAGTATCACATCACGGATGAGGGAGAAAGGTATGGCGTTTTATAACGTTTTTTTAAGGACTTTGTGAGGCGTACGCATGGTTGACGCTTCAAATTTTCAGTTATCTAAACCTATGTTTTTTTAAAGATCTAAACCTGAATATCTAAACCTATGGTTTTTTTAAAGATCTAAACCTAAAGCTAGGCTGCTTCCAGTGCTCAACCTTAGCCAGTATCTTAAGGGTGTCATATAGACAAAGTGCTGAGATAACAGTAGATTAAATGAGGTAAGAGATTGTTGCAGTATTTAAATAAGAGACTGCTCTGACTCGAAGTCATAGACAAGAAAATTAACTCATTTCCATCTTGTACACACCACCTCCTTGAGATTCTACATCTAATTAATTAAAAGGATCTAAGATACTATACCATAAGAAATCATGTATTGAGAAGATAGTATCCTAACACTCCTTATGTACTAAGAAACTACACTAAAATACTGTTCATTGGAGCAGCCTTATGGAGCGGAAAAGTGCTTATGATTCAGCTTGCAGTGTGTTATTCCGTTGCTTAGTAGTAACAAAAAAAAAAAAGCTTGTATACATCACCTCTCAATGCTACGTCTTTCAGGAATACTCTAACCAACCCTTCTGATCCTCATAATCATTGAGTCAGGCACTTGGGCTTGACAGCCATTCGACATAAGAAATCAGTAGTTATAAATTTTGATTTATATATATATATATAAGCATAAATCAAAAGAAGAAAAGCCAAAAAGTTTTATTTATTCTCACCCTAGCTATTAACTTCGATAATGTACTCTTAGGATACATTTGCAAATCAATTCACGGAATTGCAGTAATATAGCCAAAGTGGTGCATGTCCCCCGATCACTTGTACTTGTGCAGCAAATACATACATCTTTTGCGATAGTGAAAGTTTTGTTGAAAAAAATGCCCTATACAAATTTCATCGTCTGAACCCAAAATATGATAGGTGTTAGGTGCAAGTATATAAGTACTATGAACCTATCTATGGTACAGTCCCGTGAGCCTGGATAGTCGCCTTTTATCCCAAGAAAGGTAGTCGTCTGGTTTTAACAGGAAGTAGAAGAAACCTGGGCGTGCGAAGGAGAAACGTGTTGACAGTAAACATCCATCAAAGATTCATCACGGCAGCTAATCTCGTTGGTGAACCTGATTAGAAACTTTGAACAATCTACTAGTTGTGAACACGTCACGCCGGATCGAAGCTGATGGCTTCGTTGTCCCGAGCTGGATGCTCCGATCTGGCTCTTCTCTTGTTCAGACGTCTGCTATGCAGGACGGACGTGACTTCAGTTGGTGGCTCAAACCAGTGGCGAAGCAGGATTAGACCACAGGGCGATAACTCCAGGAGAGATATGAATTTGTTATCATCCAATTTAAGCTATTTATAAAAGAAAAAAATGAGAGTTTGTCACTCCTACGCTCCTTGATTTAGGATTTGCTAACTTTAAGTTTCTTATTAACAATTTACCACTCCTAAGCACCAAATACTTGTGATTTGACAGTATTTTTGTTTTTATTTTGCACCAAAATCCACTGTGAAAAGACACATTTACCCCTCCATATTCAAGAAGAAACTTAAAAGTGGTAAATCCTAAATCAAGGTGCTTAGGAGTAGTAAATCTCAATTTTCTCTTATAAAAACAAAAGTTTTCTTAGGAGAAAATTTTTTATACCAAAAAAGTAATAGAAAACAAATAATGACCATGATAGATGATAACTTGAGTTTGATGGAGTTTGGTGCACATACACATTTCATCGAGTCATAGAAGGTGTGACAGAAACTAGATATGAGAAAGAAGTACTTGATCAAACTTTAAACACGTGAAAGATGAAATACCATACATGTTCTAAGACTCAATACTAGCTTAAAAATTTAAAAACAAAATAGAATCTTGATGCTACACAAAATGGGCTCATGTGCCACAAATTAACTCCTAGTTTTTTTAGTTCCATTCTAACTGTTACTTAATAACATAAATTGAATTAGTAAAGGCTTAATCTTAGTAAAGTTCTAAGACTCTTTACATGTTAATGAAATGTAGTAAAAAAATCACAAGGGAGCTGTTCGGCGTAGCTAACAAGCTGTGAAATTCCTTGCGAAATTCATGTAAAAATCCCGGGTCGGGTTCCAAACGTGCCCTTTAAAGGCCGCGTGCAAAGCAAGATATACAGAACGGGGTTGAAATGACCGATATATCGAATGAACAAGCATGTTGCACATGGTGAATCAGAGGGTAGGTGGTGGATACCGTAGTATAAGAATAATAATAACTTCATACCGGAAAGATTTGGTTTCTTGAACCATCTCTCATCTCGTGGTCCCATCAAGAGGTATAGTATTATAATTGGAGTGGACAGATCCGTAGAGTCGTAAGGAACAGACGTGAAGAACCGAAATAGGATAAATAAATAATAATTAAAAAAAAACGAAAGATGGTACGTACAGAACTAGCATTCATCCACAGCATATCCAGAAAAATACATCTTCCTACAAGCATCATGCATCTGTCCACCGATGCAGCAGAGCTAAGCAGAACCATGAACACCCGTACAGATTACAACAGCCCAGGTCATATGCTCCTTAGCTCCTAGTCCTTAGCTGGAAGTCTGCAACTCTGCATCAGATGAACGATGAAAGATTAGTTTACATCCATGGTCCCTTTAGCTGGAAGGCTCCACATGACTTCTTGTAGTTTTGGAGCATCTACCTGCATCGCCATGTGCTACATACAATAGGGCACAGATTTGCCAACTTAATTCATGTTAGAAAATTAGCTCAGTTTCCCAGCTCAAAATTCCCAAAGCACATTACAAAGATAACTGGTAGGATCTTACAGCCCGGGTCTCAAAATTAGTGGAGCGAGTGAACAATGCTCAGTCACGCTTTATGACCTTTGAAATATATGCCCTGCCAATAATCACCGCAAGGTACGATGCTGCAGTAATACTGACCCCAACGAGAAGAACAATCCAATCATAGGTTGCGGATTGCACTGCATAGACCCTCAGGCCAATAGTATTCCAGAAGCTTTCAGTCCACAGAGGATCTGCAGCACTCATAGGATCTGACGAGTTTGCTGGAAGAACATGCCATACATTGTCCTCAAACTTCAGCCTGGTCGAATAGGCAGGAACATACCTAAGAAGCAATCAATAAACCTCGAGTAAAAAAAACGAAATCAGCCTGTCACCAAAATACAAGGATGACAAGTGAATTCATTACAAGTTGGGTGAGTAACGCAGATAAGTAAAATGAGAGTTATACTTGGTATCATGAATTGTTCTTCAGTAGCAGCTGAGTATAATACACAAAACTAGCTGCATTATAGATGCCTTAGTTCATCCTTGTTTGAAGCGTTTCATTAATCATAACTAAACTGCTAGTGTCTGGACCCCAATCAAGTATTGGACAGCAAGGATTTGATTTTCACGTTCTAAAAGGGACGTGTGTGCCATAAAAGAAAGTTACCTGGTTGTAGATACAACACATCTACCTCCACCCTCCACTTCTGCCCCTACGCATATTTCACCTTCATTGTTGCACTGTCCAGTACAAGAACTTCTATTGCCTGCTAAACTAGAAGTTCTGTCTGCCAAGAAGTTCCATGCAAACCGGGAGGTATCATCTGCATATGAAGGAAATTGTGTGCCAGAAGGTGGATCCAGAAAAACACCAACATAATGACTTGGGCAGGAATTGCTTGGAGAAATGAAGCTCTTCACAATGCCACAAGAAAGACCGGGATCGCAAGTCAGTAGACATCCAATCAATTCTTTGACCAATGAAACATTCACTTTTATAGTATTCAGTGTGATGAGATCGATGGGCATATCAGCACTAGCAAGAATGTACAATGATCTGGCAACCAAAGCAGCCGCCGCTGCTATTGATGAAGAATCGATGTTTGCTGTAGCAAAAAGAAAAAAAAAAAAAAAAGGAACATTACAGGTTTACAATTGGGTTTTGAAGAGACAAATCGTCACATTTGTGCATGGTCAACTTACCAGGACTATCCAAATAGCTGTGATAAAATCTATTGGAAAATTGGGAATCAAAGTCCCCCAACACAACTCCAGAAGTTGATGTATTCTGCATGGATGGGTCAATAAAGAACAGATCATGAAGTAACAGTGTTCAAAGTGAAAATTCCTTGGAAAACTCAATGTTAAAAATGTAAAAAAAAAAACAATGATTTACACATTGAACTCACTACCATGGAAACAAAAACCGGCCGCCGGTAACCGGATTTACCGGTGGGTACCGGGAAATGAAATCCCGGCCGGTTTTCTCAGGTTTTTAAAATTTAAATTCTGATTTTTGAATTTTGAATTGTTTTTAATCAAATTCGAGCGAATTTCGGCCGAAAAATTTCCGGTTTTTCCGGTAACCGGTCGGTAACCGGCCGGTTACCGTTCCCGGCCCCTGGCCGGGATTTGGTCCGGTACTGGGTTTTTGATCCCTGCTCACTACCAAAGAAGCCAATGGCTATGGTTTTACCTTTCTCATGAACGACATTAATGAAGATGGTGGTACACCAGGGTTTGATGAAGCTGCTGGTTTTACTTTAACATTATCAGAACCAAGTGAATCACTGGCACTTTGGAGTGCATCTAACATTTTCTTTGAAATCGATGAATTCTGTAAAATCAGAAGATAAATATGAACAAGACAGAACAGTTCTATAAATATATTCTTTTAACCACCAAATTCACAAAATTTAATCTCAAATACATGCACAGCTATATTTGAACTTCCAGTGTGATTTACTCAAGAAAGAAACAACAAATAGTCAGATACTCGGATAGAACTCTTCACAAGGAAATATCTTCACAAAGTCATGTTGAGAAACATGCGCACTCAGAAATTTGACAAAAGATTATTCAAACAATACATTCAAAGGACCGCAGACAAAAATAATTGTACTTAGGGATGTCCCAAAGACTGTCATCAACCACAGAAATTTATTATCTGTTTACCATTTAATTTTTATCAACTACAAAGTCTCTACAGAGTGGAGCACCTACCACTACAGCGCTACTAGGAATTTACAAAACCAGTTTGTATAATATGTCAAGAACAAGGAGCAAAAAACAATTACAATCTCTATGGTCAATGTTGGCCGGCTAAAATATCATCATATAAAGAAAACAGTATAGTTGTTTAACATAAAATGATGAGCTAGTACTAAAACATCACCATAACTGTATTGATAACTAGCAATATACAAATATGTGCCATGTAGTGATTCAAAGAGTCCTTACCCCTGCACCATGTGCATAAAATAATGGATGTCCTTGACTTGTGCCCTTGCCAACAGAACCAATCTCCAGTACCTGAATCATGTCCAAACCGTGTGCTCAAATAATCACGCAGAAAACAGCAATTGCCATTGTCATCCCATCTGGCACTCACCTGGTCAATCATCAAGCTGCTAATGCCACCCACAGAATCAGCACCTTCATCTAGTTCATGTAAGAACTTTCGGCTACCAAGATAACCCCAGGCTTCACCATTGAAAATAGCAAAAACAAGCTGCAAGACATATGGGATAATATCAGGAACAAGAACAAGTTGGTTTAGGAACCAATCACCACAAATCTACACTAAATCAGATGTCAAACACATTAAATCTACCACTCCAATGCGTAACTAAGGACATAAGTAAAGATATCAGAAGCTGCAAGCTCACAATGAGTATAACAAAGGAATTGGTGGAGAAGATCTGCAGGACACCTGCGATAACATGGAAGCAACTACTAGAGCAATTTCCAGTGGTAATAAGGTACCTGTTTCTTGAGATTGCTTAGATCATGAAGGTGGGAAAGAGAATCAACAGCGGTGAGCAAGGCAATCAATCCCTGTGCATAATTGAACATTATTCTGTAATACAAATAAGTAGTACAAATAAGACAATCACAAATCACTACTAACTTACAGATATGGGAGAATCGGCACCCAAACTTCGGTCCCGAAAGAACGATGCAGAATCTTGGGATGCAACTACCATTATTACAGGTTTCTGATGCTTCGTAGATGTATTGCTGATTGGTGGTAACGAAGCCCATACACTGCCTTTCGAATATGTGGATCAAAAGTTGATATAGAAACTAAATTAAAGACAATAACACGAGGTAGGTACAGGTAGCGATTGCCAGAATACATCTTGGAACTTTACTATATCCATAATTTTGCAAACATAAGAGCAAAATACCCATGCAAGAAAAGAAGTGCTGACCTGTGTCCTCCTAAGGGCAAGCATGACTGCTCTCTGAGGCAGGACTCTGAGTCATGTGTTTCAGCTCTTGTTGTCTGAAGTTTGTGCCAATTAGAATAATGTAATTCGTTGCATCAATGACGTACTCCTGTTATGGGGTAAAAATGTGCTGATAGAAGTCAGAGAGAATGATCAGAAGAAAATCCAAACCTGCATAACGAGGTCAAATTCTGCTACATTTGCCTGATATCCATTGCTAGTCTTCTCATTCTTGTCCACAATCTGTTATTGCCAGTGATGACCAATTTTATAGGTTTGTAACTTTTCTTTGTAGAGTGCTACAAGTGTGTAACTAGAGCTCACCCAAAAGAAGTTTGAACAGTAATAAATTACATTACATCAAAGCAGGCAGAATACCTTTCGCAGAGTCTGTGTACTCTCCTCCGAGAGTAGAAACACAGGAAAGTTATATCTGTTCCACATAATACCTGATCCCTACAAGATAAAATTGTCAAGGTAACAGAGGTATATTTGAAGCACAAAATTAGCGCTTTTACATTGAAGGGAAGGAGCATGATTACTATCGATAGGCTGGTACTATTCTAATCAACCCCATAACTTACAGCAGGATTCCAATCATGGCTGAGATTTGAGTATGGTGCAAAAGCCTCTTGTGGAAATTTTCTATCCGGTGACAACTCTACACAGTCAGAAACAGTACATTCTTTTGGAGATGAGGAAACAAAATATACAAAGAACATGCAAAAAAGGGAGACATTGCCACCGACCTAGTAAGTCGTTATGCACACCATTTGACTCAACCAGCACACCAGCCACCTTATGGTATAGTTCTGGATCATTGGCAACCCTACACAGTAACATACAAAATTACCAAATGTTCTCATCTCTTAACACCTCAAGGGCAATACAGTCTTAAAAGACAGCCACAAAAATTATCAACTTGATTATCCTTATTTTCCCATCAAAGCAGAGAGACATGGAAACTTCGACGCTTCATTTTTTACAGGCATGCACAACCTTTTAATAAAACAATTATAATTTATCAAAGTTGAGATTTAACAATCTGATCACTTGTACCTCAGAAAGAAATCTGGCATCTGATCTAAGGGAAGAAGAACTGCAGACGGTTGAACCAACTGGCCATTGCTTTTTTTCAATCTTACAATCGGTGCAATAATCTTGTCGTGCCCAGGATCTGATTGCATAAAGGAAATGCCAATGACCAATTACGCTTAACAACACCGAATTGGCTAGCTTTTCATGACGACAGAACATGACAGCTATCTTAATTTAAGCATAGAGCATAAGAATAAACCAAGATACTCACTAGAACAGCCGATTTCACCAGACAGATTCAGTAGCCTCACACAAGGGAAGCTTTCAATGTTTACATACATTGCCTTCACAAGATCTGGAACAGATTCCAACGTGGCAACATCTCCTAAAAAAAAGAAAGGCAACATGAACCTCTAGTTACAGTAAAGCAAGCGAGGAGAAAAATAAGAGAACTATCAGCTATAGAGAAGCCATAACTTGCCACACTATTTTGCAAATTTATCTCCCAGCTACAGCACAAGCACATGAGTGAGAAGTATGCGAGCATATACATCAATCATAAGTTCATAACTCATCCCTACAAGTTTTGAAACTAATCACCGCAGCGTTATCACAGTTTACCAACACAAATAGTACAATCATGATCTATACTTCACACCAAATTCAAACAATTGCAGTTAAGACATCACAATACATTTTCCTTCTCACAAATGTGAAGTGTGGCCGTAGTCTAGTCTAGCAATGGCAACAGTCCCTAGAATGAGATAGCACAAGGCGGGGAAACATATCAAAGTACCATCAATCTAGGCTCAAGTTATCAGCGCAGGAGCTTGCGAAAGCTTAGAACTATAACTAGGTCTACTAGTCCACTACCTAATTCACCTCAAGGTCACACTGAGACCTTAGCCCTATACAGATTCACCCTAGAAACTTACTATCACAGAACGGAAGGTATCCAAGGAAGCATGAGATCGTCTCGATTCGACTAAATTTTTCTTCGACATAAACAAAGCGATTAGGCGAGGATATCGAGGAGTCGAGGACCAACTCACCAGAGGCGGCGGGAGGGAGGACGGCGAGGGCGATGCTGGTAACAGCCGCGAGGAGGGAAGCCATAGAGCCGGCCGCCATGGCGGAGGCGGCGGCGATCTGAAGGAGGCTCGGGGAGTGGTGGAGGAGGAGGAGGCGAGGCCGTCGTCGTTTCCTTCCAGTTTCGACGACCGGAACCGGAAGAAGAGTAGGGGAAAGGGTTGTGGGCTTATATGGGCCTTTTTGCCCTCAGTTTATGGGCCGTTCGTACAATTCCGACCCGAGATGGGCTCCTTCACTTCCTGATTAGGATGCCTCCATCGCCACCGTCCATCGCCGCCTCCCCTTGCTGCTCTCGAGTCTCGACTCCACCTCCACCGTCTCCGAACTCCGAAGGCGGCTGGCTGGCTCTGCCGCCTCGGCAGTCGGCACCACTACTCTCGGCGGCGCCGGCGTCTCGCTGCCTTCTATCCGCAAGTGCGTTAGCGCCCTCCAGCGAGGCGTAGTTCTGCGGCGAAGCTCCTCGCGGACGTTGCCGACTTAGGCGGCTACAGCTGCAAGGTGAGTTCCGGCCGCCTTAGCTCGGTTCCCCGGTTCCCCCTAGTTTGTATCCGTTACGATTTACGAGCTTTGCTTGAGGTTGTTGTTTTCTTTGTTTGTAGATCGAGCATGGACGATAGCAACGCGCTGATTTTGCCCTGCAAGAGGAAGAACAAAGCACAAGGGAAAGCCAAGGTAATGCCAATTTAATTTGGGTCCCGTTTCTCCGATTTCCTTTCCACCCAGTGTTAAGATGCGACGTGAGTTCTGTAACCTCTGAATTTCCAGGATGGTAAGAGAGACAAGAACAAGGAAGACCCGAAGATGAGCAAGAGTAAGCTAAAAAAGCTGCAGAAATTGGAGGTGCGCGTGCTTAACCTTGCGTAGTAGTATTTCTTTTGTTGATGGTTGGTATTAGTGTTTAAATGAATGCCGGCATAATTGTTCCCAGGAGGAAAAGCAAAAGAAGCTACTGCAAGCTAAAAGCATCGATATTTTGCGGTATGCTAGTCTTAACTTGTTCTGTCCAGAATGATGTATATTTTCTATGATGGTTTGTATATTCTCTGATGACTGTGTATGACACTGGCCCTGCTCAATAGGAAACACAAGATTTCAGATGACGCGTATTCGCTGCTGCATGCTTCGGGGACTATTGGTCAAGTACGATAGATCTACCCATAACGCCCAGATTAGTTACTTTCTTAATGTAGAAGTAAATTTTCTCATGGAATTTTATTCTACTGCAGTCTGAGACTTTGAAAGAAAAACGTAGGCGTGCCGTGCAGTTCTCCAAGGCTGGTTTGGATGTTCCTGAAGAACTTTCATTATTCAAGAAAAACGGTGATCAGAAAGTTTCTGAAAACAGTGAAGCTGCGCCAGATGTTTGCCCAGTGAAGTTTGCTGAGCCAGCAAAATTTGAGGATCCTGGTGGAGAACATAAGAATCGCATAGAAAATGATTCAGTGAAACCTACGGAATGCCAACCGATGATGGGTGTTGGAGTGAGCGTTCCAGAACCAAAAGCTGAAGAGATTAATGATGATGCTGATATGTTGGCAAATCAGACAATTCATTCATCTATTCCAAGTTGCTCTGGTGCAGAGATAGATCTGCAGGTGATTAGTCAACATTTGAACTATGTTTTACTCAGTTTTCACCTGCTCATCAGTATCTAGATGATTTTAAAACACGCTAGGTTTGCTTATTCCTTAAGTAGTCCTGTGATCAGAAGCTGTTCTACTCATTTCCAGAGTTAGTTTGATCATAATCCTTCTTTTTTTTGGTAGGACAAAGAGCCAGAGCTAGGTGAAGCTGCTGTACAGGAGTTCTTCAATCCTCCAATTGTAGTGCCTGTGTCAAGACCACATGAGGTTGAGAAAGCAAGGAGGGATCTTCCAATAATAATGATGGAGCAGGAAATAATGGAAGCTATCTATGAAAATTCTGTGGTAATTCTGTGTGGAGAAACAGGCTGTGGTAAAACTACTCAGGTCCCTCAGGTGAGTGTGCATACACACATGGTGCTTCTTGAACATTGGTTCAAACTAACAGTTTTGGTACTATCTTCTTGTGTTAAATAGTTGCCAACTTTTTTATTCCTCTTTATGCTACTTGCGTTCTGCAGTTTCTATATGAAGCTGGCTTTGGCACAAGCAATCGAGCTGACAGAAAAGGAGTGATTGGTATCACCCAACCACGACGTGTTGCTGTTCTTGCCACAGCCAGGAGGGTGTCCTATGAGTTAGGACTGAAGCTAGGAAAGGAGGTCGGTTTTCAAGTTAGGCATGACAAAATGGTAGGAAGTAAATGCTCCATCAAGTTCATGACAGATGGTATTTTGCTGCGAGAGGTCCAGGTTGTGTACCTGTTTACTTTTCTGCTTCTATCAATCTATTTATTCAAGAGCCATGTTTTCTTCACTCAAGTTCTTGTTGTCGTGATAATTTATGCTAAAAAGGTAAAACCCTAACGAGAAATGCAGCTAAGAGGTATGTCTGCAGTTTTCAAGGACATAATTGTAAATGCGGCAAATTTGTTGCCTACTAACCTGCATAAACAACTATAGCAAAGTTTAATCTTGCATTCAGTGGTTCAGTCAGATCACTCAATTACTCGTCTTCCATAATTATATCATCATTAAATCAGTTGTCCTCCATAATTGTATAGTTTACACATTTAAATGTTACAAATGGTTGTCCTGAAATGTACATGTGGTAATTTTCTTTTAGTTGAAGTTGTGTTAGACATAATCATAATCCTGCTTATCACATGGCTTACTAATCTTATGCAGAGTGACTTTCTGTTGAAGCGCTATTCAGTGATCATCTTGGATGAGGCACATGAAAGGAGTTTGAACACAGATATACTTATCGGGATGCTATCTAGAATTATAAAGATTCGTAAGGTTGGAACTCAAACTTATCTCATTTTCATTTAAATGAAGGCAAAATAATAATAATAATACAGACATTGTTAACCTTTGTGCACGTGGCAGACTATGTATTCAGAACAGCAGGAAAAAATGAGCTCTGGGTTGAAAATTAATCCAGAAAATATGATTAGTCAGTTGAAGGTGGTACTGATGAGTGCTACCTTGCAGTTGAAGGACTTTATTTCAAACAGAAGATTGTTTGATGTGATCCCACCAGCTGTAAAGGTACCTGTACGACAATATCCGGTAACAGTTCACTTCTCAAAGAGGACACATGATGATTATTTAGGGCAAGCTTATAAAAAAGTTCTGTCAATCCACAAGAAGCTTCCACCAGGTGGAATCCTTGTATTTGTTACTGGACAACGAGAAGTGGATTACTTATGTAAGAAACTGCAAAGAGCATCCAAGCGGCAAACTGATAAGAAGCCCAAAAATGCTGAAGATGATAATGGTTTGAGCCCAGAAGTGGCCGAGAAGGAAATTTGTGAAGCATATGATATTGATAGAAATGAACCTGAGCACCAAGACGACATGTTTTCCTCATACGGGGAAGATGAGATCAATGCTGGGATAAATGTTGATTCTTCTGACATGGAAACAGAGAGTGAGATGGATACTGACAGTGAGGATGAGGGGTCTGTTGCATATGAAACCACAGAAGAGGATGGGCCAGTATTAGCATTTTTGAAAGGTGCTGAGAATTCATCTGTATTGAAGGCATCATTTAAAGCTATATCAAGAATATCAGGAGAACTGGAAAGTGTTGAGAAATCGAGCGATGCTACAAGTGCAGAAAAATCAAGTCCTGTTCCTTGTGTCAGTAAATGTGCAGAACCTATGTCTGTTTCGCATGCTAGGCTTCATGTCTTACCACTTTATGCAATGTTACCAGCTTCACAGCAGCTTCAAGTGTTTCAGGATATTTCTGAAGGGGAAAGATTAGTTGTTGTGGCAACCAATGTTGCAGAAACGTCTTTAACAATTCCTGGCATAAAATATGTTGTTGATACTGGAAAACAAAAGGTTAAGAACTATGACCATGCTACTGGGATGTCAAGTTATGAAGTCCAGTGGATAAGCAAGGCATCAGCGTCCCAACGTTCTGGGAGAGCTGGAAGAACAGGGCCTGGGCACTGTTACCGTCTCTACTCAGCTGCAGCATTCGGTAAAGATGATTTATTTCCTGAATTCTCTGAGCCTGAGATAAAGAAAATTCCAGTAGATGGCATTGTGCTTATGCTCAAATCTATGGCTATTGATAAGGTAATGTGCTTAAAAGCTACTCGTCTTTATTGAATGATCCTCTTTTCTGATGTTTTTCCTCTTTGTGCTAATTTTTATGCAAAATATGATAATTACAGGTTGCAAACTTTCCTTTCCCTACGCCTCCTAACAAGGAAAGTTTGGTTGATGCTGAGCGTTGCTTAAAGGCATTGGAAGCTCTTGACAGCCAGGGCAGACTTACACCAATGGGAAAGGCTATGGCACAATACCCCATGAGTCCACGGCATTCTCGTCTTCTTCTGACAATAATTAAAATTTTGAAGAGTCAGCAAGGCTTTGCCAGATCTAACTTCATACTGGGATATGCAGCCGCTGCTGCATCAGCTTTGAGTTTTACCAATCCTTTTCTCATGCAGAGCGACACTAGTAGTGAATCAAAAGAAGATAACCCTGATCCAGAAGATAAGGATCGACAGGAAAGGAAGAGAGAAAAGAAACTCAAGGCCATGGTTAGAGAGGCGCAGGCAAAATTTTCCAACCCTAGCAGTGATGCTTTAACCATTTCCCGTGCCTTGCAGTTATTTGAGTTGTCAGAAAATCCAGTGGAATTCTGCAGAGTCTACTCACTTCATCTCAAAACAATGCAAGAGATGTCGAAATTGAGAAAGCAGCTTCTTCGATTAATATTTCACCATAGCAAATTTTGCGAGGAATTTGCTTGGAATTTAGGAGGTTCTGAGGATGTTGAACAGGCCTGGAGGAGTGAGTACGACAAAAAACCGATGCAACTGAATGAAGAGGAACTTCTAGGGCAAGGAATATGTGCTGGGTGGGCTGATAGGGTTGCAAAGAGGATTCGCGCTTTTTCTGGATCATCAAAAGATAATCGAAAGGTTCGAGCTGTTCATTATCAATCTTGTGCCCTCGATGATATAATATATCTCCATCGATCATCTTCTGTTGCCCAAATTGCACCAGAATTTGTAGTTTACTCCGAACTACTTAATACAAAGAGATCATACATGCATGGTGTAACCAGTGTAAAGCCAGGATGGCTTTTGAAATATGCTAGTTCTCTCTGCACCTTCTCTGCACCATTGGAAGATCCAAAACCCTATTACGACCCTCGAAATGACCAAGTCTACTGTTATGTTAGTCCCATCTTTTCTCGACATAATTGGCAGCTTCCGTTGCATAGTTTACCTATCAAAGACAGCACCAGTCGGTTGCAGGTATTTGCATGCGCTTTGCTTAAAGGGGATGTCTTACCATGTCTAAGGGTGGTTCAAAAGTTCCTGGCTTTGTCACCATCTGTTGTCCTGGGACCTGTCAGCCAAAGAAGAGCTGGAGATCTTCTTAACAGGATGAAGATTGGTTCAAAATTAATAGATAGCCGGGCAGCATTAATGAATTCATGGAATATTGATCCAGATTTTCTTTATCCTGAGATCAAGGTGTGGCTCCAGGACAAATTTCACAGCCAGTTTGGAGCAATATGGGAGCAAATGCACCAAGAAGTTCTTCTTGAGGGGTATGAACTTTTCCCAAAGAGGTTCAAGAAAGTTAAAGGGTAGTTCATTTAAGCAGATTATGGTGCAATTGCTTGACTGACAGAAGCTTCTTTGTGGTGGAGACATCTTTCATGCTGAAATAGATATAAGGTAACAGTGTAACATTCATGGTAATAAATTCAGTAAGGTTGAGACTTGAGATAGATCATCATGAAATTATAATGAAGTAGGATATATGCTGTTGAACCACGTAGGCTCTAGCTAATGCAGATGCTTCTCTTTGATGTAAACTGGACTTTCATTCGTTGCATCACCATGTTGATATAGCTATTTGTGCCACTGCGAGTGACTTTTTCTTAATTACCATGCAGCTGTGTCAAAAATGGTTTCTGATCCAGCCATTGTCTTATTCTTCTCCACCGGAGCATCCACATAAGCTGAGGATTATTGTGCTCAAAGCCTGGAAACCTGAGAAATAGACCATGTCATGCTTGCTGACCAAAGAGGCAAAGACAGGGTTTGCTACAAACGAACAGAAAAGGTTGCAGTAATTTTCTCTTTGCACTCCGGATATTTGACAAAGGGTTAATTTATAACAGATTGATTATTTTTATTTTTTGGTTCTTTTAGATGTTTTATTTTTTGGTTTTGACATGCAATATATAGCGGCAGAAACAAGGAGATTGGATGTTATCTTGAATAGCTATAAGTAGTGCAATGTGAGAAGGTTGTAACATTCGTTAGCTGGGTGGTGTATCTATACAATCTTCCTATCATGGCAGGTAATAATATTATTTGTAATTCCCTCTGCGATTTGTTATATTACTAGATGATAGAATCGGGGGAGTAAATATTTTCCACCTATAAACAAAGCAGTTTCCTTTGAGAATGCACCATTTTTTTTCTGGCAGTTGCTTACGTGAACATATGGATGTTGGTCAGTATATAGTGACTGATTTACAATCATGGTGGCACAATTTGCCGTACTTTTCGTAACTGATGAATCGTACACTGAACAAGTTGTTCCATGTACAAGCTGTGACATCTCGTCGTGTTAAATGGCATGAGCTCTGATCATTTCTAACGGCATCTCGTGGCCGTTCATTAGTCTCTCAATCCTCGAGCTTGTACCTGATGTTCGTCTCTCTTTTACACACTTCGCCTGTAGAGTTTGTGATCTTCTTGCGTTATAAGAAAATTGGTGTGAACTTCTAATCAGATGGATCGAAACAAAAAAGGAACAGTGCAACAAAAGTTGCGAGTTAGGAGAAAAGAGCAGTTCAGGACTAGAGGCGTTGGGTTTGGCCTAATCAGACGAGCTGAAGGGAGTTGAGATGAGGGATTATTTATAGCACGTGAGGTTCTTGTTCAGTTGCCGAAATCATCTGCAGAAAAACAAATCACAACACAAACAAATATCAGTAGGGGTGAAAATAGAGCGGATAATTCTCTCCCAATCTAATTACGCATCCGGAAAAAATCCGCCAAGGGCGTCTTTTTTTTTTGCCCGACCTGCATTCGATATTATCCGTATCTGTATTCGAAAAATCTCATGGAATATGGATTAGAATATGAGAATAGCAACATCTAATCTGTATCCGTATTTTATAGGGTATTCGAAAGATATTCGATAAACATCGATATCCTTTAATATCCTTTGTAATTTTCTAGTCATTGACTAATATATAATATGAATTTACATTTGATTATATTTATGTTGTTAAGTAGGACAAATAATTCTCTAATAAGTAGTATAATTTGATATTTTCATTGGTGAAATTACATCTTTTTTTATGTATACACTATCCGTCAAGTTATTTGTGTCCGATTTGAATCCGATCCTCATCCGTCATGTGCTTGTACCTCAAAAAAATCCATATTCGTATTCGGGATATTTCGATCCGACTCCGAATTCGGTGTAAAAATATGTGTTAGAATAGGAAAAAAAGCAGTCTCCGACCGGTTTTGACCCCTGAATAACAGCTCGAGAACGTATGGAAATATCAAGCAGCGTACAATACGAAAAGCAGAATTTAAAGACGCGGCAAATCTGTAAACATGCAACGCTACAACACCACCAAGAATAATTAAGCAGCAAAGTGGTGAGCTCGGCATACTAGGCAAACGAGATAAGAAAGCATGATTAACGGACGACCCAGATAAAACGGATGGGCCGACGCCTTGGACGAATCCCACCTACTTCCCCTGCTCCGGCACGCCATCACCTCCGGGACCGGGGCTGGGCGGCGCCGGGCGCACGCGGCCGCCGACGGCGCTCACCGGCCCGCTCGCCGGGAGGAAGACGAAGAGGCGAAGAATACCGCGAACGATCCCCTTGAGCACCCCGCCCCTCTTCGGGATGTAGCGAGGGTGGACTCTCGGCGGCGGCGGCTTCTGGCCGTTGCCGCCCATACATGCGCCGCCACCGCCGCAACTCATAGTGATAGCTACACGCTGGAGAGAGGCGAGCTGAGGTCAGGTGGCGAGAATGAGCAAGCAGGGAAAACGAGGCAACGGCCGGAGCCGTCGTCAGGCTATTTGTAGACTTGTAGTACTCCCCCACCGTCGTTAGAGAGAGGGGGCACTCGCGCAGTTGCGCACACAAGCGAAGCGAGGAAGGAAAGGAGGGGGAAGAAGGCGAGAACTGGAGCGGAAGTGGCGCGAGATGGCGATGGCTATACGCCTATACGTGATGGTGAGCTGAAGTGGTACGTGGAACTGTGGGAGTGATTGGGGATTCGTCTACGCTGCGCAGGTGGGGGAATCGGATCGCTTCGGCCGGAGCCAGTTGGGAAAGTTTCAGGGAAGGAGCGCGGCCGGCTGCCGGACAGGTGGCGCCTCAGCCGTGGGAAAGCTCCCTGCCCCCACCGTGCGGGGGCCCTCCGAATTGCGGCGAAAGGTGGCCCTGCTTTTCTGTTCTCCGCTGCACTCAAAGACTCGCAAAGTCTACTGTGCAAATAGTAATCTGCAGTGCAGTGTAGCACAGAAGTGTAACAATTTATATATACCTTTGGTTTTCGATCGAATGACAGAGATCATTCGTAATGCTATGGTACTGTAGATCATCTACATTGATAGATTCAATACAGAGGATTCTAATCGTCGATGTTTTTGTGCTGATTCACTGCACGCACAAGCCCATCCATCAATCACCTTTTCATCCTCATGAGTCGTGATCAGAGTGCGAGTCGAGATGGGTTGGTGCACTGAAGTCTGAACAACCACAACCCAATCAGATAGCGAATTTGTTTGTGTCACTTGTGCGGTCTCATGGGGAAACAGACTGGCACGAAAGGGGCGTGGTCAGGTGACGATGGTTGGTCGGTCCTATTATATTTTCCCACTGGCAAAGCGGCAAGTTGGGACAGAAAAGGGAATTGAAGTGCTATCACCGAGCAGTTTAGTTTGTACGTGGAAAAAAGGTGCAGAAAAAGAGCCAGAGTAGCACTGCTAACGAAAGGAAGGGCAAGAGCAACACTGTTAACTAAAGGAAAAGAACGATCGGGAAGACAGCAAAAGAAATGAAGAACATGGGAATTGAAGGAATATTAGGTCAAAGGAGATTTTTAGTAGTGCACTGAACTGAAGCTGGGCAGCGAGCAGGTGAGGAAAGGTGGACTTTGGACCAACGTTCTGAAGAAAGCTGTCGGTCTCAGAAGCAATCGTGCTTCTTATTACGATGCAAAAAGTTCAACGCTGGCTAATATGGCAACCCGGTGCTCAAATTCCATGAAAGAATCTTATTACGCCACTGCAGCCAGGACACTTACAGATCCGACCAACCATTGCGACAGAGAAAGAACTAAAGAAGTGTAAAAGGCCAGGTCTGAAAGCTGCTGACCTTGATTTTGAACTTCGCTCATAAAATTATTTGAGCAGGCAAATTTTTTGGACTCGGTGGTGTACTATTTTCAGTCTGCTTAGCTAAATCAGAAATGAAGGCAGGCAAAGAACTGTGGTTTCTCGTGGGGAGGAATCACCTCTGTTTCTGTCCGTGTCCTTCTGAATTGACAGGTGCTAAGAGGGGCTAAGAGGGGAGATCCTGTTGTTTCGCCCCAATTTGGTTTAAGTGGACCGACGAGAGCCTCAAATCCTCTGAGGGTGGTGTCAGTGAGGACAAAAGCGCAAGTAGTTATTACGTGTGAATCATCTACTTCCTACCCCAAGTGTTGGACAATGTATTGGTCAGACATTTCAATGTGAGAACCCGAGGGATTACCCAAAAATGGGGGTAGATCTGGTCCGATCTCGGATAGTTTCCGACCGATCCGGAATGTCTCGGATCGGATAGTTTCGATCGATCCGGATTTCCGGTTCGAATGTCGGATTCGATTTTTCTCGGATAATTTTGGATCGGAAGGCATCGTGTTTTTCCCCACGGAAACGAATGCGGATTATCCGGATAAGACGGAATCGGATATCCGGATTTCGGCCCAAAAGAGGATTTCAGCCCAAAAAAGAAAAGGGGATTTTAATTGATTTCCGAATTTCAAAAATTACAACAAATCAAATAGTCTTTTAGAAAATAGCAAATAGAGTTCAAAAATCCTAGAAAAAATCACAGAAATTCATTGAATTATTTTTAACTTAATAAAATTAATTCCAACTTAAAGTTGGTTTTTATTTTTGTATATAAATTATTTTAAATTTCTAAAAATAGGAAAAACCTTTTAATAATCCAGAAAATTCAATAAATTAATTAAAATTTTCTTTTTCACTTTAAATCCAATAAAATCCCAGAAAACTCAATAAATTTTATTTTTTACATTAAAAACTAGGAAACTAAATAATTAACTTTATTTTATTATTTTTCCTTTTAACTAGAAAAACTCTTTTAAATCTCAGAAAATCCAATAAAATACTAACTTTATTGATTTTATTTTTGGTAACATACTTTGGGATGTTATAGTCATTTGCGTATAGATTAACCATCCAGTCTAATCAATGTTAGTGTGAACTAAGTTTTATGTATATGATGAACTAAGTGTAAATGTGTGATGACTTTGTAAGTTATGACTTATGAGCTAAATATGGTAAACTAAGTGTTATATTTGTGATGAACTAGTTAATGTAACTTGCTAGTGCCAATGTTATGTGTGGTTGCTAAAAATATGAATAATTCATGAATGTTTACATCAAATAAATTAGTTATATATTTTCGTTAATTTCTGGCATACAATTTAAGGGGTTTTCATGTTCCGAAAAATATCTGTGACCGTATTCGTTTCGATTCGTATTCGCTCCGTATTCGTATTCGATACTATTTGTATTCGTATTCGTATCCGGGATATTCGTATTCGTATCCGGATCCAGGAAAAAATATGAAAACAAATATGGTAAAACCATTATCCGTCCGTTTTCGATCCGTTTTCACCCTTAGGTGTGACACTGTAGATTGACATGAATCCTCTACTTCCTACCCAAGTGTTGGACAGTGTATTGGTCAGACATTTCAATGTGAGAAATCTTTTTGAGCAACTAGTTAGGTGGTTAAGTACCCACCCACTGGGAGGAAAATTTATACATGGAAGTGGTGTACAGCATATATACTTAGAGCAACCTTTAAATGTGATAATTCAGGTTGCCTAGTTCATAATGTTGTCAGGGGCATATCTGACGTGGAATTATTCATATTAAGAAGAACAAATCATCAACAGTTGTGTGAATACGGGAATGGAATGTGGGGTCATTCTACTTCGCATGAAGGCCTTCTCTTTTCTGCGCACAGTACGGTGAGGTTGAGCTTAGGACTAGTTGAGAAAACGTGGACTCCAGACAATGTTCAGAAGAGAAGATGTGGGGCTCAGAAGCAATCAAGCTTTCTTCAAACGATGGGAAGAGAGTTGTCCAGTATTGCAGTATGGTTATTACCAAATGTTCAGATTTTATGAACCAATCTGATTAAGCCACTGCAGCCAAGACGACTTCAGATACGACCAAAAACCAATGCAACAGAGAGAAAGAATTAAACAAGTATGAAAAGTCAAGTCTAAAAGCTGACCTTGACTTCTGACTTTCCTCATCATTTATTTTGTTCTGTGCAGACCTTTCTATTTCAAAAGAGCACCTTTCGACTTTAAAGAAAACGAAAACAACTCCTCTCGGCTGACTCTTTCTCTGCTTCCTGTTTTTCAATTACATAAGGAGATTATTCAGAGATGCAACATTGGTAAATCTAAAATCTTTTGTAGCCACGGTTCATTGCTCCCCTCTTTTCATGCTCCCGTTCTGTAGAACTAAGCGCCTGAAAGTGACTTCAGAAGGCACCAAGGCCCTGAGGAATGCAAGAAGATCACGACTTGCCAAGAGGGCAAGGTACAACTCCATGTAGGAATGCAAGAAGATCACGACTTGCCAAGAGGGCAAGATCACGACTACGCAGCAAAAGGGAAATCTCCATGTAGGAAGAAGAAAGTGCTAGCTAAGCTACATCGGTACATGGACAGACTCCTCCGATATGTGGACCAATACCGTCAGCGCCCCGGCCTCCGGCACGAGCTTCACCGGCCGGCGCGCCTCACCGCGGCAAAGGCCGGGTCTTGGCGGCGGGGTAGCAGCACAAGAATGCACCCAGCACGCCCCTGAGCACCCGCCCCCGCTTGGGCACGTAGCGCGGGTGCGCCAGCGCGGCAGTGCCGGCCCCGTTCCCGCCGAAGCAACCCGGCATTCTCGCCAAGCTTGTCAAAGGCCGATCAACGGCAACTCCGCCGGTTTCTGCTGCCTCTCCTCTTTCTCGAAAGGCACCGAGGACTAGAAGAACTCTCGTTTTTTTTCCGGCTGTGTTAACGTTGTTGGTATGGCTGCTGCTGCTGAGCTTGTTGTGATCTGGAGGACGGGCAGTGATCTGTATTTAAACCGCGGCGGAGGATACGTGAGACGACTGGGTCGTACTGGGTATTTTTCTAGTCGTAGAAGGGTTTGGTGTCAGGGCGCCTCGGGATCGGTGGACTGGGTTGTGGTGGTGGCCGCGGGGGCCCGGGATCACGCAGCGGCACCGGGGCCCTCCCCTAGCTTGGCGAGTAGGCGGACGGGGATTGCCGGGGCAAGTTGTTGAACGATGCCGCGTTTTTGGAAGGTTGGGAGACTTGCGGAGGTTTGAGTTGAGCGGATCAACGACTGCTCGGTGCGGCGACTAGGCACGGCAGCCGCGGACGGGCACTTGACGGGCCAGGGTGTTAACTTGGGTGGGCTGTGCTGTGAGTAACCGCAACCCTGGGCCTCCTGCGATGGAGTTCCAGCTTGCAATGGCATAGCTAGGTCTTAAAACCTTTGGGAATATAGTGCTACTTTCAAAAAAAGAAGGGTTAGACACTCTGCAAGACTTTAGACCCATCAGCCTCATCCATGGCATCGGGAAGTGGATTGCGAAAACGCTCGCGCTACGGGTAGCACCATTCCTTCATACCCTGGTTTCGAAAGCACAGAGCGCCTTCATCAAAACAAGAAGTATCCATGATAACTTCCTTTACGTGCGTAACTTGATTAGAAGGTTGCATCGCTCTAAAACCCCTACGCTCTTCCTCAAACTTGACATTGCAAAGGCTTTCGATTCGGTTCGTTGGGACTACCTCCTCGACCTGCTCCGGAAAAAAAGGCTTCCCCTACAGATGGTCAAACTGGGTGGCGACCCTCCTGAGATCCGCCTCGTCCAGGATCTTTCTTAATGGTATTCCCGGCAATGCGATCACCCATGGAAGGGGGCTGAGGCAGGGGGACCCACTCTCGTCTTTCCTTTTCATTTTGGCCATTGATCCCATCCAGCGCCTCTTAGAGATGGCAACAGATTTGGGGTTCCTCGCCCGTTCGCGAGATCGCTTCGCCGGTCTCAGAACCTCCATTTATGCGGACGACGCGGCAATTTTCATCAATCCAAGCGCAACTGAAATCCACACAACCGCCCAGATCATCAGCAATTTCGGTGACGTCTCAGGGCTGCACACCAATTTTCAAAAAAGCACGGTGCTTCCAATTAGCTGCGACCTTATTGACCTAAGCTCGGTCCTACTCGACTTCCCGACAATTCGTTCTACCTTTCCAATAAAATACCTTGGTTTACCGCTCACCTATAAAAGACTACGTAGGGTGGATTACCAGCCTCTTCTGGACAAAGTGGGCGGTAGACTAGCCGGCTGGCAGGGGCGGCTGCTGACCCCAGCTGGACGGACCACCTTGGTTAAATCGGTCCTTACCTCGATCCCAATCTACTACCTCACGGTCTTCAAACCTCCCAAGATGGTGCTCCGTGCCCTTGATCGATGTAGGCGTCGTTTCCTTTGGGGCGGCAATGAAAACTTCTCAGGGGGCAAGTGTAAAATTAGCTGGGACAAAGTTTGTCGCCCTGCCCAGTTAGGCGGCCTAGGTGTCCTCAACCTCACAAATTTCTCTGCGGCTTTAAGACTCAGATGGTTGTGGCAATCGTGGAAGTCCCCATCCAAACCTTGGGTTGGATTGGACACACCTTGCGATGACGGGGACAGGAGTCTTTTCGCGGCAGCAACCAGGATTTCCCTCGGGGACGGTCAGACAGCTCAATTCTGGTATTCGGCCTGGCTGAATGGAAAAGCACCAAAAGATCTAGCCCCAATGATTTTTGAAATCTCCAAGAAGAAAAACTAGACAGTGGTCACTGCCTTACATAACGGACGCTGGGTCCAGGACATAAATATCCGCAGGGGACTTTCAGTACAACACCTCCAACAATTCGTGGGACTCTGGACTAAAACCAACCAAATCAACCTGGTCCACGGCTCTCCGGACGAGATAATTTGGAAGCTAACCACAAGCAGAAACTACTCCTCGAAATCTGCCTACGCTCTACAGTTTCTAGGCTCGACAGCTACAAACCTCAAAACTCTGGTCTGGAAAACCCAAGCCCCTAAAGAGCAAATTCTTCGCTTGGCTGGCAATCCAGAATAGGCTTTGGACCTCAGACAGGCTGGAGGCTAGAGGATGGTCAAATACACGCTACTACCCACTATGCAGACACACCCCAGAATCGGCCTTCCACCTTTTTGCCCAATGCCGCTTCTCCGCAAGAATTTGGAAGCACATGGCAGATTGGTTAGGAAATGAGTTTACAGCCATCCCTTTGGTCTCCTAGCACTAACATCCTAGATTGGTGGACCAACATCGGGAAACGGAAAGGCTTCCCCCGGAAGGCCACAACCACGTCCCTCGTCCTAATTACCTGGATGATCTGGAAGGAACGCAATGCAAGAATCTTCAACACCAAGGCCACCTCACCGCAGGACCTCATATTAAAGATCAAGGAGGAGGGTAGAACTTGGTCCCTAGCGGGGGCCAAGTGTTTGGAGTGTTTTAATCTTTGTAATTAAGGTCTGATCTGCCTTCGATCACTTGTACTATGTTTCCGTCCTCTCTCTTTTAATATAACAGGCATTCTCCTGCCGGTTTCTTCAAAAAAAAAAACTGTGGGATCAATTATTATAAAATATTTAGATTTTTATAGATTTATATATAAATATCAGTACTAACTAGTCTTTTTTACAAAAAAAAAAAAACAAATGGGGTCAATTGACCCTACAGGAACCAACTAGCTACGCCACTGCGAGCTTGTCGCACCAAACTTGATGCATCGCCCTCTCGAAAAAGGTCCTTGGTGCAGCAGTTTTGTTGCTCCACGGTTCCACTTTTTAATCTGGCAGGTGAAATTTCACGTGACCTAGCATGATTTTTCTCTACTTTATCTGTAAGAGGTCGTGAAATCAAATCCTCAACTTTCGTTTCTTTTTAGACGAAATCAAATCCTCAACTCGGCACTTTTATTATTATTAAAGGGGTGTTTATCTCTCTCGATTTTAACTAACGAAATCAGCACCGTCACTACAGTGTCTTCTACGATAGACCTCCCGAGCACCTCGAACGCGGGTGGGTGGGGCTCAACTCGGCACTCGACAGGAGCTACAAGAGTAGGCCAAATCACGTAGGCCCAGTCGGTAAACGCATTTTCTTCTCCGCCAAATAGCATCCGGACATCGGAGTGCTCTAAAACACATGTCCGGAGTAAAGTAGGCGTACTCTGATGAGGCTCGCTTAGCCTAGTACATTCGATGCTCTCTGGTCCAAATGAAAAGGGTTGGGCCTCACACTGCCCAGCCTGATTGTTGATTTCGTGAAAATACGTAAGGCTAGCCAACCACAGCCAGACGGCCCATTATAGAATAACTAGATGCTCTGGGTTAGGATGCTGCCCAACGTGACTACGCCCGGAGTGCTTGGGATTTTCAACGGCTAAGCAAAGTTTTGCTCCAGCCCAGTATGCTCAAAACGACCGAATTTTTTTCAATTTAACCCTTTTTTCGTAAAAAATGCATATTTATACCCCTGTTAGTCTTATTTTCAGTTTTGGACCCAGAGGGTCGTGCAGTGACTCACGGCGCCGAACTAACTCACTCGGCGCCGTGAGTCACTAATCCCGAACCCTGCCGGTGGCCACGCACGGTGGCTAGGGTTGGGACCGGACACCATGACTCACGCGCTGGAAGTTTAGCTTCGCGCCGTGAGTCACGCGCGACCCTCCGGGTCCAAAACTGGAAATAAGACTAGCAGGGTATAAATGTGTTTTTTTCAAAAGGCTAAATGGAAAAAAATCTTGCTCAAAACGAGGGTGTGCATCCACGCACGCATACGGACAAATTCTCTCCAGACTAGGAGCAACAAGAATTACATACGTGGTGACGTAAAGCTCGTCCAAACTGCAATATTTACAAACCCATTACGAGAGAACTATATTTGCAAATACGTCGCGAAACAGTGTCATTTATGCCAAAAACTTGAAGGCAACAACTACAAAGAGAAATACTGAAACCAACAGTGTTATACAGAAGCTATATACCGATACTGCAGATGGAGCCGTAACTCTTTACAATAATGCAAAACCGAGCTAAAAACCTAGAAAAGATTGCACGATCACTGAATAGAAAACAACAAGGAACTGGATATCCTAGTGGAGAGTTGTAAAGCAATATTGCTGATCACACCAGAGTTGACATGCAATATACTGAAAAGCTATATACTGAAATAACATCAATATCCTTTCTGCTGAGTCACACCAGAGTTGTAAAGCAAGAGATTTTGGCCTAAATGGCACTCTTTCGAGGTGTAATTGCAAGAGTGGATCTCTTCGCGCAGTATTTGCAAATTTGACACCTTGTCCGCATAGCCACCGTGCGGACGAGACCCACGAGCCGACACGTGCACAATACCGCATGGCCACCGTGCAGATGAGCCAATGCCGCATGGCCACCGTGCAGATGAGCCAATGCCGCATGGCCACCGTGCGGACAAGGCTCACGAGCTGACACGTGCGCAATGCCGCACAGCCATTGTCACAAAGTTGACACGTGTGCAATGCCGCATGGCCATCATGCGGACGAGGCTCGTCCGTACGGTGGCCGTGCGGCATTGCGCACATGTTGGCTCGTGAGCCTCATCCGTACGGTGGCCATGTGGCATTGTGCATGTGTCGGTATGCGAGCCTTATCTGCACGGTGGTCATGTGGTATTGGCTCATCCGTATGGTGGCCGTACGGACGAGGTGCCAAATTTGCAATTGCCACGTGAAGAGAGTCACTCTTATAATTACATATCGAAACAATGTCATTTATGCCAAAAATTCGTAAAGCAATACTGCAGATCCCAATTCAATTCTGGTTGATTTTGTAGCTGTTCTTCAAGAGAAGAAAAGAGACAAAGATACACTGACAATTCCATAGCTCAGACTGTTTTCGCTGAAAATGGCTGCAAGGCCAGGAGCCAGTACCGGTAGCTCCGCACAAAGAACATGTCTGAAAACCTTATGCAGGAAGCTCACAAACCATTTTTAGGGGAAACAGTAACATCATTCAATAGAAAACACAGTTCTACATTGTAAAATTTAAATAGAGAAAATGCTATGACGCACACTCCACAACATGGATCATCATGAGAATTGAGATGCTTGGCACAGTAAAGCTAGCGACATCAGGAAAACCACCGTATTAAAAAATAAGACACACATGAAGAGAAAATTTACTTCCAGGCAGCAAAAATTACTGATTTTTCTCATGAATGATGCACAGTAAAGCTGTGGTAACTACGGACAGACAAAAGCAGAGGGTTGCCGTAAGAAACAATGGAGAGCACCTACAAGAAATGGCAATACCTACAAAATTACATAGAGCTGTGGGGAAGGGCTCCGGGGCGAGGGAGGCTGGTGATGAGGGTGAGGGGGATCCGGGGGCAAGGGAGGCTGGCAACGAGGGGATTCAGGGGCGGCGAGGGGATCTGGCGGCAAGGGGAAGTGTCGGGCGGGCGGCGGCGAAGAGCCCCGGGCAGGTGGCGGAAGGGGGAATCCGGCGCGGAGGGGGAAGTCCAGCGCGGAGGGGCGAGGCGGAGGCACGGAGGGAGGGGATGGTGCTGGTGGCTGGCACAGAGGAGGGAGGCCGATGCAGAGTTGGGGGAGACTGGCGCGGAGGGAGGAGATGGTGTGTGGGTGGGGAGGGGGGAAATGATTGGGACGGGTTTATATTTAGTAGCAAAAGGCGGGTAAATACAACTCAATTTGAAGAGAATTTTCGTAACAGATACGCTGATTCTTGTAGGAATAGCGGCCCAAAGGTCACTTTGTGTCTTCTATATAGATCCCACTCCGATTATGAGGCGCTTCTGATAAAAAAAAAAAGAGGAACCAAGGTGTTTGGCTGGCTCCCGGTGCTAAAAGAGGAACCAAGGTGTTTGGCTGGCTCCCGGTGCTACTGTTGAGAATCTAGGAGCATAAGTACCAAACGAGTCATAATCTAAAGCAGTGGTTGGACCCCACAGAACGCGAGCACACGCTGATCACTAAATACACTTACATGTGCTGCACATATACTAATTTCCTAAAACCCCTAAAGGAGAGCACTAGCCGAGCCGCGAGCTCGAACGCAGGCGGGCACGCGCGCAACCAGCGCTCCTAGCCAACTGACCAGCCCGACTGTTGATTTCCCGTGAAAATACCCAAGGCCATGAAGGCCAGTCACAGCCAGACGGCCCATTCTAGAATAATTAGATGGGTCGGGTTAGGACGAGACACAGGGTGAATACCCCGGAGTGCTTGGGCTTTTCAACGGCTAAACGAAGGTTTTTGTCGAGTCTCCATCCTACTCAAAACAACTGCTGCGGAATTCTCACCACCAGTCCAAAATGAGTAAAAAAACTCACGCCGAACCAAAAGTAAACAGTTTAGCCCATAGGCCGCAGGGCTCCCGTCTCCAAACACAACGCACCGGCTACAAGGCCCTCAGCCCCTACTAACCTGAACCACCAGTGCCATTACAATTTTGCAGATGATTGAACAAAACTTCCAGTACAGTTGCTTAAGCCTCTTTATGGAGTCTACGAGTTGCGATTTGCCACTAATGAAGGATTGTATAGTTGTAATCCCGTTTTAGTCGTTGGCATCATTGCATGTAGTACAGTAGTACATTCTTGAACGCATAGTCAAATTTCTGGATCTGAAACTGCAATCTGAACAGATCATCAAGAACACACCTCAATTTCGTGTTTCACCTTCTTAGCAGTTTGAGGGGAAGACAGCTATAGAATCATGAATTAGTGGATAGATCATCAGGAACACGCACCTCAATTTTATAATATCCAGAGATGTCTTGTGTGGCCAGTCTGTTTTACTGTCTCAGGACGCGTTTCAGGTGCAAGCAATAGACACTTCATTTGAAAAATAAACTGAATTTTTCCATCGAGTAATCATTGCATAAATATCCTAACAGAAAGATTGTTGTCTGAATGTAAATAAACAAAATTAGCCTCATTATGTGACCAGCGAGATAAGCAAGTTCTCACTGCACTGTCAAGACACCCCGGAGACGATGCAGTCGATGCTCATTGTTTCCTTTTCATTCATGGGAAGGCAGAGAAAACAACAAAGAATTTGTGCTCGTAAATCGTAATCATCCCAAACTCAATATAGGAGACCATTAGTTCAAGAAAAGAACTACTGAATTACTCATTCTCATGTTTGCTATCAGAAGACGACGCAAAAAATATTGATGTGGGCTCGATCTCGGTCTCCTGTCGAGAATATTTTGAATCTTGACTGTAAATACTCGTACCTACCAACTAGTCATCGAGTCAAGTTGCCTAACCGTGTGGTACCCGTAATGCAGAAATATACATGGCTCTTGACGTCGGGCATGGAATTACAAATGACTCACCTAACCTGCTTCACTTTGGAGAAGCGACCAGTAGGTCAAATCTCGTGCTGGAATTTCAGAGATCCTAAGTCCAATTTCCAAGCGCTGGAAATGAACACCATGATCGTAACCATGCAATTTTTAAGCGAGAAAAGGTCTAATCTCGTGCAATGGAATTGTGGGAATCAATGCTAACGACCTAAGCTCTATTTTGGCACTAACATGCTAACCCCGTCAGTTGAGGTATCAAATCAACTTAATTTTTTTATTAAAAAAAAAACGTTGCAGAGATAAATCGTATAACCGAGACAGGGGTTAGCATAGATAACCTCGTGGCCTTTGTCAAATATCGAGCTCTGGAAGTCCATGAAATGTTACCTTTATCTGAAAAAAAGGATGAAACCCTTTCTTTCAAGGAAACCGTTGCAATGTTTCACATGTCCTTGGAAAAACAACAGTTTTTTAGCAGACTGGCCATATATCGAGCTAGGGAAGTGGAAGATTTCCCCCCGAGAATTAGGAAAATAAAGGCTGATTATTCTTCACTTGGAACGCAGGGAAAGAACAGTATTGGGGCATTTTCTTGAAAATTTGCCATGACTCTACAACAACAACAACAAAGTCTTTGATCCCGAACAAGTTGGAATGGGTTAGGAATGAAACATCCTCAAGGTCAAAGAGATGAGAGCCTTGCAAATAAAATAATAATGATAAAAAAACCTGTAAGACTAAAACCTTAAGCCGTATATCCTGCGATCTGAGCCGAGAGCCTAAAACATCATCCATAAACCTTCTTATGGTTCCAGTACATGGATCGTTAACTTCCATGCGTTCCTATCCAAAGCTAATTCTTTAACTACATTCCAACCTCTCAAATCTCTTTTAACTGCTTCCTCCCATGTTAGTCTTGATCGACCTCAGCCTCTTTTACTACGTACCAGTGCCTCAGAAGACCTTCGTTAGAGATATTCAAATCATCTCAAGCGGTATTGGATAAGTTTCGCTTCAATTGGTGCGACCCCCACCCTATCACGTATATCCTTATTGCGGATTCGATCTCGCCTTGTGTGGCCATATATCCACCGTAGTATCCTTATTTTCGCTACACTTATTTTCTGTATATGTTGTCTTTTAATCGCCCAGCATTCAGCTCTATTTTCTTGGAAATTTGCCTGGACTCTGACTTGAATAAAAAAATTGAGCACGAAACTCTAACCAACGAACAACAGTAGAAGAGTACAATGTCGTACTTCATAAGAAATCCAAGTTTTTTTTATACCAAACAACCGAGTTGTCGAATAAAGCACAAATATTACATGATCATTGACCAGATACGTCCATTGACCATTGGTATTCGAAGTCAGACGAGATACTCGCAAGGTCTTGCTTACAGCAACGCAAGCACATCCATTGGCAAAAAACAGATAGGTTTGATAAACATGAGGGAGGTATTATTATAGTGTCTGTAATCAAGTTCAAGAGAAATATGATTTTTTTTTTAATCAAACCTAGAAGATCAAGAGAGTCTATTATAAAGATAAATAGTGAAAAGAAGATTATGTATAAATCTTAGTTGATCTATTCACTTAAGTGCTTTAGGTTTCTTTTTGCGTTGATGGTTGGTTTGTCGTGGACAGGATGAAACTGAAGAATTAAGTAATAAAGGAAATTTTCTTAAACTTCTAAATAGGTTTGTTGTGTTACATTTGAACTTTTGTACTATGTATTTTGAACTTCATGTTTGCATCACCATCGCTCAAATCCTAGATTCGCCACTGCTTGACTCCAATTGTTTGGGCTTTGAAAGTTCATTGGTCGCATATATAAGCACACTAGCTCTCACAGAACTTAGTCCATTTGGAACGCAGATTTTCATAGGAATTTTGTAGAAAACACTACATCCATTGAAATTGTGAGAGCCAATGTTTCCTTCCCTACTAGAAACATAAATTTTGAGATCACGAGGGGGTGAGGCCTTGCTTGCCCCCTTCTCGCACCGTCTCATGAAATTAGGACTGTTGAGATAAATCTCCACTATATTAATGGACTTTACTCATCCAACTCCAACCTAGACAAAACTTATCGTTTTTTAGATAGAGGCAAAACATGTCATTGACCACAAAAAAAAATACTACTATAGATAAACTAACCCATAATCAACATCAGTTTAAGTGTCATTAGTTTAAACCAGAGAAATTTTATGGTACATTCTACTAGTAGTATATAGTAGTAGTATAAATTAAATCTGACTATTGATTTGTTAAGAGCATAATAGATTTTCTTTGTATTTATATTTTTTATGATGATATTATAGACTTTTTCAACTAGAGTTGGAAATATTACTCTTTTGCCATGTGATCTCCACGTAGACAATTAAATTCTATCCCCCTCGAAATTTTATTACTCATACTGTCTAGGTTAGTATATCTAAATACTAACTAATCTATACCTAAATACTAACTAATCTCAATCATTGGATAAAAAAAATGAACGACTCGTATTAAATTAAGTATACCGTAAAAGAGCCGGTTGTTTAATATTACGGTTGTTAGTTCCTGTAGAAAACCCCGTGCATTATATTACCAGATCGATGTTCTCTTCGGAGTTGAGTTCAGAACTTCAGATTAGGCAGTGATGCACGAATCTATGTCAGCTAATCGAATGTGCGATCCACATTGCTACCTGCATCCAACAAGGCCGACTCAGTAACTCGTCACCCATACCACCAACATCAATAGGTAAAAATACATTTCATATTTAGATACTACTAGTAAAATGTATCATAAATTTTTCTAAACAACAGACCGAGATTTTCGTCGACGGACATGTTGGCCGCCCACGTCGTTCGTTGCTTGACGTTAAATTTCTTGATTGACCAAACGTGCACCATTTTCTTGGATGTTAGGCTGCGGTACATATGGAGAATCGAAAGGATCCAATCGGCAGCTAATTTGGATCGAACAGCTTCCATCGTCGTTTCTCTTTTTGCTGGCCATCTGAACTGACACATATAATGCGTCGTGGACCTGCATGTGTTCAACGTTGCTCTGCTCGTATCGCAGAAGCAGTACGTGTCGGAAAGTTTCCGGCCAACAAGGCATTCGGTTACCTTTGTGCCAAACATATCTGTACTCTGCACCATTACTTCAAGAAGGGAAAGAAAAAGAAAAAAAAGCATGTCTGTACCACGAACACTGCCGAGTCACGCACGCTACGCAATAAGCATCAAAGGAATTTTCGCAAATATATGAGCTTTCTATATAAAGGTTGCAATATTTCTTTTTGGGAGATGTTTGGATTAGTAATTACCTTTCGAAGGTTCAATATGACAAACTTTTTAAGATTTGTCAATCCCCTGATATTAGTGTCGCTGACTGCTTTGATGTTTCTTAACTTGTTACTAAGAGGAGAGAAAATACTCAATCTAATAAAAGAAATAAGCATTCCAATGAATTATTCCTTGAGCTTGTTGTTGGAAATGAGGGCAATATTTTAATTCCAGATTTTATTAGAAGGCAAATATTGCAAAAGTCTAATGATGCATAAAAGCGATCGCGATAGCGAGACAACTCATTGTACTTCACAATATATGAAAACCGGGATGTAAACAAGTCTATCAATCACACGGTAGACTTACGGATGGATCCGATGAAGAGCGAAGCGCGCGAGACTTGATGCGGTCGAACGTAGATGTCGCGGTCGACAAGCGGTCGCGCGAATCGCTGCCGAAAACCTTATTGCCGCCCGTGCGGTCTTCACGGCGGAAGCGGTTCGAGTTACCGCTTCCCTTCTTCACGGTGCACGCCAAGAAGAAGAGTCGGCAAAGTTCGACGGCGCGCATACAACGGCCACGAGTAGAAGGAAGAAGGAATGGAGGCTATTCTTGTTCACGCTATGCCTTTGGGCGTCTCGGACATATATAGATGCGGTCGGTAATTGATGATTAAACGACCATTTACCCATCGTAATCGACACACTTAACGATCATTTACTCATCGGTAATCGTCACACTTAACCGATCATTTACCCACGTAACTGTCATCATCACCCAATAAAGCCTCAAATTTAAACATTTGAATCTCATTCAAGCAGAGAGAGATGCATGGTTCAGCAAAAATAAGGTGGACTTGGTACGCCAAATGGCGCGCCACGTCACGCGCTGCGATGCGCCGCAAAGTCACAAGTCACGCGATTTTCACGCGAAAATCTGTGACAGCGGCGCGCGCGTGCGTGCGTGTGTGTTTGCCGAGCCCACCAATCGGTGGATTGACATGCGTAAAAACAACATGAGAATTAATATACCCTCCTCGAAGTCGAGGCCTCGCCTATGATCACGTTGACGACCTTCTTCTTTGGTCGTTCACCATCTCTCGCTTTGCGGAAATGACGATCTTCGCCATATGACCGTTTTCCCACACACAAAGCGGTGATGTTCTTCATATCCTTTTCTCGTTTTCTTCTTAAAGCTAGTTGTCTTGTTCGTTTTGTTGGATTTGTACTTCTTTGCAACAGTCTTTTTCTCCATGAAATTTGCATTGTTCTGACCAGAAGTACTAGGTGCATCTTTTGCTCTTGCCTTTTCTTCCACATCGAGGGCAGCAATGAGATCTTCAGCAAATCTCTTCCTCTTGTGTTTCAAGCTAGTGGCAAAATCCCGCCAAGAAACAGAAGTTTGGCGACAATGCCCGAAGCCACAAACTTAGGAGGCAACACACAGCCCAGATGCACAATCTCACCAACCAATAGCTAGAGATCATGAGCTTGTCCAACTATGGACTTAGCTTCATCCATGGTAAAGTCGAAGAATTGCTCACACATGTAGAGCCAACGACCTGCCTCTGCCTCTGCATATTTGTGCTCTAGTGCATCCCACAACTCGTGGCGGACTTATAGTCCATGTACACATCATAGAGCCGATCGCGGGAATGGTCGGAAGGCGACCAAGAGCGATGTTGTTCGCATTATCAAACGCATATCTTGGTCAATCAGCGGATCACGTGGGTGGATTACCCACCACACCCCCAAAGACATGAGCGAACTTGGCTCTAGTCTGCCATCTACGGAAATTCTGACCAGAAAACCTCTCAGGTTTCATAGCATCAGAAGCTCCAGCCATAGTTGTGTTGCAACAAAGTTTACAATAAGGTTTCTGGAAAGTTGGAAATGAGGGCAATATTTTAATTCCAGATTTTATTAGAAGGCAAATATTGCAAAAGTCTAATGATGCATAAAAGCGATGCGATAGCGGACAACTCATTGTACTTCACAATATATGAAAACCAGGATGTAAACAAGTCTATCAATCACACGGTAGACTTACGGATGGAGTGCGATGAAGAAGCGAGAAGCGGCGCGAACTTGATGCGATCGCGAAAGCGTAGATGTCGCGATGCGACAGCGGTCGCGCAGATCGCTGCCGAAACCTTATTGCCGCCCCGTGCGGTCTTCCGGCGGCAAAGGTTCGAGATACGCTTCCCTTCTTCACGGTGCACGCCAAGAAGAAGAGTCGGCAAAGTTCGACGGCGCGATACAACAACCGATTTTTGAAGGAAGAAGGAATGGAGGCTATTCTTGTTCACGCTATGCCTTTGGGCGTCTCGGACATATATAGATGCAAGCGTAATCGGCAGATTAAACGACCATTTACCCACCGTAATCGACACATAACGATCATTTACCCATTTACCGATCATTTACCCACCGTAGCTTTGTCATCATCACCCAATAAAGCCTCAAATTTAAACATTTGAATCTCATTCAAGCAGAGAGAGAGAGAGATGCATGGTTCGGCAAAAATAAGGTGGACTTGGTGCGCCAAATGGCGCGCCACGTCACGGCACGATCGCGTCGCGCAAGTCACAAGTCACGCGATTTTCACGCGAAAATCTGTGACAGCGCAGCGTGCGTGCGTGTGTGTGTTTAGCGAGCCCTTCTCATGCCATCCTCATCCATGTGTTACATGTTTCAAGGAGTGGCAAGGACTCCACCTTATATGTTGGTCACCTCCACCTTGACTTAGCAATATGGTACTAACCCATAAATGCTTTGGAATTATAGAAAATGGGCCTCACTCATATGGGCCAATTTCTAACAATCCCCACCAATTCCAAAGCAAGAAGCAAAAAGGATATCAAAGATATTGTCTTTGAAATCTTGTTAATATACAGTCTTTTAGTGTAAGTCCCGTACAGGTTGAACTTACACCTAGAATGACAAGATTCATCTTCTCACAGCTGATGAATGGACCATGCCTTGAATTCACAGCTTTTTGTGATTAGATTTTACTTGAAATCTCAACTGATACTAGGTTTGTCAAAGAACCGCGCTAAGCGGGCGTTATTTGGTCATGCTCCCTTATCTGCTCATGAGCTTTCTAGAGAATGCCCTATTCTCGTGAACTGCGACCTCACAGTTGGGCTCAAGTAGGTATATTCTTTCTAGGTATCCTGTAGGCTAATACATTTTCCTCATTTGGACAACGAGAATATATTAAGGTTTTATGCCATCCTTCCATACTGATTGAGAGTAATTTGTCTATTAGGACATGGATTGAATGAATATATACTCCTTGTTACAACATGAACTTGTTTTCCCATTGCCTAAGTCACGGGATCTCCGATCAAAAAGGTATGGAGTTCTTGTTGAGTTGTAACTCCAATGGGCCTCATTCCCATGTCCATAGACGCATAGAAATCGCCTTCCGTGCTAGCCCCTTTGTGAAAGTGCGCGATTTTCTCGGTCGTATATAATTCACGATAATCACTCGGAGTTCCTCAATTTTACGGCGATTTAAGCCTCGCTTCACATGTGCGGAGGACTTCATGTTATCCTTAGTACTTGTAACCTTAATCAATCTTGTTTGATTATCACGGTACATTAGGATTGCTTGGTATTGGTTTCGCAACCGTGGCAAGTCAACATAAGCTCTCTAAGCCATTCGGCCTCAACGATGGCGTGTCTAGTGCTACAAGTTACGCTTCCATAGTTGACCTCGTCAATATAGTCTGCTTACACGACCTCCATGAAGCTGCGACTCTGCTAGTGTAAAGACATAACCACTTGTAGCTTTGATCTCATCGCATCGAGATCCAATTTGAATCACTATATCCTTCTAATACGAAAGGATGCCCAGTATAGTGAATTCGTATGAGGTTGTGCCTCTCAAATAGCGCAACACTCTCTCAAGTGCCTCCCGGTGATCATCTCACGGGTTAGAAGTAAACCGACTTAATTTGCTCACAACAAATGATATGTCGAGTCTTGTGGCACCAGATAGATACATAAGTGATCCAATAATTTGTGAAAATCTTAATTGATCTTTTCCTAACCCTTGATTCTTTGAAGCTTAATGCTTGCATCATAGGGCGTTGGAGAAATTTTACAATTCTCATAGCCAAAGCGCTTAAGATTTTCTCGGCATAATGGGATTGACTCAAAGTGATCCCATCCTCGTTCTTGATTAATTTAATATTCGAATAACATCTGCCTCTCCTAAGTCTTTCATATCAAAACATCGAGATAAAAAGATTTGACCTCGTCAATTACGGCGATGTTTGTTCCAAATATAAGTATGTCATCTACATATAGGCACAAGATCACTCCTTGACCCCACCATACACATTTATCGACTTCATTCACAACAAAGCCAGAGATGTTAAAGTTTTATCAAATTTCTCGTGCCATTGTTTAGGTGCTTGCTTTAGACCATATAAGGATTTCAATAATCTACATACCTTATTTTCTGTCCGAAATCACAAAACCATCGAGTTGAACCATATAGATTTCTTCCTCCAACTCTCCATTAAGAAAAGCTGTCTTTACATCCATTTGATGGACATGTAGACCATAAGAAGATGCTAACGCAAGGAGCACTCGATGGTGGTTAGTCTAGCGACAGGACAATAGGTATCAAAGAAATCTTCTCCCTCTTTACAGGTGTAACCCTTGGCCACAAGTCTTGCCTTGTACTTCTCAATAGTACCATCGGGCCTTAGTTTCTTTTTAAAGATCCACTTACATCCTCTGAGTTTGCACCGATGGGACGATCGGTGATCTCCCAAGTCCCATTAGCCATGATAGAGTCCATCTCTCTACTGATTGCTTCTTTCCAATACTCGGCATCGGAAGATGCATAAGCCTCTGAAAGTCGTTGGCACATCATCCACGAGGTATACAATAAAGTCATCACCAAAGGTTTTCTCAACCCTTTGTCTCTTGCTCCTCTGAAGAGCTTACGTGACTAGATTGTTATCCTCCTCGAGGATATCACATATTGGTTCGAGAGATGGTGGGAGGTTGAAGTTTGATTATTCTCACTTTCAATATTTTCAATTTGAACATTCTCGGTTTGTGAAGTACTTCTGCTTTGTTCTCATAGGAAAATAATCCTCAAAGAATGAAGCATCTCTAGACTCCATTATTGTGTTAGCAATAATCTCGAAATTTCTGATTTAACTACTAAAAATCTATAGGTCGTGCTATTATGAGCATATCCTAGAAAAATGCAATCGATTGTTTTAGGTCCAAGCTTTCTCTTTTACTGCAATGGTATATTGACCTTGGCCAAACACCCCAAGTTCGCAGAAAATTGACATTGGGTTTTCTCCTTTCCATCCCTCATATGGAGTAATATCACTCTTTTAGTGATTACTCTGTTTAGGACGAAAGTTCTTTGTCAATATAGCTTCCCCACCATGTCTTAGGCATACCAAACTCTCTAACATGGCATTAACCAAGTCCGTTAGTGTGCGGTTTTCCTCTCACTACCCCATTTGATTGGGGTGAATATGGTGGTGTAAATTCATGGACTATTCCATGCTCGAATGAAATTGAGAAAATTCATGAGAGATGTACTCTCCTCCACGATCGGACCTTAGTCTTTTATTTTCTTCTCTAGTTGGTTCTCAACCTCGGCCTTATAAGTCTTAAAGTAGTTTAAAGCTTCATCCTTAGTTTTTAGCAAATACACATAGCGATGGCGTGTTGCATCATCAATAAAAGTTAAAAATATCTTTTGCCTCCTTTTGTCAACAATCCATTCATTTCACACAAATCTGAATGAACAAGATCTAATGGTGCCAAGTTCTTTTAGTCCTCTAATCCCTTAAAGGGTTTTCGAGGTGCTTTGCTTGCACACATGACTAGCACTTTGATCCTTTGACAATTTCACATTTTGGAATTAAATCTAATCTGGACATTCTAGCAATACTATCAAAACCAATATGTGAAACGAGAATGCCAAATATTTGCCTCACATTTATTTAAACCCGTTGCAACATTCGAGTTGTAACAAGACTCTAAAGTACTTAGGCGGAACAAGCCTCGCTCTCATAGCCTTTACCAACAAAATTCCCGAACTTAGACATTACAATTTTATTTGACTCAAAGACTAGCTTATAACCGTCCCTACATAGAACGGAACCACTAACGAGGTTCTTGTTTATTGTAGGAGCATCTTCACGTTCTTCAAGTGGACAATCTTCCTGAAGTAAGCTTGTTCTACCGTGCCAACACCAAGAAGCGAAGCATGCGACCGTTTCCCATTAGGACGGAGGAAGCCCCTGCTGCCTGGTATGAAGAAAACAAGGAAATATCAGAACATACGTGAACATTAGCACCAGTATCAACCCACCAATCAGTGGATTGACATGCTGTAAAAACAACATGAGAATTAATATACCCTCCACGAAGTCGAGGCCTGCGCCTATGATCACGTTAATGACCTTCTTCTTTGGTTGTTCACCATCTCTGCTTTGCGGAAATGACAGTCTTTCGCCATATGACCGTTTTCCCACACACAAAGCGGTGATGTTCTTCATATCCTTTTTCTCGATTTTCTTCTTAAAGCTAGTTGTCTTGTTCGTTTTGTTGGATTTGTACTTCTTTGCATGATCTTTTCTCTATGAAATTTGCATTGTTCGACCGGAAGTACTAGGTGCATCTTTTGCTCTTGCCTTTTCTTCCACATCGAGGCGACAATGAGATCTTCAACGAAATCTCTTCCCTCTTGTGTTTCAAGCTAGTGGCAAAATCCCGCCAAGAAAGCAGGAAGTTTGGCGACAATGCCCATGACCACAAACTTAGGAGGCAACACACGGCCCGGATGCACAATCTCACCAACCAATAGTGGAGATCATGAGCTTGTCCAACTATGGACTTAGCCTCATCCATGGTAAAGTCGAAGAATTGCTCACACATGTAGAGCCAACGACACGCCTCTGCCTCTGCATATTTGTGCTCTAGTGCATCCCACAACTCGTGGCGGACTTATAGTCCATGTACACATCATAGAGTGATCGCGCGGAATGGTGGAAGGCGACCAAGAGCGATGTTGTTCGCATTATCAAGCGCATATCTTGGTCAGCAGTAGCGGATCTGTGGGTGGATTACCCACCACACCCCAAAGACATGAGCGAACTTGGCTCTGATGCGCCATCTCTGAAATCGACGGAAAACCTCTCGGGTTTCATAGCATCGAAGCTCGACCATAGTTGTGTTGCAACAAAGTTTACAATAAGGTTTACGGAATGTTGGAAATGAGGGCAATATTTTAATTCCAGATTTTATTAGAAGGCAAATATTGCAAAAGTCTAATGATGCATAAAGCGATGCGATAGCGGACAACTCATTGTACTTCACAATATATGAAAACCGGGATGTAAACAAGTCTATCAATCACACGGTAGACTTACGGATGGAGTGCGATGAAGAAGCGAGCGGCGCGAGACTTGATGCGATGCGAAAGCGTAGATGTCGCGATGCAACAAGCGGTCGCGAATCTGCTGCCGAAACCTTATTGCCGCCCCGTGCGGTCTTCACGGCAAAACGGTTCGAGATACGCTTCCCTTCTTCACGGTGCACGCCAGAAGAAGAGTCGGCAAAGTTCGAGCGGCGCGATACAACGGCAGAGTAGAAGGAAGAAGGAATGGAGGCTATTCTTGTACACGCTATGCCTTTGGGCGTCTCGGACATATATAGATGCGGTATCGGCGGCAGATTAACGACCATTTACCCACTGTAGCGACACACTTAACGACCATTTACCCATCGGTAATCGTCACACTTAACCAATCATTTACCCACGTAGCGCTGTCATCATCACCCAATAAAGCCTCAAATTTAAACATTTGAATCTCATTCAAACAGAGAGAGAGAGAGCATGGTTCGGCAAAAATAAGGTGGACTTGGTCTGCCAAATGGCGCGCCACGTCACGGCGCGGTCGCGCGTCGCAAGTCACAAGTCACGCGATTTTCACGCGAAAATCTGTGACAGCGCGCGCGTGCGTGCGTGTGTGTTTTAGCGAGCCCTTCTCATGCCATCCTCATCCATGTGTTACATGTTTCAAGGAGTGGCAAGGACTCCACCTTATATGTTGGTCACCTCCACCTTGACTTAGCAATATGGTACTAACCCATAAATGCTTTGGAATTATAGAAAATGGGCCTCACTCATATGGGCCAATTTCTAACAATCCCCACCAATTCCAAAGCAAGAAGCAAAAAGGATATCAAAGATATTGTCTTTGAAATCTTGTTAATATACGATCTTTTAGTGTAAGTCCCGTGCAGTTGAACTTACACCTAGAATGACAAGATTCATCTTCTCACGGTGATGAATGGACCATGCCTTGAATTCACAGACTTTTTGTGATTAGATTTTACTTGAAATCTCAAGCGATACTAGGTGTCAAAGAACCGCGCTAAGCGGAGCGTTATTTGGTCATGCTCCTTATCTGCTCATGAGCTTTCTAGAGAATGCCTATTCTCGTGAATGCTGCGACCTCACGATTGGGCTCAAGTAGGTATATTCTTTCTAGGTATCCTGTAGGCTAATACATTTTCCTCATTTGGACAACGAGAATATATTAAGGTTTTATGCCATCCTTCCATACTGATTGAGAGTAATTTGTCTATTAGGACATGGATTGAATGAATATATACTCCTTGTTACAACATGAACTTGTTTTTCCCATTGCCTAAGTCACGGATCTCCGATCAAAAGGTATGGGTTCTTGTTGAGTTGTAACTCCAATGGGCCTCATTCCCATGTCCATAGACGCAACGAAATCGCCTTAGTGCTAGCCCCTTTGTGAAAGGGTCGCGATTTTTCTCGGTCGTATATAATTCACGAGAATCACTCGGAGTTCCTCAATTTTCTGACAGATTTAAGCCTACGCTTCACATGTCTGGAGGACTTCATGTTATCCTTAGTACTTGTAACCTTAATCAATACTGTTTGATTATCACAGTACATTAGGATTGCTGGTATTGGTTTCGCAACCAGTGGCAAGTCCAACATAAGCTCTCTAAGCCATTCAGCCTCAACAGTAGCTGTGTCTAGTGCTACAAGTTCTGCTTCCATAGTTGACCTCGTCAATATAGTGCGCTTACACGACCTCCATGAAACTGCAGACTCTGCTAGTGTAAAGACATAACCACTTGTAGCTTTGATCTCATCTCGCATCGAGATCCAATTTGAATCACTATATCCTTCTAATACGTAGGATGCCCAATAGTGAATTCCGTATGAGGTTGTGCCTCTCAAATAGCGCAACACTCTCTCAAGTGCCTCCCAGTGATCATCTCCTGGGTTAGAAGTAAACCGACTTAATTTGCTCACAGCAAATGATATGTCAGGTCTTGTGGCACCAGATAGATACATAAGTGATCCAATAATTTGTGAAAATCTTAATTGATCTTTTCCTAACCCTTGATTCTTTGAAGCTTAATGCTTGCATCATAGGGCGTTGGAGAAATTTTACAATTCTCATAGCCAAAACGGCTTAAGATTTTCTCGGCATAATGGGATTGACTCAAAGTGATCCCATCCTCGTTCTTGATTAATTTAATATTCGAATAACATCCGCCTCTCCTAAGTCTTTCATATCAAAACATCGAGATAAAAAGATTTGACCTCGTCAATTACTGGCAGATGTTTGTTCCAAATATAAGTATGTCATCTACATATAGGCACAAGATCACTCCTTGACCCCACCATAACGATAGTATACACATTTATCGACTTCATTCACAACAAAGCCAGCAGATGTTAAAGTTTTATCAAATTTCTCGTGCCATTGTTTAGGTGCTTGCTTTAGACCATATAAGGATTTCAATAATCTACATACCTTATTTTCTGTCCGTAAATCACAAAACCATCAAAGTTGAACCATATAGATTTCTTCCTCCAACTCTCCATTAAGAAAAGCTGTCTTTACATCCATTTGATGGACATGTAGACCATAAGAAGATGCTAACGCAAGGAGCACTCGATGGTGGTTAGTCCGCGACAGGACAATAGGTATCAAAGAAATCTTCTCCCTCTTTCTCGGGTGTAACCCTTGGCCACAAGTCTTGCCTTGTACTTCTCAATAGTACCATCGGGCCTTAGTTTCTTTTAAAGATCCACTTACATCCTCTGAGTTTGCACCCGATAGGACGATCAGTGATCTCCCAAGTCCCATTAGCCATGATAGAGTCCATCTCGCTACGGACTGCTTCTTTCCAATACTCAGCATCAGAAGATGCATAAGCCTCTGAAAGGGTCGTTGGCACATCATCCACGAGGTATACAATGAAGTCATCACCAAAGGTTTTCTCAACCCTTTGTCTCTTGCTCCTACGAAGAGCTTCTGTGACTAGATTGTTATCCTCCTCAGGGATATCACATATTGGTTCAGAGATGGTGGGAGGTTCAGAAGTTTGATTATTCTCACTTTCAATATTTTCAATTTGAACATTCTCGGTTTGTGAAGTATTGCCTGCTGTTCTCATAGGAAAATAATCCTCAAAGAATGAAGCATCTCTAGACTCCATTATTGTGTTAGCAATAATCTCGAGAATTCTCGATTTAACTACTAAAAATCTATAGGTAGTGCTATTATGAGCATATCCTAGAAAAATGCAATCGATTGTTTTAGGTCCAAGCTTTCTCTTTTACGCAATGGTATATTGACCTTGGCCAAACACCCCAAGTTCGCAGAAAATTGACATTGGGTTTTCTCCCTTCCATCCCTCATATGGAGTAATATCACTCTTTTAGTGATTACTCATTTAGGACGAAAGTTCTTTGTCAATATAGCTTCCCCACCATGTCTTAGGCATACCAAACTCTCTAACATGGCATTAACCAAGTCCGTTAGTGTGCGGTTTTCCTCTCACTACCCCATTTGATTGGGGTGAATATGGTGGTGTAAATTCATGGACTATTCCATGCTCGTAATGCAATTGAGAAAATTCATGAGAGATGTACTCTCCTCACGATCGGACCTTAGTCTTTTTATTTTCTTCTCTAGTTGGTTCTCAACCTCGGCCTTATAAGTCTTAAAGTAGTTTAAAGCTTCATCCTTAGTTTTTAGCAAATACACATAGCAATGCGTGTTGCATCATCAATAAAAGTTAAAAATATCTTTTGCCTCCTTTTGTCAACAATCCATTCATTTCACACAAATCTGAATGAACAAGATCTAATGGTGCCAAGTTCTTTTAGTCCTCTAATCCCTTAAAGGGTTTTCGAGGCTTTGCTTGCACACATGACTGGCACTTTGATCCTTTGACAATTTCACATTTTGGAATTAAATCTAATCTGGACATTCTAGCAATACTATCAAAACCAATATGACAGAAACGAGAATGCCAAATATTTGCCTCACATTTATTTAAACCAGTTGCAACATTCAGGTTGTAACAAGACTCTAAAGTACTTAGGCGGAACAAGCCTCCGCTCTCATAGCCTTTACCAACAAAATTCCCGAACTTAGACATTACAATTTTATTTGACTCAAAGACTAGCTTATAACCGTCCCTACATAGAACAGAACCACTAACGAGGTTCTTGTTTATTGTAGGAGCATGCTGCACGTTCTTCAAGTGGACAATCTTCCCTGAAGTAAGCTTCAGTTCTACCGTGCCAACACCAAGAACAGAAGCATGCGACCCGTTTCCCATTAGGACGGAGGAAGCCCCTGCTGCCTGGTATGAAGAAAACAAGGAAATATCAGAACATACGTGAACATTAGCACCAGTATCAACCCACCAATCAGTGGATTGACATGCTGTAAAAACAACATGAGAATTAATATACCCTCCTGAAGTCGAGGCCTCGCCTATGATCACGTTGATGACCTTCTTCTTTGGTCGTTCACCATCTCTCTTTGCGAAATGACAGTCTTTAGCCATATGACCGTTTTCCCACACACAAAGCGGTGATGTTCTTCATATCCTTTTTCTCGATTTTCTTCTTAAAGCTAGTTGTCTTGTTCGTTTTGTTGGATTTGTACTTCTTTGCAACATCTTTTCTCTATGAAATTTGCATTGTTCGACTGAAGTACTAGGTGCATCTTTTGCTCTTGCCTTTTCTTCCACATCGAGGCGACAATGAGATCTTCAGAAAATCTCTTCCTCTTGTGTTTCAAGCTAGTGGCAAAATCCCGCCAAGAAACAGAAGTTTGGCGACAATGCCCGCACCACAAACTTAGGAGGCAACACACACCCCGGATGCACAATCTCACCAACCAATAGTGGAGATCATGAGCTTGTCCAACTATGGACTTAGCTTCATCCATGGTAAAGTCGAAGAATTGCTCACACATGTAGAGCCAACGACACGCCTCTGCCTCTGCATATTTGTGCTCTAGTGCATCCCACAACTCGTGGCGGACTTATAGTCCATGTACACATCATAGAGCCGATCCGCGAATGGTCGAAGGCGACCAAGAGCAATGTTGTTCGCATTATCAAACGCATATCTTGGTCAATCAGAACGGATCGTCGTGGGTGGATTACCCACCACGGCCCAAAGACATGAGCGAACTTGGCTCTAGTCGCCATCTACGAAATCGACGGAAAACCTCTCAGGTTTCATAGCATCAGAAGCTCCAGCCATAGTTGTGTTGCAACAAAGTTTACAATAAGGTTTCTGGAAAGTTGGAAATGAGGGCAATATTTTAATTCCAGATTTTATTAGAAGGCAAATATTGCAAAAGTCTAATGATGCATAAAACAGTACTGATAGCAGACAACTCATTGTACTTCACAATATATGAAAACCAGGATGTAAACAAGTCTATCAATCACACAGTAGACTTACAGATGGGTCTGATGAAGAGCAGGAAGCAGCGCAGACTTGATGCGATGCGTAAACGTAGATGTCGCGGTCGCGACAGCGGTCGCGCGAATCGCTTGCCGAAACCTTATTGCCGCCCCCGTGCAGGTCTTCACGGCAGCAACGGTTCGGAGATACCGCTTCCCTTCTTCACGGTGCACGCCAAGAAGAAGAGTCGGCAAAGTTCAGACGGCGCAGTACAACAGCACAGAGTAGAAGGAAGAAGGAATGGAGGCTATTCTTGTTCACGCTATGCCTTCGGGCGTCTCGGACATATATAGATGCGGTCGTAATCGGCAGATTAAACAACCATTTACCCACCGTAATCGACACACTTAACCATCATTTACCCATCGTAATCGTCACTTAACCGATCATTTACCGTACCGTAATCGCGTCATCATCACCCAATAAAGCCTCAAATTTAAACATTTGAATCTCATTCAAACAGAGAGAGATGCATGGTTCAAGCAAAAATAAGGTGGACTTGGTGCGCCAAATGGCGCGCCACGTCACGGCGCGATCGCGCGCGTCGCCGAAGTCACAAGTCACGCGATTTTCACGCTGAAAATCTGTGAACACAGCGCGCGTGCGTGCGTGTGTGTTTAGCGAGCCCTTCTCATGCCATCCTCATCCATGTGTTACATGTTTCAAGGAGTGGCAAGGACTCCACCTTATATGTTGGTCACCTCCACCTTGACTTAGCAATATGGTACTAACCCATAAATGCTTTGGAATTATAGAAAATGGGCCTCACTCATATGGGCCAATTTCTAACAATCCCCACCAATTCCAAAGCAAGAAGCAAAAAGGATATCAAAGATATTGTCTTTGAAGTCTCATTAATATACAGTCTTTTAGTGTAAGTCCGTCACGGGTTGAACTTACACCTAGAATGACAAGATTCATCTTCTCACGGTGATGAATGGACCATGCCTTGAATTCACAGCTTTTTGTGATTAGATTTTACTTGAAATCTCAAGCGATACTAGGTCACAAAGAACCGCGCCTAAGCGGAGCGTTATTTGGTCATGCTCCTTATCCGCTCATGAGCTTTCTAGAGAATGCCCTATTCTCGTGAATCTGCGACCTCACGCTTGGGCTCAAGTAGGTATATTCTTTCTAGGTATCCTGTAGGCTAATACATTTTCCTCATTTGGACAACAGAATATATTAAGGTTTTATGCCATCCTTCCATACAGTTGAGAGTAATTTGTCTATTAGGACATGGATTGAATGAATATATACTCCCTTGTTACAACATGAACTTGTTTTTCCCATTGCCTAAGTCACGGGATCTCCGATCAAAAAGGTATGGGTTACTGTTGAGTTGTAACTCCAATGGGCCTCATTCCCATGTCCATAGACGCAACGGAAATCGCCTTCCGTGCTAGCCCCTTTGTGAAAGGGTGCGCGATTTTTCTCGCATCGTATATAATTCACGATAATCACTCGGAGTTCCTCAATTTTACGATGATTTAAGCCTACGCTTCACATGTCTGGAGGACTTCATGTTATCCTTAGTACTTGTAACCTTAATCAATACTGTTTGATTATCACAGTACATTAGGATTGCTGGTATTGGTTTCGCAACCAGTGGCAAGTCCAACATAAGCTCTCTAAGCCATTCAGCCTCAACAGTAGCTGTGTCTAGTGCTACAAGTTCTGCTTCCATAGTTGACCTCGTCAATATAGTCTGTTTACACGACCTCCATGAAACTGCAGCTCCTGCTAGTGTAAAGACATAACCACTTGTAGCTTTGATCTCATGCATCGAGATCCAATTTGAATCACTATATCCTTCTAATACGAAGGATGCCCAATAGTGAATTCGTATGAGGTTGTGCCTCTCAAATAGCGCAACACTCTCTCAAGTGCCTCCCGATGATCATCTCACGGGTTAGAAGTAAACCGACTTAATTTGCTCACAGCAAATGATATGTCAGGTCTTGTGGCACCAGATAGATACATAAGTGATCCAATAATTTGTGAAAATCTTAATTGATCTTTTCCTAACCCTTGATTCTTTCGAAGCTTAATGCTTGCATCATAGGGCGTTGGAGAAATTTTACAATTCTCATAGCCAAAACGGCTTAAGATTTTCTCAGCATAATGGGATTGACTCAAAGTGATCCCATCCTCGTTCTTGATTAATTTAATATTGAATAACATCGCCTCTCCTAAGTCTTTCATATCAAAACATCGAGATAAAAAGATTTGACCTCGTCAATTACTGCGATGTTTGTTCCAAATATAAGTATGTCATCTACATATAGGCACAAGATCACTCCTTGACCCCCACCATAACGATAGTATACACATTTATCAGCTTCATTCACAACAAAGCCAGCAGATGTTAAAGTTTTATCAAATTTCTCGTGCCATTGTTTAGGTGCTTGCTTTAGACCATATAAGGATTTCAATAATCTACATACCTTATTTTCCTGTCTAGAAATCACAAAACCATCAGGTTGAACCATATAGATTTCTTCCTCCAACTCTCCATTAAGAAAAGCTGTCTTTACATCCATTTGATGGACATGTAGACCATAAGAAGATGCTAACGCAAGGAGCACTCTGATGGTGGTTAGTCTGGCGACAGGAGAATAGGTATCAAAGAAATCTTCTCCTCTTTCGGGTGTAACCCTTGGCCACAAGTCTTGCCTTGTACTTCTCAATAGTACCATCGGGCCTTAGTTTCTTTTAAAGATCCACTTACATCCTACTGAGTTTGCACCGATGGGACGATCGGTGATCTCCCAAGTCCCATTAGCCATGATAGAGTCCATCTCGCTACGGACTGCTTCTTTCCAATACTCAGCATCAGAAGATGCATAAGCCTCTGAAAGGGTCGTTGGCACATCATCCACGAGGTATACAATGAAGTCATCACCAAAGGTTTTCTCAACCCTTTGTCTCTTGCTCCTCTGAAGAGCTTCGTGACTAGATTGTTATCCTCCTCAGGGATATCACATATTGGTTCAGAGATGGTGGGAGGTTCAGAAGTTTGATTATTCTCACTTTCAATATTTTCAATTTGAACATTCTCGGTTTGTGAAGTATTGCCTGCTGTTCTCATAGGAAAATAATCCTCAAAGAATGAAGCATCTCTAGACTCCATTATTGTGTTAGCAATAATCTCAGGAATTTCTGATTTAACTACTAAAAATCTATAGGCCGTGCTATTATGAGCATATCCTAGAAAAATGCAATCGATTGTTTTAGGTCCAAGCTTTCTCTTTTTCTGCAATGGTATATTGACCTTGGCCAAACACCCCCAAGTTCGCAGAAAATTGACATTGGGTTTTCTCCCCTTCCATCCCTCATATGGAGTAATATCACTCTTTTTAGTGATTACTCTGTTTAGGACGAAAGTTGCTGTCAATATAGCTTCCCCCCACCATGTCTTAGGCATACCAGCACTCTCTAACATGGCATTAACCAAGTCCGTTAGTGTGCGGTTTTTCCTCTCAGCTACCCCATTTGATTGGGGTGAATATGGTGGTGTAAATTCATGGACTATTCCATGCTCAGAACAGAATTGAGAAAATTCATGAGAGATGTACTCTCCTCCACGATCAGACCTTAGTCTTTTTATTTTCTTCTCTAGTTGGTTCTCAACCTCGGCCTTATAAGTCTTAAAGTAGTTTAAAGCTTCATCCTTAGTTTTAGCAAATACACATAGCGATGGCGTGTTGCATCATCAATAAAAGTTAAAAATATCTTTTGCCTCCTTTTGTCAACAATCCATTCATTTCACACAAATCTGAATGAACAAGATCTAATGGTGCCAAGTTCTTTCGTCCTCTAATCCCTTAAAGGGTTTTCGAGGTCGCTTTGCTTGCACACATGACCGGCACTTTGATCCTTTGACAATTTCACATTTTGGAATTAAATCTAATCTGGACATTCTAGCAATACTATCAAAACCAATATGACGAAACGAGAATGCCAAATATTTGCCTCACATTTATTTAAACCGATTGCAACATTCGAGTTGTAACAAGACTCTAAAGTACTTAGGCGGAACAAGCCTCCGCTCTCATAGCCTTTACCAACAAAATTCCCGAACTTAGACATTACAATTTTATTTGACTCAAAGACTAGCTTATAACCGTCCCTACATAGAATGAACCACTAACGAGGTTCTTGTTTATTGTAGGAGCATCTTTACGTTCTTCAAGTGGACAATCTTCCACGAAGTAAGCTTGGTTCTCACCGCCAACACCAAGAATGTAAGCATGCGACCCGCTTCCCATTAGGACGGAGGAAGCCCTGCGCACTGGTATGAAGAAAACAAGGAAATATCGAACATACGTGAACATTAGCACCAGTATCAACCCACCAATCGGTGGATTGACATGCTGTAAAACAACATGAGAATTAATATACCCTCCTCGAAGTCGAGGCCTGCGCTATGATCACGTTAATGACCTTCTTCTTTGTTGTTCACCATCTCTGCTTTGCGAAATGACAGTCTTTCGCCATATGACCGTTTTCCCACACACAAAGCGGTGATGTTCTTCATATCCTTTTTCTCGCTTTTCTTCTTAAAGCTAGTTGTCTTGTTCGTTTTGTTGGATTTGTACTTCTTTGCATGATCTTTTCTCTATGAAATTTGCATTGTTCGACCGGAAGTACTAGGTGCATCTTTTGCTCTTGCCTTTTCTTCCACATCGAGGCAGCAATGAGATCTTCAGAAATCTCTTCCTCTTGTGTTTCAAGCTAGTGGCAAAATCCCGCCAAGAAACAGGAAGTTTGGCGACAATGCCCATGACCACAAACTTAGGAGGCAACACACACCGGATGCACAATCTCACCAACCAATAGTGGAGATCATGAGCTTGTCCAACTATGGACTTAGCTTCATCCATGGTAAAGTCGAAGAATTGCTCACACATGTAGAGCCAACGACTCGCCTCTGCCTCTGCATATTTGTGCTCTAGTGCATCCCACAACTCGTGGCGGACTTATAGTCCATGTACACATCATAGAGCCGATCTGCGGAATGGTCGGGAAGGCGACCAAGAGCGATGTTGTTCGCATTATCAAAGCGCATATCTTGGTCAGCAGTAGCGGATATCGTGGGTGGATTACCCACCACGACCCCAAAGACATGAGCGAACTTGGCTCTAGTGCGCCATCTACTGAATTTCGACGGAAAACCTCTCGTGTTTCATAGCATCGAAGCTCGACCATAGTTGTGTTGCAACAAAGTTTACAATAAGGTTTCGGAAAGTTGGAAATGAGGGCAATATTTTAATTCCAGATTTTATTAGAAGGCAAATATTGCAAAGTCTAATGATGCATAAAACGATCGATAGCAGACAACTCATTGTACTTCACAATATATGAAAACCGGGATGTAAACAAGTCTATCAATCACGGTGACTTACAGATGGAGTCCGATGAAGAGCAGAAGCGCGCACTTGATGCGATCGCGAAACGTAGATGTCGCGATCGACAAGCGATCGCGCAGAATCGCTGCCGAAACCTTATTGCGCCCCCCGCGGTCTTCACGGCGAAGCGGTTCGGAGATACCGCTTCCCTTCTTCACGGTGCACGCCAAGAAGAAGAGTCGGCAAAGTTCGACGCGCAGCGATAACAACGACGAGTAGAAGGAAGAAGGAATGGAGGCTATTCTTGTTCACGCTATGCACCGGGCGTCTCGGACATATATAGATGCGGTATCGTAATCGACAGTTAAATACCATTTACCCATCGTAATCGACACACTTAACGATCATTTACCCATCGTAATCGTCACATTAACCGATCATTTACCCACTGTAATCGCTGTCATCATCACCCAATAAAGCCTCAAATTTAAACATTTGAATCTCATTCAAACAGAGAGAGATGCATGGTTCGGCAAAAATAAGGTGGACTTGGTTCGCCAAATGGCGCGCCACGCCACGCGCGATCGCGCGTCGCAAGTCACAAGTCACGCGATTTTCACGCGAAAATCTGTGAGCGCAGCAGCGGCGCGCGCGTGCGTGTGTGTGTTTAGCCAGAGCCCTTCTCATGCCATCCTCATCCATGTGTTACATGTTTCAAGGAGTGGCAAGGACTCCACCTTATATGTTGGTCACCTCCACCTTGACTTAGCAATATGGTACTAACCCATAAATGCTTTGGAATTATAGAAAATGGGCCTCACTCATATGGGCCAATTTCTAACAATCCCCCACCAATTCCAAAGCAAGAAGCAAAAAGGATATCAAAGATATTGTCTTTGAATCTGTTAATATACCGCTTTTAGTGTAAGTCCCGTACGGGTTGAACTTACACCTAGAATGACAAGATTCATCTTCTCACAGCTGATGAATGGACCATGCCTTGAATTCACAGCTTTTTGTGATTAGATTTTACTTGAAATCTCAACTGATACTAGGCTGTCAAAGAACCGCGCCTAAACGGAGCGTTATTTGGTCATGCTCCCTTATCTGCTCATGAGCTTTCTAGAGAATGCCCTATTCTCGTGAACTGCGACCTCACAGTTGGGCTCAAGTAGGTATATTCTTTCTAGGTATCCTGTAGGCTAATACATTTTCCTCATTTGGACAACAGAATATATTAAGGTTTTATGCCATCCTTCCATACAGTTGAGAGTAATTTGTCTATTAGGACATGGATTGAATGAATATATACTCCTTGTTACAACATGAACTTGTTTTCCCATTGCCTAAGTCACGGGATCTCCGATCAAAAGGTATGGGTTCTTGTTGAGTTGTAACTCCAATGGGCCTCATTCCCATGTCCATAGACGCAACGAAATCGCCTTCCGTGCTAGCCCCTTTGTGAAAGGGTGCATTTTTCTCAGTGCGTATATAATTCACAGTAATCACTCCGGAAGGCGATATGGTACTAACCCATAAATGCTTTGGAATTATAGAAAATGGGCCTCACTCATATGGGCCAATTTCTAACACTTGTATTTAAAACTTTAATTACTACTTTAATTACTACCTATAAAACAAGTTTTTAGGCAACAAACAAGTCTCCAATAGCTATTTTGTTGTTTTTTGTGTTTTAATATTAACAACTTGCTTGTTTCTTTATCTAGAAATAAGCTCACCTTCACTTATCATCTCTCCTTCATATCACCTAAATATTAATGTGTTCATCACTTAGTAACCAGTGATATAAAGTATTATAAATGCTCTAAGGGTTCTGCTTGTTGTTGGACTTGGGAGCACGAACACCATGGGTTATGAAGTCCTTTCTAATGGAGTCTCTATCTCTGTGAATGACTGACTGAATGATAGACTTTGATTTGAACAGAAAACTCTGACTGGGATAGCTACGTACAAACGTTTCATGACTTTCATCAGATTGCTGGTCTCATTGATAAAAATGCAAAAAGAGATACATCTACCCAGCTACGAGCAACACCTAACAAAAAAAAACATTTGGTTATTTTGGTTATTAGAGCTTGACTCGGCTCGAGCGAGCTAGAGAGTTTCTAATTAACTTGGTTCCGAACAAAAGCTAATTAAGCTATCAGCTCTGGTCGAGTGCTCGAGTTGCTGACGACACCCGGCGCGACGTCACGTGGTGGTGTGTTTGTGCAACCCACGCACGGCCAGTGAACACTATTTCGTTTTGAAAAAAAAAATTAGGAGAGAGGTGAAATCATCGAAATTTCAGAATTTCGATGCAAAATTTCAGCAGGTTTTCAAACTGGACGAATTTTGGTCGAATTTTATCCAAATTCAAATTTAGGATGTAATTTGTCCAAATTCAAATATTTTCGTTTTTTTGAACGAATCATGAAAATTTCAGAGAGGGGCGAAATCACCAAATTTCGGTGAAATTTTGGCGAGATTATTTTCCATGCGCACGGCAGATGTCACTGACAAAATAATTCTATGATACCAGTGCTACCTTTGACATCACCCTTGAGTGCGAACACGTAACAAACAAACAACTTTATGCATCTCACCCATTAACCTCTAGGATGCGAAAAAAATTATATGACACCATTGAGATATATAAAAGTTCGTACTTACCACATGTTCGTATCCAAACGATGGCTTCGTATAATCATGCATAGCTCCTGTTCTATAAAATTATTTTCCGAGGGCATCGGGCGCTGAATGTTACATAGGCGACAAATCGCGCTATCGATTCGTAGCTTTGTATCTGCAGGTTTCCGACCGTAGAATTAGAATCCGCGTGCGTGTATAAGGAACAACCCCGCAGCTCGATCGTGTTGTGAGTTGAACGCCCGCGCTGTCCAGTCACGCACGTAATGCTCAGGGAATTTTCTCCAAGCACGAACATCATGGGTTCATAAATCCTTTCTAATGGAGCCTCTATCTCTGAATGACTGACTGAATGATAGACTTTGACTTGAACTGAAAACTCTGACGGGGATAGCTATGTACAAACGTTTAGTGACTTCCGTCAGATTGCTGATCTCATTGATAAAAATGCAAAAAGAGATATATCTACCCCGCTACGAGTAACACCTAACCAAAAACATTTGGTTATTAGAGCTTGACTCGAGCGAGCTAGAGAGTTTCTAATTAACTTGATTCCGAACAAAGGATAATTAAACTGTCAGCAATGGTCGAGTGCTCGAGTGGCTGACGGCAACAGAGAAACCAGCTGCATTCAGTCAGTATAGTGGCAGCCCAAGTGAGCATGCGACCCATAGCTATTAATTAGCTTTCAGAAGAAAAAAAAAATCAAGTATACGGTAGAGATATTATGTGTATATATACACATACATGGTCTAAATACAAACATTTGCACCCTTTAGTGTTTTCATCCTACATTCACTTAGTATAGAGGAACAACCCATTATAGATATAAATAACATGGATGATAAATGTTTGAATGATTTTTTGTTACATTTATTAAGCGTGAGTTTTTTTTACAAGTTAGTGACGATGACGTAATCAACCGCTTTAAGGCATTAAGGAAGGTCGTGTGAAGTTATAATTGTTTTTCTAAAATATTTGTGACTTCAGTTGTAGTATAAACAATATATGTAATTTGTTATATTAATTTGAACAATTGAATTTTCATACCATGTACTTTGATAGATAGATATACACACATACACGGTAGTGCTCGCGAGCTGGATAGTTATTCTCCCCGTGGGCTGCGCTGAGAGCGGCGCGCCAGTTCGCGCGCTTCCTACTTCTTATATACCACTTAAATTGTATGATTATACCTCTTTACTCTCACTTCTTATATACCACTTAAATTGTATGATTATATCTCTTTATCTATTTTAGCATACTTCAATAATGATTATAAAATACCCTAAAGTGAGGTCCACAAAAATCTTTAAAGTCCACTTTTTATAGCAAAATTTGTGTATATACTTCTTTTATATATGAAAAATGGTATATAGCAGAAAACAAAGAACTCCAATGAAAATTTTTCAATCAAGTCGCATTAGAGTATGTTATAATTGGTATTTAAGTATACTGAAAGCGATAAAAAATTATAATATATTCGTTTTTGTGGTATATTAAAAGTGATAGTATAAACTACCAGGAGCACGATATATATATATATATATATATATTCACATCTAATTCGTGATGTGTTTGGATTTGATGAATGGAAGTAACTGTACGTTCGATTGAACCTTGTATTCTTATTTTTATTTTCATTTATTTTTTGCGATGAGAATGTGGCGTGTACTTGTGTGCGTGTGATCTCCAACTCCGAGCATCATGGAATCATGGTCAGAACTCAGAACATCCCAAGGTGGGCCTAGTGAGGTTGGCCCACTTGCCGTGGTGTCAAACCTGGCCGGCCATGGAAAGCAAACCGTCCACTGAAATTTTTGCATCCGACGGCCAGAATTGCGCCTATGGAAGATCCAAGGGTACTTGTTGGGAGCACCAGCATATATCATGGACAGATTTGCTATTTTTGTGGATCCTTTCTAATGGAGTCTCTAGTCTCTCTACTCTGTGTCACTGAATGACTGAATGAATGACAGACTTCGGTTTGAACAGAAAACTCTGACTGGGATAGCTACGTACAAACGTTTCATGACTTTCATCAGATTGGTGATCTCATTAAAAAAAAAAAGGCAAAAAGGTTTTTTTACATGACTTCCATCTGATTGTCTGAGGCTATAATGTTTTTTTAAGAAACTCTGAGACTATAAGTAATACCTAAACAAGGGTATTTTTTGGACCAAAAGATCTGAGCAGCCCCAAAGGGCAAAGGCCCAAACATAACTCGTAAAATTTGAAGTTAGAAAAAAAATGCATATACCTTCCGTCGAGCTTTCTCTTCAATTTCCATCCTGTTGCAGTATTCGTTTGTTTTTAATTTGGTCGATATTTAGGGTCCGGCATTTTCCCAACTATTTGCTCTTTTTCTCATGGATCACATAAATGCATACTATTCTAATTTGAGCGCTTCTCAGAACTTTCTTGTTCTGAACTTACGAAGAATAGTACACCAAGCTATAGCATTACGTACGCTGTGTTCACAAGGCAATTAACCTTGAGCGGTGGTATCCTTTTCCACTTGCAATTTCTTTGCCATTCCTTTGTGTTGATTTTGAACAATGCACCAGCATTCCGGACACTTTCAGTTCGTCTTCCATGCCAGTCTTGCAACTGCCCTACAGTAACCTGGTGGGATATAGACACGATGTTCACGGCAAAGATGAAGCGACCGAAAGCTACATTTGAAGAACAGTCGTACTTTTGTTAATTAGTCAATGCTTGCAAGTTCGTGAGAATGCATGGACCGACTTCTCCCCGTAAACATGCATGAAGTTGGGAGAGCTGCAAACCGCGTAGATGGATTGCAAGTTTGAAATACTTGTCAAATTAATCGACCAGGCACGCACGTAATTAATTAATAAATTTTACGATACATTCTACCGGTAGTATATGTTGGTAGTATAAATCAAATTTGATTGTTAAAGGAATAATAGATTTTTCTTTATATTTATAATTTCTTTCGTGAAACTATTATGAATTTTTCAACAAGGGTTGAAAACATTACTCTTTTGCCATGTGATCCCTACATAAACAATCACAATTCTACTCTTATTGGGATTATACTACTTATACTACCAGGTGAAGTATAACTAAATCCTAATTAATCTGAACTATTGAATAAAACGGAATGAACGACCCGTATTAAATCGAGCTAACTATAAAATAGTTCAATTAAAAACCATGATAACTCTCAGGGAGTTGACCCGGCCTATGGCATGACCTCGTCCCTTATAAATAAGTGGTTACATATTAGAAGGTTGCATTGTATCACAGACTCGCGTCTCATATATGATATAATCCATACACACAACACAGGTTACGCAGCACACAAAAGCTCAGTTTGATCCGCGATGAGAAAGCTTGTAGCGACGATGCTCTTGGTTCTCATGGCCATGTCGTGCTCATCGACCAGGGCCACGGCGAGGCCGTTATTGCAAGGCAACCGGTTCGCCGAGCAACCCAGCTCCTCCGGCGGTTCCGTCAACAACATTGCGCTGCCGTCACTGTCGCATTGGCGAGGCCACAGGCTACCGCTGTTGGAGAGGAAGCAGGGCCATTCGTGTGGAACCAATGATCCTAACATTGGATGTCCTCCTCCTCACCGTCCATAGAGATCATGGATAGACATGAAGGGCATATATAGGCATATAGCGCGCGAGTTGTTCTTGTTTCTTGCATGGGAGCAAACTAAAAGTTCTCTTCGTTCTGCAGTTATGTAGCGTAGGGATTGTGATGACTGATGATGCAGATCATGTCTCTACGTACTTTTTTAGCATACAGCATGGTTTTAAAATTAATTATTATATAGCTTGGAGTTTGGTTCTCGGTGTAGCTAGGTTTAGCTGTTAAGCCTCTTGCTGTACTAGCTAGCCACTAAGCAGTCGTAGTTGCGTAATGTTAGACATAATTTGAACAGAGCTACTGCTCAAAAAACTGTACGGGTCAGCTAGGAAGCATGGATTTGCTCGGCCTATAAATACTTGCTTGAATAAATCATACAGTACGTAGCTTTATATGTTACCGGCTGTGCCGCTGTGTCAAACAGTCTATACCTTTTGTGTCCATTTGATCAATACAGACAGCTGCGACCATATAAAAGTTTTCTCAGAATTTGTATGGTGAAAACTTGTACGCACATGGCTATACATAACACGGACCACGGAGCCTCTGTCCCATCAAATAAACTTTTACCAACTATACCTACGTTGAACGTCGTACACTTAGCCCTCTCTATGCAGCAACTTGGACCTAGCTTTACGAATAGTCCAATGCCTTAAGAGACATAATGTTTGGTTGCTATCTATATACATACAAACAAGTGGTGATATTCTAGGTAACCTCCTTCGTAGGTTACACTACGAACGACACATTGGATCAAGCAAAAAAAATCCCTATGATCAAGCCTGCACTACATTCACAGATGTGACTTCTGATACGCGTGGCCGTCGGCAAGCAGAGTCATCTTGATACATCCCCATCATTCATCAAGTGCTTTGAGCTCTCTTCTTCTCCTTGAAACATGCCTGCCTTAATATCTTCGTCTTCTGATCCAGCACGACATCAGGTTTCTCCTCGATCAACTTCTTTGTTTTCTGCAACATCTCTACCACACGCCTAGTCCTGTCCTTCCTCTCCCCGGCCGGTCTCCTTCCCTAGCTCCTGCAGGACATGAAATTCATGTTTACCGGTCTTGCAAATTTACATGTTGAAATAGATTAGAGACCAGTGATAGATAGATGGAAAAAAAAAGAACACCTGAACATTCTTGATGAGCGTCTGCAGGCCCTTCACCTTGCGGTGCGGCCACCGCGGAACGCCGAGCTCCCTGCATCTTCTTCAGAAGCGTAAGCCCCACATTCAGGGATCCAAAAATTGGCCAAACCGGATTTACCGGTGAGGTCGGTATGAATACAAACTGGCAAAAAAAACCGGTTTTTATGAATTTTGTTCAAAAAAATCGAATTTGTTTGAAATTTGTTTGAAATTGATTTTTTAAAAAAATAAAATCCGGAAATTTCAAAAAATAATAATGAAAATGAGCTCCTGTGCCGCCTGCTTGATCGGCATGCAAAAGAACTGAAGTACTGCGACACGCTCGAACATCAGTGGCTTCTCTGGTCCATTGCTATTTTCTCAGACGTCCTTCTTTGTGGCCACCACGGTGTCACAGCCCAGCTCCTAGTCGCTATCAGCTTTCTCGCTCTTGTGATGTCTTCTTGACTTCTTCCATGCAGAGAGCTTTGGATATCACCTTCAAAGGGGGGTGTCAAACTATTGGAGAACCGTCATTGCTTCTTCACACTACTACGCAGGTGGATAGCTAACCTCTTTTTTTTTTACGAAGAGGTGGGAGCGCTGCAGATTGCATTAATAGAGTAGGAGAAAACATGTAAAATAAAAAGATACACCCCAGTAGGGAAGAAAGCCAAGCGGGAGAGAAACCGCAACTGAGTCACGCCTTACGACAACAACACCAGAGCTAGAAACACCAACTAGCCAACTCTAAACCACACCCTAACCAGCTTTGTCGCACTAACACATCAAGCTAAGGGAAAGCCAACGCCTCCCAACCAACCCACAGAAGCTTCGAACTGGTAGAACCGGACAGCGTAGAAGATCGCCGTAGCACCGACTTGAGAGAGAAGAAGAAGAGGAAGCAGGGTTGATCCACACAATAATAGGGCCAACAGCAAGGAGCTTCGTAAGAATTGGGTGAGGATGCAGTTCTTTCTCTCGGCGATAATACCAAACCGAAGGACAACGACGCCGACTCCTCTCCCCCTCCACCCGCGCGGCACAACCACAGGTGGACTGGACCAACTGCTACGAACGAGACCTATGAGTCAGTCGTCTTGCGCCTCTTGCGTCTCGAGAAGACACTTCAGCGACAACAGCCCCCTTCTCGGGCTCTTCCACCAGCAACAACGCCCTATCTGGGCTCTTCCAACGGCCATCCTACCACTTCTCAGGACACAGCCTACACTCGGGTCGCCTCCGACACAGCAGCATGACCTCGTCCCTTATAAATAAGTGGTTACATATTAGAAGGTTGCATTGTATCACAGACTCGCGTCTCATATATGATATAATCCATACACACAACACAGGTTACGCAGCACACAAAAGCTCAGTTTGATCCGCGATGAGAAAGCTTGTAGCGACGATGCTCTTGGTTCTCATGGCCATGTCGTGCTCATCGACCAGGGCCACGGCGAGGCCGTTATTGCAAGGCAACCGGTTCGCCGAGCAACCCAGCTCCTCCGGCGGTTCCGTCAACAACATTGCGCTGCCGTCACTGTCGCATTGGCGAGGCCACAGGCTACCGCTGTTGGAAAGGAAGCAGGGCCATTCGTGTGGAAGCAATGATCCTAACCATGGATGTCCATAGAGATCATGGATAGACATGAAGGGCATATATAGGCATATAGCGCGCGAGTTGTTCTTGTTTCTTGCATGGGAGCAAACTAAAAGTTCTCTTCGTTCTGCAGTTATGTAGCGTAGGGATTGTGATGACTGATGGTGCAGATCACGTCTCTACGTACTTGTTTAGCATACAGCATGGTTTTAAAATTAATTATTATATAGCTTTTGGAGTTTGGTTCTCGGTGTAGCTAGGTTTAGCTGGTAAGCCTCTTGCTGTACTAGCTAGCCACTAAGCAGTCGTAGCTGCGTAATGTTAGACATAATTTGAACAGAGCTACTGCTCAAAAAATTGTACGGGTCAGCTAGGAAGCATGGATTTGCTCCTATAAATACTTGCTTGAATAAATCATACAGTACGTAGCTTTATATGTTGCCGGCTGTGTCAAACAGGCTATACCTTTTGTGCCCATTTGATCAATACAGACAGATGCGATGTTGGACCCGGAATTCGTAATCCAGAACCCTCTGTGAAAACACTGCGCTACTTCCTGGATCAGTAGGTAGCGCTCACATGATACATCACTGAATCAATTTTCATACATTATGTAGACCGAACCATTCATTAGTATTGCAAATATCAGAGTTAATTAGACCACATCGGGTCAAGTTTTACAATAGGGCCGACCAGGCCAAATGAGTACATTACAAAACAGCGGAAGCAAAAGGGTAGAGCACATTTCTCCATAAGCAAGCGGCTAGGGCATCCTGTGTATGGCCGATATTAACCAAGTGCTTAGATAATATAGGTTGTACGCAAGTACCGACTGAGCCAGCTAGACCGAGGCGAGACCTAGACAAAGGAACTAAACTACTCTTTATCATTACCTTGCCCATCGACATTTGGATTCTCGTAGTAGGTGAAATCTCCATGATCAGCGAGCTCTGAGGGTTTGGGAAAAGAGCGAGGATGATCACAACTTTCATGCTCGCGAGCCAATACACAAGATGCAATAATATACATGCAATGCTTAACAAGGATGGCTTGGGTTCTTTTATTTGCTAAAAGCAATATTTTTAATTACAATAGATTGAAAGTCCTATCACTTAGCATTTTAATCAAATCACATTTTTATTAAAGAGATTAATTGTGCAATATTTATAACAGCGGATGTTACCTCCACCTTATACTTATTTTTTTATTATGGTTTCCTCCACCTATTAACAACATTGGGTATGACTACCTAGGAAAAATCCAAATCCAAGGTCACAATGACCCAACATGTTCCCATGTCTATCTTTGACCGTAAGCACGGCTGTTCGAACAGTTTATTACACTCTGCGGAGATTGTACACTTTACTTACAAGAAATAATCGTCTTGATATACACACACGTTTTCTTAGACATGTGAATCAAGGGAAGATCGCCACAAGGCCTTTACAGTGCATCCTCCAGTATTTGTTACACCCGCTAAGGTTTCACTGGGAAGGGTTACGCTCTCATACCTGCGTCAACCGTTACCCAGACCCCCTCTTGCGCCTCCACGACTTACGTCGTGCACCTTGACCCATTGCCGCAAAGACTTACGGCGTCATGAGTCATCTACCTGGTGCAATTTGTACTGACAGACACAAATTATTTAGCTACGTCAACACCATTATATACCTGTGGTTGTACTGTTTTACATTGAGATATCATCACAGGATTAAGTCCTTAGGGATCATCTGGGCGGTTCATACCACATACCATCCACAAACCAATATTCCTTGGGCTATATCAGCACCCATTATCATACCATCAGCCCAGATGTAGTAACAACAATATTAGGGTTTTAGCCAAAAGAGTTTTTAAAATCGCCTATTCACCCTCCTCTAGTCGGCCTCCTCAATCTTACAGGTGCGCACTAGGTTGGAAAAGAAGAGGCGAAGCTCGAGGCTGGATATTTATAGGCGAAGAGGTGGAGAAACACGAGGGAGAAGCTCGAGCACGTGAGGGCAACCGATGGAGCTCCCAGCGTCGTACAGGCAGGGATGGGAGCGAGGGTTGATGGTGAAGCGACCGGTAGGTGTGGTTGGTAGCAAAATGGTAGGCAGCGAGGAAACCGCGGGCCGTGCGATGGAGAGCTCGTGGTGCTGTGTTGGTGCGTTTGGGTGTGAGGTGGAGGAAGGTCCCTGCGCGTGGGGCCCACCGGTCAGCGAGGGTGAGAGAGATTAGGGTTTTTGACTTTTTGACCTTTTCTACTAAATTATTGACCAAATTTATTTACTAAGCAAAAACTTTGGAATTTAATGAATTTTTTGTGTGGGCTTCTAAACTAATGTGGTTTCTCCTGTAAAATTTTGAGAGGTCAATACTTTTTGTGATTTTTTGTAAAATTCATACAAGTTTATGTTTTGTGCTTTTGTAATTGTTTTTCTAAATAAGATTTCATACAAAGGTTTTGGTGAATTTTTCTTGGAATGATATGCCTAAAACAACTCTCTCCTTTTAAAAATTTTACTTTGTTTCATCCATTTCCTTTTTAGCACCCATTTGTTTGTGGTTCAAATTTTGCTTTCAATTCAAAAACCCAATTTAAACATGGTATATTTCATATGCAAATGGTCAAAGTAATTTCCCTAATGCATTTATAATACATAATCCTAGAATAAGGATTTTGGGATGTTGCAGAAACAACGAGCACACGCGCCAAGCAGCCTCGAACGTGGGCGGGTGGGGCCCAACGTCCCCCCTTGCCAACTGAGCGCTCAATTCTCACTTATTCACTTAGTTGCTTTATGTTTCTTTTTGCGTCAATGGTTGGTTTGTTATGGACAGGATGAAAGTGAAGAATTAAGTAACAAAGAAAATTTTCTTGAACTTCTAAATTGGTTTGTCGTGTTTCATTTGAACTTTTGTACTATGTACTTTGAACTTTCATGTTCGCATCCCATCGCTCAAATTCTAGATCCGCCATTGCTTGGTCGCAATTGTTTGGGCTTTGAAAGTTCATTGGTCGCATATACACACACATTAGCTCTCACAGAACTTAGTCCGTTTGAAACACAGATTTTCATAAGAATTTCGTAGAAAACACTACATCTAGTAAAATAGTGAGAGCGAATGTTTCCTTCCCTACTACAGAACGTAAACTTTGAGATCAGGAGGGGGTGAAGCCTTGCTTGCCCCCTTCTCGCACCATCTCGTGAAATTAGGACTGTTGAGATAAATCTCCACTATATTAATGGACTTTACTCATCCAACTCCAACCTAGACAAAACTTATCGTTTTTAGATAGAGGCAAAACATGTCAATGACCACAAAAAAATACTACTATAGATAAACTAACCCATAATCAACATCAGTTTAAGTGTCATCAGTTTAAACCAGAGAAATTTTATGGTACATTCTACTAGTAGTATATAGTAGTAGTATAAATCAAATCGACTATTGATTTGTTAAGGGCATAATAGATTTTCTTTGTATTTATATTTTTTGTAAGGGTATTATGGACTTTTCAACTAAAGTTGAAAAATATTACTCTTTTACCATGCGATCTATACATGGACAATTACAATTCTATCCCCCTTAGAATTTTATTACTCATATTGTCTGGGGTAGTATGCCTAAATACTAACTAATCTCAATCATTGGATAACAAAGAATGGACGACCCGTATTACATTGAGTGTACCGTTGTTTAATGTTACGGTTGTTAGTTCTTGTAGAAAAGCCCGTGCATTATATTACCAGATCATTGTTCTCTCCAGAGTTGAGTTCAGAACTTCAGATTAGACAGTGATGCACGAATCTATGTCAGCTAATTGAATGTGCGATCCGGATTGCTACATGCATCCAACAAGGCCGACTTAGTCACTCGTCACGCATATCACCAACATCAACAGGTCAAGATACATTTTATATTTGAATATTTCTAGTAAAATGTACTATAAAATTTTTAAAAAAGACAAACCGAGATTTTTGTCAACGGACATGTTGGCCGCCCACGTTGTTCGTTGCTTGACCTTAAATTTCTTGTTTGACCAAACGTGCACCATTTTCTTGGATGTTAGGCTGCGGTACGTACGGAGAATCGAAAGGATCTTTTGGATCGAACAGCTTCAATCATCATGTCTCTTTTGGCTGGCCATCTGAACTGACACATATAATGCGTCGTGGAAGTACGTGTCGGAAAGTTTCCGGCCAACAGGGCATTCGGTTACCTTTGTGCCAAACATCTCTGCACTCTGTACCATTACTTCAAAAAGGATTGAAAAAAAAGCATGTCTGTACCACGAACACTGCCGAGTCACGCGTAAGCCTGATAATGGGTTGGATTGGAACGGTTGAAATGGGATAGGTTTTAATTTAGGTTAGCTTTGAATGGATGGAAATGGTTTGAAACAGCTAATGGTTTGGATTTGCACTAAAATCGGGTTGGCTGCCGCGCGCGAGAGGCAGCGCCGTCCCAGGAAAAAATCTATAAAATTTGATCCACAACTTCATCAATGTAGATCAATTTCACCACGTGACATGCGGACGATGGTGACGTGGGGGCACGGTACGCGTCCCTGTTTGCTCTGTCTGTCTTGGCTCTCCCACAAGTCACAAGGTATATCTTAATTAATCTATTGTTAATCAGTAGTAGATGTCTAGCTTATGAGAGCTTTCTGCACAATAAAATATTTAGCGGTCTGCGTAAGTATATATAGGAATCTTGTTTGCGAAAATTCCATGCTCATGCATGCATTCTTGTTACGTGCGTGAATCGACAGTGGCCGAACCTGACACGGCCAACAGCATCAGCACCGCCATCATCAGTGGCAAAACAAACTTCGTCGTCTTAGACATATGTGTACGTACCTATATGATTGAGCTGCTGATCTGCAATAAGCCAATATTAACCTGCTGTTAGCTAGCTACTACTGCTCTGCACCCTTTCTGCACAGCAAAATACTGAGTGATCCGCAGGGCTATCTATTTATATAGGAAGCTTATATATTTACGAAAAATCCTTTGATGCTTATTGCGTAGCGTGCGTGAGCCTACGTACAAACGCTTAGTGACTTACGTCAGATTGCTGATCTCATTGATAAAAATGCAAAAAGAGATACATCTACCCAGCTACGAGTAACTCTTAACAAAAAAAAAACATTTGGTTATTTTACTTATTAGAGCTTGACTCGAGCGAGCTAGAGAGTTTCTAATTAACTTGGTTCCGAACAAAAGCTAATTAAGCTATCAGCTCTGGTCGAGTGCTCGAGTTGCTGACGGCACCCGGCGCGCCGTGACGTGGTGGTGTGTTTTTGCAACCACGCATGGTCAGGGAACACTATTTTGTTTTAGAAAAAAAAATTCAGAGAGGGGGTGAAATCACCAAAATTTTAGAATTTCGGTGGGTTTTCAAACTGTACAAAATTTGATCGAATTTTATCTAAATTCAATTTAGAATGTAGTTTGTCCAAATTCAAATATTTCCAATTTTTTAATGAATAATAAAAAATTCGGAGGGGCACCGAAATTTCGGCGAAATTGTATTCCATGCGCACGGCAGATGTCACCAACAAAATAATTCTATGACACCGATGCTACGTATAACTATATGACATTACCCTTAAATGCGAATACGTGACAAACAAACATCTTTATGTATCTCACCCTTTAACCCCTAGGATGCGAAAAAAATTCTATGGCATCGTTGGGATATATAAAGATTCGTACTTACCACATGTTCTCATCCTAGCGATGGCGTCATGCGTAGCACCGGTTCTATAAATTTATTTTCCGAGGGCACCGGGCGCTGAATGTTACATGGGCGACAAATCGCGCTATCGATTTGTAGCTGTATCTGCAGCTTTCCCTTCTAACGCCGTAGAATTAGAATCCGCATACGTGTATAGGAACAACCCCGCAGCTCGATCGTATTGTGAGTTGAATGCCCACGCTGTCCAGTCACGCACGTAATGCTCACGGAATTTTCGACAAATTTCTGTGCCTGAGAAAAAGTGGTGCCTAGAGATAGCCTGAAAAGTAGATAATTTTAGTCTGATCAAACAAACCTGAAGATAAGTTGTTTGGTTGGAAGTCTGTATTTGAAATTAGTGAATGAAAAATAGACTATTGGATTAAAGCAATGAACAGTAAATAGAGATGCCTAGAAGGCCTAGCTCCCAGGCGCTCGTTTCATGCGCCTGAGCTTGACGTCCTGCCTGGCAGCCAAGCAAACAACTTGGCGGCAGCTTTCAGGTGGTGTGCCGGCCAGGCAAATGGCCACCAGGTCCAGAACCAAACAGGCTGTAATGCTCACGGAATTTTCGCCAAGCTTCCGTTCCTATATATGTACTCACGCAGATCGCTTGATATTGTATCGTGTAGAAAGCTCGTAGGTAGCTAGCTTAGCTACAGCAGGTTGAAGAAGCTAGCTAGAAACAGACGTACGTTAGAAAGAAGACTACTACTAGTACTTAGTATTAGAGAGCATTAAGTCCATCATATATACGGCCATGACGAGGAAGGTTGTTTTGCCACTGAGGATGGCAGTGCTTTATGTTGTTGGCCGTGTCAGGCTCGGCGCGGCGGCTGGTAGGCGGCGAATGGGCCGGCGAGGCCACCTCCGGCGAACATCACACAAAACAGTTTCTGCAGCACCTATGTCTGCAGCAACTGGCGGGTGCATCGTGCTGGACCAATGACCCAAACAATAGGTGCCCGCCACCGCCAGGTCACTGAATATAAGGTAGACAGCAAACCAAGTACCAGAGCTATATATATCACCCAGATATGAGATACCCATACATCGACAGGTGATAAATGAGATACCCATATCACTACGACTCAGGTTTTGCCGATGCCTCGTGCACTGAAAGGATCCTTTGCACCCATACTTTGCGACAGCGACACTCGCAAAGGGCACTCGGAAAAAATTAATCGGCAAATCAACCTTGCCGAGTGTATTTTTCGCACTCAAAGGCTTACCGAGTGCCGAAGTTAGCACTCGGAAAGAAAAGGCTCGCCACGGCGCCGCCCCGTTGATTGGCCGCTTGCCGATCGGCAAAGATTTTTTTTTAAATGTGTTTGCCGAGTGTCGGCACTCGCAAAGGTTTAAATTTTTTTGAAATTCTTTGCCGCGCCGCAGGCCCGGCACTCGGCAAAGTTTTAATTTTTTTAAAATTTTTGCCGAAAGTGCCATGGTCATGGCACTTCGCAAAGTCAAAAACCGGGATTTTCAGTGCCCATTTTTCAGCTTTGCCGAGTGCCATGGTCATGGCACTCGCAAAGCCGAAAAATGGGATTTTCAGGTGCCCACATTCCCAGATTTGCCGAGTGTCATGACCATGGCACTCGGCAAAGGACCTATTTGCCGTGTGTTGCACTCGGCAAAGTGACCCAAAACTGCGTTTTTTATTTGTTTTTTACTGAGGAAATAAACAGTCAAGCAAAAATATCTGTGACATTTTAAATAACTCGCTGCCTCTATCTATTTATTCAAGGATAGAGTGTGAATGGCGGCTGCATGATTGTAATTTGTTTCCATTTCTTTTCTTAAACAATTGTTTGCCTTACTAAAACATACATGACACCCTAATAGTAATAAAAGTATGTATACTGTTGCGAGCAAAACAATGCTATGATGCTATTACTAATTATATGTCAGGAATAAATAATGATACCTGGAGGTAAAGGAAAGCGTCAAATATAAGCCTTCTCCGAGCAAAATCAGCTTCATCCTGATTCTTAGGTTTGTGAATTCCCATGTAAGCCTAAAACTTTTTAAAAATGATATGAGGATAGCATTTAGGAGGGCAGACAGATAACAGAAAATACGATATAATATTAGTTCGAACAGATAAAATATAGCTATATCAGTTATTGCCTGCAATCAATCAGTTGTTCTTTCTTCCACAATTTTTTACTAAATGCTCAAATCTGGAGATTGAAAAAAGGGACTTGTCTTGTATTAGTTAATTGTAAGTTGCTGAACATGTCTGGTATGACCTCCATTGGTTGAAGAGATCAGCACGCAGGGTTGTTTAACACTTAACACACATATATCTAAAAATAATGAGAAGTATGATCTCTAGATTCCAATTGTAGCTGGTGCACCAAGAGTAACGTTTATTAAGTGAAGTATAATTAGTGGTGTGGCTTACATCAAAGAGGTTTGTTAAGTTGAAGTGAGTGAGAACCTCGGTAGGCATAGGATCAATGTATGGAGCCAGCATCTTCAAGGTCACGTGCACAATTGCAAATTCTTACATAGCCAAATGGAACAAAATTATGTGTAACTAAACGCATTTCATATAAGGTAAGGTGGTTCATTCTTTATGTTTTGCAGTCACCGCTTAAAGTGTAAACATAATTTATGTTAGATGACTGAATATATCAAGTTATTTTCATTTTAATTAAGAAGCAACTTATCATAAACACAACCATCAGTCCATCGCAATATTTCTCCTTTTCCATCTATAAGCTAGTTTGCTGAACATGCTAGTAAATGCTAGCAGCATATAGGAACCCAAATAAAGGCTATTGATGGTTAAAAATGTGGAAGTAGTTTGGTACATCTAGGTTCTGTAGTATTGTTGGAGGGTTATCTGTGTAGCAACGGCGAAAAAATGGCTGAAGAAATGTAACCAATTTTTATGGGTATGGTACTATAAAAGATTGCTACTAAAAGGGAAAATAGAGATAGTTATATAGCTACGATACGTAAATCTGATAGTGGTATAAATGGTTATGTATTATTGTGTGATTGACCACAAGAAGATAACAAACATAAAGATGTACTAAAAAGACAATACCGTGCATATATATCTTGCTATATGACAGGAACAGGGCTATCATTGGGATGACTATGTAGTTTATGTAACCGACGGTACTAAAGGACGTGCAGTACTCATCCCTTGTTAATTCTTGTGGCTGAGATTTGGACCTGACAAAAGATAATCACGAAATATAATATACCAACACGAAAAACCTGGCCTGTGAGTTTCTACACTTTTGAAAAACTGCAAACTTGAAGACCTGAGCAAGTGCTTGAGGTTCCATTTGATAATATCTTTGGTACCTCCCACAAAGTTGATTCAACCAGTAAAGACTAAACTCTAAAAAATACTATAAGTAAATTTGATAGCGCGCCAACTATCTTGTAAAAAATATGACGTTAATCATACAACTTTAGCATAATCTAGTATATGAACTACGAAAAGTACATGCAAGGAAACTGACTCTTAAGAGCTAGAATTGTAGGGTGTAGTAAAAAACTGGTTGTATTCTCAAGGTAAAGGAACAATATCTCAAAAAAGTTGGTTACTGATATCGAAATGTCAAGGCAAATGTCACTCAATAATCTAATCTAGAAATCATGCTTGCTGTTCTCCGAGTAACAATGGGAGCAGAGCCACCCCACCGCAAGAACCACCACAAATCAATGTTTCACTGAATTTGTTGTTCACTGTCCATCTTCGAATATGATCGTGTCTAAAGGTGTGTGCATCACTGTACTTTGCGCATGAATCGATCACCGTTCGACCACTGCTCATGCGGCTCCTCCACCCTTTCCATCTTAGCCATCGTGGAGTTCTCAAGATGTTTTAAACTTTCCGAGGTTTGCGATGCACCGATATGTGTCGGTCCGCACTCGAGGGTGAGGCTTCTCGCCGACGCCGCTCTGCCGTCGACCACCACACCGCCGATCGACCATCTCCCGCCCCGACAAATGATGAATCATAGCGAGCCATATTCAAAGAATATCACTCACCAATGCAAATGTTATCAAATTCTACAAAAGATAAACTAACATGGCGGTAAATGCATCATCCGTGATTTCTAAAATTCTACACGATAAAGTATTGATCATGGCGGTGTAATGCAGATTGCAAGATTTTTGAATTCGACTCAATACCTTGTAGCGCCTAACTCCATGTAGTCGCTCGAGAGCGACCGCACCGCGACCGCGATGAGCATGAGGATGTTGATGTTCGTGGTGAGCTCGCCGTCGCGCAAACCTGCGGCAAAGATGGTGTATAAGTGTCGAAGGTTTGCCGAGTGCCCGCGATCCGCACTCGGATTATTTTTAATTTCTTTGCCGAGTGCCCGAGATCCGCACTCGGCAAGAGGATTTTTTTGAAAATGTCTTTGCCGAGTGTCGAATGATGGCACTCGGCAAAGGTTTAAAAATTTTTTGAAAATTATTTGCCGAGCGCCGCACCTTTGCCGAAAGTGCGAGATATAGCACTTAAAAGAGGATTTTTAAAATCTTTTAATTTTTTCCTCCATTTTTTTTATTTTTTTAATTTCTTGCCGAGTGCCCGAGATATGGCACTCGGCAAAAATTTAAAAATTTAAAAATAATAAAAAAATTAAAAAATTTTAAAAACCTCTTTGAACTCGCAAATATTTATTTTACCGACTTTGACGTCATCATGCCGCCTTTGCCGAGTGCCCTACTTTGCCGAGACTCGCAAAGGTTGAATATACCGAGTGTTAACCTTTGCCGAGTGCATGGCACTCGCAAAGCGAGATTTGCCGAGTGTTTTGTTTGTCGAGTGCGACACTCGGCAAAATATCTCTTTACCGAGTGCCCGATATTTGGCACTCGGCAAATATTTTTGCACTCGGCAAATCAGCTGTCTCCGGTAGTGATACATCGACAGATCAATTGACGTAAAATTGTGATATTAATTAATTTCTCGTTGTGATTTAATTCGCTACAATAACTGTTGGTGATATGCCCTAGAGGCATTGTATCTTGTAAGAGTTATAGAATAAATATTATTATATTCCTTGGATGGGTTATCATTTATAAAGATTAACAAGTATGTGACTTATTGGTGAAGCTATCTAAGTTATATTATGTTATTCTAAATGTATCCCTAGTCGGATGTCACAGGTAGGAACATTAGTGACTTATCGACAAGCACATGTATTGCTTGATGATCATGTTTCACCGATCATGGATATGAGGATGTCTCAAGCAATGATGTTGTATAATCATTATACCTGATATCAACATGGTTTTCTACATATGCAATAGAACGCTTAAGGGTTGCCAAATGCTACTCTGTAACAGGGTGGTTACAAAGATAGTTTTCGAGTATGCTATGAAACATACCAATGGATGTGATTAGTCGAATATATATGGGATTTGTCCCTCTTAACATAATATGAGAGATATCTCTGGGTCCCTCGATGTGATCGGATAAAGAAAGTGCATGTCCATGCCACTAGTGGTCGAAGAGTCAACTACATGAAATTATCCGTCACTAGATCGACAAAGTATTGAACAATCTATAGATGACATATATCTCACTTGGAGCTCAACCATATACGAACTGGTCGTGAGCTGGTTGTATATGATTACTAACTGGTTGACGAACTGGTCGTAAGTTGTTACAAACTGGTCATAACTAAATATGAATTGATCATTAGTGATAAAGACCTAGTCGTAGATCATATTGCATTAGGTTCGTCCAATATTGTATTTATGTATATTCGGGAATCGTTATGTCCTATCAGGAATCACTAACGACTTGTGGTCAGAAAGGAGTTTCCGAGTCACAACTGATTACGCATAAACCTATAGGGTCACACACTTAACGGGTTGGAACAAACGAGTTCAGATATGATCTGTTATTGGCCCTTTATAAGGGGGTGTATGGGGTTGTTGGGACGTAAGAGAGTTGCGCTACCGAAACCCAAGCCACCATCTCCCCGAAGGCCCTACCATGCGTGTGGGTGCTAGCACACTGGCATACGACGTTCCACCCCTGGACGTGTAGATACTGTAGAAGCGCTGCTGTGGTTGCTGTTGTGCTGATCGAGGATAATCCACGACCTACGCAAGGAACGTGATAGGTTGTTGGAGTAGACAATCGGTGCCAAGAACATTGGACGATCAACTTTGACTACTACATCGACGTGCTTGACATTGGATTAGGGTGTTCCAACTCTTATTTCGTTGCACTGCGTGTCTAGTGGTAACGATCTATGATCTCTTGCTTGCATGGTTTCCTGATTTACATAATAGAAATTTTGAATTACCAACTAGTATAGCACACCCGTATCCCTTCGACGTCAATGCATGTTGTGGATATCATGGGGATATGCTCATGATTTTAGGATGATGATACAATTGGCAATGATGTTGAGGGTTTGTCGAATCACTTGTTTTCTGCAAGTTCAGTAAAATCGGTATGACTGCATTTGAGGAGTGGTACTACCGCACGTGGTCATAGCTATTTGTACCAAGTTGTCAAAAGCTATGAGTTATGTTCATTTTGAGTGCTGTAGCTGTGAGTACTGTTTATTACGAATACTATTCATTCAGAGTACTGTTCATCGAGTCCTGTTCATAGTTTCGACCAGCTGGTCATGGATAGAGGTTCTGGACACTGGTCGTGGACAGTGGTCCTGGATGCATGTATTGCTGATATGTGTTTTGACTAACGTGGGTCAAGTTGCGAAGAACTTATTCCCGAAATTGATTTCTTGATGTATTCTTGTGCAGATTGCTTGGTGGTCAACTATGGTTAACGGTGAGGAGGATCGGGACTTGGTTAGGAGAACCAAGGTACAGAACGATCGTGGATACTGGGTGATTGATTAATTCATATTAAATCACTTCTAATTTTTCAAAATCTCCATGTTAAGCTTGAGCAAATCAACAAAATTTTCAAAAAGACTTGAAAATTGGGATGTTACAACCTGGGGAAGAAGAGAGAGCGGATGAGAGGTTGGAGGAGGTAAAGGGAGGTTAGGGTATACTCCCATGCGAAGGAATTGGAGGGAGGACCACCGGAGAGGAAGTGGCGCTGGTGGAGGCAGTGCCGGTCGGAACCGAAGAAGATAGGGTGTGCGGAGTGTTGGTGATATGTCCTAGAGGCAATCATGGAGATGATTGTATCACGTCTATGTTTATGAGTTCTTGAATAAATGTTATTCTGTTCCTTGAATGAATCATTAGTTCTGAAGATCAACGAGTATGTGACTTGTTGGTGAAACATTTCGACTTATATGATGTCGTTCTAAAAGTATCCTTGGTCGAATGTCACTGATCGGAACACCAGTGACTCTACGACCAATACATGTATTGATTGATGATCATGTTTCACCGGTCATGGATATAGGGATATCGAATCAATAATATAAACACATGTTAGAGAACATGGGGTTGGATTGACCCACCTTGAGACACTATAGACATTGTTATGATTCTATGTGTCATTAGTTGGTCTTAAGCAATGATGATGTATAATCCTTAGACCTGATATCAGCATGGTTCCCTACATGTGTAATAGCACTCTTAGGGGTTGCCAAACGCTGCTCGTAACTGAGTAGTTATAAAGGTAGCTTTCGGGTATACTATGAAATATGTGGAGGGATGTGACTGGTCGGATATGGGATTTGCCCCTCCTAACATAACGGGAGAGATGTCTCTGGACCCCTCGAAGTGATCGGATAAAGAAAGTGCATGGCCATACCACTAGTAGTCGAAGTGTTCGACCACATAAGGTTATCCGACAACTTGATCGAGAAAATATTGAACAGTCCATGGATGACACATTATCTTACCTGAAGTTCAAACCAGATATCGTGAGGCAAAGGGAAAATACTAGAGTAAGTCGCTTAGTTCGATCAGATCCAGACAAGTCGTATGGTGATATGAGCAAGTCGTAGACTGATCGAACGAAATCACAGAGTGGTCGAAACCTGGTCGTAAAGAGTTATGAACTGGTCGTGACCGAGTGCGAACTGGTCGTATAAAGATAGGACCTGGTCGTAAGTGATGAGGACCTAGTCGTAGATCATATTGCATTAAGGTTCATCCGATATAATTTGTGTGTATTCGGGAATCATTATGTCCTACTAGGGACCGCTACGACTCGTGGTCGGAAAGGGTTTCCGAGTCACAACCGATTACACATAAACCTAACGGGTCACACACTTAATGGGATGGAACAAACCAGTACGAATACGATTCGTTAAATGTGTTCGGATAGGATCCGACACGGGGCACTATATAAGGAGATGCTTGAGGCTAGTTTTGAGTAACAAGAGAGACACGTGAGTTGTTTCCACCGAAACCCTGGCCGCCATCTTCTTGAGAGAGCATTCCCGTGCGACTTGGTGCTAGCACACCGGCGTACGGTTGTTCCTTCTCAGGACGTGTGGATACCGTAGAGGTGCTACTACGGTCGCTGTTGCGCTGAGGACGATCCGCGATCTTCACAAGGAACTGTGGAGGCTGCTGGAGGAGACGATCGACTACGAGGACGTTGGACGATCATCTAAACCACTACATCGGCGCGTTCATCGTCGGACTAGGCTGCTCCGACTCTACTTCCGCTGCACTGCGCGTCTGGTGGTAATGATCTATGATCATCTATCTTGCTTGGCATCCTGGTTTATGTGGTAGAAATTTTGAATTGTTGCTAGCGTAGCCTACCCGTATCCCTTCACGCAGCTCCTTGGTGGACGAAATCTGAAATTGCTTGATGGGTTCGGCTCCTAGGAACGTGTGACGTGCCATGACATGGTCAGCGGTGGTCGGAGATCACCGGTGTGGCCGGAACGGCAATGAGCGGCTCGGCGATGCGGCTATGGCATTCGGAGCTTGAGCTTGAAGCTGATCTGGTTGTATTGGAGGAGGGGAATAATGGAGGTGGGATTTGGGGAAATGGAAAGGAGAAGGAGAGGCATCCCGTGATCGGCTATATAGGCGAAGAGGATAGAGCATTCGGTGTGGCGCACAGCATGGGCTTCGGAGACACCAAGAAAGAGAGGCTGGGCAAGGGCAGTACGGGACACGGGTGTGCGACCGGGCAGAGGATGGGCGAAGCATGGGCGGTGGCGAAACCGTCGGTGCTCAGCTGAAACCAAGGGCGATGATGGTGCGTTGGCATGGCTGTGCAAGACATGTGGACATGCACGGGAAGAGCTGGCATGGCTCGGTGGAGAAGAAGGGCTATAGGTGGGCCTGGTCGGTCAATGGAAGAGGTGAGGAAATAAGTTTTCCAGATTTTCCTAAAAAGACATAGTAATTTAGGTAATTTCCAGACATAGAAATATAATGCTAAAAATTATGAAACTTGTAGGGGAGGTTATTCACATAGTCTATTTCATACTGTAATTTTTGTAGACTTTTATTTGTAACATATTTTAATCTAAAAATCATTTAATATCCTATTAGCATATATTTGTATTGTTGGATTTGAGAAGAGCTTCAAAACATGTTTTAAATACTTCTTATTTTATTAACAGTGTAATTTCACCAAGTTTGTATTTTTTTTTAATTATCATATTATGTTTCAGGTTGTTTTTTTATCATCAATTAGGTTTGGATTTAACATCTCTTATTTAAATTTGTTTTAGGAAATTCTTATGTGATGATAACCAACTCTGATATTTGCTAAACAACCCTAATTGGACTTCTGCATGTTTAGCATTTAGGTTTTGAGTTTTATGTTTTCAACTTTTAGGGTTTACATTTCTGGTACTATTTAGAAGGACAATACCTTAGGTTTATTTTACGTTTGCAATTTATGTTCCTAGGGTTTCTGTTTTACAATCAAACTGGCAAAAATAAATGGAGACCAAATAACTCTCAAAAGTGCAGCCAAAACATGATAGCAATAGATAACTTGCAAAAAGTTTTTAAAATCATGTATTTTTTTGCATTTAGGCATTTTTGAGATGTTACACCCATGAGCAGGCGGTAGACTTTGACCGATGATAATTGCAAAGAGTTCCAAATATAGTGCCATGAGTCTTCCTGAGTTGTTAGTTCCAGGTCTTGAATAGAATGATGCACTTGTTGGAACTGAATATGAGCTTGGGAAGATAGCGATAGGTGAAAGAGTGAGGAGAAATCTACTGCTTGCTTGACTTAGGAGATTGAATTGAGGTCTGATTTGACAAACGAGAACAACTCGGGATGTTGTAGATAGAGCAAGTTTCCATTCCACAAATCTTTCGAGAAGAGAACACATGTAGAAGGTTGGCAGATGTGAAAAAATAGAGTTCACCATTGTTAATCTTCCTCCAATGGAAAGGTAGGTTGCATAGCCAGTGAGTCTTCTGTCTATCCTCTGAATGAGAGGGAAGAAGTCTAGGATTTTTGGTTTGCAGGTTCCCAAAGGTAGCCCCAGGTAAGTGAACAGAAGGGACCCCTGTTGACATCCAAAGGTACGAGGGAGAATTTCCATTTTGGTCTGCAGAACGTTGACTGGAATCATCTGCGATTTATCAAAGTTGACCTTGAGCCCGGTAGACTCTACGAAAGTATTTAGAATCCCCTTAAGGGAAAATAATTGCTTCGCACAAGCCTGCATTACTATAAGAGTATCATCGTCATATTGCACTACCGGGAAGTTTGGACATGCTTGAAGGGGTGCCGGAGGGGTCAGCACCCCCTGATCCATTGCCCTATTGAGGATCCGTCTGGAGAAAGTCTGCTGCTAGAACGAATAGGAGAGGTGAGAGCGGGTCATCTTGTCTAACCCCTCTTCTATAGTGGAAGAGCTTGCCGGGTACCCCATTGAGAAGTACTGAGGAGGTTCTAGTGCTAAGAATGTTCGAGATCCAAACCATCCATTTTGGCCCAAAGCCCTTAAACTTCAAGATCTCAAGAAATGCGTTATGCTCAATTTTGTCGAAAGCCTTTTCGAAGTCTAATTTGAGAACGATAGTTTCTTTCTTCGATTGGTGGCAGAGATGTAAGTATTCAAAGGCCCATGCAAGACAGTCTTGGATTGTACGAGATTTCAGGAAGCCATATTGATTTGCATGAACCAGGCTCAAAATAACCTGCTGGAGCCTGTTGGCCAAAAGCTTTGTCAGGATCTTGAAAGAAGTATTCAGCAAGGATATGAGCCTGAACTCACTTATCGCAATTGAGTTGTCCTTCTTTGGAATCAGAGTGATGAGGGAGGAATTGATGGTTTGGAGGTTGAGGTCATTCCTGAAGAAAGCAATGTAAAGCTCATAACAATCATGCTTGATGAAGTTCCAGCATTTTTTGAAGAACTATTTATTAAAGCCATCTGGCCACAAAGATTTGTCTAAAGGAAGATGCTTCATAATCTCATCAATCTCCTAGTGCTCAAAGGGTTCTTCTATCCATTCCAAATTTTTGGAGAGGTGAGATTAAGTCCGAAAGGTTGAAAAGCATAACAGGTGAAGTTGAGGAGCCTAACCTCTCTTTGTAGGCTTCCCAAAGAAGGGAAGTTTTGTCTTGATGGTTTTTGACTTCATTTCCATTTGCATCCTATAAAACTGTAGTAGTGTTTGATTGAAACCTGATGGTAGCTCTAGCATGAAAAAACTTACTGTTTTCATTGTCCAGCCTTGCCCATTTGATAGCTCCTCTCTGCTTCCAGTAAAGGTGTTGTCGTTTTAATAAATGATTCAAATGACCCTTTAAGATTTCTCTGGTATTCCATTCTTTTGTAAAGAGAACTCTAAATTCCTCCAAAGTGTCTAGAAATAGGATTAACTCATTGGAGTTAGAGATGACTGAGCGAATGTTGGATGACTGTTTTGACCAGAGTCTAAGAACTCGTCGAAGGGTCTTAAATTTCAGGTTAATCCGTCTGCCGGGGTCGTTAGCCTGAACTGGTTGTTGCCCAAAAAACTTCACTAGGTTCTCAAAATCCCTGTGCTCCATTCAGTGGTTTTCAAATATGAAATATTGGATTTTGGTATCGAGGAGCTAATCTGAACAACGCAGGGTACATGATCCAAAACTGATTTGACCAGGGGGAAGACCAAGGTATTAGGGAAGCGAAGGGTCCAATTATTTGAAGAGAAAACCCAGTCCGGTTTTTCCAACAGTGGTTCCCCTTGCATGTTGCTCCAGGTGAAGGATCTGCCTTTCAAGGGCAGTTCCACTAAACCTAGAACACTGATAGCCTCATTGAAAAGAAACATGTCATTAAGACCCATTATAGATATAAATAACATAGGTGATCATGCTTGAATGATTTCTTGGTTACATTTGTTGAGCACGAGTTTTTTCAACAAGTTAATGATGATGATGTAATTAACCGCTTTCAAGGCATTAAGGAAGGCCATGTGAAGTTGTAATTGTTTTTCTAAAATATTTGTGACTTCAGTTGTAGTCTAAACGATATATGTAATTTGTTATATTAATTTGAACAATTGAATTTACGTACTATGTACTTTGAGCTTTCATGTTCACACCCCTATTGTCGGAATCTTAAATACGTCACTGGTTGGTTGTGGTATTTGTCACCGTGATTCGCTAGAGTGACAATTTAATAAATCGATACTTGGAGTTATCTTTATTTATTGATGGCATCTAATTCACGGTCGTCCGTTTCAAACCCTCCTCACAGACACCCTATGTGTGACACATGTCAGCCCTATCGACTAACTCTTCTTTCCCCCACCTCCTGGGCTCGCCCATTGCCGTCCGAGAAGGCGTCAAGCGTAGTGTTGCACACCCATTTGTCACGCCTCTTCAAACTATGGTGAGAAAACTTTCAAATAAAATATTAAAGACTTTCATTCGAAACTTCTAGATGGTTCAAAATCTTTCGGTTTGAAAAACTTTTGATTAAAATTTTTACAAATGGTTACGAAAGCATTCAATTCAAAAACTAATACACACACACACACACACACACACACACAACACACACACACACACACACACACACACACACACACACACACATATATATATATATATATATATATATATATATATATATATATATATATATATATATATATATATATATATATATATATATATATATATATATATATATATATATGAAAATGGTATGGTACTACTGGGAGTACGTACTCTCACTTCTTATATACAACTTAAATCATATGATGATACATCTTTATCTATTTGAGCATACTCCAATACTAATTATAAGATACCCCAAAGTGAGTTTCATGAAGAAAAAAAACTTTATTTAAGTCCACTTTTTATATAAGAAGTGGTATATGAGAAGTGGGTTGGCCCACTTGCCGTGGTGTCAAACGGAACCTGGCCGGCCATGGAAAGCAAACCGTCCACTGAAATTTTTGCATCTGACGGCCAGAATTGCGCCTATGGAAGATCCAAGGGTACTTGTTGGGAGCACCAGCATACATCATGGATCCTTTCTAATGGAGTCTAGTCTCTCTACTCTCTGTCACAGTGAATGTCTGACTGAACGACAGACTTTGACTTGAACAGAAAACTCTGACTGGGATAGCTACGTACAAACGTTTCATGACTTTCATCAGATTGGTGATCTCATTAAAAAAAAAGGCAAAAAGATTTTTTTTACATGACTTTCATCTGATTGTCTGAGGCTATAATGTTTTTTAAAAAGAAACTCTGAGACTATAAGTAATACCTAAACAAGGGTATTTTTTTGGACCAAAAGATCTGAGCAGCCCCAAAAGGGCAAAGGCCCAAACATAACTCGTAAAATTTGAAGTTAGAAAAAAATGCATATACCTTCCGTCGAGCTTTCTCTTCATTTTCCATCCTGTTGCAGTATTCGTTTCTTTTTAATTTGGTAGGGTGCGGCATTTTCCCAACTAATTGCTCTTTGATCTCATGGATCACATAATGCATACTATTCTAATTTGAGCGCTTCTCAGAACTTTCTTGTTCTGAACTTACGAAGAATAGTACACCAAGCTATAGCATTACGCCGTGTTCACAAGGCAATTAACCTTGAGCAGTAGTATCCTTTTCCGCTTGCAATTTCTTTGCCATTCCTTTGTGTTGATTTTGAACAATGCACCAGCATTCCGGACACTTTCTGTTCGTCTTCCATGCCAGTCTTGCAACTGCCCTACAGCAACCTGGTGGGATATAGACACGATGTTCACGGCAAAGACGAAGCGACCGAAAGCTACATTTGAAGAACAGTCGTACTTTTGTTATTTAATCAATTAATGCTTGCAAGTTCGTGAGAATGCATGGACCGACTTCTCCCCGTAAACATGCATGAAGTTGGGAGAGCTGAAAACCGCGTACGTAGATGGATTCCAAGTTTGAAGTACTTGTCAAATTAATCGACCAGTCACGCACGTAATTAAAAGAGAAATTTTCGGTACATTCTACCAGTAGTATATGGTGGCAGTATAAATCAAATTTAATCATTGATTTGTTAAGGGTATAATAGATTTTTCTTTGTATTTATATTTTTTTCATGAGACTATTATGGATTTTTAAACTAGGGCTGAAAACATTACTCGTGCCATGTGATCCCCACATAGGCAATCACAATTCTACCCTTGTTAGGATTATACTACTCATACTACTAGGTGTAGTATAACTAAATCCTAACTCATCTGAACCATTGGATAAAAAGGAATAGACGACTCGTATTAAATTAAGTATACCATAAAAGAGCTCAATTAAAAACCATGGTAACTCTCAGGGAGTTGGCCCGGCCTATGGCACGACCTCGTCCCTTATAAGTGGTTACATATTAGAACGTAGGATTGTATCACAGACTCGCGTCTCATAGATACTCCATACACACAACACAGGGTTACGCAGCACACAAAAGCTCAGTTTGATCCGCGATGAGAAAGCTTGTAGCGGCGATGCTCTTGGTTCTCATGGCCATGTCGTGCTCATGGACCAGGGCCACGGCGAGGCCGTTATTGCAAGGCAACCGGTTCGCCGAGCAACCCAGCTCCTCCGGCGGTTCCGTCAACAACATTGCGCTGCCGTCACCGTCGCATTGGCGAGGCCACAGGCTACCGCTGTTGGAGAGGAAGCAGGGCCATTCGTGTGGAACCAATGATCCTAACATTGGATGTCCTCCTCCTCACCGTCCATAGAGATCATGGATAGACATGAAGGGCATATATAGGCATATAGCGCGCGAGTTGTTCTTGTTTCTTGCATGGGAGCAAACTAAAAGTTCTCTTCGTTCTGCAGTTATGTAGCGTAGGGATTGTGATGACTGATGATGCAGATCATGTCTCTACGTACTTTTTTAGCATACAGCATGGTTTTAAAATTAATTATTATATAGCTTGGAGTTTGGTTCTCGGTGTAGCTAGGTTTAGCTGTTAAGCCTCTTGCTGTACTAGCTAGCCACTAAGCAGTCGTAGTTGCGTAATGTTAGACATAATTTGAACAGAGCTACTGCTCAAAAAACTGTACGGGTCAGCTAGGAAGCATGGATATTTGCTCGGCCTATAAATACTTGCTTGAATAAATCATACAGTACGTAGCTTTATATGTTACCGGCTGTGCCGCTGTGTCAAACAGTCTATACCTTTTGTGTCCATTTGATCAATACAGACAGCTGCGACCATATAAAAGTTTTCTCAGAATTTGTATGGTGAAAACTTGTACGCACATGGCTATACATAACACGGACCACGGAGCCTCTGTCCCATCAAATAAACTTTTACCAACTATACCTACGTTGAACGTCGTACACTTAGCCCTCTCTATGCAGCAACTTGGACCTAGCTTTACGAATAGTCCAATGCCTTAAGAGACATAATGTTTGGTTGCTATCTATATACATACAAACAAGTGGTGATATTCTAGGTAACCTCCTTCGTAGGTTACACTACGAACGACACATTGGATCAAGCAAAAAAAATCCCTATGATCAAGCCTGCACTACATTCACAGATGTGACTTCTGATACGCGTGGCCGTCGGCAAGCAGAGTCATCTTGATACATCCCCATCATTCATCAAGTGCTTTGAGCTCTCTTCTTCTCCTTGAAACATGCCTGCCTTAATATCTTCGTCTTCTGATCCAGCACGACATCAGGTTTCTCCTCGATCAACTTCTTTGTTTTCTGCAACATCTCTACCACACGCCTAGTCCTGTCCTTCCTCTCCCGGCCGGTCTCCTTCCCTAGCTCCTGCAGGACATGAAATTCATGTTTACCGGTCTTGCAAATTTACATGTTGAAATAGATTAGAGACCAGTGATAGATAGATGGAAAAAAAAAGAACACCTGAACATTCTTGATGAGCGTCTGCAGGCCCTTCACCTTGCGGTGCGGCCACCGCGGAACGCCGAGCTCCTGCATCTTCTTCAGAAGCGTAAGCCCCACATTCAGGGATCCAAAATTGGCCAAACCGGATTTACCGGTGAGGTCGGTATGAATACAAACTGGCAAAAAAAACCGGTTTTTATGAATTTTGTTCAAAAAAATCGAATTTGTTTGAAATTTGTTTGAAATTGATTTTTTTTAAAAAAAAAATAAAATCCGGAAATTTCAAAAAATAATAATGAAAATGAGCTCCTGTGCCGCCTGCTTGATCGGCATGCAAAAGAACTGAAGTACTGCGACACGCTCGAACATCAGTGGCTTCTCTGGTCCATTGCTATTTTCTCAGACGTCCTTCTTTGTGGCCACCACGGTGTCACAGCCCAGCTCCTAGTCGCTATCAGCTTTCTCGCTCTTGTGATGTCTTCTTGACTTCTTCCATGCAGAGAGCTTTGGATATCACCTTCAAAGGGGGGTGTCAAACTATTGGAGAACCGTCATTGCTTCTTCACACTACTACGCAGGTGGATAGCTAACCTCTTTTTTTTTTACGAAGAGGTGGGAGCGCTGCAGATTGCATTAATAGAGTAGGAGAAAACATGTAAAATAAAAAGATACACCCCAGTAGGGAAGAAAGCCAAGCGGGAGAGAAACCGCAACTGAGTCACGCCTTACGACAACAACACCAGAGCTAGAAACACCAACTAGCCAACTCTAAACCACACCCTAACCAGCTTTGTCGCACTAACACATCAAGCTAAGGGAAAGCCAACGCCTCCCAACCAACCCACAGAAGCTTTGAACTGGTAGAACCGGACAGCGTAGAAGATCGCCGTAGCACCGACTTGAGAGAGAAGAAGAAGAGGAAGCAGGGTTGATCCACACAATAATAGGGCCAACAGCAAGGAGCTTCGTAAGAATTGGGTGAGGATGCAGTTCTTTCTCTCGGCGATAATACCAAACCGAAGGACAACGACGCCGACTCCTCTCCCCCACCACCGCGGCACAACCACAGTGGATGGACCAATCGCTACTGAACGAGACCTATGAGTCGGGCCGTCTTGCGCCTCTTGCGTCTCGAGAAGACACTTCAGCGACAACGGCCCCCTTCTCGGGCTCTTCCACCAGCAACAACGCCCTATCTGGGCTCTTCCAACGGCCATCCTACCACTTCTCAGGACACAACCTACACTCGGGTCGCCTCCGACACAGCAGCATGAAAATCCGACCCTCTCTTCCCCACTTCGCGTAGATCGGTGAGCTCACAACAAGATCCAAGAGGGTTGGAGCCAGGGGTAAGTAGACTTCTGGTAGGATGGACTCTGGGATCAACCTGCCGACGAGTGTGCCCTTGCATGGCGACAACGACGGTTTCCCACGGCGCTGATGGTCGGCAATCTCCCACGACGGGCCCACGGCCTCTGCGACCACCCTGGCTGGCTCCGCAGGGGGTCGACCTCTCCGGCGTGGAGCACCGAGGAACACCCGGGGCATGCAAAGGCGGTGACGCCCCAGGGCAGCGTAGGCGGCAGCGACAGCTCCATGCATGACGAGGGGCCTCCCGGCGCATGTGAAGACGACAACAGCCCCCGGAGATGCAGAGGCGGCAACGCTGCGTGACAAGGGGCTTCCCGGCACGAGCGAAGTCGGCGGCTTCCCTCCTCGGTGTCGGCACCCCCGATCCCGCATCCAAGAAGCTGCATTGATGGGTGTTGGTCGCCCCTGGGTGGCGCGACAACCGATGACTGGGGGAGCGCTAGCGACCCGGGAGCATCGGTGACCCTGGAGGTGGGCTTGTTCACCATGGAGTCCCGTCGGTGACGCCCCTCTGCCTCCTCGTCCTTGGAATCCACATCCACCAATGGCGCCGCCGTGGTCTCGTTGAGGAGCTCCCTAAAGTCATCACGCCAATACTTGCTCTCGTCCAGCTGGGGCCAGATCTAGATTTGGCTTGCTGGGGGGACGCCGGTGACCCAGGAGCTTCGGTCGAGGGAGAGGGCCCGCTCCATGACTCCAAAGGTCCTTCGGGGGCTCGCCACCTCTGCAACGGCAAGCGCCACCGCTCCCTCAGCGGGAGCAGGAAGAGAGAGAGAGGGGTGGGAGTGAAGGAAGGAGGAGGAGGCAAGGTTCGGGAGGGGGATGGGGGGCCGCCGTCGGTGTCAGAGCACCGGTGACGACCGGCATGGGGCTGGTGGCGGGGGCTCTTGGAGATTGCGGCGTCGCCTCCCGAGTCACCCGAAACGAGCGACACGGAAGAGAAGGATGAACTCACCGCGTTGCCAACAATCTGATAGCTAATCTCTAGAACTAAACTTTTTTCAGAGAAAATGCAAATAAGATTAAAATGCAAATTAAGATGCGCAGCCTAAAGGGAAAATGCATATATATGCAAATGCAGGGTTAGCCAAAAGGATGCATGGCAAACTTACTGAAAATAAAAAAGAAAAATCTACATGCATTTTTAATTATTAGGTTCTTGATTTTTTTAAAAGAAAGTTCGCACTAACCTGAGTAAGCTAAATCACCACTGAACACATGAAGCAAACAAAACACAAGACAGAGACTAGAAGCAAACAAAAACCATCAAGCACGAAATAATAAATCCTCTATGAGTAGCGAATGGGAGTGGAAAGCGCACAATGCACCCCGTTGGGTGTGTCGAACTGATCATGTTGCCTGAAGATTGATAAAAATGTAGCACGGCTGCTTGTCTTCTTGCTTCTCCTCCAACGTCGGTTATTATCGTTCTTGTATTTTTGTTCCTCCAACGTTGGTTGTCATCTCTCCTCATGCATATGTATCACCAAAGTGCCTGGAGATGAACATGTATAACAACAACATACCTACCTGGTGATTCGTAGATCGTAGCTCACGAAGCCTATGATGACATGTTAGCTCAAAGCAAAATCAAGCAAATCCACGGGTAAAGACAGTTTATCTCTATAGTTCTGTTAATCAGCTTAAGCACCATGCGTACTTTGAAAAACTAAGCAAAGGAGTAATTACTTCCTTCACTGAGCAAGAAGCAAAATCGAGATAAAAAAAACCGTGCATCGATTTTATTGCGTGGTTCAAAATGATGTGCTTAAGTGCTCATGGTTCACAGATGCGGTTCTTGAAAGCTACTCACGTGATGGTTTAGGTGTGGTGTACTAAAGGATGGAGAGGGTTTTTGTGGAGAAGTTGCCCACAAAAGAAAGAGGTGTTTTGAAAAGAAATTTTTAAAATCACTTTTTTGCAAAAGAAAAACACGAACGGGAGATGAACTGAGGTTGATCCTAAGGGTTCTAGGTGGGTCAGACTAATAGGTTTGGCCCTAAGTGATTAACTAGGGTTTTACCGAAGGCTTGGGTGATGGTTGAGTGGGTTTAGGGTTTGGTGGACGATCGCCCGTAGAATTGGACAATCGGTTAGCTCTAAGGATGGGTTATTCTAAGGTTTGGGTAATGGAAATCGGCTCACGGCGAGCAAAAGCAGGCGCTAGCGTAGCAGACAACCATTAATACGATGTCGGGCATCGCCTGCCTGGTTCCGCCGCTCGGCGTTGGTTTAGGCAAGGACTAACCTATTGTTTCCGACAAGATAAATAAAAAAGGACATTCGGAAAAGAAAAACAAAAATCGGGTTGCCTCCCGATCGAAAGCGTTGAATTTAAAGTCGGAAGCTAGACTCCTTTGTTAGAAAAGCTACCTGACATCAGGTCAGTCAAGTGGAGGTATCGTACGTCAAGATCCTGCAGTAGTGCTGCTCATTCACTCCATTAACATTCATCATGCATGTGTGTCAGCTTTGATTGCCCGTTGCACTTCAGCCGACGTCTCGGTGCTTGGCATCGGTGAACATGCTGACTTTTACGTGCAAAACGTCTGTTATTGATGGTGTTGATCATCCCGTCTGTCGACATGCGCACATCTTGTACATCAGCTTCGATCGCCAGGCATGCGTCATCCGACGCCTCAGAGCTTTGGTGTTTAGCGCGTACTGACTTGCATGTGAGAGTTCAGTTGTCGAGATGGAGACCAGTAGCGGGCATCACAATATTTTGTTCTTCCTATCTAGGAATAAGAGTGGCAAAGCACAACATGGTATATCTAATAATGGGGTTAGATGAAAAATCAGAAAAGATCTCCCTAGGTTCACGTTGCCGTTTCCCGGCAACGGTGCCAAAATAGTTGTTGACGCAAACTACGTGCAATCAAATGTAACCATAAGCGCACGGTTTAATTGTAGCCTTTCACTCAAAGTATTCCTAGGTTATCATATCCATAAAGAACGGACTAACTTCGCTTAGGGTTCAAAAATCTAAATTTCATCTAACTACCAGGGTAAACGAACATGAATGGTAAATGTGATCCAACTTCAGTAAAAAGATAGCTAGGCACAAAACAATAAGCCTAGAAGCTATAATAGATCTAACTAGGTTTAGAAAACAAGTCCTAAGGATCTAAGGTTTTAATACTAAAATAATGGAAGAATGAGATGCTTGATCAAACACTAAGATGGCTCTAACCCTATAGTCCAATATTATATTTTTCATCGGTTCACCCGTCACGTGATAAGGCTAATCTGAGCGTAGCAAATCTTGCACAACTTGATATAGTTCCACTCGCAAGATCTAAACACCATGTCTAAACTTAGGACTAAACAATCGATATAGCTAATTGCCGACTGGGAAACAAGCATGATATCAAGAAGACACACAATAGTATGATCATAGATGCAAAATATAATAACCATAATAACAAAGCATAAAAACAGAGGAAGTACAAAGGAATGCTTACAACCGAGAAGATTACAGAAGTTGCAGACTCCGGCAGCCTTCGAGCTTAGACGCTCTGAATCCTGGGCTCTAATTAGAACCATCCCTAATTAGAACCCCTTAAATTAGAGAGACTAATTAGAATCCTAATTGGAGAGGCCAACTAGAGCCCTCTCTAATCCCTAATATCTAATCTAGACCTAATTTCATGGACGAACATTGCTCTGGCCTCACCGAAGCGGCGAGGGAAGAACTCGAAGATTGGATGATTTGGAGGGCACACCTAGGGTCCTATTTAAAGGCAAAAGGGTTGGAGGGTTATGGCTTGGATGTGGTAGAGTTGGAAACAACCGGCTTGGAGAGTTTGAATTCAGAATCTCTTTCGTATTCGGGTCGGTTTTTACCTTCCTTCTGTGCAAAGAACCTTTCAGGGACATATATCGGTCATCTAAACTCCAAACTAGGTGATTCATTTTTTTTACGTTTAGATAACAATGAGGAATTCAACTTTTTATTTGTGGAGGTTTTCTGAAAATGTTGTATTCGTTGCCAAATTGGCCTTGAAAGTTGACTTTGTTACGGACTCTGATTCTCTATACAGCCTGCCTTGCGAGGTCCATATCTCACACGTCAGAACTCCAAATTAGGCCAATGAGGGTTCTATATTGGACTAAGCAATAATGTCTACAACTTTTGTAGTTATGTATTTTTTTTTTCCATTTGAAGTTGTTGCAGTCGCGAAAATCATGTTGCAAGACGATGGACGTATTTCGTCCCGTTTCTTAGTGAGGCACATATGGAATCTCTCAATCTCCTTATCTCTTTTGCTTTCCTTTCTTCAAGAATTGTGTGGAATCGTCCGAAAGGAAGAGAATAAGTTTCTCTAATCGATTGTAGTCCCACCAATGATTTATCCCCATAAATTGGTTGCACATAGCAATCCTCCCTATCATCATGTCGCCGACCCATCGAAGGCTCTCGTAACTTTTTTGTTTGAACTCCAAATTGGAAAAATAATATATGCATTGTTGAGCTTAGACTTGGACAGTCCTAATACTACCAGGCCTCTGTTTGCGGCAACTTGGACTTCTGTGCAAATAGTCCAATACCAGCACCATAACGGGCTTCACTCTTGGGCTTCAACGGCCCAGTTTGGAAAGGAAAGCCCAACCCATCAAGGGCTCAAACGAGAAGACCTCCGATGAGATCGAGGCGACGACGCAGCGTTGACCCTGACTTGGAGTAGTGCAAGTCAACAGTTGGATCCGCCGTAAATTGGATATAGCAATAAATATCGGTTCTATCGGGTACCCTAGTAAAAGTCCGAACTAGCAAAAAAGGCGGATTTGCTTGAATTTTGTCGAATATAAGAGAAGTGCATAATCATATCTAGGCACAAGTGTGCATGTCTTGGTGTGGTAACATCCCTAGCCTTGAAGATTGTAGATCATGTGTTCAATCCCTTAAAATTGCACTTTTTTTTAATCTCTTTTCATTTTAACTTTTTTTTTTAATAAAAAAAATCAAACTTTGATTTGAGAATTTAAGCTGAAATTTTCGGAGGATCGGTACAATCGGATCTATTGGTCACCCCGGTAAAAAAATAAAAACCGGTATTGAAAACCTAGTTCTCACTAGCAACGGTCCGGTTGAATCAAATTTAAAACTAACCGTGAAGCAGCCAACCGGAGGTTTTTGGCGATAATTGGCTCTAAGAATTCGGCAAAATAGCATATCTGCATTTGCATAATTAAGGGAGAAAGCGAAGACCATAATAATATGCTGAGTAAAGTAAAGTGTATGATGATTAGATGGTATACTACTAAACTAGAAACTAAGCATAATGTGCAGAATGAAAGGCCCAGGCATGGTGGCTTCAGCGAGAACTGGAATTTTAAAAAAAGACACGAGGAGTGCAGAATTCATAAGGAATGGAACAAATAAAGCTCGAAAAGTCCGAATCGAATTCTAGCTGCATCGAAATTTGAAGTCGAGTGTTCTAGCCTCCCTTCTTGGTCTTACCTCTGAGTGGGTGCACATGCACACGGCAAACTCACCCAACTGCTGACGGTACTCCGAGTCCACTGACGTCGAACAATCGAAAGATCTAGCTGGCGTTTCAACATCAATCAGCGTCAGCTGTTCCGGCGACCGGTAAAATTTACTGGTTACAGAAAAGTATGAGATGCAAGCATACAGAAAAGTATGAGATGCAACCAGGTCTCCGGTCCGAGTCGATCGGTCGATAGATACAGCACGATGTAGCTGTCCGATTACCTCAGTCTCGATCGCGCCGGTTAGGTGTTGAACGACGGAATCAATAGACGAAATATTCTGCCCGCCGTTGGAGTGAGTGTAGTGTCGGGATTTCTTTTCTCGATCGGTTCCATGAGCAAGTGTGTTCTAACTTCTACGTACTTACGAACCGGCGGAGATCGCAAGTTACAAGACACGTAGGTAGGATGGCGACTGCGTCCGATCGATCGGTGCCGTGACGATTCAGCCGTCAAGATCGGACGTGCGTTTCTCTGGCTCATTATTCCCCTTCTTCTTGTAATCGATCAGGATGGGACGACCTAATATACTAAGTGGATGATGAATAGATGTCACGTACGTGACTCCAACTCTGCTGGTCTAGTCTAGACTGGTACATTTATGCTAGAATAGAAGGTGTCCTAGCTGTTAGTTGAACCGGCAAGATGAACTTGCAGTTGGTCAGTCACGGGCGTCGGGCGTTTTAGGGCAACTTGTCTCGCAAAAAACTTTGACGGTGAAAGTGACGCTGGCTACGTACGACGTACGTACTGGCCGGTGTTATTCCACCCATCAGCTCATGAATCACGAATTCATGAAGCACGTGATCTCCCTTTTGTTTCTCCTGAACTTTTTTGTTCTTCCGCATCCATGGATTGCATTGGCATGGAAAAGTTCGTGCTTTCGTGCCTAATAAAAAGGGTTAAAGCAAAAGGAAGTTGAAGACACAAAAAGAGTTCAAAAAGATTAAAGCAGAAGGTTTGTTTGCTAATCGCTTAGTCCACATGGGTAACGTTTGTTCCAGGGATCAAAACCAGGTAAGCCTTGAGCACACAGTACATGGAACATAAGGTCCACGTCCATATCAAATTGGGTTTGTTCTCTCGTACATGAATGAATCACGGCTCGCACACCATCGAAATTATCTATTATCTTCTTAAAGTAGATCCAAAAGAAGTTATCATGTTCGGTCTCAGCGGCTAGAAATTCCCACGTTAGTCGGTGCAAAAAGATAAAAATATACACCGTCGATCGTGGTGAGTCTAGATTTTAACGGTCTAGATTAAAATAAAGAGTTCATGTTAAGTACAACAAAACTAAAATTCGGAATAAAAAATAAAATAAGCAATATGATTCCCATACGAATTCCTAAGTAAAAGAATCTATGTCAATAAAGCTGAAATTCGGAATAAAATAAAATAAAATTACAAAATTTATTATCGTACTAACTCCTAAGTAAAATCCCTAAGTAATTATAATTTAGAATAAAAATAAGAAAAAATTAGCAATTATAGGCTGAAATTCTGAATGTAAAATTAAATTAAATTAGCAATTTGATTTCGATACGAATTCTAAAAATTATAATTTGGAATAAAAATTAGGAAATAATTGACAAATATATTTGTATACAAAATTCAACATAAAATAACTGGAATTAGGAATAAATAAAATAAAATAAATAATTTGATTTTAATACGAATTCAAAATTAAAATCCCTAAATAGCTATAATTTGGAATAAAAAATTAGCAATTAGATTTGGATGCAAATTCCAAGAAAACATAACTGAAATTTGGAATAAAAAATAAAAATAATTGCAATTTCATTTCCATACGAATTCCAAAGTAAAATTCCTATTTAACTAAATTTCAAAATGAGAGGTTGTTGCAGTTAATGAGAATGCCACAACGTTGAGTTGGTCAACCTCTAAGAAGATAAACGAACGACAAGAGAGAAGAGGACATCAAGTATATATAACATTATGCATACGTATGTACATGCACACATCTATACGAAAAGAAGCGCGAACGTACAGAGGCAGAGAAGCAAAAAGCTTGGAGTAGAGATAGCGCAGTCATAGAGAATAGGGTCGGTGTCACCGGAGAGAGTGTGACACGTGTCCCCAGCTCAGCTGGGATCGACGACGTTTGCATGTGTATGCGTGTTGATGTCGCAACGGTTAACATTAAGCAATTATTAGGGAGAAGTAAAAGATAACTATGTGGTAAAGTATTGTATTGAAAGGGTAGTAACTGGGAGGGATCAATCAAGATTTGGGCTTACTGTTGGAGGTTGAAGCAAAAAGGCTGTGATGGTGAGAAGAGATAGAAGACACACGGTTCGGTGGGGCAGCGGGTGTGTGAGAGAATGTAAGTTCAAGTTAGATCGTCCATAATGCATCAGTGTATGCGTGAGCAATGTACTTTAATACCATGTAAATTAATAATATAATTTGTCACATATATAATCAATTAAATAGAGGTACATGTGCATGCATACATTTGAAAAAAAAATAACTAATGGAGTAACAATAGGGTCATGTAGCTACATGATCTATGCATGATGAAGAGTTGTTAGTTTTTAAGAACCTCAATAACTTATTATGCTCAATAATTTTGTTACATCAAAGCTCATACTTTAATTACGTTCCTTAAGCTGTATTTTTCTTCAAACTTCTATTGTTATTTTTAATGTTTAGGATATCTTAAAATTTTAAATAGTCTACAAGATACATAAATATATTATCAAGTATTTATACAAACTTCGAAACAAATCTAGTCGCACAAATACACAAGTCACCCTGCTAGTTAGTCTAGAGGAAAGCACTGAAATGCATCGATGGCAGCAATGGAGAAAAGATGGCACGAAAATTTTAGACGGGCTAGCTGTGGCGTCTCTTAGCCTTTGTCTTGCTTAAAGAGTTCAGATCCCTTTGCCTTTCTGTTATGTTGGCTTCACACGAGTTTTCTATTGCAATGCACAACTGCTTCACACGAGTTTTCTATTGCAATGCACAACTGCTTCACACCTATCTTACTGAACGAACTCTCTGTGTCCGGCCATGCTACAGTTGTATAATAGAAAATTGGCGTTCCCTCCCGTCAGAGTCAAAAATTGTGTTCGCAGCTTTAGAAACTTGATGAGCACAGCAGACAACCAAAGGGAATTGGCATCTCCCATGCGGCCATACTAGAAGAACCAAGAAGACTCAGAACCAGCATGCAAATTGTGACCAACTTGGAGCATCGCATTTGCAGGAATAATGCATTATTTGTCGACCCAAATCTAAGACGAAGCTCGTGCTCGGAGAAAACGACCACGCACACGTACCGGAAGCGACAACTCTTGTAGAAACTCACCGAAGAAAACGAGAGAAACTGTTTTGGTGCTGCACTGCAGCTTTTCTTTCTTCCTATTGCTTTGCTTGAACTTTTCTTCTTACAAAATCTGATTACATACAACCTCGCACAACTATTGCTATAGTACCCGCTCCGGACTGGTACAGTACACGGATGCTGGCTGCTACAGTATTCAGATGCGAAGAAACAGAAGCTATACTAGACAAAGATTACTTCCAATATCCCTCTAATCTCTGTGCACTTACTTATTAAGTGTACTCGGCTGCCAGTTGGACTCGATTTCAACTTGGCTCACACAACTTGTCCGGAGACGGTGGCACATCTCGAACACGTCTTGAACTCTTACTCATTGAGGCAGTCGGTCTCAACTACGACTTGCCCATCTCGTACTCAGCTCAGGATGGTGAGCACATCTCCTCAACATCCCAGGCTGAACGACTCAGGATGACGAACACATCTCATCAACGTTCAGACTCAACTTCACGGACTTACTCGGGACGGGGAACACATCTCCTCAACGTCCCGGGCTCAACTCCACGAACTCAACAACTCAGGACGGCGAACGCATCTCCTCAACATTCCAGACTCCTTGAGCGCGCATGTGCACCTTCATCTTAATTGCCCATACTACATAATTGCTCTTCATGAGCATCGGATAATGCAGCGAAACAGCGGAACTCTCCTTCACCATCGCACCCGACATCGTCTCGTCACCGGTGACATCACTTCTTCAAGAGCGCGGCATGATCTTAGGCATACACAGAACTCAGGCTCTGATATCAATTGTTAGCCTAAACCGAAGACGAAGCTCGCGCTCGGAAGAAAACGATCACACACACGTACCGGAAGCAACAACTCTTGTAGAAACTCATGGAAGAAAAAGAGAGAAACTGTTTTGGCGCTGCACTGCAGCTTTTCTTTCTTTCTATTGCTTTGCTTACATATTTTCTTCTTATAAAATCTGATTACATATGGCCTCTTTTATAGGCATAACTATTGCTACAGTACCCAGATCGGACTGCTACATTACATGGATACTGACTGTTACAGTATTCGGATTCGAAAACAGAAACTATACTAAACAAAGCTTACTTCCAATATTATTTTTCCGATATACGATCGTATATATCGGTGTATATCACTGCAAAATGGCCCTTGACAAGAGGAAGAAATTAAGGTGTAATCTTTCCACAAAAGAAAAGAGAATCTAAATGATAAAGGATTCAACTAGTAAGTTAGTGGGATCGCGTTGTTTGACCCCATCTTTCACGGTACACCTTGACGGTAGCCTACTTGCTCTTGTATAGCACAAGAACAGTAAGACTTCCTTAATAAATCTTCTCCTATGCACACTGCAGCACGTGAACAAAGGGTAGAAGAACCGAAGTTCCTGTGAGTAAAGATCCAACACCTCAATTGGATTCAACACACCAAAGAGTAATTCCTCTTGAAAATCTCAAGACCACGTCAAACATGCCACCAAAATCATAGTGATTTTCTGGTATCTATTCCTTAACTCATAACTTTTCAACTCCCCCTTTATAATGGGTTATGCCCTGACCTTATATTGGCACCTAAGAGTGCGGCCAAACACATACACGCACGACATGAGACTGAAACAAACCAAGAAACATGATCTACCTGGACTGTATCCCTAAGAAACAGAATAAACATCCAAAACGGACTCTTACTTTCCTAATAAACTGATTTGAATTGGTATGAAACCAATCCGTATGTATCTGATCTGCGAAACCGTATGATCTTCTGTTCCTGACCCATCTCTGGCTTCCAATCTTTTTATCTTCTTCACTTGCCCTATTGGTTTTAGACCACCTGGTCGTGGACCAGGTCGAAGACCTGATCGTGGTTGTAACCTTTATGGATGTGATAGCCGACCTTCTGAACATGGTCGTAGACCATCTGGTTGTGGTCGTAGGCCAGCTGAACGTTGTCGTAGGCCAACTGGTGGTGGTCGTAAATCATTTGAACGTGATCGTGAACCTTGCGGAAGTGGTCGTAGATCCTCCAGAACTGGTCGTAGGCCTTGTGGATCTGGTCGTGGATCCTCAGGAACTAGTCGTAGACCTTCAAGAATTGGTCGTAGATCTTACTTTCTTCTGGCTCACTTTTGGCCAAATCAGTAACAATGTTGTTTTGTGCCTAAACCTAATTGTATCTGCATCTTCGATTCTATTCACATCTTAACCTAATCTCGATCTGCACGCTCAGAAGGGTCTCTTGAGCCCCTTGAAATCCACCGTCTCAATGCACTCGACGCTGTCCCTTGATCCATTGAGAAGCCTGAGCAACTCGCTGGCCCGCTCCTTGGTCACACCCTCGCAGCCCACCTGCAGCAGCAGCAGCAGCTTCTGGAACGCGCCCAGCTGCAGTGCCTCGATTTTGCACCCACCGTCCGCCGTGAAATTCTTGCACAGCCGCCACAGCGCCGATACGGCGAACTCCGTCGCCATGTCGGACACGTGCTGCATCTTGTTGACGATCACCGGCAAGGCCAATGCTTGCGCGTACGCCTTGTCGCGGCCCTTGTCAGTGAGAAACAAGCTGTCCAGCACCGCGAGTGCCTTCTCGGTCGTGCCCTTGTCGGAGTCTACTAACAGTTCGACGAGGAGCTGCACCATGCCGAGGTCGATCAAGCGCGAGGCGGCATGCTCCGTGTTTGTGACGAGGTAGTAGGCAGTTACTAGTGCCGCTTTGGTGGCCTGTGGAGAGACGGGCGTCTGCAAGAGCTTGACGAGCATTTCGTATACGCCGTTGGTCTTGGACAGTGCCTCGAGGCATTGGCTGTCGGATGAGCAGGCGATCTCGCGGAGCACGACGACCGCGCTGACCCGCGCGGTGAGCTCGCCGTGGGACAGGATCGACATGACGGAGTCCAGCGACGCCGGGGAGGCAATGCGGCGCCTGGACTCCTCGTCGAGCGGGAAGAACGCGACCAGCGCGGCCAAGATATCCTCCAGGGCGCGGGACGCGACCATCGCCGTCGCTGCCGGCTGACCGGAAAGATGACAGAACGCCGACGACAGCGCTCGGGCGGCGCCCGCTGATGCGAAGCACCGGCGGTTGCGATCGCTCTCCTTCCCGAGCGCCCTGGCCTTGGCCACCAGCTCCCGGCAAGCCGGCCCATCCCCGCGCCTCGCGGCGGCGGACACGGCCGCCAGGAGGTCGGACGCGTCGGCGGCGGAGACCGGGACGCGGGGCGTGGGCACGCGCTCCACCCCGAGGGCCCGGTTGGCGACGCACCACTCCTGGATCGTCCTCCTCGTGGCGTGGTTAGGGATCAGCTCCTCCAGCCGCAGCGGCCGGCCGGTCACGGGGCACGTGTCGTGGCCCCTCTCCAGCCACCCCTCCAAGCTGTCCCGGTCGTACGTGATCCCAGTCGGCGCCGTCACGGGGTCCCTCATCATGTCCAGCGAGATCGGGCACAGGAAGTGGCCCGGCACGGCCGGCTCCGCAGGCGCCTCGGGCTGCCTCGTCCGCCTCATGGCGAGCGGTATCTCGGACACAAGACGCGCCGCGCCGCGGAACGCGCGGGGGCGCGGGCGAGACGCCGGCGTGACCATCGATCCTCACGGTAAAAGCCGTGTACGATTTGCTGCTTCTCGTGCGGCCGTGCGGGTCGCGGCAAGTGGGTGAGGCTCGGGAGTCCGCGAGCTGACGGGGGGGGGTGGTGTTCGGGTTGGGGCGTCGGCGTGGTGACAACGCTTGGATATATAGGTTGTGGTCTTGTGGACGACCAAGTTGAACGTGGGCGTGTGGGCGCGTGTTTGTTTGAAGGGCGGGAAAGGAAAATGATACTGAAACGGACGGAGACTGGCCGGACAGGCCCTTGTTCGTTGGTGATTGGGTTTTGAATGTTGACCGTTGAACGTTTGAAATGTACACGCCACGAGGAGAGGACGGCGAATGGTATTTCGCTGACTTTGTCAGCCTTTTAACGTAAGGGATTGTCTATCTACAGATTGAATAAAATTTTAAACAAAAGTCATATTTTTTATCTATTGGATCAAAATCCAATCATATTGCACATCAATCTGTATACTAATCCGACAGCCACAACAATTGATTTAAATTTTTAAAAATTCAACCAACTTAGAAATAGCAAATCCGTTATCGTAATCTTGTTTTGTTTTGAGAAGGCCTTTTAAAATTTTAGGTTTATGAGATGGTATCGGCAAAGGTGCGGTTTCAGTCATCTACTTCACAGCTCTGCTTGCTCTTTGGGCCTTTTTTATCCAACTTGCTCTTGTGTCACCGACGGATAGATCCATCCAGACACATGTGTAGACCATAATCTATTTCTGTGCTGAATTTTGTTTTCGGCCTTTTTAGTACTGTAGTTCTTTTTTTAGATTCACTATATAGGTTCAATTTTTGAGGGATTTCAATCAAATGAAATCCTCCAAAAATTGAACTTATAGAGAATCCAATGAAGCCAGTTGGCTCGCCGATTTCTTGAGGGGCATTGCCCCCTCCTTCTCCATAGACCATATAGGTTCTATTTTTATTTATATCTTCTGTGTTGTCTGACACTACATGTGGAGGTGGCCCTTGTCACAGGCGCGGATGAGATTAGAGAGGAGTGAGGGTGAGGGAGGATATATAATAATTGGAAGGTAGATGAGGTGAGCAATCGGATGTAGATCCAACGACTCAAAATTCGCTGTCTGGGAGAGAAAATCAGTTGAGTGTCATGCATATCCTACGATAATACGATTGCGTAAGAAGACAGAGTCGTGGCATGATATGAAAGAACAGAGCTTACCTTATCATGGACAGAACTTTCAGTAAATATCATCATATCGATCGATACTTGAAATACTTGTAAGAAAATCTACCAACCTAAAATCAGTCCGGAGAGAACTTCTATTGATCTGCCCATACTTCCACCCATCTAGTCTGCGCATTAACATGGATTCAATATCAACAGCATTAGTAGATAGAGTACTTTTTTAAACAGTATTATAGATACATTATTAAGCTGAGGCACTGGCGTGTGTGCTTAAAAGTCAAAGTCGTTTAACATGGCGTTGGGCGTGCCGACGACTGGCGACTTTGACGGCTGGGTCGGACGCGCAGTCGGTGATGCAGTTCCGGGCTCGACAGCATGGCAATTAGCCAATTACCCACGATCCAAGTCACGAGTCACAAGCTCACAGCTAAGTAGTGAGCCAGTGAACCAAATATATATATAAGATCACTCGTTCATTGATCAACTGGTACGAACTGGAACCATTACTCATTACTGAAACTGCTGTCATCACGCGATTTGCTTTTTTCGAGGGGAAGAGAGAGATATCGATTAATCAAGGAAGCATTAAAATCTTTGAGCACAAAGAGCTCGTTACATGGAAGAACTCTAGCTAACCAAACAGCAAAACTAAAATCACGCAATGCATGATGAGCTAGCTCATGTGCTACTCTATTTTGATCTCTTTGACCTTGACGAGATTAACCACGCCTAACAATTCCATCAGCTCCTTGGTGTCCCGAATGAAATTATACATGTACGATCGCTCCATCTCCTGGGACGTGAGTCTCGCTATGCAAGCTGCACAGACAGACTCCAAAATTACCGGGCCATGATGCCATTGCTGCGCGAGAGAAAGACCCTCACAACACGCTGCTTCTTACGCCAAAGAGCAATGGCATACGAAGCGTCAAGAAGAGCCGATGACATCTCCCCTCTCATTTTCAGATGACGAAATTTTATGTTTGCTTCATTTTCTAAAGTTTCAGCTGGACTTTTGGACTTCTTGCTACGAACACGCCGTGCTCTGGTTGGCTGCAAACACGTATACCAAATAAAATAGGAAGGACGCCGTGACTTTTGTGCGCTTAGCGCGACTCAGGACTCATGAGTCCAGTCTTTGTTTTACTGTGGGCTAGGTAGATTAAGTATAGACACAATTGGAAATTGAGTTTTTGGCTCATATGATACGGTTGACGGTCTAATAGCAATTTTAACTCCCTCCGGACGTTAATATCAAAAATGGAATTACAGACCTGCCGACGCTCCACCTCGCCAAGTCCGATCCCCAGGGGGTGGACTCCCCTCCATCATGCCCCAAGGGCACAGCACTGTCCCCCGCGTGCCATGTGGCATCCGGACCAAGCTAGTCCAGGTGGCGGATCCAAGATTTTTATGATAGGTGTTCGGACTTTGGAGATAGGTTGCACAGATATACCGATACCAATACGTCGATACCGTGAGATGTCATTTCCCTCCAAAAACACTGATACGACGATACACGTATATATAATAAAGTACAAAAAATATAGAAATTAATAATTTCATATGAGAAATTGGGCGATATAAGGCAAGTATAATGGCATGAATTAAACAGCAAATTGTAGATATCAATGACAGTTGAGGGGGTGGAAACCAGAATATAGCTATTTTTGCTCCAGGCTTCTTATTTTGCTGAGTTATGTTATTATTGCGGTGTGCTGCTAAGACCTGCGCTTGGTGCTTGACCGTTGTTTTTTTTATCTATTTTTCTGTTCTGGATTGTAGCATCTATACCGCTAAATCTTATTTTCTTCCTCTAATAGTGATCGGTAGATGTCATGTCTTCTTTTTGAAAAAAAAAACTTGTGATTGGTCTTGGTCGTTGTTGTTTTCTCACTTTTTTCTATTCTGAGTTATAGACTTATTTTCTTCTTCTAATAGTGATCGGCAGAGCACTTGCCTTCTTTTTCAAATTTTTTTTGACAGATGCATACCTTGTTGATTCTGCTCTCTTTTTTTTCATCAGCAAGAACTCCATCTAAGAATATTCCTTCCATAGAGCAAAAATTAGTATGTAAACATATGTAACAAGGACCTAACTATCTGGTTATTGCCCAAGGCAAATATTGTATTTTTGTACAACATCCATTGAAAAGAACAAAGAAAGCAGAGGAAGAGACTAGACTCCAGAAAGAACTGGAGCTAGAGCGGAGCAGAGCCAGGGAGAAAAAGTGGAGTACGTAGAATACACCTAGATCTGGAGAGAGGACGATGGCGATGAGCTGGATATGCTGCTCCCTTCCCACCACCACTCTCTCTCCCGACCACTGCGTTGCTCCCTTGGTGTCGTTCGCTCCTTTCCTCCCTATTTGTCGCGCTACCACCCATTTGCTCGCGTCACATCTCTATTCGCCCGCGCAGGTGCGTTGCCACACACTCGCCCTGTGCTGCCTCACGCCTGCTTGCCGTCGCGTTGTAGTGCCGTGTCTACTGACCGTCACTCGTGTTTGTAGCCCGCACCTTCGCTAGTTCGCCACTTGGAGCCCCCCTCCCCTACCCCTTGCCCCGGCCCCCACACACAGACAACCATAGGATGAGAGAGAGAATAGAGGTTAGGGTTTGGTATGCTAAAGTAGGAAGGAAAATAGACCTAATGAGTTACATGGGGAGTGCGAGTTGAATTTATTTGCGAACACAAATATATAGTTTTGACCTAAATAATAGCATATACATCTAATATACCTATTATATATCAGATATTTTGAGAAAGAAAATAGGTGTTCAGCTGAACACCCATGAACTCTTGAAGGTCCACCCATGCTAGTCTGTGCCTGGGGCACGGTATTACTGAGCAAAGTATCCCTAGGGCACGATATTGCATATCAAGAACACTGACCATATCAGGACACGCAACCGATACTAAGTTGCATGTTTACTTTCAATTATTTGCACTGTATGTCATGATTTTTCTACAGTTGTATGCGTACAGTTGCATTGTGTCCAATAAGAGTCCATGACTTCTTGCTACATTGCCAGGTTGTAAGCGTCCATGAGCTGGTATGCTATAGAGGCCAGAGGGCGGCAGCTGGGGGTGTGAAAATTGGGAAGACTGCCACACCCATGTATCCGCCTTGAAGAACTGCTGCTTATCTGCAGCTGGGACTTGGGCAAGCTTACTGATCGTACTCCATTGTGTCGACAAGAAAATGGAAGGCCTGTGATGATTTGGAGGATACATGCTCATCTGATATACTCCATTGTTGTGGTAATTGATCACACTTGGGCGTTGTTTTATATATTTTATTTTATTTTATGCCTTTTGGCAGCACCTGTTCAACAGTGATGCAATATCGTGCCCCAGTGGCACCGTGTTCAGCACTATCGTGCCCCTGAGGCACGAACTAGCTAGATCTAGCCCTTAGGGCATGGATATACTAGTTCTAGCTCTAGGGAGCCGGATTTGCTACATGGTGCGAGGGGACAGTGTCGTGCCTCTGGGGCATGATAGAGGAGAATCCGGCCCCTAGGAACCGAACTTGGCGAGGTGTCGAGAACAGGCGGATTCGTAGTGTTATTTTTGGCATTGATATAAGGAGGATGCTAAAATTGCTATTAGGACTGTCAACAGTATCATGCGAGCCGAAAACTCTTGGAAATTCATGTCCTAATTTTTTAATTGGCTCATAGTACGATTGCTTCGAGATTGGCCGGAGACTGGCCCTCTGGTCTCGTAAGAAGAAGAAAAATCACGAGTAGCACTGTGTCGACGATCAAGACATCGATCTTACGAAAAGAGAAGGAGAAAGTGATGTGGGAAATCTAAGGTAATAATGGGACTGCTATTTTATTAGTATGAACTGAGTTTTACAGGGGATGCCTCCTGACTAGATGATGAACTATGCATGTATACGCTGAGAACACTGCTTGTTCTTTTACAATATCAGGCTTACAACACGAATATAAGATTTGTGCTTTAGTCCGATGACTCTATCTCTGTCTGTCTTCGTCTTGCTCCATCTTTAAATAGCCTCTTAAGAGGTGGCAGTTACTTCTGGAGAAGACGCCTGCTGTGAAGCGTTGCGACTGGCCGGAGTCAAGTGACGGTTGATAAGAGATCAATCGCTCGGTGATTATATGTCTATGAGACATATAATCGCATGGTGGTTGTTCGTCAGTGCTTCTGGATAAGAAACGTCGTATGGTATGAAACATGCACGTGCTCCATTCATCATATGGTAGAGAATATACTTAGAATCAGTTCTAAGTATCAGTTCATACCTTTTACGAGCAGTTCTCCTGGTCGTGAGCTTGGTTTAGGCCTTTGTCCGACCAGGGTGCCCATTATGTAACCTCTGGAATCTCTACGACCAGTGAGGTCGTGTACCTCAGGGCTTACGACCATGAAGACGTGTGATCTGTTATGTATTAAAAATAATACATAGATGTTTTAATCCTCATCACACTGACTCTATACACATGAATTACGTACTCCATGAACATTGATTTTCACAACATTTAGGGGTGAAAACAGATCAAAATGGATCAAATAATGTTGAAACCATATTCATATTTGTATTTTTTAAACAAATACCAATTTGAATCGAATATGTACTCAATTCGGTCGGATCCGAATCAATATCCTCGTAACTTATGAAATGTGAGGATATCAGTGATGCTTTATCGTTGTATAGTCATACTTGATCATTCTAATCTATTTGTTCCACCTAAAGGAACATGAATTCACATTGAATCTAAAAAACTTGTCCAACTAATTAGGTATATTCCAATGAAATATTTATATTGCTCCATCGAATCCGAATACGAATAGTTCGGATAAAATAACAACTCGGATGAGGAAATTTCATACCATATTCGTATCCATATTTTTATACGAATTCAAGTACGAATACGAATATGAGAGAAATTGTTAAACGAATGGAAAATTCTATACCGTACTAGTATTCTATCGAATACGGTAATAGAATAATACGAATAATTCGTATTTGTTTTTCATTCCTAACAACATTATTGATGTCTACATATGTATTACTCCATTAACATGTCTGGTCGATCGAAGGGCCGGGATATTATGTCGCGAATGATAACACATTTGTGTTGCTTGCTTTGAGCGACGCGGCACCGTCGCAGCGAAAAATAAATAAATAAAATGCAATCCCTAGATTCAGTGTAGGGAATTTTGTCACCGACGAGCCGAATAATCGAAGGGACCAGCTTGACGGCGTACGTGCATGATTGGACCAGATTGAATTAGCAGCCATGTAACGTGCATGGTTCCATCAATCACCATCGTGTCCACCAAAGCTTCCATGACATGGAATTAATCGGAGCCTATAGACCGACCTATAGATGCTAATAGGACGCAGATCAGATCGACCAGAATATCTCGGCGCCGAAGACATGCAACAAAAGCCTGGTTTTGAAACGACGCATACTGCTCCTTTGTTTAAGTTGGGGCTTTTGCCCTTCAGATCTGCCAAGTCTCAAGTATACTTGATTTCTCGTCTCCCATCAGGCATTTTTTGGGGATTGGCATCATCTGATGGTGAACAGTATCATGATATTTGGTAGATCTGAGTAGTTGGATTTAGGAAGAACGGTCTGACCAATAGCTACAGTAACACTACAGTGCTCGTGAACAGCAACTATGCTACAGTATATTCTACTGTGTTTGTGAACAGTGCACACCCAAATCTCGGCCTCTCGTTTTCGATCTGACGACCGTATGTAATATCATGACACTGCTCACCCGTGACATTGCTACGTAATATTAAAGGATACATTTCCATTTTTGTGACCATCCATTCCCTGCCGGTGGTCGGGGATGGTGGGGGCGACAATGGCGTGAATGCATGATAGAGGGGTTGCAACAGTGGAGGAGGAGAGATGCTGGGTTGGGGAGGGGGCGGCTGCGTTGTGCGAGGAAATAAGGGTGCGTTTGATAGCTTGTACCAAGTGTTATATGTACGAGATGGTTCAACAAAAAAATTCAACTATGTGTTTGGTTGCTTGAACTAAAATGTTTTATCCTAGATGGTGAGATACAAATTTGAGGAATATTCGTTCTAGATGTTGAACCATCTTATTCACGCAAAACAATGAAATCATATGGTACATGCCCATCCTATCCCATCCATTCTCATCCCACACTCCCACCAACCAAACACACCCTAAAAAGCAGGATGGATGTTTATTGGAGTTGTATGAATCTTAAAGCGATCTGAGGGTCAAAAATGCACCCCAATGGACCACTTTTTCCCCTTTAACTTGTTGGACCCGTGTATTTAAGTTTGACGCCCGTTTTGTCGCGTACTTGTCTTTCCCCACGTAGAGGTAGAGACACTCACGCCTAGACCTTAAACATGCATGCATATAGACCGGATAGATGCAGCGCTCCAAGCTGCTCGGACAGGTCATATCATGAACGGCCAAGCTGATTCAGCTAGCCACACACCCACCATCATCTACGTGGGATAATTTGGATCGCCCGGCAACCGTCGAGCTACTGTGCATTGTGGGTCAAATTAAGACGCAACATATATTCCTATTCCATCGGTTGAACAAATCCACACCACATATTGGCACGTACCCCCATTATAGGATTCGTCGCACCATGCATAGGATGCTATGACTCCTTTGTCTGCCACTGCCATGCACGGGAGCTAGCTGGGAGGATCGGTCGAAGACTTGCCCGAGTCTGGATAATCGTCATCGTCTTACTATGACCAGTCAGTCAACCACGGCTATCATCTATGCATCGCGATCTTGTTGGTGTCAGGCGGGAAAAAAAGTCTGTAGCGCATACTACTACTACAGAAAAGGTTTTTACAGACGATTTAAAAACATTATCACAGACGGTTTCGTGAGTCGTCTGAGTTTATGGGCCAGTGATGATATGAGGTCATCACAGACGGTTTTTAAACATGGGTCTGTGATGACATGAGGTCATCACAGACGGTTTTTGAATCCATCTGTGATGCATACTATCTATCACAGACGATTATTAACTTAGAATCGTTTGTGATAGTTGCCTATTATAGACGGTTTATAGATGAAACCGTCTGTGATAGTAAAACTATCACAGACGCTTTGTAGATGAAATCGTCTGTGATAGCTGATGTATCACAGATGGTTTGTAGATGAAATCGTCTGTAATGATTTTTCTCTATAAAGTCTCTAAGTAGTAGCTGCTTGTGCCTTTAAAATCGCTTCACACACACACACACACACACACACACACACACACACACACACACACACACACACATATATATATATATATATATATATATATATATATATATATATATATATATATATATATATATATATAATTCGTAGTCCCTTGTTATCTAACTCAAGATCTGAATTCAACTAGCTCGCTCGCTCCTTAGGTGTTCATATCCTAAACGTACAGGTGAACCACGTCCTACTCGAACCTGACACACTCGAGTGTGATTTGCTTCATGTCAATCCTCCAAGTGCTTGTAAAATTGGCATGAAGCAAATCACATAGTCTAGTGTGTCCGGTTCGATGAAGTAGGTCATGGTGATCACCTGCATGTTTAGGATATATGAATGCCCAAGGAGCGAGCTAGCTAGCTGAATTCAGCCTCGAGTTAGCTAACAAGAGACTATGAAGCCAGCTTTAAAGCCAAAAGCAGTCACTACTTAAAGACTTTATAGAGAAGAGTTAGAGAAATGAATAATATGCACAACCTATACCACATGTATACTAATAAAATCAGCATAAAGCTCACACTTTGAGCTCAAAGTTTAATGCTTTACTAATATGTCAAGAACTATCTCAGGACAGCCAATTAACCTTTCAGTCTACAAAGGATTTTTTTATTAATAGTGCAAAAGACACTATCTCAGCATATTTAATTTCCGGCACACCAATTAATCAATAATTTCTATGTTAATTGTAGCTTTACAAATTAGCCTAACATTTACAAATATGAAAAGTTAATTACAATTTTCAAAAGCATAATACCATATAGGAACATACATGTCATGAACCAACATCATGCGCAGAGAACCCACCCATATCATCCAACCATCACAGAACACCCACCATAGCCCACATCATTCATCACCTACATCACAGACAAGGGGAGAAAACGAGATAGAGAGTAAAGAGGAGTAGTTACCCCAGTGCAAATGGTAAATCGATCACCGGCAATAGTTCACCACATCCATCTCCATCATGTTAGCAACAACAACCCACATCAGTAAACAAGTCAAACTCAAACAAAAAATTGAAGCAACAGAGAATGTAAACAACTCAAACTCAAACGTCGGGGAGAGGACGACGTCGACATCGCCGGTGTCAGTGGTGAGATAGCCAAGGCCGAGGTCAATGGAGAGATCAGCGACGGGAAGAAGGGTGGCGACGGGGTCGGGGAGAAGGCGCGACTTAGGGGCGAACGTCGGGGAGGAAGCTTCGGGTGGCGGCATCGGCAGTGTCACCGTAGTTGTGCCACGACAGTGACACTGAATAAGACACTCTTATCATAAGTGTCTTGTGTAGCGAACCATGGTATCATAGCCGACGACAACGGGAAGAAGGGCGGCGTCGGCGACGGGGACGAGAAGAAGGCGCTACTCGGGCGGCGCCGTTGATGTTGGGGGCGGCGGCGGCGAGGTCGGGGGCACTCGGGTGGGGAGAGGAACGGGCGAGAGTAAGGGCATTGGGGAATGATGAGTTAGGACGCAAACCCTAGCGGGCTCCTATTAATAAAGGGATATCACAGATGGTTCGTATTCAAAATCGTCTGTGATAAATAAACATCACAGATGATTCCAATATAGAACCGTCTATGATAAATACATAATAAGTAAGGTACATACTTCGCAATAAATAAGTAAATTCTACGGTAATGAACAGTAAAATTGAAGACAAAGGGATATACTTGTTTTTCATCGGTCAGTAATTAATGTCGTCCTGTACATTGTATTTAATTTTACGACAAGTAGTTTAACACCTGTTCAAAGAACTTGGCATACTCATGTCTAATCCTACAATCGTCGCTACAGAAGACGATGTAGTCATCCCACCCTTCCATCATGTCGCAGCCGATGCTCTTGCACCGGTGGCCGTCCTCCGACAGCGCCCACAACTAGACCAGTGGCTCGACCATCTTCTTCCACTCCACTGCCTAGACTATGTTCGCGGCGAGCCTCTGGCACCGCCTGCACTCTCGGCTGGTCCTCTTGGCCGTCTCACACCCGCTATTGGCCGGCTCACCCTCGACCTGGATGATATAGTGCTTTCCAACGTCGCGCGTCTCGCCGGCTGTAGAGGAGGAGGCCGAGCACGTAGGCCACGGCCTTGTAACCGGCAACGGCTGCTAGTTCAAATTACACGAGGCCGCGCTGCATGTCTTGCGGCGCGAAGACAAGCGCGAGGTCAATGATGAAGCAGGCCTCTAGGTTGCCAGCGTCGGCCAGGTGGTTGACGACAGTGAGGTAGCGCTCGTTGTCCTACCACTTCATCGCCTCCTCCTACTCCGGTGCCACACGCCTCCCCACGGCGTGCTCTTTGGACGCCTTGTACATGGCCTTGCAACTAAAATTTTAGACGACAAAATCTTAATACAAGAATTACTCCATAAGAGAAAATTAAAAGGCCAAATAAAGGTCGTTGTTGCTAGTCAAATTCAGTTTAGAACTGGATATTGTACACAAAACAAAATCAACATGAGATTTTTTGCGCCGTATCAACTGATACGACTTTTCGGTTTTTCTCCTTTTTATAGATTTTCAGAGGATTACAATCATGTTCTCTATCGGAACCTGAAACCGAAATGAACACCTGAAGCGCTTCCCGACAACTAGGATGATACGCTACAGTCATCTTTAGAAACTGACTCTGAACAAAAACATAACAGAATACTAACTCTGAAATTTCAAACCTACCAAAACCAAAAGAACAAAAAACGTGCATGGCTCGTAGGCTACAGAGGTCAGCCATGGGCTGAGGAGAGCTCGCGACCACGAGGCCGACGATGTGGACGATGACATCGTGAGGAAGAGCGACGACGATCGCTGAACTCCTCGCCTTAATTGGTCCTCGCCGTCATGCTCCGCGTGCTCACCATGGCGTAGTATGTATACAATACCATGCATGCTCACCATGTCGCGCGATGATAATTCTTATAAAACATCAAAGATACTCATCGTAACGTCGGTACGCAAGACGAAGAGACGCATCGCCCGTCGACGTGTGAGACGCATCGCGCGGGAGCCGAAATATTGAATTATCATAGACGGTTCTTATTAAAAACCATCTGTGATGAATCCTAAATCTAATCGCACAGGAGTCGAAGCATTGAATTATCACAGACGGTTATATTTAAAAACCGTCTATGATGTATGTAATCACGAAAAGGAGCGTCAACCGTATTTATGAAAAACAATTCCCGAAAAGATGGTGATGCTTTGGTTCCGTTCGACTTCTGTCTTTATTTGTTTAATCTTGCAACAAGTTAGCCTATAAATAAACCATCGGAAGGGCAGAACTAAGAAAAAATCACTCACAATCCTATCTTTTCTTACTTCCATTTCTTCTTAAAGTTCTTATCTCAATACCCTTCTATAAGACAAAATTTACGGAATAAATTGGTACAAGATCATTTCTCTATACGATCAGGTGAGCGCTCGCAGTGACGACTTGATGACGGCTGCTATCGCTGGCGTTGAGAGCAGCATGGCGATATGTGGCCATTCTGGAGAAATTTTTATGGGCAGCCATGGCAGCTTGAGAGGGAGGAGTTGCAGTGGAGAAGAGAAGAGGGTATATTGATTTAGGATTGGTGATAAACACAAGACATAATCTGGGAGAGGGCCTTCAAAGATGAGGCTTAGGGCCCACTCCCATATAACTTTTTTCCAGGTTAGGCAGTGTAATTCAATCAGGCACCCTTTCTTGTGGTAACTTGATGTAACGTTATTAAGCCTGACAAAGGAGTTGCTATGCCCAATATATGCATACATGTGTGTGTAGGATTAATACTTTTTACTCTCGAGAGTAGTTACTCCCACCTCTGATATACCACCTAAAATAACTTAACATACTCATTTATCATTTTGGTTATACTCATATACTAATTATAAGATACTCCAATGTGAACCGCATGAAAAATTTATAAGAGAGTTCATAGTTTTTAACATATTTTGTAAATACATTCATATTCGCATATAAAAATGAGTATATCTAAAAAATTAAATATATCATCCATAAAAAGGTGTAAATATCATATAAATGGTCTTATATAGTCGTATAATACACATACATACTCTCGGTTGCGCAAGATACTCCATATGTTCTGAGATACGGAATAGGGAGTAACTACTCCCGGAAGTAGAAAAAAGCTTCCTATATGTATGTATGTGTGTGTGTGTGAAAATGGTATGGTACACCTGGGAGTACGTACTCTCACTTCTCATATATCACTTAAATCGTATGATGATACATCTTTATCAATTTGAGCATACTCTCATAATGATTATAAGATACCCTAAAGCGAGTTCCATGAAATTTTTTTGTTAAAGTCCACTTTTTATAGCAAAATTTGTGTATATACTTCTTTTATATATGAAAAAATGTATATAGCAAAAATAAAATGCTCGAATGAAATTTTTTAATCAAATTGCATTGAAGTATCTTATAATTGATATTTAAGCATACTAAAAGTGATAAATATGTATAATATATTCGTTTAAGTGGGATATTGGAAGTGGGAGTGTGTGTGTGTGTATATATATATATAAGAAGTAAATACACATATTTCGCTATAGAAAGTGGACTTTAACAAAAAAAAATCCATGGAACACACTTTAGACTATCTTATAATCATTATTAGAGTATGCTCAAATTGATAAGAGATATCATCATGCAATTTAAATGGTATTGAGAAGTGGGAGTACGAACTTCCAGAAAGAACCATGCTATTTTTATATATATATAGAGAGATAAGCGTACGAATTGTGTAGTAAAAAAAATGAGGTTAGTGCCCGTACGCCCTATATATATAGATCAAGTGGCGCCCATGTTGTTACTAAGAAGCATACGACTTGTCTAGTAAAATAAAAAAAAAAAATGTTAGTGCACGTACGCCCCCATGCATCTTGGTTTCTCGTGTACCTACTACATATGTTTCGGCAGTTGAAGAACCGGCTGTTCACATACCCAGAATGCAAGTAAAACGAGGACAAACTAAAGCCCAACCCAGCACATCAGAAAGTAGGAGTTAGGCTTGTAGAGCAACTTGGGCCTGGTTAGGATAAGAGGCAGCTCTTTCCTGGGCCGACACCGTCCGTAGGCGGTCTACCTGCCATGTCTAACGAGGCCCAGTCTGCAGCATGCAGCTCATCTCAGCAGTCAACACCCAATCAGGCCTCACTTGCAGGCTAACCAAGGTAGTTCTACTTCTCACTTTCTCAGTGCGCATGCAGACTGCAGCGTGCTGTGCTGCTTGCTGCGTGAAGTGGGTAGATGGAGTGAAACTTACAGGTGCTCACTTTGCTTGATGCAAAGCTGAAAATATGTTGTCGCCAAGCCAGGAAGGACACTGGAGAGACCGAGGCCATGTATTGATGATATATACACATCCAGGGAATGCACATGCTCTCATTGAAATCGATATATGGAGGAGCAGTTCATCCTATCTCAAGGCGACATAGGGGGTGTTTGGAACGACCGTGCTTTTCTGAAAACAGGCTTCGGTTGCGTGTGCGAGCTTTCGGTTCGCGGTGAGCGGTTGGGCTTTTACGATTTGGTGTTTGGTATGCGGACTTTTAGGTAGGCGCTCTGACTTCGAGATGAGAAATATCTATAATGTCCATGAGGACAGTAATGACTTGTTTGATGCCGTTTTACGCTATTAACATCGTTTAACGACAATTAACAAAAATTAACGACAGTTGACCATAGTTAACAGTATTTAAAGACAATGAAGAACTAACACAATTGACGATAACTACCGCAATTAACGATATTTAACGATAATTAACGCGACTTCCGTAATTAGGGCAATTGGTCGCATATGACGACGACTATTGCAATATACCGTAATTTAGTACAATTACCGCGATTAACAACAATTAACGATAATTATTACAACACATAATTATTAAAATAGACAATTATTACATAAATATTTACAATAAATAACCATTACACTAAACTATTATTGCAATTAACAATTATTACAATTACAATTAACAATGATCATTACAAAAAAGAAAAGAAAACAAAGCAAAGAAATAAAGAAAACAAAAAAGGAAAACTAGGGTTAGGCTTCCGGCGGCGGCGATGGTGGGGGAGGAGCTCGGCGGCGACGGAGGGCGAGGCGGAGGCACCGAGGCAGGGGAGTTGGGCGTCGGCCGTCGGGGGAGGAGAAGGCGGCGGTGGCTCGGGGGAGGAGGAGAGGGAGCGCGGCGGGGGAGGAGTAGGGGGCGGCGCGCGGCCTCACCAGAGCCGGAGGAGGAGGCGCCAGATCTGGGCGGGGGAGAAAGCGGCGGTGGCTCGGGGGGAGGAGGGCACGGCGGGGCGGGAGGAGGGCGGCGCGGCCTCGCCGGAGCCGGAGGAGGAAGCACGCGTAGGAGGAGGAGGCGCCCAGATCTTGGCAGATCCAGATCCGGCGGGAGAAGCGGGGTGGCTCGGGAGAAGGGGCGCGCGGGGGTGCGGGAGGGGGCGGGAGGGGGGGGCGGCGGCCTCGCTGGAGCCGGAGGAGGAAGCACGCGGGAGAGAAGCGCGCCAGGTCGGGGCAGATCCGGATCCGGGCGGGGCTGAAGCGGCGGTGGCTCGGGAGGGCGTGGTGGGGAGCAGGAGAGAGAGGGGGGCGGCGCGGCCTCACCGGAGCCGGAGGGGGAGGGCGGCGCGGGAGGAGGCGCTCGCACGGGAGGAGCGGGCTGGGGCGGTGGTCGGGGGAGGGTATTTTATTCAATGGCATTTGGCGGGTAAATACCCCCGAAGTTCGGGGTTAAATTCAGAAGTGAGGTGGTGGAAAGCGCGGAAGGCTGCGAAGGGCGACTTCACCTTCGGCTTTCTCCGTTCGATGATGAAGCGGCTTCCAAAGCGGTAGTTTGGAACGGCTTCCGGCTTTTACGGGCGAAAGCTGGAAGCCAAAGCCGTTCCAAACGGGGCCATAGTATTGAGAATCAAGATATGTAGCGGCTGACAACTTGGCTAGGGACGCCTTGATTGCGCTAGATGATCGACTACTACAGGCTATAGGCCTCTTGCAGTTTATTGTCTACTCAGTCTACAGCCTCCTTACTGTGTTACATAGTACTATGTAATTCATGTGAAAGTAAAATTAACCTCTCCCTCTCCCTCTCCCTCTCCCTCTCCCTCCCCTTCTTTTCTTCTTCTTTTAATTCCTCCAAAAATCAAAGCCACGTATACAAGGTAGTACAGGTACTATCCTCACCCTCCACTCTGCATTGAGATTCATGCCAGCCACTCTCTCTCTCTCTCTCTCTCTACCCTCCTCTCTCGGCTCAACCAAAGCCACGAGCTCGGCGACGACACGCGGCCAGCGTGCTTGGGCGGAAAGCCGGCGGCAACAACGGGCGTGATATCCGGCGCGCAGCGCGTTCGAGGATGAAGAGGCGGCGCTGGTGGCGACGCGAATCGGGGAGGAAGCAAGGGTGGACTCTGCATGGGTCATGGGTGTTCAGCCGAACACCCAATATTTTTTTGCAAAATATTTGGTATATAATAGGTGTATTAGATGTATATGTTATTAGTTAGACCAAAATTATTTAGTTGTGTCCACAAATGAATTCACCTCGCACTTCCCACACCTCGCGCGCAACCCATGTAACACATTAGGCACATTTTCCTTCCTACTTTAGCCCACCAAACCATAACCTCTATTATCTCTCTCTCATCATGAGGTTGTTTGTGTGGGTGGGGAGGGGGGGCTCTGGCCTCCAATTGGCGAGCGACAGTCGGTGGACACGATACTATGACGCGACGGCAAGTAGGTGTGAGGCGGCGTAGGGCAAGTGTGTGGCAGCGCACCTGCGCGGGCGAACAGAGATACGACGAGAGCAAGTAGCTGGTGGCCCGACAAACAGGGAGGAAGGGAACGGGCGACACCAAGGGAGCAACGCGGTGGCCAAGAGGGAGCGTGGCGGCGGAAAGGGAGCAGCATATCCAGCTCACCGTCGTTGTCCTCTCTCCAGATCTAGGTGTGTTCTGTGCACTCCATTTCTTCTCTCTGGCTCAGCTCTGCTTCAACTCTGGTTCTTTCTGGAGTCTAGCATCTTCCTCTGCTTTCTTGGTTCTTTCTAATGGTTGTACAAAATGGATGTTGTACAAAAATACAATCTTTGCCTTGGGCAATGAACAGATAGTTGAGCCCTTGTTACATATGTTTACATGTTGTTTTTTGCTCTATGGAAGGGACATTCTTAGATAGGGTTCTTGCTGATGGGAAATAGCAAAAAAGAGTAGGATCAGCAAGGTATGCAATAGCTTTTTTTGTTGAAAAGAAGGCAAGAGCTCTACTGATCACTATTAGAGGAAAAAAAATAAGTTTTACCAGTCTAGCTGCTACAACTTAGAATAGAAAAGTGAGAAAACAACAATGACCAAGCACAAGTTTTTTTTTTAAAAAAAGGAAGACAAGAGCTCTACCGATCACTATTAGAGAAATAAAATAAGTTTTAGCGGTATAGCTGGTACAACCTAGAACATAAAAATAGAGAAAACAACAACGACCAAGCACATTAAGTCTTGGCCGCACTCTGCAACAACAACATAACTCAGCAAAATAAGAAGTCTGGAGCTATAATAGCTTTATTCCTAGTTTTCACCTCCTTAATTGTTATTGATATATATATATATATATATATATATATATATATATATGATTTATTGTTTAATTCATGTCATTATGCTTACCTTATATCGCCTATTTCCTCATATGACATCATTAATTTTTATATTTTTTGTATTTTATTATATATATGTGCATCGGCGTATGAGTGTTTTGGGAAGAAATGACATCTCACAGTATTAACGTATTGGTATCGGTATATCTGAATAACCTAGCTCCGAAGTCCGAACACTCATCCTAAAAATCCTAGGTCCGCCACTAGGAAGAAGAAGCCGGCGGGGTAGAGAGAGAGAGTAAAGGCAAGAGAAGGAGCGAAGGGGAGAGTGGCACGAATCTTAGAGCACATGGACGACCAGATTTTTTACATAGACTTGCATGTATACGTGACAAACCGCGTCCTTTTTCCTCTTCTGTTGTTTACGAGTTTGCGCTTGCATGACGGCAGCATCGATCATATCAGAGCCGGTGTGCACACCGAAGGCGAGGGGGGTTAGACATTTGATGCAATTGTTTTTCATGGTCTCTCTAGCTATAGCTAGCTACTAGTCAATGCAGCAGGCACGTCATCTGCTGCATGTGACCTATCATCTGACGGTCTGACCACATTATCCGATACTGCCGTAGCTGCCGTACGTATTGATACATACAGATCAAGTGTTTTGCAACGAATCATTTTCGCCGGGCATACGACAGACGCATAAACGTGGTAAAAATGACCTCTCTCTTCTTTTCATCGGCTTTGGAAACATTTTACGCATCAGTGATGACCGATGTACAACCGAATAAATTCAGCTATCTAGTATCAGCGTGCTGTGCGACTACTGACTACGTCTGTACATATAGAAAATCTTCTTTCACAAAGTACACGTAGAAAATGGCGACGTATCTTCTTTAACAGCATATGCAAGTATTGTGCATGACAGCTCTCTCGATGGTGTGGTTAAGGTCAATGCAGTACTATTACTGTTTTCAGTACCTGCATATATACCAGTGGTACTGTTTTGCATTGACGCAACCATGCATGCAGCGATCTATGACACAAGGCCACATAAAAATGCTCCAGTACACCAAACATAGCTGATTGTACCAGAAAAGAGGGGGGGCAATGGCATGGCATCACATGAAGGCTTGACCTGACCAAATGGCAGCAACATGGTACCACAGTGGTGACCTGACCTAGCTCCCTTGCTGCTGGTTTCTTGTGAGTAAAAATGGCCTGATCAGGAACGAGCTTTTGCGCCAATGGAAAAGCAGCCCATCTCACACATTGGCATTGGCATGCACAGGGCAGGAGGAGTTTTTAATCATGACCATGGTTCACCTTTATCGATTCATGCCCATAACAAAAAGAAATGGAGCAGATGGGAGAAAATAAAATCAAATGGAGGTGAAAGAAAGAAGCTGACCAAAGGCTGAGAGGGGAAAGGAAGGTCTAAATTATGGCTAGTCTGAATGCGAGCTTTGTTTGTTGATGAGATTTAAAACTGGATGGCAGCAGGGCAGCAGCCTGTCAGGATTCAGAACGCACCTTTGTCAGAGTGAGAACCGGGCATTATTATTATTTGTTTATCAGTAGTACTTCCTATGTTAATTTTACTCTACTTCATCCCGTGAGAGTCTTAAAAAAACATTATGTCGATGATTTAGTATGATATTATGAATGAATACTATGGGTTCTTCTAGTGTGAAACTACAGAAAAAATACATGGATTTTATACCGGTTTAAGTCTTCTCCTGAGATAATAGTAATCATACTCTTGTATTATTGTATTGATTGTGTTTACAATAGAGAGGAAGTCACTAAAATTAGAGTTTGATGACTTCTATCTCTCGTTGTGCTTGTCGAATGTCTTGATCACTTAATCCTCTTCTTCTTTCTCTCTCCACCGACTTTATCTCTTATATAGCGCATGAAAGGGTGACAGTTGTCCCCATCACGAGACACCTCGTCGTTTGATGCAATACACACGTTTAAGAGCGGTTATTGTCAGAGACAACCCCCCATGTCGCCTTATGGTTATGTTAGAGACAGATGTTTAATACGTACCGTCATATCAGGAATTGAGTGAACACTTTGTGTTCTTAATGTACTCCACCTTGAATTCAACTCTCGATACACGATAATGGTTTCCAAGGTGTACACGTAGGTAAATGTACATTCATCGTCATCAAATATGTCGAGAGATTTATGTAAACATTCAAAATTCAAACGAACCATCTTATTATCTAATCATGCAATGTACTTGCACAAAAATCTCTTTAAGTACTTCGGAAGGCTTGGATAGTACATATACCTACATGTACACGTGGTTTTGCGTTTTCCTGGATACACGTCACTCACCTGTTAGTCTTAGCCACACTTAATAACAGTATCATGAAAAGATAAGAACAATTGTGCTCTTATGTGTAGCAACGTTAGAATCAACAATTCCGTCTCATCAAGAGAGAGAGAAAGAAGACAAATAATGCTGCTCGTACGGGTGTAGTTAAAGCAGCACAGTTGACTCCGGAGTTCTAAAGTTTTTTTTTCTCATTTAACTCCTTTTTAAAGCGACATAAAAAAACTAACTCTCTGCAAATAAAATAGCAAAAATAACACTCTTACCATTCGAAAACATCGCGGCAGGCCATCTGCCGCTAACCCAGACCGTGGCAAGTTGCGCTGCGCACGCTCCTACCGTGTCTGCTCGCAGACCTGCCGCCGGCAGGGTTAGCGGCAGGTTGTCTGCCGCGGTTTAGGTGCGCGGTGGGCCCCCTGCCGCCGACTAGGAGCTTGCTACGTGTCCTAACACGCTCTGGGTTAGCGGCAAGTGGCCTACTGCGATATTTTCGTGCGGTAGGTGTGTCATTTCATTATCAGAAGAGGAAGAGATGAGTTATTTTTGCTATTTTCACTTACAAATGCGCTAAATAAGCAAAAAACTGAGAGTTTTGAAGGCTTCATCAATAGCGGTAGTTATTAGTAGGAGTACATTATTGACATTTATTGTATCTGGTTGCACCGAAATTGCGTCCACGTTGAGCAGGAGTACACGCTGGAAATAGTTAATTGATTCATCGCACTGTCTCTTGATTTTGATCTCGTAAGGGTGTCTCTTTATTTTCTGGTCGGGTACATTTCTTAGTGGTAGAATCTAATCTATACTAATTTGCACTCTCTTCATTTTGTTTTGTTTTGCTTCGCTTATCTTTTCAGACATCGATATCGTCTCCGATACAGTACGCTCTTAGAGCATGTGTAACAATAGAGACATACAATTATTGTCTATATAGCCCTCCATATCATCTACTAAAAAAAATCAGAGACAACACTTACAATGAAATAGTAAACTATATATTTGTATTCTGACGAGCTCCACAAATCACGTTTTGAGTAGATGCACTCTCTACAATGGGCATGCCGTTTGTGTACAAGTGCATTGTTTCATACCAATAAATTGCAATGACATCCCCTCCCCTCCTCTTTCATCTCTACTCCGTATCAACATGAAATTGATGTAGCATTTTGACAAATTGTCCTTGTTATTGTTTTGCTAGGTGGAGCACTTCTATGGCTATGTTTACATCTTGTAGAATTTAATTGATTAGTATCAATATCAATGTGGTGATATGGGATGCATCATGCATGCTCCATTAAGTCGGTCTAATAAGTTTGGACAAGTGAAACCTGTTTGACCTAGGTTTTCAACGGCTGACGTGGTGGAATCGATCCATGAAAAGTCAGTCAAGGCAAACGCCTGGTCCTAAAGACCGCGTCCACAGAACAGTAATGTTGTTCACTAATCACCACTCCAGATGCTCTGCTGTTGTACTTGTGTTCCGCTTTATTTCCCAAAGTGCCCCTCTATTCAATAGTCTCTGGGCTCTGGCCCTGCCAAGTCCCAAGTCTCACACAACTCTCGAGTTGAGTTTCCTCCTCATAAGTCATCTTATTTAAAACCAAAATTTATGTAAAGTTTTTTAAAGAGTGACATGGACCATAAAAACTAGAAATACTGCAAGGGAAAAAAAAATGCATTAGGTGGAAGTATAGTTTACAACAGACAAGTTAGTAGAGCCACCTCATGTGGATCATAGATATGGTGTGCCAAATGTTTTTAGTAGAGATCGCATACTGCCATTAAAGAAAAAGAATAGACTTTAAACATGCCAATTTATACATGAAACCACGAGTGCTCCATACGGACCATACATGATGCTTTGCTTTGAATGTCAGCTGGGCTTTTTCATGAAATGATTTCAGGACAGTGAGTGTTCAATGAAAACGCGTAGCGCTAGTGGGCCTTGGTATGAAGCGACCTCGTGAGCACCGAACACCATTTTTAGGTTGAGATTCAATAGGGACATCTGCAATACACAACAGAATTTGGATTTGGCATGTACTCCGTTAGAGTGACAGTGCTAAGTGCCAACACTACACAACATATAGCTTTATGTATCACTTACGTAGGTAACACAGTACTCAAATTTGTCCAATATTATACTGCTAGAGCATGAAGAGGACAAAAAGGTTTTGGAAAACCACCGGAGATTGGAAGGCGCGTCTGGTAATTCCGCACTCACTGCCCCGTCTCCGCGCCACGTGACCCAAAAAGGCATCGCCCCAGCCACAGCCACAGCGCTTCCTCAGCTGATCAGCTCCCCCTTCCATTCTCCTTCGCTCGCTATACGGTCGCTGTCGCAGTATCACCGCCGGTAGCCAGAGTACTTGTCCACGCCGCCGCGCGACCGTCTCCACCACTCTCCCCACCAATCCACCCACCCCAAACAAAACCTACCACCGCCGCGGCGGCCTCCGCCTCCGTCCTCCGGAGCTCGCTCACCTAGCCGAACCCCGTAATCACTCGCCGCTCGATTAGCCGCGCGGCTTACGAGTTACGAGCGAGTGGTCGTACTAGGTGCCGCTCCACTATTGTAGGAGGAAGCTGGGGGCAACGGCAACGGCAACGGCAACGCCGAGCCGAGTGGATCAGCACTGGAGTAAAGAAAAGCGCAGGCCTCGTGTTGTGGGGAGGGGGGCGTAGTGGCGTACTCCACCGTGCTGTGGCCTTGATTAATTAATGTGGGCTTAGTGCGCGGGATAATTATTTTAGCGCAGCTGTCGCCGTTGGGAACTCGCGAAAGCTTCGGTTCTTTTGAGAAGCCCCCCAAGCCACGCCTCGCCTCGCCTCCTCCACTCGCCTGTGCTACTAGCGCTTGCCTAGTGTGGTGTAGTGCAGTGTAGGTATTAGTGCGTGCTATGCCTGGGCGATCGTCGCGCATTTCCACAAGCACATGGTGGGCATTGGGCGGGAGGGGGTTTAGATTGGGGGAGGAGGATAGGAGGGGGAGGATGGGGAAGTACGCGGCGAGGAGGGGGTGGAGGGGCGCGGCGGCGGCGGCGTGGGTGGCGCTGGCCGTGGCGTGCTCCGCGGCCGTGCACTGGCAGCTGCGCCGGGAGACCATGGAGCGGGCGGAGGAACGGCTCGTCAGCATGTGCGAGGAGCGGGCGAGGATGCTGCAGGAGCAGTTCGGGGTCACCGTCAACCACGTCCACGCGCTCGCCATCCTCATCTCCACCTTCCACTTCGAGAAGCACCCCTCCGCCATCGACCAGGTGAGCAAAAAGAAAGATAAAAGGAGATTGTTTCTTGATGCATTGTTGCTGTTGTATGCTTTAAGAGCTGCGGCAATGGCGGACTCCTGGGATCCTAAAGATTGCATTTTTAAAAGATATTCCCCTGTGGTTTCTTGATGCTTACAGGGTTGCGGAGTTAGTTGTTTAGCGGCACATGCACATTATTTGTAGTTGGTTGGTTGGTTGTGGGGCTTGATCTTTGAAAATGTGGCTTTCTTGGCGGTTGGGTGTTTTTTATGCTTAGAGACGTCTCTGAACTACTAGGTTGGTACTTGGTAGCACATTGCTTTGTTTATAAAGTGGTTAATGGTTGTGTTTAGACAACATTTGATTCCTTCGTTTATGCTGAGAAATGTCACCATCGTAGTAGTTGTAGTTTATAGAGAATTACTGGCTTTAGTTGTTCAGTGGTGGGTTCTTGAATTCCGAACTCCCGTTCTGCTTTTTTGGATTTAGTTGTAGTTTTGGGAGTATCGTAGCATGGTATATGAAGACACATTGCGGTTGTGTTAACTGGCAACAAAGAGTAACTGACTAATTTGGTTCCTGGTCGTAGTTGTATTTCTGGTTTGTTGATGACTTAAGTCTTGCCATAATAAGAACCATAGGGATCAGGTACAGTTTTAACTTGATTAGTTCTTTCTTTTTTTGGACGCCCTTGGTTATTTCATCTTAGTTCTTGTAGAACCTAGCATTTCCCTGCTGGAGTGTTTTTAATGCAATGTTTGCTGCAGGATACTTTTGCGAAGTACACGGCGAGTACATCATTTGAGCGTCCACTGCTGAATGGGGTGGCATACGCGCAGCGCATCTTCCATCATGAGAGGGAAATGTTTGAAAGCCAGCAGGGATGGATTATGAAGACGATGAAGCGAGAGGTTGCGCCTCCCCAAGATGAGTATGCGCCGGTGATTTTCTCCCAGGACACAGTTTCCTACCTTGCACGCATCGACATGATGTCTGGGGAGGTGCGATTTCTTGTTGCTTGATGAGTTTCTTTTGCTGTTTGTTAAATCTTAGTTAATTGGGGGGGGGGGGGGTTCGGTTGCCCCTTTTAATTTTTTGCTTTAGTAAAAGTAATCCATTTGTTCCTGATGTAGGAGGATCGAGAAAACATCTTGCGTGCCAGGGCTACTGGCAAAGCCGTGTTGACAAACCCATTTCGGCTGCTTGGGTCAAACCACTTGGGGGTGGTTCTCACTTTTGCTGTGTATCGCCCTGGTCTAGATGCTGATGCGTCAGTTGAGCATCGTGTGGAAGCAACTGCTGGGTGAGATGATTGAACTATCTTATAAGGGGAATCGATTATTTACCCCCCACACTAGTTGGCAATCTAGGATATGCCCTCTTCGCTAGTGTAATTGATAATTTGCCCTCTTATAGTTGAGATGCTTGAGGATATGCCAATACGGATTATTTTACCCCTCATCTTCTTCCTCCCATTCCTCATCCACGTCCATGCTCTACGACGGGCACCTCCGTGCCGGGCCGCGACACCATGCCCCGCGCTGCTCTACCGTGTCTTGTGTGGTGCTGCGCCGCCTTGCGACCCGCGTTCCGTGTGCACGCCATGTACCGTGCCACGCCGGTAGCGCTGCCGTGTGCCCTGCCATGTCCCACACCGTGTTCCTCCATCGGATGCGGTCGTGACGAGGCTCAAAAACGCAGGATACGGGGGAGATGAAGCTTTGTGATGTTGGATCAGGTGATTACGAGGCTTGAGGACGCCAGATTTGATCAGAAATGGCTCAGACGATGGCCGCGCGCACACACATGACGAGGAAGAAGATGAGGCCGGCATTTGGTGGAGGGTGCGGAACGTGGGTGGGGAGCGGGGTGGTCGTCGACTGCTGGTGAGCTGCTCCGGCACCAGCGGGAGCGAAGGGTACGCTGACATTGCCGGTGAGGTGAGAGAGAGGTGGAGGATTTGGGAGGAAGAAGGGGTAGGGGTAATATGGTCAATTCAAGCGTAACAGTGGCATATCCTCAAACATCTCAACTAAAGGGGTAAATTATCAATTACATTGGGAAAGAGGGTATAACCTATATTGCCAACTAAAGGGAGGGTATATAATCAATTCCCCCATCTTTTAAATATGGATGACCTGTAGGGCTTGCATTCAAATGTCCATTCTTTAGTGTGGCTAATGTGTAAGTATACAGTACTCAAATGTATTGAATCACATGATGAGTGGGATAATTTGACTACCTAGTATCTTGTAATCTCGTAACCTACAATAACCTGGAGAACTTGCATTAGTGATTCATTAAAATATCATCTGTGAAAGTCACTGTGTGTTAGCCATAAGTATGCAACTGTTTGGTTGGTGTGGTCTCATCTAATCAAATCCCTACTAACAGATATCTTGGTGGAGCTTTTGATGTGGAGTCGCTTGTGGAGAATTTGCTGAGTAAACTTGCTGGGAATCAGGATATTGTGGTGAACGTCTACGATGTCACAAATAGTTTGGAACCTATGGTTATGTATGGACCTCAAAGTCCAGATGGTAAAGTGCTCCTCTTGCATGTTAGCATGCTTGATTTTGGAGATCCGTTTAGGAGGCATGAAATGAGGTGCAGGTTGGTAGATTCTTTTTGTGACGCAAACTTTGTTGGCTTCTTTGCTCCTCCACTAATGTTGGTAACCTGTGCAGGTATAGGCAAAAGCCTCCTATGCCATGGTCTGCCATTACTAATCCTTTGGGCACTTTTGTCATATGGATGCTTGTTGGGTATATAATTTGTGCTGCATGGTCTCGGTATGACAAAGTTTCAGAGGATTGTAGAAAGATGGAAGAGCTCAAAACTCAAGCAGAAGCTGCTGACGTTGCGAAGTCTCAGGTTTGACACATATTTGGGTGTTTTGAGTTACTAAGGTTTCTTGCGTGCACATGGATTATATGTTTATATCTGCTTTTTTATTTGCAGTTTCTGGCAACTGTATCACATGAGATCAGGACACCTATGAATGGCGTCCTTGGTACTAATTTGTTCTTTTGGTACCTACATAATATCCAATCCAATGGTGTGGCAATCTAAGAATTCTACCTTTCCATGTAGGAATGCTGGACATTCTTTTGGGGACAGATCTGACTCTGACTCAGAAGGATTATGCTCAGACTGCTCAGATGTGTGGCAGAGCATTGATAACACTGATAAATGATGTCCTTGATCGAGCAAAGATTGAAGCTGGAAAGTTGGAACTTGAGGCAGTGCCTTTTGACTTGCGTTCTCTCATGGACGATGTGATCTCTTTGTTTTCTTCAAAGTCAGAGAGAAGTGCATTGAGGTATCTTACTATACATTTATAAAGTACAAAAGATGGTTTCTATTTCCTCATAATGGATATGTACTGCTTTCAACCCTTGTTTGTGGCTGAGCAACCAACAGATAATGCAGTTCCACACATGCCAAATTGCCAATCTTTCCTATATTTCCTTTCTGCAGAAGGAAAAAGTCACATCCTTTCTTAATCTTTTCCTAATTGCTGCAGCTTGCAGTGTTTGTATGTGATGATGTTCCAGAAGAAGTTATTGGGGATCCTTGGAGATTTCGACAGATACTGACAAATTTAGTGGGCAATGCAGTCAAAGTAAGTAGTCAAATTTTGGTATCATGACATTTGATATGCTTATTAAACATGAACTCTACTGCTGTTTGCATACTTTGTAACTTTAAATAATGTTGGGACACTGTTTTTTTAAATATATTTCTGTTATCAAACTAATTCAGAAAGCGTACTGATTTCACTTTTAATTGTCTCAGTTCACAGAACGGGGTCATGTATTTGTGCGGGTCTGTTTGGCCGAGAACTCAAATGTTGAAGGTAATCAAATTCTAAATGGAACCTTGAACGGGAAAGATGGTAAAGTTGAGTCTACAGCTAATGGTGCCTTGAATACTTTGAGTGGGTTTCAAGCTGCAGATGAACGAAATAGTTGGGAATATTTTAAGCTGCTGCTCTCTGATAAAGAGTCACTTTTGGATGAGCTTGAGGGTGAAAAATCTAATCAAAAGGATTCTGATAGCGTGACCTTGATGATAAGCATCGAGGACACAGGTGTTGGGATCCCACTACATGCACAAGATCGTGTTTTTATGCCTTTTATGCAGGCTGATAGTTCAACTTCAAGGAACTATGGTGGAACTGGCATTGGTTTAAGCATCAGCAAATGTTTAGCTGAGCTTATGCGCGGGCAAATAAGTTTCACTAGTCGTCCTTTCATTGGGAGTACATTTACATTCTCAGCTGTCCTGAAGCGTTCATACAAAGATAATTCAAACGATTCAAAGAGTTTGTCCGAGGCACTACCAACTGCCTTTAAGGGAATGAAGGCAGTTTTGGTGGATAGGAGACCTGTACGTAGTGCTGTCACAAGATATCACCTTAACAGGTTGGGGATAATGGTTCAAGTTGTGAATAATTTGAGTACTGGACTTCAAGCCTTTTCTGGACAAAATGGTGCAACAGAGCCCAGGTGAGTCTTCTGTTCAGTCATTTTCAATTCCTAAGAGAACTTGTCACTGAGACCTTTGAAACACAAGCTGTATCATCAACCAGTCCTTTGATACAGGAGGGACCAAAGTTAGAAACAAAGAACAAATAATGGTTGTAGTTAATGAAAGGACCAGGACCATAGTGTAGGTTGATTATTTTTTAGAAGAAAAACATAAGACTGTAAAGGATTAGAATAGATGCTTCCATAGTAACTAATAAATACTTTACATTCACGTACTGTACATTCTTCTTGAATACCTGCTAATTCTCCATTCTTGATCTACTTTATTTTCTTGTAGAGAACAAATGTCCATGCTTTTTATCGAGAATGACATTTGGAGGTTCGAAACAGATACTCTGTTATTGAATCGTCTGCATGAGCCCAAGAAAAATGGTCAGGTAAATGAGTTGCCCAAATTAATTCTTTTGGTCACATCTGAAGCGGATAAGAATAAATATGGATCCACATTCGATATTGTGATGTGTAAACCTATAAGAGCAAGCACAATCGCTTCTTGTCTTCAACAATTGCTGAAAGTAGAGATGCCTGAAAGGAAAGAAAATCAAAATAGGCCCTCATTTCTTCGTAGCTTGCTAGTTGGGAAGAATATATTGGTCGTAGACGATAATAAAGTTAATCTCCGAGTAGCTGCAGCCGCACTCGAGAAGTATGGTGCCAAGGTTCATTGTGTTGAAAGTGGCAAGGATGCTATCTGCCTACTTCAACCACCACATTGCTTCCATGCATGTTTTATGGATGTTCAGATGCCAGAGATGGATGGGTATGATTCTATGAATTCAATAAACAGTCTGCTGCTCTGTTGTGTTTAAAATGTTTCGCTTTTAAAGGAAATTGCAATTCTGTTGTGTTGAGTTTTTTTTTTTTTTTTTTTGCTTATTATAATATCAGTCTTACGGATTGTATGATATGATCTTTAGGTTTGAGGCAACTAGACAAATAAGGCAAATGGAGACGAAAGCAAATGAGGAAAGGATGGACAAGTTGACTTCAATGGAAGGTTCAACATTTGAGGAAAGGAAGGACAAGTTGACTTCAATGGAAGGTTCAACATTTGTTGAGTGGCATTTGCCTGTTCTGGCAATGACTGCTGATGTTATTCAGGCAACCTATGAAGAGTGTATAAAATCAGGAATGGATGGGTATGTGTCCAAACCCTTTGACGAAGAGCAGTTATACCAAGCAGTCTCCAGATTAGTGGTGGGGACAACTGATTCGGCTTGATGGTCTGATCAATGGAATGGATCCGAGGTCTCGGTAGTTAAAGTGAAGCGCCACCATCTTGCTTTTGTCAAGCTGACTCTTAACTCTTACAAACCTCTGACATGAATTTTCACAGCATTAGATGAAATGATGAAAGCACCTTGAGCTAGTAAACTTCGTTCAGCCAAGGTAATGCAAGTCGAAGTTTCTGCTGTAGCCCATGTTAGTGATAGGTAGATTTCAGGGGAGTTATAGGTAGATTTCCTTGTAATTTTCTTTTTCTTTGCTGTTGATAGGCAGATGTATGTTGTATCTTCCTGTCAATTCCTTGAAAAGATCACATCTTTGTGCTTCACTCTAGAATTGACAAGATCACATCTTTGTGCTGTACTCTCCCAAGTTTCCGAGCCCCCTAAAAAGAAAGAAGTAGTTGACTTATAAAGTTGCATCCTGTTTGTCCATTCAAAAAAAAAAAGTTGTATCCTGTTTGCATGCTCGTGAAAGGTTTGATGAAATTGTTAGTATTCGTACAGCTCAAGGAAAACTGGACGTGTTGTATTTAATGCAAAACTTACTGGTGTTCTTGTCAATTGTTACCTGCGTTCTAGTTGACACGACTACACGAGTAGCTGACTATGCTCCACTGCTCCGTTTTCCTTTCTCGCTTGTACTGTCCTGAATGTAAGCAGGTTGGTTGTCTAATTTTTAGTTCTTAAATGAAATATCGTGTCAGTTTTTCCTAGCCTGATAGCGCAAAACATTGTATTGTGCTGGGAAATGTTTCCCGGTTTTTGGCTGAAATGGTCTCTCTTTGAAATGAAATAGCAAAACTAGTTATCCATGAACGAAATGATAAAAATACCACTTCTACCATGCATCCAGACCGGTATGGGTGTTATTTTTATCATTTCATTTGCAGGAGGACTAATTTTACTATTCCATTTCAAAAATAGGCTAATGGGGAAAACACTATTGAAAACAGGAGCAAAATGACATTGCGTCGAGCTGTACCATTCCCATTGTCCCGGAGAAGTGGCGTGAAGATGGAGGCATTCGGCTCCGAGTCGATGTTTATTAATTGAGATCAGTCATTACTGGCGTTTGTCATGACTCATGATGCATAGCAGTGGTGTTTGACTGTTTGCACAATGCTGTTATGCTGGAAACGTGCGGATGTCTCATGGATCTACCGCATGGTACGTTTAATTGTTCTGAACGCCTACCCTGCTCCTGCAGACTGCTGCGCAGTGATGGTATCGACTATCGACAGCTTTTCTATACGGCATTGGCACCGACGGCACGGCGCGGCAACTATCTCGGCCGAGCAGCGGGTGGTGAACGTTGGCCCGATGCAACGCGGCACGGGAAATTTGCTCGGAGGACTACTTGATCTGTACAGCCTGCAACGACCAGATCTCACTGAATATATACCATGCTTTTCTAGTGCCCAAGCCCAACAATCTTCAGAATTTTTGCCGATAGGAATAGAGAGAACCCTGTTCACATCCGGCAAAAGCAGGTTGGCACAAACAGCAACGAAATTCCACTGCTGCGCATCATTGCAAAGCAAATCTCCCACCTTCTGTGCAGTTGCACTCGGCATTTTTCGATTAGCTTCATTGTGATAGAGCGCGGTGTCCAACGGTCATTCCAAATATCAATGGATTTACCATCTCCAACCCGTTTAAGGAGACCCTTCTCCAAAACGATCCGCCCATTCAGGATAGCGGATATTACAGCCTTGCAAGCTTCGAGTTCATTTGGGAGTGCAAATCCCATGTGGAAACATATTTGGAGCTTTCCAGTACCACCAAAGGTGAAGGTTTTCTGGTGGAAAGTTTCACACGATTTCCTCCCATCAAGGGCAAAACTGAGAGACCGGCATGTTGGAAGGATAGGGTTCTGTAATGTTTGTGGAGCTAGAGATGAAACTCTCTGACATATTCTGACGGAGTGTACGTATGCTAAATCCTTTTCGTCGGCTATGAAAGACTTGGTGAGTTTTAATATTCCATCTCTGCGCCCAATTACCTGGACAGCGGACCTAATTGACGGCTCCATTTGCCCAATTGACGGCACAATTAGTTAATCATACAACGCCACACTTAGTTATCATTTGCCGAGGCAAATATAAAGCCCAGCACTAATCCAAGTAAAGTGCACAACTGCAGGGGACCTACGACTGGGTACCGGCCTCGCGTAATCTGCCTGCCGCTAGGAACGGCCCATGTTACTGCCGTTAATGGCCTCAAGGGTCTCCGCAACGCCGCGCCGAGCATCGGCTTCAGCCTTCAAGCCGCCACCGCCTACGGATGCTACCGCGAGGCCTTGGCAACAAGCGCCGGATGCGGTGCGCGCTGCGCGTGCGTCGTCTTGACCTCAACCAACGCCCGCCCCGCGCGTTTCACCTCGGCGGTCGGCAGGTGGTGAAGCGTGGCGTGTGCGCCAAAATCGGAGTGCAGATGGCTATTCTCCCCACCCGGCCGTGGCTCTCGATGGCACGCGTGCTAGTGGTACTACTACTACTCGCACGCGGAACGTTGAAGAGCGCAGAATTCTTCTTATGTTCTCCCCTTCACGGTATAGGAGTCGGCCGCGGTGAAAAAAATGGAACAAGCATATATACAAGTTCGTCCCTTTGGATTGACATTTCACGAAAGTACAAGGTATAAGCTCAACTTTCTGTTGGGTCCTTTAAGTCGTTAATGCACACCTCGGTGGTTGATGTCAAAGTTTAAATGCATCTCATCGCTGTCAAGCGTACGTAACATCACGTTTTTTACAACTAATTTTCAAAGTAGCTATAATTCAGGAACGATTCAACTACGAAACCGGATCATACTCATTTTCTCCGTTTAATATGAAACTTTAATCCAAATCCGGAAAAGAACGGCTTGCAACATTCTGTGAACAAGTCGCAACATTTTTTTTCAACAGGTCGCAACATCTCAAAGAACAATATGCAACATTTTTTTTCCAAGAGTCACAATATTTTTTTCAACGGGTTGCAACATCAAAACATCGTGAAGAAAAGAAAGAAAACTAATTCAAGAAGCGAGAAGGAACTTCCTTCGGAAATGAAGGAACATCCCGTGACGCTACACAAAATAATTAAAAAGCTTATACTAAACAAAAGAAATCACATGTCAAAACATCATACAATAAAAAAATCATATTATAATTTTATCTAGTTTGGAAAATTTGAATAACCATTCGTTAAACGGAATTTTTAGATGGATTATCATAGTTAATTAGCCAAATGATGTTTATGATTATATCCCTCTGTGATAAGTTAATTATTAAGTATAAGTTGATCTTTAGTTGAAAAATAGCAAGAGAAGTAAAATTTGTCCTTAAAATAATTTATGTGAAAGTATCATTTACGACATCATCTACTTATGCAATTTAAATTCTAAAATAATGTTTGTTACAGTCTTAAAATAAAAGGAGGTGGAAAGCTTAATCATGATAATAGGAAATATAAGAAAGACATCTATGACATAACAGATATTTCCCTTCATGTAAGCACGACAAGAAAAACAAAATTGATTTCCTCTCCTTAAATATAACTATAACGGGTTATGTATATGTTTTTGTGTTCGTTTTAGTACGCCTAAATATCTGAACAAGGTTCTAGAAACTAGGGTGTATGAGTATCTAGCTTAGGTGCAACTTTGTAAAGGGTTTCTATGAATGTCTAGCTCAAGTTTAATTGTGTCCATTGGATCTAAAATTGAACGGCGAAGAAACAAGGGGTGATGTGGCACTAGATCTCTTGTGCTTCATTTTACACCCAACTTTTAGTATTTTAATACCCCTCAAATATATCAATAGAAGGTTTCAGAGTGCATGAGGGTGTGTATAAGTGTCTAGTTTATGTTACTGTATTCATCAGATTTTTAATTGAACGACATGAAAAAGTGGTGATCGATACATGAGTGTCTAGCTTTGATTCAACTCAACGAGCAAGAATATCTTTTCGGTAAAGCTTACATAAAAGACAGTCTTCTTGAATACGTCCATCTCTCTTAATATATTTCACTGTTTGTAGAACAAACAAGGTCCGGTTGTGGTTCATGCTTCTGTATCCAAGATATTTTCCCCTAAAAAATGTCAAACTTGTCAATGACTTGCCAACCATACGAAAACCAGCTCATGTGTAATTATGGTACTTTTATTCCCTTCAAACCATACTGACACTGTTACACCAACTCAAATGACAACAAATTAAAACTTACTTAATCAGTTGCACAAAATTGTCCTGAAACACTTAGAGAACTGTGATTAGAAAAACTGCAGAAGAGAGCAGGGCCTGGATTGGATACAAATCTTGTGTTAATGAACTGCTTGCATTAAGATGCTAAAGAGAAGGCACCGCATCACCTAGAGCCTAGAACGGAAAACCATCATCCTCCAAGGACGAGTGTACTTGCATCCGATGGTTGGTGGGATAGTAGCAACTCACCATACCACTACTTGCGACCTATGCCAATAGGGACAGCCGTACGAGAACAGGTGCGACGGCGACGCTAACCAGAACCAGAAACTAGCGTAGTGGTAGTACCAAATACACGTTGCTTTTCTTCTTCTTAATCTTGATCGAAAAAACAGGTCAATGTGCGACGAGGAACAGAAGATGTATATATATTCGAGGGGACGTCCAGTGAGAGATTTCGAATAGGTCTCGTCCAGTGAGAATTTATGCGCTGGGCTAGCAAAAGAAAAGAGTTGCAGAAAATTCCTGTACTAGTCGTATCACAAAGATAAGATTTGCTAAAGATGTGTTTATATATCAATCCCCCAAGTTCAGACTGCGATTTGAAGTGACTGATCTTCACCTTAGACCAACCAGAAACTTCAGTTGTTGTAAACAAGGTGTCTTACGTGCGACTGCTTACTCTAACTTATACTACTAACTATAGCCATGGATTAGGATTCTCCGCATTGAATTCAGTACAGATGATTTACAGGGCATGCTATTATGAGTGATCTCGACTGTCTAATCAAAAACCAAAGGTCAAAATTAATAACTACAATGTTTTTTTGTTATAGTAAAATTGTTATATTAAATATTTCACTATTGCTATAATATTTTACTACGGTACCACTTCGAAGTATTGTTTGCACACTCATAATATTGTTTATACAGTGAACCTTGTAGTAGTGCACAGGATCTGGTTCCCTATAGTCATTGTCCAATGTTCCATCTTACTGCATAAGTCAACTTCTACACTGTAGTGCGGAGAATCCGGCTCCCTATAGCCATTGTACCATCTTACTGTAGAAGTCAACTTCTACCCGAAACTAAATTAACTTCTCTTGGACCATTGTGAATTCTCATATGTGGCCATAGATTTGAGCTCTTCCCTATAGCACTTTCGAGTTACTATGGTTGGACCGTACTGATTGGTCGATCGATCAGGTGCAAGTGCAACGATACATGTCAAGTGCATATTTTGTAGCCTCTTGTGTCTTGTCTTGATGTGCAAGGCCATTTGATGCCCGTGTCCCTTCAAGACATCCCATCGTCTAGCCATCTGGTCGCTTTTAAAGGCATGCGTTGTGTACGGTTTGTTAGATGAAACACATCTTTCTCAACTTTTTCTTTCTTCCTTGTTAAGGACAATAATCACAGTCATGTATCGTTGGCCGGGCACTTTGGCAGTGATATCACAGCCCTATGAGCTACGCAATTGATCGAATTGCAGTTAATCTCATGCTCTGATAAAAAAAGAAGAAGAAAAAGATGCCTGGCTATGGCGGCCTGATCAGCCAAACTGCTAAAGCACTTGAATTGATGTTTCAATTCCCATTTTTCATCGTACTTTTGTCAATCGAATAAGCCGAACATAGAAATTCAAGTGAGTTTCATAGTAAACAATTTAATTCCTGCGCTCCAAACAGGATGTGTCACGTAGCCAAAGGGAACCGGTACATTGATTATTGATTGCTCAATTGCTAATGCACACATGCGTACAGTGTAGTAGTCTAATTCGCGTACGACACACTACATGACATACACGAGGGGAACCTATCAACGAGGCGGCGGGACTGCGCGCATATTATAAGTCCGAGATCCTTGCAATTAAGCATATACGTAAGCCCCTTTTTTTACGAAAAGCGTATACGTACTTGTTTTCCTGTCCGGACTGAGGCACCAACAAATCCATTGCAATGCGAATTCACCGCCGGGGTGGGGCTACGTTAGGCTCAAGCCCACCCTCTCGGCACCCCCTCCCCCTCCATGCACACACCCACACAAACCCAGCGGCGGCTGGCCAAGCGATGGCCATGGAGGATGGCAAGCTTCCGAGGCCTTGAAAGAGAGAAGATAGACCTTTTCTCAGCAAGTCAGCAGTCGGCCCACAAGTCCATAAGGCTCAACTTGTAGCTAAGCGTTACATCCACCCTAACCCACCAGATCCTATCAATCCAGAAAGAAGAGGAATAGATAGAGGATGGGATTGGGAGTGCAACTGAGGAGTGGGATTGTGGGAGCGGTTGAGGTTGAGAAGAGAAACCCTAGCGGCGGCTGGCGGGCGCACGGGGAAGCCAAGGCGACAGTGCAAGGAGGAGCGTCCTGGCTTCCGCGTGGGGGCTAGGAGCTCGAGATCGAGCCCAGGGGCGGCAGGAGGCGGCGCAAGGAGCCAGGGAGGCCAGGGCCTCGAGGGGGAGGAGACAGAAGACAGTAGGAGGAGTGGTCAGAGGAGCCAAGGAGGCCAAGGAGTTGTGCTCTGTGGGCAGCACCGCTAGCACTAAGGTTAGGAGGCCAAGGGTGAGGACAAAGGAGGCAGGAGGGGATGTGCGACAACCAATTTGGTATTTAATAATTTGTCTAATTGTCTTTATTCTTTAATTATTGTTTACTAAACGCTTGTTGATGTTGTATTGTATAGAAAGTGCCACAGTAATCTAGACTACCTACTTGTATTTTGTGTGATGAATTTAACAATTTGTTCGTAGCAATTGTGCATGTCTTTCCAAAGAAATTGATGAAAGTGTGGAGATCCTTTCAAGTTTCAAGAATTATGGTTCAATAAGTTCGATTTGTTGGAATATAGCAAGGTACCTTCCTTGTATTTCTCTCTTTTTGCTTGTTTCTCGTCTATTTATGTATGAATTTATATTACACAAGAGTACAAAACTATATTTGTGTCAATTTAGCTTAGTTCTTTGAGCTCACCCTCTATTTTCATTCTAGCTTTGTCACTGGGTGCAAGAGGCATTCTTGTACTCTACCGATGTTAATTTTTTACGTCATTGTCAAATGTCAAAAGACGTTTATGACAATATTGTAATTGCATGTTGGCATTTTCCTCTTAAGCCTTATTACTATTGAAGAACATAGTAGTCGCAGGAAACAATCAATCAATCACTAAACAATAATCAAACAACAGAGAGACAAAATATATGAAGACATAATATCGGGAACCTCTTAATTCATTGATCAATCTATTTCTGTGTACAGAGAGGTCCTATTTATAGGCTAAAACCCACCAAAGGTAGTTTAGGTATTATACCTATCAACCCTTAATCCAGGGTTTCTTAACACTCCCCCTTAGGCGAATACTGTGTCATGCACAAATCTCATTAAAAACTCATCCCAAAAACCCACAGGAAAAAAAAGGGATCGGAGAAAAGAGTACATTGCATCCGCAAGCTGTATTGCATCGTTGCCTTGTTTAAAACCCTTATGTGAGAAATCTTTAGGGAAAACTCACTAAAGGAAAAAAGAGTGCAACCTATTTAAGGTAAAACTTAAGGACTTTAAGTGGATTATGATTCAGGGGATTCTCCTATGATTCTTGCAACTCTCCAAGCAGCTTCATTCCAATACCACGAATGCATCATTCGAAACTGGATGTAGGCAGAGATTTAGTGAATAAATCAGCCAGATTTTTACAATATCTAGTTTGCAGGATCTTCACCTCATCGTTTTTCTGGAGTTCATGAGGATAGAAGAATTTGGGAGTAATATGCTTCGTGATATTACCTGTAACATATATTTACATTTGTGTTACACAAGCAATATTATTGTTAGTGTTTTAGAACCGATTTTACGTATGATTGTTTGATTCAGTGGGTCTCCAAGACTAGGACTACGCAGAGAATAACACAGTGAATTTATACAGGTTCGGGCCTTCTTTGGAGAGAATAACAACCCTAATCCTGTGTGGCTATATTGAGTATGCTGGTTACAATTAGGAGAAAGACTAATGCTTCTTGTGCTCTAGGGTGCGATTGCCTCTCCTCTCTCTTGTCAACTGACTGTGGCATTTATATAGTGTACGAAGAGGTAGCCGTTTTTTCAGGCCAAGGGGTATCTCATCATTTCATATAATGAGCACGTTGATGGTAGTTATTGCCGGAGTAGTAACCCCTCCACATCGTCTGGTAGTTATTGTCAGAGACAGAGGCGTATTACATGCAGTTATTCTAGGGAATTACAGCGTATACTAACTGCGTAGATTCCATAATCAATTGGGCCTACCTATCTACAAGCTCTATCGATCATAGGGTGGTCATAATTGACATGGTCGTAGAAGGACTTACGACCATAAGGTGGTCGTAGAAGAACTTGGCGCGGCCTTGAGGCACAGCGGCGTAGCGGCAACGCATCTTCGGGCAAGCGCACAGCATCACGACTGCACGTCGGCTCGCGGCGCGGCGACGCACACAGCGGTCGCTAGAAGACAACAACGTGTCGGCCACCATGGCCATCGCTAAAAAATTTCTAACATCAGTACGCAAAAATTGTGAATGAACTGTAATCCATCTACATGACTCTAATCTCGATTTAGAACACTAATTAATCTAATGGCTAATTAGCAATTAATCGATCTAAACAAGTTCAAGCGAATTAATCTACCTAATTAATTAATAGCGAGATTAGAGATCAGAAAAGAGAGAATCCTGACGATGTATCGATTCAGCCGTGTAGAGCGATTTGTCCTGATAATGTATTGAATAATGTAGTACTCGTAGGAAACAATCAATCAATCACCAAACAATAGTCAAACGACAGAGAGACAAAATAGATAAATACATGATATCAAGAACCTCTTTATTTAGTGATAAATCTATTTATTTATGTGTATAGGGACGTCCTATTTATAGACTAAAATTGACTAAGGGTAGTTTCGGTATTATAGCATCAACCTTGATCACGAGTGTTTGAACAATTACGTGACTTTCTGCGTAATTTTTCTTCCATGGATGAGTCAGCATGACTGGCTACAACATGGCATCTCATTGGCAGGTGGAGCCCACAGATGCATGTGAGACGTCACCGTGAGGTCAGCAAGATATCAACCTGTCAGCCCATTTCCAGTTTCTCCAGGCTGTTGAGTGAGCGGAGGAGTCTTTGCACATGGATGAGATGGAGTCGTGGATACATGTCCCCGTGGTAGCGGCATTTGAGACTAACTGGTGGACCTCCTAGCTCTCTCTAACGAGGACAACAGGTGGGCTAGCTTGGCTGGTTGACTGAGTATGAGTAGACCTTTGTTTTGGTCGCACCCATACAGCCAAATGTTTTTTTAGAGAGTATACAATGGACGCTGACAATTTTGCGGAGACTCAGGACCTCACAGGTCACAATACTCGTACAACATAATGTTAATAGTTATGCACCTAATTCTATACTTTTTTGCGTTTGCATGATATAGTTTCCACACTGAAAAATAAGAAAGCATCATCTCGTATCACAACGTCACCCTGTAAGTTCATACATAGCGGCAATATATATCATAACGATACACTTTTAAGTTGGACTAGAGAGGTGACACAATGAAACTTTACAGTTCGTTTGGAACGCATGAATTTTTCAGAAGACAGTTTAATTCTCACAGAAATTATAATATATTTTTTTTGCTTTTCAAACAGGACCTTAGCTTGCAACAAGTATAATAGATATAGGGAAAAGGAGTGGTAATTTATTTATGTACAACTGCCGGTCAAGCTTTACCTCGCCCCTATAATGCCACTCGTGTTGTATGTACGCTAGTATGCTACATACACAACTGGACAAGACGGTTATGAAGGTGAGGTATATCCATATATATGACCATTTATAGTCAATAGCACATTCACATGTAGTTAGTTAAGTGACAACAAAAATAGGAGGATTTTCTGCTAGTGAGGAGATGGGTCACGTAGTGTTTCCTATGATGTCACCATAAGAATGCATATATGTTTTATATACATATTCAAACTTTATCTGATTGTGTTATTTTTTTTTTGCCTTGGTAAGTTCCATTGTAGAAGCAGATCAAGAGGTTCTAATTTCTTGTAGAACTTTAAAGTCTAATTCCCCAAAGCCCTAACATTTTTTACTGTTCTAGAGCCGTTTAACGCAAGTAACAACCAGCCCAAAACAAAACTCGAACCTAAGCAACATATTGTCGTGAATTTGTTGGGAACCAACACATTTTAGCGATTTTTTATGAAGTGTGCGGCTAAGATTACACCAGACGTATGTGTATATATATGCATTCAAATATTTCCAAAAGAAAAGGAGAAGATGCAATTAGTAGCAGCCACGAAAGGAGAAGACTTCCCCATAAAAAAACGTAAGGATTTCCTTGAGTTGTCAACCTTTGGGTCTTGACAATGCCTTACTTGTAGTATATAGTGTCATCCTATCTTCCATTTTGACTCCTTTTTCCCATGCAGCACACACATGAAGACAATTATTCCGTGTGGCCCATGCTGCCTACATTGTGCACATCTTCTCATCCATTTGACGATGTCGCAAGGAAGCAGCATATATGGTCAGAGCATCGCAATATATACGCATGGCAGGATGCTACCAAATGATGAAGTGGTGTTTCGGGAAAACGAAACATCATCATCATCAACAACAACAACAACAACAATGAATCGAATAGAACCATATCCTGCTTTCTCCTAACGCGCTTTGAACCGACGAAGCCTTCTCATTTTCAGTGTTTCTTTCATAGTGGTAGTATGGAGGAGTGTAGTACTAGCAGTAGTATTAGTTCATATAGGATGCATCCATCTCCATCACCTCAGCCAGCTAGACCATTAGTTGGACATCGCTAGAAGTTATGGAGTATAGAAACACATGGATAAGCAATTAAGTGCAGACCATGATCTTAAATTGAGATCCTCTCTATTTTGTTATTTTTCTGTCTTGTCACTATTCTTACTGATTGATGCATGGCATGCAAACAGATGCTCCCAAATTATGGAGCACCAGGGCATTAGGGCAAGCTTACGGTGCCAAACCGTGTTGCTTTATAGTGGTATATATGTTGTGCTAATCAAACATGAAAACTGAGTTTCTTTAGGTTGCCAAACCGTGTATGTAATCTTGTTGCAATAAGTGCTTTTCTAAAAATATTTAAAATGGTACCGAATTAATCCAAAAAGAGAACAATGAGTAAAGTGTACTAAAGCAACACTAGCTAAAAACAATATATTCGTTGCAGACAAATGAATTAAATAATATGTTTGAATTATGCAAGTACTTCTTCTCCTACAAATCTTATCACCAATAAAATATGGTTAAGATATGCAAAATGATTTGGTCAAGCAGTGATAAAAATCGCCATCAATATCATCATGCTTTAAAATGTGTTCATCATAAAGAAAGCATAAATCAAAACCCTTTAGGGCTTGTTTGGAAGCTCCAAGCCCCGCCGGGATCCCTACCCATTCCAGTGGGAGGAAACCCACGTGGAAACATTCCCCGGGCTAGATAGAAGGTGCATTTGGAAGCCCACGGGACATGCATTTCCTGGCCCAATCCACTCAATTTCTATGGGAAAAATATTCGTCTCCCCACACTAGAATTTTCCTCCTCGTCTCGACTCAACACATCGTTCGACCTTGTCCTCGCGATGCTGCCGCCGCAATCATGTAGGACGTGGTGCCTTCTCCTACCACTCCAGCAAGTCAACTCCACCTCTTCTTCCTCCCTACTCTCCCACCACCTACTCCTAGGGTTTTGTCTACCTTTTTTTCATAGATCTAGAGTTATTAGGTACCAGTTTTGAGGAAAGAGAGGAGTAGGAGGAGGTTGATGTCTGTTAAAGTATCTGAATCAAATCACTAGATAGATTATATCTCTACTGATTTCATCTCTAATTTGAGATAAATTAGTTGTTGTAATATCAGATTACGCCTATTGTAATATGCTCTCTGTAACTGATGTAAATCTCTGTTTTCAGTTGCACTATAGCTTATCTGAAAACCAGTATATAAAGCAATGCTGGCGTAGATCATTGTATCGTGCAATCTGCTACTCTTTCGATCTACCTAGTCTAAGTTTTTTACATGGTATCAAAGCCTCTCTGATCCACAGTCACGCCATTATGATGTCAACTAGTAGCAACCTCTCAGCCACAACCACCGGCTCGGTTTCTTCAACCTCAGGCTTGCTTGCAACCCCTTCCTTTACCCACTTCACTTCAAGCTTACACGCGACAACTACCTGCTATGGAAGGCTCAGATCATGCCCTATCTAAGAGGTCAACAGCTTCTAGGTTATGTCGATGTCTCCATCCATTGTCCTGACAAGTTTATTGTTCAGTCGACAGAATCAGAAGCATCGCAAGTAATCAATCCAGCGTATCTTACTTGGCTGCAACATGATCAGCAACTATTGAGTGCGCTGCTCTCCTCTTTATTAGAAGAGGTGTTATATCAGGTGATGTTTCTTGCTACTTCGGCCGAGGTATGGACAACACTTGAACATATGTTTTCTTCTCATTCCAGAGCACGGGCAATGAATGTCCATATGCAGCTGGCGAATCTGAAGAAGAATGATCTAACTGCGGTGGAGTACTTTAGCAAAGGCAAGCGACTTGATGATACTCTAGCATCTATGGGATAACCTCTCTGGGATGAAGAAGTTATTTCATATCTTCTCTATGATCTCGATGAGGAATATGATCCTCTTGTCACCTCTGTGACTACACGCACTGATGTTGTGTATTTGAACGATCTCTACGCTCATCTGATGGCATTTGATCTACGAGTGGATCAACACAATCAGTCAGTGCAGATTGATGGTGCTTCAGCAAACTTTGTCGTCAAAAACAATCATGGAGGAAACAAAGGCTATACCAACAAAGGCAAAAGTCGTGGTGGCTATAACAACAAAGGCAGCTATGTCGATGGTTTAGTATCAATCTTATGAATGAATGTTAGGGGCTCTCCTCAAGTGAAACCGCACAGAAAAGGACACATGAACTTTATATAGGTTCATACCTTCTCCTGAGAGAATAATAACCCTACTCCTGTGTTTGTTGTTTTGATTATGTTTATAACAAAGAGTAACTAAAGCCAGGGCTTAATCTTCTTGTCTCTCGCTTCTCATCTGTTCCTCCATCCTTTATCCACCGACTTTACTCCTTATATAGTGCATGAAGGGATGGCAGTTGTCTATGCCAAGAGACACCTTGTCGTTTGATGCAATGTACACGTTTAAGGGTAGTTATTATCAGAGACGCACCCCCACGTCGCCTTACGGTTATGCTAGAGATAGAGAATTAATACGTACAGTTATCTTAAGAATAACAACACATATTAACAAATATGTGTATTAAACACAGCGCACAAATGTCCCTAGTCGATTGGCCCGCATGTCTGTAGGCTTTATCGACCATAGGGTGATCGTAGATGATCTAGTCGTAGTAAGACTTACAACCATGAGGTAATCATAGTAGGACTTACGATCAATAGGTGGTTGTAGAAGAACTTACGACCATATAGAGTAATTGTAGTAGGACTTACAATCAATAGGTGGTCGTAGAAGAACTTACGACCATATAAGGTAGTCGTAAAATAGCTTACGACCATTAGGTGTGTATGATCTTCCTCATTGTTAATATTGAGGGGTACCTTTGAAGGTTATATAAAATACATATTATCAATAAACGTTATAGATTAAATAACTTAATTAATTGAGGATTATTAGATCCTCGTCAAGCTACAACAACAATAGTTCAAACTCTCAAGTACGCAATTCAGTGGGAGGCAATCCTTGGCCGATCTGCCAAGTGTGAGGAAAGCCTAGACACACAGAATTGAAGTGCTATCGTAGGTTTGATCACTCATATCAGGCTGAGGAGAAGCATGTTTCTGCATTAACCACAACAGCAAGCTATGGAGTTGACATAAGCTAGTATAGCGATACTGGAGCTACGAATCACATCACAAGTGATCTAGATCATCTCACCATTCGTGAGCACTACAATGAGAAGGGGAAGGTTCATGTTGCCAATGGCATATGTATGTCTATCTCCCATGTTGGCCAATCTCACATTTATACTCCTCTGAAAATCCTGAAACTCAAAAAAGTTCTCCATGTTCCTCATGTTGACAAACATCTTATTTCTGTTCATCGTCTAGCTAGGGACAATAATATCTTTTTTGTGTTTCATCCTCATCATTTATGTGTAAAGGATCAAGCTTCGGGGAGTCTCCTTCTGCAAGGCATATGTGACAATGGTCTCTACCCCATTAATCCAAAAAGTGTCATCCAATCCAAGAAGGCTTTGCATGCTGCAAAACCTACGGTGGAGCAATGGCATGGTAGGTTTGGTCACCCCTCATAAACAGTCCTTTGACAAGTTTTGGAGTCCAATAATTTGTCCTTTTCTCCAAATAAATCTAGTTCTTCAGTTTGTGATGCATGTCAAATGGCCAAGAGCTAGGGCTGGCTAAAATTGTCAATGACTATCAATACTATGTTAGTTTCACTGATGCTTATAGTCGATACACTTGGGTTTATCTCTTGAAGAAGAAATCTGATGTTGCCATATCTTTCTTCAATATTAATCTCAAGTAGAACAACTTCTCAATAGGAAAATTCAATGCATGCAAACCGACTGGGGAGGTGGATACAGAAAACTCCATACCTTTTTTTAAACAAATAGGAATTCATCGTCGAGTATCGTGTCCTCACACAAATCAACAAAATGGGACCGTAGAAAGGAAACATCGACATATCGTTGAGGTAGGCCTAGCACTCTTAGCACACTCCTCGGTTCCTATCAGATTTTGGGGGGATGCTTTTGTCACTGCTTGTCGCCTTATCAACTATCTTCCAAGCAAAGACATTGATGATCACACTCCTTTTAAGTGTTTGTTTTACACCAAACCAGAGTATAACTCATTAAAGATCTTTGGATGTGCATGTTGGCCGAATTTGAGGCCTTACAATGCACACAAATTGCAATACCGATCACAACAGTGTGTATTCATCGGATATAGCAATCTACATAAAGTAAACAAGTGTCTTCACATTGCCATTGGAAAACAAGTGCCTTCACATTGCCACTGGACGCATCTACATTTCATGAGATGTGGTCTTCGATGAAAATGTGTTTCCTTTAGTCAAACTTCCTGAATTTTCTTCATCTCCAGTGTGTCATCCTTCTGATTCTGTGTCTATTCTGCTTCCTACTCAGCCTGTTTCTATACCCACACCCTCTACAAATGGCCAACAGAGAGATACTCATAATTCTATTGTCCCCCATCTGAATCTGATTCTACTAATGGATCTTTGCCTAAAGAAATCATAAGCATGCAGGAACAGCAGCAGGAGCCGCAAGGTGTTGGCACGAGGATCCAGAATAACATTCGCATTCCAAAGGTACGCACTGATGGCATGGTCCCCTATTAAGGCAAACATCAAGCAATGCCAGTTATTGTTGGAGAACCGACAAAGTCATTAATTGAAGACAATGCTACTGAACCGACAACACATGTTGAAGCCCTGACTCATCCAGTATGGAAAGAGGCTATGGATGAAGAGTTTGAGGCGCTTCAGCAAAATGGGACTTGGAAACTTGTTGAGCCACGTTTTGGAATCAATCTTATCAATTGTAAATGGGTATACAAGCTGAAGAAAAATGCAGATGGCATAATTGAAAGACACATGGCGCATTTGGTTGCTAAGGGATTCAAGCAGAAGTTTGGGATTGACTATGAGGACACATTTAGTCCTATAGTGAAATCGGTCACAATTCACGTGTTGTTGTCAATTGCGGTTTCCCGTGGTTGGATACCACGCCAAGCAGATGTAAAGAACGTGTTTCTACATGGAGAATTGCAGGAGAAAGTCTATATGCGGCAGCCGCCAGGTTAAGAAAGCTCAGAGTTTCCTCACTATATCTGTAAACTTGATAAAGCAATCTACAGGCTAAAACCAGCCCCACAAGCGTGGTATTCCAAACTAAGCATGAAACTGTAGAAGCTTAGGTTTGTTCCCTCCAAATCAGATATTTCCTTATTTGTCTTTCGTTGTCTAGATATCATTATGGTTTTTCTCATTTATGTGGATGATTTGATTGTAACAAGCTCGTCGACTCAAGCATCAGATAAACTATTGCTTCATCTCAAGACTGAATTTGCAATCAAGGATCTGGGTCCATTACACTATTTTCTTGGGATTGAAGTGGTAAATGAGAAAAAGGGAATTCGGTTGGCACAAAAGAAATATAGCTGAGTTGTGACAGCGCACCAATATGAGCAATTGTCGGCCTGTTTCAACACCTATATCTACTTCTGAAAAACTATCAAAGCAAGTTGGCAATGTCTTATCAACATCTGAGGTGACAAAGTGCAGGAGTGTTGTTGGTGCATTATAATATATAACAATAACCAGATCAGACATTGCTTTTGCGATCAATAAGGTATGTCAGTATCTACACATGCCCACCGATAGTCACTAGACAACAGTAAAATGCATTTTGTGTTATCTGAAGTTCACCCATGATATGGGGCTAGGAATTTAGAAAATGAGTTCTACTCTTTTCAGTGCTTTTACTGATACTTATTGGGTCAGATGTACTTGATGATCATCGCTCGACAGGAGGATTTTCTATCTTCTTTGGATCCAAACTCGTATCCTGGAGCTTGAGGAAGCAAGCCACAGTCTCGCGATCGAGCACAGAATCTGAGTACAGTGTGCTAGCTAATGCTGCAGGTGAGTTAGTTTGGGTGCAATCGCTTCTCTCTGAACTTGGTGTCTATCAATCGCGTCCTCTAGTTCTGTGGTGTGATAATTTAGGTGCCACATATCTTTCGGCTAATTATGTTTTTCACGCAAGAACGAAACACATTGATGTAGATTTTTATTTTGTCAGAGAGAGGTTGCCCAGCATGCTTTGGAGATCAAATTTGTTTCTTCACGTGATCAGTTTGCAGATGTTCTTACGAAACCATTATGAGAGAGACCTTTTCAGATACTTAGATACAAGGCATATTTTGATATATGCCACTCCTCAGTTTGTGGTTTTGAAATATGTCACTCCTCAGTTTTTTCTTTGAAATATGTCACTCCTCAGTACAAAAAAATTACACTGAAGAGTGGCATATTTCAAAGAAAAAACTGAAGAGTGGCATATTTCAAAACCACAAACTGAGGAGTGGCATATTTCAAAATTCGCCTAGATACAATCTTAATGTTTGGCCAAGTTAAGATTGAGGGAGGATGTTAAAGTATCTGAATCAAATAAGTAGATAGATTATATCTCTACTGATTCCATCTCAAATTTGAGATGAGTTGGTTGTTGTAATATCATATTACGCCTATTGTAATATGTTGTAAATCTCCTTTTTCGATTGCACTGTAGCTTATCCGAAAACCAGTATATAAAGCAATGCTTGCGCAAATCATTGTATCGTGCAATCTGCTACTCTTTCGATCTACCTGGTCAAAGTTTTTTACAATGTCCATTAGAACCGATCTTATGTAAAGATTGTTTGATTTGGGGGGTTTCCACAATTGATCACGCAGACAAAAAAAATATGGGGATTTTTATACAGGTTCAGGCCTTCTCCGGAGAGAATAACAACCCTACTCCTGTGTGTATTGAATTGTATATGCTGGTTACAATCAAGGTAAAGTCTAATACTTGTGCTCCTGATTGTTCTGCCCGATTGTCTATGTCAATCGGTCGTGCCTTATTCTCTCTAACTGAATCCCTTTTATAGTGCGCGGAGAGGTAGTCGTTTCAGGTCAAGAGGCGCCTCATTATTCCATATGATGGACGTAATAATGGTAGTAATCACCGGAGTAGTAACCTCCCCACGTCGCCTGACAATTACCTGTCAGAGATAATGGCGCGTTACGTGCAGTTACTCCAGAGAATAACAGCGTATATTGACTGCTTAGATCCCATAATCAATTGAGCCTATAGACAAGTTGACCCAATTAATTATGGGGTGGTCGTAACTGAGCTGGCCGTAGAAGGACTTATGACCAGGGGATAGTCGTAGAAAAGCTTACGACTGGGTACTGGTCGTAGAAGGACTTACGACCAGAGGTGATCGTAGAAGAACTTACGATCACGAGGTAGTCGTAGAAGGACTTACGACTATAGGGGTGGTCGTAGAATAACTTACGACCACTTGGTTGGCTTCTCCCTTAAGACTATAAGGGGTATACTTAATAGTCGTATGATGTTATATTTACCCATAATATTAATTATAGATAAATAGTAAAATAAGTATTATTAGATCCTCATCAGTGTGCATTATGAACCCTGCAAATTAAATACTCGCACACAAAGCCAATCTACTGGTCATGAGACTCATTGTCTGTACTCAAGTTGACCAGCCAATAGAGGATGGCATTGTTCGATGGAAAATGAAAAGAGTCAATATTGTTGCTCATGCCACTGAAATTTACATTATAATGTTGTTCTTTCATCATGAAAGGAGGTAACAATTCTGGACATATTCCTCTCTTTTTTTTTTTGGTTGATAGCTAGCATGGTTAATAACATACATATAGACAATGTTTTAAGACATTATACAATATTGTGTTCATTCTGGCATTTTTATTGTTGCTTTCTGTTTGGATAATTTTGAGGAGCTGCTGCTATTTGTAGCTAATCTTGAGTATGCATATGCCCTTTACCATAGAGATTTTATTTCCAATTTTTAGATTGTTTACTAACCAGTTTTCATATTGTTTCATATATGCAAAATATAGCAGAAGAGAGAAGTGTGGCTGGATTTGGATTGGGTGGATGCTTGAAGTGTCAGATTGTTGGATCTGTAACATGATGCACATGGCCAACCGGATGCTTGAATTCAACTTTTGAATGAATTGGACATGTCCTTGTGTTATAGATGATTAATTTGGTTGTATGTAACTGATGATTAATGCTATAGGTACAAGTAGTACTAGTAGTATGAATGTGATTTGCATGTGGATGTATGGATCTGATCTGAATATTGGTGTAGATTTTAGCACCTTTACTCAAAATTTTCATGATTTTTATATTACTATTTTTGTTATCTCATTTGTATTTGTGGGGTTTTTTTGATTTTTTTTTGGTGTCTTTGTGAATTGTTAGTGATTTTTTTCAATTTTTCCTGGATGTTTCTGAGTTTCTAATGATTTTATAATTTTCCCGAATATGTCTGATGTTCCTGATTTTTTTGGGGGGGAGGAGGGGGTTTGTTGAATTTATTTGAATGTCTTGGATTTTTATCCTTATGGCTTCTAAACGGTGGTAGAGGATATTTTCCTAGGGGTATTGCCCTAAGAGATTAAGGAGGATTCCATGTACCTTTAAAATCCCCTAGGGAAAATATTCCCGGGGTTTCTTTTCTCTAGCATCTAACAAGGCCTTAAAGAAAATATAATGCCCCCGCGTACCTGAGGTGGACCTTGTGTACACCTGGTATCATATTAAAAATGAGAAAGGGAAAAAAGTTGTCTCATGAAAGGTATTTTGAAAGGAGAGAACACGCATTATCAGTTTAATTATCACCGCTACTACTACTTCAACAACGAGAGGTAGCTCGTTGGTTCAATCAAGCCTCCGACACTCGATCTCTAGAGAAAAATATACCTAGTTAGTGAAGAAATCTGCATGAATAAATTAACTAAGATTAAGAACATATGCAAGGGCACAAAATTCGTGTCACAATTAGATCAACGTCATTACCCACCCAAACCCATTAATTAGTGACTTGACCACGTACAGAGGGGAGGGGGGGGGAGCAAAGAGGTGGTGCTAGCTTCCTTCCCTTTAATATTTCCCCTTGCTTGACAAAACAGTTTACGGAGAAAGGAGGACGTCCCAACCGCACGAGAAAAACGAACGAACCAAACGTTTGGTTGAACTAAGAGGAAGCTATAGCACCTCTCTGTCCTTCATCCGAATCACTAGGCTAGCCACACACATTATGCAACAACAACCTATATACATTAAGCACATCATAATCGATTCATCCGTCTAAACAGGAATAGAAAAGGACGAAGAGTAGTAGAGTACTGCTACTATAGCTGACCTGTTCACGGGCAGCCCGGCCCGAGCACGCCTCTGTCTGGGCCGACTTGGGATTGGAATTCCAGACCGAACAAAGCCCGGCTCGGTCTGAAATTCCAGTAAAAATGATAAAAAAATGAAAATATTTTTATTTAATTCTGAAAATGAATTAAATATTATTTTTTATTCTGAAACATGATTAAAATAATATTTTTAAACAGAAAAAAAAATTTGGGCCTGGCCGAGACTGGAGATTTTCGGTCAGGCTTTTCAAGCCTGGTCTGACGTTTGAACACACGGTCAAAATGTGGTTTTGTTGGCCAAGGAACAATATATGATTGATTAAGCAGAGATAGAGAGAGTCAGGCAAGAAGCTCCCAAGGGATAATTAATTTGGTGAAGCACATATAAATCATCTGGCCTGGCTGCCTGGCCTACCTACCTGCCTACCATGAGGAGGGTGCGTGCATGCACGGTCTACAATGGCGATCGATCGATCGGTCGAGCAGCCGGTGGAGAAAGCGACGGAGAGGAAGGCGAAGAAAAGGAGCTCGGGCCTCCGGGGAGGCGTCCAAATCGTTGCAGCCGGGGAGTCCCTGTTCGGCAGGGAAAAGGGATCAGTGGATCACTAGTTTTATGTACACGCACAAAAATAGATGTGGAGAGATAGCTAGAGAAAAGGACGTAAGCTTGTAGCTTCAGCTAAAGAAACAGACGTGTAAATTTGCAGTGTATGCGTCCGGTTGTTCTGGCACTAGTTGTGTAAAAATAAATGTGTAGAGATAACTGAAGGATCAGTGGATCACTAGTAGTTCTGGCACAAGAGTAGACGAAATTAAAATTGATTTGAAGTTGATCTCATGCTAGAATGGTATGTGTTTCGATCGATAGGTGCTGCTAGCTCGTGCTAATTTGCTGATTGATACCTAATGCTAACAATCAGCGATCTGGTACTGGATGCATGTGTTATTATCGCGAAAAAGTCTGATGCTGCAGCCATCAACTAACTCAACGATTGACCAAAAGCTAGTGCGTGTAACCAACCAATCCTGGCGAAACATGCTCCTCCTTGCCGACAAAATCTGCCAGAATCGAATCGTCTTAAAACAACCATGCACGCCTGCTCTTGCTAATGGTTAAACGTAAACGAAATTACTACTTTCATAACATGTGCTGAAGCTTGCCATATATCCCATTCTTTTACCCCCAAAAAAACCTTAATCCCTAATCATCTGAATTCTGAACTAGATAGCTCACCTATTAAGGTTGAACGACAAAATTGACTACCGACCAGCATCTGAATGTTACGTGGAGTATATGTAAGCATCAGCCGATGACTTGGTTCAATCTCCTCCAGTCGCACGCGTGCTTTACCATGTGCATCAGTGTATGTAGTACGTGGCCGGCCGTCCCCAACCGATCCACACGTCCGGTCAAAATCTGCTCCGTTTCCTTGCGCGCGTCGCCAACCCAACCAAACCCGAACGAGTCCACCCCTCCAACTCCAAGGCAAGGCAAGGCCGCTTATACTTTTCATCTTCTCCTCTTCTGCCTAGGTTTGCACCCCGTATTATATTCTCCCGGGCGAAACCAATTCAACTCGCTGTGCGTGCGCTTCTGTGCGTGTGTGCGCGCAAATATAAGCACGCCGTGAAGTTGAACTGCTCGTCGCACAAGACGGGAGATCGCGCGCGCGCACAACACAAGCACGCAACGCAAGCACAGCGTACAGCACACAGAGGCAAAGCCATCACATGCGCGCAGCGGCACAGGGGCGGGCACATGCGAAGATACCGCGCCGAGGCTCTTGTGCGATGAGGGGCGCCGCTGCCAATGCCAGTGCCGCCGCCGTCTTCTTGTCTCGCCGGCTCGTGGTCGCGCTGCTTCTTGGCGCCGTGGCCGCGTCGTCGGCGGCCGTTCTTGCCGCGGCGGCGGAGGGGAAGGCGCACAACTACGAGGACGCGCTGCGGAAGAGCCTGCTCTACTTCGAGGCGCAGCGGTCGGGGCGGCTCCCGCACGGCCAGCGCGTCGCGTGGCGCGGCCACTCCGGCCTCACCGACGGCCTGGAGCAAGGGGTACGTACGTACATACATACATATATACGCATGCATAGCCACCGGTGCTTCGTTCTGCGGGTGTTTTCACGCTCGCTGACGCGTGAATTCGATTGGCCAACGAGCGTGGAAACACCTGGAGATCGAACGTGACGAGTGTACATACATGGATGGAATAGCGTGAGATGCTTTTACTGTGGCATGGTGGCCAATTTTGGAGTTAATTTGGATGTTTTTGTGCATGGTTTATTAGGTGGATTTGGTGGGGGGCTACTACGACGCCGGGGATCATGTCAAGTTCGGGCTGCCGATGGCGTTCACGGTGACGATGCTGTCGTGGAGCATGATCGAGTACGGCGACGACGTCGCGGCGGCCGGCGAGCTCGGCCACGCGCTGGAGGCCATCAAGTGGGGCACGGATTACTTCATCAAGGCGCACACCAAGCCCGACGAACTGTGGGCTGAGGTAATCACCGGCTCTGAATGAATTCTGATGCGATCATGAGACGAGACCAATATTAATTCTCCTGTGACCGACCGACTGACTTGGCGTAGCTAGCTGTTGCACACGAAAGAAGAGACCAATTCAATTATCATCACTTGTTGTACTTTAGCTTCTTCCTTTTCCTTCCTAACATTCTAAACCTCAACTATATTTTGGTTACGAAAAAAAGGTTCTTTCTGTCTGGTGAATAACAACAACCATGTTAGGTGGCCAGTTTGATGAACGTACGAATGGTAACATTAAAGATTAAACTATGGTTTCCACATGGCATGCATAGATTTCAAAAATTCTTCGTCGATCTGAAATGTTGAAAAAATGTTTTCGTACTTTGTAGGTGGGTGACGGTGACACGGATCACTACTGCTGGCAGCGGCCGGAGGACATGACGACGTCGCGGCAGGCGTACAAGGTCGACCGGGACCGGCCGGGCTCCGACATCGCCGGCGAGACCGCGGCGGCGATGGCGGCCGCGTCCATCGTCTTCCGCAAGTCCAACCCGCACTACTCGCACCTCCTCCTGCACCACGCCCAGCAGGTACAGACCACAGAGAGCTAATTAACGTTCCACAAAGTCTCGCCAATTGAAGAACCTTTCTAGATGCTTTAATTCGTGTGGGAAAAAAAACGATTGGAAGTGTGGAGTTTTACCAGTACGCGTACCGAATTTAATTTGGACTGTTGCGTATATATACTTGCAACTTTAGTCAAGCTGTGCCGGACTTTTCTTGGAGGTGTGTTCTTTCTTGTGCCTGGTGCGACGCATGCCAAGTTGTCAACACGACGTCGGACAGGAAGAGGGTTTTTTTTTTTTTTTGAGGTGAGAGGTTTCTGTCGGTTCGTAGGGGCTGCCATGTGGGGCCAGGGAGCCAGCACGCAACCTAACGAAAAAATAAAAAGGAAAGGTGTTGTTAGCATCTGGTGGTTGGGAAAACTTTCCATTTGCCTCTCGTTTGCATGATTAGGTCGCAAGTTCAATCACATAAACTACTTAGAAACTAAGAAATGTCGCATCATCATGTGCTAATTGAACTAGTCCGTGTTCACACCTAATACTTTTTCCAAGGTCATTAAAAAATCGATGCAATTTTAATGGATTATATATACAAATTAGCTAATGTATTTTTTTGGTGTTTTTTTTTTGTGTGTGTGCAGCTGTTCGAGTTTGCCGACAAGTACAGGGGCAAATACGACAGCAGCATCGCGGAGGTGAAGAGCTACTACGCGTCGGTGAGCGGGTACAAGGACGAGCTCCTGTGGGCCGCCCTGTGGCTCCACCGAGCCACCGGCAAGGCCGACTACCTCGACTACGTCGTCGACAGGGCCGACTGCTTCGGCGGCACCGGCTGGGCCATCACCGAGTTCAGCTGGGACGTCAAGTACGCCGGCGTCCAGATCCTTGCAGCGAGAGTAAGTCGGCATTCATTACACACACTTGACATTGTCGGAACTCAGAAGTAACTGAAGTGGTATAGTACATATTACTGCAACTGATCACTTACGAAAGTGACGCGTGTGTGTTTCAGCTGCTGCTGAGAGGAGAGCACTCGGCGCGTCACAAGAGCACGCTGGAGCAGTACAAGGTGAAGGCGGAGCACTACGTGTGCGCGTGCCTCGGCCGGAACACGGCCGGCGGCGCCGATGCCAACGTGGAGCGCAGCCCCGGCGGGATGCTCTACATCCGGCAGTGGAACAACATGCAGTACGTGACCAACGCCGCGTTCCTCCTGGCCGCCTACTCCGACTACCTGGCCGAGGCCGGCGTCCAGGCAGTGACGTGCGCCGGCGGTGAGACCGCCGAGGCCGGCGAGGTCTTCGCGCTCGCCAGGGCCCAGGTCGACTACGTGCTGGGCACAAACCCCAGGGGCATCAGCTACCTCCTCGGGTACGGCGCCAAGTACCCCACCCGGGTGCACCACCGCGCCGCGTCCATCGTGCCGTACAAGCACAGCAAGGAGTTCATTGGGTGCACGCAGGGGTTCGACCACTGGTTCGGACGGCGGAGCTCGAACCCCAACGTCCTCGTCGGCGCGATCGTCGGGGGCCCCGACCGGCGGGACAGGTTCAGGGACAACCGGGAGAACTACATGCAGACGGAGGCGTGCACGTACAACACCGCGCCGATGGTCGGGATGTTCGCCAAGCTGAACAGGATGGCCCGGGAGGAGAGGGAACAGGGAGTGGCTCCGGCGAGAAGTCCGGTGACGTCGACGGTAGCCGAGGTGTAAATAGATAGGTTATAGAAGGGGGTTGTACAATTTTCCCCATTCTTTGGTTCGATTTTTTTTTTCTTTGGAGTTCTTTTTACACAGATTGGAATTGATTGTATACGAGAGAAAAGGTGGAGGCATTGACATGCAAATGTAAATTCGCTGCCGGTACATATGAGGGGGAAAATGACATGTTTAATTTATATGTGACTCTCGTCTGAATTCCATTGGTGGCGGTTTCCTGATTGGACTTCAGGAAGTGATCGATATTCATCATGTGGTGACCCGATCGTTGCCGTAAGGGACCTCACAACTTCAATAGAGTTTAATGGTAGAAATCCAGAGATGGAGAAAGCAGAAGATGAGAATCAAAGACGAAGGAGAGGGAAAATCTGAATTCATTTGCTTTCTGAATGTTTTGTCTTATCTCCAACAGTCTCTATTTAACTTCGGTTACAACTGGCCGACAGTGGGCCTGCCAAAACCCAACACAACGTTCTCCTCACCACACACTTACAATTGGACTTTATGCCAGCACAACTCATCCTGTTGTCGTTTCCGCCATGGCCGCCTTCACCCTCGTCCAGCATGCTTGGTGGAGGCGTGACACTTTCCCCCCTGAGACACGACTGGTTCCCAAATGCGTGCTGACAGAAAGCGTTGTTTGAGAACATAATAGTCCTCCCAAGTCACTGAAGCATCCGGAATAGTCGACCATTTTACCAAGATCTGGGGCATAGCGGAATTACCTTTCTTGACCATGCGGCGATCCAAAATTTCTTCAGGCTGTGGAGCTCCAGTAGTGAGATCCACTATCCTTCAGATTTGGGTAGACCCTCTATGAAATCCATGGTGAGATCCTGCCAAGAGTCTTCAGGAACAGGTAGGGGTTGTAAAAATCCCGCTGGTTTCAGATTGGTATGTTTAGCTTGTTGGCAAATGAGACAATGCTTAACAAAATTTTCGACAGCCATCTTGAGTCCTGACCAGAAAAACAATTTCTTGACTCGATGATATGTCGCCTGAATGCCTGAGTGTCCTCCAATAGCACTGTCATGCAGAGCACTGATGAGTTTAGTCTGCAATGTTGTATTGGAACCAATCCAAATTTTACCTTTGTACTTAATCAAACCGTGATCCAGCGCAAACCCTTTTTCATCGGGACTAGTTACTGACAAATGAGTGAGTAAGTCTTGGGCTCATAAGTCCATTTCATATGAATTAAGAACTTCTTGCACCCAAACCAGCTGACAAACCGTTACGGCCTGAATTGCCAACAAATGACTTATGCGTGATAATGCATCAGCCGCGCCATTATCGATACCCCGCTTGTATTGGAATTTGAATTGAAGTCCGACCAATTTGGACATCGCCTTGCGTTGTAGATCAGACGTCAGATGTTGGTCTTCTAGGTGACACAAACTCTTATGGTCGGTCAGAATGAGGAAAGGACCGCGTTGCAAGTAAGCTTGTCACCGATCAATGACCATCATGACTGCCAAAAAATCCTTCTCGTAGATAGATAACCGCTGATTGTTCACACCCAAAGCCTTGCTCAAATACGCAATGAGATGTCCATTCTGCATAAGCACTGCTCCTACGCCGGTGTCGCAAGCATCAGTTTCCACAACAAAAGGCATACCAAAATCTGTCAATACTAAGACCGGTGTATTGACCATTGCATGTTTCAACTGCTCAAAAGCCTGAGAAGCCAAAGATGTCCATTCGAATCCCTTTTTCTTCAGAAGATTAGTCAGAGGCTTCGCAATAATCCCATAATGACGCACAAATTTGCGGTAATAACCAGTGATCCAGAAAACCCCGTAATTTCGTCACAGTGGCCGATTGCGGCCAATTCTCCATGACTGATGTTTTGTCAGGATCAGTTGCGACTCCAGTGTGAGAAATGATATGGCCCAAATACTTAATGGTCTCTTGAGCAAAAGAGCACTTGGAGAGTTTGGCATATAACGTGTTACTTTGCAAAGTGTCCAGCACCAACTGCAAGTGAGTGAGATGCTCCTGCAGATCGCGACTATAAACCAAAATATCATCCAAAAAAACAATCACAAACTTACGAATGTATGGTGCAAACACTGAATTCATTAAATATTGGAAAGTTGCTGGCGCATTGGAAAGCCCAAATGGTATAACCTTGAAATGAAAATGTCCATGATGTGTTTTAAACGCTATCTTTTCCTCATCTTCTGGACGCATCCGAATTTGATGGTAACCCGCTCGTAAATCCAATTTGAAGAAACATTTGGTGCCAGCGAGTTCATCAAGGAGCTCATCAATAACTGGAAGAGGAAACTTGTTTTTCACCATAAGTGTATTCAGACGACGGTAATCAATGCAAAATCGCCATCCTCCATCTTTTTTTTTGAACCAACAGCACAGGAGAAGCATACGGGCTCATGCTTGGTTGAATTAACATTGTGCTTAACATTTAATCCACTTGATGTTCGATCTCGTGTTTTTGAAGAGGAGAATAACGATATGGTCGAGAGTTTACCAGAGTGGCACCAGGTTGCAAAGTGATTGCATGATCATACTGGCGATGAGGTGGCAATGTATTGGGTTCAGCAAAGACATCCTGATAGTTGTCAAGCAAGTTTTGAACTGCTACAGGTAACTGCTGAGAACCATCTTCTGACACTACCATTGGTTGGGTTTGTACAATAGCAAAAGCCCAAATATCATTCCCTGTGTACCATTTTTGTAACTAATTTGGGGATATTTCAGACAGATGATTCAGCTGACAAGGTCGGACTCCTTGTAGACAAACCCGACGCCCTTCATAGTCAAATGACATCCTCTTATCCGTCCAATGACAGTCCATGGACTGAATTGTTCCAACCAATCCATTCCCAAGATTGCGTCATATGCCCCTAAGTCCATAATACGTATGTACGTTTTAAACGTGACTCCTTGTATCCACCAAGTCAACTGAGGTACCCGACTAGTGCATTGCATAGTTTCTCCATTTGCCACTTTGACAGAAACAACAGAATGTTTTCTATCTTGCAATGAGCATGATGAACAAATTATTTGTTGATTAAGTTGTGAGTGCTACCTGAATCGACCAATAACAACATGATCTGATTACCCATCAACGCACGGTCGCATCGTCTCAACTTCTTCGAGCCGATACAAAGATGTACGATACGAAACATTCCTGTTGAGATTGTGTTTGAGCTGGTACCTCACCTCCTTCCAATGCCGTCAGGGTATCTTCTTATAATAATTCTCCAAACTCGCCCATCTCAATTGTTAACAATTGAACAGGCTTCTTGCACTGATGGTCCTTACTGTACTTATCCCCACATCGAAAACACAAACCATTGGAATGCCGATACTCCTTTAACTGGCGCTCACGCCACAATTCATCAGTCATGGGCCGCTTGGGACCCTCAGTTCGCCCTATTGGAGCTATCGTTGCTGGAGGTGCATGTAATGAAGGATGGTACGTCTTCCACATCGGACTGTCTCGATGTTTGGGGCGAGTGGTCTCAACCTCTTCTTCCTGAATGTGTGCCAGTACAGCTGCTCGAGTCACGCTAGTAGGGGCTTGCAAGCGCACTACTGCTTTGATATCATCTCTCAACCCAAGCATAAATTGTGTAACAAAAAATTTACTATTCAGTGTTGCGTCCAGTGCCAGCAAATGATACATACATGCTTCAAATGCCATACGATATTCTGCTACTGATCCTGTTTGTTTGAGCAACAACAACCGGTTCATTTGAGCATCATATTCATCCAAACCAAACTCCTCTTCAACAGCTTGACAAAACATATCCCATCCCACAAGTACATGATGTCTCTTGAAAGCTTGTAGCCAAAGAGCAGCATTACCTTCCATGTATAGTGTCGTCGTGGAAATCCATTGTGTTACGGGCACCCGGCACATCTCAAAATAAGTCCGACAGCGATCCAGCCATAACATTGAGTTCTCTCCTTGAAACTTTGGAAAATCATGCCGAGGCGGCCTGGAGAACCTCTCTTCCTCCATGACTGTGGCTGGGGCAGTCATCACCTGGTAGGCAGGATTTGGGGCACGGGGTTGCGCAAACAGCGGTGGTAAGAGGTTTGCCAACATTCCTGAGGTAGTCGCAGTGGGCATCAGGCCCCCTTCTGGCGATAAGCCCGTGTGCGATGCTGAGGGCCGTAGAGACGGGACAGTAGGTGGATGCGGTGGATTTGAAGCCATATTCCACTCCGATTGCTTCTTCTTCACTTCATCCATTGCCTCTTGGGTGATCTCCACTTGCTGCCCAAGTTTCCGCATATCTTGTCCCAGCTTGTCGATCTGTGTCGCTTGGTGGTCGAACCGCGTCAGGATCTCTAATAGTTTATCCTGCATCTGCTTCGTTTGATCGTCCATCGCCGTGAGTACTTGGCGAGTCTGCACGTTGATCTTCGGTGGCGCCGTCGTGTAACCTTCTTTTCAAGTTCCCGATTGCACAGCGGAGGCGGAGAACGGCTCTGATACCAGATTGTGGTGACTCGATCATTGCCGAAAGGGACCTCACAACTTCAATAGAGTTTAATGGTAGAAATCCAGAGATGGGGAAAGCAGAAGATGAGAATCGGAGACGAAGGAGATGGGAAATCTGAATTTATTTGCTTTCTGAATGTTTTGTCGTATCTCCAACAGTCTCTATTTAACTTCGGTTATAACTGGCCGACAGTGGGCCTGCCAAAACCCAACACAACGTTTCTCCTCACCACACACACTTACAACTAGACCTTTATGCAGCACAACTCATCCTGCCGTCGTTTCCGCCGTGGCCGCCTTCACCCTCGTCCAGCATGCTTGGTGGAGGCGTGACACATCAGTTAGGCAATCACAGGATATCCCTCGTTAACCGGGGGCTATGACTATTCAATTTTCAGTGCCAAAGTGATCAGATTAGCTACTAAATATATTTTTTAATGGTAAGATATAGCTGCCAAATTCAGAACGCGCAAATACATTAGCAGAAGAGAAGATATACATGGTCGCAACTGAAATCCACAAACCTAGTCCTTACAAGAATCAGCGACTGAAACTTCATCCTTTAGAGGTCAACTTTTTCACATGCTATTTCATGAGCTCGTGTACAACATTCGGTGATTTTAATTAAGGTTTCTTTGATCACAATATGAAACTAATAAGACAAAAGTAAATATATTAGCTCTGTATTTAGAATAGCAAGAGTTACTCCATGAAATTACAATCTCCAACCATGGAACAGCAATATTACCACAGCTCATAAGCTTCTTTAGGGTAAAAGATGCATAGTAGTGGCCACAATGCAAGAACACAAAAACGGTATCAACAATGTTGTATTTTTCAGCGGCTCATCAAAGATGGCCGATCCAGATCCATCAAAGAATTGCAGAGTTTAAACATACGACAAAATATATCACCTCAAATAACGAATATGACTGGTGAGGTTAAAAGAATGAGAAGAAATAATACATCAGTGGTGGAAATAATACATTGCAAGTTCGGTGGAAGAATTACAACAGCAGAGTACAAAACCAAGATCAACCGATCTATGGCAACAAAATCCCACAGGCTGAGAGCATTGATAACCTATATGTTTCTATAAACAACTGAGGTCCTCTGAATACAGACCATTCACACAATCTCTCGTCAACTCTCTATTCTTCAATCCCATATATGTTCTTCCGCCAATATCAGAGAGGGATGAGAGCCTGACATGAAAATACGATGTTGACAGATGAGGATCAACATGCTTAGTATCTCTGCCCAGGTGGTGCCGGTGGCAAACGGTTTGGTGTGCGTCGACTGCCAGAGTTGGCACCGTTTACGTCCCCATTTTCGTAGCGCCGACCACGACTGTCAGCACTTCTTGACCTTGATTCATTGTGTGAGCTGGATCGGTCAACGGAGCCATTTGATGCAGAATCGAAGGCAGACCTCCAGTCCTCACCTGGCTGGCCAGGGGTCCGTGGGCTACTCTCTACAAGTGATTTGTTTGTTTGCTCAGGATTAGGTGCTTGATTTTTGCTACCAGGAATCAAAAGTAAAAAATGAATTTCAAAATCATCCACCATTAAATTATGGGATGTCAAGTTAACTAGTTACCTGGACTGGTAGACACAACTAGACAGTCCAGGAAAAAAAACTATACGTGAATATTTTAGAAAAAGTTACGCATGAATCTCTTGAGTATTTTATCTTGCTCAGCTGTTACTAGCAAGTTATAAACTTATAATACACAATTGGGTCTTTCCTGGCCTACAAAAAAAAAACTCATTTGGCTTCTTGCTTCTACTGTCCATTACTTGTGTTAAAACTTACAAACCATGGTTGTGGCATGATTACAATAACAGACAGTTTAAGACATATGATCATGAGTTATGACTGTTATCATGCCCAAACTGTGGGAAGAACGGCCTAGCAAATAGGGTAGTGTTTTGGTCCTAACCAGTAACCACCACCTAAACAGGATGGTTGAGTTGTGACTGAGCAAGCATGTTGCCTCTCCTACGTTTTGGCCACAAGATGTGTGCCATATCATCACTGACTCAACCTCAACGACACCAAAATCTGAGCCCTGAACAAAATAAAACCTTCACCTGGTGTAGAAACTCGTTATACTGCAATGTTCAAGTTTGTTTGTAAATAAAACAGGTCTGAAGTTTTGCAGCTGAGAACTTTGGCGTTGCATAACAACTGAAAGGTGCAGACAGACACCGGTAACATACTCAGTACCGCACAAACTCTGAAATTATCTATCGTTATAAGTAGGTTTCCAAGAGTGCTTGTCCATGTGGCAGTGCAAATATGGACATGACCAGAGTAATGTTAGACAACCATCCTAGCTAATCAGCACATTGAATAAAATATGCTAATGCGAGCAAACTAAGAATATTATTGGCTATAAAGCCGTGCTTTGCTTAGTATGAGTAGCCAATAAGAATACTTAGTTTTGAAAAAAAGAAGGCTTAATTTCTACCAACTCATTACCACACAAACTCTGCAATTGGATCTATCATTATAAGTGGGCTTCCCAAAGTGCTTGTCCATGTGGCAGTGAAAAATTGGACATGACCAAAAGAATAGTAATTCAACAACATATTAGAGACAACCATCCTAGTAACCTGCCCATTGGCTTATGTATGCTAATGCGCAAACAAAATCATTGAGCATATTGGAATAGTATTGACCACCAAGTTACTCTTAATTTTGGGTGATTTCAAAAGACAAACCATATTTACTATGAGAAAATTGGACAAAATTCACAAGCAGATAAAACTGCTAGCATCAAAGCAGGCATTTGAATTATAGCAAACTCACCAGCTCCAGAACTATCATTGGAATATGATGCAGCAGCAGCTCTGTTATCATGGACACTGAGCTGACGAGTAAGCTTTGACAAGAGAGATGATTGTTTTTGGTACTTTTCCCGTCTATGTTTAGCATTGTGGTCTTCTTGGAGAAGTTCTTCAATCTTTGCATTGGTTTGTGTACTAAAAGTGAGAATTGTGACAAGGTTAGCAACACATTATAAAAAAATGTAGTGACCATGGAACAAACAATTTTCAACCTTCCTACAAGTGGGAGTAAGAAATCGAAAATGTGTGGTGCACAACAGTTTTTAAATAAAAAAATAAGAGAAGTTTGTACCATGCCCACCCCCTATAAAAAAAATGGAACAAGTCCATTTAACCCCCTTAACTATGAAACCGGTCATTATGATGGTTTGGCTCGGCTGTTTTGCTGACATGGACTCGACCTTGGGTTATTTTGCCACATTGGCATGCGCACTTCATGGTCTGGTTGTGATACATCATGCGCAGAAATGTCATGCATCTAAGATAAAAACTAATAAACAAAAGAACACTGTTATGTGAACAAAGTTCTGTAAGAAATAGTTTGCAGCTGCTCACCTACAAGCAGGCCCAAGTGTGAATCAGACCAGCACTTGATTGAGCTTTGCAGACTAGGTTCAAAAGAAACAGTTTAAATTTGGACAACCCCTTAAGTAAGCAAGGGCAGTCTATGAGAGACAAAAAATGGCGAACAAATGACAAACTAGATGAGCTATACTACATGTACTTGAGTAGGTGCATATTAGGTGCAGGTGTGCAACTGTGCAAGGGGATTAAGCCAGAAGTGTGAGAAGCAATTTAATCAGTGCATACTGTTGGAACCTCAATAAAAGAGTTGGAAGGAAACTCCGGAGTAGAGGAAATAGGTGGAGCCGGAGGAGAGGGGAGCGAAGAATGTGGAAGCGTAAACGAAACAGAAGTGGAAAGCTGAGTGTTAGGAAAAGTGAGAAAAGGGATCAACTCAACAAGAGAATCTAAGCTGGCAGTAGAGGGACGAGGGAAGTAAGGCTAGGACTCATCGAAGGTGATGTCTCGAGATATCCTCATCCGACGAGCAACAGGGTCGTAGCAGCGATAACCCTTATGCTCAAGACTATAGCCAAGAAAAACACATTCAACTGACTGAGCAATTAGCTTGGTGCGGTCACGAGGTGGAAGAAGGTGACTGTACTCAGGAGACCGACCGTAGAGACGCTCATCAGGAGTAGAACCCTGAAGAGCAGTGGAAGGCTGCATGTTGATGAGAAAAGCAGCAGTGAAGACAGTCTCAGCCCAGAAGTGATGTGGAACAGAAGAGGCAAGCATGAGAGCGCGAGCTGTCTCAAGTAAGTGACGATGCTTACGCTCAGAGACACCATTCTGAACGTGAGCACCAGGACAAGAGTATTGGGTAAGAGTACCATGCTCAGCGAGAAAACGACACAAAGCAGCAGATAGGTACTCACCAGCCAAATCAGCACGAAAAACACGAATGGTCAAATCAAACTGAGTGCGAACTACGGTGGCAGATCTCTGGTAAATAGAGAACTTGACTGCAAAAGGATATGAAGTAGATCCAAGTATGACCAGAATAATCATCAATACAGATCACATAGTATCGATGACCCCTTTCGAAACGAATGGAGTCGGACCCCAAACGTCGTAGTGAACAAGATCAAAAGGACGAGCTAAGATAGAATCACTAGAGAGATAGGAGAGTTGTAGCTGCTTGCCAAGCTTGCAACCCATACAAGGTAAAGAGGTGTCACCAGAAACAGACCCAAGAAGACCACGACCTACTAAAGACGACAGTCACAATCCACAAAGATGATCCAAACGATGGTGCCACTGAGCAAAGGAAGCAGTAGAGGATGCAGCAAAAACTGAGGCAAGGGTAGTGACTGGCTGGCTGGTCGAGACAACGAAAAGAAGGTGCAGCCAGTCGAGCTCCCAAAGACGCCGCGAATCACGACGCCGAGGGCCAGCACCAAGCAGAGTCCCCGTTTGACAATCCTGAACACAAGAGCCGGACTCAAGAGTAACACGGCAATCGTGGTCAGTGATCTAACAGACCGATATAAGTTGCATAGCAAGCTTGGGAACATAAGAGACGTCAGGAACATGAAAGGAAGAAGTGGAAAGGATGCATCAGCCTGTAACAGGAAGAGAGTTAGGAAGAGTCATGGGACTCACAGAAGTGAGGTAAGTAGAATCAGGTATCATGTGAAACGAAGCACCAAAGTCCAAGATCCACGGAGACAAGATACCGAATGAGGGAGGTGGCGAAGGCAAGGACTGCTGAGAAGCAAGAGCCAGACGAGCAGAGCCCGAGACAGGGGCGGCGGCGGCGGCCCAAGGGGACAACGGCGGTGGCCCGAGGCAGGGGCGACGGCAGTGACATGAGGCCGGGGCGACGGCGACCCGAAACAGGAGCAGTAGTAGCGGCCCGAGACAGGGGCGGTGGCGGCCTGAGGCAAGAGCAGTGGCAGCGTCTCGAGACAGGGGCGGCGGCAGCGCTAGCTAGGAACAGGGGTGACGGGCGCACAACCTACGGGTATGGGATCTGCGGCTGCATCATGTGGCGGCCTGGGGCTCTGCGGTGCGGCGGGCCAGTAACGTCGGCCGGGTTCAGAGCGGGATCGCGGCAGCGACTCGACGCGCGAGGCGAGATCGAGCGCGCGCTCGGCGCCCGAGGTAGCCATTGCGCGGCGTCGAGGCGGCCCAGGCGGCTGGGCGGGGCTCGGGGGCAGCCGAAAGCGGTGGAGGGCAACCGGAGACTTGGGCAGCGCGGATCCGGGAGACAAGGGCTTGAGGGCGTTGTGCGCGATCCGGCGGCGTGGGCTCGGGGTGGCCGACCGAGCTCGGGCGGCAGAGGCGAGCTGCCAGCGTGACTGAACAGAGGAGAGTCGCCGAGCGGCGAGGCAAGTAGAGGCGAGCTTCGGGAGGCAAGATTCGAGAGGCGAGGCGAGCTCGGGGGAGGCGACGCTCGAGCGGCGAGGCGAGCCTGGGAGCGTCAGGGCGTGGGCGTGGCGCGGCCTGGGGGAGGAGAGGCCGCTCGGGGCGGCTTCGATCCAGAGGCGGCGGCGATGAATCCAGAGCAGAGGATGTCGCCCAGAGTGCAGGGAGAGCGGGGGAGCTCAGATCCAAGGCGGCGGCGGATCAGGCGCGGTGGCGACAGATCTGGGCTCGAGGACACACTGGGCATGAGGAGCAGAGGAGCGTGGGGCGGACGGCGCAGCCAGTGAACGACGGCGGCAGCGGTCACGTGGGTGGGAGGAGAGTAGAGGAGAGCCATGTGCTATGATACCATGTTGGAATGAACCCATAATCTATTCCAATGGGCTAAAGACCAATATATCATATACAGAGTAGGTCAATATGCAAAGAGAACCCTAAGCTATATACATATCTAACACATACCACTTTGTAAAAAAGAGAAGAAAAACATTTCAGACATGACACGGTTCCAGATATAGATATGACTTCTGTCTGTTAACTCATATCATAAAAAGTAATATATGAAGCAACTAAGTAAAAGGAAAATATAATATAATGAACCTATTCAAAATAGACCTCCCCATGGTTAAGGACTCATAACCAAGGTTCATGTAACTGCTTCGGGCATTTTCCGACAAAGTGCAGATTGTGAATGACTTCTGGTCAAACCGGTTTTTTTTCGGTTGAAATTCGATCGAATTCGCTTAAAATTCATCCAAAAATCAAAATTTGAATTTTGAATTGGCTAAACCGGACGTTGTAGTTCCGGTATTTTGTTTCCCAGATGCCCTCCGGTAGCCGGTAACCGGCGGTTACCGGCCGGGAATTTCATCCCTGCTCATAACTACAAGTAACTCTCTATTCTCACCCATAAAAATATTTCGTTCATTGCAGCTCTTCTATCTGGGTGGTATATTATAATTTTCAGCCAATTGAGTGATGAGGAGAAAAATTAATGCAATTCAATTGGACATAGAACCAGGGTACCTAATTTATTTTATTACAAACAGAGAATACGCATCCAACCTTATTGAGCTGTACAGTTGGTTAAGCATATCTTCCTTTGCTTTCTCCACTTGGCAAAGCACAATAGCCTGATCAATTTATCATGCAGAAGACAATGAAAATTTTACCACATATGAAAATTTGAAAGAATTGACTGAAGCTACAAATATGAACCTTTGGAACATTTGCAGCCAAACTGTTCAAAACAGCCTCAACATAACCGCGAACTTCTTGAGACATCCATCTGAGTTCTTCTTCAGGGTCAGCAGGCCTCCGGGCCATTGTATCCTTAAGAGAAATAGAGTGATTGTGTGTCATAGTGGAATAGTAGAACAAAGCAACATCAAGAAGTGAACTTTTGTTAGACACATTCAAATGATAAACATGGTCACTACGAAAGTAGAACAACTTGGTGTGTGTCCAGTCAAGACAGAGTTGATAGAAAATAAGCCGAGGCAACTGAGTTAGGGTAGTAAGGGATAAAAGCTTCGCAGAATACAGATGTAAGGACACAAGCAAGCATAGGCTAGAGCTTACAAGGGACCCATCTGAATGGCTTTGTCTCATGGAACCACCCTCAGGAGTATTTGAACCCTTGACAGAACCCCCTTTGCTCTGAATAACACCTCTAATTTTCTTCATCCACTCAAACTTGTCAGCCATATTCTCAGCCTTCAATATAACGGCACTATGAGCTGCAACATGAAACAAACATTTATAGCAAAAGAATTAATAAGTAAACCTCAAGCTAAAACGTTTAGAGGTATCAACCTTTTAGGACAGTTTTGTAGGCAACCCTGTTAGTAATCTTAAATACAAGACTTGGGCCTTTCTCTTTATCAGGCCCATTCGCCTTTTTTGAATCCTTAGAACTCTTAGAAAGCTCTTCCTCCTCTATCTCTTCCAGGTTACATTCCTGAATCACACAGCAAACTATGTTATTAATACAGTTCATATCACACATTCACACCTTCCATAGTTTCACACATGATGTTTCTTGGTTCAAATATGAATCACAACTGTCCACAAGGATTGGGGAAAAAAACAAAATATTAACTATTATAACCCTGAAGTGTAAACTAAAGTATCATATATTACTCAGTGTCAAGTAGAATAAAACAAACACATCAAAATATAAAAGTAAGCACACCTCCAGGACAATGACGCCACGAAAATGTTTCTCCTCTTGTTTCTTGGTGTATCCAAGCTGGACAGGAGAAAGATACAGTAAATGACACCAACCCCCTCAAATAAACAAGAACATTAAAAAATCAGCAGTGAATGTCAAGAAAATTATGAAAAGTTGGGATTCAGAACAATCAAGACTGGAGGGTATCAGTACAGGTCTACAGGAGATTTATTAACCTTTCCACTCTTCTCATTTAGGACAAACCACCTTCTGCTCCATTCATTATTTTTTGCACTCTTCTTCAAAAGGTAACCTAAAGAGAAGAAAAATATGATTCTGTATCAAGAAATCAAAGCACAATTATGGGAAAAGAAATTATCAAAACCATGTGCATTTACTTTTTACATCTGTATGCATATTTTGTATGCTAAAAATGAAAAAATATGCTAGAATACTGCATAGAGTGAATAAGCAGCCAAAGAGGTTGATATAATTATGAAAATGCTTATTTCATTTTAATGGACCAAAATTGACATTGGAGCAACAAGAAATAAATCTGCAGTGGTTTCAGTATCTCAATCACAGTTGAACAGAAGCAAAAGTGCTGCAAAATTGCTTTGAGAAAAGATGGAAGTTGTGCCAACCTATGGCGCACTATTATACCTGCAGTTATTTCGCCGCCAGGCCCAGCAACCTGCAAATTCGATCCCTCTTTTGTACCTTTATCTTGCTGGTTTGATTTGTCTTTCATTGATTTCAGGTTACCACCAGCTTGCTCAGATCCTGTTTGGGGGCTTGAAGCCTAATATGAAAGACAACCAATGTTAACAGCCAAACCAACATAAGTACAGAGAATCTGGCAGTCATTACTTTTGAGTACAGATTTGTAGCATGCAGATTTGTGCATCCTAACTTCCTAAGCAACGAGGCAGAAGTCATACCCTGTTCATCATAGACTGTTCTGCATCTTGTGCTTTCTTCGATGATCTATTTTTCACCTCATCCTCACGACGCTGCCTTTCCATTCTGAAAATATCATACCAAGCCAAAGATGATCATTGGATCATGTAATCGTGAAAACTCTGTAAAGGCCACTCAACTTATTGACAGCCGATAGTAGCCGGTAGGACAAACCATTATCCATTTTATCTAAGGCAAGAAGCAATACTTGAATAACAAAGAAGTTAAAAAGTGAAGTGGTACACTTCATTAGTGCATCACTTTGTTATAAAAAGTGCATCAGCCTTTTGGCATTGTTCTTCATCACTAGATTTTCTGTTAAAAAACAAAAATAAGAATCTAAACGAGCAAAAACTTCTCTTGCCAATGTACCAAGTACAAAAAAGTGCAGAGTAGGAAAACTTGGAAAAAAGAACAGATTATTTGCCGAAGTTACATTAAAGCAGATTAAATAGAAAGAAACCGACTATTATTCGTTAAGAGCGCGACTGACCTTCTTTGTACTAAACGGATGAAATGTTGTGGGGGGACAAAGGCACGCTCCATATCAACAAGCGCAACCACCATCCTTTTCGCATCATTTTTAAAAGCATCCAATGCATTAGATGCAATTGCAATGACCTTGAGAAAAGAAATGTGGGAATTTTGTGCTCAGAAATCAGGTTGACTATTAATTCTACACGCAAGTAAAAACGGGAAGTAGATTGTGATATAGAACAAAGTGGCACCTCGCGTTTGAATGGAGGATATCTTCCCAGCCCTGGCGTAGCATTTGCAGAAGCATTTACTATGTCTAACAATACATGGTGTACCTATTGTATTGAAAAAATAATAAGTTATGTATCAGAAGCTACATAGACAGTCTCTACCAATGCACAGTATACCTAGTGACTAGTGTATTGACAAACATAATAGTTAATAAACTACATAGACAGTTACATATTTGTGCAGGTGCAATAGTTTACAGATAAAGCGTAATACTGAATATTAGCAGGATAGAAATAGCTCATCAAAAGCATATCTCTATCTTACATTGATCTTCATCCAAAGGCAGAAGAATCGAAGATACGTACAATTTGGGGACCAGCCAAGACATACCTCTTCAACGCACAGTCGTGATGGCTCCTTTGCCATTTCCAGTACCCCTTTTATTAAGGATTTTAAACCTTTCTCGGGAGATATCAAATATGGCTGGTAACCATCGGCTTCCAAGACAATCTAGAAAATGAAGAAAATGATGTTCATCATAGGCCAAAAGAATAGACCACTCCAGAAAAAAATTCTAGAAGGGCTTTTGAATTTACCCTTTTGACATTGTTCAGATCAAAATGTCTGTCCAATGGAAGCTGTTTGATCCTATCTGGAAACTTGCCCTCAAAACTTGCAACAATTTTCCAACCAGACCCCTTTTGATTGAGAACAGTATAATGGTCATGTAATCTTGGTTATTTCATTTGGAAAGTACTAACTTAAGTATAAATAAAGACCATAACTTAAACTTATCACTAACCTCACCAGAAGTAACATGAGCAAGAAACTTATCTTCAAAATCTCGGCACAGCTCCAGAGCAACAGCCCTGGTTCCTTCAACGCTTTGTACCATCTGTTCTCCCAGCCTTGAAAGTTCATCTTTCACTATCTGAGACTTACCCTGAAGCCTGAAATTGGAGCAATGGTGCAAGCATTTGCAATTTAAGCACCAGAAATCAGTTATAAAAAGAAAAAGAAAGAAACAGAAGATAATAAATATCCATGTAACATGGTGCACTAATGATAAATTCAATTGATAGGTATGGATGGTTAGTTATAGCAGAATAGTTCATTGACCATATCAAATTTAATAAGGAGTTCGAAAAGTGGTATCAACTTGACATTTCATAGACAAGTAAAAGCTACATATCTTTTTACATGACATTCCTTTTACATTTGGACGTTTGTGTCCTGTAACCACAGATGCAGAAGGTGAAGTGGAAGCTCAGTTTTGAAATCATACAATTTTACAGTACCAACCCCATATTTCTTAGGTATATAAAAAGTCAATCAGCAATGTTGAAAAAGCTAATCAAGAACACGGATGTGATAGCTGCAGAAACAAGGCAACTATACTGCTGGGATGTACAAGCTTCAACGATGACACTGTAGAGGGGAGATCTTGAAGAAATGAAATATAAAGGATGTTGTGAGAAGTAAAAAACCCAGATCCTCTAAGTTTCAGTTGTCTGATTGCCAGTAGGAGCCTGGAGAATTTAAGCTACATGCATGTTGTGTACCTTTATCTAGCATGATTAAGATGCATGATTGGTGATTAATTTGGATGACATTAACCAGGTGGGATTGTGATTAGTTTATTTCAATAGGAAAAAAGAACTTGCTTCGATTATATATATATATATATATATATATATATATATATATATATATATATATATATATATATATATATATATATATATATATATATATATATATATATACACTTCCACTTCCAATATACTACTTAAACGAATATATTATATTTCTTTATCACCTTCAGTATACTTAAATACCAATTATAAGATACTCCAAGACGATTTGATTGGAAAAATTCATTGGAGCGCTTTATTTTTTTCTATATACCATTTTTCATATACAAAAGAAGTATATACACAAATTTTGCTATAAAAGTGGATTTTTTAGGGTATCTTATAATCATTATTGGAGTATGCTCAAATTTATACAGATGTATTATCATACGATTTAAGTGGTATATGAGAAGTGGGAGTATGTACTCCCAGGAGTACCATACCATTTTCATATATATATGAAGCATTTTCCATACTCCTGGAAGTACGTACTCTCACTTCCAATATACCACTTAAACAAACATTCTTTATCACTTTCGTTATACTTAAATACTAATTATAAGATACTCTAATGTGATTTGATTGAAAAATTTTAATTAGAGCCTTTTATTTTTGCTATATACCCCTTTTTCATATATAAAAGAAGTATATATACAAATTTTGCTATAAAAAGTGTACTTTGATAAAAATTTTATGGAACTCACTTTGGGGTATCTTATAATCGTTACTGGAACATGCTCAAATAGATAAAGAGGTATCATCATACGATTTATGTGGTATGTGAGAAGTGAGAGTACGTACTCCTAGGAGGTACCATACATACATATATAGAAAGTTTTTTCCTACTCCCGGGAGTAGTTACTCCCTATTTCGTATCTCACAATGTAAGGAGTATCTTGCGCAATCGAGAGTATATATGTGTAGTATACGAGTATATAAGACCACCTAGGTGGTATTTACACATTTTCAGGGGTGGTATGTACAATTTTTTAGACATACTCCTTTTTATGTGCGAATATGAAGGTATTTACAAAATATACTAAAAACTATAGACTCTTTGCAAATTTTTCATATGGTTCATATTAGAGTATCTTATAATTAGTATATGAGTATACCCAAAGTGATAAAAGAGTATGCCAAGTTATTTTAAGTGGTATATCAGAGGTGGGAGTAACTACACCCGGGAGTAGAAAGTATTAATCCTATATAGAAAGTATTAATATATATATATATATATATATATATATATATATATATATATATATATATATATATATATATATATGTGGGTGTGACAGAATGACCAACAAACAGTACCACAATGCTTACCCAGACAACAAGTTAGGTAACCGCACTTTCATCCGTTTACGTATCTGCTTAGCAATGGTATCCACAAGAGCAATTCTCCCCAGCTTACTCTGAGGAGCACCAGTTAGGATGGATTTAAGGCTTTCTGCCTCAGCTCGCCAAGCTGTTTCCAGTGAATTCTCGGACCCAACTGATCCTGCTTGAGCTGACGCAATTGAGACAGATTGCCCTATTAGAGCAACCCACTCAATTTCAGCTGCTGCTCGTGGTGCGCCCTTGTTAGACAAAATGGCCTGAACACAAGAAACAGTTTTTGCATCTGCAGCTGCTTGATCGATTTTACTTAAGACACCTATTGTTCTGGTTCCTACAACAAGGTGGACAAGAAAAAAAATCAGTAGCTACAAAGAGAGTGACTATGCTATTGCAGAGGATATATGATCAGATTCAAATGACAGACCATCTGGATCGATATCCTTCGCTAGTCTAAGAGCTCGAGATGATGCAACATCAGCAGCTTGCATTGCCGGTATCACAACAATCAATATTGCATCGTTGTGCCCAGCATACTCATTAATCTGAAATGTGAAAAACAGACTACAGCATGAGGTGATACAACAAACATGATACATAAACTTATAGTTTTGGTGCTTCTCTTGCATGTAGTAAGTTGAAAAACAAGTAATATAGCTATGGAAGACATTCAGTGAATCTCAGTTCAAGTGCATGCCGTGCTGTCATTCTTCTGATGTTTCCCGCCATTCCATACATTAGATACTATTCCAATCCATGTTGGTGAATGTAATGCAGAATCAAATGTTAATTGTGAGGGCTCTGGATATTCTAAAGATTGTTCAAGCATTTTTTACTAGTTGAGGAGTAAATACAAGAAAATTGCAAGCAGTACTCACCGTTGAATCATCCATAACTCGTTGGTCTATGCCTGGTAAATCGATCAATTTTAACGGGGGAGCTGGAAAAACAAAAACAAGAGAACTGCAGTGGTAAATCATTTGGAAAAGAAACAGACAGAAGTAAACAGAAGCAACTTAATATAAAGCGTGTAGTATAGCTATCAGATAATGAGCTATTTCAGAGTAGGATACAAATTAATTAGATCACTGAAAAACCAGAGAGCACATATTTGAGTAATTAGTAATAACCATATCAGAAGATACTCTTGATACTGATTATATTTCACAATCTTACGGTCTTATCGTTCCAGCTTTACACAGCACATAAAATGCACAAGGCATCAATGTCCGACAGCTAAAGTGACAGTTTGGACACTTGCTCAAACATTAGCATACCCTCAGGGAATGGCCAACTATACAGCTCGCCACTGGATTAGAAACGTTGCCCAAACAACTGGACGAAAAAAGGTTCAATCCAACGACAAACCTGTACTTGTCCGCAGTTTGAGGTAAATCTCATCAGTTCGGCTTCTCCCGGATCCACTAGACGCCCCCTTGCTAAGCCTATCCTGCAGCGAATGCCGGAGTGCGCCTGCATGCCACAACACAACCAAAAATTGCCACCAAACTCAGCACACCGACCAACCGCGGCCATTGCCAGATCTAGCTAGGCAAGGAGAGATCTCACTCACTTGCCGACACCTGCTGCGACTTGCTGTCGATCTGCAGGACGATGGAGTTGCTGCTGAGCCCCGGATCCCTATGTAGGTCGACCACTATCGGCGCCCGCGTCGCCCCGTTCTCCCCCGTCGGCTGCACCACACCAACCACCACCGAAACCCCACATAAACGAATGCACAAAGCAGAAGAGAGCGAGCTAGACCCGAAGCACTCACCAGCACGGGGTGGCCGATGAGGCTGTTCAGCACGGCCGATTTGCCGGCCCCCTGCACGGAACAAACCGGATCGAGTCAGATCGGGGGGGCGCGCGCGGCGACGGAGAGGGTTTTGAGTTCGCCGTGGCAGCGGCACTTACGACGTTGCCGAGCGCGACGGCGTTGAGGAAGGTGGAGGGGCGGCGCGTGCTGGCCTCGTCGGAGGGGTCGTCGTCGGCGAGGAGCGCGGCGGCCTGGCGCATGGAGTCGGAGAGTTGGACGAGCTCGTCCATGGCCTCCATGGCCGACGACGACATGGGCGCAGGGATCTCGAGGCTGGTCAGGGAGATCTCGGGGTAGGGGGATTCGGGGGTGCAGGGAAATTGGAGGCGGACTCTTGGAATCCGCGAGGCGAGTGGGAGGTGGGATTTGAGACGGAGTGGGGAGTCGTTGCCTCCATGCTTTTCAAGTGACGGGACCAGTCACCGCGCGGTGGGGTGCGCCGGTGTGGAACGTCCGTTTGTTCGGGCACGTCGAGTTTGGTTTCAGATCTGGCTAGTGCTGGCCTAATGGACGGCACGGGCACGACCCGTGTAAGAATTGGGCCGTGTTTGGCCCACCGGCCATTTAGCTTGGAAAACTAAAAAAACAGAAGAAAAACGGGAAGAAAAAAAAAACAGAAAAATATGTAGAATTCATAAATATATATGAAAGCCATAAAAAATGGGACAAAGATATTGAAAATATAATAAAGATCTTTATTAATATTGAAATGACTGTCTCGTTAAAACATTTCCCAAGTAAAAACTCAACAAAAGAAAACATTAGCAAAGAGTGCAGTCTATAGCTCTACATACATCCTTATTCTATATGTTGTTGTCTAAGTACATATTTTCGAACACCTCTGACAATTCTAGATTTTCCACACAGTGTTGTGTTCGCGAATCAGCTTGTTCTCGGTCCTTCGCGGTTAGAAGTATTTCCACCATCTCACTTGTGAGACTTATTCTTCCCTCCTCCAATATTCTTCCAGAAAGACTGGAAAAGCAAACTCGGAGAAAATCGTCGAGACAGGAACAGTTAACACATCATGTGCAAGTATGGATAGTATGTGATATGTTAACTTATATGCTTGCCACCATTGCAAATTTTCAAAGCCTTCTGAGTTAAAATCCACCGTATCACTGTCCAGATAGGTGGATGGTTCTCCACTCCTTAGGGTTATTCTTGGCTGAGCATGCGACGTTGTAAAAGAAAAAGACCTGGACCTGAAGGAAAAGCCATCAAAGAGCTTACTCTACATATTTGTCTTGCTACTTGAGGCGGGGGCTACTGGAAGTCGTTGCAAGCGGACTCCCCGGAGCTTATTTTCATACCTTTGGTAAACCTAGTGTAGTCGAGAACGAACTTCTAAAAAAATAGTTAGTATACTCTAGCCTTGTAGCATCACTAAGAAGATCAAGTACGTTAGCAAATGCTTTAATTTTAGCTATAGGATATAAAACAAATGCAGATAGATATACGAAATGGATTTCTCTCCAATATTTCAGGTATTTACTTTTCATAGCAACAATAGTCTCGTGTAAAACTAAGTCATTTTCATACATTTTCAATTAAGTAGCAATCTATAAAAATATTATGCATAATGATAGGAGAAATTGGATAGTAAACAGCAGACTAAGTAGCAGTGGCCTCGTAAAATATTTCTAAAAACTGTAGTATCTTCTCAGCAACGAAGCAATGTTGTTCAGTTAATAGTATACTACCATTAGTGATCTGATAGTACGTTTTAATAAAAATAGAAAAATTGCTCTTATATGGTAAAAGACTCTTAAGCATTAGGTAAGTAGAGTTCCATCTTACCGGCATGTCCAAACCGAACTTTCTTGGACGTACACCCATCGCCCTGCAATAGTTCTTATATGCTGCTATTCTTACGTTATAATTATTCAAGAAAGATATCGCATCGCGAAAAAATTTAAGATGCAGATTCAACCTCTTCAAACCATATTTGACTATAAGGTTAATAATACGACAAACGCATCGCTGATGTAGCAAAAAGGAATCGACGTATGTACCCAACACTAGAGTAAGAATAATCATAGTCCTAGAGTTTGAAGCGGTATTGTCTAAAGTAATTAAGAATATTTTGTCTATAAAATCAAAGTCTTCTACGACTTTGATAATACAGTCTACAATATTTTTACCCGTGTGTGATACATCAATTAATTTTAAATCTATAATTATTTTCTCTATTTTTAGTCATCATTAACATAATAAGCAACTACACTAAGATAATTATACCTAACCCGACCACTTCATATGTTCGAGGTTAGGGCCACTGAAAATGTGCACATACTAAACAGTTCCTTTAAAAAAAATTACGATGTTCATTGTAGTATTTTACTAGATCTCTAACTGTTGCCTGTCTAGAAATGGCGAAAAATCTAGGATTATGCGCAGTCCTAGTGTAAGTTTGGAAAATGGTAGATTTTTCAAAGCCTAACGGTAAATCATCAGAAGCAATTAGACGACAGAGAGATTGACGGGCTACCTCAGGATCATAGTCCCACCACGTACCGTACCGTCGAGGTTATACTACAGCTGTGTCTGTCTCATCACCAATCCTTGCTTGGCTTTACATCTTGTAGCTAGGGCTGGAAAAATAGCTCGAGGCTCGTGGCTCGGCTCAGGCTCGTCACGGCTCGGCTCGGCTCGGGCTCGTGAATTTTCGAGTCGAGCCGAGCCCACCTCTTGGCTCGTGATTTTTTCGAGCCGAGCTCGAGCCGCTCGCGAGCGGCTCGGCCGGCTCGTTTGGCTCGCTCGCCCCCGACCGAGTCCCTACTTCAGTAATCAGTACATCTACTTGCCCCCAAACCCCAATCCCAAATCCTCCGAGTCCCTGCTATGCCCAGTGCTCCCAAAATCCCGAATCCCCCAATCGATCGGCCGCCCCGTCCTCTGGCCAGCCACCTCCGGCTCCGTTGCTCCGCCTCTGGTCCCCCGCCGCCCCCCATCCTCCTCCCCCTCGAGTACCCCCGGTCGTCCGCGCCGCCGCCGTGTCCTCCCCCGGGTCCTCCGCGCTGCCGCCATGTCCTCCTCCGCCCCAGTCCTCCACCACGCCTCTGCCCCGATCCTCCACGCCGTCACCCCGCCGCCGGAGGTCCTCCACACCGTCGCGAGGAAGCTTCCCCCGGTCAAAACTCCCGCGCCACCTCCGAGTGCGGTGGACCATCGTCGGGCTCCCGTCGCCTCCGCGAGCGGTCGTGCGGCTCCGGCTTCCTCCGCCAACGCTTGCGCCGCGGGCCCTTCAGCTGCCGTCGTCGGGGATGCTAGGTCCTGGCCGCCCGCGTCTCCCGACCGCCATCATCCCTAAGCACCTCCGGCTGTCGTTTCAGATCTGAGAAATGGCCAGTGAGCAACAAACTTCTAGAATGAGGATTGTTGGATTTTGATTCTTGTTGTTCCAAATAATCTATGTGATTGGAAATAGCTGTGTGAAATGTTGTGTTCTTGAGAAAATCTATGGTTGTCTTGTATGTGAAATCTGAGCAACAATAGCAATTACAAGTTACAGCATCGTTGCTTTGCTTGGGTTGGGCGGCTACGTGGTCTGGGCAAGGCTCGCGAGCCAGAACGAGCTGGCTCGAGCCTTCCTCCGAGCCGAGCCAAGCCACCTTTCTGGCTCGCGATCGGAATGAGCCGAGCCGAGCCGACTGTTCAAACGAGCCTGACCGAGCCTGGCTCGAGCCGGCTCGTTTCCAGCTCTACTTGTAGCATGTCTAAGCGAGTGCCATGTTCCACTTGTAGACCTTGTAGACAATTCATTACGACAAAATTTGCAAATAGCATATGGTGTCTGATTTCTCTGTGCATCTAGCTTGGTTGTCCTTTTGAAGTCCTCCCACACTCTTGATGTAGACGACCACAACCTCTTTGTTCTGGTGGTCGGCAAAAAATATGCTGTCGTGGAGCCTGATGACGGAACTCCGTCTTGCCCTTCTGGTAACAAATCTATTTGGTTTGAGGCAGCCACAACAGCCTCCATGGATGCAACATCCTCCGGTGAAAGCCTGTAATCATTAAGAGCAAAGTTGTCGTAACTGTCCATACCGAAAACAGCAAAATCGGAAATAAAACTATTATTACTTTCATCTTAGCATAAAACAAATACTAAAAATAAAAGTATGCTTTGCCAAATCATCTCACAATGAATTTGAATTTGCACAACATAATTTGAAAGAGGGATTGAGAAATGGATGGATGCTGAATGAAGAGGGTATGGTGGCTATTTATAGAAAAAAATCGAGTTTTTTTACTATTTTAAAAGGGCCAAACGTAAAAAAACGATTAAAAAGGGGCAAAAAAACGTCCAACGGGTAGATTCTAGTCGGGCCGTGCCATGCCAGGCATGGCCCACGCCCAGCGGCCTACCCTTTCCCCTCCCCTGCGCGTGTGGTAGTGTGCCCGACAGTACTGCTGCACGCCCACTACCGCCTGCCGCCCTCCACGCTGGCGCCACCCCCTCCCAGCCTCCTCCCTCCACGCCAGTGCCTCCCACGTTGGCGTCGTCCCTCCTCTCCTCCTCCTGGCTCCCTCCTTCTCGAGTTGGCCTCGCTACCTTCTCCTCCCTCCACGCCGCCTCCTCCCGGCCTCCTCCCTCCACGTTGGCACCGCCCCATCCTCCTCCGCCTCCTCTCCTCCTCCCGGCTCCCTCCCTCCCAGAGCCAACCCCGTCGCTGAAAGTATTTAGACCCCTAAAAAGTGTTTTGGTATTTAATGACAATATGTTCTATGGGACTAATGAAATTATCGAGTGTTTAAAAAGGTTTAGTCTCAGTGATGAACACATCTACATGGAAATACATGCTTGAGGACAACATGAAGATCAATATGGCTCGAAGACAAGGTACAAAGTAATTTAGGATCTTTTTTTAGTTTACCAATCTCAGGTGAATTGGTTGGGAGACTGAATTGTAGGTTAAATGTCGTACTATCAAGAGGAGTTATAATTAGTAGCTTGATAATATGTTCCTAAGCACAATGGATCAATCTAGGATCATGCATACCTTTGAGATTGTGTTGAAAAATAATCTCTTTTTTTTTCAAAGTAAAACGGTAGTACCAAAACATACCTGGCGAAACTACCGCTCAAACGGTAGTATCGCAGTGAACTTGGCGGAACTACCGCTCAATGGTAGTACTGCAAGTCCCTTTAAGATCTACCGTAAAGTTTTTTTTTAGTATTTGAAAAATGTTCCAAGTCTTGATAAAAAACCCTTGTTCCGTAAAAATTAAAATGTATTTGGGGTTTACTTGGATATTTTTCTTAAGAGCTGTTCTGTGTATTTTAAATGTGCGGTTGTACCGACGTTCATATTACGGAACTACCGCTTGGCGGTAGTACCGATCCTTTGTGCGATACATTTTTTCAGAACACATGTCCTTGAAAGTTTATTGCTCTCTCAAGGAACGGTAGTACCGCAGTGTTTCTAGCGGAACTATCGTATCTTCGACACATCCGATAGTTACATGGCGATACATTTTTTTACAGAACGTATGTTTTTGGAGTTGTTTTGATTGTTTTGAAGTGGTAGTACCGGAGCTCAACTCGCGGAACTACCGCATTTCCGGTTCTTCCGATTGTTGAAAGGCGGTACGTAACTTCTAGTACTGATGTTTTGGAACTCAAGAAAAACGGAAGTACCTGCTCTCAATCGGAACTTCCGCTAAAACGGAACTACCACATTTTAGTTGGCGGTAGTATCGCGCTGAATTTCTAACGACTTTGTTAGGGCATTTAATGACTCATTTGTTCTAGCCGTTACATGCCGTTTTGGGATGGTGCGGTAGTACCAACCGTTCAACAGCGGTACTACCGTTTGTGCTGTTTTTCCTTGTAACTTGGTCCCAACTGTCGTTTTGGTTGTAAGAGGTTATAAATACCCTTCCACCTGCTCTTGGACAGAAATAGTGCTTACACATTTACATTCTTGAGCTAAGAGCATTCACTCCACACCTCATTTACACCTGTGCATTCATTGTGAGGTTGTTGAGTATAACTTCAAGTGCATTCATTCTAGTTTGATCCATTGCACTTGAGTGCTGTTAAGCAAAGATTGTGATATGTTACTCTTGGTGCTGTTAGCACCTAGACGGCTTGACGAGTTTGCACGCGATCTCTTCAAGAAAGATTGTGAAGAGACTTGGTGCCAATTGTGTGTGGTCTGGTGTTCACCATCTCCGAGTGGAGGAAGAACAACCACCAGTGAAATCGAGGGAAGACTTAATTTGTGAAGCCGGCTTGATTGGTTCAATCTTTCTCAACGTGGACTAGTGAAGACTTAGGTCTTCGATACCACGGGAAAAACATCTTTGTCTTCACTGTGGTTATCTCTTGTCTTTACCTTTTGCATTTACATTACAACTTATCCCTGTGATTTACTTGTTTAGCTAATTTGTGTCTTGCAATGCCTTTGCCTTTCTGTCCTGAGTAGTTGTTTATTTCTACCTTCTTGTTCCCTATCCACGCTGTTAAGTCTGTGTTGCTGAAAGTCTAAATTTGGACGATTAAATTTAGAAACCTCCTATTCACCACTCTCTAGTCGGTTATCCTTGATCCTACAGTCGCCTTCTCCTCCCTCCACGCCAGCGCCGCCTCCTCCCGGCTTCCTCCCTCCTTCGCTGGCTTGCCGCTCCTCCTCCCTCCCTCTCCCTGCGGCCTGGGCCACCTGGCGTCCTGCCTGGCTGCCTCTCTTGGGCTCGTGCCGTGCCTGGCACGGCCCGACATTGTTCGTGCTGTGTCGGACCAGCCCATCATGCCAGGTGGTCACCCAAAACGACATGGCTCTTCGTGCCGTGCCGTGTCAGCCTATAAACAGTGTAGACTGTGTCGTGTCTGGACCGGGACAACAATGTCGTACCTCGGGGCAACCCGACAGGCACAACCCATTTGGCCGGGTCTAGATCTGGCTCGAGAATTGAGGAGTTTGGTGCTATACGAAAATGGGCTGGGTTGGGTGGGTCGACGTAGGCTGAGTTATGTTAAGGCCTACGGTATTTTGGGTCTGGCTTGGGCTATTAAGTACAATTTCGGCTTGGTAATATTTCGTTTGGTGTCCATGCTAGTATTTATTTCATCTCGAAAAAAGTCCAAGTTTTTTTCTCGAGTCAATTGATTATAAGCAGGTAGTGTACAATCCACTGTCAATAAAAATTCTGCATGTATACATTGATGTTGTGGTTCATCTTGACTCGTCCGAAGTATTATTCAAGATCTCAACTTTATTGGTAGTTTGAATCAAACCATCCAAGTAAGCCTTTTTTTCCTTTAAAAAAATAACTGGGTCATCGGCAGGTGAAGCTAATACACACGTGGACTGGTATAAAATGTCTATGTTTTGATTATGTAGCGTCTACAAGTAGCTGTGCATTCTAAATGGTTCATCTTGTGAGTTAAAAACTCAATTTCGACGAGAAAAACAAACAGAGTTGAAACATACAGTTTCAAGATATGGAATCTATAGTTTCATGAAAAATAACAACTAAATTAAAATTCACAATCATTAATGCAATGCTTGCACATGTTGCCTTTTATTTTCATAACACTTCATGTGTTTTTATATTTGTTCACTAATGTTTGCTAAAAATAGCTTCTTAAATAAGCTTATAGTGTTTTAATGAAAAACATGTTTTTTTATTTAAAAAAAATAGTGAGGTATCGTACTTATGCCATTGTACTTCACAAAACTCAAACACATCTTATTACACTTTTGAAATTTTAAAAACTATGGAAAATACCACACCCACAGGGCCCGATGATCAGTCGGTGTAAAAATTCTCAGTTGTGCACGTAGCAGCGCTGATCCGCAGAACGCACTCTTCGGATCCGCCCATATAAACCCGCCACGAGACGCCCCCACCGAACTGAACTCCCCTCGGCCCCCTCCTCCCGCATCATCGTGTTCTCCAATCCAAGGCGCGCAAACGCGCGGCGGGCAATGGCGGCAGCGAACGGACCATCGCCGGGGAGGTTGGCGTCTGTGTACAGCGAGGTCCAGACGAGCCGCCTCCACCACGCACTCCCGCTCCCCTCCGTCCTCAGCTCCCAATTCTCCCTCGTCGACGGGCCACCCAGCTCCGCCTCCGGAAACCCCGGTAACGATTGACCCGCGCCTCCCTAGCTCGGATCTCGCCTTCCGATTCGATTGTTCGGTCTGGCTTGTTGTGGTCTAATGTTTGGATTTAATTCGATCCCTGCAGATGAGATCGCGAAACTGTTCCCGAACCTGTTCGGGCAGCCGTCGGCGGCGCTGGTGCCGGCAAAGGAGTTGGCGGAGGGGAAGCCACTGAAGATCGGGGTGGTGCTGTCCGGCGGACAGGCCCCCGGTGGGCACAATGTGATCTGCGGTATCTTCGGTGAGGGCTCTCTGATCCGCTCTTAACGCTACGAATTGTTTTGAGAATTGGGATGAACAGTATCAGTATGAAGCCAACATTTAGTTGTACTTGTATCCGATTGTTCAGTTTTTCTTTCCGTTCAACTATTCAAGTTGGAAATTTTGAGGGAGATGCCTACCTTTCCCTCCTAATCGTCTGGGCTGGGAATGCGGATTTCTGAACTTTTGGACCTGGAACTAATAATTAGCTGACAAATTTTGATTGATAACGTCAAGTTACGTTAAGTAGATTACGATGAAATATGGAATTATCCTGATACCTTCCTGCCAATGGCTCTGTTTGGCTTGGTTTAGATTTCTTGCAGGATCGTGCAAAGGGCAGCACAGTATATGGATTCAAGGGAGGCCCAGCAGGGGTCATGAAGTGCAAGTATGTTGAACTCAATGCAGATTTCGTCTACCCCTACAGAAACCAGGTTAGCCACGCTATTCATCATGTCAGCTTACTGACGCGCTTTGAGGCTTTGAGCTGTGTTTAGTTTGCAAAGTCACGTTGGTTTGGTTGGAGACTTTGGAGTTGTAGTAGGTCGTGTTTAGTTATAGCTTGTAGGTAGCGCCTCGAAATGTAGCATGTAGGTAGCCTTGCACTGTTTGGTGCAAATCTGGTAATATATTTTCTTTAGATATCTAGAATATTTTGGTGTAGCAATGTCATCGATAATTAGGCCTTTATTGATATTAGTTTGCAGTTGTTCAGTTCCTTGAGGATGTTAGGTAGCACCGTAGCATAGCGTTTTTTTTTATCATTAGGTCTACTTAAAGCTAAATGAGTTTTTAATCAGTGTTTTTTTTTATGCTTCAATAGGGTGGATTTGATATGATCTGCAGTGGAAGGGATAAGATTGAAACACCAGAGCAGGTACGTCCTTTTTTTTTTGTCAAAGCTTCTTTGCATATGCATATACCAAATACCTCTCATGGTATATCGAAGAACTTCTCAATATTGGTCAAAGTATGACCATGGTCATCTCTACATAAACCTAACTCGTCCTTGTTACTGAAGTTCAAGCAAGCTGAAGATACAGCCAACAAACTTGAGTTGGATGGACTTACTGTAATTGGTGGTGACGATTCCAATACTAATGCATGCCTTATTGCTGAGTACTTCAGGTTGGTTGCTAATACTACAAATCACTTTGGTGCACTAAAGCCATTTTTCTTCACAATTCTCTCCTTCACAAGTACATATAAAATATGGACATATCTAAGTCAAGGGCATCCCTGTGTAGGGCAAAGAACCTGAAGACTCGTGTTATTGGCTGTCCAAAGACTATTGATGGAGATCTGAAGTGCAAGGAGGTCCCAACAAGTTTTGGATTTGACACTGCATGCAAGGTGCCATGTTCTTGATCCATATAAATCAGTATCAGATTTTTGCAACCAAAAGGTCATAATTTTCAATTTGACATGATATGTGGAAACTTCTGCATGAAGATTCTTAGTCATGTAAAACCAGTCGTGTCATGAGAATGACATATTATCTTTTGCAGATTTACTCCGAAATGATCGGAAATGTGATGACCGATGCACGATCATCAGGAAAATACTACCATTGTAAGCTTCTGCACTTAGTTGGAGTGATTATAATCATTTGGACACGCCGGACTAGTTTTCTTTCCTATTGTAATAAAAGAGCCAATTGCAAAAACAGAAAAAATTGAACAGGTTGTGATTGTATTAGCTACTATTCCCATACTAAAACTAGTAACTCAAAAGCTGTTACGAACGGATCATCCATGATGCTGCTTCAGGCTAACACTTATTAATTATACATTTATGAACTCTATTGCTTTTTACTAGGATGTTAAGTTGTTAACTGATGCTAAGGATATTGTTTAAGTGTTAAGGATATTGTTTTAAATACCGCAAAATCTTTTTTTAATACACTTAGTTATTTAATCTCTTTATTTGAATATATTATAGACTCAGCAGATTCAATGTACTGTTTCATTCTAAGGATAATTTGTATCACTGAATTGCTAAATGATTATCTGCTTACACATTTTGTTTGACCAATGTAATAAGTACCTGCTATGCTCATGCAGTTGTGAGGCTTATGGGACGTGCTGCTTCTCACATTACACTGGAGTGTGCCTTACAAACACACCCAAACGTTGCTCTTATTGGAGAAGAGGTCCTTTCTATTCCTTCGGAAGTTTCTTTCACGATGCATTTGGTTTTTCTTTCATTTCTATTCAGTGCCTCTAGCTAGCTCAGTTAGTATTACATAAAGGTGCCACTCGAGTGACTATATTAATGTCTATATCCAGATTTTACTCGTTTGCCATTCAAGTGACTTATTTTATATTGCCAAACTACTGTACTTGTGCTCCCATGTTACATTTCATATGCAGTTCTCTAGAATCTGAAACAGCTTACTAGAAACTGGGTACAATAGTTGCATATATTTTGTGAAAAAGCATGCAATTTATTGCCTTTATTATTTTCTATGTTGCTGTTTCACAGAAAACATATGACTTTTGCCTTCATTCAGGTTGCTGAGAAGAAGCAAACCCTCAAGAATGTCACGGACTGCATCACCGACATCATCTGCAAGCGTACGGAACTTGGTTACAACTATGGTGTCATCCTTATACCAGAGGGCCTGATTGATTTCATCCCAGAGGTTATACCACCTTCCCTACATTTTTCTTCAAGAGGATTCTCTGTGTTTAGTTAGTTTCATAAGACACTCCTGATCCTCAGTCTTGACTGCACTCAGATTTTTCTGTGTTTTGTGTGATTCTTTTTTCCCTTACCTTCTTAATTCTGCTTTCCTCTTCATTTTCCCAGGTTCAGAAACTTATTGCAGAGTTAAATGAGATCTTGGCACATGATGTTGTTGATGAAGCAGGGGTTTGGAAAAACAAGCTTGAACCAGAATCCAAGCAGCTGTTTGATTTTTTACCCCCATCCATTCAGGAGCAGCTTTTATTGGAAAGAGATCCACATGGCAATGTTCAGGTAAGACAATTTCTATGGTACCTCTGAGGCTCTGACCTATGTCCATTAACCCTTTGTCATAATACTATTTTAACCTGAAAACCATTTTCTGACCTTTCACAATGTTGCTTTCAGGTTGCAAAAATTGAAACTGAGAAAATGCTTATCACCATGGTTGAAACGGAATTAGAGAAAAGAAAAGCTGAAGGGAAGTACAAAGGTCATTTCATTGGCCAATCCCACTTCTTCGGGTGAGTATATATTCCTATTTTTTCTAAAATAATGCCTTCACGCAAGACCAAAAAAGGAAACATTGCCTCATGCTCTTCTTTATGTCAATTTGCAGATATGAAGGAAGATGTGGCCTTCCAACCAATTTTGATGCAAGTTATTGCTATGCATTAGGTTATGGTGCTGGGGCTCTTCTCCAAAGTGGGAAGACAGGTCTTATTTCTTCGGTATGTCAACTAAGATTCATAAAGAAATTATTTGACCAATTCTTAATTCTTCTATTGCCCTCATTTTATTTATACATATTTCTATGGAGGTTAATTTAGCAAAAGGGCCAAATACCTGCATGAATGCACAATGTTGTTGGATTTATGTTACCATTATCATCTTTTACCTCACCTCTCTAGCCATGATAATCTGGCAATTGCCATATGTGAATGTATGGCTGTGATTATCTTTTCACTGTTGTATGCTCTTTTATAATTTTATAACAGTGTGTCTTTACTGTTCTTTCTTTTGTCAACTCAGGTTGGTAACCTTACTGCCCCTGTGACAGAATGGACTGTTGGGGGGACTGCATTGACATCATTGATGGATGTTGAGAGGAGGCATGGTAATTTTCTTAGCCATTAAAAATTATTTGTGATATATTTTATTTTCTAGGTTCCTTTTGTATCTAGATTTTAAGGTTAATCAAGTAGAAAAACATGAGAACACTATCATTTATTGAGACTGAATACTAGAAAACATTAAAAAAAAATCAAATATGATTTTATCTGAGTATCTTGTTTGTTTGGACTCTGAATATCTGATTATAATAAAAAAAAAATATTTCGTTATTGGAAGCTTGTGAAGTCTGCCTCTGACTTTTTCCTGTACAATCTTGCAATTCTACAGGCAAATTCAAGCCAGTGATCAAGAAGGCTATGGTGGAACTTGATGGTATACAATATTTTACCTTAATATCTAGTTGTTAATGGAGTACCTGAAATAAGGATTGTCAAGTTGCTATGTTCTGATGTCGTCAATTTCAATTTTCAGGTGCACCATTTAAGAAGTTTGCATCCCTGCGAGATGAATGGGCCCTCAAGAACCGATATATCAGCCCTGGTACGTAGTGCAAAATCTGCCAGCAATGAGAAAAACTGAAAAACATTAATAGAAATAAGTTAGCATGACAACCTTTCTCATGACACAGGACCCGTCCAGTTCATTGGCTCTGGATCAGATGCTGTCAATCACACCTTGCGGTTGGAACTTGGCGTTCAGGCATAAGAGACATGTCGATCTATTTCATCCCCCTTTTTCTCTCTTTTCTTTTCAAATTTGTTACATAAAGATAGGAGATCCAACGCTAGTTTGCAATATCCGTGTCGTGGGAAGATGAATAAGATGTTCCGACGGAGTTTTCTGCAGAGTGGCCCTAATACCAATAAGAATTTATTTTGGTTGTCTTAATCCTTGTTAGTCCATCAACTATGTCCTCAACTCGTAACACCCTTGGTGATGTCAATTTGCATTCCAGAATGTCTTGTGGCTGACATAAGGATTGCAACTCTCAAATTTACAAAGCGAATGAATTACCATTCATTGCTTGAATTTGGTGTTGCTCCTCGTGTTTTGCTTATGCTTGTCAGACGAAATCTCGTATACATCTGCAACACTGTCCAATGCCAAGTTTCGCCGACTTGTTTGGCGTCGTGCTACTGATCTGCCGATCCTTTCCTGTTGTCTTATTGTAACAGCCCCGGATGTGGGACCGTTAGAATCCTTACAACTATCCAGGATGTTCAGTTGTAAAGACGTGGTTTCACAAGCAAGCAAACGATAACAGCAAAAGTCAAACTTTTATTACAGCAGTTATGGCTTAACAGCCATTTTGAGAGCGGAAGCGGGCATCCAAGCCCAAACGTATATATTACAAAGCAAAAGTGAGCCGAAACCACAGGCAAGCTTGGGCGTAAAAGAGACCCTAATACCAGTAGTCGTCACCGTCCCACGCTTCTTCTTGAAAGCTGGGGTCACCTGAATCTTCCTAAAATTCCTCTGTTGATGTTTAGCAAGAATGAGTACAACTATCGTACTCAGCAAATTGCATGGAAATTCTATTTAACTACATGCTAGGATTATCAATGGAGGGTTGCAGTTTTACCAATACAGGTATATGTGGAATGCAATGGTTGAATTTAAAAGCTATATAGCAATTTAAATACAGTAAAACGATAATAAGTATAATCACAGGGGGTTTTAACATCTGATATTACCAATTAACATCTGTAAAAACCTACTTATGCCTTGTATATTGGAATCACCCATGAACACAGCTTCATTAACCGGAAGCACGGCGTATTCGAATACCATTGATTATTCACTCTGCATAGTTGTCCAACTTTACCCACAAGATATCTCATGCTCGTCTTCAATCATGCAATATACACGCAACACGTTAGCGTGCGATCGAAATGAGATAACAAAGCCTTTCACCGCTCAACCTCTCTAGTCTCTACACGGTAGGTCTACATCCATACAAACTCGGAGACCACCGCCAATAGTGGAATCCGCAATCCGAGTCCGACGGGCCCATACTGTTGTGCAATTCGAGGGTGCCCTAAACGGTCCACCCGATCCACCCCATTCGCGCTTGTTCTATCACACAAGCAACAATTGACATCCCGTAGATATTCAATCGGATGAGCGCAGTACTAAGCCGAGGAGGAATGACCACGCATGTGGTTGAGCGGTTTCAGGTTCGTTACATTTGGCACAAGGTTCTTGTCCCACTGTCATCCAAAGAGGCGATGGCCCAACACCAACTCGTGGTCGCCCACCTCGGATCTCACGATGACTCACTTTTAAACGAGTATATTGAATTGTCCAACTTCCTGGACAATTCTCAACTCTCCACCAAAACCTATTGGCCTAAAGCCAACCTTCCTTAACAGTATTTAGAAATGAGTTTTGTATGACATTATAGAATAATTTCTATTATTTTATGTGGACTGGATTTGTCAATGTGAACATGGCTTACAAGAATGGGTGGTTTGATATGTGGAGTGAAGGGTTTTTAACTATTTAGCATGGCATTCCAAAATACTTTATTCTAATTGAAATAATTGGCTAAAATATGCTAATGAAAGTAATAATATAAAATATACGAAATGTAGGTTCAATATGTTCAAGGCATGCAACTTGCCTTCCTGCTCGAAGTCCTCGAACTGCCCCGCCGCTTCCCGTGTCCCGTCCGGTGATGTCTCGAATCGCCTCGCTTGGTGTCGAGATCTAGCATAAGACACAAAAAAAAACGAAATTAAATATTGGGCTCGACAAGGAATGAGCATGACTCGAATCCAAGTACAACAAAAATATAAAAAGAAGAAAAAGGCAACTTAAATAGGCAAAAAGGTTTGACAGGAGCTGGGTATGACTGAACGGATCTAAGAATCGGCTTTATGGTTTCGAGACGGTCAGAATGGATATAAAATGTCATTTTAGGGTTTCGATGAATAGTAGCTATTTTACTATTCATGCTCATAAATTAAGTGATGAACAGTAATTGACCACTAATCTAGGGTTAGGAACAGTAATTACTTTACTGTTTGAACAGTGCATGGGTTGAATTAAAGGGATGAACAATGAATCGGATTTTTTCGAGTGAACAAGAATCAAATTATCATGCAAGGAAGCGAGGTAAGGTGAAAAATAATAATAAAAAAAGAATAAACAGTTGTTGGCTACAAGACTGGTCAAGCCCGCTTGGCCGAACGCCCGAGGCCCATGTGCGGCGCGCCTTAAGGCCCGTGGCCTTTAGGGCAAGGGAGGGGCGCTGGCCGAAGGCCGAGCGCAGCCGCTTCTGCCGCCGCGGCGAGGAGGAAGGCGCGCGCACGGCCGGGGCGCGGCGCCGCGACGGCGACCAGCGCGAAGGAGAGCGGCGCGGAAGGGCTTCGCCATGTAGGTGGTTTCTTCCCTGGGTTTTGCGCGGTGCGTTTTGGGAAAAGGGTTCTAGGGTTTGGGGTGGCGCGGCGAACGAGGCGGCGCGGTGAAGATCCGGCGGATCCGGGCCGGAGGAAGGGGGGGCTCGGGTGTTTGATCGGGGTTTGATTCGGAGGAGGAAAGGTGAGGTTGGCTTACGGTCGGGTGAACCGAGGCGGCGCCGAGCCGCTCTGGGGCAGGCGTGGATGGAGAGGGTTGGTGCGGGTTGAGGAGGCCGGATGTGGCGCTTTATAGCCCTGAGGCGGTGGGGATGGCGGTGCCGGCGGGTGACAGGTAGTCGGGAGGGTTCGAGAGGCGCGCATGGGGTGGTGTCGTGGGGCGGCGCCTCACCTGGAGCCGAGCGAGGTACACTGATCGATCGCGGGTTGCGCGCGGCGTGGCGCGGCGGCTCGGGCGGCGCGGCATTGAATGCACGCCGGGAGGTGGCGCGCGCGACCGTGCGCTTATGCGGCGGCGGCGAGCGGTCGCGAGCGATGGTTCCGCGGCGCGCGTGTTCGGGCCGAGCAGGAGGAGGCTCGGGCGGAGACGCTCCGGGGTGGAGGCGGCTTGGGTGGAAGGGAGGCGGGGATTGAGGTTTTTGCTGAAATTTGCTGGGATTTGGAGATTCAAACTCAAACTCAAACTGAAACTCGAATTTGAAAATTTTCAGGTGTTTCACTTATCATTGTGTTTGCCGTAATCCGTGTGATTGGCTCATTTTTTAGCTTTCCTTGAAATTGTAGGAGCGACGCGTGTTCTCCTGCCATTGTAAGCTCGCTTCCAGGTAGAATTCATATGTTCTCCCGCTGTTGTAAAAGCCTGCTTTGATGTAAAATTCATTTTTTTGGGGACATTTTTGGATGGCGCCCTCTTCACAGTAGCGCTTAAGCATGAGGTTGGCGTAAACCCCTATCGTTGGCGTATTCCGTTACCGTGAGAAAATCTGGAAATTAAAATCCTAGCATTATCTCGTCTTCCCCCCGCCTCTTCCGGCCAAACCACCACACCCTCCCGCCATGCACTGCCTCGCCCCCCACTACCTCCTTCCGCTCCCCACCGCCTCTCGCCACGCGCTCCCCAAAACCCCACCCTCTCCTCTCCTCCTCTCCCGCCCAACCCAAGGCCACGCCGCTCTACTCCCACTCCCCTCCGCGCGCTCCCCCTCGCGCGCCGCCGCCCCGGTCTCCGATGATGACGAGGATGAGGAAGTCGACGAGGATGACGACGACGAGATGGACGTCCGCGACGCGGACAAGGAGTACGACGAGGACGAGGAGGAGCTGGACGAGGAGAGTGGCGGTGAAGACGAGGACGAGTACGAGGGGGAGGAGGATGAGCGAGAGGAGACCGCGGCGCGGAGGCGTCGGTCGGAGGAGTACAAGTCGCAGCGAGTGGCGAAGCTGGTCGCCGAGGTGCGGGAGTTCGGGGAGGATATCATCGATTACAATGAGCTCGCCGGGATCTACGACTTCCCCATCGACAAGTTTCAGGTACCATCTGGTTTCTGACCTGGGCGAGCTAATTCTGCTTCTATTCAGTGGAGCTATGGTGGGTTTTGGTGAGAGTTTGATGGCTCTGAGGGTACTGAAATGTTTGGGATTTGGAGCTAGCAGTGACGCGGATGTGATTCTGTATCGGTTAAGTTCCATGTGGTTTGTCCAATTTGAGTTACATTGGAGATATGTTATGACTGAAGTGGTGATGTGGATTTTTTAAATTTTTGAGGAGAATGCCATCGCATTTGAGTAATTATTGGTATAGGTAGCTCTTGTGTCATGTACTGCAACGCACTTCCTAATTTACCATATCGCAGATCTTACAAGTATTGTCATGATTCCCTTTTGTGGAAAACTTTGTTGTGCTGGCCAGTAAATGACAGCAATAAACAATGAGCTCTTGTGTATCTACTGAAAATTTATTCCCAATAGATATCTTTCAGTGTTGTTTTGTTCCAGATGGGATCATTTTGGAGCTCTTTTCTGTTTCCTTGTTTGTTATATGGGCTTGTTTAGATGGAAAGTTTGTGGAGGTTAGCACTGTGGTCGGTTCATGTTACACGTTAAAAAATTTACCGATTTGATTTAATTCAGATGTCATTGTTTGTGACGAGCTACTTTCAAAGCTGTTTTGTATAATAGGCAATACAAAGGTTGTCATGTCTTGATGATACAAAATTAGTTTACTGGTGTTGAAATGGTTACGTTTTCAAGTTAATTGGAATAAATTTTGAACATGATATGTAGCCATTGGGCACTGAAATAGGAAGGGATAAAATGGTACCTTTGGTTTTCTGCAAACAAATCCACCTCTTCCCCTTTGGTAATAGGAAATTTTTGGAAGCCGGATGCTAATTTTTATGTTGCACGCAATGACACAAATCATGATGCATTGAACAGTCCTTTGCAAATTATAATTTATAAGCATTTGACTTACTACTTATTGTTCCGAGTGTCATCTCATGGCGTACAACCTATTATTTTTGTTCTTCTTACCCTGTTTCCTATCTTCTTTTAGCGCCTAGCTATACAAGCATTTTTGAGAGGCTCCTCTGTCGTAGTTTCTGCACCGACAAGTAGTGGGAAGACATTGATCGCAGAAGCTGCAGCTGCTGCAACAGTTGCTAGGGGAAGGCGTCTCTTCTACACAACACCGTTAAAGGCCTTGTCAAATCAGAAGTTCCGCGATTTCCGGTAAAATGCTACCTTCGTGATTCATGCCCTTATTTTTGGAGTTTTATGATTAAAATCTGCAAGATTACCTTGCATCTTGTGTTTGTTGTGGAGATATCTAGAGCCTTCATCTTAAATAGCTTTCTCATGACATGGAGCCTTGCAAATCGGAATTTTTTTTCCCTTCAGAAAATTGAGTTAGATACCGAAATGACCACCTTAAATCCTATTCCTAATTCCCTAGCTTGACTGACATAAGAAGCAAAAACAGGTGAATGATATAGCATTTTTTCTCTTTGAAAGTTATGTGTTGCGAGTTAGATGTGTATTATTACCTGTGTATTTTCCCTGTTGTATAACGGGTTATCTGCATATATGCTATGCCTGTATTTGTATATATATTGGTTCATTGGTCTCATGATGAATACAAGCACTATTCATAACATGGTATCAGAGCAAACTTAGGGTTTGTTTTCGTCAAGCCACCGCTGGTTTTTCTTCCGACCGGCGCATGGTTTTTCACCTGTCGCTTGCCGCTTTCCACTCGTGGGTTCATCTCCTGGCTCGTCGCCTACCGGCATCGTCGTCTTCCTTTTGGGCCGCTGCCGTCTCGGGGAGGAGCAGATCCGTGTCGGGGAGGAGCAGCGCCTTCGCTTTGGCCTTCGCAGCCGGCTTGGTCTTTGGCTTGGGTGCCGGTCCTCTGCTTCAACCGCCCTAGTACCGCCGCTCAAGTCCGCCGCCGCCTCCCGCTTGGCCGCCCCTCTCCGGTGGCTCACATGACCACTGTTCGCACTCTTCTTGCTGTGACGTTTGTTCGGGCATGGTTCATCGAAAACTTGATGTCAAGAGTGCTTTTCTCAATGGTGAGCTGCGTGAGGAGGTTTATATGCAGCCACCGCCGGGGTATTCTGTTCCTGAGGGTATGGTTTGTCGTCTTCGCCGATCTCTTTATGGCCTCAAGCAAGCTCCTCGTGCCTGGTTTGATCGTTTCTCTTTTGTTGTTATTGTGGCTGGTTTTTCTGCTAGTGCGCATGATCTTGCTCTTTTTATTCACACTTTGCCTCGCGGTCGGATGTTTCTTCTTTTATATGTTGATGATATGATCATTACTGGAGATGATTATCAGTAAATCACTTTTGTGAAGGAGCGTCTTAGTGAGCAGTTTCTCATGTTTAATCTGGGTCCTCTTCGCTACTTTCTTGGGGTTGACGTTATTTCTACGCCTGAGGGCTTCTATCTATCCTAAGAAAAGTATATCCAGGATCTTCTTGATCGTGCTTCTCTTACTGATCAACACACCGTTGAGACTCCTATGGAGCTTAATGTTCATCTTCGGCCCACTGATGGTGAGCCTCTTACTGATTCTACTCGCTATCGTCACCTTGTTGGGAGTCTTGTTTATCTGGGTGTCACTCGTCCTGACATTTCGTACCCTGTGCATGCCTTGAGTCAGTTTGTTTCTGCTCCCACTCAGCTCCACTATAGTCATCTTTTTCGTGTTTTACGATATCTTCATGGAACCATCACTCGTCGTCTCTTTTTCCCTCGCTCCAGTTCTTTCCAGTTCTAGGCATATTCTGATGCCACCTAGGCTAGTGATCACTCTTATCGTTGGTCTCTCTCTGCCTATTGTGTTTTTCTTGGTGGTTCTGTCATTGCATGGAAGACTAAGAAACAAACAACAGTTTCTCGTTCGAGTGCTGAGACTGAGTTGCGAGCTATGGCTTTGTTGACTGCGGAGGTTACATGGCTATGGTGTTTACTTGAGGATGTTGGTGTTTGTGTTTCTACACCAACTCCTCTTTTGTCTGACAGTACAAGTGGTATTAGCATTACTAAAGATCCGATGAAGCATGAGCTTACATAGCATATTGGTGTTGATGCTTCCTACATGCGGACACAGGTGCAGGACCAGGTTGTTGCTCTTCAGTACATGCCCTCAGAGCTTTAGTTAGCAGATTTCTTCACAAAAGCATAGATCAGAGCTCAACACAACTTCTATCTCTCCAAACTTCATGTTGTTGATCCACCATAAGTTTGCGGGAGGTGTTAGATGTGTATTATTACCTGTGTATTTTTCTTGTTGTATAAGGGGTTATCTGCATATATGCCATAACTGTGCTTGTATATATATTGGCTCATTGGCCTCATGATGAATACAAGCACTATTCATAACATTGCGCGCTATCAGTTGAGTTGGAGGTTGAAATTCTACAGAATGCTGGTCCACTCTAGTAGCTGCATGATTGGTTTTCTGGAGAATTTTTGTGATAAGTTGGAAAAATCCATGTCAGTTGGGCTGTTGGAGTATTAGAGTGATTTAAGAGTTAGTCTTAGATAATTTTCTTAGATGGCCATTTTCTGACTAGTACATTTATTTTTGACACATTGCTGTTCTATAATTATTTCAGGAATACCTTTGGTGATCATAATGTTGGTCTTCTTACAGGAGATTCTGCTATCAACAAAGATGCTCAGATCCTAATAATGACGACAGAGATTCTGCGTAACATGCTGTATCAAAGGTATTTTATGGGGGAAGGATATATAGTTTGATCTATGCGAACTGCTACAAGCATTCACTCTGTACCATACCAGTTTGCCTCGTCCACCATTGCAAGCAAATATTGCAGAAGCGTTCTGTGGCAGTAACTGTTGCAGTAGATCATAATTCAACTGTGCCTATATCTGCATCAGTTTCTCCCAGTTGTGCATGTGCGTTTAAGAATACCCACCGTTTCTTTTTAACTACTTGTCTAGTTTTTTGAAAAAGTTTTTTTTGGGGGAGATTCAGCTTTTAAAGGTAGTTAATTATAGATGGTAACTGATGTGGCTTGTCCTGTTTCTGGAAGAATTCTGACATCTTCTATTTGGACCCCAGTGTCGGTATGACAGCTTCTGAAGGTAGATTATTTCAAGTTGATGTCATTGTTTTGGATGAAGTCCATTACTTGAGTGATATCTCACGCGGCACTGTTTGGGAAGAAACTGTATGCTATTTTATTACTCTCTTATTCATCATGTCTGTTCATATTGGTCAATTGACTTAACTATTTTCATCATATCCTTATTCATTAGGTGATATATTGTCCAAAAGAAGTCCAGCTTATATGCTTGTCTGCCACTGTTGCAAATCCTGATGAATTAGCTGGCTGGATAGGTCAGGTAATTGTACCTTTCGCGTCTCATTTTGCGTCATCTTAATTTTCTTTGCAATGATGCTTAATTGCCTATGCAACTATGTGAATAAACTGTATTTACATTGCTTCCAGGCTTACAGTAGCATGATCGGCGTAGAGTTTCTCTATTCCCACTTTAGAATTGTTTCATGAATTTTCTTGTTTGTTTGACAATGGTTAGAATAAGCTATTGTGATTAGCACCAGAAAGACATGCACAAGCACATTCATGCCCATATTCATGCATTTGCTGTGATCATTTGCATGCTCATGCCTGGTCATATGCTGTGTGTCCATATATTTTGGTCTTCCTTTATTTTTTGAGTATTACAAGACATGATTTTATGTGTGTGAAAACCATTCTTATGTCTGTTTCTTTGTAGATCCACGGTAAAACAGAGCTGGTTACATCAAACAAACGTCCGGTTCCGCTTACTTGGCACTTCTCAAAGAAATCTGCTCTTCTACCACTTCTTGATGGAAAGGGAAAAAAAATGAATAGGTTGTCCCCTTGTTCTCATTGGCACTATACACGCCAGCTTATTTTAAAAAACGAAGCATAAAAATAAGTATTCATTACAATATTCAGCTAGCTGCTTTGTGTGTGACTTCAGTAAATATTTGTCAATAATTAGCAATAGTTACTTTAACCTTGTTCGTTTCCTCCTTTGATAAATTGGAAAATCCAATCAGAACGTAGACAACTGCCACTTACTGATCTAAATAGTTGCATTTTATCTGATAGTCAATTAACTGTCTATTTATATTTAAAATTTTGCTGCAGTACCTCTCTCTCTGTGTGTGTGTGTGTTTGTGCGCGCGTGTTCATGTTTTACCAATTGTCCAGTAGCGGAGTCAGGCCTTTCCTAGACGTCACCAAAATTAGTAGACAACAAGGTGAGAATTCTAATGAATATTGATATGTTCTAGTACTTGCCTTGTTTGGTCATTTGGGGGCAACATGGCTGCACTTTCAGGCGGCTTAAATTGTAGGTTCATTTAAAACAAGTTCTGACAAATGTCTGTAGGAGCAAGGTACTGATTCATTTCTATAATAGGTCTAAGTCTAACTGCAATTTAGTGGGTTCATCTGAACCCAGTCGGGCCTACTTAGGTCTGCCTTGCCTACACCATTAGCTACATCCATACAGTTGAATATTATTGGATTATCAAAATTATTCCTAAAAACTTGCTTAGCTGTATGGCTACTTTCTATCAGTTGTCTTTTTACCCTTATTTTTTGTAAAGGAAAGCTGCAATTCAAATGAATAAACAAGAAAAACAAGTCTTCACTTATCCTTGTCCTATGTGTTGATGCCGATAAGGTATGCTTTGTTAGGCATTACCAAACTTTTTTTCATTGTTGTGTAATCTTGGAAGTATCAAGGGACAAGGGCATAAATAGTTTCTTCAAATATTCCATCTGGTCGCTTACCTTGTACCCCTTTTCACCCCCTTTTGAAATCCATACCAGGAACTGGTTATTCTACTTTTGTGGTTTATATATGTGAAAACATTTTAAAACTATATTTCTTGTGCATTCTAATGTTGTCTCCATGCGCATTGTTTCTGGTAGCACTTGACCTGAGCCATATATATCTTTTTTGTTCTATCCATACAGGAGATTGCAAATGTCTCACTTCCAAAACTTATCTTCTCCAAAAAGTGAATTCTATTATGTGAAAGGAAAGAGGAAGCTTAGAACAAATAAAAATGAGCAAGGAAATAGAAGCCCTATGGACATATCGAAACAGGTTCAGTTGTCAAAGCATGAGCTCACCAATATGCGCCGTTCCCAAGTACGGATTGGAAACCTTTTTAAAAATCTATGACTTGTATTCTGTTCTCACATAATAGCTTTAAAGTTTAACCGCCCCATGTGCTCATGTTTTCTTTGCTAGTCCATGTGAGGTCAAAGTGTATTATGATTTATGACTAATGGATGCCATTTCTTGATTACCTTGCAATGCAGGTTCCACTAATACGTGACACTTTATCACAGCTTTGGGAAAATGACATGCTTCCAGCTATTTGGTTTATTTTTAGTAGAAGAGGATGTGATGCAGCTGTTGAATATCTTGAGGATTGTAGACTTTTGCATGACTGTGAGGCTAGTGAAGTTGAACTGGAACTCAAGAGATTCAGGATGCAATATCCTGATGCTATACGGGAAAATGCTGTGAAAGGACTCTTGCGAGGAGTTGCTGCCCATCATGCTGGTTGTTTGCCACTGTGGAAATCCTTCATTGAAGAATTATTTCAGCGTGGCCTTGTTAAAGTAGTATTCGCGACAGAAACCCTTGCAGCTGGGATAAACATGCCTGCTAGGACGGCTGTGATTTCTTCTCTCAGCAAAAGAATTGATGCCGGGCGCCAGCTCTTAACCCCAAATGAACTATTCCAGATGGCAGGTCGCGCTGGAAGGAGAGGGATTGATACAGTTGGGCATTCTGTTCTTGTTCAGACTCCTTATGAAGGGCCTGAAGAATGTTGTGACATTATCTTTGCTGGACTTGAGCCACTTGTTTCACAATTTACCGCATCATACGGGATGGTTTTGAATCTTCTTGCTGTATGTATCTTGCTGTAATATTTCTGCATATTTTTCTGTTTTCTCCTAACCCTTTATCTGATGGGTTGGAATGAATTGTCCAGGGTTCAAAAGTTACTCATAACCAGAAAGAATCGGATGATGTTAAGCGTCCTGGAAGAACTTTAGAAGAAGCTCGAAAGTTAGTGGAGCAAAGCTTTGGGAATTATGTTGGGAGCAATGTAATGGTTGCTGCTAAAGAAGAGCTTGAAAGAATACAGAAAGAAATACAGTACCTCTCTTCAGAAATTACAGATGAATCCGTTGACCAAAAATGTAGGGAGGAACTATCAGAGGAAGACTATGCTGAGATTTCACTTCTGCAAAAGAAATTAAAGGTAATATTCATTGTTTGATTTGGTTTGATCTATAGTAGTTTAATAATATATTAATCCATCTAATGTATCTGAGATTCTTACTTTATCACTTGATAACGCTGAAAGTTATTTGAGTCACTTTATTGATGACAAAGAAACATGATATGATATCCCTTGAATGCAGTTTTTTGGGGGACACACATGACCATGATTCTTAGAAATTTGATATACTCCATTGATCTCTTCTTTGTACCATTGTTTTTTTCCCCCGAGAACGCAAGAAATTTGCATGTCATTCCATTAAGAAGAAGGCGAAAGTACAAGCGATAATTTACGCGGTGGGGGGCACAGCCAGCCCCACAAACCCCAAAAGTGACCAACGAACTAGGGTAAATAAAATTTAATCATTGCTTGATTTTATAGGAAACTTTTAGTCTGCCCTTGCAATTTACTGCACTTCTGAAAGATACTCTAAACTCAAAGCAATCTTAAGTATCCTTTCATTTGCATCCATCTCAGTTTGGTCATCAACTTTTATAACAAGTGCCTCTATATTTTACCTATTTATTCAAAAATACCCACCATGGTACATGTGATTTCCTAACTTGCTAACATTGACACATGGCTTTGCCTATTGAAGTTAAAGCTTAAAACAATCGCTTTGAAGTCATGAACACTTCTGAGAATTGGAGTAAAAATCATGTGCAAAATAAAAAGGGTTTTTTCTTAATCTGTTGATGGATGTGCTGCTTATTATGAATGTTAAAACCTTTTATGTTTTACACTCCTATTCCTCAGGAAGAGAAGCAGATACGAAATGAACTGAAAAAAAGGATGGAACTAGAGAGAATGGCTGCGTGGAAAACTCGGTTGGAAGAATTTGAAAGTGGTCACCTTCCTTTCATGTGCTTGCAGTACAAAGATAAAGATTCAGTTCAACACACTATTCCTGCTGTCTTCATTGGAAGCCTCAGCTCTTTTCATGATCAAAAGATTGTGAGTATGGTGAGTGAATGAGTTTATACTCTTGCATGAGCATTGCAGAAGGGACAAGCTACGTGGTTTTAACATTTACTAACTTCTGTTATTGTTTACTTTTCTTATTGTTCACATTCTTGTTAATATAGTAGGAACTAGGAACTTTAAGAATTGATTATTAGATATATACAAAAACTGATAAGGACAGTACTGTACTGATCCTTTGCTGTTTGTATCTCTAAAATTTCGTTAGATATGCCCTAAGAATATAATTATAAAAGTTTTCTTCTATCTCTTTATCTTTGTGAATTACTGTCCTTTTCATGTGTTCTTATCTTAGATAATTTTGACAGTTAAATAACGATTGCAGGTGGAAGATGATTCTCTTGGTCCAGGCAAGCATGAAGTTGATAGCGGGGGACAGCTTTATTATCCATCTTACTATGTAGCTTTGAGTTCAGATAATTCATGGTATTTATTCACAGAAAAATGGATAAAAACTGTTTACAAGACAGGTCTACCCGCTGTTCCTTCTGTGGAAGGGGGGCCACTCCCTAGAGAAACCCTGAAGCAGCTCCTTTTGCGTGAAGATATGATGTGGGATAAAGTTGCAAAATCAGAATATGGTTCTTTGTTATGCATGGATGGATCGCTAGACACATGGTCGTGGAGTCTTAATGTTCCCGTGCTTAATAGCTTTTCAGAAGATGATGAGGTTTGCAATTGTTCCTTGGCTTTCCAGCGACTTTGTGCTCGAGTTATGGTAAATTAGATTTGATTCTCCAATGGGATTGTTATATGCATGTATTTTTTTAAAAAAAGAATCTATTCATCTTTTTGTTTCTGAATTTTGTTAACCGCTATCCAAGATCAACTCCCCATTTCTCTAAAAAGTTCACTGATGAAGTGTTCCTTTTCCTATCTCTGTGGTCAAACCATAGGAGTAATGCACCATACCATTGGCAGTTCTTTTTTAATGTTGATAGATAACCAAGGAACAAGGATCAAAATCCTGGTGGGTGAAAAAAACTGGCTGAAATTTTCAAATTTGAATTTGAATTTGAATTTATGACTACATAATACACTTCTTAGGTTGGTTTAGACCTTTTTTATACTACATTACCTATTGTATGAGTTAAATATGCTTGAATTATTGTATCAGCAAGTTCCAACATCCTCTAATTAATATTTGCATTATTCCTCTAATAAATATACTTGAATTATTGCACTTCCTATAGTTTACCTATTGTATGAGCTAAATAAGCCTTTTTTAGGCTTTATGTATCAGGATTGTTACTTTATTAAACACTTTCTAATTAATATTTGCATTATTTCAATGGCTAATTACCCATAATCAGTTTTATCTGTCCCCCGGTTTTGGTTCCAGTTTTTCCGGTTTTTTGAACCGGTTTTGGACGGTAACCGGTTTCAAAACATCCTCAATTCAGATTTTAGTTTTCGAATTTCACCCATTTTTTTCCCGGTTTTTCCGGTAATCGGCCGGTTACCGTTACACGGCTGCCAACCGGTTTTTCCACCAGTTCCAGGATTTGCATCCTTGTAGATAACCAATGCAGCCATTGCCTATGCATAATTTCAGTATGCCCTTTTTGACAACTACCCAAATGACTAATCTACAATTCACCAGTCCCTGTTAAGCATTTCACGCATAAGGCAGAATGTAAGTAGTTCCTTGGGGAATTATGTCCTGCTTGTATATGGTTATCTGCAGAAGAACGGTAGTAAGAACTCCATGTGTACGTCATCTGTTTCTCTCTGTATATATTGCTTAATACTCTTCAAATTGTGTCTAAATCTGAAGTTAGGAATGACCGCTTGCAACTTACAGTCCCTTTAAGATTTCATTGAAATTTCTTTTGATTACCCTTCACAGGTAGAACGATTCTCCCATGAACATCAAGATGCAGTAGAATGTTACAAGCAACAGAGGAGGAAGGTTTCACAATTGAAGAAAACAATCAGGAGTACTAAGGGTTTTAAAGAATTTCAAAAGATCATTGACATGAGAAACTTTACAAAAGAAAAGATTGGGCGTTTGGAAGCTAGATCTCGTCGTTTGACGGGTCGGATAAGACAAATTGAACCAACCGGTTGGAAAGAATTTTTGCAGGTGACCATAATCTTTTTATATGTTTGATGATTTTTTCTAAGTACATCTCTTCTGAATCAGTGCAATATTTTTCATATTGTATTGTATTATAGTAGAATATACTACTTTTGTTCTCTTTTACTTGTCACTTCAGACATCAATATGGTCTCCCATCCACACCTTTGACCATTACTTTTTCGATATGTTACTGAAAAAATAAAAATAATATGTGACAAGCAAGTATTTTTTATGACATGTCTACTAATATCATTTCCATGCGGAAAATCTAAATATTTTTGTGTAAAATTTTAAAAGTTTGACTGCACGCAATCTAAAATGACATCTATAAAAGAATAGAGAGTATTGATGTTATGTAGCAAGACGTGCTGCACTATAGCAGATGTGTGAACAGTACCGACGGGCACCAACGACCACAACATTTGGTATCATAACCACCCACCATGGCTTTCGGTGTCTAACTATCTCCTTTCGCCATATTGAAGACTGGCAACGAAAAGATAATGGCCTTAATTGACAACATGATGTCTATCCTCCCAGAAACGTGGGCATTGATGGTCAAGTTGAAAGAGCGGGAGGAGGCATCACGCTCCATTGCAATGGCGGTGCTACCATCACCTTCCTCAATGGCACCACCAATGCCACCCCAGTGGGCATCGCTACCCTTGGTTGCACCCCCGGTGCGGCGCCGTTGGAGGAAGGATGCTGCTGTCTAGTGGCGATCTTTTCCACATGACCGGCCGATGTTGTGCCATAGGCAACACAGAGCGTAGCGACTGAGAGGCCAACATCGTCGTCGCGTCCTTCCCGCCATCGTCACGTTCCATGACAGTAAGGGCGTAACTGCTCCCCCATGTCGGTTTCCCATGCCGCCGACGTCTTCCTCAACGCCACGATATGCTAAGATGCTTCTTCCTTGGGTGTCATACGTCGGAGTGTCGCTGATCTACTCTCAAACGAACCGATGCTGGTACTGGATACTCTTGTCAATATGGGGCCACTAAGGACTTCAACTGTGGCCACCACCACAGCTCGAGGATGAGCTGCTTCGCCGTGACGGGTGTAATGTTACAGAGCAAGAAGTGGTGCATCGCAGCAGGCGTGCGAACAGTACCTCAGGTACTGTAGCGACGCTTGAACAGTGTCACGTGATGTAGCGTCGCGCGGATAGTACCCGTCGGTGTTGTAACACTGTTATTTTCGGTTGATGGATTTCCTAGGATAAAAAATGGCTGGTTAGACAGGTTATTTTGGGATTTTTTATCTATCAAGTTATTATAGAGATATGATCTTATCTATTAGAAATGTTATTTTTAATAGTTAGAAAGATTAGATTGAATTGATAGGTTTTCTTATAGATTATTTCTTAGACACCAAGTTAGGTTATCCCTATAAAAAGGATAACATGTATCTATTATCAATCAAACAATGAATAAATAAAGTTCTTAGTTTCTCTCCTCTTCAACTAAACCTTAGAGCCTTGACGGTGGCATGACCAACCGTTCAAAGGCGAGTGCTCTACCCTCGGTCCTCGGACCCGTACCCCAACAACAGTCGCCACAACAATTGAGCTATTTGCCTTTTATTTTTTTCCATGCATGGAGTTCCTTACCTAAATGTAATTTTCTAATCTTGTAGCTGAACCAGTGAACCACATGAAATAAAACAAATTTAATGTTAGGTATTGTATCATCTGCTGCTGCCTCTGCTGGCAGTTCCTCCCCCTACCCTCTTCCCAACCATGCCCCTTTTCGGCCCCAGCCTGTGGAGCCTTATCCACCTTCCATTCTCCCACTAAACCAGTTGTCACAGGCCACAACCTCATTAATCTCTCCCTCTGATCCAACCTCACAACAGAAGTGTTGTTATACGCGACGGCGGAGGAACGACGAAGTAAACAAGATCAATCGCAGAGAGACACGAGATTTAACGTGGAAAACCCTCTCAATGCGAGAGGAAACCACGGCGCCACCAAAGAACAATCTTCACTATATCGGGTGAGGTTACAACGGGGATTTACAACTCGATTCAATATCCCAAACAATGCTTACAGAAATATATATATCGTGAAACCCTAATTCGACTAGGATCCATACCGCGGGGCTTCGCCTCGCACTCCCAGCGCCCCCGGGTGCACGGGCTTGACAATGGGCCGCCAGACTCGCCACGCCCGCCCGAAGCTGGCCTAGTTGATGTATAGAATTTGGATCACAAATCAACAAGTGTCACCTCATATGCCTAAGATTTGATAGAAATTCCGACCATTTCTCTAGAAAAAAATGTCATGATTTGATGGGGTGTTCATAGTGATTTGGATAACTGATATGATTGCATATTGCTAAGTTATAACTTTATGTTTGCCATCAATGAAGAATTTATCAGACATTGATTTGTAGTTCTCTAAATGGATATGTACCAGATTAGCAAAATCATACAAGAGGCTAGAGCATTAGATATCAATACTCAGGTAATCTATCCTTTGGGTGAGACGGCAGCAGCCATACGAGGGGAAAATGAGCTCTGGCTTGCTATGGTTCTTAGGAACAAGGTCCTCTTGGATCTGAAGCCATCTCAGCTAGCAGCAGTGTGTGGAAGTTTAGTATCAGAAGGGATCAAACTTCGTCCTTTGAAAAATAGCAGGTACAAAATTCTACAACACCACCTGTTTTTTTTTTTTTCCATTTTTACAAGCTATGTAGATCTGTATGCTTGCGTTCCCCTCTTAGTGCAACCCAATTTGGTGAAAATGCTCTCGCATATAATAAGTATAAATCAATTGGACCATCTGTTCCATGTGCTGTGCTAAAATGCGGACCAACACATTTGCTGTCTCAAATATGCTTTATATTGGTGTCTATTCATGAACTGAATTCTCCAAATGATCGATTATCTGCTGGACCAATAAAAGATGTCTATTCAATCAGTTGTCAAAAAGAAGTCTATTCAATTAGTCGTCAACATGCACTGCTGCGGCCTATTTAGCATCGACAAATAGTGCCAATGAACAGTACTACTAATATGTCTTCAAAAATCTTGCTTTATGAATATATTTCCTTGTATTTCCCTGTGGGAAAAGACACAATGTATAAAATATGAAATGCCAAGTGGAAATATTTTGATGTCAAAGAATTACACGTTTGTCAGTTTCCCCTTTGCTTAAAATGAGAATACCTTGTAGAGTTCTATACAATATCCAGCTGTATATTTGTTAACGTTCTTGAGTACAAACTTCATGGTGTCTTTGTTCTTAGACGTCATGTTGACTGTTTGGCCTTCTGCAGTTATGTATATGAATCGTCTTCTGTTGTTACTGGTGTTATAAACTATTTAGAAGAGCAGAGAAACGCACTCATCGATCTCCAAGAGAAACATGCTGTAAAGGTTTGGCATATGACGTTCATGTTTTCCGGTATTGTTCAGTCAATTGTTCAGTTGTTGCCCTTGTCACTCTTCTCATCTGTCTCTTCCTCCGCATACAGATACCCTGCGAGATAGATGCCCAGTTTGCTGGAATGGTTGAAGCCTGGGCATCAGGGTTGACTTGGAGAGAGATAATGATGGACTCTGCAATGGATGATGGAGATTTAGCCCGTCTGCTCAGACGAACGATCGATTTACTAGCTCAGGTATATTATCAAACATGGAGATTCAGTATATCTGATGTTTCCAGTGTATTGTGGATTTTGTTGGCATTCTTTATGGTGTACAGTCATGGTTAATGCCGTTCTTCCTTGATTTTTTCGGTGACTCTACACCCCTATCATCTCGTTGATGCTCTGTTATGATTAGCATTACACTACATAATAACACTCTTAAGTTATGTCCCAGATTCCAAAATTGCCAGACATAGATCCGGTTCTCCAAAAGAATGCACAAATTGCTTGCAACGTCATGGACCGAGTACCGATAAGTGAGCTTGCTGGCTGAAAGCCTGAAACCTGTAAGTACTGCATTGGTCATTTGTTACAGGTAGGCAATTCTCTGTTGTACCATGCTCAAATAATTACCAGCTGTTAACTAAGATATCATTTTCCAAGCGATTCGATATCTTCACATGGAATTTTGTACAAAATTCTAAACACTGTTTCTCAATATGGATCTTATATAAAGGCATGGGGAAAACAACCAATGCAAATATTGCATTATGTACAGTCTGCAGCTAACCTATACCTCCAAAACAACCAATTCAAAAAAACGCAAAAAATCATCATTTACACCTTTCCATTCATTCTATTCCTCATCACTACTTGAATTAGAGTCTGCACTGTCCTTCATAAAGTGTGCCGGCAAGTTCGGGAATCTTGGCATGACCCTCTTCCTTTTGCTAGCTGCCTCTTCCGGTGATTTCTGAGCCGGTGCTGCTGCACCATCAGCCGCTCCCTTAGCAGTGGCGGCAGCCGCTGTCGCCTCTGCCGTCGCCATAGTTGGCTGTGATGATGGCTGAGGCGGTTTCTTTTGCTGTAGTTTCCTCTTGATGTCCACACATGCCTGGTCCACCATCCCGAGGAAGTCCCTCACTATGATAAACAGCTGGAGGGGATGCGCGTTCCTGTCCTTGGTGGCACCTGCATGGTAGTACTCCGTTGTCCGCTGGACCAGCTCAAGCACTTTCTCCTGCTCTCCTCTTAGTGCCTTCAGCTCCTGTTCTGCAGCCTTCACAAATCCTCGCAACCCTCTTGCGAATCCGTCGTCTCCGCAGGTCTCCAAGAGCCTCTTAATGTCTGTGAGTCGGTTGCCTAGAATTGCGCACTCACTGACAACCGCATCATAGTCCACAGTTGCAGCCTTCTTCACATTGGCAAACTCAGTGCTGAGGCCTCCAACAATTGGTAGTCCTAGGTTCATGTATTCATTCTGCCTCTCCTCGCGTGATGGCCCCTGGCTTGTGGAGCCTGCCGCTGAGTTGCCACCGTCGGTGCTGGTCTTGGCGAGGCTGCCAGAGCGGCGAAGACTGTAGTTGCGGTTGATGGCGAGGCGCTTCCCCTCCGCACGCACAACCTCCTCAATGACGAAGTGGAGCAATGTGGTGTTCCCATCGGTGCTCTTCACGTCAGAAAGCTTGCGTAGTGCTGTAAGGTTGAAGGCCTGTGCGTTGCCCCGTGCTGTGCCGGCATTCATCCGATTCCCTGCCTTGAGCACTGCCTCGAGCAGTTTGAAGAAGAGCCCCTTTGTCCTCAGCTCCTGGCTTGCCATTTGTAAAGTCCGGAGTGATTGCTTGAGCTGAGCAACTTCAGAACTATAGTTTACCTTGAAGAGCAGTGCATTGACCCGTGCAAACGGGTTGGGCACATCAAGGAGGAGGTTGAGAAGGAAGGAGTCTGCCAGGGCAAGCCTGTCGGGATTCCCAGAGAATTTCAGAATGGTGGATTCTTCATCCTTGGAGATATTGAGCCGATACAGCTTCTCGAGAACCTCCGTGCTGAGCTCGGTGTCACCGTCACGGAGGGCGTCGATGATTTCATCCCGTCCCACAGTGAGGGACCGGAGGATGATGGAAATGTTATGCGACTTGCGTGGCTCAAGCAGGAATATTTGTTCCGGCGGAGTCGATTGTCCGAGGCCGCTTGAGGAGCCACCAGAGGAGTCCTTGGAGTCTGCAGATTTAGTCTTGCGGTTTGCTGCCGCGGTGCCGAACAGGGCCTCGATGATGCCTTCATCCAAGCTGGAACACAAAGAATGACACAGTTAGTATGGTTCGGATTGATCACATAAAAAGTTGAAAATTATCAGTTTTTCAAGCACTGACTAATATATCATTGTCAACCCATGTAAAATTGTAAATGCTAATAATGTGTAACTAGTTCTTTCGTGCATGATTCTCTTATCATTCGGAGGGATGACGTGGCAAGTGATTGTCCAGCGGCACAAGCGGACAACGACAACTGGTGCCCATCTTGATCCAGTTCAAGGTGTCCCACGTCCACACCCTCTTCCTAACTTCACATCATTGCTTTCTGACTGGGGCTAAAGCTAAAGTATCTCCGTCCCCATCAACATTTTTTACAATTAACTCGTTCGTTTGGTAACTTCATCGAAGCATATACAGACCACAATTTTCCCAGCATGCACCATGATTTCGACTACAAACTATCAACTGAAGATATAGTATTTCCTAATAAGCTAAAAGTAGTTCTAAAAGGTATAAGCATGATCAAAGAAGTTATGAATAGCACTAATCTATATAGTTGATTATGTCAAGGTAAGAAAAGTAAATTTCCTGCTTGTTCGAAGAAAAGCATGCTACGCCTACCCGCGTACTTGTTCCACGAAACCCCATATACCCATTCTACGGAATCCCCTCGCTCGTGTAAGCCAAGAGAACGGGCATTATATAAAACCAAAAGTGGCCATCTGTCCTTGCCGTAGCTTGCATGTAAAGTAGCAGTACTCTGCTACCACTAAATCAACAGCTCCAGATAGAACATACGCGCACAAAAAAGGCACCAGTATCTGCGCATCCTTTCGAGGATGCTGCGACGTGAGTCCATCGAAAAAACGACATGCAAGTTTGTGATCCTATCGAAGAATGCGCCCCTGCCTAAAAACCGGGTTATGACGGAGGATTGGATCATATACCCTCCCTGAATTTCAGAATTTCAGATTTACCCTCCCACCTCAATGACATGTGGGGTCACCATAGGTCAATGAAATATGGGTCAGGAGGGTAAATCCTGAATTTCCATCTAAGGAGGGTATATGATCAAATTTTCCGGTTATGACAGCGAACGAAAGGCCTTTTTACTCCATCTATGCAGATTCTGGGGCTATTCTGTCTCATGCCAACTACGCCATTCTCCAGGTTCAGAGGTTCTACATGACTACAGCTAAAATGCGAATGCAATTTCCTCAGTTCATGCCTAATTGATTTGTATAGTAGTCCTATTTCAATTTCAAGTGCAACTTTGTACTAGCAGCCTAGCAGGGTCCATGCATGCTTTCCCAGATACACTGTTCATGCTCTAGCCAGTAGTAGTACTCCGTTCCTATGCCTCTACTCTGTAGTACTCTGTTCGTACCAACATTAATACTACTAGTACGCACAAGAAGCACCAAGAGGGAATTAACATCTATGGCTACGGCAATAGTACTAGTGCTAGGTGCCAGCAATGGAAATAAGAAGCGGCGTTTAATTCAGGAGTGGCTTACTTGAACGAGCCACCGGTGATCTTGTCCCACACCATGGAGTGGTCGGTGGCCGCCACATTGACCTTGTCCCAATGTAGCGGCTTCAGCTTCGCCTGCTGCTCCGCTGCCCCGGTTGGCACGCCCGGCGCCGGCGGCGGCCTCGAGGAGGACGCCGACGCACCTCCCTTCGGCGGCGGCGGAGGCGGCCCTCCCTTCTTTCCTCCCGGCGGCGGCGGTGGTGGCGGGGATGGGCCCTTGGGCGGTGGCGGCGGAGGTGGGCCCTTGGGCGGTGGCGGCGGGGGTGGCGACGCGGCTGCTGGTTTCGGCTGTGGCGGTGGAGGCGGCGCGGCTGACGCGGCGGCAATAGATGGTGGTGACGGCGGCGGCAGCGACGGCGATGCGCTTGGTGGGGCAGCAGCAGGGGCTGGTGGTGGAGACGGGCGGGGGACAGAGCTGACGGCGATCGCCGGCGGCGGCGGCCTCGCGTACGCCTCGGCGTTAGCCACGGAGAAGGACGAGCTGGAGCCTGCGTTGGGCGCGTGCAGCGACTCGTCGAACACCGCAGACGCGGAGTCCAGGGAGCCCCTCGGCATGAGCGGCTCCTGATCTATCCTGTTCTTCCTCGTCCGCGGTGGGGACGGAGGCGACGACTGCGCCTCCGGTCTCCTCTCCGCTCGGTGCTGCCGGGGCGGCGGCGGCTGAGGTGGCCGCCAGCTCCCCGCGGGCTTCCTCCCCCTGCCGCCTTCGCCCTCCTTCTCGAACTCCCGCCAGTATATCGCGTCGAGCCCGTTCTCGTCCACCATGCCGATGCCGCCCCCGCCCCGCGGCGGTCGCCTCGGCGCCCTCTCCGGCCGCTTCCCGGCAAAGGCGCCATCTTGCGGGCCATTATAGTACCCGTTGCCATCCGCGTCCGTCAACTCCTTCTTCTTGCCGTGCCGGAGGAAGAGGAAGAAGGCGAGCCCGGAGACCGCGAAGCTGCTCAGCGCGGTGCTCACCACGGCCACGGCGATGTCGCTGCGCTTCGTGGACGACGAAGACGAGGACGGGGACTGCGGGGAGAGGGGAGGAGCCGTGGGGGACGGAGACGGGGATATGATCGGCGGCGGGGTGGCGAAGGCGGGGGTGCGGGTGGAGGGGAAGCTGGTCTGGATGTTGCGCTGCGTCTGGGGCTGCGCGGCGGCGAGGGGGCAGACGAGGGAGACGGCGAGGAGGAGGACGAGGAGGGGAGGGGCCGGAGCCATTGCTGCGGTGGGGTGGGGAGAACGGAATGCGACGCAGAGGGGAGACGAGGTGATTGACTTGTGGAATCGATGTGCCGCCGGCTGCCTCCTTGTTTGGTTTGGTTGGGACTTGTGTGGCTTGTGTTATTGACTTGGTCGGGGTTGGGGCGGGCGGAGGTTTTTGTTTGCTGGGTGCGGCCGGACGAGACGAGGCGATGCTGCATGGTTTGGTCTGGTCTCGTTGGGTCGGGGAAGGGAGGAGGAGAAGACGCGTTGTGGAGGAAGGAGCCAAGGCGGAAACCGCGCGGGCGCCGCGTGGGGCAGCAAGCTGCTGTCGCATGCACTCGTGCTTACTTTTTGTTGGCCGCTGGGACGCGGGATTGACGCAGTGGGGGGTTTCGACCGGAGCCGTCCAGTCTAAATCGAATGCCCAAGAAGACGTACGGATGCTTCAGTAAAATCCTATTCTTGTAAATAAACACTCCAGTCGAATTTCATGTGGACGACTGACATAAGTAAGCTCTGAACGAACTGCCGCAACGCCACTACAAGCGCGGCTTAAGGGTTTTGGCCGTGAAAGCAACTCCCAGCGGCAGTGGCTGGGGATACGGCTCGGGTTAAATCTAGCACTAAGTTTGGCGATTACAGACACGCGTTCACCGACCCAAGGGCACTCGTGCAGACTTGCTGCAGTAGTAGTATTTTTCTGAAGTGGAGCCTGGAGGATTTGGTTGGGTTCGGGCGCACATGCGTGGTGGACGGCGGGCCGGGGCTCCCGAACTCGCGTCGTTGCGCTCTCCACTGGATTGGCTGGCGCTGGCTGTGGCAACGACAGTGAGCTGGTTAGATCGCCGGCCAAGGCCACGACGCGGCCAAAAGTCCAAAATCTATCCGCAGGGCGAGTCCGGCTAGCTAGTTCGATACCGTTTACACGGAGAGGGGTTAAGAGCCGAACGTTAACTTCGTGACCATGATTGATAGTTCGATCAGTGCCTTCGGTTACTGAGCGAGCTAGCTGGAAGAGTTTTAGCCTTTTAGGAGCGTCACGACGAGAAGCTGGTTGCTCTCGCTTGCTTCGCTGTGTTCTCGCTTGCGTTCGGTCTGGTGGGCGCTGGTGGCCGCTGTGTGGACGACGTAAATATTATGCCATAAGGCCGTAACGTTATAACAAATACTGCTGAAAAGTGAAATATTCACTGTAACAGAACTGTAGCAAAATATTGTAGCCATTGATATGAGTTTTTTTTTGTTTTTTTTAATACAGATACTCTATTACAGAGACATCGTAGATCGTTGCATTGAATATTTTAATACAGAGGATCCGATCACCGACGGGCTGTGTCCTATCTCCCGCCCGTACACCCACGGTCACGTAGATGGGTAGATGCTATATATTGCGGTGAACCTATGGACTGTTTCTTCGATTTAGCTCACATTTGTCAGCAGAAAATGACAGATCGCGTGATTTGTCCCTTCTCTTTCTCAGACGATCTGACGGTAAGAGTTATTACTTGCCTAGGTGCGATTCGATCTTCTAGATGCTGCATAGGAAATACAGTTTTTTGCTGTTGTCTAGAAGCTCTTTTTTTCCTTCAGAGGGCGACTTTTTTTTTTCATAAGATGTTTCTTCTGTGCACATCAACATTTCATGTTCGTAGAGATTATCCAACAGAGACTTACTTTGTTATTGGACCCTGGTGAATGTCCCATTTTTCTGCATCCTATATCTGTTTGATAGAATTACCAAAGCTCTAAAAATCGACCGCTCACTCTATTAAATTCTGTACAGTGGCGGAGCCTCGTTGAGGCCACACCGGGCCTTGGCTTCCTCTCTTCACAACAAATTTTTTTAGTACCTAGGTATATGACCCATTAATTGGCTCACTGTGTTGCTTCCATGGAGGTGGAGCAGGACAAGGTATTGTTGCCCCAAGAAGAAGAGGAGGAAGGGAAGAAGAAAAAAAGAGGAAAAGAATATGTTCCCCCATAAGTTTTGGCCCGATCTGTCTGATCCAGATGTAAAACCTTGATTTGAACTACCCATTTTTGTGGTATGCAATTGGAGTGTGTTTTGGAGGCTCGGTTTGTGTGGGGAATTGCAAGAATAATCGAAGCTTGCTCTGGTTTCTGTAGAATCGGTGTGGTTTGGGGAATTTCAGTTGTGTTGTTATTAGGCTTAAATTTGGTTGTAAATCTTGGCTGAGTTGGCAGTGAGCAATTTGACGCTCTCTTGCTTTTGCTGCACGCTCCGCCACTGATTCCGTATGTTGTCAAGTTTATAGCTTACATACTTATAGCGAAATGTTTAGATGTTTGGCCTTTCTTTTCCAAGATCAGAGTGTTGAAGTACTCATTAGCCCCTGTTGACCTGTTCTATCCTTACGGTGGTTAAGTCCTGTAAACTAGTACCAAATCCCAGTCTCCAGGCCATTTGAATTTGAGAGGGACACTGTTCTTCCTAAACAAGTGGAGACCTTTACTTTTTGGGGCAATTTACTCATTAACACTACAACAATATCACAAGTTGGAAAATAGCATCGCATGCCAATGACATGTGGTTTTATGGTCCACTTATCATCCTCATATTGGATGTTATTTTTCAATTTGTACATCTTTGCAAAGTTACTAGAGCAATTTTTCCTTTACTTTTTAGTTTTACTCCAAATTCATCAATTTTGAGTTTTACATGAAAAGGGTCGACCTACATTAAACAACACTAGTTTGGTCTAACTATTTCCGGTGCCATTTTTTCATGACATATTTAATTATTTCCATAAATTTTAGAAACAATTATTTAAGTGTCAAGTATACCAACAAAATTAGTCAAAGCATTTGCTGTGGTGAGCACTCACCGGTAAGCAGGCGTATCCAAAGCTAAACTAAACTTCTACTCAAGAATTTGTAAACAGTGTTCATTGCATTAGCGCCCACCCCCACCACCCACAAAAGAAGTTTTTTGATTATAAGTCTCGACAAGGTAGATTTGTTTTTTTATTTATTTATCAGGTCATATAAATGCAAATTTATGGGAATGTTGCCTTTTTCTTCACATAGTGACAGAATACCTAACCAACGTGACCTGAGCACACAATCAACTAGAAATTTATACACAATAGAGACCTGCAGCTATTCACATAAACAATAGTAGCGATGCCCTTTGGACACGGGAACGCAAATTATTTGCTTCATACCTTCCATCTTCCCCAATGCTGGCAACTGGCATGGCTTGCCTTTGTTGACCCTGGCAAGTAGTATTAGGAAGAAATGGAGCAAATGCCCATGTGCTGCACAATGCAAAGCGACCATCTCTGAGTGGGGTTTGGCTATCTGCACTGCTTCAGCCAACAAGGGAATTTTGGTCCTGTCAATTTATCGATGGTTTCTTTTTCTTTTCATGTTAGGTCATAATAGCCGGTCCGATTTCTGGGTGGTCGCCGGACTGGTCTTTGAATGCTAATTATATTGGCACAACTGCTTCCGGAAACAGCGGCGATTGTGTGTAGCTACTTCTTTTCACCTCCAATGTGCAAGGTAGGTAGTTCGGTCTGGAGCAATTCTAAAAAGTAATTTGAAAGCACCTTTTTTTTTGTGTGCATATAAGCGCACAATTTGGAACAAGGATGAACCTTGCATACGTTTTTTTAGCTTTGTAACAGCGACACCGTTATTACAGCATGGTACTTCTCGAAGCTCATGTTGCGGAGTTGCAGACAAGAAAGGGGGGAAAAGAAAGAGAGAGTTGTCGAAGGAGCCCATGTTTCTGGGCAGAGTAGCAACATTCCCACTCGGCCCGTGTACGCAAACATCTGGGCTGCTGCACGTTGGAGCAGGGCGGGCTCTGGCCGTTCTCCTCATGAAAAGCTCGTGACCATCGAATGTTTGATTTCTCTTGTGGGCTCTGCACGTGGGTTCGATAGGCCGCCCATTTATCCATGCCCCGACAACATTTTCCAACGTCGTCCACCAGCCGTCCGGGGAAAATGGCATGGAGGATACGGCTTTTCGAGAGGCTTGGAGACGGATCCATCCGCGGACGTTGCTGACGGGCCTGCCCCGTTCGCCGGCCGCTTTTCCAAGTGGAGGGAGATGCACGGTGAGCATACCAGGGCGACCGATTTTTTTTTTTAATTTAGCCTTTTTTTTCGTAAAAAACGTACATTTATATCTCTGCTAGTCTTATTTCCAGTTTTGGACCCAGGGGGTCGGCGCCGTGACTCACAGCGCCGGCGCCGTGAGTCATGGCGCCGAGGTCCCGAACCTTAGCCACCGGCGCCTAACGTGGCGGCGTGGCGGTACCTCGGCGACATGGCTCACGCGGCCGAACCGTGTTAGCTCGGCGCGTGACTCATGGCGCCGACCTCGCGCTCGGATCTCGGCGCGAGCTCAATTATATACTGCGCCGAGCCTTCATCTATTTCTTCCTCTCCTCTCTCGGGTTTTCACTCAACCCAATCCGCCGAACTTTTCGAATCACCAATTTTCACCGTGGAAACTTCGAATTGATCCATACAACTTCGAGAGCAAGGTATCCTCTTTGTCCTCCTCACTTTTTACGCATTGATTTGGTCTATATCATGTGTATTATGCAAAATTAGGTTAGTCATGACCTAGGGTTTGAAGCAATTAGTCTCACTTGTTTTATTGATTCGTATTGTGTATTATGGAACCTTAGTTACGTCGGTCCCCTCTGTTTCTCCCACTGTTAGGATGCCGAGGCGTGGTAAAGCTAGTAAACCAAGGTAATCTTTGTCCATCGTATTCTAATTTGTCGGTAATATGTAGTTCATATTATGCAAGGTTCATACAATTTGTTGTATTTCTGGATTAGGCAACAGCTGGTGGGCAATGCGTACACCCGTTTGCCACTGCCTAGTGGCGTTCCAGTGCCCATGTGCTACTGCGGTGATGCTTGTAGGGTGGCGAGATCTGATGAGGAGGACACGTATGAGCAGGGTATTGGATGTGTCACAATTATGCCTTTGACCCTACACCTCAACAGATCCGCATTGGATTGTTGGTGAGAAATTAGTGGCTTTTTCTTTGTTCTTGCGATGAATCAATAACATTTCATTACGTCATTAACAAACCCATGTTTTGCAGAACCTCCCGCTATGTGACTTTGAGCGGTGGATCGACACCGAGATCAAGGAGGAGGACAAGCGACATATGGAGGGGCCAAGAAGTGGGATGCGAGCGAGGAGTCATGGAGAAGACACGCAAAGAGGAGGCAGAAAAGGAGCGCGAGGAAGAGGTGAAAATGAGGCGCAACTAAGCGTAGGGGAGAGAGAGAGGAGGCTTGAGCGTGTTCGCCGTGCTAAGGCTGCAATAGAGGAGAATCCGGATGCTTTGAGGAAGGGAAAGTGGCCTCGTTGCACTCGATGAGTGTGCTAGACTTAGTAGTTATGGTTTAATAATGAACAATGTTATCATTTCTGGACTTGTTATTTTGTTGTACTCTTGTCATGTATCGCACTTTTTCAAGATGTGCATGTGAGTATATTGTTAAACTTGAACATGTGAGTAGCATGATTTGTTTTTTTGTCACTATGCCTATATATTTCGGTAACTTTTGGTCGCCACCAACAATAAGTACACGCCTTTGGTCCCGAGATATAATCACTACTCGCATATAATCACAGAAAAATTCGCGAGTTTCCTGTTTTCGACCATCCACATTTAATAATATGACACAAATATATCATACGAGCATATATTCATCAAAATACCACACGAATAGTGGAAACAACAATCCAAAAGTCCAAATAGTCCATAAAAGTCCATACAAGGTACATAAACACAATCCTCATCGCCCCTAGCCTTGCCCTTTCCACCAAGAGCGTCGGTGCGGAGTGTAAGGGTCACACGGACGTTGGTGCCTACGCGGTGGAGGCTGCGGTAGGCGTGTCGAAGGAGCACCTGAGCCGAGACGGTCCAATCTCCTCGGCCTCGCCCTCCTCCTCGCCACCAATCTCTCGACCTCGCCCTCCTCCTCGCCACCAAGTCCTCAAAGTATCCCCGGTCGTGCAGGGACGAGCTCGCCTCCTAAGCCGCCTCCGTGTGAAGAAGTGCCCAGCCTACGGTTTGGTGCTGCGTCCGGAAGATGTCTCGTGGCACGTGGACATCCATTGGTGCCTACGTCCTACAACCACAACGAGCAGCAGCGCTGCGTAGCCGTCTCGCAAGTCTCGCCGTTCATCATCATTTTGTTAGTTCACAAATGTCATATTTGGTTACAAGTTTATATTTTGATTGCCATGTATTGAAAGACTTACCCCAAGAAAGTTGTTGAGTGTCGTCTCATCGACTCGCCCTCGGAAACGCCTAGGTCAAGCACAGATCGCCTCAACGTGTTGCCCCGCACACATTGTTAACATATGGTTACTCGGTTAGTGTGATGCAAATAACATTAGCGCTATGATTGATTGCAAGAAAAAGGTTAGAAGTGACATTACCACTCGATCTAAGATTGGCGCAGCCTCCACCAACGCCCTCCCGAGTCTCAAGGTCGAGGAAGTGTCTTCATCACCGTAAGACTCCATGTCGCGTGAGTCCGCTTGGGTCCATTGCACCTTCAACTTTGTCCGTGTCACACCAAGGTACCAAGAAAGGTATGCACGGAAGTTGTAGTTCGTGTGCGGTGCTCATTGGCATAGACGTTCTCATGGAGGAGTTCCCACACGTCTATGTGGTCACGGTGCAACATCTCAAGTCTGCCGTCTTTTTCTCGCTTCGACGATCGATCCCGCAATATATACATCATCGGTGCAAATATAGTGAATTAGTAGTTATGTATACAAAGGACAAAAAAGTAGCGCACGCCACTTACTTGTGCAACTCCACGACGCCGAGAACGGCTCCACCGCCACTCTGCTGAGGCCGATCGGCGTGCAACTCTATGTGGCGGTGGTACTCAACAGCGTGAGAAGCGATCGGCGGACACCTCATCGTGTAGGTCCTCATCCACGCCGCACATCGTGCTCACCCAAGCCGGACCACCGCCGTCTCGTAAGGCTCCCAAGTGACCTACGACAAAAGGTGTTTAGGTATTGTAAGAAAGATTGAATCGAAAGATCGAATGAAAATGTGAAATGAAAATGCAATAAACTCACCATCGAAGTCGTAAGTGTGTCAAGCTCGTTGGCGTACTCAACGTCTGCCGCCCGCCCCGCAAACGGAACTCGAACTCGTCCCAAAGGTGGGCAACCGTCGGTGGGTGTCGAGGTTGGCCACTTCAAACCACTGACGATGAGGAAGAAGCGTAGGCCGACCAAGCGGTACACGAGACCACATCCAAAGTCGCAGAAGGTACACACACCCGCCGATCGCTGCGTCTTTGAGAAGACCGCCGACAAGCCGAGCACAAGTGGCGGTAGAGGAAGGACACAACTCCGAAGCCCACCAGTAGCCACCCGCCATGTCCCGCCAGGTCAAGCAAGGGAGGTACATCCATGACGCGTTGTCTCCGTCGCGTCTGGAAAGAGAACACACCCAAACAAGTGTAGGATCCAAGCTCTGCAGAGTAGGTGATCGTCTCCTCGGTTGCATTGTCCGGACAACGAGCCAATCTGTCTGAGCCAACCGATAAGAACCCCGAGGTGCGGGAAGCGTGTGTCTCGAGGAAGCTCTCTCCCAAGGAAGGCCTCACTGCGGCTCTCAACCGTCGGACCTAACTCGTCCGTGAATCGGACGACCCGAACACCGAGACCAAGAAACTTCGCGCGTCCCGAGCGTAATGATCATCTCACCACAAGGTAGGTGGAAGCGTGAGTTTCGGCCTCCACTGCACAAACATAAACGAGTACTAAGGTCACTACATAAATGAACACCAAAACGGTGGTAGTGCATGGGTTTGTTAGTCAATGTACTGTCAACCAAAGCTGTGATCGCCGGGGTTGATGACGGGCAACCCACTACGAACTCGAACGATATGACGCCCGGCCAGCCCTCGAAGTAGAGGAGTGTACTGCTGTCAGATGCAGCATGTCCTCGAACCCGTCATGGGTTCGAGGACGAAGAGGCGATTCTGTAAAGATTACAATGATTTAATATGAATCCATCGAAAAATAAAATATAGAGACATACAAACATGTGTTGGCATTACCACCCCTCGGCGGTCGACGCCCGGTGGTGCTCCTCGTAGTACGGATCCAGAGGTGGAACTACGCCATCCTCGCAAACATAAATAGCGGATGTTAGTTACATGAAATGTAAAATTGAGTACAAGAGTGAAATAAATACGGTTAGTAATTAATAAACCCTTGATAATTATTTATTTGCACCGACTAAGTGGCGGTGACAAATACGAGAATTATGGCCAAGTCACGCACATTGGCCACATTGGTTATGCTCGGGTCCAGTAAGAAAGGGGTTGCTCTTCCTCGCCTTGTCCTTCCGAAACTTGATCCATAACCATCTTGTGTCTAGTCCTCTTTCTACTCCCACGTTTGTTCCAACGACAACTGGATCGGCTATGTACTTGGACCGAGTAAGGAGGCCACCGTCCTCGTCTGTAAGGCTCAAAACGGGAGACCATGTAAGAACAAGGGTATCAACGCTGAACTCCTAGGTATCCTCGCTCTCGTGACGCATAGTTGCGATGATTAGTCGCCGCAACATAGTGAGAACATGGAAAGTGGTACTGTCTTGTTCTCCCACACGCAAGAGAAATCAATGAGGACGACAATATGACTCCTTGACGGCCGGACCTCACCATCGGCCATTGTACCACCCTTTCAATGACCTCATACTTGCCCGCACTATGATCAAAACATGACACCTCATGTGTGCGAGCCCTATCCTTTGCCCTCTCCGGATGCTTTTGGGTTTAGGTGCCCATGTCTCATTACTACTGTCGTGCCATTGCATCCAAGTGCCTCTCGTTGAACCACGCAACAAGCTTGTAGAAGGTGAATGATACGATTGCATTGACGGGCATGGCACGTATACCCTTTAGCAAACTATTAAATGATTCAGCCATGTTGCTAGTCTGAAACTCATACCTCCAGCCACCATGGTCATAGGCCCTAGTCCATTTCTCGGGTTCCTCGGCAAGCCTCTCAACCATCGCCTACCCTCTCGTGTTTGTTCCGGTTTGAGTCGTTCTAGCTTCTCTTGAACAACGACACCTCAAGTCGGCGTGCAACCTCCTCGAAAAGAGGAAAGTTATTCTTTGTACCATCCTTACGGAGTAAATTCTCGGCGAGGTGCCGAGTGCACCACCGGTGATGGATAGGTGCGTACCCCGGAATCTGCTCCTGTACAGCACTAAGTATGCCCTGGTGTCTGTCAGATATGACACCAACCTCCCTGCCAGGGCCAACAACATGTATCCGAACAAGCCGCAGGAACCATCCCCAACTATCTTTGTTCTCCCTCTCCACCAAAGCAAACGCAAGAGGGACCAATGTGTTGTCTGCGTCAACGGAAATGGCTATCAACAATGTGCCCATGTACTTGCCAAGAAGAAAAGTACCATCAATGGAGAAGACGGACGACAATGCTCAATGCCTCGATGCATCAGGAAAACACCGAATCGCGGAAGAATATCGCCTTCCATCCTTCCATTCATTTGGTTTGGGGATGTACTCGTAATGCATGCCCGGATTAATCGCTTTCATTGCATTGAACAATGCCGGCAACCGCCGCACCCTCCTCCCAATCCCCATATATCATCTTCCGTGCTCATTGCTTTGCCCTCCATGCTTTTCCATACCTTATGTCGTATCCGAACATCTTCTGTGTCATCTCCATAATTGTCCTCACCTTCAAATTGGGCTGCCCCTTCAGTATTGAGTATAGTGATCTCGCAATGAGGGTAGATGTCAACTGGCGATGCTTCTGTTTCAAGTTTGATTCTGCACAAGTGTGTGGGCCAACGCTGTTATCAATCTGAACATCAACGCTGTTAGAGGCCCTACAGAATTGATCCATGTTGCCTGAAGGTGCCACAGGAGGACGACCATCATTTTCAGGAACATCTCCTGCATCACAACCACACATAGGATGACAATTGAGACAAAGGAATAGATTAATGAATGGTAAACTAAAGTGGTACTACGACACTTACTTGGATGGTTCTGAGTCAAAGGGATCTCTCGAGGGCCGCGGATGAGAAATTCCAATCTCATTCGGGCCGGATTGAGCATCGGGTACCACAACCTACTCGTTCACATCCGCATCACAATTGGGTAACGGAGGGTCCAAAGGGAGGACTACCCAAATCGGTGAATGCCCATAAAGGGTGAATGCCCATGAGGGGTGAGTGCCCATGAGGATTAAGATCAATGGACAACTTCCCCACAAACAAATCCAAACATTGATATTGGGTCCTCATCACCGATCTGACATAATTTTGCCACTGATCCTCAGAGTCAATTGAGACCATCCGCCTAAAAATAGAGTCTTTAGAACCAAGGTGAAGTACACCCTCAACTGAGATGCCATCCTCATTACCATGACAACATAGAACCTCACGAGCTCTAGCGACCAATTCACCATAAGACGGATGATCACTAAGCAGCAGGGACACACTTTCCATCCCAACAAATGACACATTTCCATAACCATCTTTCTCAATACTGCCTCCATGGTGCAAGGTTACTAGATTGTCCATCTAATCCATACAAAAGGCAGTGGTTGTTAATGTCTAATAGTAAAGTAGTATACTAACTAATTCCATACGTAACTAATTTAAGTTTATAACTACCCAAGTAATTTGCTACCTAGTAAACTAAATAACTATGTCTAACTAACTATATGTAACTAAACAAACTAAAATTTCTAACTATGTCTAACTATATCTAAACCCTAACTACATTATATGTTACTAAATTAGCTATGTCTAACTATATATCTAAACCCTAACTACATCATATCTAACTAAAATTGCTATGACTAACTATATATCTCAACCCTAACTACATTAACTATATCTAAACCCTAACTAACTACAATTTCTAACTAAATTTACTAACTACATTTTCTAACTCTAAAAAAAATTTCTAACTACAATTTCTAACTAAATTTCTAACTACAATTTCTAACTACAATTTCTAACTAAACTTACTAACTACAATTTCTAACCAAATTTACTAACTAAATTTCTAACTAAATTTACTAACTACAATTTCTAACTAAATTTACTAACTACAATTTCTAATTAAATTACTAACTACATTTTCTAACAAAATTTTACTACCTTTACTTATTAAATTTTTTTTTTTTACCTTCTTCTTCACAGTGGCCAGTGGCCACACGGGAGGACGTGCGGTGGCGGGGTGGGGCGAGGCGGGCCGCCGGCGGCGAGGCGCGCGGGGACCGGGCGCTCTGGCTCGGGCGCGGCAGCGAGGCGGGACCGGCTCGGGCGGAGGCGGCGCGCGCGCGCGCGCGGCGAGCGACTAAGCCGGCGAGAGAGAGAGAGAGAGAGAGAGAGAGAGAGAGAGGAAGGAGGAAGGGCCCGCGGTCATTTTTTTTTTGAATGCTCGGCGCCGAGATCTGTGGCGCCGAGCTAACACAGCTCGGCGCCGTGAGTCATGGCGCCGAGGTACGCCCACGGCCACGCCATGCGCCCCGGTGGATAGGGTTGGGACCTCGGCGCCATGACTCACGGCGCAGAAGTCAGATAGCTGGCGCCGTGAGTCACGACGCCGACCCCCTGGGTCCAAAACTGGAAATAAGACTAGCAGGGTATAAATGTGCGTTTTTTACGAAAAAGGGCTAAATTGAAAAAAATTCGACCAGGGCGAGGGAGGAAGCAGTGGCGAAGCTCTTGGAGTACGCCGCCGCCGAGGGCTACACTCACGTATTAGGCCATGTATTAAATGATTATTGTTGATAATGGTTTGATATCCAATGCAACAATAACTTTGCGTACCAAGTGGCTTATCTAGAGAGAGCAACACATTAATTTCTGTCAACTCAACATTTCACGATTGTGTGAGCTAGCTTAATACTTCGAGTTTGTTGATAAAGTCTTTTAGTGGTAAAACTTCAACTTAGCTACTACTATTTTCTACCGTTTTTGGTTATTGTTCCGGTTAATATATAGCTTGCAAGACTGTTTTGAATCACACACATTTAGTAGGACCCTTTTGAGAAGACAAAACACTTGTACATATCAGTCAGTAGGGAAATTCATAGCATACAATCAGCTCTTAGGTTGATTGTTAATATTATAGAATTCAACATGATTCTTATTCTTTTGTTCAAGACATGTTTACATGTTTTTTGCAGACATGTTTGTACTAGAATTTGTTTTAATGTATCATTTGCTATATGAGGTTATATGTGCATTTGTGCATTGAACTTACATGTGTTTCTAGTTTTGATCCTCTATCACTAATAGCGTCTATAAATATATTATTTGCCATTGTGTTATTGACGCCTCTTTTTGCTTGGGCTTATTATATGATGATGATATGTAACATTTGCAATGTGAGCTTATATGTGCATTTGTGTATTGAACTTGTTTGTGTTTCTTGTTTTTACCCTCTCTCACTAATAGTGTCTAGAGACATGTTATTTGACATTGAGTTATCGATGTCTCTTTTATGCCCGGTCTTCCTATATGATGATGATATTTAAGCTTTGTTACTTGCTACTTGCTCATCTAGGCAAATTGTAACATCTTGTGGCCCAAAATTCGCTAAATGCCCAGCCCCCACGTGTGCCGGGCACGCATGTGTAGCACCTTGCTTAGGCTTTCATCCTCGCTTTGCCCAAAAGGCTTAACCCAGAAGTGCTACGATTTGGACCAACAGTTATTATATACTAGTGTAACTTAAGGTAAACCGACAATGCAGTACTCATGGGTTGGGGTTTTACACAAATACTACTCTTTTGCTATTGTAGTAGTCGTTTGTTTCATTGTTGCTGAGTTTTTTGCTGTTAGGAAATTTGGCTACTTGTTCGTCTCTTTGAGTAATATTTGTTTGATAGATTGTGCGAGCATCAATGCCGAGTGTTATCCATCGCCACTGCTTGTGTTGTTGTCTTTGCTTTAGATGATATCTATTGCTATCTTGCAATATGATCATGCAATGAAATACCCCCCAAATTTAATGTCCAAATTTGTATCCACTGTATCTAGGAAATTTAGTTAAATTCCTGCAATTGTGTATCCATGGACTATGCTTCTCAGAAATGAAATTCCATGTAGTTGTATTTTCTTTTGATACTGCCATATGCTCAAAAAACTAGGGCTAGTTGGATGGCCACCAAACCTCACCGCTGGGGAAAAAAAAAAAGATCGGGAAAGTATGTTTCAGGGTGATTTAGAATATGTAATTTGATATAATTTTTTAATTCATAGCATCCCATCACAAAAGAGTGGCATTTTGGGATACGTGCATTCAAACTATGTAAACTTTAGTTGTTGATATATTTACAAATATTTAGATTGGACATATAAAAATGATGTGCGTAGATTCCTCTCGAAAAGTACTTGTATAATATTATAATTTATTTAGGTTTGTGAATATATTTATAATAGAAATTAGTGGTCAAAATTATGTTTTGAGGACTATGTCTATTTCCAAAATGTCACTGTTTTGCGGCCGGAGGGAGTATATATTTTGTTAAAATCCACCCGATCTCTCACGTAAAAGTGAGCCCGTCAATGCCTAGGATGGGGAAACAGATCATCTACATTGAAGAGAAAAATACAAAGGATCTATTGACTAGCATTAGGGCATTGTCTCTGCGTATGATCCAATATGAATGGTCTAGATCGAGTGCTATATATAGTTCATAGAGAACAATAAGGTGGTGGCGTTCTCTGGCTGGCGTGAGAGATGCAGTTGCCTGTGCAAGTTCTAGGATATCGCGAGTTACTCCGAACATTTTATTTGAGAGGGAGTTACTCCGTATATGGTTAGCCGCAAAATCACATGGCTCCCGTTCATATGATCAAACAAACCATGAAATGCTGCTTTCGTGTATAAATCGTCTTTGCCTTTCTGCCCATGCGGTGCTTTCGTTTCCTGCAGGTAAAGAATGTCTGTGCTTGGATGGATCTGATGCGCTGTTGTTGGGGGTTGCTAGCTTTTCTTCCATCTGGGTTTCATTCCCCAAAGTCCAAAACCTTGATTCTTTACTGTACTGATGCTACCTACCTATCAATCTATCTATGTGCCTTTATTCCCTGAATTGTCTAGTTTGATTTGTTCTGCAGGACCAGTCTTGGAACATGAGGTTTGCATCTGTACATATTCAATAACTTAGGAGACAAGTAAGGGTGCCGGCCCCGGCCTCTACCCCAAGTTTCCGATGCCTTGGAGTAGACTGTACTTTGCTCAGTGTGTTATCGTCATTTCAGTGGTTCTCGGCGAATTCATTCGCCGGATTGTACTAGCGACCTCGGTGAACCCGTACCAATTGCTTCATATTTCAACGCCCTGTTGAGAAAATTTGCTGCTGTTGGATTGTTATCGATGTTTTATATACTAAAATTTTCTTGCATGCCCTAGTCCTCACCCACGTTGTCGTTCTGCATTTTGTAGAGATTTTAATGCAAAAGCATACACGACCGTACAAGCTAAGCCATGTACTTTTTATTCCCTGTCCAGGGTGGTGAATGGAGCTAGGTAATTTGGGCCATCTCTTTCACAAGTTGAGTTTTCACAACTAAGTGAGGTGTCGCACCAGTTACCTCACCAAATTTGTCCTGTATTTGAAAGGCTTAGGACTAGTCTTTGCACAGCCTTTCTTCTTTAGAATAGGCCTTTAATTTGGTGCAACGAATACAGGCAAGGAGGGCACTGTACTACTAACCCTGGATTTGATATTCCTTTCGCAGGCAGTTAGCAACCTGCACGCATTTAGGTGACCGACCGAGCAGTAACATTCCCGTTCGTTGCTTAACCAAATCTGCTAATGAATGCCTCACAATCCAAGTGACACGCACAAATCATTGCGAGATATTCCGAAGTTTTTACCCTATAATAATACTATCTCTGTTCTTTTTTTTTACTTGTTTTGGATACCGGCACGGACTTCAATGCATATATTTGACCATTAATTTTTCTAATTATATATTATTAAAAATTATAAAAAACAATAATATGAAAGTATTTTTGTGACGATCTAGTGATAACAGTCCCACGTAACAAATTCAAATACTTTATAAAACGACGTCTAAAAAACGGAGGGAGTAATAATAGGAAGTCGTTGCCGGGAGCTGTTAGAAGCACTATGCTTTAACAATGTAAAGTGATTAGGGGTGAAAATGGGTCGTATAATTCCCGCACGATACGAAGCTGTATCCGGGGAAAAAAATCCGTTCGGGATACCATTTTTCAGTCCCGATCCGCATCCGAAAAAAATCATAGAATATAGGTTATGATACGAGAAGGGCGCTATCCGATCCGTATTTTATAGGATACCCTATTTTAAAAAAATAGATATCCGATAAACATAAATATCCTTTATGATTTTCTAGTCATTGACTAATATATAATATAAATTTACATTTGATTATATTTACGTTGTTAAGTAGGATAAATAATTCTGTAATAGGTAGTATAATTTGACACTTTCGTTAGTGAAGTTATATCTTTTCTTTATGTGTACACTATCTATCAAGTTATCTGTGACCGGTTTGAATCTGACCTGCATCTACTCTGTACCTATATCCTGGAAAATCCGTATCCGTATCCGACCCCGAATCCAGGGTGAAAATATGAGTTAAGATACGGAAAAAGCAATATCCGTCCGTTTTCAACCCATTTTCACCCCTAAAAGTGATCACGATAAAGCTCAGGTGCAAGGAGCAAGGTCTCTAAATCCATATCGACTGCCGAGCAAATCCTGATATACAACTTATTGGCCTGTTTAGACGAGGGGGATCCGGCTAGGATCAAACTGATCTGGAAATGGGTCCGCATCAGGTAAATATACAGCTGGCTCAGCCTATAACTTCATGTTTGAGGGCTCAATTCGGTCTGCCAATGCATCACTCATCTGGAAATGTTGGGGTCCGACGAAATGTAAGTTTTTTGTTGGCTAGCTCTACAAAACAAATGCTTAACGGCTGACAACTTGGCGAAGAGGGGATGGCCGCACAACCCGGTGTGCCCTCTTTGCTCAATCCACCCGGAAACAATGAACTATCTTCTAGCTGAATGCTCCTACTCCTCACAAGTATTCCAATCTATCTTCGCGTGGCTTGGGCTGCTTGCAATACCGACACCTTCAGCTTACGATAATTTCCAGGATTGGTGGCTTCATTCTACCTCAATGTTGCACCCCGAGCTAAGGCATGGTTGAAATTGTTTGCTGATTCTCATTTGCTGGATTTTGTGGAATGAGAGGAATTCTCGCATTTTCAGACAAATCGGCCAACCGAACAGACTGTTTGCTGAACGCCTGAACCAAGTTAAGAATGAGACTACACTTTTGAGTGGAGGCCAGTGCTACCAAGTTGGGTGTTTTGATACCCCATGTCTAGACCTGTTGGCTGTCGTTGATCTCCTCCTTGGTGTGTTGTGACAGGATGAGTAGGTCCTGGTGTTGTTAGTAGTAGTACCTTTCCCCCTCTCTTTCTCTCTATTTTAGATAGCATGTACAAGTAGCTTCCTTAGTAACCTGTAGTTTTCATGGTCTCTTACTCGGTTTTGTCTTGGAGAGTTTTTCTCCCCTGTATATCCTCCCATCTATTAATATGATCAGGTACGCTGCTGCCTTTTCGTAAAAAAAAAGGGATTGTTTATTTATAAGTTGTCTGAAATTTTCTTAAGTTTAAGTCAATTGTTGTGACCATTAGATCAATATCCAATCATATGACCTCAATTGGATCAATATCCAATCATATGACATACCAATCTCTACATAAATCCAATGGTCACAACATGTGACTTAAACTTAAGAAAATTTCAGGCAACTTAAAACTAGCAAAACCGAAAAAAATCCATAAACTGCATTACCAACTTAATCTACGTGCAAATTTCTGATTAGTCTTTGCTCAATTTTTTTTTTCTGATTAGTCCTACACATGGTATGGCACAAGAAAGCTTACACTTAATTAGCTGGACTCAGATGTCATTGTCATAGCCCCTTCCAGCTTTTCTGACGCCATTATAATGTTGTTACTTAACGTCGCCATACATATAGGATAATAGGAGCTTTGGTGGCCACGGCAGCCCCATGGCCTGCGGTGGTTGGTTTTTAGGTGTCTTTAACTCCTAAGTGTTGTACCTTTTAGGCTTTGTTTGGTTTGACCAAAATTCTGACATATTCACGTAGATGGGTCGAGATTTTAATTCAAATTCTCGACAACTTGTCTCCCTATAGTTTGGCGCCTTTTGCTACTACTACCACCTCACCGCATGATCATCTTGTTGCAACGAAATCCTGCAGCCTAACACTTTTCAGTTTGGCACAAGTGCTACACTGCAAATGACACCTTCTCCAAGTGCCAAGTGCCAACTTTCCGATCAATTTCTAACTCAATCTGGATGCCACAGCACGTCGTGAATCTGAAAGAACTCGTACTGGATCACTGTATCGTCCATGGACAGTTCATCTGAAACTTCTGTCGCTGACGCGCGGCGACGCGTCTGGAAACGGTGGCCGACACTGCAGGCTGTGGCGGCACCAACCTGCAGCTAATAATAGCGGCGAAAATCGGTAGCTTCCAGGAGGGTAGCTTGGTCGCCTGAAGTGCATGAACCACAAGGCAACAGCGGTCGTCTGATGGAGATCACATGAGGCTGAAAAGGATTTGTTGGGCAGTGGCCATCATTGGCATTGGCACAGACTAAAAACTCGTGTTTTTTTTTGTTCGGTTCAGAATAAGGGTATGAGAACCATGTGAAAGGAATTGGATACAATTGAGTAGGGTGGTTGATGACCAGTAGGTGGAGTTCATCACACTCACAGGATGGAGAAAATGGGAGGGAAGGAGAGAGGCAAAGGCCAAGGAATGCAGACAATCATTAGTTGCACTTGCACTTGCACTTGCACTTGCATTTCCAATTCTCCAGCTGGTCATTGGCAGCCTCCAGGCTGGGCAAGTGTGGGTGCTAGTATAGCCTTGCGCCCTCACCAAGCAAAGCAATGTGGAAACAGGTATTGTGCTCTGAGAGCCGTCCGATCGGAAAATTAGCGGCTGATATTTGGTGCAGTGTAATAAGGGTCCAGTTTCTCCCAACACTTATCAACTCATCCCAAAATGGGTGGGCATCGAGGCTTTTGTTCTTCCTCATGCTTGTGAGGGAAGTGAAAATTTTGCTGAATCCTAGATCAACTATAGACATTTACTTTCCCTACGAAAATGACTTGTACAGTTTCTAATGATTCAGAAAATTCTGCATAAGCCCTCGCAAGAAAAATAAAAGAAGTTTTCGCTAAAAAAGTTTTAAAATTGTAGTCGGAAAATGGGGAGGGTGACGTTCAGCTGCAAGCCTGCAACTAGTCTAAAGCTGCTTAGAAAATTATCATCAGAACATGTTCTCGAAGATGGACAACGTCTGTTATGCTGCTACATTTCAGTCTCATCAATCATCACAGAACATAATTGAGATGCTGTTGTTGCTACAATTTCAGAGAACAGCCTTTTGCTATTCGATGGTTCATGGTTGCCAAAGGTTTGAAACTTTGAATTCAACTTAATTTCCTATATTCCTGCTCTGCACTCCTAGATTCCAACGTTTGGGAATTTTTAAAGAGAAGTTATCTGTATTACTACTAGTTTTGTGGAAATTTAGGTGGAGTTAGGTGGAGGATTAGTAGTATTAATATTGTATTATTAGTCTGTTGAGAGGTCCCTATCTTATGCTTCCACTTTCATATATTAAAGCTCATCTTAACTAACTACAATATTATTGTTTTTCTGCGTTCTTTTTAGCTGTGCAGGTGTGCAATCCATCTGTAAAGATCTTCTAATAGTCTAATGCTCTTACTCAAACTTCAAATGCTCCTGCTAATGTGTAACAGTCAAGAAACTCGAGTCAGAACATACAAGCTACCACCACTTCAGAGCAACGGAAGCTTCCAGAACACATGAACAAAATGGTGTGTGGGCAGCAATAGATTAGGACATTGTGTATGAACATAGTAAGCAAAATAGAGATAACAGTAGATTAGGCCATTCTGGATGAACTGAGTAACCAAACTAGAAATAGCAATAGATTAGGCCATTCTGGACTGACATAGTAAACAAAATAGAAATATCAGGAGATTAGGCCATTCTGGATGGATCTCTGCATGAAGAGAGTGAGACAAACAACAGAATTTTGGCACACGCACAAGAATAGGATCCACTCAATTTGATTAAAATCAATTCAATCATATTATTAGCGTTCATTGAACATGATGTAAATGAAACAATTCTGAACTAATACACAAAAAAATGAAACCTTTATCCTATCCAAGAAATGTACACCACCAATCAAGTAATTCCATCCCATCATAGTCGCCACCTCCAAATCGAAGGCTAATGAATCAATCTGAATTGTACCGCAAATGAACAAGAATGTCCTTCCCCTATTCATTGTTCCGCTTCCCTACGCTGTCGTTGCAATGTACCGCCCCTCCCCTCACTGTCCTGTACAGCCGAAGGCGGCAGCTGGCTTGCGGTGGCAGCTGTGATGGCAATGGCAATGCATTGCGAAGCAATTTCATTACCACCCAGGAACCAAGACACCCTGAATGAAAGAATTATTGCGTGTGCCATTAGCCGTCTACCAAGAAAACACCGCCGCAGGCAATGCTGACGATGACAATGCGGACCGGGACGGCGCTGATGCAGAGGATGCATCACCCTCGGCAATGTAGAGGTCGTATGATTTCCAGGTGTGGTCGAGCGGGCAAGGTTTGCCGGCGTCGAGGCGGTCCCATGGCTTGCCCTTCCCGGACCAGTGCATGAGGCTGACGGGACCCTTGTGGAGCGGGCGGCAGCTGCTGAGCACGTTGTCACCGCCCAAGCCGTGCTGGTTCCACCGATGGTCGACAGCCTCCACCTCGCCGGCGAAGACGAGCAAGAACGGGGGCAACGACCCCAGCTCGTAGATTCGTTTTTCTTTCTGCATCTCCATCCACTGCTCAATACGGCGGCGGTAGTTGCCGAAGCGCCACCGCCGGAGGTCGATGACCATGACACCGGTGTTGAAGTAGCAGGGCGCCCGGCGGCGGCGGGCGAAGACGCGCTCGCCGAGCACGGGGTCGGACCAGAAGGCGTCGGTGAAGTAGCGGGAGAAGTTGGCGTGGCAGTACTCCGGCGCGGCCACCACGGCGGCGGCGGGCAGGCGCGTCTCCCACAGCCGCCGGACGTCGTCCACGGCGAGCACGTCGGAGTCGAGGTATATCGCCCGCGGCACGCACGGCGGGAGCAGGTCGGCGAGGTAGTTCCGCGCGTAGTTGAGCGGCGCCTCGAGCGCGGCGCGCACGGACGCCGAGATGAGCCCGGTGACCGCGTCGGCCCGGAACGGGTAGATCTCGAAGCGCAGCGACGGGAACGACGCGGCCACCGCGCTCCTGAGCTCGCCCACCTCCGGCGCGCCGCCACCGTCCGCCGCCAAGAAGTGGAAAAAGAGCAACTCCGGGCACGACGCGTGCTTGAGCAGCGAGTTGATGGCCGCCATGGAGCCCCTGAGGTAGTGCGCGTCGAGCGTCATGGCGATGTGCACCAGCCCCGGGTCGCACACCCCCGCGCCGGCCACCGCCGCCTGGCACCCCTCCCCGTTGCGGTATTCGGGCGCCTCCGCAAACCTCGGCAGCGCCGCCGCCTCCGCCCCAGATGCGAGCAAGAACATCGCCAAGACCAATCCGGCCCACTTAGCCGGTGAGGCGGCCATGACCGCCGCCGGCGAGGACCGCCTTGGTTCCAGGAGGCGTCTGTTTCTTGGGCTCCCTCTCCCTCCCTCTCTCTCTCGCGGGGTTGGGTTGGGTTCTTCTAGTAAGTGGTCGGCGTTCGTTCCAATCCCTCCTTTGTGCTGTGCGTAGCCGTAGCGTATGTCGCTATGTATGCGTGAGCGATCGATCGACCGGGTGGTTTTCTCGGGGGAAATTTATATGTGTCGTTACCAATAAAACCCCGTGTTACTGTTATGTATAGAAGGGTGGGCTCCGCGTACGTTCACTTCGCTTACGCGTTAATCCTTTTGCGGTCGCCTGGGGTGCCAAAATTTTGTCATCGAATTGACAACTAATATTTTGGAAAATTAAAAGAGGAGCAAAAAGAAAGCTTACTAAAATTTTAGTAGCGAATCAAATACTTGCTAAATTCTGTCAACGCTACTAAAATTTGATAAGGTAATGTTTAGATAAAACCAAACAGATCATAATTAAGCATGCTTAGCGGGCAGATTGTAGGGAGTAGTTGTATACATTGACTGCTTCGACTCGCTCTTAGAAGTAATAGTTGTAAGTACGTTTCTAACGTACTCCAAATTTGCCAAGTGGATCGCACATAATCTTCACGTTTGGATCTATGTCAAGAAAAAAGTTTCACATTTGGAAGGATTATTGTGCGCAAGGATCGTGATCACAAAGTATATAGTAACTACATATACGACGGAACGCAATTGACCAGTCAATCTGGGACCAAAAGCAAATTTTACACTGTTTTTCTAAGTAAAGTTTTCATTGTTGACGTCATAAACGCGCCGTAACACGTCATAATACTGCTACTGCAGATCTTTAATTAGAGTCTAAAAAAAGATCTTAATTTGTGGAGAGTTTTATACGAGATATAATAAGCGTTTCGATTTCTTTTGATTACGCTAACGATTTACAGCTGTAACTTTCCTCGATTAAATATTAGCGTGTCGATCAATACTTCTCCGCATAGGCTTAGCGCATATACCTTTCGTTTACGGCTGGTTTCTGTGCCGTGTTGGGTAAGTTTGGCGTTTTAACTTTCCTGTAAGCGTATGCCGTGAACAAGACTCGGTGAAACCGCGTATTTGAAAATTGTGTTGCGATGTGGTGATTAATGCTCGTTAATTGTCGCATCAATCGGAGGTTAAGGGTTTCTCTGCGGGAAAAATTGCTGGGATTCCATGGAAACTTCACACGCACAGCATATGGGTATACATCAAGCTATATGTACGGAGCTACGTACCGTCGTTATAAGCATTTGCATTTCGGTGTATTGCTTGTAGCTATATGGCTTCATATGTGGTCGCTATATGCAAAACCCTCCCATTATAACGTGTGAAAGTTATAAAAGCGTAGTGTTGTGAAAGTGTTTTTCATGACAAATTTATTTCTATCATTTTCGTATATCCGATCAATATATTTTAGATGATATCTTTAGTCATCTTTGATATGATTTGACTGCACACGTTCTAAAACGATCTCCTTTTGTGATAGGAGGGAGTGAACAACCGTGCACTTTACGATGGGATTCCACTGTGATCAACAAAGATGCACCTTTATAAAATGGGATTTCAATCGTACGTGCACGTAACAACATTTTTACAGAAAACTGGCACGTACGCTTCATAATGAAACCCTTAGACTTTTCATAGATTTAGAATGGGTCGCTTATATTTTTGCAGACGGGGTCAAATCATCAAACGCTTGTTACTTCTGCAAAGTAACTGTGATTTTCCGAAGGAAAGCGACGGATCACGAATACGGGTTTTGGCGCGATGGGTTCCCGATGGGATCACGGCTTATTCCGTGGAATTGTTCCATGCAAAGCCCAGCGTCGATCGCTCGATCGGCGCGCGTGAGGGCCCAAACGGCGCATGCTCGCGGGCCCGAGAACAATGACCACTTCGTGGCGCGCATTTAACAGAACGCTTGACCTAAACGTGGCAACATGTGCTTGGGAGTTTTTAGCTTATTTAGCCGTTTTTTATTAACTTTAGCATATCTAGCATTCAAGGGTTCAAAATACAAAAATAACATCGCGGGTAGGCTAGAGAGCCATCACATGTACCTTATAGCGCTTCTGAACCGCGGCTGTATTGTACCGTGCATCTAGACCGCTGCATGTGCCTGCCACGGTTTGGAACCACTGGATGTAGCTGCCGTGGGTCCGGGATGCAGACTGCTGTGGGTTTGGTCCGCGGCTGCACCCCCTCCGATTGCTGCCCGGCATTCGGACCGCGGCAAGGCCCCCTCCAATTGAAATGAAAATTTGGCGCGTTTGGGATTGCAATATGATTTAAAAGACCGACATAAATTAGAGAGGTTTTTTTAAAAAAAAAAAGAATAAAATATTAAATATGGAATAATCGTGGAATTAAATTATGAAGATAAGATTTCAACCCCGATAATAAGACTTCGTAATCAAGGTGTGAATTACATGGCTCGCAGGGTTTGGTAGGTGCATATGTTTGCCTCGCTACTATGGTACAAATCGCAACATGCACGAACCATCAACCCGAATTACAGGTAAGATACATATGCGCCTTTTGGAATCGAAAACACTAGGGGATGGGAAAGAAGTTAGGCTTGCGATTGTACGTCTTATGCATCAGGGTCCATCGGTACCTTTCCCTTGTCTCCTGCAGATCTATGGGTGTGGGCCTTCATGAGGGTTGTCCAGTAATCGGCTTCCAGGACACTTAGAGGCATAACCCAGTCCGAAATAACCTCCCACTCAGCAGGAGCATCAGGGACCATCGGTGTGTTTCCTTTGTCTTGCCCACACTCGGCTCAGGCTTTCGTGAGGGCCTCCTCATGTTGGGCTGTAAGGACACTTTTGGGTTTCCACCACCACTTCGGTTCCGCCCGGACCATCGGTGCCTTTCCCTTTTCTTCCATGCTCTCGGTTCAGTAAGGTTTCCAATGGGTAAAGTTCTTGGGCGCAACTATGTAGTTCAGCATGTATTTCTGCTAAATAAATGCTTTGTCGTACTTCTCTAGACCGTCGATCCATTTGAAGAAGTAGTAACACTCCCATAATTGCCATTATGCACAGATAAAGTTAGTGATATGTAAAATACAACATGCAACGTGAAATATAGATGTGTGACATTCACTTACATGGCAATCCCTGCAAGTGTATTACGCCCAAGCAGCAGTCTCTAGATCGGTGGATTGAATGATCTTTGCTTGGTTATCACAGTCCGACTGCGGGTGTGGAAACTCCGGTGGTATAGGTGCATCCTTCCAAGAATGATCAGGGTAGGTTCCTGCCTTCCTAGCAACCCACTTCCTCTTCTGGAGCATCTTCCTATGGTCCGACATCCCCAAACTCGACAGAGTGATCTCCTCTACCTCTGTTCTCCCTCCTCTCTCTCTCTCTCCCTATTTTCAAAATCAGGACGAATGGAGTGTTGCCTGTAGTGGTGGAGTGTGCCTCGTTTTTAAGCGATTAGAGTGTAATGTTGAGGGACTAAATTTTGGCGAATGGCGGTGCACTCACGTCCATGAGAAGGAATCTTTCGGCACAGGATTGCTCAACGAGGTTTTAGTTCATTGTGAAAAGCAGGTGTGTGTTGTCAATTCACTGAGAAAAGCTGGTGTGTATTGTCAGTTCAGTTTGAAAAGGTGTCATGGCATGGTGTGATCATTTCAGTTTGGAAGTGTGGCTTGGTATGGTCAAATCAGTTCGAAAAGGTGGGTTGGCATGGCATTCTACGAGCACATCATTTTCGCTATGAAGGCTACGTATTCACCCTATAAGAGATGCGGCACATAGCTATGCATTATGACGTGTTTGAGGCACACGGCCAGGCCATGAAGCATGAATACATAGTAACCTAGTTAATTGTAAGCCCGAGCAATTATTGGAGATAATTCATAAAAGAAATATGGAGTTACATGGCGTGTGGGGTTCGTTCTAGTGCATTTCATTTTCGTTTGTCCTGCAGTGTTTAAGACCCACTACCATGTGTGCTGTTGTACTCATATCTTTGCGCAGCATATAGTACTTATCATATTGTTTGAACCGGATGGAAAGAACAAGCACAAGATGGAAAGTGCATACATAGTGCTAAAAAACAGCATACAATCTAGAGACGAAGTGATACAAACTAAGTACATGCGCCATACAAAGAAGTGCACTGTGCATACTAAGAGCTACAAACTGGATACAAGCTAGATCACTCGTCTAAGTCAACTTGTGGTGCCTGCCTGCGCGGCCTAGTCCTACATGCAATTTGGCCTGTGGGGTATGTCAACCAGTCCGGTGAGCCTCTCTTTGTGCGGAGAACATAGGGAGGTCGCTGGGTGGAATGTGGTGCTCAACAAGCTGACTTTGGCCAATTTCGTCACCTCGAAGCATATAAAAAATCCAATCCGCCATGGGACCGGCGAAGCTATGGCCGTGCTAGTATGACGTACTACCCTTCTCGTCATAGTGCTGCGGAGTGACATTGTGGCATGCGCCTCCGAACTGGTGGTGGTACTGCTGACTGTAGGCTAGTAGGGGCCACCTTGGGTGGTACAGTACAACTCCAGGTACATTGTACTCCTGCTTGGGAGTAGCTGGGAAGGTCGCATCTCCATCAGGTGAATCGGTAGCACTGCCACGCCCAACTTGTGGAGATATGATGTGTTAGTACGTAATAACGAATAATTTGACGTAACAAATAGTACCATGAATATGAAATGAAGTATGCATTCACATCGGAAATACCCTTCCATGGGAGTACGCTCCACCTCTCTGCTCCTGTGTAGATGATGTGTGACGTAACGATGATGGTGCATGAACAACGTGCTACAAAAAAGGTCCAAGTTAGTACAATGCGTTGCAATAATAACACAACAAGTATCTACTATCATGAACTTACTATGCCACCAGTATGTCCCCCAACATTGGGCAGGCATTCAGATGATGATCGCACTAGTGACGCATCCCCACTGAGGTGCGGCTGGAAATATAAATGAGGTTATCCCAACATCTAGCAACAATAGTAAGTATGCCATAAATTTTACATATTGTACGTCACCAATCCACAATACGGATGACCGATAGGTAATGCTAGGACAACTGTTGGACTCTAGGTCGGTTCACTCGCTATGCATCTCAAAGCACATCGTCCTTCGTCCGACCTCAACTCAAGTTCTTGACAATATTCTTGGCATCGTCGTACATAGACTTGACCAGCATGAGAAGCCCCTGCACGGTGTAACCGTCCCTGCGAAGGGTGAAGCCTCTTGTGTCTACAATCCATCTGGCCCTATCGAACTACATTGAAATGGAAAAGCTGTTGACTTACAACCACTAATAGTATTCTATTGGAAGTAAGGAGTAATCGATATTTTTTTACCGTGTGGTCACGCCGTGAAACTCGTTGTTGATCGAGGCCCAACTATAGCATATCCTTGTGCGTACATCCTCCATTCGATCTGGCAAAGGACGAGTGAGCCTGGCATGCGTTCGTGGCACATACCACTGTAGGTACTCACAGTAAGTCCGAAAGTCGTATGGCCTCTGCTCGTGTACAACCTCTATGTGCACCATTGAAAGTATCTAGGCCCCTAAAAATTGGTTTTGGTAATTAATGATAATATGTGTATATGGGACTAATATGTTTATTGAGATTTTACAAGGTTAAGTCCCAACTATGAGGTTGATCATGAAGAAGTATGCTAAAGGACAATTTGAAGACCAATATGGATCAAGGTTAAGGTACAAATAGCCTAAGATCTTTTTATGGTTTACCGGTCTTAGGAGAAATAGTTGAAAGACCGGATTATAGGTTAAATGTCGTACTATTAAGAGGGATCATGTCTAGTAGCTTGATAGCATGTTCTTGTGCTTTTTGGATCAATTTAGGATCATGCATGCATATGGATTTTGTTTTGGAAAGCCAAGTTTGTTTTGTCAAGATAATCGGTAGTACCGGCGTTGTTTGCGCGGTACGACCGCTAATCGGTACGACTGGGCTCGTAGTGCGGTACTACCGCACCCCGGTTGTTCCGATTGTTACTTGGCGGTATGTTTTTTCCAGAGAGACATTCTTTCGAGTTTGAAGTGCAAACCCTCTGTGCGGTAGTACCGCAATTGTGTGAGCGGTATGACCAGAATGCGGTAGTACCTCTGTTCTTGAGCGGAACTACCGCACATCGGTCATTCCGACTTTATAGCGGTATGCATTTTCCAGTAAGCACCGTTTTGTTTCTCTCGTGAAACGGTAGTACCGCACTTGCTGTGCGGTATGACCGAACTTCGGTAGTACCACTTGTCCGTTGGCGGTAATACCGCGGTGCAAGTAAGACGTCTATGTCAGAGCAGTTAATGCCACTGTTATAGCCGTTACAAAGTGGTTGGAGAAGTGCAGTAGTATCGCTCGGTACTTGGCGGTAATACCACAGTTCACTGAAATTTTGGGGTTTCCTCCCCCAACGGCTATAATTGTTGGTGGGGGGTATAAATACCCCTCCACCTGCTCAAGGACAGGGTGCTAGACCACATTTAACCTTCTTAGAGCCTTGAGCATTCATACAACTTCTCAAATACTGTTGTGCATTCATTGTGAGGTAGTTGAGCCAAAATTCAAGTGTATCCATTCTAGATTGATCCTTTTGCACTTGAGTGTCGTCAAGCGAAGGTCATTGATTTGTTACTCTTGGAGTTTTGCCGAACTCCTAGACGGCTTGACGGTGATTGCACGGTGATCTCTTCAAGAAGCTTGTGAAGAGGCCCGGTGCCAAGATTGTGATTGGTTGGGTGTTCACCAACTCCGGAGCGGAGGAAAAACAACCACTAGTGATCGAGGGAAGGCTTAATTTGTGGAGCCGGCTTGAGTTGTCAAGCTTCCTCAACGTGGACTAGTGAAGACCGGCAAGTCTTCGATACCACGGGAAAAAGTTCATTGTCTCATTTGTGGTCATTTCTTGTCTTTACTTATTCCGCATGCACAATTCTAGCTTTTGTCTCGTGTTGAATTGCTTAGCTAAAATTGTATCTAGTTTTGTTATTAGCTCCTTATTGTAGTAAGTTGCATGATAGTTCCTTCATTATATTGTGTTAGGAAGTTATTGCTAGAATTATCGTGCTCTAAGTTTAATTTGGTCGATTAAATTTAGAAACCTCCTATTCACCCCCCTCTAGTAGGTTATCCTTGATCCTACAACCATCTACTCCCACACTGTATTCCATGGAAGCTGTACCGTGGTCCAATCGTCATTCTTTCATCCCCTCCTCGCTTGCCTGCATTGCACACGAATAGATGTGAGAAAAATGGTTTTTGCAAGCAACAATAAATTATACCCGGATGGTGTTATACTCATGGGTGAGAACCTCGCTGGAGCACCCTGCCGTTGCCGGGGGACACAAGCTGGAAAAGCCTGAACTGCCTCATTACACCATATGGAAAAGCACGTAAGGCTCAAACCATATGGGAGAACATGAGGTGGCAAGTCATCGACCACCACGCAGCATCTTGTGTGCACTGCACGAACAATCCGTGTGGCACTATGTTCAACATGAACAATGGGCTCTGTGGACTCCATATAATTTCATCCTCGTGCAACAACTCAAACTCATTGTGGAATATCGGGTAGCACCTAGCTGCTCTCTGCCTAGCCCAACTTAACTTGCCACCTGTCCGTTGGGTGCCCATGGTGTGTTCGTCTATTGGGTCATTGCCTATACCATATGGGTGCACTCGGACCTGTATCATGGGGCGTCCATAGGGAAATGGTCCCAAGACCACAACTACAACAACACATAGCAGACAGCAAGCACTAGCTCCTCACTGGTGTTGCGCTGTAGGTCGCGCAAAGGACTGGTGATTTGTCGGGACCCTGGGTACGCAACTGTAACACTCCAACCCAACATAGAGCCTAGGATGCTACCAGCTACTCTATTGACTCAACTAATTTCAACATCTTAATAAACATTCAACCAAACATTCATTCATGAAGGACATAAAAATGATAATCAGCACTATCACAGTCTATAATTACTCAATAAGAACGTAACATCTATCAATTGAGCATTGATCAATTTATGAAGCCTCATCTTTACCAACTAATCCAAAACAATCCAATATTACTATGCTCAAGTAGCTAATGATCAAATAGCTACCTCTAAAACATCATTGACCAACCAAACAATAAATATGATAGAATAAACCAATCAAACCTTCTAATCTATCAAATAAAATTAAATGAACTTGAATGATGAAGAATTAAGAACATAAATGGATCATCCATGATCATAGTCAAAATCATTCACCACGAAGGATGATCATAAATTGAATCTAAAGAAATCATCAAGACCATGGATTATAGATAATTGAACTAGTTTAATCATTGTGGTTTGTGTATATATGAAGTGCACCATGTCTACCCCTCCCCATGTATGCCGCTGCCTCGAGAGGTACCTAGAAAGCACAATACAGCAAGAGTGAGTCCGCGACTCAGCAAAGTGTAATAGTAATAAATATCATAACATCATAAGCAGCCAATGGGGATAATCAATCCCATCGTGAACAATAGCAATATATATCACAAATCCATCTATTTGTGTAAAAATGCAATGAACATGTCATGGATGCTCTTCTTCATCTTCTTTGCAATTACCGTTAATACCGAGTAGTGTATCCGTTGATACATACTCAAAGCTTATGCCCTCTAGGCACTGGGATCCAATGCCCTCACTCCACGAGCGTGGGGACCCAAGCCCGTCCAATGCATGACGGGGATCTATGTCCGTCTAATACATGACGGGGACCTCAAAGGAACAATTCTTGGCTACTATGTAGACCAAGATACAGAAATATATGTCATGATACAAAATTGAAATCACAATATCAACTCATCATGAACAGATAATGTTCATCAACATTATCAAACATAAAACTTCATCATTAAACTATGGCATTTATTGATTATGAAATAAAACAACTCATTATTACTATCTGCACTTGCCTCAACCGTGAGTCAGAAGACAAAAGGCAGAAAATATTTATGTGTGTTCGAAAATCGTTATGTCCTACTAGAAACCGCTAACGACATGTGGTCGGAAAGGAGTTTCTGAATTACAACCAATTATGCATGAATCTACAGGGTCACACACTTAACAGGTTGGAACTAACGAGTTCACATAGGATGTGTTATGGGCTCTTTATAAAGAGATGCATGGGGTTGTTAGTACGTAACAGTTTCTCCACTAAAATCCTAGCCGCCATCTTCCCAAAGGCCCTGCCGTGCGCATTGGTACTAGCATACGGACGTGCGACATTCCACCCCTAGATGTGTGGATACCGTAGAGGCCCTGCTGTGGTTGCTGCTGTGCTAATCGAGGATGATCCACGACCTACGCAACGAACATGATAGGTTGCTGGAAGATACAATCGGTACCGAGGACGTTGGACAATCGACTACGACCACTACATCAACATGCTCGATGTTGGATCAGGCTACTTAACTCTTCTTCTGCTGCACTGCGTATCTAGTGGTAACGATCTATCATCTCTTGCTTAGATGGCTTCCTAATTTATATGGTAGAATTTTTGAATTACTAGCTAGTGTAGCCTACACGTACAATACGTATTATTACAATATTACAAACGTCTACCCAAGTCACGTACAAATATCATACCATGACAACAGAGCTACTAGGTTCACATACAAACATCACTAGTAAAACATTACAAACTAGTTATGCCTAGGCGAGCTCGATCTGTTGGGACAATCCTTCATGGAGTGCACTGGGATCTTGCATACCCTGCACTTCCGTGGGTTAGTCAGTTTTTCATGCTGGTTGTCATCCATATCATTTCAAAAGCGTCGCATCTTCTGTCTGCCCTTCCCATCTTGCTTCAACACTTTGTTCGGGATGCATGTCGAATTACTCCGGGATGTATAGCATAGATGTATGCCTAACTTGTGTGCATGCCCTATACAAATACGAGCAAGGCTTGTGTAGAATCTTCGGCTTATTGCACGTGCAGGTCGTCACAGCAGTGATGGTTCACGCATGCTTCCTCTCCCCTCTAGCATGGTTGTTCACATACTTCTGTCTCAGGAGGATTTCGTACTTCCTCCTTAGGCCATCAATCACCCAAATGTCATGCATACAAGCTTTCTTCATCTTACTGTCCATGTATATATGCACATTTTTGGAACATTGCTTCCCTTCATCGAACTGCTTCTTTGCTATAATGCCCCTATTGACAAAATAGCGCCTCTATTAACAAAATAACCAACTATGTGAGTCCAGGTTTCATTAACGGTCGCGATGATTGGGAGGCACCGTACACCTTTCAGCACGCTATTATACACCTCGAACATGTTAGTTGTTATTATGCCATATCTCGCAACGTCTGTGTCATACAGCTATGACAATTTCTCCAACTCAAAAGCATACAAATTTATGCAATTGGAGAAATTGCTAGTCCTCCTGGACGCCACTCTTGGTCCTTGCGTATCCTATTCTCCCTCATGTGGCTCCGGATGAGACTCCCTAGTATGCTTTGTAGTCAGCTCATCAAGCTCTTTCCAGATGGTCTCAAACTTGCGCCTCTGGTTTTGTATGCACAACTTCTTGAATGTCTTCATCATATCCTTATTGCGGAATCGACTGAAGAAATTTGATGCAAGATACCTCATGCACAACAAGATTTCCACATCGTTCCACTTTAACGGGGGTTGCATCCCATTCTTCATGGTGTTGTGCGTGGACAACAACCACGCATTACGGTTTGTAATAAGGCACACATTAGGCCAGTATCCAACAACAACCTGCTTCACATTTGCAAGGAACTACAACTAACTATTTGTGTTCTCGTTTTCGGTGATGGCAAAGACAACGGGAAGAAGCTGGTCATTTGAATTTGCAACCACCGCAGTCAATATGGTGCCCTTCACCTTGTGTAACTCCCATACACTCTGCGTTGACCCTCGCCTATTGGTGCAGGTTACCGCCTCGATGACAAGCTTCTTCCTTGCACTCTCCATGTCAAACTCTGCTGGATGCACCTCCTCAGTTCATCAATGCCCATCTCTTTCACGCCCTCCACCTGTACCATCTTGCATTGGCATCTTGACAGGTCCAACCCACCCAGTTCGTCCCATACGACGTTGAAGGATCTAGACTCATCATTATGTGTTAATGGAGTATTTTGGTGATTAGTGACAAATACACTTGTGAGACTAACACTCTTATTATTATATCTTGTTTAGTCTCAGCTTGGATATAAAAGCAAAAATCCAAACAGGTATGTATTCATTAATGACAAATCTATTTGTGAGACTAACAATTCTATTGATTATTTATTGCTTAGTCTCGTTTGGATATATAGATGAAAATACAAGAGGTATGCATTCTACTTCTTATTATATCTTGTTGCATTCCTCGGATCCAAAATATAGGTTAAACTCCACAAAAAAGGTTAACTTGGATATGTGCATATGTTTCCATTACACATTTGTGTATGCACACATTTAGGGGGAGTTCATTTTATATTTTGTGGTTTTATTAGTATTGATCCATATCCTCTTTCCACATATATTAAGGATCTTTACTTTGAAACATATCCTTGAATATATTTAACTTGTGTAGTTAATATATTCATATGAGTATATGAGAACATATGAAACTTGTGTAGTTCATAGATGGTCATATATCCTTGAATATATTTAACTTGTGTAGTTAATATATTCATATGAGTATATACAACTTGTGTAGTTCGTATACACTCATGTTTAGTATATACAACTTGTAGTTCGTATATACTCATAGTATATATAACTTGTGTAGTTCATATATACTCATATTACTTTATATTCAATTATTTGCAATTGTGTTGTGGGACTAATGTGTGTGCTAAGATGTTTTTAAGGCTTAGTCCTAGAGTTTGAATGATGACATGAAAAAGAAATGCAAATGTGATAAAAGATTGACATGGCTCAAGACAAATGAGTCATGCATTGCATTTCGAAAAGCTTCTGGAAGAAGTTCAGTGGAAATCGGTATGACCGCATTTGGTAAGCGGTACTACCGATGTGCGGTAGTACCGGAGTTCATGTGGCGGAACTATCACAGAGCGGTATGACCGCAAATATGTTGGCGGAACTACCGCAACCCGGTTGTTCCGTTTGTTAATTGGCGGTATGTAAATTCCAGATAAGGTGTTTTTTCTGTATTTCTCGAGCCTCTAGAAATCGGTAGTACTGCATCTGAGAAACGGTACTACCGGAGAGTGGTATTACCGGATGCTAGTTGGCGGTAATACCGCACCTATCAGTAATGGCTTGTTCATAAGCACTTAATGCAGGTATATCTTGGTAATTAATGTTAATAATTGTGGGACTAACATTTTCCATGAGTTGGATGAATAGGTTATGTTTCAAGGTGATAAAGACTTTGGATAACATCATGAGTTGATCGTCATCAAGTCAAAGTTCAAGAAGAGGATGCATCATGTGTTGATTCATATCAAGATCTCGAAGAAGAGATGATCATGAGTTAATCATAAAGTCAAGAGAAGACTCATCATGTGTTGATGAAGGTCAAGTAAAGGATGCATCATGGGTTGATGCATATCAAGACGATGACCCGGACTTGAAGTGAAGATGTGTGGCATCAACCTTCAAGAAGATGCTCAAGGCAAAGGTATGACTAGCTAAGGCTAATGATGTGTTCCTAGTCTTTTACCGGTCTTGGTGTTTGGTTGAAAACCGGATTGCTAGTATAGGTTGTCGTACTATTAAGAGGGGTCTTGTCTAGTAGCTTGAGTCTCATCATGTGTTGATAGCTCAATCTTGCTTGCTCTAGCTCACCGTGGCATGATGCTATTATTTGCAAATGTGTTTTGCAAATAGTCGAGACTCATGCATTTAATCCTTGTAACATGTGACTATACTTTTCAAATATGTTTTGCAAATGATTGAAGTCCATGTACCTACTCCTTGTGGCATGATCTAAGTTTGCAAATGTGTTTTTGCAAATAGTTAAGATTCATGTGTATTCTCTTGACATGGTCTAAGATTGCTTGTTGCTATTTCTTTGGACTTAGACCATGGTAGTGGCTCTTTTGAGTTGTGCTTTTTGATTTTATCAAATGTGTTTGAGATCAATCAAATAGGTGGGTTGTGTAGCCCTTTGAATAAGATTTCAATAGAGTCTAAGATCACTCAATTCCGACATCGGAGTCAAAAGTTATGACATTTTTACCGAGTGTCGTGTGTGCTGATTTTGAGCTACGGTATGACCGCAATGGAAAGAGCGGTATGACCGCCCAGAATGGTAGTACCAGCCATTGTGAGTGCAGTAGTACCGCACCAAAGTTTTAACGACTTGTTTTTGAGCCGTTATTACACCATTTCCATCCGTTGAGTCAAAAACGGTAGTACCGGCCCCTGTGAGTGCGGTATGACCGTATTTCGGCTGAGTTTGCTGATTTCAGCTCCCAACGGCTAGTTTTTGTGTGTGGGCTATAAATACCCACCTTAATCGGTTCAGAGACAACCTTTGGCACTCCATTTCACTCTCTTGAGCTAGTGTGAGCTTCTCCACTCAATTGTGCATGTGTTGCACCTTGTGAGCAAAAGGGAGAGGTTCTAGTTGCATGTGTTGCAACTAGAATTAGATTGAGCATTCAATTGTGCATGTATTGCACTCGGTGAGAGTCAAGCAAGGGGCTTGGCTTATTACTCTTGGTGTTTGCCGACACCTAGACGACGTGGAGGCGTCGTGGTCCGGTAATCTTCTCAAGTGAAGCTTGTGAGAAGGCCCGGTGTTTGTGAGTGGCTTGCTGCTCGCCATCTCTGGAGTAGAGTAAGAACAACCCTAGTGGAGCGAGGTGTTGATACCTCTGAGGAAGGCTTAATTTGTGGAGCCGGCCCAACATGGGCGGCGCCAGGGGGGTGCCTGTGGTGCACAGATCCAAAAAGAAAGTGTAATTTTTAAAAATTAGGTATACCCCAAAAAAAGTGTTTTTTTTAACTAGGTATACCCCAAAAAATGCAAATTTTGTTAAACTAGGTATACGTATGAGCAATTGGCACTTGGATTGAAATATCAGGTAAAAGACGCCGCTTCCATGTTAGTTGGTTTGATAAGTATAATTGGATTGAATACAGTGTCGAGAAGGATGCTGCATTTTGCTCTGTCTGTTATTTGTTCAACGAGAAAATTGTGGGAGGCGATAGTTTTGTTAAAGGAGGATTTAGAAATTGAAATAGGTATGACTCAGTTGACAAGCATGTGGGTAGTATAAGAAGTATCCATAATCGAGCTCAAGAGAAATACAACTTCTTTGTTAAACCTACAACATCAATTGCTCAAGCTCTTAGAAAACAAACTGAAGAGAATAAACAACTTTACATTTCTAGGTTGACTTATTCAATTAGATGCTTGAGGTTTTTTTTACGTTAAGAACTAGCATGTCGTGGATATGATGAAAGTACAAATTCTAGCGATAAGGAGAATTTTCTTGAACTTTTGGAATTGCTTGCAAACAACAATAAGGAGGTTGCTAAGGTTGTCTTAAGCAATGCTCCTGGGAATTGTAAGATGATTGCTCATGAGATACAAATGGACATAATTAATTGTTGTGCCATCCAAACTACCAAGCACATTATTAAAGAAATTGGTGATGATCACTATTTAATTCTAGCTGATGAGTCTAGTGATGTATCCCACAAAGAACAACTTGCTCTTTGCTTGCGTTATGTTGATAAAGAAGGACGGGTATGTGAGCGGTTCCTTAGAGTAATTCATGTAGCTGATACTACTTCCTTGTCACTTAAGAATGCATTTGGTATTGCTCCTACCGGTGGCAACGGCGAGCGTTGAAAGAGTATTTTCGGCGATGAATCTTGTGAAGAACAAGTTGAGAAATAGTATGAGCGATCAAGTATTGAATGATTGTTTAGTCACCTTTATAGAGCGAGATATCTTCTTGAAGGTTAGTGATGATGATATAATCAAGTGTTTCCAAGGAATGAGATCGCTTCGTGTGGTATTGTGATTTCTATTAGCTATTTAGGACTCTTTTATTCATGTAAGATTTTATTTGAACTATTTGTATTGCATTATTAACTAATTTCGAACTCTTTTGTCTAATTGTGTTGGACTTATGAAATTACATATGTGTCGTACAAGATTTTTTTTTATCCTTGAAGTGTGCACCCCCATTGTTAAATTCCTAACTCCGCCACTGTGGCCCAATTGGTTTGGGTTTCCCTCAACGTGGACTAGGGGTGACCGGCAAGTCTCCGAACACCACGGTAAAACATCGATGTGTCTTTGTGGTGTGATCTCTATTGTCTTACTATTGCATTTACATTCATTGTGTACGAATGCTTGCTTTACATTGTGCAATTTATATACCTTGTATTAAATTGCTTATTCATTGTGTATGATTGCAATAATATCATTTACATTGTTTAAATTGAATTGCTTACAAGTCCATGCTTGATTGATTATTATCAATATACTTGTATTGTTGGTGCACTTAGTTGAACCTAGTTGATTTAGGCTTTAATTGTGCAAAACCGTATTTGTATTAGCTTCTGCATTAGAAATCGGTTTTAGCGCATAGAAATTTTTTAAAACGCCTATTCACCCCCCTCTAGTCGGCCTCCTCGATCTTACAGATGTCGTCACCGTAAAACACAAGCATTCTTGCATGTTGGACGTTACCTACGTCCAAAACAACTCAGTACACTTCTTATCAATGTTTACAACAATTAACAAATTTTTACTAGCTACGAAATAAACTTGTTAACCATGTTTCCAACAAATAGCATATTTTTCTGTGTGTACTAAAAAAACTTGCTATCCACGTTCCAAACAAGTAACATATTTTTTCTACATAGCCAATAATCTTGTTATCCACATTCCCAACATTTACCATATTTTCTTAACATACGCAATACAATAATTTGTACACAATACATGTTAAACATATTATTTTTACACAATCACCTAAATAATTAGCATTATTTAATCTACATTTTTCTACATCGTCAAAGCAACTAACTTTGCTAATCCTTACCTAATTATGTTACTAATCATTGGCTAATTAACAAACTAGCAAAATAATGATGACTATTTTTCTACTCATGCACCTCAAAAAATACTGTAACCATCAACAACTTAGTTTAAGCAACCATAACATTGCTAAATAGCTAATCAAACACTAATCACATAATTAATATACAACATGCATGCGAACAAAAATTACATTTTCTCGAAGATCCTCATTTGATCTACAACTTTATGAACTACTACAACTTCTAAACTCCGCTATAAATACTCCAAGATCGGCTCCAAAAGCTTTTTTTCCCCACCCTCTCACTCCCTTTCTCTCGCTTGCTCTCTGTTTCTCTTGCTCACTATCTTTCTCTCTGTGCCGAAGAATGAAGACGGTAGGCGAGAGGAGGCACGAGCGCCGGTTAAAGGGGACTGCGGCGAGAAAACTACAGCAGACTGGACCCGCAGCAGGACACACACAACTGACCAGGCCTGCAGTAGCCACATCCAGTTGTTGGGGACCGCGGGAGGCCATATCCAGCGGTTCCAAACCACGACAGGACACATCCAGTGGTTTGGAACCACAATAGGCACATGCAGCGGTTCGGATGTGTGATACGATGCAGCCATGGTCCAGTAGAACTGTAAGGGACACGTGGCGCCTGCCTAATCTACTATAGTGTTATTTGTGTATTTTCGGATGCGCAGGGGCTAGATGTGCCAAAGCGAATAAAAAAGCAGCCAAATGAGCCAAAAACTATGTGCTTTGATAAGAGATTTTCTTTCTATTGATGGGGCACTGGTCAGAAATAGAAGAATTGTTTAGGCTTCTTCAAAGGTTCACATAAGTTTGTTGTTGCTGCTTACGGCTACTACTACGGAGATAACTGATGTGTACTTCAACAAACCGTATTGGTTGCTAGTGCCTAGCTCATAAGTTACTCAAATTTGTATATTAGGGTCTAAGTTCTATGTATATGAAATACTTCCTTCGTTCTTTTTCACTTTGAGTTTTTGCTTTTCCATGGCCTCTAAGATTCGACTTTGACAATTAATTTTTAATAACTTTATATTAAGATGTATCCATAAAATTATAATATTATGAAAGTATTTTTAACAACAAATCTAATGATATATAGTTTACATATAGCCAAGCTAGATAGTTTTTTTGATGAAACACCGTAGAGTGAACCCCTACTGCCAAGATTAAATAAATGATAGGTTACAAAAGGACACAAATAAACTGATACAAGTCAGAGGGAGCAGGGGAGAAAAAGAAGCAAAAAAAGAGAGGAGGTGGAGGAAAAGAGAACTAGTAAAAATTCCGCAGCCAGTCCGAAAATAACGGTTTGAAAGGTGGTCTGGCACATTGGATGAGCATCGAAAATTCTGCCACAAAGACATCCCGCCAGCTCAACAAACTAGGTTCCTGATTCTTGAAAATCCAGTTGTTTCTGATGATCCAAATCGCCCAAGCTGATAGCACAATGATTTCCATGGAGATATTTTTATTATACAAGTTCTTGAGATGGGGAAGATCTTGTTGTATGGTGGATAGGGTAGCATGCTGAGGGCAGACAAGGTCCCAACATAGTTGTGAAAACGGGCAATTCCAGAAGAGATGTTGGGCGGTTTCTTCTGCACCCCCGTCGCAAAGGGTGCAATTAAAATCCTCAAGTGGACAATTTTTACGCTTAAGAAGGTTCCTGGTGTTGAGTCTGTTTTTGAGTAGCAACTAGAAGAAAACCTTGTGTCGTTTTTGACATTTGCAATCCCAAAGCCAATGGAAGTAATCCGGCATCTCGCAGGTGCCCAAAAGACGCTTGTAGGTTTTAGTTGACGAGTAGTGTGTTGAATTCCAAATGTAGTGCCAATTATCTTCCTGATCAATGAGCTCCACTTCTTGCACAAACTGTTGCATTTGTTGAAATTGCGAGAATGCCTGAGTTGATAACGGAAGATGGAAAAGGGAGGCCATCGAATCTCTTTGTAATGCAGCTGCTACAGAAAGATTTTCAGACTTAGTGAAGGAATACAGCTCCGGGTACTTTTGGTAGAGAAGATTGTCATTCCACAAGTCCTTCCAGAAGTAGGCTGATCTTCCATTCCCTACCAAGCAGGTTGCGAGTCCCTTGAAATGAGGCAGCAAGTTAAGAATGTCACGCCACCCGAAAGAACCTTTACGCCTATTACTTGAAGGAAGTTGGTTATGGTAATGAGCCTCCCACATCAGCTTCACCTAGGGCAAATTGACATGATTGAAGAATTTATGCAGGTTGTTTAGCACTAACGCCTGGTTTTGCATCCCAAGATTTAATACTCCTAACCCCCCTTGTTTTTTTGGTTTACAGACTTCTTTCCAGCGACGTGATTTGCCTCTGATGTCACCAAGTGCTTTCTAGAGGCGCTTCGCGACTCATCAATCTGCTTGAGGACCCCAGAGGGAAGTTTGAGCAGGCACATATAGAAAGTTGGTAGCTGTGAGAAGACCGCGTTGACCAATGTTAGTCTACCTCCAATTGAGAGGAAGGTTGCACAGATGGCAAGCCTTCTATCGACTTTCTGAATGAGTGGAAGGAAGTCTGTGAGCTTTGATTTTGACGTTCCAAATGGGAGTCCCAAATATGTAAATGGAAGAGAAATATATTGACAGACAAACTTTAGACGGCACAGATTCTAAGATGTCAAGTAGAAAAATGAGGGAGTACTTGATAAGTGGGTTATTCGTTAATTTTTTTAAAAAATTACTCCATAGATGTTACATCTCTTAAGATCACCAATGTTATACTATCTACAACTACGAGAGGAAGGGCCATGTTGGAGAGTCGTAGCCAATTGCCGGTCCTAGAAAATGAAATGTAAGGACCATATAACACCACATAAGCTGGGCCCTAGAGAATAAAATCCATGCTATCGAGGCCCCATACAAACGTTCCTTTGGCTCTTCCCTCGGAACCGTGGCTTCGAAGAAAAGGATTCCAAGGAGCATAGTCGTAGCCCGTGAAGCATGGAAAAGGTGATAATCATATGATTCTTGAACCTGTGGTGTATGGTCGCAACTCACAACTCGCAATCCCCTTAAACTGCAAGGCGATTGTACCGCAAAAGCATCACGACAGTGCCAAGTAATTCCACAAGAACTATTGTAACATTTTTATTTTTACCTATGTGTAAGTCAACTACAATACATGATTTTTTTTCCAATAATTACAACACATGATCGCATGGGTTCTCGTCGCTTGGACACGCATCGATCAGATGGCGAATTTGTTCTTGTCTTTGTTATACATGGCGAGCGCTACAAGCTCGCACGTTTTGGTTTTCTATTTGAGTTGGTGGAGCACAGTAGCAGTAGTTAGCTGCCACATGGCTTTAATTAGTTAACCTTATTTGTTTGCATGTCTCTAACACAAAAGGATGTTTCTTGCTGCTTCTTCTTCCTCTGCTTTCTGTGTATTTTTATATACTCGTGGCATTTTTCTACAAGCTAAGTGCCATACACGTTCACAAATAAATAAATAGCCTTGGTGATCTTTGTGGGATTAAAACAGATCTTACGAGAACAATCAACAAATCCATGAAGAATGGACAAGTTTAGAAAATATTAGCAGAAGAACTTTTAGGTTTTCCGGTTGTATGTGAGGGTATTTTAAGGGCAAGGTGCGCAAAGGGCAAGACTTGGGGCCTATAGTCATTGACAGTATTGAATTTTGTACTACGGGTTTAGTTAGTGCCCAACAGTACAATTTGCTCCACTAATCAACATTGCAAGATTTAGCTTAGTTGTCGGGTAATTCACGTCTAAACATGCCATTTCCACAACAACGGAAAAAAGTATGTACATACGTTGGTAAAACTGGCCGCATCTTGTCACGGGGAACTTCGCAATCATGACCAACTAATGATACAAATTAGCGAGTAATTTTGCTAGAAATGTCTGCCCTTGCATGCTTCCTTTTAGTTTACTTGTAAGTAGTAGTACTAAAGTTTTATGTATCAACCAGTTTATCTAAAAGATAAAGTTGATAAGGAAATATGGACGATATATTCCAACACTTCTTTGAATTTTTGGCCGTATTGGCACCTTTTTGAAACGTATTTACAGGAATGACCAACATCATTTTTTTTTTTTTTTTGCAGAAATGGCCCCCTACCGCACGGCCACCGTGCGGTAGGCCCTCCCCGCTCGCCACCTAGCCCCTCGTTGCGCACCCTCCCCTCTCCCTCCCTCCCACACGCCCGGCCCTCCCGTCCGCCACGCACCCGTCCGGTTCTGCAGAGAAAGAAAAAACCGCGCGGCGGTCACCTTTCCCACCGCCTGTCCTCCCTCCTCCGCACATCTGTCACCTCGTCCAGAATTCCCGACGCCAACGCTTCCAGAATTCCCAGCCCCAACACAGCGGCTCCTCCTTCGCTCAGCTTTAAATACCGAACTATAGTAGTCGCTCTTCGCTCATCCCAATTGTGCTTCGCTTCTCCTTCTAGCGCTCGTCGTTGGGAACTCAGAAAACATAACATAATTAATTTATTTTAGAGATTAAGTATTTGCTTGCTGCTCGTTACTCGTCGCTCGGCCTTTTTTGATAGCTTTCCCACGAAGGGTAGGTAATTTGTCGGATGCTTTTGTCGTTATTACCGTAGTCGTAGTTAATCAATCTTAGTCAGCTAGTCGTAATTAGTTAGTTTAGTGGTAATTAATTAGTCGTAATTAGTTAATTTAGTGGTAATTAATCAATCATCATTAGTTAGTGTATTCATAATTAATTAGTTTAGTAGTAAATAATTAGTCGTAATTAGTTTAGTGATTATCAGTCCGACATATTAAATGACTGCAAATTAACTACTCGTAATTTATTTAGTGGTAACTAATCAGTTGTAATTAGTTTAGCAGTAAATAATTAGTCATAATTAGTTTAGTGGTTATCAGTCCAGCATATTAAATTAGTGCAAATTAACTACTCATAATTTATGTAGTGGTAAATAATCAGTCGTAATTAGTTAGTTTAGTGGTAATTAATTAGTTTAGAGGTAAATAATTAGTCGTAACTAGTTTAGTGGTCATCAGTCCAGCATATTAAATTAGTGCAAATTAACTACTCGCAATTAGTTTACTGGTAATTAATTACTCGTAATTAATTTTTGGAAAATGTCGGTAATTAAAGAATATCATCCACATTGAACTGATAAGGATTAAGTATACATTTCATCCCTCAACTCTCACCTAGTTTAGTTTTTGTCCCTCAATTTCAATACCAGATATAACGCACTCGAATCACAATACCGGCAAAAAGTCCTCCGTGCATTCGAGGGCGGTTTTGACCGATGTTTAGTGCCACGTGGCAAAAAAAAAATTATCTATTGCCACCGGGTCCTCAGCTCTTCCATTCTTCCCCAATCTCCCTCTTCTTCCTCCATAGCACCGCCTCCTCGGCGCCTTCTCCTCCTAGCGCTGCCTGCTGCCGCCCCGCCTCTCGGCCGGCGCCGCCTCCTCTCTCGCTGCGCCGCTGCCGCCGCCACGCAACCCTCGGCTGCTCACCCAGAGCTCCCACGCCGGTCCTCCCACACAGCTCCTCGGCCCCCATCCACCGGGCCGCCACCGGCCTCCGACGCACTGCGCGCCTCGCCTCCGTGCCGTGCCCGGCTTCCTAGTGCCTGGCCTCGGGCTTGGGCCGCCTCCGCCTCTTCTCTAGCCCTTTCTTAGGCGACGGCGGGTACAATGAGCACCTCCTTCAAAGACCCACCCCATCTTGCTCGGCCGGCAGCCACTGCGGCTGGCCTCGGGGGTCGCCCCGACCACCTCATAGACCTCCTCCCGAGCGCCGCCGCCACTCGGGTGCACACCAACATCGCCCACGTCCACGAAGCCCGGGACTTCGCCTCCACGCACTCGGCCCGCTCGTGCCACTCGCATGCGCGCCACGCCGCCCGTCACCTCACCACGCACGAAGCACTCGCGCCACGATCGGCTGGTTCGCTCTGCAGCACCTCCTTCTCCGTGAAGGACAAGCCGCCGCCACGCCGCCATCTTCGACGGCCACCACGCCGCGCTGCCGCCGAGGCGACCACCGGCCGTGGTGGCACTTGCGATGGCATGTCCGCTCACTTCTTTGGGCGATGGTGAATTTAACTTTCAAGGAATTCACATCTTGAACCGATTAGTAATGATGCAATCAACATTAGATTGATCAATCTCTCTACTGCACAACGGTATTAGATCGACCTAGCAAATTTTGCATGCACTAACACAACCAAGTCATGAGATTGGGGAATTTTGAGACTCGCTTTCCTTGAAGGCATTAACATATCAAACCGCATTTCATAACTCCAAAGCCCGAATCACATGTTCACCATTTCATAACTCCAAAGCCCTAATCACATGTTCATCGTATATCGAATCACATTATACCGTAACTAGATTCTGTCTTTCCAATTTATCTTTACAAACATGGCATGATACCCAAGATGCATCAAGGACAATGACAGAATCACGAGGAAATACAATCAAGTACTCATGCATCAAGGACCAAGAAGTCGGGCACCATCGCGGCGAGCAGGGCGGTGGACTTGAGGGAGTGCAAGATGGTGCGGAGGTGCGGAAGGGAGCGGCGGATGAGCTCAAAGAGCACGGTCTCCATGCGGGCGTCGTCAGGGAGGTCGTTGAGTGGGACAGCGGGATTTGGGATTTCCCTCACCGGAGCTCGTCCCCACTCTGTCTCCCTCCGCTCCTGCCGAATTCACCGCCGTGATCAATAATCCTAACTCGGTAAGTCTCCAGTCAATCCCTCGCTCTAGGAGCACCCCCACACCCCTAGCCTACAATCCCTACCTCTCAATCGAGCTCTCCCCCACCCGAGCACCACCCCCACGGCGGGCAGCCCGCGCTGTCGTCGGCTCTCGCCGCTGTGCCCCCTCGGCCCTCCTCCGTCGCCAATGGCCAACCCGGCGGTCTCCCCTTGCCCTCCCGGTGCTCAGGCGCGCGCTACCCTCCTTCCTCTCCCACTCGGTAGCTGCCGCCCATCTTCCTCCCACGGCCGCCGCCACACACCGCCACCTAGCCGCCTCGGTCTGCCCAACCAACGACGCCACCACTCCTTGGACCGCCCCTCCCTCGCGGTTCCATTTTGCCCATGTGTGGCCGCCGACGTCAACCCTCCTCGCCGGCGACGAGCCGCTCCCGAGCCTCCTCCTCCTCTGCCTTCTCTGCTTCTCGCAAGTTGTGCATCTCGTGAGGCGGGAGAGAGTTAGAAAAGACCGAGTCAACGGGCGGCGTGGATGCCACGCCGGATCAAACCGCCTCGAACGCATGCAGAGGACTTCTTTTGCCGTATTGACGGTTCGAGGTGCATTATATCTGTATTGAGGTTGAGGGACGAAAACTAAACTAGGGCAAGAGTTGAGGGACGAAACTTGTACTTAATCCAACTGATAAATTAACAAAGGGTGTCCTATTTAATCGGGGTACATGTGATAATACCCCCTTCTCGTAGGTATAGCTTAATGAAAATAATGTTTGCTTAATTGAACCTCTTAAATTGAAGAGAAAAAAACATCCTGACGGAGTCAGCATTGGGACTCCCCACACCACCCTCTTTCTAGCCTTACTCCTCCATACCACCTTTTTATACCGATATGACAACACTGTGACGATGCGACGCTTACTTTTCAGACTGACAAGACCACACTCCGCCCCGCGACCTTTTTAGACTGAAAAGACGAGCCCCTGTCAAGCCACAAGCGACCACTTTTGCACATTGATATGACAATGCACTGCGACGCTGCGATACTTTTCAGAATAACAAGAACACACTCCGTCAAGCGACCTTTTCTGACCGAAAAGTGTAACATCCCAAAAATGGGTTTGTGTTTAAAATGTATAAAAATGTGATCTTTTAAAAACTTTGGATGCATATCTTGTCATTTGATTTCTCTAGAATTTCATTCAATGGTTTTGTGGATTTTAAAACCTAAAACATCAATTCCTCGAAAACATAACCCTAAAGGATACACAAAACAAATCATGTTAACAGTCCCTGTAAATAGTTTTCCTAGGTTGTGAAGCACCTAAGGGTCTCACCTACAAAATTTCAAAAAAATTAGAATTAATTTTCTATTTTTAAACAGCCAGTCAAAGTAGTGAATTAAAAGTCAAACAACTAAAATAGGAAATTAAAATAATTCTAGAGAAAATGCATTACATGAAAAACCCTAGAAAAATTATGCAATGATCTACGGTGTCAGCAACCTTCCCTAAAAATTTTATAATTTTTAGAGTTAAACTAGTATGTCTAAAAATTCCCTTTATTCCACGGCCATTTTCTCAAAAACCCTAACCACCCTAACTTCCCTCTCTCTCTGACCTGCGGGCCCCACCCGCAAGCCTTCTTCTCCACACGGCTAGCGCATGGCACAACAACGCCAATGCAGCACCATGGCGCTCTCTGCCCGTTGCATGTGTGCCAACACGCCAACTGCCCGCCCCGGTCTCGCCCGTGCACCCCCGGTTTCACTCACCTTGCCCACATCGGTTGCGCCCTCACTTGCCCCTGACACTCATCATCCTCTCGGTCGCTCGTGCGCCGGTGCATGAGCGCATCGAGTGCATCGTCGCCCATGCGCGATCCTCTTGTGACCTCTCCTCCTCGGCCTTATAAAGCTCCCTGGAGCTTCCCCTTCTCCCCTTTCACAACCCCGAGCCACTCCTTCCCTCCTTTTCCCGTTCTTCCATCGAGCCCAAGCGCTAGAGTGTGAGTGCCATTTCTATCCGACAAGCCACATCGATGTCCAAGACGCCCCGGAGGGTTTTTCTCCTCGACATCCCTGTCACCTTATGTTCAAGGGTCCAAGGATCATTTCCCCCTATTAATTCCACCTCTCTTTCGTAGGATCATGCTGGCGCCGTTGTCTTCTCCATCTTCGGCCATAAGAGTCAACTTTTTGTCGCCACAACTTTTCCAGTGAGCTATTCTCCTATTCCATTCTCCAGCACCATCTCTTGGTCTCACTGGAGCTTCCCCTACCTTTATTCCCTTTCTCGCTGACACGTGGGCCCAAGCTCATTAGTGCATAAAGGTTTTGTTCCATGGACCGGTGAATCAAGCTCGTGGACCATGCACTGTTCTCATAGACCTAGTCTATGACATATGGACCCCACATGTCAGTAGAATTTATTTCAGAAATTAAAAGAAAAGAAAACATTGTTAAGTGGACCCACTGGTCAGTGACCGAGGCTAGCTCAAGCAGCGCATAAAAATTATTTAATTACATTTAAAATTCTTAAATGAATTAAATTTGCACTATAAATTCAAATAACTTCAAAAATTCATAACTAATTAAAATCAACTCCGATTTGAGTGAAACCAATTTTGTTGGTTTTATTTTTTATTGTACTTTCACTTGGAATATGTTTAAAACATGTTACTGTCATAGAAATTTCTGAAGTTTGAATTAATTTCTGAAACAAATTATTTTTACACTCAAAAATCAATTAACTTTGAAAATTCATAGAAACTTCATATGAACTCCAATTGGGATGATTCAAATTTTGTTATTCATAACAATTTATTATATTTAATGCCATGTAAAATTCATCTCCACCACTATCCTAGAAATTTTCTTGAAAAGAATTAATTCAGTCTGCACTAACCGAAGGCTATTTTTCAGCATTTTCTATCCTGGCAAAAATTGTTTAGGGCATAAGTCTCACATATGAATTCATTTTTAATTGATTCTTCTGGATAAATTTATCTAAAATCATACTCTACCTGCGGTGTAATTCATACATTTTGGATTAATTTGGTTTTTTTTTGTTAATTTCGGCGTTATCCGTTCTTCTCGTTCGTTCGGTAGGTTTTGAAGAGTTGAGCGCATACGAGAGTGATCCTCAGCAGCACCTGGACTATCACCAGTAAGGCAAGCAGTGCACTCATTTGATCATGTTGGTCCTACTATTTTAATACAATTATCTTGTTTTGCACATTTATGTATGCATGCTCTATTTGATGATTAATTTCTTATTAGAGGTAGTTAATCCTAGTAGTTGCATGAGTTGTAGGTAACTATTTATCCCTTGCCACTGAGCCTAGGTTAATATTCTCACTAGTAATTTAGAGCCCGATGGATGGGTTCTGAACTTCTGATCATACTATACCATATACGAGTCGGTGTCACTTAGCAATACTTAGTTTCAGTAGAAGGGGCATCATCGTTTCGGCGATTATATCATCACTATAATTACTTGGGTTAAGGTACTCATGTAAGTATTGTATTTGAAAAATTAAAACTAAAAATAAAATGATTTAGACTTGAGCAAGTGAAAGTTGGTGTGTTGTAGGGTCTATGGTCTTGCCTAGGTCAACAAGGACTGAACATCTTGTGTTACTGATCCAAGCATTATTGTGTTCATCTATATTAGGGTATTGGGAACCCCTCTTGACTTATTACTTTGTTATGTGTTAACTCCGAGCCGCAGATGGTAGTTGTTAGGTAGAAAAATGTTCTGTTGTTGATAGAAATGTGCGGGGTGGGATTCGGGTAGGTTCCCTCGCCTGAGGAGCGTCGGTAGTTGTTGAGGCTTTACAAGTGACTCTGACACAACGTATGGGTCCTCCGTGGGAGCCCCATCTTTACACACAAGAGCGGTCCACGGAGGGTTTCACACCCATAGGGCGGCTCTTAGCTAATACATTTCATTTGAAAAACATCTTGTAGGGCTTAGCTCTACTGGCACACCTTAGGAAGTGTACTAAATAGTTTGGCAAAGGAGCGGTCTGGCGTGTGGGTAAAGTTATACACCCCTGCAGGGTTGAATCTATTCGAATAGCAAGTCCTTGGTTATGGACACGCTTAATTAGGTCGTGCAAGAGTTAGACTCAAACTTTTCGATAAAACTTGACATCGGGTGGTATGAATAGGCAATTCGTGCTATTGTTGTGGTGGTTGTGGGCAGTCACCTCTAGGTTGTTAATTATGTTCCTAAATATTGTCTCGCTGTTATTTAAACACACAAAAAAGATTTAGCAAATTGCTTTACAATCTATTATTCTATTACAAAGAAAATGCTTTTATACTGAAAATTGTCTAGTGTAGTAGCATTCCTTTGATACTTGAATGCATCTACTTATTCTGCTGTTTGTAAGACTTGCGATGTACAATTTTGTACTCAATCGGATTGTCCACTTGCTGCAGAGGAGGTTGATCCCTAGGGGGTTAACCATTGTGAGATCGACTACGAACGCGAAGACTAGCTCGATAGTTTACCGGTCAGTTGCCTTGTGGGTAAGGGCGGCGGTTGGCTTTTGTTTGCTGCCATCTTATGGCTTGTGCTTTCCGATGCGAACTCGATATTTTGTTGTGCTATTTGGCTGGTTGGCCATATGTATGAAATCTGAACCTTGTATGTCTTTTATGTTGTAAACTATAAAGATTTCGGTACTGTAATAACTTGCGTATGGCCTGATGATTATGAAGGTGTATATGTACCACTCCTGGGAGGTACATAATATGTCGAGAGCGGGAAAATTCTCTTGTGATGCTAGGACCGTTGGAAAGGTTAAGCATTACAAGTTAAATCTCTCGGCGGCTCTCACAAAAAGACTGCACTATGTCACGCCACACACTACCACTTTTGCAAATCGATAAGATAACACATTGCGATGCTAACTTTTCAGAATGACAAGACCACACTCCGCTACCTCAGGGCCACTGCCTCACGGACATGAATTTCCTTCAACCGGATTACAACTCAGCCGCGTACGCCGGGCCATCTCGAAATATAAGTGCTACCCCTTCCATGTCGGGTTCTCCTGCACCAAGACTTCAACACAATCTCGCTCAGATGGAGAACCAATAGGACGAGATCCGCGAACTCGTAAGGGGTGCTGTGGGTCGGGACGAACAAAGGGAGCGTACCTGGAGGGCACCTCCCCGCAATGACGCCCCTGTAGCAGCAACCCCTACCGGAACATTCCAACCGAGCATTCGTCGCAACACCCGTTCGAGGGGGAGACGTCGCCCCTCTATTGGTGCAGAGATACATGCAAGTTCTTCAAGTCCAAGGAGCGGCTTAACCTAGGCATGCGTTACTGGGGTTGCCTGAACTACTCTGGGGACTATCCCGACTGGCGCTGGGACTTCGGCCGCTATCGGTAGCCGGTAAGGACCATTTACATTATGTTCCCTTACCACTTCTCTTTCAAAGTACGCACTAACAACCTCTCCCGTCTACCCGTAGTCCCTGGAACCACTATGTGGCTACCGCAAGTGGATCGACCAGGAGATCCACCTACACGACTAGTGGCGTCTTGACTGCGAGGAGTGGGATGCCCATAGGACCGCGAGAGGAGGGAGGAGCGGCATCGCGACGAAGAGCGCAGCGAGTGTATCCGCTGAGAGACGCAAGCTCATCTTGAGGCCTGCAGGCGGAGGGAGCGCGAGAGAAAGCGCTAAATGGCGGCCAGGGCCAAGGCGGTCGGCGATGAGTACAACGCTGAGCTCACAAGGAAGGGCAAATGGCCCCCAGTCCACGCAGTAGGTTAGGCCATTCCATAGAAGTCCCCCATCCTGCCCGCCATGTTACTCCTATCTCCAGGCATGTATATTTACATGGTCTGGATGCTTATGTCGCAGTGTATCGTAGTAGTAGCGAGGATGACTAAAGCAATTAGCCGAACCATCATGCCATGTGACCACGTGTGACGTGCTTCTGTCTACGGACTCTAATGTAGTTCTGGTTTCATACCTCGCACTTTACCTTCGGTCGATTAGCAGTCAACTAACCTTTGGGTTTCTCGAGACCCAGTACATATCGCCGTTAAAATCACTATTGGACATCTCATCGGCCAAATGTCGTTTTTCAGAAGTAGGAAAAAGTATAGCATATTTGGAATATCCCACAACCTTCTCTAAACCGCTAATATACCTTGTTGTCAAAACATGTATATCACCAAAATGTAACCTATGATGTTTATATACAAGCACGTCTCCAGAAAGCTGTCCATTGTCGCTATTTAATAGAAGATATAGAAAGTAATAAACAATAAGGCCTCCTTTGAAACATCAACAAATCTCAAATAATTAATGACTGTTATTGCATATTGGTGCATGTTTTATAGAAGGCTAAGACATGCTAAAGAACGAAGGTTCTTAATATTTTCTTCGAAATTAAAACCTTATCATAATCTAAGAAATCTCTTACAGATTTTCTAATTAAAAGCAACTAAAAAAACCAAATTTCCTCTTCTCTTATAGGTTATATACTGTCCAGTTAGTCTAAATTTGACCAACTGAATCGAAGAATGCCACGACATACCCCTTCAGAAAAATAATGTCATTCTGGTTTCGTGCCTCGCTCTTTACCTTCGGTCGAAAGATTTCATCAACACGAGTACATTTGTAATAAAAAAAAGCCTCGTACAAAAATTGGACTTCGTGACATGTCAAAATGAATGATCCAAACGTAACATGAAATTCCTGCGCCATATTGTACATCGACATCTCCAACGGTGTTGCAATGCAGCTTCTTTTCCATACATTCCAAATCATATGAAATCATGGAACTCTAATTTTCGAAACCTAAAATCCAAATTTTCGCAACCTAAATCCTAAAAATTTTAGACAATTCCACAACACATATAAAATTATCAAAACATGACACAATCAAGTCCACTGCGTGAGGAGCCTTCAAAACAAAATTCATAATTTTTAGAGCTCATTTTCTACATTTTCTAATTCGTACAAAACAGTACACTTGTATGAAATTGCGAGAAAAATTCAAAACGAATAAAGTTATGGAAAATTTACATAAGCAAGTACACTATGTCGGAAGGCTCCACATAAAATTCATAATTTTTTGAACTCATTTGTAATATTCTAAAATTCCTACAAACAGCGCTCAAATCGGGCTAAAACCGCAATTTCCTAAAACCCTAATTTCGTCGGGAGGAGAGAGAGAAGAGGAGCCACCACACGGTGGTCGTGCGGCAGCGTGCTAGGTGGCAACCGGGGAGGGCCTGCCGCACGGTGGCCGTGCGGCAGGGGGCCATTTCTACCAAAAAAAAAGGATTAACTTGCTCAGTGACATTGCATTGATGCACAAATTGGAAAATAATATCTCATGTGAGGATGACAAGTGGACCATGGGCCCACATGTCGTCCTCACATCGATGTTATTTTCCAACTTGTGTTTTTTTAGTAGTATTACTGTGCAACTTGCCCTCTAAAAAAAGGAGGGTGGTTATTCTTGTAAATACGAGGCAAAATGGTGCCAATACGGAAAAAAAATTCTACTTCTTTCACATTTAGGGTCTACCAATACCAGACCTACTATGTAAACTCAAAGTGGACCACAATTATTATTTTTTAATATTGCATTAGACACGTTCTCTTAACTCTGATATCATATTAGTTCCATGCACCAACTAATTTATCACAAAAGCTTAAGCCAACAAAGAAATGTCTGTAATACAATTTACCTGTATTATCATATTATATTTCGCCATCTTGAAATTTTAGCTCTTTTGCCCTGCGTAGGCATTGCTATGCGACCACACCAACAGTAACGTCATTGGTGTTTGGTTGCGTTGCGTGCGGCGTGCGCTCGTTTGTGATTTGACTATTCAACCTTATATAAACAAATGCTTCCAATTATTTCGTAGCACAAATTAATCCTACTTATTAATTCACGGCATTTTTAAACTGTTTGAGTAATCGATGAAGACGCTGGAAGATTGGATGAGAAGGTTCTGTAAGGGAGAGATACGTAGTTTGTTGGCTATTTTGCTTGGTTCTGGATACATGTAATTTTGTCTTCTAGATTTCCTGGGCTGTTGTTTGTTTGTTTTCACTTTTGTGGACTGTTTTGGTAAAACTGGCTACCCCAGTTCGGTGATGTAAGCTGTTGTACTTTTGGATATTAGCTTTATAAAAACTGGGATTTGTTCCTGGTTAAAAAAAAAAACTGTTTTGAGTAATTTTCAAGTGCTGCTGTGCAGCAGTTTTCTATATGTTCATTATGTTGCAATTCGGATGGTCTCCAACTCTCCATCACGAAGATAGGAACCAGACACTCATTGGATCAGCACATCCGTCCTACAGTATTAGCAGCCGATTACTTCATCAAGCTTGCAGACAGCACCAATTCCGTACCAATCGACGTCTCTGTCTCATATAGCTAGTTTTTCAGTTGCATTTTGCCAACGCAAAAGCGATCGATGCAGGGAAGAAAGTCTGGAAATAACCAAAAAACTCCCGTCTGCTCCATCAATTATAGAGCATCAAAGCAACCAAAACGACTAGGAGGGATGAAAACCCAATTGCTGCCCTCATTCACAGCAGTAGATTTGGAGCCGAAAGTAGCTACGCGAAACAAACTTCTTGACCAGAAGAGATGGTCCCGAGAACACGGTGAAGGAACTTGAACGACATCGCTATACATGCATGATGTTTGCTAGCGAGTTTCACAAAATCGAAAAGTTCGTCTGTTCTCGCGGTTGCCGTCGACATCTGGATATTCTACGAGTAGATCCTGTGCAGTTTACTCGAAACACTCAGGTACTTTTAACCTTCAAGACAGTGACTGCGGCTGCAAGGACTAAACACGTACGTAGCAAGATGTTCACATTGGTCGAACGAAATATCCAAACAAAACGCAACAAGGAAGCAAAGCCAAAGCCAAATCAGCTTGCTACTCATCGGGACAGGAGACAGCTCTGGTCTAACACGCCTATGACAGACGCTCCGGTTAAGAAGATGCCGTGTCACAGGCAATCAATAGAGGCAGAGCGTGCTCAACATTCTGTCCCCAGAACTGGAGAGACATCCATGGAACGAAATACGCGCAGATGGACTAGACGGCGTGCGTGGAGGCTAGCTCGAAGCTTCTTCCGTTCGACTAGAAGACGATCGATCGGGTTCGCGACGCGCCATCCAGGAACAGGAGGTCTCAGGGCAACCGTGCAGCAATTGACTCTTTCCAATTATAGAGTGCGTGTGCGATGATCGCAACGTTGGCATCGCTTAATTTCTCTGCAGACCACAAGTCCTCGTGCGTGTGCGTATGGCCTATAAATTAGTGCAGAGTATATGTTCGATTATTAAGACTATATATATATTCTCTTTATCGAATTATTATTATTATTTAATCATTTAAAAAAATTATTTTAAAGTTAACCCTCGCGAACTTTCTTTCCAATTCTGACCCTTTTGGTCACGCACGCCACCACCAATGGCGTCACAAAACAACACTGTCACGTGTCAGGATAAGTCTGCTAAATAGCACTTTTTGTCGCGCCACTGGTGGTGGCGTGATCAAACAACACTGTTACGTTACTAGTGGTGACGTGACAAGAACTTGATAAGAGACGGGCTGGCATGACAGTGTTGTTTTGTCACGTCACTGGTGATGGCATAACCAAAAGGATCAGAATTGAAAATAAAATTCGCGAGGGATTAACTTTAAAATAAAATTAAAAAATGATTAACTAATAAAAAAATCCTCTTTATCAGCCATGCACGATATTTGGTTTCAATTATGCATCGTATTCGTTGGGTGGCTTCTACTATAGTATTGTGTTAAGACATCTTTAATAGTTAGAGACAACCTTGTATCTAACATATGTTACATCATTTTTAGAGACAACATCTCCAATATACAGTCTCTAGTACACTCTCCAACACTTATATTTATAATTTTTCTTTAAAATGAGCCTACATGTCAACTAGAGTAAATTAATATATCATATCTTGTTTCGCGTGCACGATCGTCTCTTCTTGAAGAGACGATATATTCTCACTCTTTTTCTCCTCTCTCTCTACGTAGGATTTTGTTGACGTAGCATAGTTAAAAGACGACAATAAATACATTATTGAAGATGCCTTTAATCTTCCCAAGCTTAATTATGTGCTGCTTCTTTATACTGACCCTCGGTTAGTGTGCCTGGTTGGCTGCTTGGCACGTACGGCCGTTCAGATGATGACGCGGCTGCCGCTGCAGCTGCAGCTGCGAAGTTTCCATTCGTTAATTCTGAGCAGCCAGAGGCCCAAGCATGGGACTCCACTTCTGCTTTCTTCCTGCGAAGCTACTAGCCAATCGGGCATTGGACAGGCGAGCATGACTCTTCATGTGTGTCGACCAGGTGTACACATAAAAACATGGGAGCCCGGGGGCTAGATGGCGTCGCACGGCCGGGGATTTGGCAGTTGGGAAACGGTAAAAGTCTCGTCTCCCGCGGCGTACGCGGTCACGCACACTCTCTCCTTCCCCTTCTTTTTTTCTTCTTGTCTTTTCTTTTTCTACTACCTGATCTCTCCAGTGGCAGGTTGCGATCTAAAATGCAACGCGGGTGCGTGTGCCGGAAAGTTTGAATGGGTCGTTCCATTCAGTTCGCGACGAAGACCTGAAAGGGAGGTAGCGTTGCCCACCAACGTGCAACGGCTACTCTCTACATGTGCGCGCTGCACCGCGCGGTAGGCCACGCCGCCACGGGTAGTTAAATTTGGTGGTCAGTTGCTGAGAGGGTTATTCGTGTTTCATATGTAGATGCATGCATGCCCCGTAACTAACGTGTATGAGCGCATCCACTTATCGACTGGTTGCAAAAAAGAAGTAACGTGTAGCAGCATGAGGGTTTTACAATCCTAGTTAATACTCAATTCCTAGTGGGCTGTACGTCGGTCACGCAGTGCATTCCCGTGCTTTCGTGTAGCCGTGCGACGTCAGGGGCTCAGGGTAACATTTTGCGGTTACGAAGAACAGCGGTGCGCGGCCGGTGGATGCAAATACAGGCATCTCGTATATTACAGTTCGATTTCCACGGCCATGGGAACGTGTAGCTCCGGCCGTCACGCCAGCCAGGCTACTACCACGTACAGGTAGAGTGAATTTTTTGCGCGAATAGCACCGTTGTGATGTTTTATCACGGAAGTAGCGTTCGTCGTAACGAAATACCAAATTTGAAGCCTCGTTCGCACGATCATTGGCCGGACGCGATGTCCACGCAACACGTCGTCTCGTCCGGCCCGTGACCGGCCAGACACCCTCCACGTCACCCGTTCGGCCTGTGACCGGCCGGACGCCCTCCACGTCACCTCCATACCACATGTCCGGCCTCCGCTCCCTCGTCCGGCCAGACGCCGCCTCCACCGACCTGTGACCGGCCGGACGCAAATTAGTCCCAACGTATATGATGTCTGGTGATTTGCCAGCAGGCGCCAAAAGCCGAAAGTAGTCAAAGTCAGCTCTCACCCATTACTACAACTACTTGTCTAGCACTGCACTTCACACACCAACTGTATATGATGCCTGGTGGTTTGCCTGTAGGCATCGAAAGCCGAAAGTCTCTCCTTTCCATTTTCACGTGAACTAGTCGTGTTGATACACAAACAAGATCCGTCCCGCACGCGGCCGGACGTGCCAAAGTGTCCTCATGTCTTGTCCATCGTATATGTCCCCCGTATGCATGCATACAGTCTCCCGCGCATATTTCCCTCCCAACGGACCGCGCTCTCATCTTCGTTATAAATGCGGTGTTGCTAGCGAGGCTCTTCGCTCGCACTCACTCACTTTCGCTCGCTTTCATTTAGGGTCGCGCTCTCTCGCCGTTTCAGTGTTTCTTTTTTGCAGAGGATTAAGTGTTGTTTAGAACCGTCGATAGCGGTCATATCAACAAGTAATTTTTATGTATAATCTTTATTAAATGTATAGTTAGTTGATTAGTCGTAATTAATTACTTATCGTATTTTTTAGGCGTAATTAATTTAGTCCCCATCGTTTAGGCATTATTAAATTTGTGTTCTTTGTTAGTAGCGATAAATTAGGTCGTAATGAATTAGTCGTGTTCATTACGTTAGTCTAAAATAAGTGGTTGAATCTACGTGACCATAATTAATTTATTGGTATTTAACAACTTATAGTTAGTTAGTGGTAACTATTTAGTTAGTGGCAATGATGAAGCAACTTCACACTATTTAGGTACACTTTCAGACCTCAGAGATTGAACAATATTATCTCCATCCTCCAACTTGATGTACTCTAGATTAATTTTCATACGACAATAGTTGTTGTCCTAAAGCTTTTTGTCGTAGTAGTGATGTACACCACCACAAATTAGAAGTACAATGACACTGAGCCAAGCAATAACTAGCTATGAAAACAGACTGGAATGGAATGTACATTTTTAGCTTCACACAACATAGAGGAAGTTCCACTTCACCTGCAAATGTGATTATGTTTTCGAAAAAGTGTGCAGATGTGATTTAGCTTTTCAACCTTTCAAGGTTGACACCAATTAATGATCCTGGAAAGCTATAGGACCAAGTCGCTATAGGACCAAGTCGTAGTGCGCACGGTGAGAGTAATTACCAAGGGGAAGGGGAAGGCTCCTTCAACTAAGACCGATCGACGTCGTAGCGTATCTGGTCGCCCGGGCACACTCCGTATCGAAGACGTGAGTTATATACAATTTACATCATACGTTTGTTATTGTACGATCCACTTATATCATAGAATCGCAGGACATAGACGACTTTGACACTCGCAGCCACCGTGGACAGCCCCGAGACAATAGGCAGTGGCTATGGCGCCGCAGAGACTAGTTGCAGATAACATTACATAGATGATAGATAGGATATTCTTTGTTAATTTATCGGTTCAATGTAGATGATATTCTTTAACACTGTATTATACCACAGGCTAGATAGGCTTGTACATGAACCAACCGAAGGAATTGCATGGCATGCAGATCATATAACAACATACCTTAGCCTTCGAAACACACACAAGTCGGAGGCTACGGTACATTATTATCTGATCTGCATGCCACACATTTCTCTCAGTTGGTTCATGTACAAACTTATCTAGCCTGTGGTACAATACAATATTAAAGAATATCATCCACATTAAACTGATAAATTAACAAAGAGTGCCCTATTTGATCGGGGTACATGTGATAATACCCCCTCCTCCTTCATCCCAATTGCAATAAACCCACGCGTGTATCATGTAATGTTTGTAATTTTTTAAAAATATCATCAATTTTATGTATGAAAAGTTACATTGCAACTCCATTAGAATTGTTGACACTGCTTGTTACATTGCAACTCCATTGAAAATCCGCGGGGTGGACATCGAGGAGGACATCGAGGAGGAAATGTTTGGCATGAAACCCTAATTTTTAAAACTCTAATTTTGTTAGATATGATTAAGCATATTCTGTTAGGAGTACTTTGTGTGGGAATTCATGAAACTCTCATTTTTGAAACCTAAAATTCAAATTTTTGAGACATAAATCCTTAGTTTTGAGATAATTTCAGAACACATATAAAATTGTAGAAATATTACACACTCAAGTCCACTGTGTGAGGAGCCTTCAAAACAAAATTTAAGATTTTTGAAGCTCCTTTTCTATATTTAGAGATTCATACGAATAGTATACTCAAATTAAATTGCGAGAAACATTCAAAACAAATAAAATTATAGAAAAATTACACAAGCAAGTACACTGTGACGGTAGGCTTCACAAAAAAATCATAATTTTTTTAGCTCATTTGTTATATTTAAAAATTCAAACTAGCAGCAGTGTACGATGGCTTCCCCTGCTAATTACTTTCGGCATCGGCACTAATTTGCGTCCGGTTGATCACGGACCGGTAGAGGAAGCGTTGGTCGATCACGGACCGGATGAGGGAGCAGAGGCCGAACGGGTGACGAGGAGGGGCATCCGAGCTGTCACGGGCCGGACGGGGCGACGTGGAGCGTGGACATTGCGTTCGGCCGATGACTGCACGGACGAGGCTTCAAATTTGATATTTCATTACGACAGACGCTACTTTCATAATAAAATATCGCAACCGTGCTAATTACGCCAAAAACTCTCGCGAATCGCGGAATCGGACGCTTCTTGTGGTCGGTGGTTTCATTCAGCCACGGCCCACGGGGAAACGAGGTAGGGAAAAGGAACGCGCGAGTGAGTGCATGCTCCCGCCGAGCCGATGCCTCTTATAAATAGACGGGCGCCTAAGGCTCTTCACGAAGCCCGCTCCAACCGAAGGGAAGGCCGGCGTTGGGTTGGGCCTTCAACTGCCACGCCGCTTACAGGAAAACCGCGATTCTCTTGCTGCTGCTGCCGCCATCCTCCGTCTCCACCTCCTCCACGGCACGGCCTCATCGTGCCTGCCCACGCCTCTGCTTTCCGGTGCCGGTGGGGAAGACGGCAACCCAGTGGATAGCTTCCAACCGCAAGTTCGCAAGCAGCTGCTGCCTGAAAATGCCCCAGGGTTGGGGCTCTACACAGACACCAGCTCCAAGCCGGTTACGCCTTCAGTGAGACGGTGACCCGTGGTAATATTTTGTGAGGTGGCATTGCGAATCTGCGATAGCATGCTTGACACGCATAACAGAGCAGGCCCAAAAAACGGGCATCTCAGTTCCAATTACATCTGATCACTCACCTACAGGGTAGGAACAGGATAAGAGAGGTGTAGGGGAAAGAAAAGAAAAGATGAACCACATAGCTAGCAGCAGACGGAAACTAGATCATCCACGAAGAAAGAGCTTGGGGAGTTATCACGCACACAATGAGCAAATGCCAAAGCTCCAACAATCACCTTACTGTTTTTAACAAGAGAACGGGTAAGATAACAATCGGCAGGTACTAA